>CM061556.1:250356901-252756901 GCA_030864225.1 Capsicum baccatum var. pendulum
ATAGGTAGGGCAGGGAGCAGGATGTACAACTGTAAATCTCGTCACATACGACGAAGACATAATACCATTAGCGAACTTCTCTCTAGTAGAATTATCACTGTCGATTATATAAATTCAAATGATAATGTCTCGGATCTACCTACAAAAGGCCTATATATAAAAGGAGTGGAAGGGAATCCAAGGGAACGGATTTAAGGCCTAGGACAAGTCAGCATGGCGGTAACTCTACTAGCAGACTGGAGATCCCATGAGCTAGGTTCAAGGAGGTCAAACAACATTGTGTCTGACAGGTTCAACATTGTCAATTACCCAACCCATTATCATGATGTAGACAATGTATAGTAATCAAGGATAAGACTTAAAGTGAAATTTTTTTAATGATTATCTAAATTTGGAAAATTTAACCAAATAGTTTAATCTATAGGATTGAATTTTTAGAAATCACCTATGTGACGGCGAAGTGGAAGCCGCTTCAAGGAGAATGGTATTAAAGGCCTATTATCTAAGCTCTCACGAAATCGAAACGTGTTCATGGCCGAAAAGAATAGAATCATGAGAACCATAAACGATAAAAGGTTGGTTGTATGATATGTGTTGTCTAGGTGTACATTAAAGCTCGACTATTTAAAGATATCAAATCTACCGATTAACCGAGTGTATACAATACATGTTCACTACGGAAAGTTCAAAGGGAAACCACTTATCCAGATGCAATCAATCTTTCCTTGATGATCACATACTTCTCCGTAAAACTTTTACAAAAAATAAACATTCCCCATTTATGTGAGGGATTATTGGGTTCATAGTAAATGAGATGTGTGAATGGAAAGTTTAGAAAACCAAGTGGAAGAGATTAATTGAGATCATACTAATATGGAAAGTGTACTCAAAAATAGGAAAACTTACTAAATTCTCCCACATTGATGGGAGAAAGAAGATTTAAAGTATTTATAATGTGAAACACACTCCCATATATAACTGAGGAAACGAATAAGACATGCCTCGTGTCGTCGTCGTTGTCGTCGCTCGGTTCGATGTCAGATTTTGATTTGGATTTGTCAAATGATCGATCAATGAGACCTATCTTTTTGAACAAATTTTATTTGATGATCTGAATCTACCAAAACGAAACAGTATTCTCCATTTATGCATGCAGCAGCATATGCAATGCTTCAAAAATTTTGAACTGATGCTTTTGTAATTCTGAACAGAACTAATGCTTCAAAATAGTTGCACTGTTTCAAACTGATGTGTTGTTTTAAAAGGATATAATACTTCAGCTAAGGACATACTTATTCATGGAGAGAGATGACTGCTTAGGAAAAGATGCAATCTTTCGATGAACAAACATAATTTATAAAACATGTGTAACCTTTGACATGAACCATTGCCTCTTTTCAGAAGAGGCATGTTATGGATATGAAAAACTTCTTTCTTCCATAGATTTTGATAAGAGAAATTTCAGAATAAAAAATACTCTTTTTCTCTTCAAAATTTTTGTGTGATCATTCAAACTGTCGAGTGCGTTCGACGAGTCCAAATATTTGAGGTACCGCTATATTTGGATTGAAGGACATTTCATCCTGGAAGAAAAATTCCGCAAACTACAAGGAGGGGAATTATTTCCTTGAGGAAAGTCTGTGAATTCGGACGAATTGGCCTTATTCATTTCTGTTTCATCTATTTTCTGAAAAAATAAAATACACCTCTTTGAAAGGTCATTTTGATCTTGTGTTGAGGGTATTTGATATACTTCATTGTGTTCTTGTTTATACTTGAGCGCTAGTTGAAGTTTTTGTTTTGCATATACAGATTTTGCATACCCATAGAAGGAAATAATACAAACAACCATTAGATATTTATTTATCTTACCGTGTAATCTTTCAGATAAACAAATTTGCATATGCATCATGCTAGTACATCAATTACCTATAATTTATTGAGATAACATGGAACCTCATTCCTAAGAAAGAATCTTTTCCTCCATAATCGTGTGAAGCATAATGCAATAGACTTTTACTTTTCCCACCACCATATGTTGAAAAAAAAAGGTTCGTGTTATACATATTGAAGGCAATGACTAAATAGTTGACACCTTCAACAAAGCACTAGCCAGGCCTGCATATGCGAGCAATCTATCCAAGTTAGGGTCAGTGACCCATCACTTAACTTGAGGGGGGCCTATTCGTCCACGGGGAATAACAAAGACGTGATGAAAGGGGAGATGAGTGTTCATAGATGGGCTGATTTAGCTAATGGAGAGGAGTAGGTTTCACCTCTTCCTTTGAATAGCAAATTCAGTTCAGAATCTTACATATTTGTGTCTAAAAAAGCACCGCAATGAAAAATGAATCAGGGGCCTTAGCATCAGGACTTAGTCCAATTAATAGTTATTTTAGTGATTTGAGCGAGAATTTTTGATGAGGAAGAGGAAGAAAATATGTTGTATATGTGCTTTGATAAAGTGGCTAGAGATGGAATCTCACCTCAACAACAAAAAAGTGTAAGCAATAAAAAGACACATGAGAGGCAACATAGCTTGGATGGTAAAGTGCAGAGGGTATGTTCCAAGACACCTACCAATGCGACTGGCAAAGAAAAATCATTCAACAGTGTCAATAGCTTCAACAAAATTCAATAAATCCAAGAATAATTGATGAACTATCAAATGTTGTTGGACAGATTGGAAGATGAAGACACTTCAGGTTACTTTAGATGAGCAATCTTTCTTTTTTAAATTTATGCATTTGCAGAAGGAAGTTTGAGATTGATAACTCAAATTTCATCCTGGATTTTATATTTTTTTACTGTTTAAGCATCATCATTTGTAATATCATCATACGGTATGTTACATACTCTATGATGATCATAAGATACCTAGTTCTCTCTAGTTCATATTTTCTTCATGATTGTTGATTAATAGAGGTTCATTACCTCATTAGGATTGGTAAAGGAAGGCATAATTCCCCTTACTTATCTATGTTGAAGATCTTTATTATTAATAAAAGTCTTCTAGAAACACTGTGGTATAAATTAGCCCAAAAAAAGGAAAAAAAGACTACACAGAGTAGTTCGTGACATTCATTTTGGTTAGGAGATCGATAGATTTGGTGTAATCAAATATAGTGTAAATCAATGGATATGCAATATTGCTTATTCGATTTTCAAATATTATCTTATAAGAACACGGCACACCAACGTACAAAAGTCTTTTTATGTTTAGGTAGGTTGTAAAGTTAGATCAGGTCTAAATTTTAAAAATTACCTTACACACTTTTTACCCTTTTAGACTCGATCTAACTGAAAAAACACAATCATTTATTCAATTCTGACCCAAGCTCGTTTTAATATTAAGTAGAAGAGAGATTTTTTCCCCCATTTGGATCGGATTTGGAGGGCTAAAAAAATGGGTGACTTAATTTTCTAACTTTAACAATAAAAAAAGACAGTAAAGGCTTGAATGGATGGCCTTTTGAAATTAAAAGATCACTTTCAGGATTTTTCTTTAAGTTAGTGAATATAGGCCAGTTATGAAAAAGGGTAAATATACACTATTTTTTTAATGAGGGATATGTCCCCTCAAAATTATTTTTTCCTTTACTAATTAACTCCTTGTACGTAATCAAATACTTCAAAACTTGCATCACTGATTATTACTATCATTTAGATCAAGAAATTAAAGCTACTATTTCGACCATGACAACATAATAAAATTATTTCCTTAAACCATTTAACTGAACAAAAATAACTTAAGTCTTTCATATCATTATTTTAAAGAATATAAGGAAAATATGATAAGAATTTTACTCCAACATCATTTAGGCTACCTAATGAGTTGGAGTATGTCCACACTATCCAACTCTTTGTTGCCTCTCGGAGAACAAACTTCTACCCACTATCTAGTCCTATTGTAGAACCTACAAGGGTAATACTTCAACGTACAAGTATAAAAACAACGGTAATGTTTTTATGTTTGTAGGTTGATGTTTAACCTGGTAGGTTGTAAAGTAGAACTAGAAAGTGGGCTTGTAATCAAACTCCACCAAGGTCTTACTTGATACGACCAAATAGAGCTGATAAAGTTGGCTTTAAAGGAAATAAGCTTGTTGTTGGAGTTAATGAAGAGTTGGGTGGTGTGGAATCCAACGAAAAGAGAAAAGAGGAGCAAGAAGTTGTGCTTGAAAATTCCTAATTTTCAAGGTGTTAGAAAAGGCAACTGAAGGGTGAAAAATTAAAGAACAAAAGAAGAATTTTTATAATTGATGTGAGATGATTTTACAAGATAATATGTAAGAAAATCTTATAACTAACTCTATATATACAATGATCTACATTAGATTTTGTCAAAAGTCAGAATTTGATCAAACTTATCAATCTTAACAACTTACCAAAAGCATAGTATTCTTAGTAAGAAATCAACATCACAAAAGGTAAAAGAATTATTGTTATTAATTAATTTTTTGACCAGTGAATGGCAATTCAATCAAAAATCATGCAAGATGATATGAATAATAACGAAATCCCCAACACCCTCGCGAGGAGGGATCCAAACCCAGTGGAAACATCATTTTTATAGCCTTTTTTGTGTTACCTTTTTACCATATATTTCCAAGTCAACTCTATTTTTTTTTTCAAAAAATGAATAATTTATATTTTCTTTACGTCATTGTTGTCTCACGACTAATTCCACTTCTACCACCCCATCCCCCGCCCCTCCCTTTTTATTGTCCAAATATTACTTTATTTTATTAGAAACTTACAAATTTAAAATTTTGAATTAGCCTCTGCTAATGAGTAGATACCAAGCTTTTCACAAGACATAACTGTGCAGCTATGAAAAGAATTTTTTATTTTTTTTTGAATCCCTATTCTATTCTTAGTGGGAATATTTTATTAATATTAAAAAATCACATACAAACGACACAGAACAAAAGCTAAAGCAAAATCCAAAGAAATATCAAGCAACTCTCCTCAGTATTCATGGCAATAGATTCATCCTTTAGGGCAGCAATTTAGGTTATTTCAGATAAGTGTTAATGGAATTGTAACTGGTCCAAATAGTGAGGAACATTTCTCACGTAAAAAAATAGGAGAACTTATAATATATACATCATTTGTTAGACAATGAAGTATATGTACAGTACAATTTTAACGAGGAATATTTTTACTCTTCGTATAGTTGAGGGATATATTTTCCTCTTAACTAATTAAGTTCTTGTGCTTAACCAAATACATCAAAACCTCCATCAATGATCTTTTATTTCTATCATTTCGAGGAAATTATAGGTATTATTTTGACCACGATGTAATAAAAATATTTTCATATCATATTCAACAATAAATAAATAACTTAACTCTTTCATATCATTATCTTTAATTAGATAAGATAATCTTATCATAATTTAATGCAAACATCATTAGTTTGTGCCTTCATAATGAGTTGGAGAACATCCACATTACCCAACTATTCATTGACTCCGACGACACACTTCTACCCTTTAACTCCAACGACACCAACTCTACCGAGTTGTATCAAGGAAGAAATTTGTCTCAATTCATTTGTTAGCCTATTGTCTAGACCTCCTGGACATCACACGAGGATAACATGACATTTCATTCCTGCTAAAATTTGAATACTATCCTGGCATGTTGTCCAGAGGACTAGTAAGTTTGCAAATGAGCTCAAGCAATGGTATGGTCTTCTTTGATATAACCAGATAGAGTAGATGAGGTTGGCTTTTAGGAAAAGAAGAGAAAAGAGAGCAAGAAGTTGTACTTGAAAATTTCTAGCTTTCAAGTTATGTCACAGAGAGCAACTGAAGGGTAAAAAATTAAAGAACAAAATAAGGGTTTTTATAGTTGGTGTGAGATGCTTTTACAAGATAATATTTGGAAATCTTATAAATAACATTCTATATACCTTGATTTACATTATATTTTTTCAAAAATCAAAATTAGACCAAATTTACCAATCTTAGCAACCTACCAATAACATAATATTCTTAATAAAAAAATCAATATAAAAAAGGTAAATGATTTATTATTATTAATTCATTATTTGTCAAGTCAACCCAAATTGCTTAAAAAATCCCGCAAGATGATTTGATTAATAAGTATTGAATTTAAGAGATTATCAAAAATGAAATTTTTATAAGGAACAAATTACAAGAGAGAAAATGGTCAGAACCACATAAATGACAATCTATTTTAATCTTGTCTGATTTTGTAACTGAAAGTCAAGTCAGTTGAAATTCAAGTAAAAATTGGCATTTATTATGACTTTACAAAAGATCCTGCCACGACCCAAACAGACGCCCAGGAACAGATGAGCATCCCGAACCATAAAGGCTCGGGAGCCCTTCTCTATCTGGCAATCATATACACAATTCATATATTGTAATGAAATATGGAAAATAAATGAAAACATGGTCACTTTAGTATCTCAACTGAGTAATGCGGATATAAGTTTAATAAAACTCAAACCATCTAATACACGTTCGCGAAATCTCTACTACGAAAATGACAATCTGTTTGAAACTGGGACAAGACCCCCGGTTGGATCATGAACTAAAAACAATGAGATAAACATAAGTAAAAAACATGCCTTCCAAAGTAAAGGAGGCGCACCAACTCTGAAAATCTGGCAACAATCAACTATTTAGCAGGACCGCTAGACTGGGCCTCAGAACCTGAAATATAGGGGGTCAATACAAAATGTACTGGTATGTGAAACAACCCAAAATAACATGTTTTTATATATCACAATAAGAGAATTTTATAAAACAATAAACATAATGCATAAGTGAAAACACATGCGCATACTGAAATGAATTTCAACAACTCTTGGAAATCATGACTCACTTTCTATTTTCTCTGAGCTAGTTGGTACACCCTACAATTCTGATTATCCCATGAGTTATATGGGATCCGTCCTTGACTCAGTGGCCAATCCCCCTACCTTAATTTTCCTCAAGGGTTGAAGTATGGGTATGGGAGACACGCCAGTCCACAAAGCAGAGTGCCATAATTCTCAATCATAATAATATATCATGGTAGGGCACAAAACCCCAAAGCATGGCTCCTAACCATAGTCCTAAGTTAGGATGACATAAATCAAGGTACATAAGACCACACAGCATGGTGCCAAAATCCCGAGTCGGCAAATTATGATTTCCAACATTGAGTCTTTCAACTCGTGCTTTCTTCGGGTAACTATCGAACTCTCTTTAGCCCAACTTTTAGTCCCTTAAAACCATTCTTCATACATGCAAAATATTCAAAACTTGTTCTGTTAAGGGCATACTATCAATGGGTATCCTCGTACCCCGACTTGCAAGTCATTCATGTTATAACCCGACTTCTAAGTCAAAACTCTTCTTCATAAACATGATTGGGGATGTTTAATCATCATAAAATAGTAAATCTTATCCCCATGGTGTTTAGAGTAGTCCCACATACATTAGACTACTTAGTTGAAAGGATAGGATCCAAATCTTGATTTTGTTTCTTGGAAATCTTGAACTTAAACTATGGATTCTTGATCTTGGGAGGGCGGTTAGGGTTTTTTCTTGAGAAATTTGAGTGAATTTAGGCATATTATGCACAAAAGACATTTTAATTCACTGTTTACAGGACTTGGGATTGTAGAGAAAAGATAAGACTGCCCCTCAGAATTAAAAGTTTCAGCAGAAATACAAATTTTGAGGCTCACCGCTGAGCCCTATTGGTGCCACCGCTATAGGCACCGTTGAGCGGTGTAATTGCGGTGACCTACTGTTTTAGAGAATTCCAATTTTGAGGCTTACCACTGAGCGCTATTAGTTCTACCGCTATAGGCACCACCGAGTGGTGTAATCATGGCAACTTACTGCCTCACACGAAATATGCTATAACTTTTCACTCGGGTATCGGGTTAAGGCGAAATTAAAATCGTTGGAAAGCTAACCCAATTATCTACAATTTCGTGTGGTCTTGATCTAAAAAATTTGATGTATATCAAAAGTTATACATGTTCAAAATAGACCCTTGTTGAATCGAATACGAAACTCTAGACGAATCAAAGATTCTTAGCTCAACTTTGATCTCAGTAAATTCTACGAACATCTTTCACTTCGAGAAAACTTCATAAAATAGGTTAAAAATCACAAAACATGAATTAAAATATAAATTATGGGATTAGAGTTTGGACACATAGGAACGATGGCTCAATTTCTAGCTAAAAATGTGGGTTGTTACATTATCTCCCCATTGGGATCATTCATCCCTGAATGATGGGTAGGATCTTGTTAAAGCTCGAAAAGTATGAAGTAAGGAATGTAACCTCGAATTGAAAATTTTCTTTTGCTTAAGAGAATGTGCAAAGGCATCAAAAGAGTTTCATGATAATGCCCTAGTGAATCGTATACGCACGAAGCGTGAGTTTATAAGGATTGACATAGAGATGACCTTGCACATGATTCATGATCATCACAACATAAGACATGACTTTATTTGGTAATAATAGGCCTGATTATATCGGTACAATCATGAAATGAGATTTTGCGGAAGATAGGAATTAGAAGCATTCTCTACCTTACAAGATACAATGAATAGACCTAAAACTTAGAGACACTACTCATACATGCCCCTAACAATAAATAACATACTTCATCATTTCCACTTAAAATTCTCCAGAAAATCATCTAACTACAAGAGTTTGAGTCCCACTGTATAGTACTTCCATGTTGAAGCCTAACCTAAAGTTAAAAGGATGCTAACTTAAACTACGGGATCCTGTACTCTACATCACATTAAGAAATTACCTCACCTCATCACTATAACCCAACAATATCAAGTCTTAATTCAAGGAGTAATAACCAGATGGCTCATTGGTTTGTGTTTTCATCAATCACAACATTCAAGCCTATCATTACTACACCCACATAATGGCTCTCTCCACTAAGACCATCAAATTCAATCATTCTCTCATAGATTTTCACCATATATCTCCTTTATAACTATTTCACGTAATGAAAGTTCATCTCCTTCTTTTCCCCTGCACCAATAACCTTATCTAAAGAAATCACATCAAACTTTTCACACTCAAGAACATCTACTAACCTACCTAAAACATTACAATGCTTCCACACCCACCATCCTATTGACATACGGAGGGTCATTGAGGGACCCAAGCATAAGCATCATGAATGGGAGAAAATTCAAGAACTACCTTAATTGACCATCTCCCTCTTAGGTCAAAGTCAAGATCCTTGACTTGCAAACATATTTCCTAATCAAATAAATAACCACAACTCTCAACAAAATAAGGTATCACCATACACATAAATGCTAAACTCCCTTTTTTTAAATTATACTCTACAGGCATTGCTTTCCAAGAACGCCACTCTTAATTTTTATCCTCTATAGCCATCAAGTTACAACTCATAGTCTTATGAGCATACCCATCCTCACTCCTTTTTACATAAAAATCCAATCCATTCCACTTAACATTCTAACATTAGACCGCTAATCACATAAGCTACAACATAATAAAATTTTGTAAAACTATCCCAAAGGCACATACCGTCTACCTATATTCCCTCAATTCAGATCTAAAGAACATCACACAACAACTCTTTGGTCTTTCCCATACTACAAAAATTCAGGAATAGGAACTAGGTGCACAAACACTTACACACATAAAACTTTATCTAACAACATGCTACTTGGGGGTTCAACTTATTATCCTTTACCCACGCTCTTATCTGCTTAATGACTCAACCGTAATTCATTGTTATAACACTAGTATCATGGATATACGTATATATAAATTATCATTATCCACCCCTTCTTTCGGAAGTTGCCAACCTAGGTTATTCCAAATATTGCATCAAGCCCACTAATTTCTTTCCACAAGACACGCATTAACAATCTTAAGCTACTATTTCCACCACTACACTCCACATCTTATTGTCTAAAGACACCAATAATGTAAAGAATGCCAAATATATACCCATCATGGGAGAAAATCTATAACATACCCGTAACAACATCTGGAGAGGTCTTTATATTCTGAGGTTAGATAAGGTATATAATCAATTGTGACCACCACCGGCAGCTGAAGTGGTACCCTTAGAAGGAGAAGATGTGGATGTGGCTTAAGAGTTAGCTCCCCCTATATTCCCTCCAGCTGAGGGACAGTCCGTCTGAAAATGGCCCACTTAGCCGCATAAATAACACGTCTGAATCTCAGAATAACACTTCCCTAGATGATTTCTCCCACAATTACTACAACAAAGATGTGACCTACAAGGATAAGTCACATTCTCTTTGGACTGGGTGCCATAATCTCCAGGCCTATCTCCTGAATGAAAATATTATTCACTTGAAGGCCTGGGCTGAGGTGCACTTGCTGAAGACTAAGCATTGCTCCAAAACTTCATTTTAGAAAACTTATTTCCCCAATTACCACCTTTGTGTTGATTGTTATTTTGATCTGTGGACCCAACTCTCTTAGTTTCTCATTCTTTTCCCTTACCTCAGCCAACCTCTTCTTTTGCTCTTCTACCTATTGCATAAGAATGGAAAACCTAAAGAAATCTATATCTTTATTAAGCATCGCTCTCTTGCATTCCAATACCAAATCATCTAAGAGATCGGATACAAACTTTTTTATACGAGCTCTCATCTTTTACCCTCATCTTCCCTTGCTTCACATTCATAAATTCTTCAGCCTTTTCTTTCCTTAATTCCTGGGGAAAGAAGCAATCTAGGAAGGCCTCTACAAACTCACCCCATATAGAAGGCTCAGCATCACTACCCTTTGAATCCTTCCATTCATTATACCATTGATTGCCCAAATCCTTTAACTAATAGGATGCTAACTCACCCCCCTCAACCTCATTCGTATGCATAACTTTAAATTTTTTCTCTAGTTTATCAATGAACCCTTGGGGTTCCTCCTCAACCTTTGTGCTAGTAAAGGTAGGTGGGTTTAGCCTCATGAATTGAGCAACCCGTGTAACCTCAGATGAACCAGACACAAAATCAACATCTTCAAACCGACGGGTCAGAGAGTCCACTAGTTGAGCAATCATATGGATGGACTGTTGGAACTCAGCATTTGAAACTTCCCTCTGAGGAAGCTGGGGATGGTTAACACCAGTACTTGGGGCCCAAGGTGGACTATTCAGAACTGGAGAAACTCCCAGAGTAGCTATAAACTCTAGGGTACGAACTCTATTATGGGTCTTCCTTCCATGAGTAGGACAGACATCCTTATCTTGGGCATTTTGTTCGTTGGATCTATAGTGAGTCATGATAATTTTTCTGAAATATAGGAAATCATTTATTAGAGGACATTCATACTATATGGCATGAACCAAATCATGAAAAAAAAGATACATTTTTAAACGCCTTATAGCCTCCTAGTTATAAGTGTGGCGCGCTACACACCCATAAATAGGACTCTACCCGACATGATTTCTCAAACACCCTGGGACCATGAACCTCGCTATGATAATAAGTTTGTCATGAACCGAACCGAGGCCCAGGATGGGACGAGCATCCCAAACCATAAAGGATCGAGAGCCCTTCTCTAAATGGCAGGCATATATATAATTCATATACTATAAGGAATTGGAGAAAATAAATGGAAACATGGTCAATTTAATATATCTACTGAGTAATGTGGACATAAGTTCAATAAAACTCAAACCATCTAATACATATTTGTAAAATATTTACTACAACTGAAAATAAAAATCTTTTTGAAATGGGACAAGGCCCCATTCAGACCATGAACTAAAAACAATGCGATGGATATATGTAAACAAGTTGCCTTCCGAAGTAAGGGAGGCTCACCATCTCTGAATGTCTGGCAACAATCTACTGTCTAGCAGGACAACTAGATTAGGCACCAAAACCTAAAATATAGGGGGTCATTACAAAATATACTGGTATATGAAACAACCCAAAATAACATGTTTTTATATATCATAATGAGAGCATTTTATAAAACAATAAACATAATGCATAAGTGAAAACACACGGGCATACTGAAATGAATTTCAATGACTCTTGGAAATCATGACTCACTTTCTATTTTCTAGTGATCTAGATAGTACACTCTACAATTCTATCATCCCACGGGCTATATTGGATCCACTCTTGACTCGGTGCCCAAGCTCCTAATCCAAGTTTGTCGTAAGGGTTGGAGTATAGGTATGGGAGACACGCTAGTCCACAAAGTAGGGTGCCATAATTCCCAATCATAATAATATATCATGGTAGGGCACAAGAACACAAAGAATAGCTCCTAACAATAGTCCTAAGTTCAAACAATATGAATCAAGGAATACAAGACCATACAACATGGTGCCAAAATTTTGAGTCGGCAAACCACAATTTCCATCATTGAGTCTCCCGACTCGTGCTTTCTTTGGGTAACCATCTAACTCTCTTGAGACCAACTTTTAGTTCTGTAAAACCATTTTTCATACATTCAAAACATTCAACACTTGTTCTGTTAAGTGCATACTATCACCGGTTATCATCATACCCTGACTTGCAAGTGATTCATGTCACACCATAACATATACATAGCCCTTTTTCCCTTATCCTCATGTTAATGACCATCCATAGTTTTTAAATATCAAGTGACAGAGATTCATGCAATATATTTTCATTTGAGTTTACATCAAAGACACTGTTCTCTCTATAGTATGATCATAACGTGGCAATATCATATTTGTATTACTCAAAACCCATGGTAATTATTAAATTGCCACAATGAACATTTATAATGCGAAAGACACCTTCTCAACATGTCATAATTTGTATCAATCCATAATCATTTTTTTAGCCTTTTTTCTATTACCTTTGTACCTTATATTTCCCAGTCAACTCATATTTTTTCTTTCAAAAAATGAATAATTTATATTTTCTTTACGTCTTTGTTGCCTCACAACTAATTCCACTTCTACCACCCCTTCCCCCTCCCCTCCCTTTTTATTGTCCAAATATTACTTTATTTTATTAGAAGCTTACAAATTTAAAATTTTGAATTCGCCTCTACTAATGAGTGGATACCAAGCTTTTCACAAGACAAAACTGTGCAGTTTGGAAAAGAACTTTTTTTTTTGGAATCTCTATGCTATGCTTAGTGGGAATATTTTATTAATATTAAAAAATCACATACAAATGACACAAAATAAAAGCTAAAGCAAAATCCAAAGAAAAATCAAGTAACTCTCCTCAGCATTCATGGCAATAGATTCATCCTTTAGGGCAGCAATTTGGGTGACTTCAGACAAGTGTTAATGGAGTTGTAACTGGTCCAAATAGTGAGGAACAGTTCTCACATTCAAAAATAGGAGTGAACTTACAATATATACATCATTTGTTAGACAATAAAGTATATGTACACTACCATTTTAACGAGCAATATTTTCCGTATAGTTGAGGGATATATTTCCCTCTTAACTAATTAACTTTTAGTGCTTAACCAAATACATCAAAACCTGCATGAATGATCTTTTATTTCTATCGTTTCGAGGAAATTAAAGGTATTATTTTCACCACGATGTAATAAAAATATTTTCATATCGTATTTAACAATAAATAAATAACTTAACTCTTTCATATCATTATCTTTAATTACATATGATAATCTTATCAAAATTTAACGCAAACATCATTAGTTTGGGCCTGAATAATGAGTTGGAGAACATCCACGTTACCCAACTATTCATTGACTCCAACGACACACTTCTACGCTTTAACGCCAACGACACCAACTCTACCTGGTAGTATCAAGGAAGAAATTTTTCTGAATTAATTTGTTAGCCTATAGTCTAGTCCTCCTGGACATCACGCGAGGATAATATGACATTTCATTCCTGCTAAAATTTCAATACTATCCTCGCATGTTTTCCAGAGGACTAGTGGGTTTGCAAATGAGCTCGAGCAATGGTATGGTCTTCCTTGATACAATCAGATAGAGTAGATGAGGTTGGCTTTAAAGGAAAGAAGATAAAAGAGAGTGAGAAGTTGTACTTGAAAATTTCTCGCTTTCAAGTTGTGTCACAGAAAGCAATTAAAGGGTGAAAAATTAAAGAACATAAGAAGGGTTTTTATAGTTAGTGTGAGATCCTTTTACAACATAATATTTGGAAATCTTATAAATAACATTCTATATACATTGATTTACACTAGATTTTCTCAAAAATCAAAATTAGACCAAATTTATAAATCTTAGCAACCTACCAAACACATAATATTCTTAATAAAAAAATCAATATAAAAAAGGTAAATGAATTATTATTATTAATTCATTATTTGTCCAATCAACCCAAATTGCATAAAAAATCCCGTAAGATGATTTGATTAATAAGTAATAGATTTAAAAGATTATTAAAAAAGAAATTTTTTTAAGGAACAAATAATAAGGAGAAAATGATCAGAACCACATAAATGACAATCTATTTTAATCTTGTCTGTTTTTGTAACTGAAAGTCAAGTCATTTGAAATTCAAGTAAAAATTGACATTTATTATGGCTTTACAAAACATCCCATCACGACCTGAACAGACGCCCAGGAACATATGAGAATCCTGAACCATGAAGGCTCGGGATCCCTTCTCTAACTGGCAATCATATACACAATTCATATATTGTAAGGAAATGTGGAAAGTAAATGGAAACATGGTCACTTTAATGTCTCAACTGAGTAATGCAATCATAAGTTCAATAAAACTCAAACGATCTAATACACGTCTGCGAAATCTCTACTACGAAAACAATAATCTGTTTGAAACCGGGATAAGGCCCCCAGTCGGATCATGAACTACAAACAATGAGAGAAACATAAGTAAACAAAACGCCTTCCGATGTAAGGGAGGCTCACCAACTCTGAATGTCTGGCAACAATCTACTGTTTAGCAGGACCGCTAGACTGGGCCTCGGAACCTGAAATATAGGGGGTCAATACAAACTGTACTGGTATGTGAAACAACACAGAATAACATTTTTTTATATATCATAATAAGAGAATTTTATAAAACAATAAACATAATGCATAAGTGAAAACACATGGGCATACTAAAATGAATTTCAACAACTCTTGGAAATCATGACTCATTTTCTATTTTCTCTGAGCTAGATGGTACATCCTATAATTCTAATTATCCCATGAGATATATGGGATCTGTCCTTGACTCGGCGGCCAAGCCCCCTACCCAAATTTTCCTCAAGGGTTGGAGTATTGGTATGGGAGACACGCCAGTCCACAAAGCAGAGTGCCATAATTCTAAATCATAATAATATATCATGGTAGGGCACAAAACGACAAAGCATGGCTCCTAACCATAGTCCCAATTTGGGATTACATAAATCAAGGCACACAATACCAAACAACATGGTGCCAAAATCCCGAGTCGGCAAATCATGATTTCCAACATTGAGTCTTTCAAATCGTGCTTTCTTTGGGTAACTATCGAACTCTCTTAAGCCCAACTTTTAATTCCTTAAAACTATTATTTATACATGAAAAATATTCGACACTTGTTCTATTGAGGGAACACTATCACTGGGTATCCTCATACCCCGACTTGAAAGTCATTCATGTCATACCCCAACTAATAAGTCAAAACTCTTCTTCATGAACATAATTGGGGATGTTTAAACATGACAAAATAGTAAATCTTATACCCAGGTTATTTAGAGTAGTCTCACATACCTTAGACTACTTAGTTCAAAGGATATGATCCAAAACTTGATTTTGTTTCTTGGAAATCTTGAACTTAATCTATGGATTCTTGATCTTGGGAGGGCGTTTAGGGTTTTTTCTTGATAAATTTGAGTGAATTTGGGCATATTATGCACAAAAGAAGTTTTAATTCACTGTTTATACGACTTGGGTTTGTAAGGAAAATATAAGAATACCCCTCAGAATTAAAAGTTTCAGCAGAAATACAAATTTTGAGGCTAACCGCTGAGCCCTATTGGTGCCACCGCTATAGGCACCGCTGAGCAGTGTAATCGCGGTGACCTACTGTTTTACAAAATCCCGACTTTGAGGTTTACCACTGATCTCTATTGGTTCAACCACTATAGGCACCGTTGAGCGGTGTAATCGTGTCAAATTACTGCCTCACATGAAAAATTCTATAACTTTTCACTCGGGTATCGGATTAAGGCAAAATAAAAATCGTTGGAATGCTGACTCAATTATATACAATTTGGTGGGGTATTTATCTAAAAAGTTTCATGTATATCAAAAGTTATACACGTTCAAAGTAGACCCTTTCTGAATCGAACACCAAAATCTGGATGAATCAAAGATTCTTACCTCCACTTTGCTCTCAGTAAATTCTATTAACATATTTCACTTCCAGAGAACTTCATAAACTAGGATAAAAATCACGACACATGAATTAAAATATAAATTATGGGATTAGAGTTTGGACACATAGGAACGACGGTTCAATTTCTGGCTAAAAAATGTGGGTTGTTACATTATCTCCCCATTGGGATCATTCATCCTCGAATGACGAATGATGGGTAGGATCTTGTTGAAGATCGAAAAGTATGAAGTAAGGAATGTAACATCGGATTGAACATTTTATTTCACTTAAGAGAATATGCAAAGGCATCAAAAGAGTTTCATGATAATCCCATAGTGAATTGTATACCACAAAGCGTGAGTTGATAAGGATTGACATAGAGATGACCTTGCACATGATTCATGATCATCACAACATAACACATGAGTTTATTTGGTGATAATTGGCCTGATTATATTAGTGCAATCATGAAATGAGATTTCGCGAAAATAGTAATTGGAAGCATTCTCTACCTTACAAGATAAAATGAATAGACCTAAAACTTACAGACACCACTCAAACATGCCCCTAACAATAAATAACATACTTCATTATTTCCGACTTAAAATTCTCTCATAACGAATCTAACGACAACAGTTTGAGTCACACTATATAGTACTTCCATGTTGAAGCCTAACCTGAAGTTAAAAGGATGCTAACATAAACTACGAGATCCTGTACTCTACATCACATTAAGAAATTACCTCACCTCATCACTATAACCCAACAATCCAAAGTATTAATTCAAGGAGTAATAACCACATGGCTCATTGGTTTGTGTTTTCATCAATCACAACATTCAAGCCTATCATTACTACACCCACTTAATTGATCTCTCTACTAAGACCATCAAATTCAATCATTCTCACAAAGATTTTCGACATATATCTCCTTTCTAACTATTTCACGTAACGAAAGTTCATCTCCTTCTTTCCCCCTTCACCTATAACCTTATCTAAAGAAACCACATCAAACTTTTCACACTCAAGAACATCTACTCCCCTACCTAAAACTTTACTATGCTTCCACAACCACCATCCTACTAACATACGGAGGGTCACTGAGGGAGCCGAGCATAACCATCATGAATGGGAGAAAATTCACAAACTACCTTAATCCACCATCTCCCCGTTAGGTCAAAGTCACGATGCTAGACTTGCTAACATGTTCCCTCATCAAATAAATAACCACAACTCTCAACAAAAAAAGGTATCACCATACACATAAATGCTAAACTCCCTTTTTTTAATTATACTCTACAGGCATTGCTTTCCAAGAATGCTACTCTTAACTTTTATCCTCTATAGCCATCAAGTTACAACTCATAGTCTTATGAGAATACCCATCCTCACTCCTTATTACATAAAAATCCAATCCATTCCACATAATATTCTAACATTAGATCGCTAATCACATAAGCTACAACATAATAAAATTTTGTAAAACTATCCCAAGGGCACATACCATCTACCTATATTCTCTCAATTTAGATCTAAAGAATATCACACAACAACTCTTATTTTCTACTTTAATTACTTTGTTTATTTCTTTCTTGCTATTCCCTATTTGTTGTTTTTCTCATTTTGTTATTTTATTTGTTTTCCTTTTTTCAATTTCTAAATTATTGTCTATTTGTATGTATAATTTTGTACTTTATTTTTTTATTTAGGGATTTGAGAAATTGGGGTTTCAAGAACGAGTGGTGGACTACACGTTAAAGTCTCCAAGGGAAGTTGATTGGAAGGATGGAGCTTTAGAAGTTTTCTATTAAGAGGTAAGAATGAACTTTCATATTCTTAAAAGAATTATAGATTTTTTTACTTCTTACTTCAAATTTTCCATGCATGCAACATACAACAACAATAACAACAACAAACCCAGTTTATTTCATGGTTGTTTTTTTTTTACTTTTCTTAGATTGATTTTTGTATAAATTGCATGTCGAAGCCCAAGTGTAACACCCCAAATCTGGTACCAGGAATGCTACACGGTGCTTATGACGCTAAGGAACCACAAGCTAACCCATGACTGATATCTGTACCTGTACACTTCATAATATACTTGTAGAATGTGGAAAACATGAATAATAGGCCATAAGGTTCAACTAAATAGAATATCTGATAAATACTAACGTCCATATAGGGTAACAAATACTCAAAACAACTAAAAGTTGAATCTAAAATCTGAACTAAATCTGAAAGCCTCTAAATGTTGTTTGAAATAAGGAGTCGAAGGAACATGTCTCCAACTAACTCTATTTAGCAAATTGAACTAAAATAATGAATGAAATAAAATAATATCATCCTTGAATGGATGAGGACTCACTGCAAAACTGCGACTGGAATGCTACTGCTGATCTAGAACTCATGTCTCTAAACCTATGGTGTAATATAAAAGAAAGCACCATAGCAAAAATGCATCAGTACGACTGGGAGTACTGAGTATATGAGTGAGGTAGGCTAAATTCAAAAGGGTTTACATGAATGAACAATGCTAACTGACTGACTGATATGAACATAAGAGTACAAACATGCATACATAGTAACTAAAATCATGAATACATGATATATGGATTTGTACGCTAATGCATGGTTTACTGTTATCTAACATGACTGATACTAAAATTTTGATAACATGGATGACTGTGTCTGACAGTACTGAATTTGATGGATCTACCTAAGTTCTGTACTATAACTGAATTGCCTGTAACTTATAGTCCTGGTATAATAAAATCGGAAGAACTATCTGAGTTCTTTTACTGAGACTGGGACTAAAACTATGGGAGGTAGTTGCTTGATCGACATGCCCCAGTGATGCATATAGCTAGGTTGGGGTCCAATCTCTGCCCCGACTGGAATGGTGTCAATGTTGCGCCACTAGTTAGGACAACTATGAGTGACTCTTAGCTGGCAGGTACTCGAATGAGAATGGTGGAAACCCTAAACTGACAGGTTAAGCCATCTCATCAACCTTAATTAGGCAGGTTAAGATCTCTCAACCTACGCTAGCTACGTAGTTCTGGAACACGAGAATGACTACTAAGAGCACACCCTAAACTGGCAGGTGAGTTCCCATCCTTGGGTTCACTTGGTTCTAACTTCTACTCCCATCTGAAAAGGCTAAACATGATTTAACTGGCTATACAAGGACTAAGTAACTAACTTCTGTTGACTGATGGAATAGCACTACTATCTGAGAATTTAATAAGAACATGAGATTTCTGAGATTTCCTGAGTCATATGACTGACTGAGTTTTATAGATCATGGCTTGACTGAGATTATCATGAAAACATGACATAGCTCTAGGCACACAACTATATTTTTTGGGTACTAGTATCCCCAGGACTTGATGGAAGGAAACTGACATACATAACTGACTTGATCATAAAATGGAGACCACAATTCACCATATCATAAGTAGGGGATTTCACACTTAGAATATTTCTCAACATCTTACGTACGGAAGGGCAATTCATACAACATGTGTATACTTACATTGCTTCAATATTATTCTCAATCCACATCACAACAACGACGCATATCAATCACATGAAATTAATGTGAAATCATCCAGCATAGAGCATGGACTTGTCATTTAAGAACTATCAAATCATGTGACACGAATCTTATCACCTTAAGCATTTTATCAAACACTATGTATGCATTCTTTTAGCATAGGTGTGTTTTCATGAATTTCCCCATTTTAAACCACATAAAGTTCATGGATTTCACTAACCAACACATATACTTTATGAAAACACCTTTAGATATCTTCTTGAAACTTAAACAATAATCATCAATATGTACATGGTTATATCACAATAAGAAAATCACAATATAATATTTAAAAGATGACTCTTGATCTCTATGAACAAAATGGATCCATAGATGAACGCTACACATACCTTAGATGGAAGATCTTGATGATTGATGGAGAAATTTGCTTGAAGTTGAATCCCCAATTGAAAATCCTAATGTGTTCTTGAGAGGATATTGAGAGAAAGAGTATGTTTTGGTAAAATAAGGGCTTAATTCTGTATTTATTGAATATATATAGGGGTGGAAAGATGACCCAAATACCCCTCTAGATGCGTCATTTAATTTCTATGAAAATTTCCCAATTTGGTCCCCCGACGCGATGCAAAGAGATCACTTTGCACCCTTTTTGTGACCTGGAAACTCACCGCGATGTGCTCGAATCACGAAGAGACACTGGGAATTGACAAACAACATTTTTACTTATGGCACGACGCACCACTGTCTGAAATGACGCTGCTGAAACTTTAAATCGCCATAACTTCTTCACTGGGTGTCCGTGTTAGACTAATTTGGTATCGATAGAAATATTATTCAATTCTATACAATTTGAAGGGTTTAAATCTACCAAAATGTGTAATACCCCACAAAATTTTTCATTGAAATTTTGTGTGTAAGCATGTTGGGTTCAATCTTCTAGAATGAATGATAAATTTTCCAAAGGGACTGTCTTAGAGTATGACCCACCATTACGTAGAGTATCAAATAATCTTTCTAATGATATATGGATCATCCAAAAAGGACACCCGAGCGACGAGTTATGAATATTCCAATCTAACCGTGAATAGTAGTGAACAGTAGAAAGTGCAGGAAAAAGTACTGAGGCCTGGCGTATTTTTTATCAAACTTTAAACAATCATAAATCCTTGTACATAATAATTTGTGTGATCTACTATATATCAAAGGAAAGATCTGCGAGTCCTCTTTCTAATGAAATTGGTTTCATCCAATTTTTCTATCGAAGAAAAAAGTTATGCTCAACTACTTCAGCCTATAAAAAGAGAATTTTTGGGTTAATTTGAAACGTTCATAACTCCTCGTACACAATGATATGGATGAGATACGATATATCAATAGAAATATATGAGATTCCTCTTTCAAATGAAATTAGTTTCATCCAATTTAGATATCGGAGTAAAACATTATGGTTGATCTACTTAAGACTATCAAAACAGTCCACCAAAGGACATATTCGAGAATTACTTGATTTTAGGGGCATTTTGGTCATTCTCCCTCACCCAAAATCCGTCCAAACCCTATATTTAAGCCTATTAGAAGTATTATATGTTATATTTCATCAAATTCCCTCAAAAAGAAAACCCTAAGCTCCAACATCCAACTTCAAGAACCTTCAAAGTTCACCATTAATTCTACAAATTTATTCAGGATTCCAAGTTCCTAGTTCAAGAAATCCAAGAACCATCATTCATAGGCATGATTAACATCTCAAAAATGAGTATCGATCTAAAGTTCATCATTCAAGGTATGTGGGGTTTTTCAACAGGAACTCTCTTTCGTTCTTGTTCCCAAAAGAAATTTTCTTTATAAAGGCATGATTTTTATTTGATTTTTATGAATTCAAAGCATGAATTGATATCCTATGATGATTATTATGAAATCTTGATGTTTATGATTTTGAAAGATGAATTTACATATGTGGTGATATAATGCATGAATCTTGAACAATATTTATCATGATTTTGATATTTGGGTAGTGAATCACCATTGAAAATTGTGTTTTTTTTAAAAGTGGGTGTAATAAGCTTGTTGATGTTGAATATTTCAGATATGTTGAATGATTTGACCTTTTGGTCTTAATGGAGTTGTTTTGAACTCGAGTGTGAAAGAAATCCCCAACGTAGTTGATTTTGATAGATGGGAAGCATGATGGCTCCCGATATATATTTATATATTAGTCAAATTGTTTTGTGACGGATTGTCTTTGAAATTATCTGAGCTAAGTCTGGGAGAAATCTTTAGCCCCGAGTGGGAGGTATAAATCGATCTTACTTCCGTAGAGCTACGTGTCGCCATAGGAGTAAGCCTGAGACTAATTTATATAGTGATCACTAGTTCCTGTGGATTTGATATCGATAGTCCTACTCCGATGGAAATGATAGGATGGCTCTCACCAACGTGCGTTGTACGTTAGACTCCATGTAGCTCACATGGTTTATGTCGGTTATAGGATCTCCCAGTGTGTGTGTCTTTTCTTGTGTCTATGGTGAACGGTGAAGTTATTTGAAAGTGGAATTGAGAAAGTTATTCTTTCGAAAGATTTAAATGATATTTACATTATGAGAATTGATATTCTTGATAAACTGAAAGTGATTGACAAATTATATGATGACTCACATGTGTTATTATACTTATTTCATCCTCTCATGATTATGATGATTTTCTTCGGCCTATGTGAGTCTTTCATACATATTGCATATTTCTTATAAATATTTATGATGATGATGTTTATACAACTACATACACCCCCATATACTCAGTTCCTTTCCATGGTACTGACCCAAATCTTTGGATGTGGGCTGCATTTCCTCAGAATATAGATTTAGATGCTCAATTCCAAGTTTGACAGTGATACTTCAGGCACATTGTTCTGCATCATCTGTTGTGGTGAGTCCTCATGTTCTAGGGACGTGATACCTGATGTTGGTTTCACAGAATTATTTACATTTGATAACTGAGTATGAGTCAGTTGGGGCATATCTCAATGGCTCACTGGTTTTATTGATTTTCATAGAGGCTTGTCAGACTAGTATAGATGTTGGGAGTTGACTAGTAAGTCATATTTTTTTATCTTTCTGAAATTCTTTTATTCTTGGATGATGATTACTCTGTTGATATTTGAGGGTTATTTTATGGAAACCCTATTGATTTGTGTTGAACTGAATGAAAATGGCTCAAGGGGTTAGCTTGGGACTACTTATAGTCTCAAGCACTGTGTGACGCTTTGGGACCCATTTTTGGGGCGTTACAAACTTGGTATCCAAGACTAAGGTTTTAAGGTATCCTAGGGAGTCTGACAAGCCACGTTAGGTAAAGTCTTCATCATCGGTGTGTAGCGCACCACATCTATGAGCAAGAGGCTACAAGAAGTTTTAGGAAAAAGTGTGATTCTTTCTTTTAGAAGTCTATTGTTCTTAATGTTTCTCTCTCTTCTATTGATTCGTGCTCTCCTCTTTTAGAAATAGTTTTCACTGATCGTAAGAGTCTGCAGTATGTGTTTACCCAAAGAGAATAAAATCTTAAGCAGAGATGATGGTTAGAATTGTTAAAGGACTATGATATAAGTGTGCTATACCATCCGGGCAAGGCCAGTGTTGTGGCAGATGCCCTAAGTAGAGTATCCATGGGTAGTATTTCGCATGTGGTAGAAGGTAAGAAAGAGTTGGCTTGTTAAGTACATTGTTTGGCTAGATTGGTGGTTAGGTTGTTTGACTCTGCTGAATGTAGTATAGGGGTTCAGAGTAGTTTCGAATCCTCCTTGGTTTTGGAATTGAAGGGAAAGCAATACTTAGATGTTAGTTTGGTCAGACTGAAGGAGTCAGTCAAGGACCAGAAAATAGAGCTTTTCTCCCAAGAGAGATATGGTGTGTTGAGATTGTAGGGTAGATTATGTGTCCCGAATATTGATGATCTGAGACAGAGGATTATGACTGAAGCGCACGGGGCACAATATTCTATTTATCCTGGTGCCACAAAGATGTATTGAGACTTGCGGGAAATTTATTGGTGGAGTGACATGAAGAAAGATATAGCAGCATTTGTAGCTAAGTATGCAACATGCCAACAGGTTAAGGTTGAACACCAAAGACCATGTGGTATGATGCAAGAGTTTAGTATTCCTACCTAGAAGTGGGAAGAGATAAATATGGACTTTGTGATTGATTTACCTCCATACAGACACCATCATAATTCCATTTGGGTTGTGGTTTATAGATTGACTAAGTCTACTCATTTCTTGTGTGTTCCTACTTTATATACTGTTGAGGATTACACTAGATTGGATATCCAAGAGCTAGTCAAACTGCATGGAGTTCCATTGTCTATCATTTCGGATAGGGGTAATCAGTTCACTTCGCAATTTTGGAAATCTTTTCAGAAGGGTCTTGGTACCCAAGTGCTTTTGAGTTCTGTTTTTCATCCGCAAACCGATGGTTAGGCTGAGAGGACCATCCAGACCTTAGAGGATATATTGACAGCTTGTGCACTTGACTTTAAGGGAAGTTGGTATGATCACTTACCGTTGATAGAGTTTGCTTACAATAACAGTTTCCACTCAAGTATTGGCATGGCTCCATTTAAAGCCTTATATGGGAGAGAGCATAGATCACCTATTGGTTGGTTCAAGGTGGGTGAAGCGGTTGTGAGTGGTCCTAATTCGGTATTTGAGGCTATGGAAGTTAAGTTGATTTGGAAAAGGTTGAAAAAGTATGCAGAGTCGTCAGAATTCATATGCAGATGTTAGAAGGAGTGACCTTGAGTTTGAAGTTGGTGACCTAGTGTATCTGAAAATTTCATCCATGAAGGGGGTGAAGAGATTCGGAAAGAAGGGGAATCTTAGTCCCCGTTATGTTGGTCCTTACAAAATTCTTAGCCGTGTTGGTAAGGTAGCTTATGAGGTGGAGTTTCCTTCCGAGTTGTCCTCTGTTCATCCAATATTCCATGTCTCCATGCTTAGAAAGTATATTAGAGATACTGTGGTAGTGGATTCCTCTGTGAGTGCTGACATTCAAGAAACACTTTCTTTCAATGAGATTCCTGTTGAGATTCTTGATTTTAGTGTCCGAAGACTAAGGAACAAAGAAGTTCTCTTGGTCAAGGTATTTTGGTGAAACCAATCTGTTGATGGTGCAACTTGGGAAGCTGAGGAGGATATGCAATCCAAGTACCCGCACCTATTTTCCGCGAACTCCGATCAAGCCGAAGTTACCGTTCTTTCCTAAATCATGCACTTTTGATAAATGTTGCAGTAGTTCAGCTGTCATTTATTGTGTGTTCATCTATAGTTTCTAGAATTTATGCATTCTATGTTGCATTCGGAGTGAGAAACTATGTGGTGATGAGTCTACAAATGGTTTCAGCTGTATTCTCTATTCCTTATCTAATGTTGGCATGTCTAGCATCATTTGAGGAAGAATGTTTCCAAGGGGGGATGATTTAATACCCTAGGAATTTTTTTGTTGAACTTTTATGCGTAAACGTGTTGGGTTCTATCTTCTAGAATGAACTATAAATTTTTTGTGCCGAGTATATTAGATTATGACCAACCATAGCGTATAGTATCGAATAAGATTTCCAACGATATGTGATCATCCAAAATAGACACCCGAGCGACGAGTTATGAACATTCCGATCAAACCGTGAATAATAGTGAACAGTAAAACATGCAGGAAAAAGTACTGAGGTCTGGCATATTTTTTCTCCAACTTTAAACAATCATAACTCCTTTTACATAATAATTTGGGTGATCTACTATATATCAACAGAAAGTTCTATGGGTCCTCTTTCTAATGAAATTGGTTTCATCCAATTTGTCTATCGGAGCAAAAAGTTATGGTCAATATACTTTAGACTATCAAAAGTGAATTTTTGGGTCAATTTCAAACGATCATAACTCCTCGTACACAATGATCTGGGTGAGATACTATATATCAGTGGAAATATATGAGAGTCCTTATTCTAAAGAAATTGGTCTCATCCAATTTGGATATTGGAGTAAAACGTTATGGTTGACCTACTTCAGACTATCAAAATAGTCTACCAAAGGACAGATTCGAGAGTTATTTGATTTTTAGGGGCGTTTTGGTCATTCCCTCTCACCCAAAATCCATCCAAACACTATATTAAAGCCTATTAGAAGCATTATATCTTATATTTCATCACATTCCCTCAAAAATAAAACCCTAAGCTCCTATATCAAACTTCAAGAACCTATAAAGTTAACCACTAATTCTGCAAATTTATTCAATATTCCAAGTTCCTCGTTCAAGAACTCCAAGAATCATCATTCAAAGGAATGATTAACATCTCAAAAATGAGTATCGATATAAAGTTTATCATTCGAGGTATGTGGGGTTTTTCAACAAAAACTCTCTTTCATTCTTGTGCGCAAAAGTAATTTTCTTTACAAAGGCATGATTTTTATTTGATTTTTATGAATTTGAAGTATGAACTCATATCTTATGATCATTATTTTTAAATCTTGATGTTTATGATTTTGAAATATGAATTTACATGTGTGGTGATATAAAGAATGAATTTTGAACGATATTTATCATGATTTTGATATTTGGGTCGTGAATCCCCATCGGAAATTGTGTTTTTTCGAGAAAGTGTGTGTTATAAGCACATTGATGTTGAATATTTGAGATATTTTGAATGATTTGACCTTTTGTTCATAATGGAGTTGTTTTGAACGCGAGTGTGAAAGAAATCCACAACGTGGTTGATTTGATAGATGAGAAGCATGATGGCTCCCGATGTATATTTATATATTACTGAAATTTTTTGAAATATTGTGGATATTCTTTGAAATGATCTGAGCTAAGTTTGGCAGAAATCTTTAGCACCGAGTGGGAGGTATAAAGAGACCTTACATCCCTTAAACTACGTGCCCCCGTAGGAGTGAGCCTGAGGCTGATTTATATAGTGATCACTAGTTTTTGTGGATTTGATATCGATAGTCCTACTCTGATGGCAAGGATAGGACGGCTCTCCCCAATGTGGGTTGTACGTTGGACTCCATGTAGCTCACATTGTTTATGTCGGTTATAGGATCTCCCAGTGTGTGTGTGTTTCTTGGTGTCTATGGTGAATGGTGAAGTGATTTGAAAGTGAAATTGTGAAAGTTATTCTTTCGAAAGATTTAAATGATATTTACATTATGAGAATTGATATTCTTCATGAACTGAAAGTGATTGACAAATTATATGATAACTCACATGTATTATTATACTTATTTCATCCTCACATGATTATGATGATTTTATTCGAGCTATGTGAGTCTTTCATACATCCTGCATATTTCTTATAAATATTTATGATGATGATGCTTATATAACTGCATACACCCCCATATACTCGGTTCCTTTCCATGGTACTAACCCACATCTTCGGATGTCGGCTTCATTTTCTTGGAATGTAGGTTCAGGTGCTCAGTTCCAGGTTCGATAGTGATTCTTCGAGCACGTTGTTCTACATCCTCTGTTGTGGTGAGTCCACATGTTCTGAGGACGTGATTTCTGATGTTGGTTTTACGGAATTGTTTACATTTGATAACTGAGTATGATTCAGTTGGAGTATGTCTCTATGGCTCGCTGGTTTTATTGATTTTCTTAGAGGCTTGTCAGACTAGTATAGATGTTGGGAGTTGACTAATAAGTCGTATTTTATTATCTTTCTGATATTCTTTTATTCTTGGATGATGATTACTCTATTGATATTTCAGGGTTATTTATGTAAACCCCGTTGATTTGTGTTGAAATGAATGAAAATGGCTCAAAGGGTTAGCTTCGGGCTACTCATAGCCTCAAGCACCGTGTGACGCTGCGGAACCCATTTTCAGAGCGTTACAAAATGCCACCTATAAACCAAGTTATGCTCGTTCAAAGATGACCTATGTTAAATCATACATGAAAACTTGGTGGATTCAAAAGTTCTTAGCTTGGCTTACTATAAGTGACTCATATGAACATGCTTAACATATCATAAGATCTATTATATTCTCATCCTAATTCATGTACTCCAATTTGAATCACAGGATAGGAGGTTTCATGTGTAGGAACAATGGTTTATTTTCTAGCTTAGAAATATATGGGGTATTACAATATCTCCCCTTGGGAAGCATTTTTCCTCGAGTGATACTGACTGAAATCGGGATAGACGATAAACTAGAGTACGTGAAAGACATACACTACTGGAACATGATCTCATGACGGACATGGATGATAAGCCAAACATATCATGCTGGACATGCATATCTGATATATGAGTAACCGATTCATGAATGCATAAATGAGATTTCTGATAACAGAGTTCTCCCAATGAGAAGGCATATTTAATGCACGATTATACACTAAACTAATACATGAATGCATGACTTAATATGCAATGGTACTTAATACCAGATTTGTGATAAAACATAAGCATGAACTGAATACCAAATTGTATAGAATTCTGAACGGGAAACTGATTAAGCTTAAGGAGAACTGTTACCATGAGCTATATCTGGATTTGCAGAGAAGAGGTGAGGATACTTGTTACGCATGTCTTCTTCTACTTCCCAAGTATATCCCACAACGGACTGATTTCGCCAAAGAACTTTGACTAGAGGGACTTCTCTGTTCCTCAGTCTACGAGTCTGATATTCTAGAATTTAAACGAGAATTTCCTCATAGAATAGACAGTTCTGACTGTTAATGCTCTGAATAGGGACTACGACTGATGGATTACCTATACACTTCTTGAGCAAAGAGACATGAAAGTCTAGATGAACTGAGGCTAGATCTGAAGGCAATTCAAGCTCATAAGCTACCTTGGCTAAACGACTGAGAATCTTAAAGGGACCAACATATCGGGGACTGAGTTTTCCCTTCTTGCCAAAGCGCTTAAATCTCTTCATGGGAGAGATATTTAGATAGACATAGTCATCAACCTCGAACTCAAGATCGTTTCTACGAATGTCAGCATACGACTTCTGTCGGCTCTGAGCAGCCCAAAATCTTTCTCTGATTAACTGGACTTTCTCAAAGGTGTCGAATACTAAGCAGGCCCTATGACTAAGGCCTCTCTAACTTCGAACCACCCGATTGGAGATTTTCACCTGCTACCATAGAGAGCTTTGATTGGAGCCATTTTAATACTGGAATGATATTTATTATTGCATAGAAACTCAATCAAAGGCAAGTGGTCAGCCCAACTTCCCTTGAAACTAATTGTACACACCATTAGCATATCTTCAAGTGTCTAAATGGTCCTTTCTCCTTGACTATTTGTTTGAGGATGAAAAGCTGCACTGAGATGAACTTGGGTACCAAAACCCTTTTGGAATGATTTCCAAAAGTGAGAGGTGAACTGGGTACCTCTCTGAGATGATAGATAATGGAACACCGTGTAATCTGACTAACTCCCTGATATAGAGTTTGTCGTAATCCTCGGCTGAATAAGAGGCATGGACTAGAAAGAAATGGTCTAACTTGGTCATTCTATATACAATGACCCAAACTTTAATAATGTTGATGATGAGTTCGAGAAAAACCCATCATGAAGTCCATGTTCACTTCTTACCACTTCTAAGTAGGAATGGTGAACTCCTGCATGGAACCACTAGGTTTCTGATGCTCTATATTTACCTGCAAACATGTAGGTCACTTAGCCATAAATTCTGCAAGATCTTTCTTCATCCCACTCCACCAATAGATCTCCCATAGGTCACGGTACATCTTAGTTGCCCCTGGATGAATAGAGTATCACGCACCATGCGCTTCTGCAAGAATTCACTACTTTAAATCATCTACACCTGGAATACAGAGATGACCCTAAAAACGAATGACACAATCTCCCCCTTAGGAGAAAACCTCTCCTTTCTGATTCTAAAATAACTCTTTTATCTTGACAAGGCTAGGATCCTTATCTTGATTTTGTTTCAGCTCAAAAAATAGAGATGATTCTAAACTACTATGAACACATACACCGCCCTCTGAAGAGTGGACTAAGAGAAAGCCTAGTCTGGCAAACTGGTGAACTTCCTAGACTAACTTCTTCTTACTATCATCAACATGAGAAATACTACCCCTGGACAGTCTACTGAGACTGTCAGCCACTATGTTGGCCTAGCCCAGATGATAGAGGACACTCATGTCATAATTTTTTAAGAGCTCTAGCCACCTTCTCTAACAAAGATTGAGATCTTTTTGGGAAAATACATACCGAAGGCTCTTATGATCTGTGAAGATGTCTACATGAACACCGTATAAATAAGGCCTCCAAATCTTCAAGGAAAATACTACGGCTGCTAATTCAAGATCATGAGTAGGATAATTGCTCTTATGGGATTTAAGATATCTGGAGGCGTAGTGTATGACCTTACTATGCTGCATGAGGACATAACCTAAAACTACTCTAGATGTATCACAATACACTATGAACCCATCTGAACCATCTAGAAGAGCTAAGACCGGAGCTGAGGTGAGTCGAGTCTTCAATTCCTGAAAACTCTTCTTGCAAGGATCTGACCACTGGAACTTGACTTTCTTCTGAATCAATCTAGACATACGGAATGCAATGGATGAAATTCCTTTAATAAACCATTTGACATAGACAGCCAAACCCAAGAAACTCCTAATATCTGATGGAGAAATTGGGCGACTTCATTTTCTTATTGCTTCAATCTTTTGAGAATCTACTCTAATGCCATTACTAGATATAATATGGCCAAGGAATGCAACTGACCTTAGCTAAAACTCGGACTTACTGAATTTGGAAAATAGTTGTTGATCTCTGAGAGTCTGAAGAACAATTCTGAGATGGTCTGATGTTCCAAGTACTGCTTGAACACGTGGTTCATCAAGTCGATGAAATAGGCTAGGCATTGGTAAGACAAAAGGACATAACTAAAAATTCAAAGTGAACATTTTGGGTACAAAAAACTGTCTTCGGGATGTCACATTCTATAACTCTGAGTTGATGATAGCTGGATCTGAAGTCTATCATAGTGAAATAATTGGCACCCTGGGAAGAGGATACTTATTCTTGACCGTAAACTTATTGAGTTAACGGTAATCAAGGTACATTCTAAGTGAACCGTCTTTCTTACGCATGAATAAGACTAGTGCGCCTCACGGGGAAATACTGGGTCTGATGAATCCCTTATGTAAGAGATACCTCAACTTTTTAGTTCCTTGAGTTCTGATGGTGCCATTCTATATGGCGGAATCAAGATAGGCTGAGTATCTAAAAGAAGATCAATACCGAAGTCTATTTCCCTTTCAAGAGCAATTCCTGGAAGATCTTTGGGAAAGACATCTGAATATTCATTCACTACTGTGACTGATTCGATACTGGGAGCTTCAGAACTGAAATGTATAACATAAACTAGATGATAAACACATCGCTTAGATAACAATTTCCTTGCTCAAAGGTAGGAAACAAGTTGACCCCTAAAAGTGGATACGCTACCCTTCCACTCTAGGATGGGTTCATTCGGGAATTAAAACTGAACTATTCTATTTTTGTAGTCGACAATGGCATAGCAGGAATGAATTCAATCCATAACATGAATGACATCAAAATTAGTCATCTCTAATTCGACTAAGTCTACTGACGTGACTTTCTAAAATATCATAACTGGGCAGTTCTTGTTTACCTGTCGGGCTATGATGGTTTTACCCACTTGGGTAGAGACTGAGAAAGGCTCGGCTTGAATTTTGATACTAATTCCAAAATCAACTGCTATATACGGAGTAACAAAAGACAAGAAAGCTCCTCGATCTAGCAAAGCGTAAACATGCACATGAAAGATCTATAACATACAAGTAACTACATAAGTAGAACTTTCCTGATCTTGTCGAGTCTAAATAGAATAGATATGATTTAGGCATTGCCCACTAGTAGCACTAGAAATGTCACCCTGCTGATTTGGGCGATCGGACTGAGCTAAAGAGCGATTCTGTTGACCCTGAGGACCTGCATGCGGACAGTCTCTAAGGACCTGCATGTGGAAAGTCTCTAACTCTATGGCCTGTCCTGACGCAACAAAAATAGATGCCACTACCTAGTCTACACATACCCTGATGGTGCTTACCATAATTCTGGGAAAAAGGATAGGTGCGGACATTGCTAATACTGCCGTAGGTCTTAGAGACTGGTGCTCCATGTTTGTTAACCTCTCTGAACTTAGGAACTGGAGCATTGGCTAGAGAGGGAGCTGGAACTGATGACTTAGGATGAGACTGAGAACAATTTCCTCCTTCTGATTTAGGCTGAGCGAAGTTGAAACTACCTGTCTTTGCTCTTTTATTCTGTTTTTCCCTCTTCTTAATCTTCTGTTCCTCCGTTTTCTGAGCATGGGTCATAAGGCTATCTAAGGTCATGTCACTGTTCAGTATGGCAGATCTACACTCATAAACCACGCTGTCATTCACCCCTGAAGTGAACTTACTTATCTTAGATCTAATGTCTGCAACCACATGAAGGGCATATCTGGCTAATTGAGAAAACTTAAAAGAATACTCTTTCACTATCATATTTCCCTGCCTGAGGTTGATGAACTCTAGCACCTTGTCTTCTCTAAGCTTTTAGGGAAAGAATCTGTCAAAGAATGCAGTGACAAACTCCTCCCACTCTATAGGACCTGCATCATCTGATCTTTTGAACATCCACTGTTTGAACAAAGCATAAGCCACATCCTGCAACTGGTATGCAGCTATCTCAGCACTACCAACAATAGTCACACCTATGGCATCTGTCACTTTTTGAACATGATCTAAGAATTCCTAAGGGTTTTCATCTACCTTAGACCCAAGAAAGGCTGGAGGATTCATTCGGGTGAAGTACTAAATCATCGCTGCAGCTGAGTTGGACACTGGGTTGGCCGAAATAACTGTTGGTTGTTCATTATGCGCAGCGACTAATTGTGCAAGAGTGGTAAATATAGTCCTGAACTCCGCATTAGAAACACGATCGCCCAAAGGTTCTTTGGGCTGAGGGGCTGACTAATTTCTTCTCTTAGGAGGAATGTTAAGAAATAAAGGAAAAAATGGATTAGACTGAGAGACTGACTTGTGATTATGCTCACACGCATGACATGAATACCGAAAGAAGGAAAACTGTTCTTAAACATCTCATAGCCTCTTGCACATAAATGTGGCGTGCAACACCTTTGCACAAGACTCTACTAGATAAGGCTTTAAGACTTCCTAGGACTCTATTGAACCTTAGGCTCTAATACCAAGTTTTTAGCACCTCAAATCTAGTACCCGAAATGCTACACGGTGCTTATGACCCCAAGGGACCATAAGCTAACCCATGATTAATATCTGTACCTGTACACTACTTAATATACTTGTAGAATGCAGAAAATATGAACAATTAGCCATAACGTTCAACTTAGTAGAATATCTGATAAATACTAACGTTCATATAGGGTAATAAATACCTAAAACAACTGAAAGATGAATCTAAAATCTGAACTAAATCTAAAAGCCTCTAAATACTGTCTGAAATAAGGAGTTGAAGGAACATGTTTCCAACTAACTCCGTCTAGCAAAACTAAACTGATATAATGAATGAAATAAAATAATATCATCCTCGAATAGATGAGGACTCACTGCAACACTGTGACTGGAATGCTACTGGTGATCTTGAACTCATGTCTCTGAACCTATGGTGTAACATAAAAAAAAGAATAATAGCGCAAATCTGTCAGTACAACTGGGAGTACTGAGTATAGAGTGAGGTAGGCTAAATGCAAAAGAGTTTATAGGCATGAACAATGCTAACTGACTGACTGATATGAACGTAAGAGTACAAACATGCAAACTTAGAAACTAAAATCGTGAATACATGATATCTAGACCTGTACGCTAATACATGGTTTAGTATTATCTTACATGACTGACACAAAAATTTTGATAACATGGATGAATGTGTCTGACAGTCCTGAATCTGATGGAACTACCTGAGTTCCGTACTGTAACTGAATTGACTGTAACTGATAGTCCTAGTATACTGAAATCTGAAGAACTATCTGAGTTCTTTTACTAAGACTGGGACTGAAATTGTGGGAGGTAGTTGCTGAACCGACATGCCCCAATAACTCATATAGCTAGGTTAGGGTCTAATCTCTGCCCCGACTGAAAGGGTGTCAATACCATGCCACTTGTAAGGATAGCTGTGAGTGACCCTTAGCTAGCAGGTAGTCGAATGAGAATGGTGGGAACCCTAAACTGGATTGTTAAGCCACCTTCTAAACCCTAATCTAGTAGGCTAAGATGTCTCAACCTATACTGTCTACGTAGTTATAGAGCACAAGGATGACTGCTAAGAATCACACCCTAAACTGACAAGTGAGTCCCAATCTGTTGGTTCACTCGGTTCTAACTTCTACTCCCATCCGAAGATACTGAACATGATTTAACTAGATGTACATGGACTGAGTAACTGACTTTCGTTGACCGATGGAATAGTACTACTATCTGGGAATTTATTAAGATCATGAGATTTCTGAGATTTTCTGAGTCGCATGACTGACTTAGTTCTATAGATCATGGCTTGATTGAGATTATTATGATAGCATGACATAGCTCTAGGCACACAACTATATTTTTTTGGTACTAGTACCCCCAGGACTTGATGGAAGGAAACTGACACACATAACTGACTTGATCATAAAATGGAGTCCACAAATCACCATATCATAAGTAGAGGATTTTACTCTAAGCATAGTTCTCAACATCTTACGTATGAAAGGGAAATTCATACAACATGTGTATACTTGCATAGCTTCAATATCATTCTCAATCCACATCACAACAACGACACATATCAATCACGTGGAATTCATGTGAAATCATAAAGCATAGAGCATAGACTTATCATTTAATCACTATTAAATCATGGGAGACGAATCTTATCACCATAAGAATTTTAGCAAACACTTTGCATGAATTGTTTTTTAGCTTAGGTGTGTTTTCATGAATTTCTCAATTTTAAACCACATAAAGTTCATTGATTTAAACTAACAAACACATATACTTCATGAAAACAACTTTAGATATCATCTTGAAACTTAAGCAACAATCATCAACATGTACATGGTCGTATCACAACAAGACAATCATAATATAATATTTAAAACATGGTTCTTGATCTCTATGAACGCAATGGATCCATAGATGAACACTACAAAAACCTTAGCTGAAAGATTCTTGATGATTGATGGAGTAACTTGCTTGAACTTGAATCTCCAATTGAAAACTCTAATGTATTCTTGAGAAAGTTTTGAGAGAAATAATATGTTTTAATTAAATAAGGTCTTAATTCCATGTTTATGGAATATATATAGGGGTGGAAAGATGACCCAAATACCCCTCTAGATACGTCATTTAATTTCTGTGAAAATTACCAGATTTGGGCCCCCGATGCGATGATGAGATATCGCATTGCCCCCTATTTGTGACCTAAAAACTCACCGCGATGTGGTGGAATTGCAGAGAGACACTGGAAATTGACAAACACCATTTTGTCTTACGGCGCGACGTTCCACTAACTGAAATGACACTGTTGAAACTTTAAATCGCCATAACTTTTTTACCGAGTGTCCATTTTAGGTGAATTTAGTATCGATGGAAAGCTTATTCAATTCTATACAATTTGGAGGGTATAAATCTGCAAAAATTCCACCTATAAACCAATTTATGCTCATTCAAAGATGACCCATGTGAAATCACACATGAAAACTTCGTGGATTCAAAAGTTCTTAGCTTGGCTTACTCTAAGTGACTCTTATGAACATGCTTAACACATCATAATCTCTATTGTCACTAGGATACTCATCCTAATTCATGTACTCCAATATTAATCACAGGATAGAAGGTTTCATGTGTAGGAATAATGGTTCATTTTCTAGCTTAGAAATATACGGGTTATTACACCAAGAAATTGGTATTACCCTTATTTAGAAATCTAAAGGAAAAATTGATGCAAAAGAAAAGAGCATCAAAAAAGGAAAAAATCCTATATAACAAAGAGACACCATAAGATGCCATAATTAAAAAAGTTAACTTCAAAAGAGTGAAGAACAAAGAACAACCATATAACAAAACATATCGATCTGTTACTAAAATAGTGAAGAAAAAAGTTTAAAAATTTATACAAAAATAGATGAAATTTACAAGCAGAGGAGGAGAGTGTGAAGAACATAGATAAGCCACTCCATATCTTTGAAGAATAAGTTAGAGAACATAAAGGAAATGGAGCCTACAACAAAAGAAAACTTGTAGAGAATGTGAAGGAGATGAGAATGGTGCGTAATCGTTCAAAAGTAGTACACAAACTGGAGTATTAGTCGGTACACATGTTGGTTCATTGATGAAAGAATCCTATGTATATTGTAAAATTTCTAAGACCTTTAGTACGATTAACCAATGATGTGATTTCACTCGCTCCTCTACGTTGATTAAGAGAACGTTTTGATTGACAAAATTTAGGTATAATGTAATTTATATTTAGTTATTTTGTTGTCTTTATGTTATCTAATTGCAGGAAGTATCTTTCTTATTTTGGTGAATTTTTTTTGACAGAAAAGATAGGCTTTTTAGATTCTTATTCCATACATGATTGTCCAATAGGTGGAACCAACCATCGAAAACTTAGGAAGATGAAGTACCAATGAAAATGACTAACTGGTTATTCTAATTTTTTGGTCACCTCAGTATTTCAGCTTTACAGGTAGCGTCACATATTATTTTCTTGCTTGTCTGATTTAATGTTAACTTGCGACATTTTATTCGCATATACAACCATTTAAGCATCCAGTCTGCTACCTATCTAATTTTATTGCAAAGAAGTTTATGTGGTAATATAAATTTGAAGCAAAAGACCTTACTGTTTTGCTGACTAGGAAGTACCTTCTTAGTACTAGCATGAATAAAATTGTTCACATCCTTAAAAATCAAAGGCACAATGCCTTATAGTTATGAATGAACTATAATGCCTCAAAATCTGATCCCGATATATGACACGGTGCTCAAAACTATGAGTAGCCTTAATATAACCTTGTCTACATACTACTGAGCCAAAATCTCATAATGATGGAAATATAGGTATAAAAGTCATGATAGAATGTAGAAATTGTCTATAATATCTGAGAATAATATTTGAAACATCAATACTAAATAATTTGAATAAAAACTAGCAGTCTGACAAGCCTCAATTACTAACACTAGAGAGTCACAGGGTTAAACCCCTAGCTAACTCAAACTGTCTGAAAGAAATGCTAAATTCCCATAAACTGCTAAACTGCAAAATCTGAGTAATAAGTCCCCGAGCTATGAGGACTCACCAACTGTTGTATGTAGACAGAGATGCTCGAACTACTCACGTGGCTGATATTGAGCACCTGAACCTACATTATGAGACAACATAGCACATATGCATATATATGGATCAATACTTTGAGAATGTACTAAGTATATGGGGTGTAATGCATAAGTAAAACATCATCTCATCATTATAATTTATAAAACAATGCATGCTACATATAAATGACTCACATAAGCTGGAATATCTAAAATAGTGAAATCATGAATAATAAATCAATCATATTTTATAAATCTAGTGAGTCATAACATTTAGTTTTGAAAGTTGTACTTGTGTTCTCTCTTTAAATCATACTGTCTAAGTGTAGAAAGGACTCACTCTAAATTCTGAAATCTGAAAGCTGAAGTCTGTAGCTAATATCATTCTATAAAGAATAATCTGAGTAAACATTGTGAGCCTGTACACTTAGTTTTATAAAATCTTTTCTGTTAATCTTTTCTAAAATATTTAATATGTAGGGAAAACACTTTATCTTAAGCTTACCTGTAAGGTAATTCTTTCAAAGCTTTTCTTTACTAGTAAGGAAAAATTGTTTATTTACTTTTACTAGTAGGGAGGTTCTCTTAACCGACATAAACCATGTGAGCTACGTGGAGTCTAATGTCTCGTCCTCCTAAGGAAGAAATCTCACATTGGGGAGAGGTGTCATACTCTTTCCAGGGAGTATAACCTAAGCTAAGTGATCACATCTGAAACTGTCTTTCACATATAAGTGGGAATAAGATGATAATTTGTGCCTACGTTGGCTACAATGTTCTGTGGGAGTACGATGCGCTAAACCCACACTTCCCATTCGATGTTAAATACTACTCTCTTTTTATTTTCTACGCTCATTCTGTTGGAAATCCACTTTAAAACTAGCATAAGGGCTTATCTAAAACCACTAATGCATTTATATAATAAAATCTGTAAATAAAGATGATCTAAATTCTGTAATCTGTAATAATCTTAAAAAATTGATTCAAAAACTTATCTGATGATCGAAAGATCAAAGCATTATTGAAAATCTATAAATAATCTGATAATAGGATACTTAAAGAATCATCTTTCTTAAAATAAAATTCAATCTTGGGGTGATAACCCATTCTTTAATCTCATGTCAAAACATAAAAATAGTCATGCTTGGTATTGAAAACAATGATATTTCATCTCAAAATCTGTAAATTACTGCAATAGGCATGAAAAATGAAAATAGACATGCAATTCAACTTCTAAAACATTAGAAATCTCAAAATTTTGCAAAGAGAAATAATGGGTATGAACCCTAATTCATAACTCATGGAATATCATTCAAAATCATATGAATTTAATGTAAAAGCTTGGTTTTGGGCACAAGGACGAAAGGAGATCCTTGTTCATAAACCCCACATACCTTGATTAATGATTAGATGTAGATTATTCAATTATGGATTCCTATTTGAGTTCTTGATGATGTATTCTTGATTATATTGCCTTGGGAATCCTCTATTTAGATCTTTCTTGGAGAATCTATGGAGGATTTTGATTTCTTAGAGAAGAGGTTTTAGAGCTCTAGGGTTTTGCTTTTGAAAATAATGATGAATAATAAGTACAAAGTTCTTCGAATATGATTAATCTTGTGTTTTTGATGGATTGGGGGCTTGGAAAATTTTCAAAATACCCTTTTTAAACTCCTAAACCAAACTGGAAATGAGAACTGAAAATCCCAATTTAATGAGCCACCGTGACGTGCCACAATCACGGTGATTCACTGGAAATTGATGACTGGAAAATTGGTGTTCTCGGCAATGCGGATCTATCGCGTTGTCCAACTAAATTTAGACAATTAGGACCTAAAACTTCAATGCGATACGCCACCATCACGGTGTCCTATAGAAATGCCATTTAGGCTACTGGCACGACGCGTCAATATCACGTTGGGCCACTGGAAATTGATAATTGGGAAATTGTCCCTCATCACAATTTGGGGATATCACAGAGGGCCATTGGAATTTGACAATTATCATTTTACTGACATCCGTGATGTGCCAAGTGTCCAGGTGGCACACAGTCAACTTTAAAATGCTCTAACTCCTCAACCGAGTATCGGAATAAGGAGAATTTGGTATCGATGGAAAGCTTATTCAATTTCTCAGACAATAGGAGATCTAAATCTGAAAAATTCCACACCAAATAAATATTCTCTTTTTTGTAAAATATTTCTTAACATTCTAGGAATGAATTTAAGCTAGGAAAAGTACGGGGTATTACATGAGCCTCTTATTCCAAGTAATCATTTATGTATTTATTGATGCACCTGATTCACTCAACTTGTTGACTGATATAAAGCTTAATGCACTGGATAAATTAAAATCTAAGATTGAAAATGTAAGAACTATGGTGACTCCATATTATTCTCTCCGTTTTCATTTCTACTCCATTTTGTTCACACGCCATATTTTTTTTACACTTTTTTCATTGTTTTGAACATGTAATTCAGTGGATTTGAAGTTTTATTAGATTTTATCTATTGATTACTACTGATATTGAATAAAGTAGCATATATATTTCTCAATTAGCTTTTCGAGGTAAATTTTATTCTTAGGGATGATTGAATTGAATATCTCTGATGTAAGACAAGTGTGTACATCCATTTATTGAGGAGACAAAAACAGAGAGAAGAAATTCTCACGAATAAGATAGTAGACTCAGAAAATTGGCACTAGCTGTCGAGCAATAACCCCTATTGAAATTAGAGGTGATTAGAACTTCTAGAATATGAGAAAAAGTACTTTCTGTGCTCAAATATGAAAATTTCAATTAAAAAAACTTGCTCGACTATTGTTATAAATCAATGAAGCTAAGGTTCTTGGTGAAATGACAACCTTTTGTGATGCACTATATTATTCTCTAACTCTCATTATTTCAATGTCTAATTAATGTTGTTTGATTTTTAGTCTCAAAATCATATTATTAATCTTCATATTATGTGAGGTAAGAACTTATGTGCATTGTGTATTACCATGTCAGTTGCTTCTCCTATTCATTTTTTATTCAAAGGTAATATCAGAATTTTAGGAGCTAAATGTGTGCCTCATTGTAGTTGGCTGGAGATTAAACACAAACCTGCTTCATCCGACTCTCTAACTCTTACTATCCGTATAATTGTACAGCTATAACTCCGAAAAGTTATGATTTTTATTGCCAAACTGTAATATCCCAAAAATCCAAACCAATGTTAGAGACATGTTTCAAGCTTATGCATAGTACATTATAGTTCTTTCGCAGTGATATCCATGAGTTTGATGTATATTAAGGCCTCAAATAACTCCCAACTAATAGACGAATCAAAATAATCCTTACTGATTGAATTTTTTATAAGAATGTTGCTTTAGTCAACTTTAAAAGAGAATATCTTTTGCTATATTGAGAATTTTCTAGATCAAAATCCACCTAATAAAAGGAAATTGAATTAGCTTTCCAACAATACCAATTTTTCCCGAATCCAATACTCGGGTGAGAAGTTACGACACTTTTAGTTCAAAATAGTAGCCCAATGCAATAAGGCCGCATTGCGGTGATGGCCAAAATCACGTTTGTCTTTTCCAAGTGTGACACTGTGATTACCGTTACGACGCACCAAGGGGACATTTTGCAATAGTTCTTTTCAAGTGGGGCATCGCAATTGGCACCGCATCGCGGCAAGCTTGTAGTTTAGGATCATCCGTTTTCAGAGGCACAACGCAATAGCACCGCATCGTGCCATAGGGTAAAATGGGGATTGTCAGTTTTCAAGTGGCCCGATGCAATTGCACCGCACCGCGCTGGAGACAAAAATTGAGACTTTTGTCATTTAAATTCCAGGGACCGTTTGGTCTTTTTACATAGCCCCTAATCCGTCCAAACACGGGATTTAAGTCCCAATAGAGTATTATTTGCTCATTATTTCATAATTTTATCGAAAAAATTAAAGTATCCCTCTTTCAAGAACAAAAACCGTAGCTTTCTATGTTCAAAATCAAAACTCAAGAATTCACCATCAATTCTCATAAATTCATCAACCCAGGTATGTTAAGTGTTCATCTATGGGTTTATTTCACCCATGGAGTCCAAATATCAAATTCTAAATTAAAGTTGGCATCTTTATAAGTTTTTCATGATTTTTAATTGTGATTTTAACCATAAATTCCTATGAATTATAATTCTACACAGTGTTTACATGAAATTGTCATTGTTATTCAACCCCACATGTTTTAATGATGTTATTCGCTAATTTAATTCATAATTCATGATGTTGATGTTGAAATCATGTTATTACTACAAGATTTAAATTATTCCTATGCTTACCTTACACTATGAATATCAATTGTTTGATGAAATGCCTACAAGATTGAATTTTGAATAAATGCTTTCATATTATATCCTCAAAGTTTTAGTACTATTTTTCTATTATTGCTATTGAGTCCTGGTGGTTGTGAATACCCAAAAACATAGCTATTTACTTAGTCTCAATATCTTTGGAATAGCTTCAGAATATGTTGTGAGCATTATCAGTTCAATCAGTCATCATAATCAGTTAAACTTAGAATAGTTCAATATCTCGAGTCAGTTCAGTTGGGAGTAGGACTTAGCACCGAGCGAGTGTAGGGATGGTGGCTTCCTCGTTAGATAGGTAGAGTCATTAGAATTATTCCCTGTACTCTCGAACTACGTAGCCAGTGTAGGATATGAGAAATCACGCATTAGTTTAGGCTTGACTACCTCGCAGGGGTCACCATCAGTTTAGGCTTGACATCTTTAGTCCTTTGAGACAGTACATTTGTGGATCCACACAGCCAGTGTTAGTACCCATGGCACAGTAATACACCCTTCCAATTGGGGTCACAAATTGGACCCCAATTTTCTCATTGGGCCATGTCGGTTAGATGATAGCTCCCAAAGTCTCAGTCCAGTATTCATTATACGTTAGTTAAGGATTGTATTGACCATAACATACAGATATCGGTTATTCAGTTATCAGATTTCAGCATTTTAGTTTACAAATTTTATTAAGAATATGTTTTATGTTTGGTCATACATTCTGAGTATTTACAGATTTCATTCATTCTATTCTGTACTTTATGCTATTCATTCATTCAATTATTACTCCTGTACATGAAACCACGCATATCAACCTACCTCATTTAGCATACTAGTACATTCTAAGTACTGATCACATTCTTTTTTCTTGCACTATGATGTATCATATCGTAGGTTCAAATTCTCAGTTCTTAGACCACGTATAGACCTTTCAGATTATGAGTCGTAGTAGTGGTGAGACCTTTATTTCAAGGACAGACTAAATTTATTTTCATACTTTTAGTTCAGTAGTTAAGTAGAGTTAGTTGGGGATGGTCCCATCAACTCTTATTCAGTCAATAGAGGCTTTTCAGACTAGTGCAGACTGTCAGACAGTTTTGTTATTATTTCATTAGTTCTAGACAGTTGTTTCCAGTTTAATGATCCAATATTGTTTTCTGTTATTTAAAACCTTATAGCTTATCTATTTTTCTTCCGCATATGTTATTATATTATTTTATGCTTACAGCAGGTACCAACTCATGGGTTAGCTTGTAGTCTCTCGGGACCATAAGCACCATGTAGCACCCAGGGTGTACTATTGGGTCATTACAAACTTGGTATCAGAGCCTAATTTTTTAATGTTTCCTAAAAAATCTGAAAGCCGCATCGAGTAGAGTCTTGTGCATGGGTATGAAACGCGCCACTCTTATGGACAAGAGATTACGAGGTATTTTAAGTAAAGTTTCCCTTCTTTCAGTGTTCATGTCATGCAACCAACCATGAGCTCATGTTAAAATCTTTTTCTAATCTGTTCTCCCTTCTATTTACAGATTATGCCTCCCATAATGACAAACAGAATAAGAAATATGAACCAGCGAGCATCTTTGCCTATTCAGGAAGATCCCCTGAATGAGCATGTTTCCCATGTAGAGTTTAGAGCTTCATTCACTACTCTAGCTCACTCTGTAGAAGTATAAAATGCTCATCTAGCTGCTTTCCCGACCAACCTAGTGTCCAATACTGCCGCAGCTAGGATTCAGGACTTTACCCGAATGAATCCTCCTCTGTTTATAAGATCAAAATATGAAGAAGATCCGCAGTAATTCTTAGACATGGTCCAGAAGGTAATAGATATTATGGGGGTAACTTCTAGTAAGAGTGTTGAATTGGATGCTTACCAAGTATAGGATGTGGCTCATACACTATTTAAGAAGTAAAGTAGATAGAGGCGTAGATGTAAGGCCTATATAGTGGGAAAAGTTTTCTACTGCCTTCTTAGATAGATTCTTTCTATTGGAACAAAGAGAATCCAAAGTGTTAGATTTTATCAACTTGAGGCAAGGAAACATCAGTGTGAATGAGTATTCCCTTAAGTTTACTCAGTTAGCTAGGTATGCTCCTTATGTGGTAGCTGATACCAGTTCTAGGATGAGCAAGTTTATTTCTAGGGTACTTGATAGTATGGTCAAGAAGTATAGGACTGCGATGTTAATTAAGGAAATGGACATATCTAGGCTTATGGTCCATGCTTAATAGATTGAGGAATAGAAGGATAATGAGAAGGAGAGAGAGAACAAGAGGGCTAGAACAGGTAGCTTTAATTTCACTCAGCCAAAGTCAAAAAGTGGTAACCGTCCTCAGTTCCATTAGAAATCTTGAGTCCTAGCTCCATCTTTAGCTAGTGAACTAGTACCTATATTCAAAAATGATAATATGTATAGAGCTTCAGGATCTAACTCCCAAGGCATTGTAAGCAGTATTTGTACAAATCCACTTTGCCAAAAATATAGTAGAAATCATTAGGGTGAGTGTAGAGCTGGACGTGATGTATGCTTTGGGTGTGATAAGCCAGGCCATCAGATTTGAGAGCATCGGGCAGTTGCTAAAAAAGGTAGGGATTTGTGCCAACAGGGCTAGTTCCCTCAGTTATCAATTCTAGCCAGCCACTAGATTCAGTAGGGTGGCGCTTCCAGCACTTCTAGCGACCAGCGTCAGAATAAGTTCTATACACTTTAGTCTCTATAAGATTACAAAAGTTCTCCTGACGTAGTTACTAGTACATTGCAAGTCTTTCATTTACATATTTATGATTTACTAGACCCTGGAGCTTCTTTTTTTTTGTAACCTCTTACATAGTCATCAACTTCAGAGTCAGTCCCGAAATCGTAGCAGAACCATTTTCAGTGTCCACCCCAGTAAGTGTCTCTATTGTAGCCCAGCGGGTATACAAGAGCTTCCTGATTATAGTGTCTCAAAAAGTTACTTCAATTGACCTCATGGAGTTAGAGATGACAGATTTTTACGTCATTCTCGGCATGGATTGGCTCCACTCATTCTATCCTTTAGTGGATTGCAAGAACAGAGCAGTTCATTTTTTGTTTCCAAATGAATTGGTTCTTTAATGGAGGGGTAGTACCACAACACTTAGGGGTCAGCTTGTTTCATACCTTAGAGCGAGAAAAATGATATCCAAGGGGTGTATTTATGATGAGAAGCCCCTGCCACCGCTGCCTAAGCTGAATCTCATGGTTTTAGGAAATGTTTCTCAGATGACTCCCACTCCCTCTATAATAATTGGTATATTACTCCGCTCAGATGTTTAATCGCTGAAATTTATATGCATGTACACATAGATGGTAAATATTCTTGCATTTCTTACTATCGGATAAGAGAAAAATATAGGTCACATTTAAAATTGGCGTCGAGAGATTACCGGGGCTGATAATCGGTAACTATAACCTTTTACATAAGATAGTGGAGTTTCTACTTTGAAAATACCTGCATTTTTGTAACAGATTCCGGAACAAATTGTAGTTACTTTTTGCTGCTTTCAGGAACCCTCAGTTTCTCCTAACTTTAAGGGATGACTTCGAAGGAAGAGTACACAATCATCCTTGGAAGGAACATACGGTGTGTTAGGGTTTTTGCCGTGATTTTTTTACCAAAATTAAGTTTTACTTTTTCTTAGAAGTAAAATAAAAGTAACCATAAATACTTTTACTTTTCTTGAAAGGAAAATATAAAACTTTTTCATATTTGGCAAACCTCTTTCTTAGAGGAAAGGTTTTGGAACTCTATAAATAGATGACCCCCTTCTCATACCATAACACAATAGCTTCCACAATGTAGTCGTTATAAGAGTCTGATTTAGGTGGAGAATTATCCCATAGGTTTATGTTTTTTCATAGATTTTATTTTTCCAATATTGTTTTTAATATGTAGGTTGTTTGACCGAATCATATTAATAATATGTCTTTTTAATATATGTTTCATTTGTCATCTGAATTATTACTACAAAAAAATTGATTATTTGGAATGAATAATTTTGTCACTTATAAGTCATATTTCGGCGCAAAATAGTATTGTGACAAAAAAGATTTCGTCAATCAATTGTCTCTAAAAGTGGGTCGCAAAAAGTAGACAAAGACGATTTAGTGCTTCGTCGCTAAAAAATTTAAATTAGGTACAAAAAAAAATCATCGACAAATGTGTAACATTTATGGCGAATTTGTTTTCATAAAAATGTAATTTTTTTTGTAGTTGATGGTAAGCTTTTGTCACTAAAAATTTATCAATACCTACAAAATTTATTGTTGCTAGAGTTATATATATTTTGTGGCTGAACAAATGTATTTTCGTCACTATTGACAACTTTTTGTATACAACAATAATTTTCATCCTTAAATGTATGAATTAGTGATAAATTTATTATTAAAATAAATATTAATAATTTTGTAGTTAAATCTACCATTTGTCACTAAAAATATTATTTTTTTTACCGACAATGTAGAATCGTCACTAAATTATTATGATTACTGACAATTATGATTGTCATAAAATACAAATTAATTTGTATCAAATAAAAAGGAAGATATTGAGACGAATACATATGTCACTAAATATAGTCAAACATATGATGAACTAGTTTATTTCGTGACGAAAATATTTGTCTTGAAAAGTCTAATGTAATCGTTGCTAAAAGTTATCTTTGATAATAAAACCTTTTGTCACAAATTACAAGAAATCGCTTAATTATTTCATATTGATATTATTTTTTAAATTAGAATTGAATAAATTAAAATTAAAATTATAAAACATGTCAGATAGATAAAATTCACCTACAATCATACAATTACAAAATCTAAAATTGTACTAAGGTAATATCTCCTCACATTTCAAAGCAAAGTAAAACTAGTCCAACACAAAAGAAACTAACTAAAATATAGTACTAAATATTACTCCTATCCTAAACTAAGACAGATATGTAGAGGCTTCCTCGAATGTACCAATACCGTGTTGAGCTTGCAATTAGTCTTCATTCAAGCCATAACTAGAATCCATTAAACATGTAATTACGAAAACCGAGGCTACCCAGAAACTAGATAAATACTATCCAGTAAACGCATTAAACTTCTATAAAAACAACAATAACATACTCGGTGCATTCCTACAAAGTGAGGTTTTGAGAGGGTAACTGTACGTAGTCCATACCACTACCTTAAACGAATTATACAACAACATAGCCAGTGTATCCCCACATAGTGGGGTATGAGGAGGATAATCTGTAAGCAGTGCACACCACTACCTCGAATAAAGTAGAGAGATTGTTTTTGATAAACCTTGACTCAGGATAGATAACAGTATAACAAAAAAAACATAAAAGCACACAACAATGGGACAACACACTTATAGCTAAACAAGTCAGAGAAGTTTTAGTTATTCAATAGTACTTAATAAGAAAACAAAACTAAGTAAAACTAATAAAGTCTATTATAAATATCCCGGCAACTTATTAGAACCCCGTAATTGTCTATTTAAACCCACGAGACAAGATATAATGGCAAGCAAATAGGAACATGTAATAACAGACATCGAAATATTCCTAGAGACATGTTTTCTAAAGGCTTTCACAACGTGATGCAGTCAACACACACAGAGAATGAAAATTACATCATTTCGAGAACTTACCATTGAACAACAGCAAAAGAGATAATAAGAATAATAAAGGCCAAGCACTTCTAACAGTGAAATATGGAAAATGATTTCAGTAAGCCTTGAATGAAAATTGAAGAACCATTAAAATATATAATTGTCTTGTATTAAAATAGCCAGTAATTCTCTTTGTTTTTGTTTATTTTAGAAGTAGTAATTGTCATTCAAGAACTGTCCCTCTAATGAAAAGAAGGGAGGTTTATACAGTAGTAGTAATACAGTAGCACAAAAGGAAAAAGTATATTATAAAAAAAATCACTTTCGAAAATTAAAGGAAAAATATATCAAGAATCAATTAGGAGAAAGCTAAATCCCTTTAATGCCGTATTTACCATAAATAAATCACATTATCAAGGCAGGCAACAGTAAATATAGATTTAATTTGCAGAAAGAAAACTAAAAATGGACTCAATCAATTATTTAATGTGTTTACTATAAATAGATGAGGAAAATAAGGTGCGAATTTGAAAGAGAAGAGATAATAATAATAGCAACATGTATCAACACTAGTATTTAGCATATATATTAAAAATTGATTTACAAATCATAAGGCAACTAACACAAAAATCAAACTATATCCATTCTACCAATTTACTAAATCAATTTAGTACTTTAATTTAAGAATAAGCATAATCAAAATTTTACCATAAAACCAGATTCAATTTCCAGTCAATATCAATTAAATAAAACGTAATACAAGTATAACATCATTTGAGAACAAGTAGAGATAAACATGTAATTAAATGGATTGAATCAACATTCAAAGTTAGATATCACAAACTTTAGATCTAATAGATTAATTTAGGCAATTTGCACCCAAAGAAGAAAAAGAAAATGCAAATTAAACCAATAAAAAAAATCATGCAATTAAAGAATTGAGGAATAAAATCGAATAATCATCGGGTTCACCAAAAGGGACCTCACCGGTCCTTAATTTCAATCAGAACATGACCGGTGAGAAGAGGGGGAGGTTGAATCGCGACTGGGGATGCATTGCTGGTTCATGATTACTGGAGACGGCCATGATGATGATGGAGCGGTAGAGGACAGGCAGCGGGATACCGCTGCTGCTGTTGGCAGCGTCGATTGGGTCTAGTTCCATCGTCTAGAGTGGCAGCGGGATGATATTGATGTTCATTCGAGGAGAGCTTAGCTAATTTGCTTGCCAATAGATATGGCTGGTGACGCCGGCTGAGAGGCACTAATTTTGGTTGTTCGGCGGCCGGATTGGTGGTTGGAGCAGTTTTCCCGATGGTTGATGATGGAGAGGGGAGAGAGACACGGTGGTTGGTTTGTTCGCCAGCCATTAGTGGCGGTTGATGCTATTGATGCTTCCTCAGACTCGTCGGTCATCAATTCCGGTAAGTCGTCGATGAGAGTGAGAGACGGAAGAGAGTGGGAGGGAGGAGGCCAAATTTTTCTACAACCCATGGTGGCTGGCCGGCGGCGGCAGCAATGGTTATGGTATAGAGATAAGTGAGGCTAAAGAGAAGGTAGAGAGAGAAAAAAGGTAGAGAGAGAGAGCACCAAGAGAGGCGGATGTTTTTATGTAATGAGGAATTAGGGTTTGAGTGTTTTTTAAGATGAAAAGAGTCAGTGATATGATCTCAGACGTTGGATCAAAATTGATCCACAACTGAGATTAAAAGGATTATAAAAATAGAAAATGAATTGAAATGGAGTTAAATGTAACTAAAATTATAATAAATTGGGTAAAATTAAGCTACAATTGTCATAAATCGAATAGAAAAGGCTAGCATTTAAATGAACTAGGAAATTGAATTGAATTAGGCTACAATTTAACAGATCTAATAATAACGAAAAAGATAATAGGGTGTCGAGGTTAAAATAAATTACACATTTAAAATTAATGTTACATAAAAATTGTCATATAGGATTATCGTTCATAATAATACTAATAATACTAATAATAATAATAATAATAATAAGCAATGTATTTATAAATTGTAAGTGCGCATATTTTGTGGAAAAAATAATTTAATAAATATTAATAAAATTATGTAAAATGTTGTATCTGGATTAATAAATTTTTTTAAAAAAACATCAAAAATTAATAAAATAATTTGTATATTTTAAAACATGAATGTGACACGTCAAAAATCAGTTTGATGTAAGAAAAATGTGTAAGAAATACTAACATTTAAAAACTAATAATTTTGCTAAAATAGCAGCCTAAATATAGTATCGGGAGGTCAAAATTGGATGTCAACAATCATTGGGCCTAAAGGATCCTTTTCCTGTTTTAAAATGGTGTTTCCACAAGGGTAGACCGGTAGAGAACAAAGTGAGTGAAGAGAAATCTTTAGTTGGTTCTTAAGAGTACAGGGTTGAATCATATTGTCACACCCCAAATCCCATTGGAGCGGACTGGCACCCGTAGCCGAGGAGGCCCGGGAGAACCCGTTCATAACCTATACTTTCACATTTACATTACTTATGAAAATTAGAAATTTGGGCAGCACTTCGTTGTAAATAGAAGAAAACAGTACCTGTATCAACCCAGCAGACATGCATAAATATATATATGAACAGTAATTGGCCGTCAGAGCCATCACGTCTATCAACCAAACACTCCTATGGCTGTACAATATGTCTACAAAAGCCTCTACAAAGATACACAACTGAGTTGGGGTCAGGACGAACTCCCGCCCACAAAAGACTTTTATACAAATACCAAAGGTACATATAGAGACGACTTGGGATGCCCCGATACAACTGGAGCTCACCACTAACAATAGAATGTCCTGGGTCTTACTGCGGAGGTGTACGACCTGAAGTACCTGTTCCTGCAGGCATGAATGCAGGTCCCCCGTGAGGGACGTCAGTACGAAAATATGTACTGAGTATGTAAGGCAGGGAGTATCAACATGAGATACAAAAGATCAACAGAACCCAGATACCAGTGAATAAACAGTATGAGTAGACCACACTTAAAAGAACTGATGGGATACCTGTACATTACTTTCATATCATTACTTCCCGTAATCCTTATCAATACATAACATATGTCATACAATGGCCAACTGATCAGTGGTACTAATACAATACATCAGGGACCACCCCTGGAATAGCATATATATACATAATCTTTATAATACAATGGCTAACTGATCAGTGGTACTAATATAATACATCAGGGACCACCCCTGGAATAGCATATATATACATAATCTTTATAATACAATGGCCAACTGATCAGTGGTACTAATATAATACATCATATCATCAATTTAAAATATAGACATTCCATTTCTTAATTCAATTAATCTTTGAGATTGGTTACTTTGTGGTCACACTTTACGAAACTTGAAACCATGATACCTCAATAGGAAAAACATGTAAATAGGTAATCATTATCATGAAAATGAAGTAGAGAATCATGGATACCTCATTAAACCATTTCGGAGTCAACAATAGTATATGGATATTTTTTTGACTAGCCGGACATCTTAAAAGTGAAAACAAGTTCAATTGGTAGTGTCGAAGATCATATCATGTTAGTATGTGTCATGTGTCGTAGGACAATGTTGGAAGCTTACTTGAGAGTGCCATGGGTCATTATTCATGCCAAAGAATAGATAGAGTATATCTTACATACCTTGATATAACCACTTCAATACAAGTGACTTCCCGCACTCTTCGAACACTTATCTACAATAAGTCATTTGTGGCAAACTAGTATTAGCAACATCACTCTTAGCCTTTATTTCCCTTCTTAAAACCATACATCCTCTTATACTCTTATTACATTCACATATCATGCATTTTCATGAAATATCCCTCAACATCACTCTTAGCCTTTATTTCCCTTCTTAAAACCATCCAATACAAACATGATCACTAGGCATACATAACCACTAATATAATGATATATCACCACAATTCATCCTTCATAATCCAATACAGCAACTTCCATAATTTACTACTAACAATTTATACACAACAATTCATAACTATGTTTCTAGTTATCTTCCAACATCAAGACAATACTCATAATCCTTTATCAATACTTATTCATGGATAAGAATCAAGAATAAACAATATTCATACCTTAACAATGGACTCTTGTATTTGGAATCCTCCTTACATAACCATGGGGTGCTTCTCGAAGCTTTCGAGATGGTGAACACAACTACGGAACCAATTTGAATTTTCTACGGTTGAATCTTGAGTTATTTGGGATTTTTGTTTGGAACCTAAAAGGTGTTTTTGAGAGAATTTGAGAAAAATGATTGTATTCTGCTGAATTTGGGCTAAATCTGGTGTTATAGACGGAATTGGGTGAAGTGAAATGACTAAAATGCCCCTATGAAAACAGGAAAAGTCGAAACTATCCCTCAGTTGACAAACTGACAGGCTGAAGTAAAACGGATATAACTTCTTACTCAGATGTTGGATTTGGATGAAACCAGTTGCAGTGGAAAGAGGATTCAAATCTCTTTCATTTGATAAATTATAGCTCACACAGTTCATTATATACAGGGAGTTATGATCGTTTGAAGTTGACCCTGAAATGCTGAAAAAAACTGGGCAACAGGTTATGCGTTTTGCTACTGTTTTGAAATCCAAACGCAGCCTTATGCATTTCGAAAAATTCCAAAACTTATCCGAGATGTACTATGAGATTGTACGATCGTAACGCAACTTGAAAATCTAAATATGAAGGTCGATAAGTTGTATCCCGAAGGTTGTCAGCTAAAATGACTCTAAGTTACACTTAGAAAAATTTTCAAGTTTTTAAGTCTAAGAGCACTCTATTAAAGGCTAATCCATGCATGACTTTTACGGGGTGTTACACATATAAGAAAATAGGAAGGCGTCTAATTGTTCCCAAGACATTTATCCATACCCAGATGGGAGGTGAAAGTACATGAGTCGGACAATTTCTTTTCAATTAAAGAAGTTTGAATGCACAATATTCATACTCGCTAAGACCATCTTGAAAATTCCTTTGAAAACTTAAAATCATTCAAGCTAGAAACCTAAAATCTATATCAATCTATTGATATAATCCACGTGTATGTGATGGAACTGGATACTAGTTACCATTCACAAAACCCCAACCCAGGGACTAGTGCACCACAAAGGAAAAAAATTAAAATGGAAAATCAAATAGAAAGTGTTTTATGATATATCTAAACTATAGCATGTCTCAGCTGTAAATAGAAATCTATGATCAAGTAATTAGAAATTTTAAAAAGAGAAATCAGAAATTCTTTGATTCAACACTTCAGTGGCAACAGGGGAACGTGAATGGAAATGACCAGTTCAAAGAGCCATTTCTTCAATCCTCTGCACAGCAGGACACACACGTTGCCTGCCAGCAGGTAGATTAATAGGCACAATAGGAGAAGTTGTGGCAGGCTGAAGGAGTTGTTCCTCCCATTCATCCCCCTAATCTATAGATCTGCAGCTAGCAAGAAGGACTCCCAGTGTAGAGCAGAGTTTATACATGATTTGCGAATGATACACCTGAGGAAGAAAAGATGTTGCAACTATTTTCAGGTTCGATCATCTTGGTATATTGCTACACCAAGGATAATTTGTTAACTCAAGCAAGTGTGGATAGATCTAAAATTAGCAGAAGGAGCTTACTTGGTCATGTATTTACAGCCAAGGGGTTCAAACCCTCATTCAACACCGAAAAGCAGCTCCAAATTCCAATACCAGAGATCACAGTTAGGAAAAATAACCAAAAAAATAAGATACAGATAAAGACGAAGAAGACAAAGGTGAAAAGGATATTTATTCTGACAACTGATTTATCAGAACCATATACGCTGAGGATATGAGGAAGAGTATCACCCATATGAACAACAAGACGAAACTCAGATTAAACTCAACTAAGAACAACATTTCTCAGGTTTTTGAAGAAGTGATGGATAATTTTGGAATTGGATTAGGATATCCTATCTTCATGGGTTTTGTACTAAGCAAAATAGGGCCGTTTCAGATGTTTTATTTTGGGCCTTCTGATTTTAAATGTTTGGACGATGTCATTTTAAATGGGTTGGTCCATTTATGTAAAGACAATGTGGTTTCTTCTTTTAATTAATAAAAGAGGAAAAGACAAAGAAAACCTAAAATTAAAATAATTTCACAAAACGAACACCTAAATTTAAAAACCCGAGAAATAGCCACTGAGGGATGGGCGCACACGAGAAGCTGGGATATATTTGTCACTATTCCACGTATTTTCCTCAATTATACAACACAATTTGGCCCTTTCCATTTTGGGTATTGGGCCTACTTTTCATCTTTAATGGTTCATGCTTTTTTTGGCTCTTTTTTCCCTTTCTTTTTTAGACATTCTACTCTTTTTGATATCTCACTAATACTTTTACTTTAGAATTGTCTTTTAGCTGAGCTTTAAAAAGCAGTTACAATTATAATTGTCTTTTAATTATATTAATCTAAATATATTAATAACAAATATGACAAATTATATTAATCTAATTATATTATTTACAAATGTGACAAATTAATATTAGATTGAGCAAAGCGATGTAATATAGGCCATGGGTACTGGAACAAATCTTTGTCCAACTTAAACTACACATATGTTTTAGACAATAGATGATGTTTTTCACCTCCATAGTTTGATACAATAAACCAAAAGAGTAACTTTATAATACAATTGATAAAGATATATATATTTATATATAATAATGACACAGTTTCTATATATATACATATTCTATATAATAATTATAGCATTTTTACACACATTTTATATAACTTTTAACTACCATTATTATTTATATACACATTTTATACGACTCTATATAGTTTCTACATGCATTCTAAAAATGTATCAATCTAGTATAAGAGAGTATCAATTAAGTATATGGACACTGCAAGTGTATCAATATAGTATAAAAGTGTATTAATGTGGTATAAACGAGTATCAATTGGGTATAGAAAATGCATGTGCTTGCATAGAATTTCCTTTCTCTATTTTAAAAAGTGTATCAATATAGAAAAAAAGTGTATCAATGTGGCATAAAAGTGTATCAATTGAGTATCGAGACTGCATGTGCCCAATTAGGCCAAATGGCTAAAAAAAGGAATTAAATTGGGCCGACTGGCTAAGGTTGTCCACATTTTCAATTATGGGTCACTCTTTTTTTAAAATAGACAGCCCAAGTCCTTTTACCTTAATAAAATCCCTATTAAATTGAAAAAAAATTATGAAGGCATACCTGGTAAACAAAGGAGAGCATTTTGACAATTTGGATAATTAATTTAAGAGTCTTGGTTAAAGAATTCAACTGCAGTCCTACTAAGAATTTCAATTTTCGCTCAATATTGGGTCATATCTTGGAGTATCGTATACAAGAGTTTCAATCTTTTTGTTTGGTCCTCTTTGGATATGCAGAAAAAACAGTAAAGTAGACTGCAAATCAAGGCTGAAAAGTGCATACACGTATCTAAATCGAGTTTCAACACCAATTTGGTAGATAAAGAAGATTGAATTAACATGAAGAAGATGAACTGTGTGCTTCTAGATTTATCTTCAACATTTACTTTCCTTTTTCTGATTTTTGATGTTTCTTTTCTTTTAGTCTTTATGTTGACATTTTTTGTTTTGTTGTTTTTTATTGCTTAGTATTTACATTTTTTTAAATGTATTTTGTGGTTCACATCGAAAAACAATATATATATATATATATATATATATATAGAGAGAGAGAGAGAGAGAGAGATGTAAATAAAAAAGTATATACAAGAAAAAATTTAATATTTATTTTTGCAGCAAATGGTTACACCGATTTAATAAACATATTACAGTGCATTCACAAAAAAATTATCACAAAATTATAATTAATTAAGATACACAAATTTTTATTTAATTATAATTAAATATGATTAGCTATAAATAGAAATTTTTTTTAAAAAAAATCTCAGTAAATTAAAGGGTCCTTTGGTACGGTGTATATGAATTATATAAACTATGGTGTATTACTAATGCTTGAATAGTTATGTTCGCATATTATTTAGGTAGATTTTTGTTTGGTGTAAAATATAATTCCATAATTTCTAAAAAATATATTTTTACTATTTTGACATGACCACTCATAATATCTTTTTAAAAAATAATAAATTAAAAAATCTTAATTTGATAATATTATTTGGGAGATTTTATTTAATGTTGGATATTCTCGACATTAAAGGTGATAAATTTTGATATGTGTAAAAAAGTAAGGATAGAGAAAGTAACGTGTATAATATAGAAGCTATTTTAAAAGTACTATAAATTAAAATAATTAATAATTAAATTTTTTTTAAAATATATAAAAAATTTGATTAACACCAAATTGCATTTGTGTCACATAATTGAAACAAAATATTACTCCCTCCGTTCATATTTACTTCAAAAATACTACTGTTCAATTTGAAAAATCAATGGATAATTTTTCATTTCTGTCGATTTTACCATTGATATTAAATACAATTCATTATCCAATAAATTTTTCAAAATGTTAAATTGATTATAATCAAAAGATAACATAGTAGCATTATCCCTATCATTTACTAGTTTCAAACATATGTGTCAAAGTTAATAGTGAACAACTATTGATAGGCCGAGGGATAAACATATATTGAGTCCATACTACTGCAGGTGCTCCGATATGCAGTCTTATAAATATAAATAAAAATGAGCACACATTTAATATATATTTTTTCTACTATCCTCAACATGTGGGGCATTTCAAATTAAATGAAGCATATATGATTGGTCTTGAGGGAATATAACTCTAGCTTCTGTATGTTTTCAAGACACAATATAAACATCATTGAATAGGAATACTATAGTGAAATAATTATGTTATTAATTCTTTTTCTCAATAGATCGTGTCAAGTAAAAATGTGACAAGTAAAAGCGAACGAGTACTTACTACATTTTAAATTACGGTATTAGTAAGGGATAGAAGAAGGCATCTCTTATTGTATATAGAATCCAAATAGACCTCGACTTTTACCTAGTGTCGAAAATTAACCTTTAAAACGAATAAAATTCTTATAAGCACTTTTGTTTAAAAGAAGTCGCCTAAGAAAGTTTGTAATACAACAAACAAGACACATAAAATATATTTAAAAAATAAAATAAAAAATAAACATGACAACATATCATGAACACATAACCAAAAGATGATGATCTTATGGTTATACCTACAAATTACTTCGTATCCAATAATTACACTATTCAACTACCAAATCAAGGTCGTAATTATTTTTTGTGATAAAATTTTATTTTGATAAATTGCAGGTTAAACAGTGACGATAATATCATCGTTGCTAATTGTTTGAATAATTAGTTACAAAAACTATTGTCACAATTAAATTTAAAATTTTGTGGCTAAAACTTACAATATGATAGCTTCAAACTTTAATTAATTAGTTGATCATATTCAACATCGGTCTACTTAAAATGTTTCTCACATGTACAACATTAACACACTGACTTTATACCTTCCAAAAAATTTATTCAATAAGTTCACTTCAACCTTCACACAATTAGATCGAGTCTTGTTATTTGTATCTATATCAATATACAATTAATTTTCTATAATCATAAACAAAAATAGCCAAGGATCAATTTATATTTAGCTATGAAATTTTTTCGTAAAAAAAAATAACTAAATTATTCAGCTACAAATTCCGAATAATCACTACTTAACGATGACATATTTTGTCACAAAATTATGTTACACTGAATCATAGATTAATTAGAGACAATAAAATAAGTGTCACTAATTGTTTATAGTATTAGCGACAAAAATTGAGGACACAATTAAGTATCAAATTTTGTAGCTAGAACTTAAAATATTTAACTACGAACTCTAATTTGTCGCTATTGCGATAACTTATTTTTTATGATGAATTTTTTTTTTGTGTCGAAAATTATAACTAATTCAAGACAAAAAATAGTTTGTCACGAATTGAATCCATTATTAGAGATAATAAAATGAGTGCCACTAATTTTTTATAGTATTAGTGACAAAAATTGAGGTCACAATTAAGTATCAAATTTTGGAGCTAAAACTTACAATATTTAACTACGAACTATAATTTGTCGCTATTGCGATAACTTATTTTTTATGAAGAGTTTTTTTTGTGTGTCTAAAATTATAACTAATTCAAGACAAAAAAAAAGTTTTTCACAAATTGGATCCATTATTGTTGATAACAAAGGGTGTCACTGAAAACTTAAAACTCATCACTAATGGCTCCAATATATTTTTTGGTGGGAAACTTTAGAGGACAAAACTTTGCTATGAAATTTTACGTTTGGTCACTAAAAGTATGTTCTTCATATATTTAGATATGAAATATAATTTTCGTCATAAAAGGTGAACAATTACTGACGAATTTCATCTCGTAGCTAATAATTTCATAGCTATATATCAATTTTATTGTAGTGATATATATTATCACCGTTGGTTTGCAAACTTTAAGCCTCCGCATGACGCCCTCTCAATTTTGAACACAACAAGTGGTATCAAAGTCTATGGTTCAAAGATCTGATTGTTCAATTGAGGATACTTTAAGGTCAAAGTTGCAACCAATTTGATGATAATGAAGATATATGTCTAAAAACTACATGTGGAGATGATTTTCAATTATATTTTCAACAATCCTGCTGTCACATATTTGAAAATAAAGTTAACTTTTAACACTGCAGAAGGACTCCAATATTTTTTAACCCGAAAATTGCTCATAAAGTTTTAACCTATGCTCCATTTTCAAACATGTCAATCAACAGTGGTGAAGACTATGTGAAACACAAGGACCAAAGATCTGAAGAAGGTGGATATTAGGAAGAAAATCAAGCCAAAAATGGAAGATTTGTTATGGTTTTTGCCCTGATTTTCATATAAAAATTAAGTTTTACTTTTTTTAGGAGGAAAATAAAAGTAACCATAAATACTTCAGGAAAAGTCTTTCATATTTGGCAAACCTCTTTCTTAGAGCAATGGTTTTCGAACTCGATAAATAGATGCCCCCTTCTCATACCATAATACAATAGCATCCACAATTTAGTCGTTAAAAGAGTCTAGTTTAGGGGGAGATTTCTCGCATAGGTTTATGTTTTTCCATATGTTTTATTTTTTCAATATTGTTTTTAATATGTAGGACGTTTGACCGAATCATATTAATAATATATCTATTTAATATATGTTTTATTTTTCATCTGAATTATCACCATTGATTTGCAAACATTAAGCTTCCGTATGATGCCCTCTCGATTTCGAACCCAACATGGTGTAATCTAGTATTCTGCTATCGAACTAGGCACTCCGATTTAATAAAAAAGTTTTATATTAGCCTTTTCAGAGTCATATGAAATAACCTTATCACCTACAAGTAAGAAAAAGATGTGAAGATTAACAGATTGAATATTTGTTGAGAAACTACAAAGGAGAAGACCGGTGGTAGTCCACATATTAGTCTCAGAAAAGAAGCTTTCAATTGTTACACTTGAATGAAGATCAAATGATATTTCATAATGAACTATTGTAGAGGAGATCACATCACGTTTGATACCAACAAAAGTTCGTGGTTTAGATGGATCAACAATACACCAGGGGCGGCTCAAGCGAATCGTGGCCCAAGGCCAAAATCAAACGGAAGTTTTACGTTTTTAAGAAAAATAATTATTTTTATAAAGTCTGTTTTTAAAATTATATAATCAATTTCTTCTAATAATTTTTTTAATTAATAATAGAGTCAATGCATTAATTTCTTTACACATAGTATTCTGGACTAGATATATCAAACTCCATCTAAATTCTTTTTTTTATAAAAAAATTATTTTTTCTATAAATACTATTTAATATACTTTTTATAATTTAAAATTTATTATTACTAAAAAAAATGAGGCCCTCAAATTTTTGGGGCGTTAGGCTACCGCCTTATTTCCCAAAGGGTAAAGGCCCCCCTGCAATACACTTTCGCCAATTCTAACACACACATACAAACCTTGCAAGAGATGATTGGAAACTATGTGATTAATTTATCGCTTTATTTTATGAGCTTGACAAATAAAGTTAACGGAGACTGTGGATGCATTTAATTTGATACAATCATTTTTTAAATTTTTATATGAGCCGAAAGAAATAGTTCATAATGTGTAAATCTATTCCGCACATCCTTAATTAATTAAGTATAGCTACAATTCACTGTATCATTGAAGAAAAAGAAGAGAGAAAACACCGGAACTTAGATGTGATAAAAGAATTATTAAATATTAAATAAAGTACAACGAAAGAAAATAATACAAATTATGGCAATTAAACTTGTAAACTTGTTCCTTCTCTTATCTGGTTAGATTCGTGAGAAAATCTAGCGATAATTGTTAAGTAGAGAAATAAAGAAGACAAAAATAAAAAGAAACAAGGGACGTTGCGAAAATAAGAAACGAGGGATATATCCACTCTTCATATAATTGAGGGGTATATTTTCCTCTTAACTAATTAACTTCTTCTGCTTAACCATATACATCAAAACATGCATCGATGATCTTTTATTACTATCATTTTGAGGAGATTAAAGGTATTATTTCAACCATGATGTAATAAAAATATTTCCATATCGCATTTAACAATAAATAAATAACTTAATTCTTTCATATCATTATCTTTAAGTACATAAGACAATTTTATCATGATTTAACTCAAACATGAATCATTGGGTAATTCTCAAAGATAAACCCCAATTAGGGTAGCTTTCAAATTTTAGCCCCAAATAAAAAAACTTCGTTAAAATAGCCTTTACTTGTTAAGTCATATTTTTTTTGACAAAAATACCCCCCTTCAAAATATTCTCGCTTAAATCTCTTTCTTCCTCTCTTTCTTCCAAATTTCAGAATCGACCTCCAAATTATTATTGTTAAATCGCTTTCTTCCAAATTCGAGAATCGACTTTCAAACATTCACAGAATTGACTTTAGCTGTAAGGTTTCATCAGGTATGAATTTCATCATCAAATTTATTGTGGTAATTTAAGCTTATTGATGAATGGTGCTAATTTTAGCTCGTTATATAATTAACATATTGATTTGAGTTTTGGGGAGGTGAACGTAAACAAAACGTGGGATATGTTGTTGTTGTAGTAACATATTTACCATTGAGGAATTCCATCAAACAGGTTGTGGGCAGTTTGTTATTGCGATTATAATTATGTTTGAGTAGGTGTGGGAGGTTGGTCATCGAGAGAAAGGCCTTTAATATGAGAGTTAATGTTAATCCCAACATATTTTGGGAGGCTAAATGTATAAGGTCAAGGCAATACAAGAAATTAGTTTGTGGAGAATTTGTTATTGCGATTATAATTGTGTTTGAGTAGTTGCGAGGGTTTGGTCTTGGAGTGAAAGGCTGTGTTTTCTATCTCGAATGAATCCAGCCTATGTTTTGGAGATTAAAGAAGCACTAACTTGTTGATTCTAAGAGAGAACACCTTAGCTATTAGCTTGTATAACAAAGAGCAACAGGCAATGGGTTTAAACTCCCTAATGGTACTAGGATTTGTCACTTTAGGTAACAAGGTTACTATTATACAATTTTTCAGTGTTAAAAAAATCCTTCATTGTTGAACACGCATCATATTTACATTTATTGACCATTTGTTGTTGAACCATGCTTACCTAGATATGTTATAATAATCACCAGTGTTTCTGGCAACTTCTTTTGTCTCAGTATCATGTGTTTCTATTGGGTGACACAACACAGGAGATCCCCTAAAGATAACACAGTTTCTTAGTTTTCCACACACCTCCCAGAACCCCTTATTAGAAAACTTTTGTCTTGGCATATTAGAATATCCATTGTGTTTGCTACATTCAGTCCCTTGACTGTGGGCGTGAACCTTTGGGTGCTGATTTGATTTTGCAGAATAATAAATGATCCCGTTTGGGGTAGCCATGGTTATCTACAAGATTTTACAATCCAAAAGAAAATTTTCTGGCTGTATTCGGCGAGGTAAAGAATATATTCAACAAAGCATTAACCGAAAATCTAAAAGGCAAAGAAAATACTTATATAATAAGATTCTTAGTTTAAAAACTAAATAAGATTCTTGTTACTTTTTTTCTTCATAACTGCAATTAAAATAAACAGGGTTTGAATCACCTAGCTTATACACAAAGACCTGAATTTTTATTGTAACATGCCCTCTTCAATATTGCTCCACTACTCAATTATAGTCATTCCATCATTCTCTTTCAAGGCCATACTATAAGAGTATTCAGTTGATAAACTATGTTGTATCACTTGCAATCTATCTCTGAAGTAAACAACCCTTTCAGAATCACCCTTATAATGTGTGTTATTCCGTAGTTTCAAGTGCGATTTAGCATCTTCAGATTCTTCCATACATTTGAAGTTATTCCCCATGGGCAAGAGTTGACACTTTATTATTCTATAATGATTTGGCAAATAACCTATAACTCATGCCCCAGAGGCAAGACTGAGACAGTTATGCCCAATAGGCAATAGTTGAGACTGTCATAGTCCGTATTGATTTAGCAGGTGACCTATAACTCTTTCCCTAGAGGCAAGACTTTGACAGTTTTCTCAACGGACAATAGTTGACTATGCCTTACACTTTAATGATTTTACTTGTTGAAGATATATATCCTAAATTAAATTATTACTAATCTTTTGTTGTTTTATTTTTCACAAGGGTTGTGCTTGGAATGGATGGAAAAGAAATGAGTATTGAGCAATACAACATGGAACAATCAATTGAAATTATTGATCGAAATAATGAGTTACAGGTTATCAAACAAATATTGGAGGCTGCAATAGATGAAGAAATGGGGCAGCCATCGAAGATTAAGAGGGTACGATAAATGAAGAAGAGGATACTTGATGTCGAGACTACTCTCTTGAGACACAATGCCTTTTTGAATGAGGTAAATGTCAAGTCGATGTTAATTGACAAACAAAATATGATGATGTGCATGTCAAACATTGCAATTACAAAAAACATCCAATTTAAGGTTTTCAAATCAAGTACAACAAGATATTCACTGCGATGTTTGAACGACAACTATGTGTGGCGGTTTCATGCCTCGAAGATTCCCGATTCTTTTCTCTTTCAGGTTATTACATATGAAAAGGCTCATAATTACTCGGTTTATTTTATAACGTCCAACCACAGGAATGCAACATCAAAGGTCATATATGACTACATACTAGAACTTGTGTGTGACTATAGTAATGTAATCACACCAGACTTTGTTGTAAATGAAATGAGAAGGAAATATAGAATAATCAAATCCTAAAACAAAGGATGGAGAGCGATATAGCATGCCTATACGATGATAAGAGGAAACATGGAAAAGAACTACAATAATTTGCCATCGTATCTTCACCCGATGAAAGAAAACAACCCATGCACGTGCACAAACATAAAGAGGGACGATGAGAATAGGTAAAAATGCTATACTGTTGAAATTGAAAAATTTTACCCAAGAGGCAAAAGTTTTATTCTTTAATTGCACTACTTAAATTATTAACATATATGCTACTCTTGCCTCATGGGCAAGACTTAGTTTAAAAAGTTATTGTACAAATGCTATACTATTGAAATTGAAAACTTTTGCACAAGGGGAAAAAGTTTATTCTTTAATTGCACTGATGCAATTATTAACATATATGCAACTATTGCCTCATGAGCAAGACTTACTTTAGAAAATTGTTAAAATTGATAACTTTTGCCCAAGAGGCCAAAGTTTATTCATTAATTGCACCGATTAGATCATTAACATATATGCAACTCTTGCCTCATGGGCAATAGTTAGTTTAGCAAATTATTGTACTTTGATTATAAACATCAAATGCAAATTATTACTAATATTCTTTTGCTCAACACAGGTTTCAATATGTATTTTTTGCTTATGGAACTTTAATCATTGGATGGACCAACTGTAGACCAGTAATAATGGTATATGCAACATTTTTAAAGTCAAAATATCATGGTGTCCTCATCATAGCAATTTCAAAGAATGGAAACAACAACATATTTCCCTTGGATTTTGGAATTGTAGACTCAAAAAATAATGAGTCTTATAACTGGTTCTTCAATCAATTAAGAAATGCAATTGGGGTACGTAAACAATTGTCTATTCTATTAGATCGTCACCCAACCATTATAAATGTAATTTCAAATATCTATCCGGAGTATCAGCAAGGGATATACATCTACTACATGGAGAAGAATTTAAGAAAAAGAAACTTCTTAGATGTGGTTCTATCACTCTTCTACAATGCAACAACAACATAAAAACAAAATGAATTTTATACTTTCATGCATGAGATAGAACAATTTGACAAATTTGCTACGGAGTACTTGAAAGAAAAATATCAAAAAAGATGGGCTCGTTCATTTCATACCAATAGAAGGTACAATTTGTTTACAACTAACAACGTGGAGTCCATAAATGTGGTACTAAGAAAAGCAAGGCAACTACCAATACTGGGACTGATTTATTATATTCAGAACAAGTTACAAAGTTGGTTTTATGAATGAAAAATGGAAGCACAAGGCAAATTTCATGACATCACACGTTGGGCGGAAGTGAAGGTGACTGACAATATTTAAGTCCATGAAATATGTATTTTGTTGCTTTTGTTCCATTGTTTCTACTTATAGCTGTGTGATCGTTTGTGATTTGATGTTGTATGCTTGATTGTAGATGCTTTTTGGTTGCCTCAAGATTCGTCCCCTATGTATGTTTGATTGCTATGTTTGGATGATTCTGCTTAAATACTAGTTGTTTCACTATCATAGTTGACTCTACTCCCAGGTTAGATACAATATCTGTTTTATCTCAGTTTATTTGTAGATGATGCTCCTGCTCATATGTTGGAAGCATCACTATAGAATTAGTTGTTGTTCTTGAGAAAGGTTCTGTCTTTTCCATATAATATAGGGAATTTGACTTTGAAAGCTCATTCCTTGGATGACATATCCTTCTCCTGCGCTATCCCTGTCCAAGCCAAGCATCAAAACTCTAACTATCCCCTATATTGGCCCTTCTCTTCCATTTTGAAATAGAACCTTAATTGTGACTCCTTATTATTGGTCACTAATTATTAGATTTTTGATTAGTTCAGTATTAGATTATTATTTGATGTTATATGCTTTATTGTAGCTAATTTTTGGTTTCCTCAAGATTTGCTCCATACGTATGGTTGATTGCTCTGTATGCCTGATTCTGCTCATATACTAGATGTTTCACTATAAGTTTTCATTTATTTATGATTTGTTTACAGGTAGACCCCATTCATGCAATAGGATTTGTTGTAAGAGAAGGAGGAGTTGAATATATTGTAGACCTGAAGAGTAGGACTTGTCAATGCTTTGTATTTCAAGCAGATGAGATACCATACACCCATGCAATTGCAGTGATAAACAATAAAAACATGAATAAGTCTAGCTATTGTTCTCATTGGTTCTCAAGACAGTCTTGGCTAAAAAAGTACCAGGGAGAATCCTACCAGTTGAAAACACAACATCATGGATTGTCCCAAATAGCATAAACGATCTGATCACAAAACCCCCAGATAAGGAGGTTCTACTTGGGAGAAGACAAACATCCAGATATCCTTGCAAAACAAAATCTTCAAGAAACAATTACAGATGTTTGAGATGCAAAAGAACTGGGAATAACATATCAAATTATCACTACACTCCTATCCTTAGTCCATATGCAAGAAGATAAAGAAAGAAAAATAAGAAAACATGATTAGTTTTACTTTTTATCTGAGAAGTTGGATAAAATTAACAGTTACAATAGGATTATTTGATCCGCTATTTTAGTTAGTAGCAAGTACTTTTGACTTTCAATCATAAATTTCTTCTTATTTATTTGAAGTTTAAACTTGTGGTGAAGTATTTAACTCAATATCTTCTTATTGATTTTTTATAAAAATTACTTAGCATGTTAAATTTTTTTATATATTGATGTGTAAGAATATATCATATTAAAAGGATTTAGGGAAGGACCACATCCCTAAGAGATGTGCTGTGAATAATTCCACGGTATACTCTTTAAAATTTGCCTTGAAGGAAAGATGCAGAAAAAGTTGTGCCCCATGGGCAAGAGTTGACACTAGCTTATTAAGCAATAATTCGGTAGATGATCTACAACACTTGCCCTAGAGGAAAGACATAAGACCCAAAGAAACAAGTTATGCCCTATACGTAAGAGTAGACACTAACTTAGTGTGTAATAACATGGTAGATTATCAATAGCTCGTGCCCTAGAGGAAAAAATTAATACAACAAACGGACAAGTTATACCCCATGATCAAGCGTTGATACTAGTTTAGTGTGTAATGATTTGGTAGATAGTTTATAAGTCTTTCCTAAGAGGAAATATTTTTAGACCCCAAAGGAACAAGTTATGGCCCATGGACGAGAGTTGACACTAGCTTATTCTGCAATGATTCGGCAGATGATCTACAACACTTTCCCTAGAGGCAAGACTTAAGCCCTAAAGAAACAATTTATGCCCTATGGGCAAGAGTTGATACTAGTTTGGTGTGTACTAACTTGGATGATGATCTACAACTCGTGACCTAGTGGCAAAAATTAATACAACAAACCAACAAGTTATGCCCATGTCCAAGCGTTGATACTATATTACTGTGTAATGATTCGGTAGATAATTTATAAGTCTTGCCCAAGAGACAAGATTTTTAGACCCCAAAAGAATAAGTTATCCCACATGGGCAAGAGTTGACACTAGCATAGTCTAGAATGATTTGATAGATGATTGGTAACTTTTTCCCTAGAGGTAAGACTTACACATCAAAGGTGATTCAACTCAGAATTTTTCAAAGAGCATTCTTCCTCTACCATACAAAATATGTTTATAGCAATATTACAATCTTACAACCATATGAGATTAATCTTCTAGATCAAAAACTAAAATACTATAATCCAAGAACAAAAGCAATAAATATTAAAAATTACAAAAATAAAAGCATGGGGGGTATTCAATTGCCAATAGAAAAAAAGATGATATCAATCAATAAAACCAAACATCTAACCAAATAAATAGAAGTGGAGAACCAACTACTAAGGAGGAGTAGATGACCCTTATATTACAAGGTCTAAATTGTTTCTTATTTTATGCCATTTAATCGAGGACAGATGTTATTGAAAAGTTCACAATGACCAAAATAATCATGTAGCAGTGATAACGCTAAATCTACAGCTCTCGTAGGAGTGTACAACGGTCGTTGTCAAATATATAACCCAACTGGGTTGGGTATCGATCCCACAGGGAATAGCCGATCAATAAGTAAGCAAAGATTATTAGACTTTTGGTGCAAGTCTTGTGGAAGGGGGGATTTTAACGTGCAAATAATGTAATCAAAATAGTAAAGTAAAAACATAAAATAGCAAAGTAAAAAGAAAGAATGTTTAGTAAGATATAAAATAATGAGAATTGGGAGTTGGGGTTTTTTCCACCTTATGAGTTATACGACTCTATTGGCTATGAGTTATGCGGAATTCAGACATGCATGTGCTTATAGAGAATTGTATTCTATGGTAAATCCAAGCGTCTTTCGACCTTAACAAGGACTATTTCACTTTAACTCTTTTGAGCTTAAAGCGTGTCTAACGGTACAAATTCTCCATGAGGTTAATCCAGTTACAACACTAACTTTTTAATAGGGGTTGGTGCCCTATTACCTTGACATTATCTCTTTTCCAGACATATTACTTTTCTTTCGAACAAGTTAATACTATACTGGCGTATTCTATACGTCTGTAGCCACAAAGAATTTAGATTAAGATGAAGAGAATAACGATATAAGCAGCATACGTGTCACGAATTCACAAACTCATAGCCTTAGATAGTATCTCATAAGGCTTCCATAAACCCAACAGAGAAGTTTAGCTACTCATGAGTGCAAAGGAAATCACAATAGACATTATCATTGTACCACAATAAAGATCTCACGTTAGGTATAGGGGTAAGAATGGCATGAATCCTTTATTTGAGTAACGTTTCTCTTGTTGCGAAAATTAAGAATTGAAAGTAGAAGAATTGTCAGAAGTAGAATGTATTAGAAAGAGAATTTGGAACTAGAATAATAGAGGAATGTCTCCAAATCTCTAGCAGAATAGGGTATTTATCCTATTCCTACTAAGCTAATGCATTACTTAACCCAATCCTACTAGGTTAATGTATCATTATCCTAATCCTACTAAGTTACTGCTAGTCCCCAAAGTCTTCAAAATTGCTGTTTTTGCCCGGGACAGACTTTCCATGCGCCAGTTTTGGTCCTTGGCGTGTAATATTCCCCTTCCTCCTTTCGTGAAGCTTTCTTTGGCGTCAAGTTATCCATAAAATGCTGAAATCTGCATCATTTATACCTGAAAACTTGCTAATCACGTTTGTTAGCTCACTTACAGGAAAAAGGACTAAAAGTGCATGAATTATATAATTTGTCCTCAAAACTTAGCTAAAATATGTGTAAAATATAGTACTTTAGGCGTGTAAATTCGCCTATCATCAACACCCCACACTTAAGGCTTTGTTCGTCCTCGAACATACTATCATGTCCATCTAAACATCTACTTGGGATTTCATAGTAACAACACAAAATATTCATCAAGACAAGCACGTCAATCATTAACAAAGAGTAGTTTTCTGATCACTAGTAGAAACAATTCAACCTCCAACATAGACTCGTGATGGTGATTAATTAGTGTCCATAAGTTGAGGTACAAAGAATCATACACAACTACCCAAGACTCATCAACCATGTGTGTCTCACCATATATCACCCATAATCACTCACAAGTATTGTATATATTTCAAACATGGGTATAAGATTATCCTTGCTCTCACTCTCACAAAGAATTCATATGTTGCAACTGATGACCATAGGCTTGCCCTTAGTGTAATGCTCCACTAAATATCAGAATGCTAAGCCTAAGAGCTCTAATACATCACATTATGCCATTAACACTTTTCTTTCAAACAACCTTTCTACTTCCTTTTATTCTACAAGCCCTTTTTTCCACCTTTGTTTTTTAATTGTAAACATAACTAACTTTTCAGTTTTCCATTCCCTTTTTTTTTCTTTTCATAACACCTCTTATGATAGCAATTGTTTTCATAACAAATTCAAGCACCATTACATTCTAAAGCATCATACTCACCCAATTTCCTTTTATTTTGTCACATGACTTTACACTTTAAAGCACTTAGGAATTTGGATCAAATTATGGTCTTGAAAAATGGATTAGGCTTACATATGAGGTTGTCAAAGAAAATAGGCTAAAGGCTCAAATGGGTTAACTAGGATAATGTCCATGGGTAGGTAAAAAGAAGGTAAACAAGTCTAGGTTGCCAAAGAAAGGCCTAAATCATCTCCTAGACTTGCACTTCTTATTTTCGTTTTACATACATACCAGGCAAGTTCTAGCATCATCCACAAACACAGAATATACTATATCCTCACACACACAAGGCACATGGTCGAATTTTTTGGGAGTAGCATAGACTCTTTACCCAACAGATGAAGGAATTGAACCACACAGTATCACATAGTGAGTCACAATTAGAGCCTAAACGTCTCAATAGTCATGATTTTAGCACAATCTCTTGTCATAATCTCATGCTGCCTATTAGAATAATTTCATGTGAATTTAAGTTAAAAAAAAAAATTTAACTAATAAACAAATTAACTACTAAAAAGAAAAACAAAACAAACATAAATGCAAATGCAGATAGAGAAGTATAGCATGCAAATACCAGCACCCCATACTTAAACGGGACACACTGCCCTCAGTGGAAAATAAATAAGAAGAACCTGGTTAGTCGGACTCCTCCTCTATGTCTGGGGTCATACCCCCTTCGTCGGAATCATCATTGGAGTCATCGTCATCAGAATTCTCCTCTACGTCGGAGTCTGGCATTCGTCGATCATCATCGGTCGGCACATCATCATCAAGAGGTTCATCAAAATATGTACCTACTCCACACATCGCCTTCGCGTGCTCATTCATTGGGTAGTCATAATCCAGCTGTTGGAGCTCTGCAACAGTTGGAACACGGCCACCGCTCATTATTATAAATCGAGTCATGCCACAAAGATGGCAAAAGAAACTCTCATCTCGAGGATGCCTTTCTGAAGTGGTAAGGTTGACGCCATGCATAGTTTCAGCATCCTTAACCTTCATGAGGTCAACCTTATTTGGGTTTTATGGGAGTTTATGATCATCCGGTTCCTCTTCGATGTCTTCCTTCCTCAATATTGCGGTCAACAGATTGCCAAAACTGAAGTGGGACCTCTTGTGTAGCCTAGCTTTCCGCATTGTGGATCAAATAATTGCCCCAATGTTGATAGGGACATTTGCCATCAATGCGTATACCAAGCACACTCCATCTCGTGTTATCTTTGTGTACTGAGTCCCTGGAATTAGGCAAGAGTTGACTATGCGCAACCATATTCTTGCTTCTCTATTCAAAGGAGAATATGGGAAGGTGTTGTGTCGTCCGGTGTCCTTGTGTATACTCCACCATGCCATGGACTTTGTTCCACAGAGTGTGTGTAGAATGGCTCTATATGGAGGTCTACTGTACAGCTCTTTGAATGGTGATGGATCAAGAACAGGCAAGCCAAGAAAGGAGTTGAAGAAATCCGCATTGAGTTGTAAAACCTGGCCCCGAATCTTGACCTCGCTTCCTGTGGTTTTTGGTGACCAGTTGGCATAGAATTCTCTTGTAAAATTGATATTGCATTCTCCCATATCTCAGAAGATGAAATCAAGATGAAACGCCATGATTTTGGCCAACATGCGCGGTTCTTTCTTTGCTAGGCTTTCTTTGTTTATCAAGTCCACATGAACATATTTCTTCTCTTTGTTGTTCCTATACCATTCCTTTGCTTCCTCCTCTAAAATCCATTTAATTCCAAATATGCGGTGTGGTACTTGCATCGAGGAGGACTCTCCTTGCTCTTTGCATCCTCTTTTCTTGCCTTTTTGGGAAGTGGTTGCCTTATCTTTGCCTTGTCTTGCTTTGGGTGCCATTGTACCTGAGACTATAACAATGTTCATGTTAGCGTCATCTCGATGTATACAATCTATAAAAAAGCAGTAGTGACACCACCCCACACTTAGTTTGTTAGTACAGACTAGTGAAGTGAAAGTGGTCGATTACTCAGACTTCATCCGCATACGTTTTAGGTGCTATATTCCAGCAATAAAATCAGTGCATTCATACTTCTTGTATTCTTAGCAATACTTTCATGTTTTATATATCAAGACTACTACATAGGGATTGAATCAAGGTATAGCATCTAGAAATAATCACAACCTCCTATGTTGGTAGTCAACCATAATTCTCATCTTGATGAACAAGTTATTCCAACATGTAAGCTTTCTATTGACAAGATTATGCAATTTTTGTGACCATGTCAATTCCGCAAAAGTATGACAGTGCATCAAAATCAAATTCAAGTTGGAAACATGTTAAGCTCATTCTTACGTATTCTTTCACTCACTTAGTTGTATCACAATACATCAACCACATTCAAGTCACTTCCACTATTTCAAGATTTAACAATTCATAATAGGCATAGTAGTGTAGTACTTCGGAATATAAATGAAGAACAAAGAAGTACTTACTTGATTGATGCCTTTGGATGATGTTCTTGTGAAGTAAAAGAGAAAAAGGAAAATTTTGGAGAGGATTTGGAGGTTATAGGCGGCGCTTATGCTAGGTTTCCAATGTGTTTTTGGTCTAAGACTAAGTCTCTTATTTATAGGAAAGGCTTGGGTCGGTTTTTGACCCATTTAAAATCGGATTTGGAGACAAGAAGTGACCATAGGCGGCGCCTTTTACATGGCATTGTTGAGCATAGGCGGCGCCTTTTGCATGGCATATGAGATTTAGAGACAAAAGGCATTTTCATAGGCGGCGCCTATGCTATGGCATACTTGGGCATGGGCGGCGCCTATGCTATGGCACACTAGATTCCGAGAGCTTAGGCCATAGTATAGGCCTTGCCTTGTTCGTGGCCTAGTTTTACATAGGCCTAGCCTTGTTTGATGCCTATATTTTCATAAGCAATGCCCAATCCATAGCTTGTTGCTTCTTCATTCCTAACTTACCACCTTTAACATGTAATATGTCCAAATCAAAATTTGAAACCGACCTCCTCGTTTTACACCTCTTTGCACCTACATTTACTCAAAAACAACAAAGACGATTACAACGATAGGTTGCCTCCCATCAAGCGCCTTAGTTTTGGTCGTGGCACGACTCTTCTTTTTGGATTTTTATTTATCAAAAGCAAACACCTAATAGAACGAAAGAAAGACAAAAATGAAAAACGATAGGTTGCCTCCCATCTAGCGCTTGATTTATTATCGCGGCACGACATAGTTACCTCGAGTACTTAGACTTCGTCAAGATAAGTGGTGGCCATATAATTTATCGATTCAAGAGGACCGATATATGGTTTTACTCGTTGGCCATTCACCTTGAAGACAACACCATTAGTGTCTTTCAACTCAACTACTCCAGACGAGTAGACTTAGTTTACTTTGTACGGACCAGACTACTTGGACTTCAACTTACCTGGGAATAGCTTCAATCTGTAATTGAAGAGAAGTACCATATCATCTTTTTGAAAGTTTCGTTGAACAATCTGTTGATCATGATACTCTTTCATCCGCTCCTTGTATAGGTCTGATCTTTCATAAGCATGTAGACGGAATTCATCTATCTCGTTCAGCTGCTCCAATCTCAGATTCATTGTATCATCTCAATTCAAATTAAGTTGCTTCAATGCCCATAATGCTTTATGCTCGAGCTCAATGGGTAAGTGACACACCATCCCATAAACTAATTAGTATGGGGACATGCCAATTGGCGTTTTGAATGCAGTCCTATAAGTCCATAGTGCATCGTCCAGCTTCCGAGACCAATCTTTCCTATTAGCATTTACTGTTTTAGCAAGGATTTGCTTGATCTCTCGATTGGAAACCTCTACCTGTCCACTAGTTTGTGGGTGATAAGGCGTGGCTACCTTATGTTGCTTGACACCATATTTTGCCAACACGGATTTGAATAGCTTGTTGCAAAAGTGAGATCCTCCATCGCTTATGATAGTACGTGGAACTCCAAAGCGAGAGAAGATATTCCTCTTCAAGAATGCTACAACACGCTTTCCCTCATTGTCGGCCGACGCTACTGCTTCAACCCATTTTGAAACATAGTCTACAACAACTAGGATATATTTCATTCGAAACGAATTTATGAATGGACCCATGAAATCAATACCCCATACATCAAAGAGCTCTACTTCAAGAATTTTCGACATGGGCATCTCATGGTGTTTCGAAATAGCACCTTATCTCTGGCATTGGTCGCATCTTCTAACAAAGTCGTAGGCATCTCTAAATATCGAAGGCCAATAATATCCACTTTGCAACACCTTTCTTGCTGTCCGATTACCTGCGTGATGTCCCCCAACTTGGGAAGTGTGACATGCTTCCAATACATTAGGCACCTCTACATGAGATATGCATTACCGAATAACACCATCCGCACATCATTGAAACAAATATGGTTCATCCTAAAAGTAGTGTTTTACATCATGCATGAACTTCCTCTTTTGATGGTAAGATAAGTTTGCAGGTATCACATTACTCACCACAAAATTTGCAAAGTCGGCATACCATGGTAACTTCTCCATTATCATTGCTAAGATCTCCTCGTCAGGGAATGCATCATCAATCTCGATTTTGGGCTGCGCTATATGCTCGTTTTTTAGTATAGATAGATGATCAGCCACTTGGTTCTCGCGACCTCTTCTATCTTTAACCTCGAAATCAAATTCTTGCAGCAGCAATACCCATCGAATTAGTCTTGGTTTTGCATCCTTCTTTGTCATTAAGTACCTCAGAGCTGCATGGTCTGTATGAATGATTACTTTGGTTCCCAACAAATAAGCACGAAACTTCTCAAACGCATACACAACCGCTAGGAGCTCTTGTTTTGTGACAGTGTAGTTCTTTTGGGATTCGTTCAGGACCTTGCTCGCATAGTAGATAGGATGAAATAACTTCTCCCTTCTCTGGCCAAGTACAGCACCTAACGCTACCCCACTAGCGTCACACATGACTTCAAATGGTAAAGACCAATATGGTGCTACCATGATAGGAGCTTCAATTAGTTTTCCTTTGAGGCATTCAAATGCCTTCAAACAATCTTCATTGAGGTCAAACTTTGCATCTTTGTCCAGAAGTTTGCATAATGGACTAGCAATTTTTGAGAAATCTTTGATGAACCGCCGATAGAAACCTGCGTGCCCGAGGAAACTACGAACTCCCTTCACGGAAATTGGAGGTGGTAGCTTCTCGATAACTTCAATTTTATCTCGATCAACCTGAATTCCTCTTTCAGAGATTTTATGCCCAAGAACAATACCTTCTTTAACCATAAAGTGGCACTTCTCCCAATTCAGCACTAGGTTGAATTCTACACATCTTTGCAACGCCATACTTAAATTTGATAAGCACGCTTCAAACGTCTCGCCAGCCACTGAAAAATTGTCCATGAATACTTCCAAAGTATCTTCGACCATATCAGAGAAAATGGACATCATACAACGTTGAAAGGTGGCTGGTGCGTTACATATCCCGAATGGCATACGTTTAAAGGCAAACGTACCATATGGGCATGTAATCGTTGTTTCCTCTTGTTCTTCGGGAGCAATACAAATCTGATTATAGCCTGAATAACCGTCTAAGAAACAAAACCATCCTTTCCCCGCTAATCAATCTAGCATTTGGTCCATAAATGGCATTGAAAAGTGATCTTTGAGTGTCCATGAATTCAGCTTTTGGTAGTCCATGCATACTCTCCATCCGGTGATGGGTCTGAGTAGAATAAGTTCATTCTTGTCATTCACGATTACCGTCATGCCTCCTTTCTTGGGAACACATTGTACCGGGCTTACCCATGCACTGTCTAAGATTGGACACACAACCCCCACATCTAACCACTTGATAATTTCTTTCTTTACCACTTCTTGCATAGGTGGATTTAGACGCCTTTGATGCTCAATGGTGGGTATACAATTTTTTTCAAGCTGAATCTTGTGTGTATAAATCCTAGGTGGGATACCAATAATGTCAGCGATGGTCCAACCAATGGCTTTTATATACTTCCGTAGAATAGCAATGAGAGCTGCAACTTGTTGCTGACCCAAATCTGCCGCCACAATGACTGGAAGTGTGTTTTTGCTTCCTAAGAATGCATAGTTTAAATGACTAGGCAGCTCCTTCAATTCTAACGCGGGTGGCTCTTCAATAGATGGCTTAGCTGGTGGTGTGGGTCGATTTTTGAGATTGAGGTCCAGCTTCTTGGGAGCGTGAGGATATGACCCTAATCCTGTCAGAGCACCAATAGTTTTTTCACAATTTTCAACATCCTTACTCTCACCATTCATGAGCACAACCGCCAATGGGTCGTCAATAATTTGCTCTTCTTCAAGTAATTCTTCCTCATCATCAAAGTAAACATCAGCCACCGAAAATACGTTCAAATCTTTGGGTTGCTAAATTGATTTGCATACATCAAAGAGAACTTCCTCGTCATTTATTCGGAATGAAATCTCATTTGCTCTCAAATCAATAAGCACACTTCCTGTAGCAAGGAAAGGGCGCCCCAAGATTATGGGAACTTCTGAGTCTGCCTCACAATCCAGAATTACGAAGTCTGCCAGAAAGATGAATGAAGAAACCTTTACCAATACATCACATAGAATACCAACAGGTCATTTCACCGACCTATCCGCCATTATGAGCCTCATATTGGTTGGAGTACGATCACCCAACCCTAACTTTTTATAAATAGATAATGGCATCTAATTAATGCTGGCTCCTAAATCGCATAATGCTTTGGCAAAATTCAAAGATCCAACGGTGCAAGGAATAGTAAAAGCACCGGGGTCAACCTTCTTCTGAACTAGTGATCGGGTAGCGATTGCGCTGCAGTGATGAACACTATCCTTCAACTGATAGCTTGCTGCTTGCTTCTTTGTCAAAATATCCTTCATAAATTTTGCATACCCAGGCATTTGTTCTAGTTCCTCTACCAACGGAACATTAATGGTCAGCTACTTTAACATATTCATGAATTTGCTGAACTGTGTATCATCCGCAATCTTCTTCAATCTTTGAGAAAAAGGTGGTGGTGGATAAGGAATTGTTTTCTCCACGGCTTTCTTCTTCTCTTGCTTCCGTTTTTCAGCCTTTTCAGGCTGCAACATACTCGGTTTGACATCATGGACGTCGTGGGTAGTTTCTACGGCAGCTTCTCCTTTTGCCTTATCATCGATGTCTGCTGCCTCATCAACCACTTGCTTGCATTTGGATGAAGTTTCCAGCACCTTACCACTTCGGGTAGTAATAGCCATGCATGATCCGTCATTCCTTGGATTTTGGACAATGTCGCTAGGTAAGGTGCCAGCCTTTCTTAGATTGAGTGCTTCTGAAAGTTGGCTCAATTGCTGATCTATTTTCTTGATTGAAGTGTAATGTGAGTCAACCAATTGATTCATTGAGGACAAATCATTTATTACCTCCGTTACTCCCGCGCTGGTTGCTTCCACTCCTTTCAATAGTTTAGCCATCATATCTTCCATGTTCCGGGACCAGATGTGGTGGTGTCACGTCTTCCTGGGGGAACATATAAATCACTCTTTTCATTTTTGTTCTTCCAACTACCTTGGTCCTTGTTTCCAGATTTATCATAGCAGTTCCGACCTTGGTTTCCTTGGGTATTACCTCGAAAACCTCCTTGATTATTCAAGTAGTTGGCTTCTTCTGCTGTGTCAGATTCATCTCTTCCTTTTCACACAACAGCTTTGACTTTTTCGATCTTCCCTGATAATAGATGTTTTGTAAGAAGATCCACTTGTGTTTTCATGTGCGCCATATCTTGATCACGTTCTTCTTCTCTTCTCCTTTGTTTAGCAGTCATGCCAATAGATATAGTAGTGCTTGCTACCTCAGAATCCCTGGTATGCCAAGCTCTACTTTGCTTCGTCATCTGATCTAGCATATTGTTTGCCTGCCCAAAGGTGAGGTCCATAAATGATCCTCCAGCCGCATTATCCACCACTGGTTTAGTTATTGAATTCAAGGCTCTGTATAGTATCTCTATTAGGTGGACATTGGTCATGTGATGGTTTGGGCACCTCATAAGCTTCGTCTTGAACCTCCCCATGTTTCATGAAGAGCTTCGGTTGGAAGCTACCAAAAGTTGCTGATTTCATCTGTTAATTGTGCTTTTTTGGATGGCGAAAAGAATCTTTCTAGGAAAGCGTCTCTCAATTGCCTCCAATTTGTAATAGAATCAGGAGTCAGCCCATTCAACCATAGAGTTGCCTCCCCAGACAGAGACAATGGAAATATGCGTAATCGAATTGCATTCTGACCAACGCCAGGATTGTCAAACGACCTGCATGTAGAAATAAAGTTGATGAGATGCATATTCGGATCATTGCCTTCTAGTCCACCAAATAATCCCTTGAGTTGCAATAACTGAATCATGGTGCTTGTGATGTTGAACTTGGATCTGGGTGCCAATGGTGGAGGAATAATGGCTCCTGTGGCTCCGGCTCCATCAAGATCATCATCATCATCGTCGAAAGCTAGTTGTACAAGTCGGCGTTCATGCCTAAACCTTGCTTGATGATCTCTTCTATTGGAAGGTGTTGCGATCTCAGCATCATGCCTAGGGTTTAGTAACTCGTCATCACCTAGGTCCTCGTCGTCAGGATTTATTGCTCGCCCGGGGTTATCAATATTCTGTTGATGCACTTGAGCGGCAGCTAGAGCAGCTAGTCTCGCCTGTTCCTGTTGAGCAGCCATCGTATCAATTTCGTGTTGTGCCTCCATTCTGCCAATACATTGTGGTTTAGGATTGATAGGTAATAACGGTTGACCAGAACTTCGAGTATGGGGTATGCACTGAATAAAAACCTACAGAGAACAAAAACAAAAACTAAAAGTAAAAGTACGAGAATCTTTGACCAAAGGGTCTAGTAATTATCACAAACTTAATTGACACTCGTATCCCTCGCAACGGCGCCAATTTTTGATAACGCTCAATCTAAAGCTCTCATAGGAGTGTAAAGCGGTCGTTGTCAAATATATAACCCAACTGGGTTGGGTATCGATCCCACAGGGAATAGCCGGTCAATAAGTAAGCAAAGATTATTAGACTTTTGGTGCAAGTCTTGTGGAAGGGGTGATTTTAACGTGCAAATAATGTAATCAAAATAGTAAAGTAAAAACAGAAAATAGCAAAGTAAAAAGAAAGAATGTTTAGTAAGATGTAAAAGAATGAGAATTGAGAGTTGGGGTTATGTCCACCTTATGAGTTATACGTCTCTATTGGCTATGAGTTATGCGGAATTCAGACATGCATGTGCTTATAGAGAATTGTATTCTATGGTAAATCCAAGCGTATTTCGACCTTAACAAGGACTATTTCACTTTAACTCTTTCGAGCTTAAAGCGTGTCTAACGGTACAAATTCTCCAAGAGTTTAATCCAGTTACGGCACTAACTTTTTAACAGGGGTTGGTGCCTTATTACCTTGACATTATTTCTTTTACAGACATACAACTTTTCTTTCGAACAAGTTAATTCTATAATGGCGTATTCTATGCGTCTGCAGCCACAAAGAATTTAGATTAAGATGAAGAGAATAACGATATAAGCAGCATACGTGTGACGAATTCACAAACTCATAGCCTTAGATTGTATCTCATAAGGCTTCCATAGCCCCAATAGAGAAGTTTAGCTACTCATGAGTGCAAAGGAAATCACAATAGACATTATCATTGTACCACAATAAAGATCTCACGTTAGGTAAAGGGGTAAGAATGGCGTGAATCCTTTGTTTGAGTAATGTTTCTCTTGTTGCAGAAATTAAGAATTGAAAGTAGAAGAATTGTCAGAAGTAGAATGTATTAGAAAGAGAATTTGGAACTAGAATAATAGATGAATGTCTCCAAATCTCTAGCAGAATAGGGTATTTATAATACCCATATCCTATTCCTACTAAGCTAATGCATTACTTAACCCAATCCTACTAGGTTGATGTATCATTATCCTAATCCTACCAAGTTACTACTAGTCCCCAAAGTCTTCAGAATTGTTGTTTTTCCCCGGGACAGATTTTTCATGCGCCACTTTTGGTCCTTGGCGTGTAAGATTCCCCTTCCTTCTTTCGTGAAGCTTTCTTTGGCGTCAAGTTATCCATAAAATGCTTAAATCTGCATCATTTATACCTGAAAACTTGCTAATCACGTTTGTTAGCTCACTTACAAGAAAAAGGACTAAAAGTGCATGAATTATATAATTAGTCCTCAAAACTTAGCTAAAATATGTGTAAAATATAGTACTTTAGGCGTGTAAATTTGCCTATCATCAAGCAGTCGCACATAATTAATGATAAGACAGCACTCATTGGAACAAGTTATACCTCATGGGCATGAATTGGCCCTGCCACATTGTTTAGTAATTTAGAATATACTCAATAACTCTTGCCTCAAGGGCAAGACTTGCCATAAGGAAAGGCAAAAAATATTCTTCGATAATAAAACATAAATATACAATGATATAAACAAATGAATCAATAGCAATTCTACATTGTGTACTTTACGTTATCACATAAAAAAGTGATTTAATTTGAAAATAATGTTTAAAATTTACATAATCTCATAAAAATAGCTAAAACTCCTTCTTGTACAGTGATTTTCAATAACTACAAAACTAAACTACTGCTCCTGGTGCGTCCTCTTCCTCTTTTTCTTTCCAAATAATCTGCCAACTTTTTCTATAGTGTTGTCTTTTATACCAGCTTCTAGTTTTCTCTTTTCATGATCCCACAATAAAGCTCCATACCTCATGCGAACATAACCAATGTCAATCTATTTAGGAATATCTCTACGATGAATGACATATTCAGAAAACGCACAAATAAATGCTCCACAATCACTATGATACAAAAGAAATATATTACGTGAATATATGGAAAACAACAAAAAAAAAAGTGAAATAAACATTTAAAAAATAAATGCAATAAGATATCATTGAATTTGTTGTGGCAGCTCATCAACCATTTTTATCGGCAAAGTGTCATTTTTAGATTTGTCAATTCCTTTCTCAAGATAGAAATTAACCTTTTTCAGGAAATACGGTATCAATGTTTGGTAAGGTAACATCTCTTTTTGACCAACTTAATCACTGTGCCTCGTATGGTTGAAGTCATATACATATATGCACCAATCAGTAAAGTCAAAAACGCCCAAAATCCAGTGTCCAAGTTTAGATTTTTCTCGTGGAACATAAACAAAAAATAAAAAGTTTTTGAAAGATTGAATAAAATTAAACAACAACTTATAAACCCACAAGTTATGTGTTCCGTCCAGATCAAGAGAAAAAGCCTTTGATATTGGAGTCATTGCATCTTTTGCAGTTTTTTCCGTCAACTCAAGTGCTCCAACAATTATTGTTATTTCATCTGGTGTCAAATCCCCTCCTTTTCTAGCCTGTCATAGCAATAAGAATCAAACAAGTTGAGGCATACAGTTAAAGGAACATAATGAATTGATAACAAGGTTCAACTAGCTATAACACCTAATCATTGTGAGATGAAATTGGTTGTGTAAGCGGACTGTGTTCATGCATACATACAAAATATTGCATGTCCAGAGATATATTTACACTTGCTTAGATTAGCATTAAAAATTGGGAAATACTGAATAGATTATCTCATTGCCATGGAAATCCACAAACATTTTTAGTTCAGCTCTCGGTAGAAGGGCAGTGTGCCCCTTACCTAACATCCAATCCAAGAAGTAAAAGAAAACCTAGGATGAAGTTCATATCCATTTACTTTATCAAGCCAACTATAAGATCCTTAACAACAAAAAGTAGCACTGAGAAATTCTCTCAAATTACTGCATGAGGTTTTGGCCTTTTTTTTCAATTCTAAAGATGAATATCCATGCATCTTAACAAAGAAACTGATGTATATTTTACATATTTAGTTATTAGCATGAGAAGTTTCTCATTTATAGTAATAACAAAAAATAAATAGAGCTAGAAAAATGGAGTAACTATGATATTATTACTAATTTTTTCCTTCCGTTCAGATTTACTTGTCACTATTTTCCTAATTTGATTTTCAATTTTACTCTTCATTTTTCACAAATCAAGAAAAAACAAAATAAAAAATTTCACGTTTTACCCTTAGCATTAATTACTTATTCTCAAAATCATTTCCAATACCTATTACTAAACATCAATTGATAGTGGTAATATTGTAAAGTCACTATACCAATCATTGTTTTCTTAATAGTTGTGCCACATCAAAATATGACAAGTAAATCCAAACGGAGGGAGAACATAACTAAGTAACTCCTCCATTCAAATTTATATTGCATTCTTTCCATTTCTTTCCAATCTACAAAAAAGGAACCAAGCATACAAATTAACCACCATAGCGTATATGAGTACAGATAATGGGTTCATGAAGTTTTATTTCTTAAACCCTGTCATCTAACTCGGATTGAAAGTACAAGGTGGCAACCAAACACACAGCTGGTGAAATCTCTCTCTCTCTCTCTGGTAGCAAAACATCAAAATTTAACAACTCTACATGAGTAAATTATAGAATGTGATTGTTGTGCTTTATACCTTACTAATTGGATAAGCAATGCGGAAGAATAACCAGAGAAGAAGCTAAACAAGGGGTGCTACAGTGGATCTAACTGTCAATCCATAGCAAGTATAGATTGATCAAAGAATTTTCTGCAAATGTAAAACGGACAAACCTAGTTAGAGGACAAGAGCCGAGCAGACTCCATAGCTAACAAGCTGAAAGGTTAAGTTGATAAATATAGTAGACCATCTCTATGAACATGGGAATCAGTTTAACAGATACCAGTATTACTGCCCTCAACGGTACAAGCTTGTCTAAGAATATAGGAAGAAACTACAACGAAAAAAGAGAAAAGTAATATATAGGAGAAAATTAATAAATATAAAAGGATAACTATTGCCAAATAAGTATTGGTACACAAACCTCTATTGCTAAGGATTTTTCGATCAAGAGTGTGCAAAGCAATAGATGTTTGTTTTTTACCACCGGAAGTATTTTAGCCATAAAACAAAGGAAGAATACTTTAAAAGGCCGATCAGAGCAGACATAGGTACAACTCAAACTGTGCACAACACTGCTTCTTTTCGAATTTATTCCACTATAAGCCCTATTCTAATATGGGTGGTTATTGATACAATTATAGACCTATGATACGTAAAGTAGCTTAAATTTTGTAATTGTGCATTCCAGGTATAAGAAGAATCATGTACCTTTTTCTCTTACTCTTTCGACTATTCAAATATCTTTGCTTAGATACATAATAAATGCATCATCCCTGTAAGTTTAATTCCACTATTTACTTTGCAATAAACCACATCAAATCATTTCTAGACAGTTTATTCAGTTTCAAAGGAAAAATTCACTCTCTTTTACTTACTCATGATTTATAAACACCTTGCCTAAGTCAACATTTAACCTTTTCCAGAATTCCTTTGATATTTTGGGGTAGCTAATTCTATACATATATTTACCCAACTGATACAAGTCAAATGTCCACCTTAATTTTTGAAGATATGATTGGAGGTCATCATTTAAAGGCTCAATACTTGGTCACCCCGAGGGCACAAGAATACGCAAGAAAGACTCATTTTGAGCACAAGCAAGGCCGTGTGTGGAAGATTTCTTGGAGCATCGAAGACTTGAGGACTCACAGTTTCTGACAACTCTTAATGGGTCATGATTTGGTTATCTTCATTAAGGGTATTTTAGTCACTTCATTGGGTCTAAATGCACTCTATGGCTACCACGCCCTTTAAGGGAATTATTGTTATTTTGCCTTATCTTGTAATAGAATATAAATAGAACATTTTAGTTCTTTTTCTCTTTAGTTTTTCATTGTTCCAAGACTTGAAACATGAAACACCTTTAGCTGTAGGGCTTGGAATAACCACCACACCGAAATGAGGGCAACAAGTGTCGATATAAATTGTGTTGCAATGTTGGCTTGAGACGTTGGTCTTTAGAGGAGGTAAAGATCCTTTTGTGTCAACGTAGGAGTTAGGTTAACCATTGTGTGTATTGTTAAGAGTCCAACATTACCATATTCTTAGATTCTTAAGATTATACCAACCAAGGTCTAACTATCTATCCATTTTATTTATGTTGTAATCGTTAGTTTGTGTTCTTGTAATTCAAATCCGTGACTTGTTGTTCTTGTTTCATTGTTGTTGTTCGTCATTTTGTTGTTGTTTGCTATTTTTAGGTGATAAACACATCAATACATTGTGTTCTTGTTGTTGTTTGTTGAATCCGAGTGTGGTCTTCAAAAGGTTCCTCAGGTCTTTGATCTTGTGGACTGATTTTGAAGTGTATTTTGTGTTGTCCTTATAATTCTTGTATCACCAGCTGAACAATTTAAAAGAAAAGTCTGACTAGAGCATAGAATAATCAAGAGGAAATAAAACTCCAAGAATTGAACATATAGAAATGTTTATCGCTTTACACCAAAGTTACAAAGTAGCAGCTAGATATTTAGCTAATCAACTACAGAAATAACATCGTTAAAGGGGTGGAGGCCAAATTTTCATCATCTTCAGTGTTTACATAACAAAGAGAATTTTTAACCTTGTATATACATATACAATATGAATATTTTACAAAGGGGGCCAACTAACCCCTTCTACCTACACAATGTAGGAGTACATACACTCAATCCTCCCAGACCCCACTTGTGGCTTGTAGAATTACACTTAGTATGTTGTTGTTGGTTCGAATGATCCCATTTCGCCCCTCTAACTATACATCTGGTTCTAGTGTATAGAACAGTACAACTTTACACCAAAGTTACAAAGGTAGCAGGTAGATATTAGTAGAAGTTGGATATTCATGAAGGGAATTCATCATCTACAATATACACATAAAAACAGTTTTTGACCTTATAATATGACATATGAATTTTCGCCAATGCACAACGTCTACTTAACTGTGCCCCTAGCTCCACTAATGAAGCAAACGGCAAGAGTAAAGGATAAGAAATCAAACTTCCATGAAAAACAAGCAAACTAACAATAAAAATCCAAGCCAACAAACTTTAGCACTTCTTAATAATCCCAAAAAATACTACTGATCAACTTTAGCAGAAGCTGAATTTTTACCAAGACATTCATCATCTACAAAATACACATAATTTTTTTTTTAAGCTTGTATCCAAAGAACCAAAATAAATATAACCATTACAAACAACCAAACAAGAAATACCGTCAGCATGTTTGACCTACCAGAAGAAATGGAGGAACAAAACAAAGGACAAGTGAAAAGCACATTACAAATATAGATTAGTAGAGCAAGTGATAATACCGTGTCATTCAAAGGTCGACCATGAGTTGCAAATGACTATAACCGCTCATTCGAATTCATATCACAAGAGCCAAACATAAAACATTTAGGCAGCACATCTTTGAGAAATGAGAGATCTGTGGGTCGAAGCTTTCTTTCCTATACATGCCATTGATGAATCCCAACTTGTTTTTTCAAAGTACGGCTATTATCATCGATTCAATCCACACAATAGATTTTAGATCCTGCTAATTGAATAAAAATCAATATAACTCCAGACAGATCTGATGCATTTAGATACAATTGATGATTATTGATATAATTTAATAATAATTGATCTTATTGATATTGAAGGGGTTACAGCTGTATATATAGAGAACTGAAGAATAACTAATTACAGAATAATCCAGATGTATTTAATAATTATATATGTAGTCTGTTATCCCCCCGCAAGCTGATCAGCGGTAACGAGGGGCAGCTTGGAGCAGAGATACTGAAAAGGCTGTAACGGAAGAGGCTTGGTGAGAATATCAGCAAGCTGGTCAGTAGATGGGACATAGTGCGTGGCCATCGTCCCTGCAAGTACCTCATCGCGAACAAACTGACAGTCGGACCCAACATGCTTCAGACGATCATGAAGGACTGGATTTTTGGTAACACAAATAGTGGACTGATTGTCACAATAAATCTGTGGTTTCGTCGGGGGAATGCCAAGTGCATCCATAAGGTATCGTAACCACAAGGCTTCCGCAACACCCGCAGCCATGTCACGATATTCTGCTTCTGTGGAGGAACGGGACACTCGCGTTTGCTTCTTGGTGCACCAGGAAATCAGATTCGGTCCCATCATAACAATATATCCAGTAGTGGACTTCCGATCATCTTTGTCGTTAGACCAATCCGAATCAGAAAAAACAGATATATCAAACGAGCCCTTTTGAAATAAAATTCCACAGTGAAGAGTACCTTGAAGATAGCGCAGAATGCGTTTCAAGGCCTGAAAGTGGTGTTCTGTGGGAGCATGCATTGATTGGGAGACTCGATTGACTGCATATTGGATGTCCGGATGAGTAACAGCAAGATAATGAAGTCTACCGACGAGGCTCCGATATAGTGTAGGATCGGCAAAGGGAGTATTCGGCCCTGGGGATTGGCGGACTGCCATGGGAGTGACCGCAGGTTTGCAGTCTGTCATTCCAGCTCGATTTAGAAGTTCAAGGGTATATTTTGTCTGATGCATCAATATGGTTCCCGATTTGCGGATGAGTTCGAGGCCAAGAAAGAACTCCAAAGGACCGAGGTCCTTAAGTTTGAAGGCACGATGCATAGCCTCAGTGATTTCAGTAATGAGTGATGACGAGCTGCCTGTAATAACAATATCATCCACATAGATAAGAATGATGATTGTCCCTTGAGAACAGTGAAGGGTGAAGAGGCTGGTGTCATGATGGTAGGTGCGAAAACTAAGACCCTGCAGAAAAGTAGGGAGACATGTGTACCAGGCACGTGGGGCCTGTTTCAGGCCATACAGTGATTTGCGAAGCTTGCAAACATAGTGACGACGGTTGGGATTAACATATCCCGGTGGCTGAACCATATAGATTTCTTCCTCAAGATAACCATGAAGAAAGGCATTGCTGACGTCGAACTGATGAAGCGGCCAATCATAGTGAAGAGCAAGAGACAAGACCAGACGAATAGTCTGTTGCTTAACAACAGGGCTGAAGGTCTCCTTATAATCCACACCATACTCCTGATGATACCCTTTTGCAACCAGACGTGCTTTATAGCGAGAAAGAGATCCATCTGAATTTTGTTTGATGCGAAACACCCATTTGCACCCAATAGACTTTCGGTTACTAGGCAGAGGTACCAAATCCCATGTACGTTGTTCATTCAGAGCCCGAAATTCCTCATCCATAGCTTGACACCAGAAACTATTTTTGGAGGCTTGGTTGTAGGTAGTAGGCTCAGTTATGGGATGTGCATCAAAGGGTAGTTGAGTGTGGTAGGCTTTGGGTTTGAAGGTACCGGCCTTGGCTCGGGTTGTCATAGGGTGAGTGTTGAGTGGAGGGTGATTAGGAAGGGGTGGTAGAGTTGTATGATGTGTGGACGGGGGTTGGGTGGGGCTGCCGTGGGAGCTGGGATATGCAGCGGTGGATGGGGTGGCTGTATGTGCGTTAGGAGTATGATGTAGGGAAGTGGTGGGTTGTGTGGCAGTCGGCTGGGTGTTCGGGTGGGAGGTTTGGGGGTTCGGGTGGCTAGGTGGTTGGTATGGGTGGGTAGTGGTGTAGTGGGGTAACGGGTTAGGTGCCGAACGAGCCGGAGCATGAGCATGTGAAAAGGAAGGAAATAATGGCACAATGCCAAGTGGATTGGGGGAGTATGGAGTAGAGGAATGACTGGTGTAAGGAAATTGTTCCTCTACAAAACGAACATGACGGGAAACATATGTTTTCTGAGATACAGGATCGAAACATTTGTAACCTTTGATAGTGGGATGATAGCCTAGAAAGACACAAGGGGTGGACCGAGGTTGAAGTTTATGTTGAGTGTGTGGATGCAACCAGGGATAAACTAGACACCCAAACGGGCGGAGATGAATGTAGTCGGGTGGATGATTGTAGAGACGGGCATATGGAGTGGAGTTGGAGAGAGTGTGAGTGGGCATGCGATTTATGAGGTAGTTGGCAGTAGCAAGGGCATCAACCCAAAAGGAAACAGGTAAGGTGGAATCATGGAGGAGCGCAACAACTGTTTCTATGAGGTGACGGTGTTTGCGCTCAGCAATGCCATTTTGTTCAGGGGTATATGGACATGAAGTGTGATGAAGAGCCCCTAGATTTTGAAGAAAAACACCAAATGCATTGTTGACAAATTCTTTGCTATTGTCACTTCGAAAAATTTTGATTTTGGCATTAAATTGATTTTGAAACATTCGGTCAAAGTTGACAAAAGCAGTATAAGCTTCGGATTTAAATTTCAGAGGATAAAGCCAAGTGAATTTACTGTAATCATCAACAAAACAGATATAATAACGAAAACCTTGAACAAAAGGAACTGAGGTTGGACCCCAAACATCAGAATGAATTAATTGAAATGGCGCAGTGGCCTTGTGTTCAGACAGTGAAAAAGGTAAACGACAAGATTTAGACACTGAATAGGACTCGCAATGTAATTTTTCTGAAAGATTAAAACCTAAGGAAGATAAAATGGATTTGGTGATGGCGGATGATGGGTGCCCAAGCCGGCGATGCCAGGTGGATGAGAGAACGGCTTGACTCACAACAGACGGAGACCTGGATGGAAGAGTGTATAGCCCATGCTCACAGCGGCCCGTGTACCGCACCCGGTTCGTGGTATTGTCCACTATCTGGAAATTGGTGTCATTAAAAATGAGGGTGCAGTTATTTTCTTTAGTAAAGCGATAAACAGATAAAAGATTGGATGTGAGGGAAGGGACGTGGTGAAGGGTTGAGAGATGAAATTTACCATTTGGGGTATAGAAAATCCCAGAGCCAGTGTTTGTGATGGGAAGGGATTGACCATTGCCTACTGTAATAGTTTCTGAGCCATGATACGGATGAGGAGCTTGAAGTTGTGAATAATCCGACGTCACATGGGTGTTAGCACCTGTGTCTAGATACCAATTGCCAGATTGAGCGTTTGTGGACGCATGCATCGCCCTTGATCCTCCGGACTGGCTATTTACATTCTGCGAGTCATCATAACGATACCAGCAATTAGCCGCAGAATGGCCTCATTTAGCACAAATTTGGCACGTCGGAAGATCTCGTGTGGGCCACCGCTGGTTTCCTCATCCATGTCCGCGGCCTGACTGGAAGCCGTCCCTCGGTGGAGGACCGCCTCTGCCTTGCTGCCCGGCGTTCCGACGGTCACCGCCACCGCTGCCTCACCCTTGGTTACGGCGATCGTCACTGCGACCCCTGGCAGAGCCCCCGCTGCCAGCCGAGTAAAGAGCCGTGACGCCAGGGGTGGAACTGGCTTCTCCGAGCAGTAATTTGTGTTCCATGTCTAGATTCAATTCTTCTGCATTAAGCCATCCAGACAGTTGATTCAGAGTGATTTCGACAGGTGAGAGGCGAATATGCTGTTTGAGAGAGGAATAGCCAGCCGGAAGGCCACGTATCACGGCATTCACCACGTCTCGTTCAGGAATAATCTCGTTCATAGCATCTAGGTCAGACAGAATAGAGGCCACATCATCAAGGTATTGAGTCATCGTCTTCGTTCCCTTCCGAAGAGTATGCAATCTGTCACGCAACTGAAAAATATGAGCCGTGGACACAGAGTTGTACCTTGTGGCTAGTGCGTCCCAAAGTGAAGCCGATGTGAGAAAACCCCGGGCGTGTTTGTGCACAGAGGGGCTAATAACTGCCAGAAGACAGGCTCGGATCTGAGTGTCTACGATCATCCACAGAAGGTAGTCGGGATTTGGGAGCATGACGTCGTCCAGCTCGGCTGTCTCGGGCGGCGGCTTCTCCGCACCGTCAATCCATCCGAAATTCCTCATGCAAGTTGGCTGCGAGGGCGGTGCGGACGTTAAGTGCCCAGGCAGGGTAGTTGTTGTCAGATAATTTTTCGGGGATGAGATTGTGGAGATTCCTGAGCAGTAATTTTACTCCAGACGGTAAATTTGACAGAGGATCAACAACCTTGTCCATGGCGCCGACCTACGGCGGAGGAGGGAGGCCGTGCGGCGTGATGTAGACGGTGGCGGCGGCGCACACACGTCGGAAAAGAGGAGAGATTAGGGTTTGGGCGGAAGAAGAAACCCTAGCTTTGATACCATGATATAATTTAATAATAATTGATCTTATTGATATTGAAGGGGTTACAGCTGTATATATAGAGAACTGAAGAATAACTAATTACAGAATAATCCAGATGTATTTAATAATTATATATGTAGTCTATTAATTATGATTCAATTTCTTGGGCAATTCATTATCTATCACCACCACCACTGTTACTACTACTAGCTTTCTTAATTTTTATCCTCAATTATATTAACTTAGACCATATCAATAGTCAATAGCTCTTATACCATGATTTTAAAGAGGATCAAGAGAAAGAGGAGAAATGAGGATAATCTCCAAGTGAACCAAGTCGTGATCCAATGGTTGATGATCAATATCGTGAGTCTATTTGATTGAAATCGAATGAAGAGAAAGAGAAAAGAGCGAATGAATATTTGAGAAATGAGGAAAACAGATAAACAACGAGAATGAATATCTGAGAAAAATCTGGGGAAAAAAAGCGAAATAAAAAACTCTAAATAAAGGTTAAAGACAAATAAATTAAAAAAAATTAAATAAAATTAAGAAATAGATAATGGTTGAGAAAAATGAAAAAGAAAAAAAAATAAAGGTTGAGACAAATAAATTAAAACATGAAAATAAAGTTAAAGGAAAAAATAAAAACTAAAAATAATAAAAAACATAATAATAAATTTAAAGGAAAAAAATAAAAAAGTGAAAAAAAAGTAGAATTATAAAAGTAAAGGAAAAAACAAAAAGTGAAAATAATAAAAAAATAAAATTTGTGAATAAATGAGTATGGAAAGTTTAAAAATATATTTGACGTGTAGAGGGGAAAAATGATACTTTTAGTATATTAAAAAGTAAGGAAGACTATTCTTCAAAGATATTCTTATTTAGGGTCAAATATCTAAAGCAACCCATATTTGGGTCTATAGCATGCGATTTTCTATGCATCATTAGTTTGGGACTGCATAATGAGCTGGAGAACATCCACATTACCCAACTATTCGTTGACTCCGACAACTCAACCTGGTTGTATCAAGGAAGAAATTTGTCCGAATTCATTTGTTAGCCTACTGTCTAGTCCTCTTGGGCATCATGCGGGGATAATATGGCATTTTGTTCTTAGTAAAATTTCAATACTATCCTTGCATGATATCCAGAGGACTAGACTACTAGTGTGTTTGCAAATGAACTCGACCAATAGTATGGTCTTCCTTGATACAACCAGATATAGTCAATGGAGTTGGCTTTAGATGAAAGAAGAGAGAAGAGAGCAAGCAGTTGTACTTCAAAATTTCTAGCTTTCAAGTTATGTCACAGAAAGCAACTAAAGGGTGAAAAATTAATGAAGAAAAAAAAGGGTTTTTATAGTTAGTATGATATGCTTTTAAAATGATAATATTTGGAAATTTTATAAATAACATTCTATATACATTGATTTACATTAGATTTTCTCGTAAGTCAAAGTTATATTTATCAATCTTAACAACCAACCAAAAACATAATATTCTTAATAAAAAAATCAACATAAAAAAAAGGCAAGTGAATTATTGTTATTATTAATTCATTTTTTCTAGTCAACCCATATTGCATAAAAAATTCCGCAAGATGGTATGACTAGTAAGTATTAGATTTACAAGATTACCAAGAAAAAATTCTTTTTTAAGGAACAAATTATAAGAGAGAAAATGATTAGAACAACATAAATAACAATCCATTTTAATCTTGTTTTTTGATGTAACTGAAAATGAAGTTGTTTGGACGTCAAGTAAAAATTGACATTTATTATGACTTTAAGAAAGATCCACAATTGGCGTCCATTAAATTAATTTAAGTCATTATCTATTAAACTAACATTACGTGATAGAAAAATGAAAAAGAATTTATGATTTTTTTTTATTTTAAGTACCAAAACAATTGTATTTTTTTAAAAAATATGCGAATTGGGTAGACTGAAAACATATTTTTTTTTCGTGTGTATGACACAACCCGAACCGAGGCCCAAATCAACACGGGCATTTCAAACCGTGAAAGCCCGAGAGCTAATTGGACATCATACATACCAATCATATATTTATAAGGAAATGCGTAAAAGATAACAAAACGGAAACATGGTCATCTGATTATATTAAGAAAACAACACGGCATAAGTTCAACAAGACTCAAATCCATCTAACACCTATATGCAAAATCTCTACTAACTGAAGGAAAACAATATCTGTTTAAAGATCGGGCCCCCGGTCGAACCATAAACCAAAACCAAATGAGATTAACACATGTGAACAAGACGTCTTCCGAAGTAAGAGAGGCTCACCAACTTTGAATGTCCGACAACAATCTACTATTTAGCAAAACCACTAGACTGGGCCTCAGAACATAAAATATAGAGAGTCAATACATATATAGTGGTACGTAGAGTATTCCAAAATAACATACTTTTATATAGCATAAGTGAGAGCAATTTATGAAATATTTTACATACAATATATGAAAATGAATAGGCATACTTAAAAGAATTTAGAACATTTCTTGAAACTATAACTTACTCTTTATCTTACTTTTGAGCTAGGTGGTACACCCTTCAACTCTACAATCCCATGGGCTTTAAGGAATCCACCCTTAACTAGGCGGTGAAGCCCCTAGCCCATGTTTGTCCCAAGGGTTAGAGTCTCTATCTCTAATACACTAAGGGTCACAAAGCCAATGAATGGTCCCTCTTAGGGACATAATAAACCCGCATCGACAAAACATGATTTCCCAAAATGAGCATTTCCACTCAAATGCCTTCTTCGGATAACCACCTAACTCTCTTTAAATCCATTTTTTACTCTTTAAGACATCCATTCTTTGAAATCAAAATTTGAAAATCTTACTCTGTTATGACATTCATTTGTTTGGTATCGTCATACCAAAACTTGCAAGTCATATCTCTCAACCATAAAATATCATGTTACAGTACTTTCATTCAAAACAATGTTTAGAACAGCAAGTCATTAAAACAGTACAGGAAGATTTGTATATCGAATTAAATGAAACTTATGCAAAGACTCTCTCTTTCAACTCTTAAAACATGTGGTGGTCCATTACTTGTAGCAAAGCATGCAACTCTTTAAATCATCACTTTTCATCTATATTAACAAGAAACACCCTCTCTTAAGTTCAAAACCAAAACCTAGTCTTAAACGATAGTAAATATATTTGTATTCATGCTTCTCAATATGCAATTGATATGCAATTGAATAATTCATGACATATGAAAACAAGAGGCTTTATAACAAGAGAGGGCTTATAAATGTTTATGCTCTCAATTCAACATTCAAACTCTAAAAGCATACATACTTATATACGAGTACAAATCAAATTTAGGGGAAGGCCTCAAGACCAAAACAAATCAAATTTAGGGAAAGGCCTCAAGACCAAAACATTATCTCATTGAAAGAGTTCACAAAGCATACTTTGTAATGTAATTCAAAACCCTTCACAAATACATAATTTCTAAACTTTTAAAATATTATAAAAATGATTTCATCATACCCATGTAGTTTAGAAAAACCCACATACCTTAATGATGAAGAATTTGCGAAAAGATTAAACCTTTAAGCTTGATTCCCCCAACCCTAAGTTGCATTTCTCCTCTTGTGTTTTAGATGATTAACAAATGATTTTATAGGGTTAAAATGTGTTTTAGGGACTTAAATATGTGTTAAGATGTTTAGGGATGGTTATTCGGAGACAAAAGACCATGTTGCCCTTGAAATACTCAAAAATAGAGTTTCTGCACCACTTAGCCATAGCGTTTGCGGCTCCATATCCATGGCAAACATTGAAGTTGGCGGCACCAAGTCCATGAAATAAATTAGTCTTTGCGTCACCAACCTTATTTTCAACCTTTTCCATTTAGCCTTGGTGATGGTAAGGCGATGTCAAGCCATCGCCTAAGCTATAGTTTGAGGCGCCTACTTAGTTTTGAGGTCCTTAAACACCCCCAACACCCCCAAAATGTCAATACATGATCTAACATATCTACTGTGGTCCTAAGGATCATTTTAAATGCATCAAATAAGTGTTACGACTATAGGGTGTCACAATCATACAACCTATACGGTGCCTTATTCAAATACTCATAACCTCTTACTCCGTACTCAGATTGATGAACGGTTGGAGGTGTTGGAAAGAAGACTTAAATGTACTTAACTTGATATATAGTAGGCCATATGAATCTGTATATACTATAAGAAACATTCATTGGAAGTTGACCCATGCAAAATCGTCGACTACAAATCAAATGATAGGACAAGTTTTCAACTTGACTTTGTGTTAGGGGATATTTGTGACCTAAATTCATATACAAAGGTATTCAAACACTATAGGATTTAAAATCACACATATATTAACAAAGATTCATTGGGTTCTTCTCTATATGTGTAGGAACGATGGTTTAAATTTTAGCCCAAAGGTGCGGGTGTTACATTATCTCCCCCTTGGGATCATTCATCCTCGAATGATGGGTAGTGATTTGTTCATGCTCTAAAAGTATGAAATAATGAAAGTAACCTCGCATTGAACATTTCTCCTCAACAATATATGCAAAGACATCAAAAGAGCTTCATGATAACCCCTACTGAAACATATAAGCACGAAGCATGAGATATAAGAATTGACATAGAGACGACCTTGCACATGATATCTTGGGATCGTAATCATCACGGCATATGATGTGAGTCTATTTGGTGACCATAGGTCTTGATTTACATCGGTACAACTATGAAATGAAATTTTGCAGGAGACAGGAATACAAACATTCTCTACTTTACAAGATACAAAGAATAGATATTACACCTAGAAACACTACTCATCTATGGCCCAAACAAAAAATAACATACTTCATTATTTCCAACTTACAATTATCCCATAACATTTCTAACCACAAGAGTTTGAGTCCCGCCATGTAATACTCCTATGTTGAAGCCTAAATCAGAGAAAACAGGTGCTAGCTTAAGCTATGGGACCTCATACCCTACATCTCTTTAAGGATATTACTTCACCTCATCACTACCATCAAACACCCTCGGGTGTTAATTCAGGGAGTACTAACCACATAGAACTTTGGTTTGAGTTTTAATCAATCATAATATTCAAGCCTATCATTACTACACCCACTTCATGGATCTCCCCACTAGGACCGGCAAATTCTATCACTATTACCAATATTTTTTTCCACATATCTCCTTTCTAACTATTTCACTTAACGAAAATTCATCTCCTTCTTTTCCCCTTCACCTATAACCTTAGCTCAAGAAATTACATCAAAATTTTCACATTGAAGAACATTTACTCCCTTACATAAGACATTACTAAACTTTCACAACCACCATCACACTAATATACGGAGGTTCATTGAGGAACCCGAGCATAAGCATCCTGAATGGGAGTAACACTATTAGACTATAACTTATACTTATTACACTACTCAAGAAGGGACATAAGGTAAAGATATGATATAATAATGAAGTGCTTTATACATCAAGTGTCTTGATCATAAGTATAGAGACACTCTAGCATAAACACCACATAGCATGAGTCCTTAGGACAAACCATAGCGATAAACATAAGTGCTTACATCAAGAGTCGTATTACATAAGTTTAGGATTCATGAAGTCAACAATTGAGACAAGGACATCTACTCGAAGCTATCGCTTCTCTTTTTCAGATCTGAAATAGTCATAAGTTCACACAACTTTATCATTTTGGGTAATCCCAAAATAAAATGAATCAGTAACATTTAGGAAGCATATTTTATTAGAACCAAGCATTTTGTGAGACATGAATTTTTATCGATCATGAGCAACATAACATATAGCTTGAATATCTGGAATATTAAATTACTAAGGGACATTATTTTTCTCGTTTAGAGGTTGAAACATGAAATTAGTTACATAGAGATCTCAAACCATAGATATAGGAAAGACTTGAATACATAAGACTTTGGAAGAATAACCTCTTAAATTGGAGTAGGAGGGGCTTTCTTTCATAGGAATTGATTTTATCATGATTCTTACTTGAAACTTGACACCACAAGAAAATACGGGAACTACTTAATTCATTATCTCCCCCTTAGATCAAAGTCACAATCCTAAACTTAAGGACATATCTTCTCATTAGATCTTACAAGAAGAACACTCCACACAATGGGGAATCACCATACACATAAATGCTAAACTTCCCCTTTTTAACTATACTCTAAAAGCATTGCTTTCCAAGAACGCTACTCTTAATTTTCACCATCCTCTATAGCAATCAATCTACAACTCCTAGTCTCATGAGCATGCCCATCCTCATTCCTTTTCACATAAAACTTCACTCTCCACTACTTAACATTCTAACATTAGACCGTTAATTACATAACTTACATCATAATAAAATCTTTAAGACTATACCAAAGGAACATACTGTCTACATATAGTTCCTCCGTTCATGTCTAAAGAAAACCACACAATAACTCCTTATTCTTCTCTGTACTATGAGATTCGAGAATGAAATCTAGGTACACGTGACACTCGGACACATCACACTTTATATAACAACATACTACCTCCGGTTTCAACTTATTCTTATATACTCACGTTTTTATACACTTAATGACTCAACCACAATTCATCATTTTAACACTAGTCCTCATGTACATAAATATCATAATTATCCAATTCTTTTTTCACAAGTTGCCAACCTAAGCTATTTCACACCCCATATTAAGCCTACTAATTCATTCCTATAAAACATACATCACTAATCTTAAAATACTATCCTTTTTACCACTACCCACATCTCAAGTTTAAGCCTATAGTCTACAATCAGGGTTGGATGTACATGGAGACCAGAGGGTTCATCCGAACCCCCTCGGCCAAAAAAATATACTATGCATGTTGGATCAAATTATTGTTTTAGGTATGAATAACTAGAACTGCACCTCCTAAACAAAGTATAGTCTGCAACTCAATGGTAAAAGGGCTCAAAATCTATAACCTTTATTGCTTTTTTACTATTTGAGAATATTGTGAGAGTGAATATCACTTACATTTTTTTTAAAATACATACCCGAATTTTATAACTTCACCTGTAATTGTTATTAATGTTTTTTATTTTATTCTTTTTAATTTTTTATTTATAATTTTCAAAATTATCATATTTTATTATTTTATAGTTTAAAAGTATTTTACTTTTATTCATGCAGTGATATTTTAATTGTAATACTAATCGCTTATTGATTATTTTTTTAGAGAGGTAAATTGCATGGTCATATATTTTAAGAAGTTTTGATTCTTTTATTGTTTGAATATTAAGATGCTAGAGTTAATTTGTTTCTCATACTAGCTTTTGTATCATTGCATTTAGAAGTTTTATTTTCCATGAGATTTTAATCAATTAATGTGTTTTTAAGTAATATTTTGTTTTATTACATTGCATTACTATATTATTAATTAAAAAATCTAAAATACATGAATCTTAGGCCCCATGCCTCGAGGCTTTCGACTCACCCCGGCTAAATGCAATGTCTCCTACACCACCGCCTTTTAAAACATTAATTTAAAGTGTGCAATTATTTAATTTCTATTACAATGATTTGATGTGAATAAATAATGGTGGTATATATATTATATACTCGTTTTCAATTTTACCTTCCTATGAAAATGATTGCCAGCTTAGGTACCATATAACCTAGACAAGGCATGTTATAAACTTTTCATTTAGTGAAAGTATTTTTTTTAAAACAGAAAAAATAATTTTGATGTGAATAATATAATATTTCTAGAGAGATTAAAGATATAAGGAATTTATTTTTGATTTAACTAAAAGCAATTGATATAACTTGTAATTACATGTACAAAATTCTGTTTTTTTTTCCACCTTTTGATAATGTTGCACGAACTAAAAGTTTCATATTTATATCTGATGATTGTACTATTATGAAGGAGTTAAAATTAAATGGTAATCTCCAAATTAGTGACGCTCTTTAACTAATTTTATCCAACAAACTGTTGGGTTCATAGTAAATGAGAGGTGTGACTGGAAAATGGAGAAAACCAAGTGGAAGAGAAAAATTGAGATCACACCAATATGAAAAGTGTACTCAAAAATAGGTAAGCTTACAAAATTCTCCCACATTGGTGGGACAAAGAAGATTTAAAGTGTGTATATTGTTAAACACACTCCCACATGGATAAGTGAGGCAAGGAATAAGATATGCCTCGCGCCGTCGTCGTTGTCGCTCGCTCGGCTTCGACTTCGGCATTGGGAAATGAGATCTATCCTTTTGGATAAATTTTATTTGATGATCCAAATATACAAAAATGCAACAGTCATATTGTTTCAGAAGGAAAATATGGTAATTGAATCAGACAATGCTGAATTTTTCAAAAACATTTACCCGTATAAAATTAGACATGAACAGTCTAGTGGAGGATCTAAATGACCTCAAGATGAACCAAGTGAGAATATACATAATGAAGAAAATCCAAGAAGTAGTATACTTTAAAGAATGTCTACTTCATTTGGATCGAATTTTGTAACATTTCTCTTAGAAAATGAGCCTCAAACATTTAGGGAAGCGATGACATCTTCGGACTCATCCTTTTAGAAAAAGGCAGTCAATAGTAAGATTGATTCAATCTTAAGCAAACCTACATGGGAATTAGTTGATCTTCCTCCCCAAAATAAACCTTTAGGTTATAAATGGATTTTCAAAAGGAATATGAAAGGGGATGACACTATTGACAAATACAAGGCAAGACTTGTAATAAAGGGCTTCAAAGAAAAAGAAGGCCTTGATTAATTTGACACATACTTTCCAATAATAAGGATAACATTGATTCAAATGTTAATTGCCTTAGCGATGGTATATGATCTTCAAATGCATCAAATGGATGTGAAAACCGCTTTTCTAAATAGAGAATTGGAGGAAGAAATATACATGGAACAACCTGAGGGTTTTATGGTTCCAGGAAAGGAAAACAAGGTGTGTAAACTTATCAAGTAATTGTATGGACTAAAGTAAGCACCAAAACAAAGGCATGTGAAGTTTGACCAAACCATGTTGGCAAATGGATTCAAAAAATATGAATGTGATAAATATTTTAATATGAAAGACACACCAAATCACCAAGTCATTGTATGTTTATATGTGAGTGATATGTTGATCATCAGTAGAGTTATTTCTGACATAAATTCAATAAAACGAATGCTCGAGAGCAAGTTTGATATGAAAGACCTTGGAATTGTAGATGTAAACTTAGGTATAAGAATCCATCAAAATCTACAAGGGTTGGCATTGTCACAGTCTCATTATATCGAAAAGGTACTTGAAAAGTTCAAGTATATGGAATTCAGTATTTCCAAGCCTCCGTTGGATGCGAGTTTGCACTTTAAAAGAATGAAGGTGAAAGTGACTCGCAATTGGAGTACTCAAGAGTATTGGGATGTTTAATGTATATAATGAACTGTACACGACCAAACATAACATGTACTATTAGTAAATTGAGTTGGTACACAAGTAATCCCAACAAATCTCACTGGATGGAAATGAAAATAGTTTGGGGTATCTCAAATATACTCAAGATTATGCTTTGCATTATAATAAATATCCTGCGGTACTTGAAGGATATAGTGATGCAAATTGGATCACGGGATCGAACGAAGTAAAATCCACAAGTGGATATGTATTTACTATCGGTGGAGGAGCAGTCTGTTGGAAATCATCCAAACAGACTTGTATTGCTCGCTCTACAATGGAATCTGAATTTATTGTATTGGATAAAGTTGGTGAAAAACCAGAATGGCTTCAAAATTTCTTAGAAGATATTCCTTACTGGCCCAAGCCAGTGGCACCAGTATGTATACACTGTGATAGCAAAGCGGCAATAGGTAGGGCAGGGAGCATGATGTACAACTTTAAATCTCGTCACATATGACGGAGACATAATACCATTAGGGGACTTCTCTCGTGAAATTAGCACCGTTGACTATGTAAAGTCAAAGGATAATGTGTCGGATCCACCTACAAAAGGCCTATCTATAGAAGGAGTGGAAAGGAATCCAAGGGAATGGATTTAAGGCCTAGAACAAGTCAGCATGGTGGTAACTCTACTAGCAGACTTGAGATCCCAAGAGCTAGGTTCAAGGAGATCAAACAAAGTTGTGTCTGATAGGTTCAACATTGTCAATTACCCAACCTATTCTCATGATATAGACAATGTATAGTAATCAAGGATAAGACTTAAAGTGAAAAGTCTTTTAATAATTATCTAAATTTGGTAGATTTGACAAAATAATTTAATCAATAGGATTGAATGTTTAGAAATCACCTATATGAAGGAGAAGTGGAAGCTTCTTCAAGGAGAATGTAAGTAAAGGCCTCTTCTCTAAGCTCTCATGAAACCGATATGTGTTCATAGCTAAAAAGAATAAAACTGCGAGAACCATAAACGATAAAAGGCTGGTTGTGTGATATGTGTTGTCTAGGTGTACATTAAAGCTCTACGGTTCAAAGATATCAAACTACCGATTGAACGAATGCATCCAATACATGTTCACTACAGAAATTTCAAAGGGAAACCACTTATCCAGATGCAATCAGTCTTTGCTTGATGATCACATACTTGTCCGTAAAACTTTTATGAAAAATAGCCATTCCCCATTTATGTGAGGGATTGTTAGGTTCATAGTAAATAAGAGGCCTGAATGGAAAATGGAGAAAATCAAGTGGAAGAGAAAAATTGAGATCATACCAATATGGAAAGTGTACTCAAAAATAGGAAAACTTACTAAATTCTCCCACATTGGTGGGAGAAATAAGCTTTAAAGTATTTATAATGTAAAACACACTCCCACATGGATATGTGAGGCAAGGAATAAAAGATGCCTCACGGCGGCGGCGCTCGGTCGGTTCGACTTCGGATTTGGATTTGGATTTGTCAAATGATTGATCAATGAGATCTATATTTTTGAACAAATTTTATTTGATGATCTGAATCTACCAAAACGAAATAGTATTCTCCATTTATGCGTGCAGCAACAGATGCAATGCTTCAGAAATTTCAAACTGATGCTTCTGTAATTCCGAACAGAACTAATGCTTCAAAATAGCTGCACTATTTTGAACTGATGTGTCGTTTCAAAAGAATGCAATACTTCAGCAAAAGGACATATTGATTCATGGAGAGAGATGACTGTTCAGGAAAAGATGCAATCTTTGGATGAACAGACATGAATTTACAAAACATGTGTAACCTTTGACATGAACCATTGCCACTTTTCAGAAGAGGAGAAGAGGTATGTTATGGCTATAAAAACCTTCTTTCTTTCACAGATTTTGATACGAGAAATTTCTGAATAAAAAATACTCTTTTTCTCTTAAAAATTCTGTGTGATCATTCAAACTATTGAGTGAGTTCGGCGAGTCCAAATATTTGAGGTACCGCTATATTTGGATTGAAGGTCATTTTATCCTGGGAGGAAAACTCTGCAACCTCGAATAAAGTGAGGGGAATTATTTCCTTAAGGAAAGTCCGTAAATTTTGACGACTTGGCCTTATTCATTTTTGTTTCATCTATTTTCTGAAAAAATAAAATACACCTCTTGGAAAGGTCATTTTGATCTTGTGTTGAGGGTATTTGATATACTTTATTGTGTTCTTATTTAAACTTGAACTCTAGTTGAAGTTGTTGTTCTGCATATACAGATTCTGCGTACCCGTAGAAGGAAATAACACAAACAACCATTAGATATTTATTTATCTTACAGTGTAATCTTTCAGATAAACAAATTTGCATATGCATTATGCTAGTACAACAGTTACCTATAATTTATTGAGATAACATGGAACCTCATTCCTAAGCAAGAATCTTGTCCTCCATAATCGTGTGAAGCATAATGCAATAGACTTTCACTTTTCCCTCCACCATATGTTGAGAAAAAAGGTTCGTGTTATGCATATTCAAGGTAATGACCAAATAGTTGATACTTTCAACAAAGCACTAGGCAGGCCTGCATATGCGAGCAATCTAATCAAGTTAGGGTTAGTGATCCATCACTTAACTTGAGGGGTGCCTATTTGTCCATGGGGAATAACAAAGACGTGATGAAAGGGGAGATGAGTGTTCCTAGATGGGCTGACTTAGGTGAAGGAGAGGAGTAGGTTTCACCTCTTCCTTTGAATAGCAAATTCAGTTGAGAAGTTTCCATATTTGTTTCTAAAAGTACACCTTAATGAAAAATTTGTCAGGGGCCTTAGCATCAGGACTTAGTCCAATTAACACTTATTTTAGTGATTTGACCAAGAATTTTTTATGGGGAAGAGGAAGAAAATATGTTGGATATGTTCTTTGATAAAGTGGCTAGAGATGGAATCTCACCTCAACAACAAAAAAGTGGAAGAAATAAAAAGACACATGAGAGGCAACATAACTGGGATGGTAAAGTGTGGGGAGTATGTTCCAAGACACCTACCAATGTGACCGATAAAGAAAAACCATACAACAGTGTCAATAGCTTCAACAAAATTCAATAAATCCAAGAATAACTGATGAACTATCAAATTTTGTTGGACAGATTGGAAGATAAAGAAAAGAGAAAATACTTCAAGTTACTTTAGACGAGCAATGTTTCTTTTTTAAATAATATAGAGGTAGAAGAAACGGATAATTATGATTCAGAAGATAGTGAAACATATACGGAAATATTAACAAATATAAAAGATTTAGAAATTAACGAAAAACAAGAAAGAATTAATCAAGAAAACTTAGAAAATAATAATACAGAAGTAAATACTCTTGACAAAAAAGAAGATGAAAATTTAATACCCAAAACAACAGAAATAAGAAAACCTATATATTACAAAAGTAAATTTAAAAGATATAATGAATATGACAAATGGACACCAAAACAAATAGTTAATAAAAATCATAACTTTTTAGATCTGGACTATGTAATAGATACAGAAAAGACAATACAATTATGGGTAGGATATCTGACAAAACAATTATTAGATAATAATATAAACATAACAGATGCACCAGAATACATAGAAAAAACACTAATAGGATCAGTAAAATTATGGTTTACAAATTTAACTGAAAATAGTAAGAAAGTATTAAGAGCTAATAAACCTATGGAAGGAGCAGCATCAACAACAACTAAATTAACACCTATAGAATTATTGAAAAAATATGAAACAACTATAAAAGATGAATTTGGTAGTATGACAACATTAGAAGAAGAACAAGATGAAGAAAAAGATACAAATAGGAATTTAATGATAAAATTAACAATATGTAATATGTGTTATATAGATGAATATACTTGCGCATTTAAAGAATATTATTATAAAGGAGCATATAGTATAGAAGAAAGTAAAGAAATAAGAAAATTATATTTTAATAAATTACCCGAACCATTTAGTTCAAAGATAATAAAAAGTTGGGAAGAAGCAAAAATAGTAGATACATTAGGAGCTAGAATAAAATTTTTACAACAATGGTATAGAAAGCTATGTGAAAAATATAGAGAAGAATTAAAAATGGAAAAAACATTAATAAGAAATTGAGCATGTTGCAAAAATAAAATAGCACCCCAATTTGGATGCGAAGAAAGATATTATAAGAAAAGAAAAAGACATAAGAAATATAAGAAATATAAAAAATCAAAATATAAATATAAGAAACCAAGAAAAAGATATTATGTTAAAAATTACAAAAATAAAAGACCATATAGAAGGAAAAAATCTATAAAAGAATGTACATGTTATAATTGTGGAAAGTTAGGACATTTAGCTAGAGATTGTAAATTACCTAAAAATCCAAAAAATAAACAAATATCCGAAATAAAAATAGAGAATACAGAATATATGCAAATAGATTATATAGATTATGAACTAGAAAGTGAAGATAGTATATATGAAATTTCAGAAAACGACACAGATACTGAAATAGATAGTGAGATAGAGGAATCAAATGACTGAAGAAGATATAAAAATAATAACAAAGGAAGAATATTTAAATGATGAAGGAACAGAACAAAAGATAATATTTGACAGTAATATATTTGATGAAATAAAAGGAAAAGAGTTAGATTTAAGTGTAGAAAAAAAATTTAAAATACCAACAATAAAAAATATTTTTAGTAGGAAAAAAGATGAATATTATGTAGTATGCCAAAAAGAACATGTAATAGACTGTAGATATGCAAAAGGAAAAGCTAGTATACCACTAGTAACAAAAAGGATAATTAATAAAGAAATAAATGATATAAAAAGTAAAGGAGATCCAATAAAATACGTACACCTCGGAGGTACAGAAATATTAATAAAAGCATGTTTTAGAGAAGGAATAGATACACCGATAGAATTATATTTAGCAGATGATAGAATTATAAAACCTATAGAAAAAAGTATAATAACTGCCGTAAAAGGAAATTTGATATACCAAAAATTTAAATTTATAATAAGTGTAAATTATTCAGTAGCAGTAACAGATAGAAATATAGATAAATCATTAGTATTATATTGGAAGATATCAGGAATAGAATTAACCCCAGGAAGTAAAATATTTACAGCAAGATGTAAAAATTTATATGTGTTAACAACAAAACATAAAATAACAGGGAAAAATAAGATTAATAAAATACAAATAGATAGCCCATTTGAGCAAATTGTAAAAACAATAGATTATAATGACTATAGCTATAGAGACATAGATATAGAAGAAAATTTAGAAATAGTAAATGATAGAATAAGTACAACGAAAAGAATAGCTAATGAAAAACCAGAGTCATCGAGCTCATCAAAAAGAATGAGTTATGAAACAAATTTAATAAGTAATTTAAACCAATATTACATAACAGGAAAAATAAATGAAAAAGAACATTTAATACTATTAAACACAGGACAAGAAGAAAATTATATAGCAAAATATTTAGTAAAAAATGAAGAAATAAAAACTGATAATGATATATGCCCAGATCTACCGAGAAGTTTAATAAATAATAAAGATATAGCAGAAAAAGAAATAATAATAGGAGGAATTAGAAAAATAAAAATAGAATTTGAGGTAAAAGAAGAAATGCAGAAAGCAGATATAATATTAGGAATAAAATGGTTAGAACAAGTAAAACCATATAATATAGAACATACACAATTAGCCATAACATATAATAGGGAAAGATTATTCTTAAGAAGAGCCTTAACATAAAATGAAAATATATTTATTAATGAAGATAGTAGTGGAAGGATATTATAGTAGATATTATACGCCTATGATAGATACAGGAGCAGAAGCTAATTTATGTAGATATAATTGTTTACCAGAAAGTAAATGGGATAAATTAAAAATACCAATAATAGTTAAAGGATTTAATAATGAAGGAAGCTTAATTACTTACAAAGCTAGGAATGTAAAAGCACAAATATGGGATAAGATATTGACAATAGAAGAAATTTATAATCATGAACTAACATCAAAAGATATACTTTTAGGAATGCCATTTTTAGATAAATTATACCCACATATAATAACTAGAAACGATTGGTGGTTCACAACACCATGTAAACAAAAAGTAAGAGCAAAAAGAGTTAGTAATAAAATCAGAAAGAAAACTGACTGGATAAAAGGAAGTGAAAAAATTACACAAAAGTTAGAAAATATAAAAACTGCTGAAGATATAATAGAATTAGTAGTATTTTCAATAAATAAAACAGAAATGACTATATTTTCAATAAATAAGATAGAAATAGTTAAGAAAAAATTAGAACAATTATATAGCGAAGATCCATTAAAAGGATGGGAAAAACATAAAACTACCATAAAAATTGAATTAATAGATAAAAACAGTATAATAACCCAAAAAACATTAACATATAATTTTGATGATTTAAAAGAATTTAAAATGCATATAGATGAATTATTAGAAAAACAATATATACAAAAAAGTAATAGTAAACATAATAGTCCAGTATTTATAGTAAATAAACATAGTGAACAAAAAAGAGGAAAAAGTAGAATGGTTATTGATTATAGAAATTTAAATGCAAAAACTATAACATATAATTATCCAATACCAAATAAGATATTAAAAATAAGACAAATCCAAGGATATAATTATTTTAGTAAATTCGATTGTAAATCAGGATTTTACCACCTAAAGTTAGAAGAAGAATCTAAAGAATTAACCGCATTTACGGTACCACAAGGATTTTACGAATGGAATGTATTACCCTTTGGATATAAAAATGCACCAGGTAGATATCAACATTTTATGGATAACTATTTTAAACAATTACCTAATTGCATAGTATACATAGATGATATATTATTATATACAAAGACTAAAGAAGAACATATAAAATTATTAGAACAATTTACAGATATAATAGAAAATTCAGGAATAAGTCTAAGTGAAAAGAAAGCCGAAATTATGAAAAACCAGATAGAATTTTTAAGAATACAAATAGATAAAAGTGGAGTAAAAATGCAACAACATATAGTACAAAAAATAATAAATTCGAAAGAAGAATTAGATACAAAAAAGAAATTACAATCATTTTTAGGATTAGTAAACCAAGTAAGAGAATATATTCCAAAATTAGCAGAAAACCTAAAACCCCTACAGAAAAAATTAAAAAAGGATATAGAATATAATTATAATGAAGAAGATAAAAAACAAGTTCAAAAAATAAAATTACTTTGCAAGGATTTACCAAAATTACAATTTCCGGATGAAAATAGAAAATTTACATATATAGTAGAAGCAGATGCCAGTGAATATAGTTATGGAGGAGTACTTAAATATAGATATGAAGCAGAAAAAATAGAACACCATTGTAGATACTACTCAGGTACGTTCAACGAGACAGAAATAAAATGGGAAATAAATAGGAAAGAATTATGTTCATTATATAAATGTTTGTTAGCATTTGAGCCATATATTGTATATAACAAATTTATTGTGCGGACAGATAATACACAGGTACGCTGGTGGCTAACAAAGAAAATACAAAATTCAGTTACAACAAAAGAGATTCGGAGACTAGTTTTAAATATATTAAATTTTACATTTGTAATAGAAGTAATCAGTACTAACAAAAATGTTATTGCAGATTACATATCAAGACAAAGCTACGCAAACTGAAATGATAGAAGAAAATATACATGAAAAGATACTCAACGCCCTGACTATGCTTTCATTGAAATTAGACAGTATGGGTACTGAGATAGAAAAGCTAAAGCTAAAGACTAGTGAAGATAATCTGAAGTCTATAGCTATGAATCAACTAACTCAGCAATGTGCAGAGCTATGTCGATCGGAAGACAATAAAATTCCAGAGCTAGAAGGAGATGTTGGGATACTCCATAAAACCCATAACGCTTATCAATCTACTTCTGCAGGTACAAGCAAAGGAGTTAGAAAAAATATGAACTTAAATAAGCTATTTGACAAGCCATATACACCAAATATACCAAAAGACCCTATGTTTACACCCCCACAAGTTACCACATATCGAGAAAGCCTAAATCAAGACAAAAAGACATATAACTACACAGCCCGCACATATATAGAAAATATCTACAACGTACTAACTTTCTTAAATAGCAACCCAAAAGCTACAAATATCCAAGAACCAGATACGAACTATATAACCCAGAAATTAACCGGATTTAACAAGCTAATCGCCTTACCCAAAACTAGACCCATCTTAGTAAAAACTTGCTACGAATATGGATTACTTAGTACCGTATATACCATAGACGGAACTGAAATATCTACTATACCCGAGATATATGAAGCATTTACCACATTTAAAAGAATAACCAAAGGTACTTTATTTTTTATAAAAATCTACACGGCACCAGCAGAGATATTATTTGACGAAGTTAAGAAACCTATACAAGTTGTAAAAATAGGAATGACAAGAGATATGATTATACCGCAAGATATCGGTACACAGCCAGAGATACCCAGAATCGAGATACCAAAATTTTATGCGAATAAAAGAGTTATCGGACTATCTACGATTTTACAAGAACTTGCAAATACATATTGTAATCAAAATCCTATATGGAGTTATTATTCAAGAAATCATGTATTGATATATTCAAATTCAAAAGAACTACGAGAAACAGATATGGAAACAATTAGGCAATGGATTATGACGTTGCTTAAACCAGAGACAGAACCTATCGCCATAGCTATTAAAGAAAAATTTATTTCAGAAGAATTATTGACCAGATATTGCAAAACTATTGAACACAAATACCCAGACCACAGATGTTCAAAATGTAATGGAGGAGATAATGACGTCCCAGCAGTGCAGTTAGAATAAAAGAAGATAAAGACGACAGCTGAAAAGATAAGATCAGAACAATAATGGAGATACCACAGATATGACAAAATAGGCGGAAGACTTATTTGCAGAAGACTTATTTTAGTTTACGTAAAAGTTAAAAATTTAATATGATGTAAAGACTTTTTCAAACTTTAGTCTTTAGTAGTTAGCATTGAAATAAATGTAAAGGTTAGGAAGTAGGTAGGAAAAGACTTTTTAGTTTTTAGTTTTTTAGTCTTTTTATTGAATACAGATGTAGTACACTTTTCATTCTATAAATAAGAATTCAGAAGGCATTGCAAAGGCAGGCCTTAAAACATTCAGCAAAAATACTCTCTCCATTCCAATTCAAAAATATTTAGCCCAGTTAATTAAATATATACACCGCAATGGAAAAAGCTATGGAACAACAAACCTCAGAAATATCAAAGCTACCGGAACAGGTATATCTATTTACGATTATGAATAGCTAAATTCATAATTCCCGACAATCATGATATGATAAAATAAATTCATATTAGTTACTTTATAGTAGAATTATTCGAAAAATAATATGTTAAGAAGTTTATTAGCAAAGTGGAAACGGAGAAAAATCCCAAGGAACTATGCCATCCTAAAGGTGAAACCAATGAGGCAAGAAGCCGTGGCGGGGACTAACCAAAGTCGAGGCGCTGTTTAAGGGGAAAGTATCCGAATTACCATGCTAGTAGTGACCGAAGAACATGTTATTTAAGAATAATCTAGTATATAGTAATCTGAGATGACTATATTTTATTATGTATATGATTGCAGGGAATATTTTGAAAAAGCAATTTTATGATAATGAATGATAATATATCTGATGTCATGGTAGATAAATTTAAGATACTTGTTTTGTATGCACTTAGAGATATGAATGTTGCAGATATAAGAAAAATTATATTAGAGAAAGCATATGGAAAAAATTATACGGATAGAATAAATTATATATCACACATACCTAACTACTCTTATAAATATTTATTATGTTAAAATTACGTAGGACTTTTAAAGATACGCAAAAATTACAGTTACTAGAAAAACAGATAAAAATAAATATAGACAAATACATGGAAAATAAAAAATATATAAAATCTCTTAATAAAAATATGCAAAAACTACTAAGTCTAAAACAAATAGCTATAAAATATCAATCTTAAAAAATAGCCCATTTAGACTACCTTAGAATTTTAGTCTTATATATATTTAAGGATATAGAAATAATAGATATTAAGAAAATGATATTAGAAGAAGTAATAAACTATGAAATAAACTATGAAATAGAAATGATAAATGCCACAGCACAAATATACGAAGACATTTACCCAGAAGGATATTATTCAGACCAAGATTGTGGATGTTAGAATATATTAGAAAAACTAGAGAAAACCAAGATAATCTAAATGACGAAATTAATTACAGAAACCGAATTAGAAAAATAATGGAAGATCTAAAAGAAAAGTTAGAATGGATAGAAAAAACTTTAGAAAATTTAGAAAAAAGTACATGTAACAGTTTATATAGTATAAAAAACTCATTACGAGAAGAACAACATAAAATAATAAATGACATAGAAAATCTAGAATTAGATATACACTACAGTACAGAAAGAATAAGTTATTACACAGAAATTTGTAACTCAGTAGTTACTACAGGATAAAATAATAAACTAAAATTAATGAATACATCTAACAAAAAGAATAACTTATTAAAACAAAATCTAAAAAATAACCAATAAATAGATTTATTATAACTGATGAATCTATTCTTTTTTGTGCGTGGTTATTTTTTAGATTTTGTTTTAATAAGTTATTCTTTTTGTTAGATGTATTCATTAATTTTAGTTTATTATTTTATCCTATAGTAACTACTGAGTTACAAATTTCTGTGTAATAACTTATTCTTTCTGTACTGTAGTGTATATCTAATTCTAGATTTTCTATGTCATTTATTATTTTATGTTGTTTTTCTCGTAATGAGTTTTTTATACTATATAAACTGTTACATGTACTTTTTTCTAAATTTTCTAAAGTTTTTTCTATCCATTCTAACTTTTCTTTTAGATCTTCCATTATTTTTCTAATTCGGTTTCTGTAATTAATTTCGTCATTTAGATTATCTTGGTTTTCTCTAGTTTTTCTAATATATTCTAACATCCACAATCTTGGTCTGAATAATATCCTTCTGGGTAAATGTCTTCGTATATTTGTGCTGTGGCATTTATCATTTCTATTTCATAGTTTATTTCATAGTTTATTACTTCTTCTAATATCATTTTCTTAATATCTATTATTTCTATATCCTTAAGTATATATAAGACTAAAATTCTAAGGTAGTCTAAATGGGCTATTTTTTAAGATTGATATTTTATAGCTATTTGTTTTAGACTTAGTAGTTTTTGCATATTTTTATTAAGAGATTTTATATATTTTTTATTTTCCATGTATTTGTCTATATTTATTTTTATCTGTTTTTCTCGTAACTGTAATTTTTGCGTATCTTTAAAAGTCCTACGTAATTTTAACATAATAAATATTTATAAGAGTAGTTAGGTATGTGTTGTATATAATTTATTATATCCGTATAATGTTTTCCATATGCTTTCTCTAATATAATTTTTCTTATATCTGCAACATTTATATCTCTAAGTGCATACAAAACAAGTATCTTAAATTTATCTACCATGACATCAGATATATTATCATTCATTATCATAAAATTGCTTTTTCAAAATATTCCCTGCAATCATATACATAATAAAATATAGTCATCTCAGATTACTATATACTAGATTATTCTTAAATAACATGTTCTTCGGTCACTACTAGCATGGTAATTCGGATACTTTCCCCTTAAACAGCGCCTCGACTTTGGTTACTCCCCGCCACGGCTTCTTGCCTCATTGGTTTCACCTTTAGGATGGCATAGTTCCTTGGGATTTTTCTCCGTTTCCACTTTGCTAATAAACTTCTTAACATATTATTTTTCGAATAATTCTACTATAAAGTAACTAATATGAATTTATTTTATCATATCATGATTGTCGGGAATTATGAATTTAGCTATTCATAATCGTAAATAGATATACCTGTTCCGGTAGCTTTGATATTTCTGAGGTTTGTTGTTCCATAGCTTTTTCCATTGCGGTGTATATATTTAATTAACTGGGCTAAATATTTTTGAATTGGAATGGAGAGAGTATTTTTGCTGAATGTTTTAAGGCCTGCCTTTGCAATGCCTTCTGAATTCTTATTTATAGAATGAAAAGTGTACTACATCTGTATTCAATAAAAAGACTAAAAAACTAAAAACTAAAAAGTCTTTTCCTACCTACTTCCTAACCTTTACATTTATTTCAATGCTAACTACTAAAGACTAAAGTTTGAAAAAGTCTTTACATCATATTAAATTTTTAACTTTTACGTAAACTAAAATAAGTCTTCTGCAAATAAGTCTTCCGCCTATTTTGTCATATCTGTGGTATCTCCATTATTGTTCTGATCTTATCTTTCCAGCTGTCGTCTTTATCTTCTTTTATTCTAACTGCACTGCTGGGACGTCATTATCTCCTCCATTACATTTTGAACATCTGTGGTCTGGGTATTTGTGTCCAATAGTTTTGCAATATCTGGTCAATAATTCTTCTGAAATAAATTTTTCTTTAATAGCTCTGGCGATAGGTTCTGTCTCTGGTTTAAGCAACGTCATAATCCATTGCCTAATTGTTTCCATATCTGTTTCTCGTAGTTCTTTTGAATTTGAATATATCAATACATGATTTCTTGAATAATAACTCCATATAGGATTTTGATTACAATATGTATTTGCTAGTTCTTGTAAAATCGTAGATAGTCCGATAACTCTTTTATTCGCATAAAATTTTAGTATCTCGATTCTGGGTATCTCTGGCTGTGTACCGATATCTTGCGGTATAATCATATCTCTTGTCATTCCTATTTTTACAACTTGTATAGGTTTCTTAACTTCGTCAAATAATATCTCTGCTGGTGCCGTGTAGATTTTTATAAAAAATAAAGTACCTTTGGTTATTCTTTTAAATGTGGTAAATGCTTCATATATCTCGGGTATAGTAGATATTTCAGTTCCGCCTGTGGTATATACGGTACTAAGTAATCCATATTCGTAGCAAGTTTTTACTAAGCTGGTTCTAGTTTTGGGTAAGGCGATTAGCTTGTTGTATCCGGTTAATTTCTGGGTTATATAGTTCGTATCTGGTTCTTGGATATTTGTAGCTTTTGGGTTGCTATTTAAGAAAGTTTGTACATTGTAGATATTTTCTATATATGTGCGGGCTGTGTAGTTATATGTCTTTTTGTCTTGATTTAGGCTTTCTCGATATGTGGTAACTTGTGGGGGTGTAAACATAGGGTCTTTTGGTTTATTTGGTGTATATGGCTTGTCAAATAGCTTATTTAAGTTCATATTTTTTCTAACTCCTTTGCTTGTACTTGCAGAAGTGGATTGATAAGCGTTATGGGTTTTATGGAGTATCCCAACATCTCCTTCTAGCTCTGGAATTTTATTGTCTTCCGATCGACATAGCTCTGCACATTGCTGAGTTAGCTGATTCATAGCTATAGACTTCAGATTATCTTCACTAGTCTTTAGCTTTAGCTTTTCTATCTCAGTACCCATACTGTCTACTTTCAATGAAAGCATAGTTAGGGCGTTGAGTATCTTTTCATGTATATTTTCTTCTATCATTTCAGTTTGCGTAGCTTTGTCTTGATATGTAATCTGCAATAACATTTTTGTTAGTACTGATTACTTCTATTACAAATGTAAAATTTAATATATTTACAACTAGTCTCCGAATCTCTTTTGTTGTAACTGAATTTTGTATTTTCTTTGTTAGCCACCAGCGTACCTGTGTATTATCTATCCGCACAATAAATTTGTTATATACAATATATGGCTCAAATGCTAACAAACATTTATATAATGAACATAATTCTTTCCTATTTATTTCCCATTTTATTTCTGTCTCGTTGAACGTACCTGAGTAGTATCTACAATGGTGTTCTATTTTTTCTGCTTCATATCTATATTTAAGTACTCCTCCGTAACTATATTCACTGGCATCTGCTTCTACTATATATGTAAATTTTCTATTTTCATCCGGAAATTGTAATTTTGGTAAATCCTTGCAAAGTAATTTTATTTTTTGAACTTGTTTTTTATCTTCTTCATTATAATTATATTCTATATCCTTTTTTAATTTTTTCTGTAGGGGTTTTAGGTTTTCTGCTAATTTTGGAATATATTCTCTTACTTGGTTTACTAATCCTAAAAATGATTGTAATTTCTTTTTTGTATCTAATTCTTCTTTCGAATTTATTATTTTTTGTACTATATGTTGTTGCATTTTTACTCCACTTTTATCTATTTGTATTCCTAAAAATTCTATCTGGTTTTCATAATTTCGGCTTTCTTTTCACTTAGACTTATTCCTGAATTTTCTATTATATCTGTAAATTGTTCTAATAATTTTATATGTTCTTCTTTAGTCTTTGTATATAATAATATATCATCTATGTATACTATGCAATTAGGTAATTGTTTAAAATAGTTATCCATAAAATGTTGATATCTACCTGGTGCATTTTTATATCCAAAGGGTAATACATTCCATTCGTAAAATCCTTGTGGTACCGTAAATGCGGTTAATTCTTTAGATTCTTCTTCTAACTTTAGGTGGTAAAATCCTGATTTACAATCGAATTTACTAAAATAATTATATCCTTGGATTTGTCTTATTTTTAATATCTTATTTGGTATTGGATAATTATGTGTTATAGTTTTTGCATTTAAATTTCTATAATCAATAACCATTCTACTTTTTCCTCTTTTTTGTTCACTATGTTTATTTACTATAAATGCTGGACTATTATGTTTACTATTACTTTTTTGTATATATTGTTTTTCTAATAATTCATCTATATGCATTTTAAATTCTTTTAAATCATCAAAATTATATGTTAATGGTTTTTGGGTTATTATACTGTTTTTATCTATTAATTCAATTTTTATGGTTGTTTTATGTTTTTCCCATCCTTTTAATGGATCTTCGCTATATAATTGTTCTAATTTTTTCTTAACTATTTCTATCTTATTTATTGAAAATATAGTCATTTCTGTTTTATTTATTGAAAATACTACTAATTCTATTGTATCTTCAGCAGTTTTTATATTTTCTAACTTTTGTGTAATTTTTTCACTTCCTTTTATCCAGTCAGTTTTCTTTCTGATTTTATTACTAACTCTTTTTGCTCTTACTTTTTGTTTACATGGTGTTGTGAACCACCAATCGTTTCTAGTTATTATATGTGGGTATAATTTATCTAAAAATGACATTCCTAAAAGTATATCTTTTGATGTTAGTTCATAATTATAAATTTCTTCTATTGTCAATATCTTATCCCATATTTGTGCTTTTACATTCCTAGCTTTGTAAGTAATTAAGCTTCCTTCATTATTAAATCCTTTAACTATTATTGGTATTTTTAATTTATCCCATTTACTTTCTGGTAAACAATTATATCTACATAAATTAGCTTCTGCTCCTGTATCTATCATAGGCGTATAATATCTACTATAATATCCTTCCACTACTATCTTCATTAATACATATATTTTCATTTTATGTTAAGGCTCTTCTTAAGAATAATCTTTCCCTATTATATGTTATGGCTAATTGTGTATGTTTTATATTATATGGTTTTACTTGTTCTAACCATTTTATTCCTAATATTATATCTGCTTTTTGCATTTCTTCTTTTACCTCAAATTCTATTTTTATTTTTCTAATTCCTCCTATTATTATTTCTTTTTCTGCTATATCTTTATTATTTATTAAACTTCTCGGTAGATCTGGGCATATATCATTATCAGTTTTTATTTCTTCATTTTTTACTAAATATTTTGCTATATAATTTTCTTCTTGTCCTGTGTTTAATAGTATTAAATGTTCTTTTTCATTTATTTTTCCTGTTATGTAATATTGGTTTAAATTACTTATTGAATTTGTTTCATAACTCATTCTTTTTGATGAGCTCGATGACTCTGGTTTTTCATTAGCTATTCTTTTCGTTGTACTTATTCTATCATTTACTATTTCTAAATTTTCTTCTATATCTATGTCTCTATAGCTATAGTCATTATAATCTATTGTTTTTACAATTTTCTCAAATGGGCTATCTATTTGTATTTTATTAATCTTATTTTTCCCTGTTATTTTATGTTTTGTTGTTAACACATATAAATTTTTACATCTTGCTGTAAATATTTTACTTCCTGGGGTTAATTCTATTCCTGATATCTTCCAATATAATACTAATGATTTATCTATATTTCTATCTGTTACTGCTACTGAATAATTTACACTTATTATAAATTTAAATTTTTGGTATATCAAATTTCCTTTTACGGCAGTTATTATACTTTTTTCTATAGGTTTTATAATTCTATCATCTGCTAAATATAATTCTATCGGTGTATCTATTCCTTCTCTAAAACATGCTTTTATTAATATTTCTGTACCTCCGAGGTGTACGTATTTTATTGGATCTCCTTTACTTTTTATATCATTTATTTCTTTATTAATTATCCTTTTTGTTACTAGTGGTATACTAGCTTTTCCTTTTGCATATCTACAGTCTATTACATGTTCTTTTTGGCATACTACATAATATTCATCTTTTTTCCTACTAAAAATATTTTTTATTGTTGGTATTTTAAATTTTTTTTCTACACTTAAATCTAACTCTTTTCCTTTTATTTCATCAAATATATTACTGTCAAATATTATCTTTTGTTCTGTTCCTTCATCATTTAAATATTCTTCCTTTGTTATTATTTTTATATCTTCTTCAGTCATTTGATTCCTCTATCTCACTATCTATTTCAGTATCTGTGTCATTTTCTGAAATTTCATATATACTATCTTCACTTTCTAGTTCATAATCTATATAATCTATTTGCATATATTCTGTATTCTCTATTTTTATTTCCGATATTTGTTTATTTTTTGGATTTTTAGGTAATTTACAATCTCTAGCTAAATGTCCTAACTTTCCACAATTATAACATGTACATTCTTTTATAGATTTTTTCCTTCTATATGGTCTTTTATTTTTGTAATTTTTAACATAATATCTTTTTCTTGGTTTCTTATATTTATATTTTGATTTTTTATATTTCTTATATTTCTTATGTCTTTTTCTTTTCTTATAATATCTTTCTTCGCATCCAAATTGGGGTGCTATTTTATTTTTGCAACATGCTAAATTTCTTATTAATGTTTTTTCCATTTTTAATTCTTCTCTATATTTTTCACATAGCTTTCTATACCATTGTTGTAAAAATTTTATTCTAGCTCCTAATGTATCTACTATTTTTGCTTCTTCCCAACTTTTTATTATCTTTGAACTAAATGGTTCGGGTAATTTATTAAAATATAATTTTCTTATTTCTTTACTTTCTTCTATACTATATGCTCCTTTATAATAATATTCTTTAAATGCGCAAGTATATTCATCTATATAACACATATTACATATTGTTAATTTTATCATTAAATTCCTATTTGTATCTTTTTCTTCATCTTGTTCTTCTTCTAATGTTGTCATACTACCAAATTCATCTTTTATAGCTGTTTCATATTTTTTCAATAATTCTATAGTTGTTAATTTAGTTGTTGTTGATGCTGCTCCTTCCATAGGTTTATTAGCTCTTAATACTTTCTTACTATTTTCAGTTAAATTTGTAAACCATAATTTTACTGATCCTATTAGTGTTTTTTCTATGTATTCTGGTGCATCTGTTATGTTTATATTATTATCTAATAATTGTTTTGTCAGATATCTTACCCATAATTGTATTGTCTTTTCTGTATCTATTACACAGTCCAGATCTAAAAAGTTATGATTTTTATTAACTATTTGTTTTGGTGTCCATTTGTCATATTCATTATATCTTTTAAATTTACTTTTGTAATATATAGGTTTTCTTATTTCTGTTGTTTTGGGTATTAAATTTTCATCTTCTTTTTTGTCAAGAGTATTTACTTTTGTATTATTATTTTCTAAGTTTTCTTGATTAATTCTTTCTTGTTTTTCGTTAATTTCTAAATCTTTTATATTTGTTAATATTTCCGTATATGTTTCACTATCTTCTGAATCATAATTATCCGTTTCTTCTACCTCTATATTATTTATTTCTAATTTTTCCTTCAATTGGTTTATTTCGTTTATTAATTTTTGTTCTTTATCTATTTCTTCTTTTTCTTTCTGTCTTTGTTCATATAACTCTTTTAACATTTGTAATTCTTTTTCTAATTCAGCAATTCTACTATTTTTAGTTTCTTCTATTTTTCGTATTTCTTCCGTGGATTGTTGTTTAATTTTTTCTATTTCCTTTTTTCTATCTATCTCTTCATTTTCTTTTTCTATTCTTACCATTGCTGTTAATTTATCTTCTAATTTTAATTCTTCTTTTTCTAACATTAAATATAAATGTTCTCCTATTTTCTTATACCTTCTTCCTAGATTAGAAAATACTATTTTTATTTTTGTACCTTCGTGATTTTCGTATATTTTTTCATCTATTATAAATTCTTCTTTATTCATTTTATTGTGAATAATTCATGTTGATATATATATTCTAAACTATCTATTTGAGATTCTAATTTGGATATTTCATCTTTTTGTATATTTATTGAATTTTTACTAACTCCGGCAAATATATTATAATGTAATCTTTCTTTTCTTATTTTTAATTCTTTACGTTTTTCAGAGATAAATTGTTTTAATTCTTTGTATTTTTGTTCTTTATTCATTTGAATTGTGTTTATAATATTTTGGTGGATATTTAAATCTAATTTTATCATAATTAGGTGGTATATGTCTCATTCTCCTAGATTTTAAATGGATTACTAATTTTGCTTCAATACTAGATATTAATGTAATTAAATAGGATAATCTTTGAGGATTTTCTTTTTTTTTATTTAAACTTATATATTCTGAATAATTACTAACTAAATTTTCTTTAATTTTTCTAAAAGCTTCTCTATTTTTAAATGGTCTTCTCATAATATATTTAATAAATAACTAAATCTAATTTAAATTTAACTCTAACTTAACTAATTCTTCTAACACGTATATCACTTCCGTATCTTTTAAATTACTGTGCTCTGATACCATTTGGAGGGGGGTGCGGATAACTAAGCTGATAAAGAGATTTATAAATAGATTCATTATAATTCTCTTCATGATTGTTGATTAATAGAGGTTCATTACCTCATTAGAATTGGTAAAGAAAGGCCTTATTCCCCTTACTTATCCGTGTTAAAGATTTTTATTATTAATAAAAGGTTTCTAGAAACACTGTGGTATAAATTAGCCACAAAAAAGGAAAAAAAGACTACACAGAGTAGTTCGTGACATTCATTTTGGTTATGAGATCGATAGATTTGGTCTAATCAAATCTAGTGTAAATCAATGGATATACAATATTACTTATATGACTTTCAAATATTATCTTATCAAAACATGGCACACCAACGGACAAAAGCCTTTTTATGTTTAGGTAGGACTTTAAAAGTTACCTTACACACCTTTTTACCCTTTTAGACTCGATCTAACTGAAAAAACACAATCATATATTCAATTCTGACCCAAGCTCGTTTTATGGTTAAGTAGAAGAGAGATTTTTTTTCCCATTTGGATCGGATTTAGAAGGCTAAAAAAATGGGTGACTTAATTTTCTAAATCTAACAATAAAAAAAAAGACAGTAAAGACTTGAATGGATGGCCTTTTGAAATTAGAAGATCACTTTCAGGATTTTTCTTTAAGTTAGTGAATATAGGCCAATTATGAAAAAGGGTAAATATACACTATTTTTTTAATGAAGGATATATCCCCTCGAAATTATTTTTTCCTTTACTAATTAACTCCTTGTACGTAATCAAATACTTCAAAACTTGCATCACTGATTATTACTATCATTTAGATCAAGAAATTAAAGCTACTATTTCAACCATGACAACATAATAAAAATATTTCCTTAGTTCATTTAACTTAAAAAATATAACTTAAGTCTTTCATATCATTATTTTTAAGAATATAAGGAAAATATGATCAGAATTTTACTCCAACATAATTTAGGCTACCTAATGAGTTGGAGTACGCCCACACTATCCAACTCTTTGTTGCCTCTTGGAGAACAAACTTCTACCCACTATCTAGTCCTATTGGACAACCTACAAGGGTAATACTTCAACGTACAAGTATAAAAACAACGGTAATGATTTTATGTTTGTAGGTTGATGTTTAACCTGGTAGGTTGTAAAGTAGAACTAGAAAGTTGGCTTGCAATCGAACTCCACCAAGGTCTTAATTGATACGACCAGATAGAGCTGATAAATTTGGCTATAAAGGAAATAAGCTTGTTGTTGGAGTCAATGAAGAGTTGGGTGGTGTGGACTCCGACAAAAAGAGAAATGAGGAGCAAGTAGTTGTGCTTGAAAATTCCTAACTCTCAAGGTGTTAGAAAAAGCAACTGAAGGGTGAAAATATGAGATGATTTTAGAAGATAATACATAAGAATATTTTAAATAACTTTATATATACAATGATTTACATTAGATTTTGTCAAAAGTCCGAATTTGATCAAACTTATCAATCTTAACGACTTACCAAAAGCATAGTATTCCTAGTAAGAAATCAACATCATAAAGGTAAAAGAATTATTGTTATTAATTAATTTATTGACCAGTGAATGGCAATTCAATATAAAATCATGCAAGATGATATGAAAAATAACGAAGTCCTCAACAGCCTCGCGAGGAGGGATCCAAACCCAGTGGAAATATCATTTTTTTAGCCTTTTTTCTGTTACCTTTTTACCTTATATTTCCCAGTCAACTCTTTTTTTTTCTTTCAAAAAATGAATAATTTATATTTTCTAACACCCCCTCCCCCTCCCCTCCCTTTTTGTTGACCAAATATTACTTTATTTTATTAGAAACTTACAAATTTAAAATTTTGAATTCCCTCTGCTAATGAGTAGATACTATGTTTTTCACAAGACAAAACTGTGCAGCTTAGAAAAGAATTTTTTTTTTCTTTGGAATCTTATGCTATGCTTAGTGGGAATATTTTATTAATATTAAAAAATCACATACAAACGACACAGAACAAAAGCTAAAGCAAAATCCAATGAAAAATTATGCAACTCTCCTCAGCATTCATGGCAATAGATTCATCCTTTAGGGCAGCAATTTGGGTGATTTCAGATAAGTGTTAATGGAGTTGTAACTGGTCCAAATAGTGAGGAACATTTCTCCCGTTCACAAATGGGAGTGAACTTATAATATATACATCATTTGTTAGACAATGAAGTATATGTATACTACCATTTTAACAAGGAATATTTTCACTCTTCGTATAGTTGAGGGATATATTTTCCTCTTAACTAATTAATTTCTTGTGCTTAACCAAATACATCAATGATCTTTTATTTCTATCATTTCGAGGAAATTATAGGTATTATTTTTACCACGACGTAATAAAAATATTTTCATATCGTATTTAACAATAAATAAATAACTTAAATCTTTCATATCATTATCTTTAATTACATAAGATAATGTTATCATAATTTCATGCAAATATGATTAGTTTGGGCATGCATAATGATTGGGAGAACATCCACATTACCCAACTATTCATTGACTCCGACGACACACTTCTACCCTTTAACGCTAATGACACCAACTCTACCTGGTAGTATCAAGGAAGAAATTTGTCCGAATTCATTTGTTATCCTACTGTCTAGTACTCCTAGACATCACGCGAGGATAATATGACATTTCATTCCTGCTAAAATTTCAATACTATCCTCGTATGTTTTCCAGAGGACTAGTGGGTTTGCAAATGAGCTCGAGCAATAGTATGGTCTTCCTTGATACAACCAGATAGAGTAGATGAGGTTGGCTTTAAAGGAAAGAAGATAAAAGAGAGAAAGAAGTTGTACTTGAAAATTTCTAGCTTTCAAGTTGTGTCACAGAAAACAACTGAAGGGTAAAAAATTAAAGAACAAAAGAAGGGTTTTTATAGTTGGTGTGAGATGCTTTTACAAGATAATATTTGGAAATCTTATAAATAACATTCTATATACATCGATTTACATTAGATTTTCTCAAAAATCAAAATTAGACCAAATTTATCAATCTTAGCAACCTACCAAAAACATAATATTCTTAATGAAAAAGTCAATATAAAAAAGGTAAATGAATTATTATTATTAATTCATTATTTGTCCAGTCAACCCAAATTGCATAAAATATCCCACAAGATGATTTGATTCATAAGTATTGAATTTAAAATATTATCAAAAAAGAAAATTTTTTAAGGAACAAATTATAAGAGAGAAAATGGTCAGAACCACATAAATGACAATCTATTTTAATCTTGTCTGATTTTGTAACTGAAAGTCAAGTCATTTGAAATTAAAGTAAACATTGACATTTAATTATGAATTTACGAAAGATCTGTCACGAGATGAGACGCCCAGGACCAGATGAGCATATCGAACCATAAAGGTTCGGGAGCCCTTCTCTAACTAGCAATCATATACACAATACATATATTGTAAGGAAATTTGGAAAATAAATGGAAACATGGTAACGTTAATATCTCAACTCAGTAATGCGGACATGAGTTCAATAAAACTCAAACCATCTAATACACGTTTGGGAAATCTATACTACGAAAACAACAATCTGTTTGAAACTGGGACAAGGCCCCCGGTCAGATCATGAACTAAAAACAATGAGAGAAACATAAGTAAACAAGACGCCTTCTGAAGTAAGGGAGGCTCACCAACTCTAAATGTCTGGCAGCAATCTACTATTTAGCAGGACCGCTAGACTGGGCCTCAGAACCTGAAATGTAGGGGGTCAATACAAAATGTACTGGTATGTGAAACCACCCAAAATAACATGTTTTTATATATCATAATAAGAACATTTTATAAAACAATAAACATAATGCATAAGTGAAAACACATGGGCATACTGAAATGAATTTCAACAACTCTTGGAAATCATGACTCACTTTCTATTTTCTCTGAGCTAGATGGTTTACCCTACAATTATGATTATCCCATGAGTTATATGGGATCCGTCCTTGACTCGGCGGCCAAGCCCCCTACAAAAATTTTTCTCAAGGGTTGGAGTATCGGTATGGGAGACACGTCAGTCCACAAAGCAGAGTTCCATAATTCTCAATCATAATAATATATCATGGATGGCACAAAACCATAAAGCATGGATCCTAACCATAGTCCCAAGTTGGGATGAAATAAATCAAGGCACACAAGACCATACAGCATGGTGCCAAAATCTCGAGTCGGCAAATCATTATTTCCAACATTAAGTCTTTCAACTTGTGCTTTCTTCGGGTAACTATAGAACTCTCTTAAGCCCAACTTTTGGTTACTTAAAACCATTCTTCATATAGGAAAAATATTCAACACTTGTTCTGTTAAGGGCATACTATCACCAGGTATCCTCATACCCCGACTTGCAAGTCATTCATGTCATACTGATGATAGGCGATATTACGCGACTATATCAATATATTTTGCCCATATTTGTGCCATGTTTTGAGAAAAAATTATATATTTCATGCACTTTTAGTCCTTTTTCCTGTAAGTGAGCTAGCGAACATGATTAGCAAAGTTTCAGGTATAAATGATGCAGAATTCAGCATTTTATGGATTACTTGACGCCAAAGAAAGCTTCACGAAAGGAGAAAAGGAAGCTAGGATGCCTAAGGACCAAAAGTGATGCATAGAAAACCTGTCCCAGGCAAAAATAACATTTCTGAAGACTTTGCGGATTTGCAGTAACTTATTTGGATTAGGATAATAATACAGTAACCTAGTACAATTGGGTTAAGTATTTCATTAGTATATTTGGATATGGATAATGTTACATTAACCTAGTATAATTGGGTTAAGTATTTCATTAGCTTAGTAGGATTTGGTTAAGTATTTCATTAGCTTAGTAGGATTAGGATATGGGTATTATAAATACCCTATCATGCTAGAGATTTTAGAGACATCCATCATACATTCTTCTTCCATCAACTACAACTCTTCTAATCTTTTCATTAATTCTATTTTTCTTCTTCTATTCATCTATTCTTAATTTCCGCAACAAGAGAATCGTTACTTTGCCTAGGAATTCACGCCTAAACGCCTACCACCTGTGCTACAAGAAATTAATCAGATTGTGGTATAATAACAATGTCAATCGTGATCTCCTTCGCATTCATGGGTAACTAAACTTCTCTGTTGGGGTTATGGAAGCCGTATGAGATACTATCTATTACTGTGAATTTGTGACTTTGTGACACGTATGCTGCTTATATCATTATTCTTTTCATCTTAATCTAAAATTCGTTGTGGTTGCAAATGCAAGAATATGCCAGTATAACATTTAACTTGTTCGAAAGAAAGGTTATCTGTCTGGAAAAGAGATAATGTCAAGGTAGTAGGGTCCCATCCCCTATTAAACAGTTAGTGTCGTAATTAGATTAACCTCTTGGAGAATTTGTACCGTTAGACACGCTTTAATCTCGAAAGAGTTAAAGTGAAATAATCCTCGAATAGGTCAAAAGACGCCTGGATTTACCATCGAATACAATTCTCTATAAGCACATGCATATCGGAATTCAACACACTCATAGACAATAGAGACGTAAACTAAGAAGGTGGACATAACCCCTACTCCTCAATTCTCATTGTTTACATCTTACTAAACATTCTTTTTTTTCTGTTTTTACTTTACTATTTTGATTACATTATTTGCACGTTACAATCCCCCCTTTTTTACGAGACTTGCACCAAAAGTCTAGTAATCTTTTGCTTACTTGTTGACCAAGCTATTCCCTGTGGGATCGATACCCAACCCTGTTGGGTTCTATATTTGCTAACGACCGCTTTACACTCCTATGAGAGCTGTAGATTGAGTGTTATCAAAAATTGGCGCCATTATCGGGGAATACAAGTGTAAATCAAGTTTGTGATAATTAGTAGACCCTTTGGTCAAAGATTCTCGTACTTTTACTTTTAGTTTTTATTTTTATTTACTACAGGTTTCTATTTAGTGCATGCCCCATACTCGAAGTTCTGGTCAAATGTTATTACCTATCAATCCTGAACCACAACGTATTGGCAGAATGGAGGCACAAACGGAAATTGAAAGAATGGTTGCTCAACAGGAGCAAGTGAGATTAGCTGATCTTGCCACCGCTCAAGTTCAACAACAAAACAATGATAACCGTAGGCGAGCAACAAATCCTGACGATGAGGATTTAGGTGATGACAAGTTACTAAACCCACGGCATGATGCTGAAATCGCAACACCTGCCAACAGAAGAGGTCGTCAACCTCGGTTTAGGTATGATCGCCAACCCATGCAACTAGCTTTTGATGACGATGATGAGGATCTTGATGGAGCTAGAGCCACTGGAGCCATAATTCCTTCACCATTAGTACCCGAAGCCAAGTTCAACATCACAAGTTGATCCGAATATGCATCTCATCAACTTTATTTCTACATGCAAGTCGTTTGACAATCCTGGTATTGATCAGAATACAATTTGATTACGTCTATTCCCATTGTCTCTGTCTGGGGAGGCAACTCTATGGTTATATGGGCTGACTCCTGATTCTATTACAAATTGGAGGCAATTGAGAGACGCTTTCCTAGAAAGATTCTTTTCGCCATCCAAAAGAGCACAATTGCGAGATGAAATCAGCAACTTTCGTCAGCTTCCCACTGAAGCTCTTCATGAAACATGGGAGAGGTTCAAGAGAAAGCTTGCGAGATGCCCAAACCATCATATGACTAATGTTCACCTAATGGAGATATTATACAGAGCCTTAAATTCAATAACTAAACCAGTGGTGGATAATGCAGCTGGAGCATCTTTTATGGACCTCACCTTTGGTCAAGCAAGCAATATGCTAGATCGTATGACGAAGCAAAGTAGAGCTTGGCATATCAGGGATTCTGAGGTAGCAAGCTCTACTATATCTATTGGCATGACTGCAGACCAAAGAAGAAGAGAAGAAGAACGTGATCAAGATATAGCGCATATGAAAACACAAATGGATCTTCTTACAAAGCATTTATTATCAGGGAAAACCGAAAAAGTGAAAGCTATTGCGTCAAAAGAAAGAGACGAATCTGATTCGGAAGAGGAGGCCAACTACTTGAACAATCAGGGGGGTTTCCATGGGAATACCCAAGGAAACCAAGGTCGGAACTATTATGATAAATCTGGAAACAAGGACCAAGGTAGTTGGAAGAACAAGAATGAAAAGAGTGGTTTATACGTTCCCCCTGGTAGACGTGACACCACCACATCTAATTCTGGAAGTATGGAAGACATGATGGCTAAATTATTGAAAGGAGTGGAAGCAACGAGCACGGGAGTAACGGAGGTAATTAAATATTTGTACTCCATGAAACAATTAGTTGATTCATATTCCACTTCAATCAAGCAAATAGAGCATCAATTGAGCCAACTTTCAGCAGCACTCAATCAAAGAAAGGCCGGCACTCTACCTAGCGATACTGTGCAAAACCCAAGGAATAATGGGTCATGCATGGCCATCACTACCAGAAGTGGTAAGGTGCTGGAAACTTCAGTAAAAGGGAAGCAAGTGGTTGACAAAGCTGTGGACTTGGATGACAACGTAATAGGAGAGGAGTCCGCGGAAGACGTCAACGACGTCACACCCAGCGACATGCAGCCTGAAAAAGTGGAAAAACGGAAGCAAGAGGAGAAGAAAGCCATGGAGAGAACAATTCCATACCCACCACCACCTTTTCCCCAAAGATTGAAGAAGGTGGCAGATGACACGAAGTTCAGCAAATTCATGACTATGTTAAAGCAGCTGACCATTAATGTTCCATTGGTGGAGGCACTTGAAAAAATGCCTGGGTATGCCAAATTTATGAAGGTTCTTTTGACAAAGAAGCGGGTAGCAAGTTATGAGTTAAAAGAAGATGTTCATCATTGCAGCGCAATCGCTACCCGATCAATAGTTCAGAAGAAGGCCAACCTCGGAGCTTTCACTATTCCTTGCACTGTTGGATCTTTGAATTTTGCCAAAGCATTATGTGACTTAGGAGCCAGCATCAATTTGATGCCATTATCAATCTACAAAAAGTTGGGGTTGGGTGATCCTACTCCAACCAATATGAGGCTTGTCATGGCTGATAGGTTGGTAAAACGACCTGTTGGTATTCTATGTGATGTATTGGTAAAGGTTTCTTCATTCATATTTCCAGAAGACTTTGTTATTTTGGATTGTGAGGCAGACTCAGAAGTTCCCATAATCTTGGGGCGCCCTTTCCTTGCTACAGGAAGTGTGCTCATTGATTTGAGAGCCAATGAACTTTCATTCCGAATAAATGACGAAGTAGTTCGCTTTGATGTTTGCAAATCAATGAAGCAACCCAAAGATCTGAGTGTATTTTCGATGGCTGATGTTTTCTTTAATGATGAAAAAGAATTACTTGAAGAAGAGCAAATTATTGATAACCCTTTAGCGGTTGTGCTCATGAATGGAGAGAATGAGGATGCTGAAAATTATGAAGAAGCTATTTGTGCTCTATCAGGATTAGGGACATATCGCTATGCTCCCATGAAGCTGGACCTTAATCTCAAGAATCGACCCACACGACCAGCTAAGCCATCTGTTGAAGAGCCACCCACATTAGAATTGAAGGAGCTTCCAATTCATTTAAAGTATGCATTCTTAGGAAACGGAAAAACACTTCCAGTCATTGTGGTAGCAGATTTGGGTGAGCAACAAGTTGCAGCTCTTATTACTATTCTACGGAAGTATATTAGACCTATTGGATGGACCATTGCGGATATTATTGGTATTCCACCTGGGATTTGTACACATAAAATTCAGATTGAAGAGAAGTGCACACCCACCATTGAGCATCAAAGACGTCTAAACCCACCTATGCAAGAAGCGGTGAAGAAAGAAATTATCAAGTGGTTAGACGCGGGGGTTGTGTATCCAATCTTTGATAGTACATGGGTAAGCCCAGTACAATGTGTTCCCAAGAAAGGAGGCATGACGGTGGTCGCGAATGAAAAGAATGAGCTTATTCCACTCAGACCCGTCACGGGATGGAGAGTATGCATGGACTACCAAAAGCTGAATTCTTGGACACTCAAAGAACACTTCCCAATGTCATTTATGGACCAAATGCTTGATCGATTAGCGGGGAAAGGATGGTTTTGCTTCTTAGACAATTATTTAGGCTATAATCAGATTTGTATTGAACCCGAAGACCAAGAGAAGACAATGTTTACATGCCCATATGGTACATTTGCCTTCAAACGTATGCCATTCGGGCTATGTAATGCACCAGCCACCTTTCAACGCTGTATGATGTCTGTTTTTACTGATATGGTTGAAGACACTTTGGAGGTATTTATGGACGACTTTTCAGTTATTGGTTAGTCTTTTGAAGCATGCTTGGCAAACCTAAGTATGGCGTTGCAAAGATGTGTAGAATTCAACCTAGTGCTGAATTGGGAGAAGTGCCACTTCATGGTAAAAGAAGGTATCGTTCTTGGGCACAAGATCTCCGAAAGAGGGATTGAGGTTAATCAAGAAAAAATAGAGGTTATTGAGAAGCTACCGCCTCCAATTTCGGTGAAGGGAGTTCGTAGTTTTCTCGGCCATGCAGGTTTATATCTTCGGTTCATCAAAGACTTCTCCAAAATTGCTAGTCCATTGTGCAAACTCTTGGAGAAAGATGTGACGTTTGACTTTAATGAAGATTGCTTAAAGGCATTCGAATGCCTCAAAGGAAAACTCATTGAAGCCCCTATCATGGTAGCACCAGATTGGTCTCTCCCGTTTGAAGTCATGTGTGATGCTAGTGGTGTAGCCGTTGGTGCAGTGCTTGGTCAGAGAAAGGAGAAGATATTTCATCCTATCTACTATGCAAGTAAGGTCCTGAATGAAGCCCAAAGGAACTACACTATGACAGAACAAGAGCTCCTAGCAGTTGTGTATGCGTTTGAGAAGTTTCGTGCCTATTTATTGGGTACTAAGGTGATCGATCATACAGACCATGTAGCTCTTAGGTATCTAATGACAAAGAAGGATGCAAAACCAATATTAATTCGATGGGTATTGCTGCTGCAAGAGTTCGATTTCGAGGTAAAAGATAGAAGAGGTTGCGAGAACCAAGTGGCAGACCACCTATCTAGACTCGAGAATGAGCATGTGGCGCAACCTGAAATTCAGATTGATGATGCATTCCCTGATGAGGAGATATTAGCGACAATAATGGAAAAATTACCATGGTATGCCGACTTTACAAATTTCGTGGTGAGTAATATGATACCTGCCAATTTATCTTACCACCAAAGGTGGAAGTTTATGCATGACGTACAACACTACTATTGGGATGAGCCATATTTGTTTCGATGATGTGCGGATGGTATTATTCGACAATGTATATCCCATGTAGAGGTGCCTAATATTTTGGAAGCATGCCACACTTCCCAAGTTGGAGGACATCATGCAGGCAATCGGACGACCAAGAAAGTACTGCAAAGTGGTTACTATTGTCCTTCAATATTTAGAGATGCCTATGACTATGTTAGAAGGTGCGTCCAATGCCAGCGTCAAGGTGCTATTTTGAAACACCATGAGATGCCCATGTCAAAAATTCTTGAGGTAGAACTCTTTGATGTATGGGGTATTGATTTCATGGGTCCATTCGTGAATTTGTTTGGAATGAAGTACATTTTAGTTGCTGTAGATTACGTCTCAAAATGGGTTGAAGCTGTAGCGTTGGCTTACAATGAAGGAAAGTGTGTTGTAGCGTTCTTAAAGAGGAATATCTTCTCTCGCTTTGGAGTACCACGTACTATCATAAGTGATGGAGGATCTCACTTTGGCAATAAGCTATTCAAATCCGTGTTGGCCAAGTATGGTGTCAAGCAACATAAGGTAGCCACGCCTTATCACCCACAAACTAGTGGACAAGTAGAGGTTTCCAATTGGGAGATCAAGCAAATCCTTGCGAAGACGGTAAATGCGAATAGGAAGGATTGGTCTCGAAAGCTAGATGATGCACTGTGGGCGTATAGGACTGCATTCAAAACAACCATTGGCATGTCTCCTTATCAACTAGTTTATGGGAAGGCTTATCACTTACCCATCGAGATAGAACATAAGGAACTGTGGGCATTGAAGCAATTGAATTTGAATTGGGATGATGCGATGAATCTGAGGTTGGAGCAGCTGAACGAATTAGATGAGTTCCGTCTACATGCTTATGAGAGATCGGATCTATACAAGGAGCGGATGAAGAAGTATCATGATCAACGGATTGTTCGACGAAACTTTCAAAAGGATGATATGGTGCTTCTCTTCAACTCTAGATTGAAGTTGTTCCCAAGTAAGTTAAAGTCTAAGTGGTCTGGTCCATACAAAGTTATCCAAGTCTACTCGTCTGGAGTAGTTGAATTGGAAGACAATAATGGTGTTGTCTTCAAGGTGAATGCCCAACGTGTTAAACCTTATATCGGTCCTCTTGACTCAATGAATTATCTGGCCATCACTTATCTCGACGAAGTCTAAGTACTCGAGGTAACTACGTCGAGCCACGACAATAAATAAGGCGCTAGATGGGAGGCAACCCATCATTTATCGTTTATCGTTTATCGTTTTTGTCTTTCTTTCGTTCTAAGTACTTGTTTTCATTTTTATAAAAGAAAATCCAAAAATAAGAGTCGTGCCACAAACAAAACCAAGGCGCTTGGTGGGAGGCAACCCATCGTACTAATCGTTTTCATTGGTTTTGAGAAAATATAGGTGCGAGAGGTATTCAACGAGAAGATTGGTTTCAAATAACAATGTGGACGTATTGCATTGTAAAGGTGGTAAGTTAGGAATAAAGATGCATAAGGCTATGGATTGAGCATTGCTCATGGCAAAATAGGCATCGAGCAAGGCTAGGCCTAGGTAAAACTAGGCCACAAACAATGTAAAACCTACACTATAGCCTATGGTCTCGGAATCTAGTGTGCAAAGACATAGGCGCCGCCCATGCTCAGGTATGCTATAGCATAGGCGCCGCCTATGCTAAAGCATTTGGTCTCAGAATCTCATATGCCATGAACTAGGCGCCGCCTATGGTCCCTTTATGCATTACACTAGGCGCCGCCTATGCTAGCTTATGCTTTGCATTAGGCGCCACCTATACCATGCATAGGCAAACCTAAAGGCGCCGCCTATGGTCCCTTTTTGTCTCCAAAACCGATTTTAAATGGGTCAAAACCCGACCCATTCTTTTCCTATATAAAGGGGACTTAGTCTTGAAACATAAGAATATTGAAACTTGACCTAAAGGCGCCGCACATCCACTCCAAATCAGCTCAAAATTTTTCTTTTTGCTCTTTCAATTCACAAGAACATCTACAAAGGCTTCAATCATGTAAGTACTCTTTTATTCTTCATCTATTTCTCGTAAGTACTACGTTGCTATGTCTATCATGAATTGCTACATCTTGAAGAAATATTGGTGATGTTAAAGTGTTTGAATTGTTGATGCACAACCATGTGAGTGAACATGTACGTTAGGATAATCTTAACTTGTTTCCGACTTGAATTTGGTTTTAATTTCATTGTCATACTCTTTGCGGAATTGCTATGGTTATGAACATTGCATAATCTTGTCACTTGTATACCTACATGTTAGGCTATCCCGTTCATAGGGATAAGACTTAGAGTTGCCTACCGACATAGGAGGTTGTGATTATTGATAGAAACTATACAATGATGTAATCCCTATGTAGTAGTATTGTTATACCTAACATGAAAGTATTGCAAAGGTTGCATGAAGTGATAGATCTCTGATTTTCTTGTCGGAATATAGCTCCTAAACCGAATGTCGACGAAGTCTAAGTAATCGACCACTTTCACTTCACTGATTTGTATCAATAATACTAAGTGTGGGGTGGTACCCCGATGGCTTGTTTATAGATTGTTTCCATTGAGTTGATGCTAACATAAAATATCGTTTAAATCTCAGGAACAGTGGCACCTAAAGCGAGACAAGAAAAGGCTACCACATCCCAAAAGGGCAAGAAGAGAGGTCGCAAGGACCAAGGAGAATCATCCTCAATGCAATTACCCCGCCGAATGTTTTGAATAAAATGGGTTCTTGAGGAGGAAGCCAATGAATGGTATAGGAACAACAAGCAAACCAAATATAGACTTGATCAATAAGGACAGCCTAGCGAATAAGGAACCGCGTATGTTGGCAAAAATCATGGCATTGAATCTGGATTTCATCTTCCGCGACATGGGAGAATGTAATCTTGATTTGACAAGATAATTTTATGCCAACTGGTCGCCGAAAACCACGGGCATCGAAGTCAAGATTCGGGGCCAAGTTTTACATCTCAACGCGGATTTGATCAACTTCTTTCTAGGCTTACCTTCGGTCGATCCAGCACCATTCAAAGAGCTGTACTGCAGACCTCCTTATAGAGTAATTTGACACATACTTTGTGGAAGTAGATCCATGGCAAGGTGGAGCAGACACCAAGACACCGGACGACACAACACCTTCCCCTATGCTCCTTTGAATAGGGAAGCAAGAATCTGGTTGTGCATCGTCAACTCCTGCCTTATTCCTGAGACTCAATACACAAAAATAACAAGAGATAGAGTGTGTTTAGTCTATGCATTGATGACGAATGTCCCTATCAACATTTGGGCAATCATTCGTTCTACAATGCGGAAGGCCAGACTACACAAGAGGTCGCACTTTACTTTTGGTAATCTGTTGACAGCAATCTTGCGGAAGGAGGATATCGAAGAGGAACCAGCTGATCACAAACTCGCACATAACCTGAAGAAGGTTGACCTCACAAAGGTCAAAGATGCTAAAACAACACATGGTGTCAACCTTACTACTGCGGAGAGACATGCTCCAAATGAGAGTTACTTCCGTCATCTTTATTGCATAACATGATTTACAATGATGAGTGGTGGTCGTGTTCCAACTGCTACAGAGCTCCAACAGCTGGACCATGACTATCCAATGAACATTCATGCACGGAAGATGTGTGGAGTGGGCACATACTTTGAGGAACCTCTAGACGATGATGTGCCGACCGATGATGATCGACGCTTGCCAGATTCTGACGTGGAGGAGAACTCTGACGACGACTCTTATTATGATTCCAACGAAGTGGGTATGACCCCCGACATTGAGGAAGCGTCCGACTAACCAGGTTCTTCGCATTTACTTTCCACTGAGGACAGTGTCCCACTTAAGTGTGGGGTGGCGGTATTGCATGCTGCATGCTACACTTCTCTACCGCATCTATGTTTGTTCACTTTGTTTACTTTGTTTTAGTTGTTTCATTTGTTTTGTGTTTTTCGATTTTTAGTTTAAGTTAAGTTTTTTTAGTAGTAATTTTTTTTACTTAGCTTCGCATGAAATTATTCTAATAGACAGCATGAGATTATAACAAGAGTTTGTGCTAACATCATGACTATTGAGACGTTTAGGCTCTAATTGTGACTCATTATGTGATATTGTGTGGTTCAATTCCTTCACTTGTTGGGTCGAGAGTCTATACTACTTCCAATAAAGTCGACCATGTACCTTGTGTGTGTTAGGATATTGCATATTCTAGTTACCTACCCGTGTACATCATCCTAGTTAAACCCTTTTGAGCCTGTAGACTACTTCTTTGACAAACCTCATATGAAAGCCTAATCCATTTTTTTCAAGACCGTAATTTGATCCAAATTCCTAAGTGCTTTAGCGTATAAAGTCATGTGACGAAATAAGAGGAAATTGGGTGAGTATGATGCTTTAAATTGCAGTGGTGCTTGAATGCGTTATGAAAAAAAAGTGCTATCATAAGAGGTATGTTATGAAAAGAAGAAAAAAGAAAAGAAAGCTAAAAGGTGAGTTATGCTTAAAATCGAAAAACTAAAGAGGAGAACAAGGGTGGTAGAATAAATGAAAGAAGAAATGTTGAAAGAAAAATGTTGATGATACAATGTGATGTATTAAAGTGCTTAGGAACTTAGTCACTATTTCTGGCCAAAATAGTCCTACCCGTCCCTTAGCCTACATTACAACCTGTAAAAGGCCTACTTGATCCTAAGCCTAACATTCTGACATTTAGTGGAGCATTACACTAAGGGCAAGCCTATGGTCATCAGTTGCTGCATATGAATTCTTTGAGAGAGCGAGAGCAAGGATATTTCTATACCTATGTTTGATAAATATACTATGATTGAGAGTGATTATGGGTAGTATATTGTGAGACACACATGGTTGATGAGTTTTGGAGAGTTGTATATGATTCCTTGTGCCTTAACTTCTGAATATGAGTTGACCATCATCACGAGTCTATATTAGAGGTGGAATTGTTTCTACTAATGAGTAGAAAACTACTCTTTGATAATGATTTCTATGCTTGTCTTGACGAATATTTTGTGTTGTTGCTACAAACCCCTAAGTTGATGTTTAGATGGACATGATATTTTGTTCGAGGACGAACAAAGCTTCAAGTGTGGGGTGTTTATGATAGGCGATATTACGCGCCTATATCAATATATTTTGCCCATATTTGTGCCATGTTTTGAGAACAAATTAGATATTTCATGCACTTTTAGTCTTTTTTCCTGTAAGTGAGCTAACGAACATCATTAGCAAAGTTTTAGGTATAAATGATGTAGAATTCAGCATTTTATGGATTACTTGACGCCAAACAAAGCTTCACGAAAGGAGAAAAGGAAGCTTGGACGCCTAAGGACCAAAAGTGATGCATGGAAAACCTGTCTCGGTCAAAAATAGCATTTCTGAAGACTTTGGGGATTTGCAGTAACTTATTTGGATTAGGATAATAATACATTAACCTAGTACAATTGGGTTAAGTATTTCATTAGAATATTTGGATTTGGATAATGTTACATTAACCTAGTACAATTGGGTTAAGTATTTCATTAGCTTAGTAGGATTAGGATATGAGTATTATAAATACCCTATCATGCTAGAGATTTTAGAGACATCCATCATACATTCTTCTTCCATCAACTACAACTCTTCTAATCTTTTCATTAATTCTATTTTTCTTCTTCTATTCATCTATTCTTAATTTCCGCAACAAGAGAATCGTTACTTTGCCTAGGAATTCACGCCTAAACGCCTACCACCTATGCTACACGAAATTAATCAGATTGTGGTATAATAAAAATGTCAATCATGATCTCCTTCGCATTGATGGGTAACTAAACTTCTCTGTTGGGGTTATGGAAGCCGAATGAGATACTATATATTGTTGTGAATTTGTGAGTTCGTGACGCGTATGCTGCTTATATCATTATTCTCTTCATCTTAATCTAAAATTCTTTGTGGTTGCAAATGGAAGAATACGCCAGTATAACATTTAACTTGTTCGACAGAAAGGTTATCTGTCTAGAAAAGAGATAATGTCAAGGTAGTAGGGTCCCATCCCCTATTAAACAGTTAGTACCGTAACTGGATTAACCTCTTGGAGAATTCGTACCGTTAGACACGCTTTAAGCTCGAAAGAGTTAAAGTGAAATAATCCTCAAATCGGTCGAAAGACGCCTGGATTTACCATCGAATACAATTCTCTATGAGCACATGCATGTCGGAATTCAACACACTCATAGCCAATAGAGACGTAAACTCAGAAGTTGGACATAACCCCAACTCCTCAATTCTCATTGTTTACATCTTACTAAACATTCTTTCTTTTCTGTTTTTACTTTACTATTTTGATTACATTATTTGCACGTTACAATCCCCCCTTTTTTACGAGACTTGCACCAAAAGTCTAGAAATCTTTGCTTACTTGTTGACCAAGCTTTTCCCTGTGGTATCGATACCCAACCCTATTGGGTTCTATATTTGCTAACGACCGCTTTACACTCCTATGAGAGCTGTACATTGAGCGTTATCACATACCCCGGCTTGTACGTGATTCATGTCACACCATAATATATATATAGCTCTTTTTTCACTTATCCTCAGGTTAATGACCATCCATAGTTTTTAAATATCAAGTGAGAGAGATTCATGCAATATATTTTCATTTGAGTTTACATCAAAGACACTCTTCTCTCTATAGTACGATCATAATATGGCAATATCATATTTGTATTACTCAAAACCCATGGAAATTATTAATTTGACACAATGAACAATTATAATGTGAAACACACCCTCTCAACATGTCATAATTTGTATAAATCCATAATCATTAAACAAATTACCACACTTTTGTTTCCTTTAAGAAAGTTCATGCAATTCAAACAATCCACAACACTTGAAACCAAAGACATCATAAAAGTAGAAGGAGTTTTTATCAATCATGATCCCAATCAAACTCTTCATTACAAATCAAAATATACATATATATTTACAATTTAAATTTGGTGAAAAAGGTTCAAGAAAACATATAATTTTACCAAAACAATTCCATGATACATACTTTTTAAAACAGTATCAAGACTTTTTTTTATAAACATGATTGGGGATGTTTAAGCATGATAAAATAGTAAATCTTATGCCCATGGTGTTTAGAGTAGTCCCATATACCTTAGACTACTTAGTTCGAAGAATAGGATCTGAATCTTGATTTTGTTTCTTGAAAATCATGAACTTAAAGTATAGATTCTTGATGTTTGGAAGGGAGGTTAGGGTTTTATTCTTGATATATTTTAGTGAATTTAGGAATATTATGTCCAAAAGACATTTTAATTTACTGTTTACAAGTCTTCGGTTTATAGGGAAAAGACAAGACTGCCCATTGGAATTAAAAGTTTCAGTAGATATCCCAATTTTGAGGGTCACCGCTGAGCGCTATTGGGTCCACCGCTATGGGCACCGCTGAGCGGTGTAATCGCAGTCGCCCTCTATTTTGAAAAATCCCAAATTTGAGGTTTACTGCTGAGCGCTATTGGTTCCACCGCTATAGGCACTGCCGAGCGGTGTAATCACGGCAGCATACCACCTCACACCAAAAAGGCTATAACTTTTCACTCGGGTACTAGATTAAGGCAAAATTGGTATCTTTGGAAAGCTGACTTAATTATATAAAATTTGGTGGGCTTTGATGTGAAGAATTCCAAGTATATCAAAAGTTATACATATTTAAAGTATACCTTTGTATAATCGAACACCAAACTTTGGATGAATCAAAGATTCTTAGCTCAACTTTGCTCTCAATAAATTCTATGAACATCTTTCACTTTTAGAGAACTTCATAAACTAGGATAAACATCAAGAAAAATGAATTAAATTATGAATCATGGGATTAAGTTTTGTACATATAGGAATGATGGTTCACTTTCTAGCTCAAAAATGCGGGTTGTTATAGATCCACAATTGATGTCAAGAAATTATTGTTAGTCATTATCTATTAAATTAATATTACTTGATAGAAAAATGAAAAAAAGATTTTATGATTTTTTTAATTTTAGTATCAAACACAGTTATTTTTTTAATAAATATGAGGGTCGGATGGATTGAAAATATGTGTGCGGTGGGACAGGTTGAAATCTTTGCGGGATTGGACCTCAACCACATCGTTTGCCATGTCTAGGCACATAACATCAAGCTCTAAATAAAAATGGTGCTAGTAGCTAAGGAAAGGATTTTTCCAACATGTGAAGAGGCTTGTAACTATCAAGGTATAAAAGAAGTCTGATTAATATCCCTTTTAAATTATCTTAGTGAGTTGGCATAATAGTATTACTCTATTATATAAGCCAATAGTCATAGGACTATCACAACATCCAAATATTGTATCAAAGGCAGCCAAATATGTATAATACTGCTAGTGAACCAACAGTGTAGTTAATTATTGGACCAAATGTTACTTATATTATACTTCAAACCCAAACTTTTAATTTATGGAGAAATATCTATTTGCCTATTCACTTTGATGATTGACTAATTCCTGTCTTTACTTTAAAAGAAAAGGGCTTCCACTACACCATTTTGTTTTTCCCCTTCCTTCTCTTTTCTTTTCTTTATTAGTTTTCTTGCTTCTTCTTTTCGACGTCTCTGCTCTTATTTTCTCCTTTTTATTACTTTGTTTATTTTCTTTCTTGCTATTCCCTATTTTTTGTTTTTCTCCTTTTGTTGTTTTGTTTTTTCTCCTTCTTTCAATTTCTAAATTATTGTCTCTTTGTATGTATAATTTTGTACTTTATTTTTTTATTTAGGGATTTGAGAAATTGGGGTTTCAAGAACGAATGGTGGACTACGCGTTAAAGTCTCTAAGGGAAGTTGATTGAAAGGATGGAGCTTTAGAAGTTTTCTATTAAGAGGTAAGAATGAACTTTCATATTCTTAAAAGAATTATAGATGTTTTTTTACTGCTTACTTCAAATTTTCTATGCATGCAACATACAACAACAATAACAACAACAAACCCAGTTTATTTCATGGTTGTTGTTTTTACTTTTCTTAGATTGATTTTTGTATAAATTGCATGTCGAAGCCCAAGTGTAACACCTCAAATCTGGTACTCGGAATGCTACATGATTCTTATGACCGTAAGGGACCACAAGCTAACCCATGACTGATATCTATACCTGTACACTGCATAATAAACTTGTAGAATGTGGAAAACATGAATAATAGGCCATAAGGTTCAACTAAATAGAAAATCTGATAAATACAAACGTCTATATAGGGTAACAAATACCCAAAACAACTAAAAGTTGAAGCTCAAATTTGAACTAAATCTGAAAGCCTCTAAATACTATTTGAAATAAGGAGTTGAAGGAATATGTCTCCAACTAACTCCGTCTAGCAAAAACAACTAAAATAATGAATGAAATAAAATAATATCGTCCTTAAATGGATGAGGACTCACTGCAACACTATGACTGGAATGCTACTGCTGATCTAGAACTCATGTATCTGAACCTATGGTGTAACACGTAAGAAAGAACCATAGTGCAAATATGTATGTATGACTGGGAGTACTGACTATACGAGTGAGGTAGGCTAAATACAAATGGGTTTACATGAATGAAAAATGCTAACTGACTGATTGATATAAACATAAGAGTACAAACATGCGTACATAGTAACTAAAATCATAAATTCATGATATCTAGATCTGTATGCTAATACATAGATTACTATTATCTCACATGACTGATACTAAAATTTTGATAACATGGATGACTGTGTCTGACAGTCCTGAATCTGATGGAACTACTTGAGTTCTGTACTGTAATTGAATTTACTGTAACTGACCATCCTGATATATAAAAATCTGAAGAACTATCTATGTTCTTTACTGAGAGTGGGACTGAAACTGTGGGAGGTAGTTGCTTAACCGACATGCCCCAATAACGCATATAGCTAGGTTAGGGCCCAATCTCTACCCCGACTGGAAGGGTGTCAATACCGCACCACTGGTAAGGACAGCTTTGAGTGACCCTTAGCTAGCAGGTACTCGAATGAGAACGGTAGGAACTCTAAACTGACAGGTTAAGCCATCTCATCAACCCTAATATGACAGGTTAAGATGTCTCAACCTATGTTGGCTACGTAGTTCTGGAACACAAGAATGACTAATAAGAATCACACCTTAAACTGGCAGGTGAGTTCCCATCCTTGGGTTCACTCGATTCTAACTTCTACTCCCATCTGAAGAGGCTGAACATGATTTAGCTGGATATACATAGACTGAGTTACTGACTTCTGTTGACTGACGGAATAGTACTACTATCTGAGAATTTATTGAGATGATGAGATTTTTGAGATTTCCTGAGTCATATGACTGACTAAGTTCTATAGATCATGGATTGACTGAGATTATCGTTAAAACATGACATGGATCTAGGCACAAAACTGTATTTTTTAGGCACTAGTAACCCCAGGACTCGATGGAAGTAAACTGACACACAAAACTGACTTGATAATAAAATGGAGTCCACAATTCACCATATCATAAGTAGGGGATTTCACACTAAGCATAGTTCTTAACATCTTATGTAGGGAAGGGAAATTCATAAACATATGTATACTTTCATAGCTTCAATATCATTCTCAATCCGCATCACAACAACGACGCATATCAATCACGCGGAATTCATGTGAAAATATAAAGCATAGAGCGTGGACTTGTCATTTAAAAACTTTTAAATCATGAGACACGAATCTTATCACCTTAAGCATTTTATTAAACACTTTGCATGCAATCTTTTAGATTAGGTATGTTTTCACGAATTTCCCCATTTTAAACCACATAAAGTTAATGGATTTCAACGAACGAACACATATACTTTATGAAAACACCTTTAGATATCATCTTAAAACATAAACAATAATAATAAACATGTACATGGTTATATAACAACAAGACAATCACAATATAATATTTAAAACAAGGTTCTTGAGCTCTATGAATGAAATAGATCCATAGACGAACACTACACATACCTTAGATTGAAGATCTTGATGATTGATGGAGAAATTTGCTTGAACTTGAATACCCAATTAAAAATCCTAATTTGTTCTTGAGAGGATTTGGAGAGAAAGAGTATGTTTTGGTGAAATTAGGGCTTAATTCTGTATTTATTGAATATATATATAGGGGTGGAAAGATGACCCAAATACCCCTCTAGATGCATCATTTAATTTCTGTGAAAATTTCCCGATATGGGCCCCTGGTGCGATGCGAAGAGATCATGTTGCTTCTAGTTTGTGACTTGGAAACTCACTATGATGTGTTGGAATCGTGAAGAGACACTGGAAATTGAGAAACATCTTTTTGGCTTACGGCGCGATGCACTACTGTCTGAAATGACGCTTCTGAAACTTTAAATCGCCATAACTTCTTCACTGGGTGTCCGTTTTAGGCCAATTTGGTATCAATGGAAATCTTATTAAATTCTATACAATTTGGAGGGTATAAATATGCCAAAATTCTACCTATAAACAAAGTTATGCTCATTCAAATATGACATATGTGAAATCATACACGAAAACTTGGTTGATTCAAAAGTTCTTAGCTTGGCTTACTCTAAGTGACTTTTATGGACATGCTTAACACATCATAAGCTCTATTATCTATAGGATACTTATCATATTCATATACTCCTATATGAATCATAGTATAGGAGATTTCTTATGTAGGAACGACGATTTATTTTCTAGCTTAGAAATATATGGGGTATTACAATATCTTTCCTTAGGAAACATTTGTCCTCAAATGAGACAGAATGAAGTTAGGATAGACGATAAACTGGAGTACGTGCAAGAAATACACTACTGGAACATAATCTCATGACGGACATGGCCGATAAGCTAAACATTCATATCTAATGTTTGAGTAACTGATTCATGAATGCATAAATGAGATTTCTGATAACTAATCTCTCCCAATGAGAATGAATATTTGATGCATGATTATACACCAATTTTATACATGAATGCATGACTGAATAAGAAATGGTACTTGATACCATATTTCTGATGAAACGTCAGCATGAACTGAATACCAAGTTGTATAGAATTCTGAACGGGAAACTGAATAGGCTTAAGGAGAACTGTTACCTTGAGCTATATCTGGATTGGCAGAGAAGAGGTGAGGACACTTGGTACGCATATCTTCTTCTGCTTCCCAAGTATCTCCCTCAATGGACTAATTTCACAAAAGAACTTTGACTAGAGGGAGTTCTTTGTTCCTCATTCTACGAGTCTGATAATCTAGAATTTCAAGCAAAATTTCCTCATAGAAGAGACTGTTCTGACTATTAATGCTCTTAATAAGGACTACGACTGATGGATCACCTATAAATTTCTTGAGCAAAGAGATATGAAAGACTTGATGAACTGAGTCGAGATCTGATGGCAATTCGAGCTCATAAGCTACCTTGCCTAAATGAATGAGAATCTTGAAGGGACCAATATATCGGGGACTGAGATTTCCCTTCTTGCAAAACTGCTTTACTCCCTTCATGGGAGAAATCTTTAGATAGACATAGTCATCAACCTCGAACTCAAGATCCTTTCTACAAACATCAGCATACGACTTCTATCAGCTTTGAGCAGTCTGAAGTGTTTCTCTGATTAACTAGACTTTCCCTAAGGCGTCGAATAATAAGTCAGGACCTATGATTGAGGCCTCTCTAACTTTGAACCACCCAATTGGAGGTCTGCACCTGCTACCATAGAGATCTTTAAATGGAGCCATTTTAATATTGGAATGATAGATATTATTGTATTTAAACTCAATCAAAGGAAAGTGGTGATCCCAACTTCCCTTGAAATTAATTGCAAACACCCTTAGCATATCTTCAAGAGTCTGAATGGTCCTTTCTTCTTGACCATTTGTCTGAGGACGAAAATTTGTACTGAGATGAACTTGGGTACCAAGACCCTTTTGGAACGCTTTCCAAAAATGAGAGGTGAACTGGGTACCTCTCTGACATGATAGACAATGGAACACCGTGTAATCTGACTAGCTCCCTAATATAGAGTTTGTCGTAATCCTCGACTGAATAAGAGGCATGGACTAGAAAGAAATGGTCTAACTTGGTCATTCAATCTATAATGACCCAAACTGTATCATACTGATGATGAGTTCTAGGAAAACCCATCACGAAGTCGATGTTCACTTCTTCCCACTTCTAAGTAGGAATGGTGAACTCTTGCATGGAACCACTAGGGTTCTGATGCTCTATATTAACCTGCTAGCATGTAGGGCACTTAGCCACAAATTCTGCAACATCTTTCTTCATCCCACTCCACCAATAGATCTCCCATAGGTCACGGTACATCTTAGTAGCCCCTAGATGAATAGATTATCGAGCACCATGTATTTCTGTAAGAATTCACTGCTTTAAATCATCTACACCTGGAATACAGAGATGACCCTAACAACGAATGACATCATATCCCCCTTAGTAGAAAACCTTTACTTTATGATTCTAAAATGACTCTTTTAGCTTGACAAGGATAAGATCCTTATCTTGATTTTGTTTCACCTCAAAAAAAAGAGATGATTCTGAACTACTCTGAATACATACACCGCCCTCTGAACAGTCAACTAAGAGAACTCCTAGTCTGGCAAACTGGTGGACTTCCTAGACTAACTTCCTCTTAACATTATCAACATGAGAAATACTACCCATGGATAGTCTACAAATAGTGTTGGCCACTATGTTGGCCTAGCCCAGATGATAGAGGACATTCATGTCATAAGCTTTTAAGAGCTCTAACCACCTTCTCTGATGAAGATTGAGATCATTTTGGGAAAAGACATACCAAAGGATCTTATGATCTGTGAAGACGTCTACATAAACACCATATAAATAATCCCTCCAAATATTTAAGGAAAATACTACGGCTGCTAATTCAAGATCATGAGTAGGATAATTCCTCTCATGGGGTTTAAGCTATCTGGAGGCGTAGGCTATGATCTTACCATGCTGCATGAGGACATAACGTAAACCCACTCTAGATGTATCACAATAAATTACGAACCCATATGAACCATCTAGAAAAGCTAAGACTGGAGCTGAGGTGAGTCGAGTCTTCAATTCCTAAAAACTCTTCCCGTAAAGATCTAATCACTGGAACTTGACTTTCTTCTAAGTCAATAGACATACGAGATGCAATGGATGAAAATCCTTCAATAAACTGTCCATAATAGCTAGCCAAAGCCAGGAACTCCTGATATCTTATAGAGAAATAGTGCGAGTTGAATTTCTTACTACTTAGGTCTTTTGAGGATCTACTCTAATGCCATCACCAGACATAATATGTCCAAGGAATGCTACAGATCTTAGCCAAAACTCAGACTTACTAAATTTGGCATATAACTGGTGATCTCTGAGAGTCTGAAGAATAATTCTGGGATGGTCTGAATGATAACACTCTGTATAGGAATAGACCAGGATATCATCTATGAAGACGATGATGAACATGTCCAAGTACTTCTTAAACACGTAGTTCGTCAAGTCCATGAATGCGGCTAGGGCATAGGTAAGACCGAAGGACATAACTAAAAATTCAAAGAGACCATACCATGTACAAAAAGCTATCTTCGGGATGTCATATTCTCTAACTCTACGATGATGATAGTCGGGTTTGAGGTCTATCTTAGATAAATAATTGACACCCTAAAGTTTGTCAAACAAGTCATCAATTCTGGAAAGAGGATACTTGTTCTTGACCGTAACCTTATTGAGTTTATGGTAATCAATGGACATTCTGAGTGAAACGTCTTTCTTGCGCATGAATAACACTGGTGCGCCCCACGGGGAAATGTTGGGTCTGATAAATCCCTTATCTAAGAGACCCTTCAACTGTTCTTTCAGTTCCTTGAGTTCTCCTGGTGCCATTCTATATGGCAGAATAAATATAGGCTGACTATCTGAAAAAAGATCAATACCGAAGTCTATTTCCCTTTCGAGAGAAATTCTTGGAAGATCTTTGGGAAAGACATGTAAATATTCATTCACTACTAGGACTGATTTGAGACTTGGAGCCTCAGAACTAAAATCTATAACATAAACTAGATGATAAACACGTCTCTTAGATAACAATTTCCTTGCCCGAAGGTAGGAAACAAGTTGACCCCTGAAAGTAGATATGCTACCCTTCTACTCTAGGATGGGTTTATTCGGGAATTGAAATTGAACTACTCTATTTCTGTAGTTGACTGTGGCTTAGAAGGAATGAATCAAATCGATGACATGAATGACATTAAAATTATTCATCTCTAATTCGACTAAGTCTGCTGAAGTGACTTTCTGAAATATCATAACCGGGCAGTTCTTGTATACCTGTCTAGCTATGATGGTTTTACCCACTTGGGTAGAGACTGAGAAAGGGTCGGCTAGAATTTTGGTACTGATTCCAATATCAACTGCTATATAATGAGTAACAAAAGACAAGGAATATCCTCGATCTAGCAAAGCGTAAACATGAACATGAAAGATCTGTAATGTACCAGTAACTACATTAGGAGAACTTTCCTAATTTTGTCGAGTCTAAAGAGCATAGAGATGATTTGGGCATTGCCAGCTAGTAGCACTGGAAGTGGCACCCTGCTGCTTTGGGCGATCGGACTGAGATGAAGACCGATTCTGTTTGACATGAGGACTTGTCTACAGACAGTCTCTAACTCTATGGCCTGGCTTGCCACAACAAAAACAAATGCCACTACCTACTCTACGCATACCCTGATGGTGCTTACCTCAAGTCTGGCAAAGAGTATAGGTGCGACCACTGCTAATACTACCCTGGGTCTTAGAGCCTGGTGCCCTATCTTTGATACCTTCTCTGAACTTAGGAACTAGAGCAATGGCTAGAGAGGGAGCTAGAATTGATGACTTAGGATGAATCTGAGAACGGTTTCCTCTTTTTGATTTAGGCTGAGCGAAGTGGAAACTACCTGTCTTCGCCGTTTTATTCTACTTTTCCCTCTACTTAATCTTCTGCTCCTCTATCTGCTGAGCATGGGTTATAAGTCTAGCTAAGGTCATGTCACTGTTCAGCATGGTGGATTTGCACTCATTAACCACGCTGTTATTCACCCCTAAAGCAAACTTACTCATGTTAGATCTACTGTCTGTAACTACATGAGAGACATACTTGGCTAATTGAGTAAACTTAAAGGAATACTCTTTCATTGTCATATTTCCCTTCCTGAGGTTAATGAATTCTAGAACCCTATCTTCTTTAAGCTCTTAGGGAAAGAATCTATCTAAGAATGCAGTGACAAACTCCTCCCACTCTATAGGACCTATATCATCTGATCTTTTGAACTTCCACTGTTTGAACCAAGCATGAGCCATATCCTGCAACTGGTATGCAGCTAGCTCAGCACTCTCAACAGTAGTCACCCCCATGGCATCTGTCACTTTTTGAACTTGATCTAAGAATTCCTAAGAGTCTTCATCTACCTTAGACCCGCAAAAGGTTGGAGGATTCATTCGAGTGAAGTCCTGAATCTTCATTGCAGCTGAGTTGGCCACTGGGTTTGCCGGAATAACTGTTGGTCGTTCATTATGAGCAGCGACTGATTGGGAAATAGTGCTAAATATAGTCCTAAACTCCGCATTAGAAACATGATCGCCCAAAGGTTCTTTGAGTTAAGGGGCTGACTAGTTTCTTCTCTTAAGTGGCATGTTCTAAAATAAAGAGAAGAAGTCGATTAGACTGAGAGACTGACTTGTGATTATGCGCATAGGCATGACATGAATACTGAAAGAAGGAAAACTGTTCTTAAACATCTCATAGCCTCTTGCACATAAATTTGGTGTGCAACACCCATGCACAAGACTCTACTAGATGCGGCTTTCAGACTTCCTAGGACTCTATTGAACCTTATGCTCTAATACTCTGTTTTTAACACCCCAAATCTGGTATTTAAATGCTACACGGTGCTCATGACCCCAAGGGACCACAATCTAATCCATGACAGATATCTGTACCTGTACACTGCATAATATACTTGTAGAATACTGAAAACATGAACAATTGTCCATAAGGTTCAATTGAATAGAATGTCTTATAAATACTAACGTCCATATACGGTAATAAAAACCTAAAACAACTAAAAGATGAATCTAAAATCTGAACTTAATCTGAAAGTCTCTAAATACTATCTAAAATAAGTAGTTGAAGGAACATGTCTCCAACTAACTCCGTCTAGCAAAACTGAACTGAAATAATGAATGAAATAAAATAATATCATCCTCGAATAGATGAGGACTCACTGCAATACTACGATTGGAATGCTACTGCTGATCTGGAACTCATGTCTCTGAACCTAAGGTGTAATATGAAAGAAAGCACCATAGTGCAAATGTGTCAGTAAGACTCAGAGTACTGAGTATAGAGTGAGGTAGGATAAATGCAAAAGGGTTTACATGCATGAACAATGCTAACTGACTAACTGATATAAACGTAAGAGTACAAACATGCATAAATAGAAACTAAAATCGTGTATACATGATATTTGAATCTGTACGCTAATACATGGTTTACTATTATCTTACTTGACTGATCCTAAATTTTTGATAACATGGATGACTGTGTCTGACAGTCTTAAATCTGATGGAACTACGTGAGTTTCATACTATAACTGAATTGAATGTAACTGATAGTCCTAGTTACTAAAATCTGAAGAACTATCTGAGTTCTTTTACTAAGATTGGGACTGAAACTATGGGAGATAGTTGCTTAACCGACATGCCTCAATAATGCATATAGCTAGGTTAGGGTCCAATATCTGCCCCAACTGGAAGGGTGTCAATACCATGCCATTGGAAAGGATAGCTGTGAATGACCCTTAGCTAGCAGGTACTCTAATGAGGATGGTGGAACCCTAAACTGACATGTTAAGCCACCTAATAAACCCTAATCTAGTAGGTTAAGATTTCTCAACCTATGTTATCTACGTAGTTCTGGAACACAATGATTACTACTAAGAATCATACCCTAAACTGGCAGGTGATTTCTAATACATGGGTTCACTCGGTGCTAACTTCAACTCCCATCTGAAGAGACTTAACATGATTTAACTGGATGTACATGGATTGAGTAACCGACTTCCGTGGACTGATGGAATAGTACTACTATCTGAGAATTTAGTAAGATCATGAGATTTCTGAGATTTCCTGAGTCACATGACTGACTGAGTTTTATAGATCATGGCTTGACTGAGATTATTATAATAACATGATATGGCTCTAGGAACACAACTATATTTTTTAGGTACTAGTACCCCCAGGACTCGATGGAAGGAAACTGACAGATATAACTGACTTGATCATAAAATGGAGTCCACAATTCCCCATATCATAAGTAGGGGATTTCACACTAAGCATAGTTCTCAATATCTTACGTAGGGAAGGGAAATTCATAAACATGTGTATACTTGCATAGCTTCAATATCATTCTAAATCCACATCTCAACAATGGTGCATATCTATTATGTGGAATTCATGTGAAATCATAATGCATAGAGCGTGGACTTGTCATTTAAGAACTTTTAAATCATGAGACACGAATCCTATCACCTTAAGCATTTTATGAAACACTTTGCATGCATTCTTTTAGATTAGGTGTGTTTTCACGAATTTCCCCATTTTAAACCACATAAAGTTAATGGATTTCCACTAACGAACACATATACTTCATGAAAACACCTTTAGATATCATCTTAAAACTTAAACAATAATAATCAACATGTACATGGTTATATCACAACAAGACAATCAAAATATAATATTTAAAACATGGTTCTTGAGCTCTATGAATGAAATAGATCCATAGACGAACACTACACATACCTTAGATTGAAGATCTTGATGATTGATGGAGAAATTTGCTTGAACTTGAATACCCAATTAAAAATCCTAATTTGGTTTGGAGAGGATTTTGAGAGAAAGAGTATGTTTTGGTGAAATTAGGGCTTAATTCTGTATTTATGGAATATATGTAGGGGTGGAAAGATGACCCAAATACCCCTCTATATACGTCATTTATTTTCTGTGAAAATTACCAGATTTGGGCCCCCGACGCGATGCGGAGATATCGCGTTGCCTCGCATTTGTGACCTGAAAACTCACTGTGATGCAGCGGAATTGTAGAGAGACACTAGAAATTGACAAATGCCATTTTGGCTTACGGAACGACGTGCCACTGACTGAAATGACGCTATTGAAACTTTAAATCTCCATAACTTCTTCACCGGGTGTCTATTTTAGGCGAATTTAGTATCGACGGAAAGCTTATTCAATTCTGTACAATTTGGAGAGTATAAATCTTCAAAAATTTCACCTATAAACCAATTTATGCTCATTCAAAGATGACCCATGTGAAATCACACACGAAAACTTTGTGTATTCAAAGGTTCTTAGCTTGGCTTACTCTAAGTTACTCTTATGAACATGCTTAACACATCATAAGCTCTATTATCACTAGGATTCTCATCCTAATTCATGTACTCCAATATTAATCACTAGATAGGAGGTTTCATGTGTAGGAACAATGGTTCATTTTCTAGCTTAGAAATATATGCTGTATTATACCAACAAATTGATATTACCCTTATTTAGAAATCTAAAGGAAAAATTGATGAGAAAGAAAAGAGAATCCGAAGTGGAAAAAAATCCTATAGAACAAAGAGACACCATAAGATTCCATCATTAAAAAAAGATAACTTCAAAAGTGTGAAGAACAAAGAACAACCATATAACAAAACATATCGATCTGTTACTAAAAAAGTGAAGAAAAAAGTTTAAAAATTTATTCAAAAATAGATGAAATTTACAAGCAGAGGAGGAGAGTGTGAAGAACATAGATTAGACACTCCAAATCTTGGAAGAAAAAGTTAGAGAAAATAAAGAAAATGGAGCCTACAACAAAAGAAAATTTGTAGAGAATGTGAAGGAGATGAGAATAGTGCGTAATAGTTCAAAAGTAGTACACAAACTGGAGTATTAGTCGGTACACATGTTGGTTCATCGATGAAAGAATCCTATGTATATTTTAAAATTTCTAAGACCTTTATTACGATTAACCAATGATGTGTTTTCACTCGCTTCTCTATGTTGATTAAGAGAACATTCTGATTGACATAATAGAGGTATAATGTAATTTATATTTAGTATTTTTGTTTTCTTTATGTAGTCTAATTGCAGGAGGTATCATTCTTATTTTTGTGAATTTTTTTTGATGGAAAAGATAAGCTTTTTAGATTCTTATTCCATACATGATTGTCCAATAGGTGGAACCAACCATCAAAAACTTCGGAAGATGAAGTACCAAAGAAAATGGCTAACTGGTTATTTTTATTTTTTGTTCACCTCAGTATTTCAGCTTTACAGGTAGCGTCACATACCATTTTCTTGTAAGTTTCCTTTAATCTTGTCCCATTCAATGTTTACTTGCGACATTTTCTTTGCATATATAACCATGTAAGCATCAAATCTGCTACCTATCTAATTTTATTGCAAAAAAGTTTATGTGGTAATATAAATTGGAAGCAAAAGACCTTACTATATTGTTGACTAGGCAGTACCTTCTTAGTACTAGCATAAATAAAATTGTTCACATCCTTAAAAATCCAAGACACAATGCCTTAAAGTTATGAATGAGCTGTAACGCCTTAAAATATGATTCCGAGATGTCACAAGGTGCTCATGACTATGAGTAACCTTAATCTAAATTGTCATGCTAGAAAGTAGAAATTGTCATGTTATAAAAGTCATGCTAGAAAGCAGAAATTGTCTATAATATCTGAGAATAATATTTGAAACATCAATACTGAATAATTTGAATCAAAATTGGCTATATTAAAAGCCTCAATTACTAACACTAGAGAGTCACAGGGATAAACCCCCAGCTAACACAAACTGTCTAAAAGAAATGCTAAAATCTCATAAACTGATAAACTGCAAAATCTGAGTAATAAGTCCCTGAACTATGAGGACTCACCAACTGTTGTATGTAGACAGAGATGATCGAACTACTCACGTGGCTGATACTGAGCACCTGAACCTACATTATGTGACAACATAGCACATAGACATATATGTGGATCAGTACTTTGAGGATGTACTGAGTATATGGGGTGAAATGCATAAGTAAAACATAATCTCATCATCATAATTTATAAAACAATGCATGCTAAATGTAAATGACTCACATAAGCTAGAATATCTAAAATACTGAAATCATGAATAATAAATCAATCATACTTTATAAATGTAGTGAGTCATAACATTTAGTTCTGAAAGTTGTACTTGTGTTCTCTCTTTAAATCATACTAAGTGTAGAAAGGACTCACTCTAAATTCTAAAATCTGAAAGCTGAAGTCTGTAGCTAATATCATTCTATAAAGCATAATCTGAGTAAACTTTGTGAGCCTTTACACTTAGTTTTGTCAAATCTTTTCTGTTAATCTTTTCTAAAATATTTAATTTGTTGGGAAAACACTTTATCTTAAGCTTACCTATAAGGAAATTCTTTCAAAGCTTTTCTTTACTAGTAGGGAAAAATTGCTTATTTACTTTTACTAACAGAGAGGTTCTCTTAACCAACATAAACCATGCGAGCTACATTGAGTCTAATGTCTCGTCCTCCTAAGGAAGAAATCTCACGTTGGGGAGACGTGTCATACTCTTTCCAGGGAGTATAACCTGAGCTAAGTGATCATATCTGAAATTGTCAATCACATATAAGCGGCAATAATCTAATAATTTGTACCTACATTAGCTATAAAGTTCTGTGGAAGTAGGATGCGCTAAACCCACACTTCTCGTTCGGTGCTAAATACTACTCCCTTTTTATTTGCTACGCTCATTCTGTTAGAAATCCACTTTAAAACTAGCATAAGGGTTTATCTAAAACCACTAATGTATTTATCTAATAAAATCTGTAAATAAAGCTGATGTGAATTCTGTAATCTGTAATAATCTGAACAATGGATTCAAAAATTTATCTGATGATCAAAAGATCAAAGCTTTTACTGAAAATCTATAAATAATCTAATTATAGGATGCATAAAGCATCATCTTTCTTAAAATAATATTCAATCTTGGGGTAATGACCCATGCTTCAATCTCATGTCAAAACATCAAAATAGTCATGCTTGATATTGAAAACAATGATATTTTATCTCAAAATCTATAAATTACTGTAATTGGCATGAAAATATGAAAATAGACATGCAATTCAACTTCTAAAACATTGGAAATCTCAAAATCTTGCAAAGAGCAATAATGGGTATGAACGCTAATTCAAAACTCATGGAATATCATTCAAAATCATATGAATTTAATGTAAAAGCTTAGTTTTGGGCACAAGGATGAAAAGAGATCCTTGTTCATAAACCCCACATACCTTGATTAATGATTAGATGTAGATTCTTGAATTATGGATTCCTATTTGAGTTCTTGATGATGGATTCTTGATTATCTTGACTTGGGAATCCTCAATTCAGAGATTTCTTGGAGAATATATGGAGGATTTTGATTTCTTAGAGAAGAGGTTTTAGAGCTCTAGGGTTTTTATTTTGAAAAGAATGATGAGTAATAAGTCCAAAGTGCTTTGAATATGATTAATCTTGTATTTTTGACGTTTTGGGGGCTTGGAAATTGTCCAAAATACCCTTTTTAAACTCCTAAATAGGACTGGAAATGAGAACTGAAAATCTTGATTTAATGAGCCACCGTGACATGCCACTATCACGGTGGTTCACTGGATATTGACGACTGGGAAATAGGTGGTCTCCGCAATGCGGAGCTATCGCATTGTTCAACTAAATTTTGACAATTACGACCTGAAACTTCAATGCGATGCGCCACCATCATGCTGTCCTATAGAAATGCCATTTTGGCCACTGGCACGACGCGCCAATATCCTATTGGCCTACTGGAAATCGACAATTGGTAAATTATCCCTCTCCACGATGTGGGGATATCACAGAGGGCCATTGGAATTTGACAATTATCATTTTACTGACATCTGCGACATGCCCAGTGACCAGGTGGCACACTGTCAACTTAAAAATACTCTAAATCCTCACCCGAGTATCGGAATTAGGAGAATTTGGTATCAATGGAAAGCTTATTCAATTTCTCACACAATGGGAGATCTAAATCTGGAAAATTCCACACCAAATAAATATTCTTTATTTTGAAAAATATTTCTTAACATTCTAGGAATGAATTTAAGCTAGGAAAAGTATGGGGTATTACATGAGCCTCTTATTCCAAGTAATCGTTACTGTATTTATTGATGTGCCTGATTCACTCAACTTGCTGACTGATGTAGAGCTTAATGCACTGGATAAATTAAAACAATAAGATTGAAAATGTAAGAACTATGGTGACTCCACATTCTCCACTCCGTTTTCATTTCTAATCCATTTTGTTCACACGCCATATTTTTTTTACATTGTTTTCATTTTTTTAACATGTAAGTCAGTGGACTTGAAGTTTTATTAGATTTTATCTATTGATTACTACTGATAATGAATAAAGTAGCATATATATTTCTCAATTATCTTTTGGAGGTTAATTTTATGCTTAGAGATGATTGAATTGAATATCAATAATGTAAGACAAGTGTGTCCATCCATTTAGTGAGGAGACAAAATCAGAGAGAAGAAATTCTCGCGAATACGATAGTTGACTCAGAAAATTGGCACTAGCTGTCGAGCAACTACCCGTATTGAAATTTGAGGTGATTAGAACTTCCAGAATATGAGAAAAAGTATTTTTTGTACTTAAATATGAAAATTGGAGTTAAAAAAACTTGCTCGACTGTTATTATAAATCAATGAAGCTAAGGTGCATGGTTAAATGAAAACCTTTTGTGATGCACTATTTGATTCTCTAACTTTCATTATTTCAATGTCTGATTAATGTTGTTTTATTTTTAGTCTCAAAATCATACTATTAATATTCATATTATTCAAGGGTAAGAACTTATGCGCATTGTGTATTACCATGTTAGTTGCTTCTCCTATTCATTTCTTATTCAAGGGTAATATCATAATATTAGGAGCTAAATGTGTGCCTCATTTTAGTCGGAAGGAGATTAAACACAAACCTGCTTTATCCGACTCTCCAACACTTACTATCCGTATAATTGTACAGCTACAACTCCGAAAAGTTATGATTTCATTGCCAAACTGTAATATCCCAAAAATCCAAACCAATGTTAGAGACATGTTTCAAGATCATGCATAGTACATTATAGTTTTTTTACAGTTATATGCATGAGTTTGATGTATATTAAGGCCTCAAATAAATACCAACTATTAGACGAATCAAAATAATCCTTACCGATTGAATTTTTGATAAGAATGTTGCTTTAGTCAACTTTAAAAGAGCATATATTTTGCTATATTGAGAATTTTATAGATCAAAATCCACCAAATAATAGGAAATTGAATTATCTTTCCAACGATATCAATTTCTCCCAAATCCGATACTAGGGGTGACAAGTTATGACACTTTTCGTGCAAAATAGTAGCCCAAAGAAATAAGGCCGCATTGCGGTGATGGACGAAATGACGTTTATCTTTTTCCAGTGTGCCACCGCGATTACCACCGTGTCGTACCAAGGGGACATTTTGCAATAGTTCTTTTCCAGTGGGGCATCGTGATTGGCACCGCATCGCGGCAAGCTTCTAATTTAGAATCGTCCATTTTCAGAGGCACAACGCAATAGAACCGCATTGGGCCATTAGACAAAATGGGGATTTTCAGTTTTCAAGTGGCCCGATGCAATTGCACCGTGTAATGCTTGAGCGAAAAATTAAAACTTTTGTGATTTGAATTCCAGGGACCGTTTGGTCTTTTTTCATAGCCCCAAATCCGTCCAAACATGGGATTTAAGTCCCAATAGAGCATTATTTGCTCATTATTTCATAATTCTCTAAAAAAAATTAAAGTATCCCTCTTTCAAGAACAAAACCCCAGGCTTTCTATGTTCAAAATCAAAACTCAAGAATTCACCATCTATTCTCACGAATTCATCAACCCAAGTATGTTAAGTGTTCATCTATGGGTTTATTTCACCCATAGATTCCAAATATCCAATTCTAAATTCAAGTTGGGATCTTTATAAGTTTTTCATGATTTTTAATTGTGATTTTAACCATGAATTCCTATGAATTATAATTTTACACCGTGTTTACATGAAATTGTCGTTGTTATTCAACCCCACGTGTTTTAATGATGTTATTCGCTGATTTAATTCATAATTAGTGATGTTGATGTTGAAATTATGTTATTACTACAAGATTTAAATTATTCACATGCTTAGCTTACACAATGAATATCAAGTGTTTGACGAAATGCCTACAAGATTGAATTTTGAATAAATTCTTTCATATTATGTCCTCAAAGTTTTAGTACTATTTTGCTATTGTTGCTATTGAGTCCTGGGGGTTGTGAATTCCCAAAAACTTAACTGTGTACTTAATCTCAATATCTTCGGAATAGCTTCAGAATATGTTATGAGCATTATCAGTTCAATCAGTCATCATAATCTGTTAAACTTAGAACAGTTCAATATCTCGAGTCAATTTAGTTGGGAGTAGGACTTAGCACCGAGCGAGTGTAGGGATGGAAACTTCCTCATTAGATAGGCAGAGTCATTAGCAGCATTCCCTGTACTATAGATCTACATAGCCAGCATAGGATATGAGGAGTCACCTATCAGTTTATGTTTGACTACCTCGCAGGGGTCACCATTAGTTTAGGATTGACACCTTTAGTCCTTCAGGACAGTACATTTGTGGATCCACACAGCCAGTATTAGTACCCATGGCACAGTAATAACACTCTTCTAAGTGGGGTCACAGATTCGACCCCAATTTTCTCATTGGGGCATGTCGGTTAGATGATAGCTCCCACAGTCTCAGTTCAGTATTCATTATACTTCAGTTCAGGCTTGTATTGACTATAGCATATAGATATCAGTTATTTAGTTATCAGATTTCAGCATTTCATTTTGCAGATTATATTAAGAACATATTTTATGCTTGGTCATATATTCTCAGTATATACAAATTTCATTCATACTATTCAGTACTTCATGCTATTCATTCATTTAGTTATTAATCCTGTACATGAAACCAAGCATATCAACCTACCTCATTTATCATACCAGTAAATTCAAAGTACTGATCACATTCTTTTTTCTTGTGCTATGATGTATCATATCATAGGTTCGGACGCACAGTTCTTGGACCGCATATAAACCTTTCAGATTATCAGTCGTAGTTGTGGTGAGACCTTTTATTTCAAGGAAAGACTAAATTTATTTCATACTTTTAGTTCAGTAGTTTAATAAAGTTAGTTAGGGATGGTCCCATCAAGTCTTATTCAGTCAGTAGAGGCTTTTCAGACTAGTATAGACTGTCAGACAGTTTTGTTATTATTTTATTAGTTTTAGATAGTTGTTTCCAGTTTCATGATCCAATATTTTTTTCAGTTATTTAAAACCTTATGGCTTATCGATTGTTATTATATTATTTTGTGCTCACAGCAGGTACCAACTCATGGGTTAGTTTGTGGTCTCTCAGGAACGTAAGCACCATGTGGCACCCAAGGTGTACTATTGGGTCGTTACAAACTAGGTATCAGTCCTAAAAAGTCTGAAAGTCGCCTCGAGTAGAGTCTTGTGCATGGGTGTGAAATGCGCCACTCTTATGGACAAGAGACTACAAGGTATTTTAAGAAAATATTCCCTTTTTTTAGTGTTCATGTCATGCAACCGAGCATGAGCTCATATTAAACTCCCTATCTAATCTGGTCTTCTTTCTATTTATAGATTATGCCTCCCAAAAATATAAACGAAAAATGAAATATGAACCTGCCAACATCTCTGCCTGTTCAGGAAGATCCCCTGAACGAGCATGTTTCCCATGTAGAGTTCAGAGCTTCATTCTCTACTCTAGCTTAATCTGTAGAAGCACAAAATGCTTATCTAGCTGCTTTCCCGACCAACCCAGTGTCCAATACTGCCGTATCTAAGATTCAGGACTTTATCCAAATGAATCTTTCTCTGTTTTTGAGATCCATATATGAAGAGGATCCACAGGAATTCTTAGACATAGTCAAGAAGGTAACAGATATTATGGGGGTAACTTCTAGTAAGAGCGTTGAATTGGATACTTACCAATTACATGATATAGCTCATATATGGTTGAAGTATTGGAAGGTAGATAGAGGCATAGATGTAGGACCTATAGAGTGGGAAGAGTTTGATACTGCCTTCTTAGATAGATTCTTTCTGCTGGAACTGAGAGAAGCCAAAGTTTTAGAGTTTATCAACTTGAGGCAAGGAAACATGGGTGTGAATGAGTATTCCCTTAAGTTTACTCAGTTAGCTAGGTATTCTCTTTATGTGGTAGCTGATACCAGATCCAGGATGAGCAAGTTTGTGTCTAGGGTATCTGATAGTATGGTCAATAAGTGTAGGATAGCGATGTTAATTAAGGAGATGGACAAATCTAGTCTTATGGTCCATGCTTAACAAATTAAGGAGTAGAAGAATAATAAGAAGGAGAGGGAGAACAAAAGGGATAGAACAGGTATCTTTAATTTAATTTAGCCAAAGTCAAAAAGTGGTAACTATCCTCAGTTATATCAGAAATCTTTAATCCCATCCCTATCTTTAGCTAGTGACCTAGTACCCAAATTGAAAAATGATAATATGCATAGAGCTCCAAGATCTAAGTTCCAAGGCAGTGTAAGCAGTAGTCATACAAATCCTCTTTGCTAAAAATATAGTAGAAACCATTAGGGTTAGTGTAGAGTTGGCAGTGATGTATGCTTTAGGTGTGGTAAGTCAGACCATCATATTTGAGAGCAACGGACAGTTGCTTAAAAAGGTAGGGATTTGTGCCAACAGGGCCAGTCCCCTCAGTCATCAATTCTTGATGGCCACTTGACTCAGTAGGGTGGAGCTTCAAGCGCTACTAGCAGTCAGCATCAGAACATGCTCTATACACTTTAGTCTCGATAATATTACAAAAGTTCTCCTCACATAGTTACTGGCACATTACAAGTCTTTCATTTACATATTTATGATTTACTAGACCCTAGAGCTTTTTTTTTAACCTCTTATATAGCCATCAACTTCAGAGTCAGTCCCAAAATCTTAGCAGAAACCTTTTCAGTCTCTACCCTAGTATGTGTCTCTATTGTAGCCTAGCGGGTATACAGGAACTGCCTGATTATAGTGTCTCAGAAAGTTACTTCAATTGACCTCGTGGAGTTAGAGATGATAGATTTTTACGTGATTCTCAGCATGGATTGGCTCTACTCATGCTATGCTTCTATGGAATGCAAAAACAGAGTAATTCATTTTCAGTTTCCAAATGAATCGGTTCTTCAATGGAGAGGTAATACTACAGCACTTAGGGGTTAGCTTGTTTCATACCTTAGAGTGAGGAAAATGATATTCAGAGGGTGTATTATCATCTTGTCTGAGTTAAAGACTCAAATTTTGAGACTCCTAATTCTGAGTAAGTTTTAGCAGTGAGGAAATTTCCACATGTGTTTTCTAAAGATCTTCCCAGAGTTCCTTCCGAAAGGGAAATTAACTTCAGAATAGAATGGCTCTAGCAGAACTCAAAAAGTTAAAAGAATAGTTGAAAGATCTCCTAAATAAGGGATTTATCAGGCCCAGCATTTCCCTGTGGGGCACACCAATTCTATTTGTGCGTAAGAAAGATGGTTTTCTTAGAATATTTATTGACTACCGTCAGTTGAACAAAGTCACAATCAATAATAAATATCCAATTCCCAGAATCAATGACTTATTCGACAAACTTCAGGGTGCCAATTTTTTTTTTAAGTTAGATCTGAGATCCGGCCATCATCAGCTCAGAGTTAGATAATATGACATTCCAAAAATAGGTTTTAGAACCCAGTATGGTCATTTCAAATTTCTAGCCATATCCTCTAGTCTCAAGAAATCCTTAACAACTTTCATGGACTTGATGAACATAGTGTTCAAACAGTACTTATACATGTTCATCATAGTCTTTATTGATGATATTCTTGTCAATTCCCATAATGAAAATGATCATGCAGACCATCTCTACATAGTATTATAGACTCTTAGACCCCATCAGTTGTTCGCTAAATTCTGTAAGTGCGAATTTTGACTAAGATTAGTAGCTTTTCTTGGCCATATTATTTTTGGTGATGGTATTAGAGTCAATACTCAAATGACCGAGGTGGTGAAAAACTGGACCAGACCCATCTATCCATCAGATATCAGGAGTTTCTTGGGTTTGGTTGTCTATTATCGATGGCTTATTAAAGGATTTTTATCCATCGTGTCCTCCATGTATATATTGACTCAGAAGAAAGTTAAGTTTCAATGGTCAGATTCTTATGAGAAGAGTTTTTAGGAGTTGAAGACTCGACACACCACAACCTCAATTTTGACATTGCCAGATGGTTCAGATAGATTTTTTGTGTGTTGTGGTGCTTCCAAAGTTGGTTTAGGGTGTGTTTTGATGTAGAAGGGTAAAGTTGCACCCTATGCCTCTAGACAGATTAAGCCCCACGAAAAGAATATCCCACCTCTGATCTTAAGTTACTGGCTATTGTGTTTGCCTTAAAGATTTGGAGGCACTAATTATATGGGGTACGTGTTGATGTGTTCACAGATCACAAAAGCTTGCAATATGTGTTTTTGCTGAAGGATTTGAATCTGTGTTAGAGAACATAGTTAGAGTTACTGATAGATTATGATAAGTGTTTTGTACAATCTGGAAAAGGTCAATGTAGTGGCATTTACCCTAAGTAGATTGTATATGGGTAGTGTTGCTCATGTCGAGGGTGATAAAAGAATTTAGTTAGAGAAGTCCATCATCTTTTTAGGTTAGGTGTTCGTTTGGTTGATTCAGCTGAGGGTAGCGTTTGGGTTCAGAATAGTTTGGAATCTTCTTTCGCTATCAAAGTGAAGGGAAAGCAGGATAGGGATCCTAGTCTGCTAAATTCGATGGAGTCAGTTAGAGATCATAAAGTAGAGGTTTTCTCCCAGGGGAGAGATAGTTTGTTGAGTTACCAGGGTAGACTATGTATGTCATGTGTTGATGAGTTGACACAGCGAATTCTTGCAAAAGCGCATGTTGTGCGTTACTCAATTCATCCAGGGGTCATGAAGATGTACTATGATATGCGGTAAATCTATTGGTGGAGTGGGATAAACAGAGATATTTCAGATTTATTGGATATGTGATCCATTTGTCAATAGGTTTAAATTAAATATTAGAAGCCCAGTAGGTCTAGGAAGGAGTTCAATATTCCCACTTAGAAGTGGGAGGAAGTGAACATGGATTTTGTGATGGGTTTGCCTCGTACTCACCGTCAACATAATTCAATTTGGGTCATTATAGATAAGATGACTAAATCAGCCTATTTTTTGCCAGTCTATACTTCTTGTTCAGCCGAGGACTATGCCAAACTCTATCTCAGAGAGTTGGTTAGGTTGAATGGTGTTTCGTTATCCATCATTTTAAATAGAGGTACTCAATTTACATCACACTTTTGGAAGGATTTGTAGACGGATTTTGGTACCCAAGTTTACCTCAATACATCCTTTCACCCTTAGACAGATGGTCAGGCAGAAAGGACAATTCATACCCTTGAGGATATGTTGAGAGCGTGTGCTATTGACTAAGGGCAGTTGGGATGACCACTTGCCTTTGATTGAGTTCGCATATAATAATAGCTGTTATTTCAGTATTCAGATGGCTCAGTTTGAGGCTTTGTAGGGAAGGAGATGTAGATCTCTGATTGATTGGATTGAAGTAGGTGAGGCCACGGTAGTGGGGCCTGACTTGCTGTTTGATGCCTTAGAGAAAGTATAGTTGATCAGGAAGATGCTTAAGGTAGCGCAGAGCCAATAGAAATCTTATCCAGATGTGAGTAGAAAAGACGTTCAATTTGAGGTTTCCAATTTGTATATCTAAAGATCTCTCCCATGAAGGGAGTCAAGAGTTTTGGTAAGAAGGGTAAGCTTAGTATCCGATATGTTGGCACTTACAGAATTATGAGTTGTTTCAGAAAGATGGCTTATGAGCTTGAGTTGCTTGCAGACTTAACATTAGTGCACCCAGTATTCTATATCTCCTTGTTGAAGAAGTGTACTGGATACCCAGCAGTTTTCGTTCCATTATAAAGCATATATGTTTAGAACAACCTCTCTTACGAAGAAATTCCAGTCGAGATCCTTGATCGACAAATTTGTAAACTAAGGAACAAAGAAGTTCCCCTAGTCAAAGTTCTTTGGCCGAATTAGTCTGTTGAGGGAGCCACTTGGGAAGCAAAAGTAGATATACTAACCAAGTACCTTAATCTTTTCTCCGCAAACTCAGATTTAGCTAAGTTAACAACCTTCTTAGAATTTCTCTTTTCCATGCTAAGTTTCAGCTGCATATCATTCTCATGTTAGCCATGCATTCATAGAACCAGTTTAGTCTTATGTTACATTTTAGATTCAGTCATGTAATCACGTATATCCAACATGTAACCTAAGTTCCTCAGTGTTTTCAGCTTAACCAGTCTCATTCAAGGACGAATGTTCCCAAGGGTGAGATATTGTAAGACCTCAAAAATTCAAATCAATGTTAGAGACATGTTTCAAGATCATGCATAGTACATTATAGTTATTTGGTAGTGATATGCATAGTTTGATGTACATTAAGGCCTCAAATAACTCCCATCTGTTAGATGAATTAAAATAATCCTTACCAATTGAATTTTTGAAAAGAATGTCTCTTTAGTCAACTTCAAACGAGCATATCTTCTGCCATATTGAGAATTTTCCAGCTCAAGACCCACTAAATGATAGGAAATTGAATTAGCTTTCCAATGATACCAATTTCACCCGAATTTGATACTCGGGTGAAAAGTTATGGCACTTTTAGTGCAGAATAGTAGCCCAATGCGATAAGGCCGCATCTTGGTGAAGGCCTAAATCACGTTCGTACCTTTCTAGTGTGACACTGCAATTGACAACGCGTCATGCCAGGGGGCCATTTCGCAATTGTCCTTTTCCAGTGGAGCACCGCGAGGCAAGCTTCCAGTTTGGGATCGTCCATTTCCAGAGGTTTAATGCAATAGCACTGCATTGCACAGTAGGGTAAACTGGCGATTGTCATTTTTCCAGTGGCCTGACGTGATTGAAACGTGTCGCGCCGGAGCCAAAAATTGGGATTTTCAACCTTTGTGATTTAAATTCCAGGGACCGTTTAGTCTTTTCCCATAGCCCCAAATCCGTCCAAACATGGGATTTAAGTACCAATAGAGCATTATTTTCTCATTATTTCACAATTCCCTCAAAAAATTAAAGTAGCCCTCTTTCAAGAACAAAAACCCTAGCCTTCCAAGTTCAAGATCAAAACTCAAGAATTCACCATCAATTCTCATGAATTCATCAACTCAGGTATGTTAAGTGATCATCTATGGGTTTCTTTTAACCATGGAGTCCAAATATCCAATTCTAAATTCAAGTTGGGATCTTTACAATTTTTTCATGATTTTTAATTGTGATTTTAACCATGAATTCCCATGAATTGTAATTCTACACCATGTTTACATAAAATTATCGTTGTTATTCAACCCCACATGTTTTAATGATGTTATTTGCTGATTTAATTTATAAATGTTGAAACCATGTTATTATTACAAGCTTTAAATTAATCTCCTGAAATGCCTACAAGAATGAATTTTGAATAAATGCTTTCATATTAAGTGCTCAAAGCTTTACTAATATTTTTATATTATTGCTATTGAGTCCTGGGGGTTATGAATACCCGAAAACTTTGCTGTTAACTTAGTCTCAATATCTTCAGAGTAGCTTCAGAATATGTTATAAGCATTATCAGTTCTGCCAGTCACCATAATCAGTTAAACTTAGAACAGTTTAGTATCCCGAGTCAATTCAGTTAGGAGTAGTATTTAGCACCAAGTGAGTTCAAAGATGGAGACTTTCCCAGAAGATACACAGAGCCGTTAGCAGTAGTCCTTGTACTCCAGAACTACATAGCCAGCTTAGGATATGAGGAGTCACCCGTCAGTTTAGGCTTGACTACCTCACAGGGATCACCCGTTAATTTAAGCTTGACACCCTTAGTCTTTTGGGACAGTACATCAGTGGATCCACACAACCAGTATTAGTACCCATGGAACGGTACTGACACCCTTCCAACTGGGGTCATAGGTTGGACCCAATTTGCTCATTGGGGCATGTCAGTTAGTTGATAGCTCCCACAGTCTCAGTTCAGTATTCAGTATACTTTAGTTCAAGCTTCTATTGACTATAACATACAGATATCGATTATTTAGTTATCATATTTTAGTATTTCATTTTACAAATTATATTTAGAACATGTTTTATTCTTGGTTATCCATTCTCAGTATTTATAGATTTCATGTATTCAATTTAGTACTTCATGCTATTCATTTAGTCAGTTATTACTCTTGTACATGAAACCATCCATATCCGCCAACCTCATTTAGCATACCAGTACATTCAAAGTACTAATCGCATACTTTTTTCTGGTGCTAGATGTATCATATCATAGATTCGGATGCACAGTTCCCGGATCACACATAGACGTTCCAGATTATCAGCCGTAGTAGTGGCGAGTCCTCGTATTTCAAGGATAGACTATATTTATTTTCATTCTTTCAATTCAGTAGTTAGATGGAGTTAGTTGGGGCCTGTCCCATCAAATTTTAATCAATTTGTAGAGGCTTTTCAGAGTAGTACAGACAATCTGTCAGTTTTGTTATTATTTTATTAGTTCCAGACAGTTGTTTCTAACAGTTGTTTCCATATTCATGATCCAATATTGTTCTCAGTTATTTAAAACCTCATGACTTATCAGTTGTTTTTAGACATATGTTATTATATTATTCAATGCTCACAGCAAGTACCAGCTCATAGGTTAGCTTGTGGTCTCTCAGAACCATAAGCACCGTGTGGCATCCAGGGTGTACTCTCGGGGCGTTACAAAAACTTGCATATGTATGTTTCAAAATAAATAACTAAGTGAATGCTTTGGATGCACAGTCATGGATTGGTATAAGTGATGTATTGAGAAGCCCCTGCCATCGCCGACCAAGGTGAATCTTATGGTTTTAGGCAATGTTTCTCGGATGACTCCCACTTCCTCTACAAAAATTAGTATATTACTCCGCTCAGATGTTTTATGGCTGAAATTTATATGCATGTACACATAGATGCTAAATATTCTCATATTTCTTACTATCGGATAAGAGAAAAATATAGGTCGCATTCAAAATAGGTGTCGAGAGATTACCGGGGCTGATGATCGATAACTATAACCTTTTACATAAGATAGTGGAGTTTCTACTTTGAAAATACCTGCATTTTTGTAACAGATTCTGGAACAAATGGTAGTTACTTCTTGCTGCTTTCAGGAACCCTCACTTTATGGGATGACTTCGAAGGAAGGGTACCCAATCATCCTTGTAAGGAACATATGGTGTGTTAGGGTTTTTGCCGTGATTTTCTTACCAAAATTAAATTTTAATTTTTCTTAGAAGGAAAATAAAAGTAACCATAAATACTTTTACTTTTCCTGAAAGGAAAATATAAAACTTTTTCATATTTGGCAAACTACTTTCTTAGAGGAAAGGTTTTGGAACTCTATAAATAGATGAACCCCTTCCCATACCATAACACAATAGCTTCCACAATGTATTCGTTATAAGAGTCTGGTTTAGGGGGAGATTTATCCCATACGTTTATGTTTTTTCATAGATTTTATTTTTTTAATATGTAGGTTGTTTGACTAAATCATATTAATAATATGTCTTTTTAATATATGTTTTATTTGTCATCTGAATTATCACTACAACAAATTTGATTATTTGGAATGAATTATTTTGTCACTTATAATTCATATTTCGGCGCAACAGATTTAGTGTGACGAAAAAGATTTCGTCAATCAATTGTCTCTAAAAGTGGGTCACAAAAAGTAGACAAAGACGATTTTGTGCTTTGTCGCTAAAAAAAATTAAATTAGCTACAAAAAAAAATCGTCCCTAAATGTGTAACATTTATGAAGAATCTGTTGTCATAAAAATGTAATTTTTTTTGTAGTGGATGGTAAGCTTTTGTCAATAAAAAGTTATCAATACCGACAAAATTTCATCGTACCTAATTATTTAGTTCAATCAAACACGACACCAATTGTCACTAGAGTTATATATATTTTGTGGCTGAACAAATCTATTTTCGTCACTATGGACATCTTTTTGTATACATCAAAAATTTTCGTCCTTAAATGTATGAGTTAGTGAAAATTTTATTATTATAACAAAGATTAATAATTTTGTAGTTAAATCTACCATTTGTCACTAAAAATAGTATTTTTTTACCGACAATGTAGAATCGTCACTAAATTATTATGATTGCTTACAATTATGATTGTCATAAAATACAAAATTAATTTTTATCAAATAAAAAGGAAGATATTGAGACAAATACATATGTCACAATATATATTCAAACTTATGATGAACTAGTTTATTTCGTGATGAAAATATTTTTCTTGAAAAGTCTAATTTAATCGTTGCTAAAAGTTATCTTTGATAATAAATTTTTTTGTCATAAATTAAAAGAAATCGCTTAATTATTTCATATTGATATTATTTTTTGAAACTAGAATTGAATAAATCAAAAATAAAATTATAAAACATGTCAGATTGATAAAATTCACCCACAATCACACAATTAAAAAAACTAAAAATGTACTAAGGTAATATCTCCTCACAGTTCAAAGAAAAGTACAACTAGTCCAACATAAAGGAAACTAACTTAAATATAGTACTAAATATTACTCCTATCCTAAACTAAGGCAGATAAGTAGAGGCTTCTTTGAAAGTACCAATAACGTGTTGAGCTTGCAATTAGTCTTCATTCAACTCACTTTTACACCTGTGGAAAAGAGAAGAAAATTAAGATTGATGATGATTCTTTCAGGTTTGATAGTTAAAATGACTCTACATGCTACTTCTTCTCCAAGCTACAAATAGAATCCTTTAAACATGTAATTATGAAAAGAGAGGCTATCAAGAAACTAGATAAATACTATCAAGTAAGCACATAAAACTTCTATAACAACAACAATAACATACTCGGTGCAATCCCACAAAGTGAGGTTTGGAGAGGGTAACTGTACATAGTCCATACCACTACCTTAAACAAATTATACAACAACATAGCCAGTGTATCCCCACATAGTGGGGTATGAGGAGGATAATGTGTACGCAGTGCACACCACTACCTCGAATGAAGTAGAGATATTGTTTTTGATAAACCCTAACTCAGGATAGATAATAGTATAACAAAAAAAACATAAAAGCACACAACAATGGTACAACACACTTCTAGCTTATACAAGTCAGAGAAGTTTCAGTTATTCAGTAGTACTTTAATAAGAATGAAAAACTAAGTAGAACTAATACAATATATTTATAATATATTGTATAAATATAATATATTTATAAATATATTATAAATATATTGTATTATAAATATAAATACAAACTAAGAAGTACTTTAATAAGAAAGAAAAACTAAGTAGAACTAATATAATATATTATAAATATCCCGGCAACTTATCCGAACCCCGTAATTGTCTATATAAACCTGCGAAACAAGATATAATGGCAAGCAAATAGAAAGATATAATAACAAACATTGAAATATTCCTATAGACATGTTTTCTAAAGGCTTTCACAACGTGATATAGTCAAGACACAGAGAGAATGAAAATTACATCATTTCAAGAACTTATCAGTTAACAACAGTAAAATAGATAATGAGAATAATAATGGCCTTGTAACAGTGAAATATTGAAGATGTTTTCAGTAAGCCTTGAAGGAAAATTGAAGAACCATCAAAATATATAATTTCCTTGTATTAAAATAGCCAGTTGTTCTTTTTGTTTTTGTTTATTTTAGAGAGTAGTAATTGGCATTCAAGAAGTGTCCCTCCAATGAAAAGAAGGGCGGTTTATACAGTAGTAGGAATACAGTACCACAAAGGGAAAAAGTATATTATAAAGAAAATCACTGTTGAAAATTAAAGGAATAATATATCAAGAATCAATTAGGATAAATCTCAATCCCTATAATTTCGTATTTACCATAAAAAAAATCACATTATCAAGGCAGACAACAGTTAATATACATTTAATTTGCAAAAAGAAAACTCAAAATGGATTCAATCAATTATTTAATGTTTTACTATTAATAGATGAGGAAAATAGGGTGTGAATTTAAAAGAGAAGAGATAATAATAATAGCAATATGTATCAACACTAGTATTTAGCATATATATTAAAAATTGATTTATAAATCATAAGGCAACTAATCACAAAAATCAAACTAAATCCATTCCACCAATCTACTAAATCAGTTTAGTACTTTCATTTAGGAATAAGCATAATCAATATTTTACCATAAAAGCATATTCAAATTTCAGTCAATATCAATTAAATCAAACGTAATACAAGTATAACATCTTTTGAGAACAAGCAGAGGAAAACACGTAATTAAACGAATTGAATCAACATTCAAAGTCAGATATCACAAACTCTAGATCTAACAGTTTAATTTAGAAAATTTGCACCCAAAGAACAAAAGAACATGCAAATTAAACCAAAGAAAATAATCATGCAATTAAACGATTGACGAATCAAATTGTATAATAGTCAGGTTCACCAAAAGGGACCTCACCGGTCCACAATTTTGATGTGAACGTGACCAGTGAGAAGAGGGAGAGGTTGAATCACGGCTGGAGATGCATTTCTAGTTCACGATTATTGGAGGCGGCCATGGCGATGACAGAGCGGCAGAGGACAGGCAGCGGGATACTGCTGTTGTTGCTGGCAGTGTCTATTGTGTCTATTTCTATCGTCTAGAGTAGAAGCGGGCTGATATTGATGTTCGTTTGAGGGAAGCTTAGATGGTTTTCTTTCCAAAATATGCGGCTAGTGGCACCGGTTGGGAGGCGCTGATTTTGGTTGTTCGGTGATGGGATTGGTGGTTGGAGGGGTTTTCCCTTGGTATTTCTGATGGCTGATGATGGGGAGGGGAGGGCGACGTAGTGGATGGTTTGTTCGCCAACCATTAGTGGCGGTTGACGCTATTGATGCTGCCTCAAACTCGTCGGTCATCAATTCTGGTAAGTCATCGATGAGAGTGAGAGACGGAAGAGAGTGGGAGGGAGGAGGCCTAATTTTCTCCAACCCATGGTTTATGGCTGGTGGCAGAAGCCATGGTTATGGTATACAGATAAGTGAGGCTAGAGAGAAGGTAGAGAGAGAGAGAAAAGGTAGAGAGAGAGAGAGCACCAAGAGAGGCGGATGTTTTTTTTTAATAAGTAAGGAATTAGGGTTTGAGTGTTTTTTAAGACGGAAAGAGTGAGTGATATGAACTCAGTCGTTGGATCAAAATTGATCCATGGGTGAGATTAAAAGGATTATAAAAACAGAAAATGAATTGAAATAGAGTTAAATGTAACTAAAATTGTAATAAATTGGGTAAAATTAGGCTACAATTGTCATAAATCGAATAAAAAGGCTAGCATTTAAATGAACTTGGAAATTGAATTGAATTAGGCTACAATTTAAAAGATGTAATAATAACGAAAAAGATAATAGGGTGTCGAGGTTAAAATAAATTACGCATTTAAAATTAATGTTACATAAAAATTGTCATATAAGATTATCGTTAATAATAATAATAATAACAAGCAATGTATTTATAAATTGTAAGTGTGCATATTTTGTGAAAAAATAATTTAATAAATATTAATAAAATTATGTGACATGTTGTATCTAAATCAATAAATTGTAAAAATATGACATCAAAAATTAATAAAATAATTTGTACATTTTAAAACATGAATGTGACACGTCAAAAATCTATTTGATGTAAGAAAAATGTATAAAAAATATTAACATTTAAAAATTAATAATTTTGCTAAAATAGCAGCCTAAATGTAGTATCGGGAGGTCAAAATTGGGTGTCAAAAATCATTGGGCCTAAAGGCTCCTTTTCCTGTTTTAAAATGGAGTTTTCTCAAGGGTAGACCGGTAGAGAGCAAAGTGTGTGAAGAGAAATCTTTAGTTGGTTCTTAAGAGTCGAGAGTGGAGTCATATAAGCAAACTGATAAGCAAATATGAAGGTGTCTAATTGTTCCCAACACATTTATCCATACCCAGATGGGAGGTCAAAGTACATGAGTCGTACAATTTCTTTTCAATTAAACAAGTTCGAATGCATAATATTAATACTCGCTAAGACCATCTTGAAAATTCCTTTGACAACTTAAAATCATTCACGCTAGAAACGTAAGAGCTATGTCAATCGATTGATATAATCCATGTGTATGTGATGGAAATGGATACTAGTTACCATCCACGAAACCCCAACCCTGGGACTACTGCACCACAAAGGGAAAAAAATGAAAATGGAAAATAAAACAGAAAGTGTTTTAGGACATATCTAAACTATAGCATGTCTCAGCTGTAATTTTCCCACGTAAATAAAAATCTATGATCAAGTAATTAAAAATTTTAAAAAGAGAAATCAGAAGTTCTTTGACTCAACACTTCGGTGGCAACAGGGGAACGTAAATGGAAATGACCAGTTCAAAGAGCCATTTCTTTTATCTTCTGCACTACAGGTCACACTTGTTGCCTGCCAGCAAGTAGATTAATTGGCACAATAGTAGAAGTTGTAGCAGGCTGAAGGAGTTGTCCCTCCCATTTAGCCCCCTAGCCTATAGATTTTCAGCTAGCAAGAAGGACTCCCAGTGTAGGGGAGAGTTTATACAAGATTTGTGAATGATACACCTAAGGATGAAAAGACATTGCAACTATTTTCGGGTTCGAGCATCTTGGTATCTCCATCACAGCCATACTTGGTTATGTATTTACAGCTAAGGGGCTCAAACCCTCATTCAGCACCAAAAAACAACTCCAAATTCCAATACCGGAGATCACAGTTAGGAAGAATAACCAAAAAAAATGAGATGCAGATAAAGACGAAGAAGACAAAGGTGAAAAGGATACTTACTCTGACAACTGATTTATCAGAAGCATATACGCTAAGGATACGAGGAAGAGTAAGTATCACCCATATTAACAACAAGACGAAACTCAAATTGAACTCAACCAAGAACAGTATTTCTCAGATTTTTGATGAAGTGATGGGTAAGTTTGGAATTGGATTAGGAAATCCTATCTTCACGCGGTTTGTACTAAGCAAAATAGGGCTGGTTCAGATGTTTAATTTCGGGACTTCTGATTTTAAATGTTTGGATGATGTCATTTTAAATGGGTTGGTCTATTTATATAAAGACAATTTGGTTTAGTCTTTAAATTAATAAAAGATGAAAGGACAAAAATAACACCTAAAATTAAATTAATTTCACAAAACTAGCGCCTAAATTTAAAAACCCGAGAAATAGCCACTGAGGGATGGGCGCACGCGAGAAGCTGGGATATATTTGTCACTGTTCCATGTATTTTCCTCAATTCTACAACACAATTTGGCCCTTTCCGTTTTGGGTACTGTACCCACTTTTCATCTTTAATGGTTCATGCTTTTTTTTTGGCTTTTTTTCCCTTTCTTTTTTAAAGATTCTACTCTTTTTTATATCTCACTGATACTTTTACTTTAGAATTATCTTTTAGGTGATCTTTATAAAAATGTTACAATTATAAATGTCTTTTAATTATATTAATCTGAATATATTAATTACAAACATGACAATTTATATTAATCTAATTATATTAATTACAAATGTGGCAAATTAATATTAGATTGAGCAAAGCGATGTAATATAGGCCAAGGGTACTAGAACAAATCTTTGTCCAACTTAAACTACACATATGTTTTAGACAATAGACGAGGTGTTTCACCTCCATAGTTTGATACAATAAACCAAAAGAGTAACTATATAATACAATTGTTAAAGATATATATTTATATATAATAATGATACAGTTTCTATATATATACATATTCTATATAATAATTATAGAATTTTTATACACATTTTATATAATTTTTAACTACCATAATTATTTAGATACATATTTTATGCGACTCTATATAGTTTCTACATGCATTCTAAAAATGTATCAATCTAGTATAAAAGAGTACCACTTAAGTACATGGACACTGCAAGTGTATCAATGTAGTAAAAAAGTGTATTAATGTGGTATAAAAGAGTATCAATTGGGTATAGGAAATGCATGTGCTTGTATAGAATTTCCTTTCTCTTTTTTAAAAAGTGTATCAATATAGTATAAAAGTGTATCAATGTGGCATAAAAGTGTATCAATTGAGTATAGAGACTGGACGTGCCCAAAGGAATTAAATTGGGTCGACTGGCTAAGGTTGTCCACCTTTTCAATTATGGGTCATTCTTTTTTTAAAATGGTCAACCCATGTCCTTTTCGCTCAATAAAATCCCTATTAAATTGAAAAAAAAAACTTAAGAAGGCATACCTGGTAAACAAAGGAGAGCATTTTGACAATTTGGATAATTAATTTATGAGTCTTGGCTGTGCATCAGGGATGAAGAATTCAATTGCAGCCCTACTAAGAATGTCAATTTTTGCACAATATTGGGTTATTTCTTGGAGTATTGTATAAAATAGTTTCAATCTTTTTGCTTGGTACTCTTTGGATATGTAGAAAAAACATAAATGATTATGTGCAATTTCACGAAAAATTCAATAGGTTCTGAAATTTGAGAAGGGTGGCTTTGAGAAACAGTCAAGTAGACTGCAAACCAAGGTTCGAAATTGCTTAAACGTATCTAAATCGAGTTTCAACACCAATTTGGTAGATAAAGAAGATTGAATTAACATGAAGAAGATGAATTGCGTGCTTTTAGATTTATCTTCAACAGTTACTTTCCTTTTTCTGATTTTTGATGTTTCTTTTTGTTTTAGTCTTTATGTAGACATTTTTTGTTTTGTTGTTTTTTATTGCTTAGTATTTATATTTTTTTTAATGTATTTTGTGGTTCACATCTAAAAATCAAAAAGTATATACAAGAAAAAAGGGAATATTTATTTTTGCAGCAAATGGTTACACCGATTTAATAAACATATTACAGTGCATTCACAAAAAAACGATCACAAAATTATAATTAATTAAGATACACAATTTTTTATTTAATTATAATTAAATATGATTAGATATAAATAAATATTTTTAAAAAAGAAACTATGGGTAAATTAAAGGATCCTTTGGTACGGTGTATATGAATTATATGAAATATGGTGTATTACTAATGCTTGAATAGTTATGTTTGCATATTATTTAGGTAGTTTTTTGTTTGGTGTAAAATATAATTGCATAATTTCTAAAAAATATATTTTTACTATTTCGACATTGTCACTCATAATCTGTTTTTAAAAAATAATAAATTAAAAAAATCTTTATTTGATGATATTATTTGGGAGATTTTATTTAATGTTGGATATTCTCGACATTAAATATGATAAATTTTGATATGTGTAAAAAAGTAAGGATAGAGAAAGTAGCGTAAATAATACAGAAGCTATTTTAAAGTACTATCAATTATAATAATTAATAATTAAATTTTTAAAAAAATATATAAAAAATTTGATTAACGCCAAATTGCATTTGTGCCACATAATTGAGACTAAATATTACACTCTCCGTTCATATTTACTTGTCCATTTTATCAAAAATAGATGTGTAATAATACTGTTCAATTTGAAAAATCAATGGACAATTTTTCATTTCTGTCGATTTTAATATTGATATTAAATACGATTCATTATCCAATAAATTTTTCAGAATATTAAATTTATTATATTGAAAAGATAACATAGTAGCATTATCCCTATCATTTACTAGTTTTAAACATATGTGTTAAAGTTAATAGTGAACAACTATTGATGGGCCGAGGGATAAACATATATTGAGTCCATACTAGCGTGGGTGCTCCGATATGTAGTCTTATAAATATAAATAAAAATGAGCACACATTTAATATATATTTTTTCTACTATCTTCAACATGTGGGGCATTTCAAATAAAATGAAGCATATATGATTGGTCTTGACGGAATATTACTCTAGCTTCTGTATGTTTTCAAGACACAATATAAACATCATTAAATAGGAATACTATAGTGAAATAATTATGTTAGTAATTTTTTTTCTCAATAGATCGTGTCAAGTAAAAATGTGACAAGTAAAAGAGAACGAGTACTTACTACATTTTAAATTACGGTATTAGTAAGGGATAGAAGAAGGCATCTCTTATTGTAAATAAAATCCAAATAGACCTCGACTTTTATCTAGTGTCGAAAATTAACCTTTAAAACAAATAAAATTCTAATAAGCACTTTTGTTTAAAAGAAGTCGCCTAAGAAAGTTTGTAACACAACAAACAAGACACATAAAATATCTTTAAAAAATAAAATAAAAAATAAACATGACAACATATCATGAACACATAACCAAAAGATGAGGATCTTATAGTTATACCTATAAATTACTTCGTATCCAATAATTACACTATTCAACTACCAAATCAAAGTCGTAATTATTTTTTGTGAAAAAATTCCATTGTGATTAATTGCAGGTTAAACAGTGACGATAATATCATTGTTGCTAATTGTTTGAATAATTAGTTACAAAAACTATTGTCACAATGAAATATAAAATTTTGTGGCTAAAACTTACAATATGATAGCTTCAAACTTTAATTAATTAGTTGATCATATTCAACGTTGGTCTACTTAAAATGTTTCTCACATGTACAAGATTAACACACTGACTTTATACCTTCCGAAAAATTCATTCAATAAGTTCACTTCAACCTTCACACAATTAGATCGAGTCTTTTTTTTATAGCTATATCAATATACAATTAATTTTCTATAATCATAAACAAAAATAGCCAAAGATCAATTTATATTTAGCTATGAAATTTTTTCGTAGAAAAAGTAACTAAATTATTCCACTACAAATTCCAAATCATCCCTACTTAACGATGACATATTTTGTCATAAAATTATGTTGTCACTGAATCATAGATTAATTAGAGACAATAAAATAAGTGTCACTAATTGTTTATAGTATTAGTGACAAAAATTGAGATCACAATTAAGTATCAGATTTGTAGCTAAAACTTACAATATTTAACTACGAACTCTAATTTGTCGCTATTGCGATAACTTATTTTTTATGATGAATTTTTTTTGTGTCTAAAATTATAACTAATTCAAGATAAAAAATAGTTTGTCAAGAATTTAATCCATTAATAGAGACAATAAAATGAGCGTCACTAATTGTTTATAGTATTAGTGACAAAAATTGAGGTCACAATTAAATATCAAATTTTGTAGCTAAAACTTACAATATTTAACTACGAACTCTAATTTGTCGCTGTTGCGATAACTTATTTTTTATGTCGATTTTTTTTTTGTGTCTAAAATTATAACTAATTCAAGACAAAAAATAGTTTGTCACAAATTTGATCCATTGTTGGTGATTAAAAAGGGTGTCACTGAAAACTTAAAATTCGTCACTAATGGTACTCAATAAAATGGCGCCAACATATTTTTTGGTGGGAAACTTTAGAGGACAAAACTTTGCTACGAAATTTTACGTTTGGTCACTAAAAGTATGTGCTTCATATATTTAGATATGAAATTTAATTTTTGTCATAAAAGGTGAAAAATTAGTGACGAATTTTATCTCGTAGCTAATAATTTCGTAGCTATATATCAATTTTATTGTAGTGATAATATATTATCACCATTGGTTTGCAAACTTTAAGATTCCACATGACGCCCTCTCGATTTCGAACCCAACAAGTGGTATCAAAGCCTATGGTTCAAAGATCTGATGGTTCAATTGAGGATACTTTAAGGTCAAAGTTGCAACCAATTTGATGATAGTAAAGATATATGTCCAAAAAATACATGTGGAGATGATTTTCAATTATATTTTCAACAATCCCGCTGTCACATATTTGAAAATAAAGTTCACTTTTAACCATGCAAAAGGACTCCAATATTTTTTAACCCAAAAATTTCTCATATACTTTTAACCCAGGCTCCATTTTTAAACATGCAAAACAACAGTGGTGAAGATTATGTGAAACACAAGGGCCAAAGATCTGAAGAAGGTGGATATTAGGAAGAAAATCAAGCCAAAAAGGGGAGATTTGTTTGGGTTTTTGCCCTGATTTTCTTATCAAAATTAAGTTTTACTTTTTCTTAGAAGGAAAATAAAAGTAGCCATAAATAATTTTACTTTTCCTGAAAGGGAAAAGTTTTTCCTATTTGGAAAACCTCTTTCTTAGAGAAGAGGTTTTCAAACTCGATAAATAGAAGCCCCCTTCTCATAACATAACACAATAGCATCCACGAAGTAGTTGTTAAAAAAGTCTGGTTTAGGGGGAGATTTCTCGCCTAGGTTTATGTTTTTCTATATGTTTTATTTTTTCAATATTGTTTTTAATATGTAGGTCGTCTGACCGAATCATATTAATAATATATCTTTTTAATATATGTTTTATTTGTCTTCTGAATTATCGCTATTGATTTGCAAACATTAAGCTTCCGCATGAAGCCCTCTCGATTTTGAACCCAACATGGTGTAATGTACAAGGCTCATGATCATGTAACTAATGAAATTATTGTACTAAAATAAAGAAGGATGGAGAAGGAAGTTATTTTAATTTTCATTTTGTTTTCTGGTCTTGGTACTGTTCCTTTTTAGCAATTTGTAAAAATTTCTCTTAAATACCACTCTTCTGTGAATGTAGGAGTCCCTAATGAAGAGAATCTTTCCCATGCATCTTAATTTGTGCGGCAAAGACTGGATCTTGCATTTGAAGTTTGTTACCAATATGTTGAAATTTCCTGTGCATCGTTTTCAGCGTTGCACGAAAATTATTATCTTGTTGAACATAACTGCCTTTCCATGTCCATTGATTTGTAAATTAATATGTTGAGTCTGTGCTTAGCACGGGCCTTACCCATCTAATATATGTGTAAAGGGATACTCCTAATTCCTCCAACACTAACAAATTAAGCTTCTGGATTGGAATTGAACCACAAGATAGAAAAGCTACTTTCAAGAGGCCAATCAGCTACTACTACGGTTTTTAGCGCTTCTTCTCACTCCCTTGTCAAATGGGAGTCATTGGATACCCTTTCGCTGAAATATTATATTATATATATATATATATTCCATATATTGTCACCGTAATTTCTCAGTGTTTTTTACTTCTTTATATTTAATTCCTTAATTAAGATCCTGGGTTCATCTTTGAATCTCGGGATGCTTCAGCTTCGAGATGGAGATACCTAACACTAACACTGTTAATTAAGAATTGTCAAGATATACATGTTGCGCGGCACAAACTTCATGAATAGTTTCATTCAAGATCATGACAAAGGACATTAATTTACAATCATTTGGCTTTGATCATGCCACTAACACAATGTTTTTGAACCCTTTTTTCATATATTGCTTTATAGCAGAGATAAATGTGTGCAACCTCTTACCATGTATGGGATTGGAATATTTTTCTTCTACACCATTGATCATAGGAAAGGTGTAATAGTTGTTGCAAAAGAAGAGATGCTACACCTAATCTTAAGAATGTTGATAAACCTACAAGTTACAGTTCTGCCAATTGACTAGTCTAGAGAAGACATGGCCATTGATGCCACTCAAAACAAAAGAATAAGTAGTATTCTGCCATCAAACTAGGCACTTCGATTTAATAAAAAAAAATTATATTATCGTTTTCTGAGTCATATGAAATAACCTAATCACCTACAAGTAAGCAAAAGATGTGAAGATTAACAGATTGAATATTTGTTGAGAAACTACAAAGGCGAAGACTGGTGGTAGTCCACACATTAGTCTCAGAAGAGAAGCTTTCAATTGTTACACTCGAATGAAGATCAAATGATATTTCATAATGAACTATTGTAGAGGATATCACATCACGTTTGATACCAACAAAAGTTTGTGGTTTAGATGGATCAACAATACACCAGGGGCGGCTCAAGCGAATCATGGCCCAAGGCCAAAATCAAATGGATGTTTTACGTTTTTAAGAAAAAATAATTATTTTTATAAAGTCTATTTTTAAAATTATATAATCGATTTAATTAATAATAGAGTCAATGCATTAATTTCTTGACATATAGTATTCTGGACTGGATATATCAAACTCCATCTAAATTCTTTCTTTTATAAAAAAATTATTTTTTCTATATATAGTATTTAATATATTTTTCAAAATTTAAAATTTATTATTACTAAGAAAATGAGGCCCTCAAGTTTTGGGTGCCTTAGGCTGCCGCCTTATTTCCCAAAGGGTAGAGGCGCCCCTGCAATACACTTTCGCCCATTCTAACAGACACATACAAACCTTGCAAAAAATTATGATGTGTAAATCTATTCCGCACATCCTTATTTAATTAAGTATATCTACAATTCACTGTAACATTGAAGAAAAAGAAGATAGAAAACACCAGAACCTAGATGTTATAAAAGACTTATTAAATATTAAATAAAGTACAAAGAAAGAAAATAATAAAAATTATGGAAATTAAACTTGTAAACTTGTTCCTTCTCTTATCTAGTCAGATTCGTGAGTAGCGATAATTGTTAAGTAGAGAAATAAAGAAGACAAAAATAAAAAGAAGCAAGGGACGCTGCCGAAATAAGAAACGAGGGATATATCCACTCTTAATATAATCGAGGGATATATTTTCCTCTTAACTAATTAACTTCTTCTGCTTAACCAAATACATCAAAACATGTATCGATGATTTTTTATTACTATCATTTCGAGGAGATTAAAGGCATTATTTTGACCAGGATGTAATAAAGATATTTCCATATCGCATTTAACAATAAATAAATAACTTAATTCTTTCATATAATTATCTTTAAGTACATAAGACAATTTTATCATGATTTAACTCAAACATGCATCATTGGGTAATTCTCAAAGATAGAAACCAATTAGGGTAGCTTTCAAATTTTAGCCCCAAATAAAAAAACTTCGTTAAAATAGCCTTTACTTGTTAAGTCATATTCTTTTGGACGAAAATACCCTCCTACAAAATATTCTCGTTTAATCTCTTTCTTCCTCTCTTTCTTCCAATTTCCAGAATCGACCTCCAAAATATTGTTGTTAAATCGCTTTCTTCCAAATTTGAGAATCGACGTTCAAACATTCGCAGAATTGACTTTAGCCGTAAGGTTTTTTCAGGTATGAATTTCATCATCAAATTCATTGTGGTAATTTTAGCTTATTGATGCATTGTGGTAATTTTAGCTCATTATATAATTAGCATATTGATTTAATTTTTGGGGAGGTGAACGTAAACAGAACTTGGGATATGTTGTTGTTGTAGTAACATATTTACCTTTAAGGAATTCCATCGAACAGGTTGGGGGCAGTTTGTTATTGCGGTTATAATTGTGTTTGAGTAGGTGTGAGAGGTTGGTCTTGGAGAGAAAGGCCGTTAATATGAGAGTTAACATTAATCCCAACATATTTTGGGAGGCCAAATGTATAAGGTCAAGGCGGTACAAGAAATTAGTTCCAAGTATTTCAACCTAGTGGTATAATTAGCATTAGAAGATGATGAGGAATTGTGTCGGACAGTTTGTGGAGAGTTTGTTATTGTGATTATAATTATGTTTGAGTAGTTGCGAGGGTTTGGTATTGGAGGGAAAGACTACGTTTTCCATCTCGAATGAATCTAGCCTATGTTTTGGAGATTAAAGAAGCACTAAGTTGTTGATTCGAAGAGAGAGCACCTTAGCTATTAGCTTGTATAACTTAGAGCAATAGGCAATGGGTTTAAACTCCCTTATGGTTGTAGGATTTGGCACTTTAGGTAACAAGGTTACTATTATACAAATTTTCAGTGTTAAAAAAATCCTTCATTGTTGAACACGCATCATATTTATATTCATTGACCATTTGTTGTTGAGCCATTCTTACCTAGATATGTTGGAATAATCACCAGTGTTTCTAGCAACTTCTTTTGTCTCAATATAACGTGTTTCTGTTGGGTGACACAACACAAGATATCCCCTAAAGATGACACAGTTTCTTAATTTTCCACACACCTTCTAGAACCCCGTATTAGAAAACTTCTGTCTTGGCATATTAGAATATCCATTATGTTTGCTACATTTAGTCCCTTGACTGTGGGTGTGAACCTTTGGGTGTTGAGGTGATTTGGCAGAATAATAAATGATCCCTTTTGGGGTAGCCATGGTTATCTACAAGATTTTATAACCCAAAGGAAAATTTACTGGCTGTATTCGGTGAGGTAAAGAATATATTCAACAAAGTATTAACCAAAAATCTGAAAGGCAAAGCAAATAATAATATAATAAGTTTCTTAGTTTAAAAACTAAATAAGATTCTTGTTACTTTTTTTCTTCATAAATGCACTAAAATACATAGGGTTTGAATCACCTAGCTTATACACAAAGACCTAAATTTTTATTGTAACATGCTCTCTTCAACATTGCTCCACTTCTCAATTATAGTCATTCCATCATTCTCTTTCAAGGTCATACTATAAGAGTATTCAGTTGATAAACTTTGTTGTATCACTTGCAACCTATCTCTAAAGTAAACAACCCTTTCAGAATTACCCCAATAGTGTGTGTGATTCCGTAGTTTCAAGGCAATTTAGCATCTTCAGATTCTTCCATACATTTTAAGTTATTCTCCATGGGCAAGAGTTGACACTTCATTATTCTGTAATGATTTTCCAAATGACCTAGAACTCTTTCCCCAGAGGCAAGACTGAGACAGTTATGCCCCATGGGCAAGAGTTGAGACTGTCATAGTCTGTAATGATTTGGCAGATGACGTATAACTCTTTCCCTAGTGGCAAGACTTTGACAGTTTGCCCAATGGACAATAGTTAACTATGCCTTAATCTTTAATGATTTTACTTGTAGAAGATATATATCCTAAATTAAATTGTTACTAATCTTTTGTTGTTTTATTTTTCACGAGGGTTGTTCTTGGAATGGATGGAAAAGAAATGAGTATTGAGCAATACAATATGAAACAATCAATTGAAATTATTCATAGAAATAACGAGTTATAGTTTATCAAACCAATATTGGAGGCCGCAATAGATGAAGAAATGGGGCAGCCATCGAAGATTAAGAGGGTACGACAAAAGAAGAAGAGGATACTTGATGTCGAGACTACTCTCTTGAGACACAATGCCTTTTTGAATGAGGTAAATGTCAATTGGATGTTAATTGACAAACAAAATATGATGAAGTGCATGTCAAACATTGCAAATACAAACAACATCCAATTTAAGGTTTTCAAATCAAGCACAACAAGATATTCACTGCGATGTTTCAACGACAACTGTGTGTGGCGGTTTCATGCCTTGAAGATTACTGATTCTTTGCTCTTTCAGGTTACTACATATGAAAAGGCTCACAATTGCTCAGTTGATTTTATAATGTCCAACCACAGGAATGCAACATCAAAGGTCATATATGACTGCATACTAGAAATTATATGTGACTCTAGTATTGTAATCCCACCAAATTTCGTGGTAGATGAAATGAGAATAAAATACGGAATAATCATATCCTACAACAAAGGATGGAGAGCGATACAGCATGCCTATACAATGATAAGAGGAACCACGGAAAAGAACTACAATAGGTTTCCATCGTATCTTCACAAGATGAAAGAAAATAACCCATGCAAGTAGACAAACATAAAGAGGGACGATGAGAATAGGTACAAATGCTATACTGTTGAAATTTAAAACTTTTACCCAAGAGGCAAAAGTTTTATTCTTTAATTGCACTGATTAAATTATGAACATATATGCAACTCTTGCCTCATAGGCAAGACTTAGTTTAGAAAATTATTATACAAATGCTATAGTGTTGAAATTGAAAACTTTTGCACAAAGGGCAAAAGTTTATTCCTTAATTGCACTGATGCTATTATTAACATATATGCAACTCTTGCCTCATGATCAAAACTTACTTTGGAAAATTGTTGAAATTGAAAACTTTTGCCCAAGAGGCAAAAGTTTATTCTTTAATTGCACTGATTAGATTATTAACATATATGCAACTCTTGCCTCATGGGCAATACTTAGTTTAGAAATTATTTAAATTCAAAACTCTAGCCCAAGTGGCAAAAGTTCATTCTTTAATTGTACTTATTAGATTATTAACATATATGCAACTCTTGCCTTATGGACAAGACTTAGTTTAGAAAATTGTTGTACAAATGCTATACAAGTTGAAAACTATTGCCTAGAGGCAAAACTTTATTCTATAATTTCACTGATTAGATTATTAACATATATTTAACTCTTGCCTCATGGGAAAGACTTAGTTTAGAAAATTATTGAAATTGAAAACTTTTACCCAAGAGGAAAAAGTTTATCCTTTAATTGCACCGAAGTTACAAAGTAGCAGCTAGATATTTAGCTAATCAACAACTGAAACAACATCGTTAAAGGGGTGGAGTCCAAATTTTCATCATATTCAGTTTATACATAACAAAGAGAATTTTTAACCTTGTATATACATATACAATATGAATTTTTGACAAAGGGGGCCCAACTGACCCCTTCTACCTGCACAATGTAGGGGTACATACACTCAATCCTCCCGGACCCCACTTGTGGCTTGTAGAATTAGACTTGGTATGTTGTTGTTGGTCCAAATGACCCCCTTTTCTCCCCTCAAACTATACATCTGGATCTACTAGTGAATAAAAAATTTACAAATTTACACCAAAGTTCCAAAGGTAGCATGTAGAAATTAGCCAATCCAAACTACTGACCAGTATTAGTGGAAGTTGGATATTCATGAAGGGTATTCATCATCTACAATATACACAAAAAAATAGTTTTTGACCTTATAATATGACATATAAATTTTCGCCAATGCACAACCTCTACTTAACTCTGCGCGTAGCTCTACTAATGAAGTAAACGGCAAGAATAAAGGATAAGACATCAAACTTTCATGAAAAACAAGCAAACAAACAATAAAAATCCAAACTAACAAACTTTAGCACTTCTTAATAAACCCGAAAAAAACTACTGATCAACATTAGCAGAAGCTGAATTTTTACCAAGACGTTCATCGTCTACAAAATACACATAATTTTTTTTTATTAAGCTTGTATCCAAAGAACCAAAATAAATATAACCATTACAAACAACCAAAAAAGAAATATTGTCAGCATGTTTGACCTACTAGAAGAAATGGAGGAACAAAACAAAGGACAAGTCAAAAGCACATTGCAAATATAGATTAGGATAGCAAGTGATAATACCGTGTCATTCAAAGGTTTACCACAAGTTGCAAGTGAATAATACCGCTCATTCAAATCCACATCACAAGAGCCAAACATTAAACATTCAGGCAGAACACCTTTGAGAAATGAGAGATTTGTGGGTCGAAGCTTTCTTTCCTACACGTGCCATTGATGAATCCCAACTTTTTTCTTCCAAGTATGGCAATTCTCATCTATTCAATCCACCCAATAGTTTTCAGATATCACTAATTGAATAAAAATCAACATAACTCTAGACAGATCTGATGCATTCAGATACAATTGATGATTATGACTCAATTTCTTGGGCAATTCACTATCTATCACCACTACCACTGTTACTCCTACTAGCTTTCTTAATTTTTCTCCTTAATTATTTTAACTTAGACCATATCAATAGTCAATATCTCTTATACCATGATGTAAAAGAGGATCAAGAGAAAGAGGAGAAATGAGGATAATCTCCAAGGTGAACCAAGCCGTGATCCAATGATTGATGATCAATATCGTGAGTCTATTTGATTTAAATCGGATGAAGAGAAAGAGGAAAAAGAGAATGAATATTTGATAAATAAGGAAAAAATATAAACAACGAGAATGAATATCCAAGAAAAATCTAGAAAAAAAAGAGAAATAAAAAAAACTCTAAATAAAGGTTAAAGACAAATAAATTAACAAAATAAAAAAAATGAATAAATAGATAATGGTTGAGAAAAATGAAAAATAAAAAAAAGGTTAAGACAAATCAATTAAAACATGAAAATAAAGTTAAAGGAAAAAATAAAAACTGAAAATAATCAAAAATAGAATAATAAATTTAAAGGAAAAAATAAAAAGTGAAAAAAAAAGTAGAATTATAAAAGTAAAGGAAACACAAAAAAGTGAAAATAATAAAAAATAAATTATGAGACATAAATGAATATGGAAAGTTTAAAAATATATTTGAGGAGGGGTAAAATTATACTTTTAGTATATTAAAAAGTAAGGAAGACTATTCTTCGAAGACATTCTCATTTAGGGTCAAATATCTAAAGCTACCCATATTTGGGTCTATAACATGCAATTTCCTGTGCATCATTAGCTTGGGCCTGAATAATGAGTTGTAGGACATCCATATTACCCAACTATTCGTTGACTCCGACAACTAACTTTTATCCTTTAACTACAACTGCACCAACTCTACCTGGTTGTATCAAGGAAGAAATTTGTCTGAATTCATTTCTTAGCCTACTGTCTAGTCCTCTTGGGCATCTTGCGAGGATAATATGGCATTTCATTCTTACTAAAATATCAATACTATCCTTGCATGATGTCCAGAGGACTAGACTACTAGTGTTTTTGCAAATGAACTTGACCAATAGTCTGGTCTTCCTTGATACAACCAGATGTAGTCAATGGAGTTGGCTTTAGACGAAAGAAGAGAAAAGAGAGCAAGAAATTGTACTTGAAAATTTCTAGCTTTCAAGTTGTGTCACATAAAACAACAAAAGGGTGAAAAATTAAAGAAGAAAAGAAGGGTTTTTATAGTTAGTATGATATGCTTTTATAAAGATAATATTTGGAAATTTTATAAATAACATTCTATATGCATTGATTTACATTAGATTTTCTCGTAAGTGAAAGTTATACTTATCAATCTTAACAACCTACCAAAATCATAATATTCTTAATAAAAAAATAAAGATAAAAAAAGGCAAGTGAATTATTGTTATTATTAATTCATTTTTTTCTGTCAACCCATATTGCATAAAAAATTCCGCAAGATGATACGACTAGTAAGTATTAGATTTACAAGATTATGAAGAATTTTTTTAAGGAACAAATTATAAGAGAGAAAATTATTAGAACAACATAAATAACAATCCATTTTAATCTTGTTTTTTGATGTAACTGAAAATCAAGTCGTTTGGAAGTCAAGTAAAAATTGACATTTATTATGACTTTACGAAAGATCCACAATTGGCGTCCATTAAATTAATTTAAGTCATTATCTATTAAGCTAACATTACGTGACAGGAAAATGAAAAAGAATTTTATGATTTTTTTTTATTTTAAGTATCAAAAATAGTTGTATTTTTTTTTTAAATATGCGAATTGGGTAGACTGAAAAGACATATTTTTTGTGTGTGTGTATGACACAACCCGAACCGAGGCCCAGATCGACACGGGCAGTTCAAACCGTGAAGGCCTAAGAGCTAACTAGAAATCATACACACCATTCATATATTTATAAGGAAATGCGAAAAAGATAACAAAATGGAAACATGGTCATCTGATTATATTAATAAAACAACACGGCATAAGTTCAACTTGTTAATATATGTGTGATTATCAATCCTATAGATGGATTTGAGTCTAGTTGAACTTGTTAATGATAACGAATTTGCGAAAAGATTAAACCTTTAAGCTTGATTGCCCAAATCCTAAGTTGTTTTTCTCCTCTTGTATTTTAGATGATTAACTAATGATTTTCTATGGTTAAAACGTGTTTTAGGGACTGAAATACGTGTTAAGATGTTTAGGTATGGTTATTGGGTGACAAAAGACCATGCTTCCCTTGAAATACTCAAAAATAGAGTTTCTGCACCACTTAGCAATAGGGTTTGCGGCTCCATATCCATGGCCAACATTGAAGTTTGCGGCACCAAGTCCATGGAAAACAGTAGTCTTTTCGTCAACAACCTTATTGCCAACCTTTTCCAGTGAGCGTTGGTGATGTTGAGGCGATGTTAAGCCATCTCCTAAGCTATAGTTTGTGGCACCTACTTAGTTTTGTGGTCCTTAAACACCCCCAACACCCATCAAAATATCAATACATGATCTACCATCACTGCTGTGGTCGTAAAGACCCTTTTTGAAGCATCAAATGAATGTTACAACTATAGGGTGTCACAATCATACAACCTGTAGGTGCCTTATTCAAACACTCATAACCTCTTACTCCAGACTCATATTGATCAATGGTCGGAGGCGTTGGAAAGAAGAATCGAATGTACTTAACTTGATATATATTAGGCCACATGAATCTTTATATACTATGAGAAAAAGTCACTTGAAGTTGACCCATGCAAAATCGTTAACTAAAAATCAACCAATAGGAATGTTTTCAACTCGACTTTGTGTTAGGGGATTTTTGTGACCTAAATTCGTATTCAAAGGTATTCAAAAACTATAGGATTGATAATCACACATATATTAACAAGGATTCATTAGGTTGTGGTCTATACATGTAGGAACGACGGTTTAAATTCTAGCCCAAAGGTGCTGGTGTTACATTATCTCCCCCTTGGGATCATTCATCCTCGAATGATGGGTAGTGACTTTTTCAAGATCTAAAAGTATGGAATAATTAAATTAACCTTGCATTGAACATATATCAAAAACAATATATGCAAAGACATCAAAAGAGCTTCTTGATAGCCCGTAATGAAACGTGTAAGCACGAAGCATGATATATAAGAATTGGCATAGAGATGACCTTGCACATGATATCTTGGTATCGTAATCCTCATGACATATGATGTGAATTTATTTGGTGACCATAGGTCTTGATTTACATCGGTACAACTATGAAATGATATTTTGCACGAGATAGGAATAGAAACATTGTCTACTTTACAAGATACAAAGAAAAGATGTTACACCTAGAAACACTACTCATCTATGGCCCAAACTAAAAATAACATACTTCATTATTTCCAACTTACAATTATCCCATAACACTTCTAACTACAAGAGTTTGAGTCCCGCCACGTAATACTCCTGTGTTGAAGCCTAACTCAGAGAAAAGAGGAGCTAGCTTAAGCTATGGGACCTCATACCCTACATCTCTTTAAGGATATTACTTCACCTTATCACTACCATCAAATACCCTTGGGTCTTAATTCAGGGAGTACTAACCACATAGCAATTTGGTTTGATTTTTCATCAATCATAATATTCAAGCCTATCATTACTACACCCACTTCATGGATCTCCCCACTAGGGAGTACTAACTTATGGGGGGAGGCTATCCTTAAAACTAATCATATAGTCAATAGATTTCCCCATAGTAAGACACAATCATTTCTTTATGAAAAATGGAAAGGAAGGAAACCCAACTTGAAATATTTCAAAGTATGGGGGTGTCTAGCAAAGGTCCAAATTCCTATGCCTAAAAAGGTTAAGAAAGGACCTAAAATGGTGGACTGTGTGTTCATAGGATATGCTAAAATTAGTAAAGCATGTCGATTTTTGGTTCATAAATCCGAACTTCTGGATATTAATGAAAATACGATAATTAAATCAGACAATGCTGAATAATTTAAAAACATTTACCCGTATAAAATTATACATGAACAGTCTAGTAGAGGATCCAAACACCAAGTAAGAATGTACATAATGAAGAAAATTCAAGATGTAGTATACGTCAAATAACGTCTACTTCATTTTGATCGGATTTTGTAATATTTCTCTTAGAAAATGAGCCTTAAAACATTTAGGGAAGTGATGACATCTTCGAACTCATCCTTTTGGAAAGAGCCATTCAATAGTGAGATTGATTCAATCTTAAGAAACCATACATTGGAATTAGTTGATCTTCCTCCCGAAAATAAACCTTTAGGTTCTAAATGGATTTTCGAAAGGAATATGAAAGCGGATGGCACTATTGACAAATACAAGGCAAGACGTGTAGTTAGGGCTTCAAATAAAAATAAGGCCTTGATTACTTTGATACATACTCGCTAGTAATAAGGAAACATAGATTCAAATGTTAATTGCCTTAGCGGTGGTATGTGATCTTAAAATCCATTAAATGGATGCGAAAACCACTTTCCTAAATGGAGAATTAGAGGAAGAAATATACATAGAACAGCCTAAGGGTTTTGTGGTTCCAGGAAAGGAAAACAAGGTGTGTAAACTTATCATGTCCTTATATGGACTAAAGTAAGCACCAAAATAATGGCATGCGAAGCTTGACCAAACCATGTTGGCAAACGGATTCATAATAAATGAATGTGATAAATATGTTAATATTAAAGACACTCCAAATAGCAAAGTCATTGTATGTTTATATGTGGATGATATGTTGATCATCAGTAGAGACATTTCTGACATAAATGCATTAAAACGAATGCTGGAGAGCAAGTTTGATATGAAAGACCTTGGAGTTGTAGATGTAATCTTAGGTATAAGAATCCATTGAACTCCACAAGGGTTGGCATTTTCACAGTCTCATTATATCGAAAAGGTACTTGACAGGTTCAAGTATATGGAATTCGGTATTTCCAAGACTCCATTGGATGAGAGCTTTGCACTTCGAAAAAATGAAGGTGAAAGTGACTCACAATTGGAGTACTCAAGTGTATTGGGATGTTTAATGTATAAAATGAACTATACACGACCATACATAGCATGTACTATTATTAAATTGAGTCAGTACACAAGTAATCCCAACAAAACTCACTGGATGGCAATGAAAATATTTTGGGGTATCTTAAATACACTCAAGATTATGCTTTGCATTATTATAAATAACCTATGGTACTTGAAGGATATATTGATGCATATTGGATCACCGGATCGAATAAAGTACAATCCACAAGTGGATATGTATTTACTATCGGTGGAGGAGCAGTCTCTTGGAAATCTTCCAACCAGACTTGTATTGCTCGCTCTACAATGGAATCTGAATTTATCTCATTGGATAAAGCCGGTGAAGAAGAGAATGGCTCCAAAATTTCTTAGAATATATTCCTTATTGGCCCAAGCCAGTGGCACCAGTATGTATACACTGTGTTAGCCAAACGGCAATAGGTAGGGCAGGGAGCAGGATGTACAACTGTAAATCTCGTCACATATGACGGACACATAATACCATTAGGGAACTTCTCTCTAGTGGAATTATCACTGTTGACTATGTAAAGTCAAATGATAATGTTTCGGATCTACCTACAAAAGGCCTATCTATAGAAGGAGTTGAAGGGAATCCAAGGGAATGGATTTAAGGCCTAGAACAAGTCAGCATAGCGGTATCTCTACTAGCAGACTGGAGATCCCAAGAGCTAGGTTCAAGGAGGTCAAACAAAGTTGTGTTTGACAGGTTCAACATTGTCAATTACCCAACCCATTATCATGATGTAAACAATGTATAGTAATCAAGGATAAGACTTAAAGTGAAAAGTCTTTTAATGATTATCTAAATTTGTCAGATTTGACCAAATATTTTAATCTATAGGATTGAATGTTTAGAAATCACCTATGTGAGGGCGAAGTGGAAGCCGCTTCGAGGAGAATGTTAGTAAAGGCCTATTCTCTAAGCTCTCACGAAATTGAAACGTGTTCATGGCTGAAAAGAATAAAACCGTGAGAACCATAAATGATAAAAGGCTGGTTGTATGATATGTGTTGTCTAGGTGTACATTAAAGCTCGAATGTTCAAAGATATCAAATCTACCGATTAACCGAGTGTATACAATACATGTTCACTACGGAAAGTTCAAAGGGAAACCCATTTATCCAGATGCAATCAGTCTTTGCTTGATGATCACATACTTGTCCGTATAACTTTTACAAAAAATAGTCATTCCCTATTTATTTGAGGGATTGTTGGGTTCATAGTAAATGAGAGGTGTGAATGGAAAATGTAGAAAACCAAGTGGAAGAGAAAAATTAAGATCATACCAATATGGAAAGTGTACTAAAAAATAGGAAAACTTACTAAATTCTCCCACATTGATGGGAGAAAGAAGATTTAAAGTATTTATAATGTGAAACACACTCTCACATGGATAAGTGAGGAAAGGAATAAAAGAGATGCCTCGTGTCGTGTCATCGCTCACTCGCTTGGTTCGATGTCAGATTTGGATTTGGATTTGGATTTGTCAAATGATCGATCAATGAGACCTATCTTTTTGAACAAATATTATTTGATGATCTGAATCTACCAAAATGAAACAGTATTCTCCATTTATGCATGCAGCAGCATATGCATTGCTTCAGAAATTTTGAACTGATGCTTCTTTAATTCTGAACGGAACTAATGCTTCAAAATAGCTGCACTGTTTCAAACTGATGTGTTGTTTTAGAGGCAACCTTCAGCAAAGGACATACTGATTCATGGAGAGAGATGACTGCTCAGGAAAAGATGCAATCTTTGGATGAACAAACAGAATTTTACAGAACATGTGTAACGTTTGACATGAACCATTGCCTCTTTTCAGAAGAGGCATGTTATGCCTATAAAAACGTTCTTTCTTCCATAGGTTTTGATAAGAGAAATTTCAAAATAAAAAATATTCTTTTTCTCTGCAAAAATTCTGTGTGATCATTCAAACTGTTGAGTGCGTTTGACGAGTCCAAATATTTGAGGTACCGCTAATTTTGATTGAAGGCCATTTTATCCTGGAAGGAAAATTCCGCAACCTCGAATACAAGGAGGGGAATTATTTCCTTGAGAAAAGTCTGTGAATTCGGACGAATTGGCCTTATTCATTTCTGTTTCATCTATTTTCTGAAAAAATAAAATACACCTCTTGGAAAGGTCATTTTGTTCTTTTGTTGAGGGTATTTGAAATACTTCATTGTGTTCTTGTTTATACTTAAACTCTAGTTGAAGTTTTTGTTCTGCATATACAGATTTTGCATACCCGTAGAAGGGAATAACACAAACAACCATTAGATATTTATTTATCTTACCGTGTAATCTTTCAGATAAACAAATTTGCATATGCATTATGCTAGTACATCAATTACCTATAATTTATTGAGATAACATGGAACCTCATTCCTAAGAAAGAATCTTGTCCTCCATAATCGTGTGAAGCATAATGCAATAGACTTTCGCTTTTCCCACCACCATATGTTGAAAAAAAAGGTTCGTGTTATGCATATTGAAGGTAATGACCAAATAGTTGACACTTTCAACAAAGCACTAGCCAGGCCTGCATATGCGAGCAATCTATTCAAGTTATCACTTAACTTGATGGAGGCCTATTCGTCCACGGGGAATAACAAAGACGTGATGAAAGAGGAGATGAGTGTTCCTAGATAGGCTGATTTAGCTGATGGAGAGGAATAGGTTTCACCTATTCCTTTGAATAGCAAAATTAGTTCAGAAGCTTCCATATTTGTGTCTAAAAAAGCACCGTAATGAAAAATGAGTCAGGGGCCTTAGCATCAGGACTTAGTCCAATGAACAGTTATTTTAGTGATTTGAGCGAGAATTTTTTATGAGGAAGAGGAAGAAAATATGTCGGATATGTGCTTTGATAAAGTGGTTAGAGATGGAATCTCACCTCAACAACAAAATAGTGTAAGCATTAAAAAGACACATGAGAGGCAACATAGCTGGGATGGTAAAGTGCTATGTTCCAAGACACCTACCAATGCGACTGACAAAGCAAAATCATACAGCAGTGTCAACAGCATCAACAAAATTCAATAAATCCAAGAATAACTGATGAACTATCAAATGTTGTCCGATAGATTGGACGATGAAGACACTTCAGGTTACTTTAGACGGGCAATCTTTCTTTTTTAAATTTATGCATTTGTAGAAGGAAGTTTGAGTTTGATAACTCAAATTTCATCCTGGATTTAATATTTTTGTACTGTTTAAGCATCATCATTTGTAATATCATCATAGGGTATGTTACATACTCTATGATGATCATAAGATACCTAGTTCTCTCTAGTTCTTATTTTCTTCATGATTGTTGATTAATAGAGGTTCATTACCTCATTAGGATTGGTAAAGGAAGGCATAATTCACCTTACTTATCTATGTTGAAGATCTTTATTATTAATAAAAGGCTTCTAGAAACACTGTGGTATAAATTAGCCTAAAAAAAGGAAAAAAAGACTACATAGAGTAGTTCGTTACATTCATTTTGGTTAGGAGATCGATAGATTTGGTCTAATCAAATCTAGTGTAAATCAATGGATATACAATATTACTTATTTGATTTTTAAATATTATGTTATAAAAACACGGCACACCAACGTACAAAAGCCTTTCTATGTTTAGGTAGGTTTAAAAGTTATATCAGGTCTAAATTTTAATAATTACCTTACACGCTTTTTACCCTTTTAGACTCTATCTAACTGAAAAAACACAATCATTTATTCAATTCTGACCCAAGCTCGTTTTATGATTAAGTAGAAAAGAGATTTATTTTCCCATTTGGAACGGAGTTGGAGGGCTAAAAAATGGGTGACTTAATTTTCTAAATCTAACAATAAAAAAAGACAGTAAAGGCTTGAATGGATGGCCTTTTGAAGTTAGAAGATCACTTTCAGGATTTTTCTTTAAGTTACTGAATATAGGCCAGTTATGAAAAAGGGTAAATACACACTATTTTTTTAATGAGGGATATGTCCCCTCGAAATTATTTTTTCCTTTACTAATTAACTCCTTGTACGTAATCAAATACTTCAAAACTTGCATCACTGATTATTACTATCATTTAGATCAAGAAATTAAAGCTACTATTTCGACCATGACAACATAATAAAAATATTTCCTTAAACCATTTAACTGAACAAAAATAACTTAAGTCCTTCATATCATTATATTTAAGAATATAAGGAAAATATGATCAGAAATTTACTCCAACATCATTTAGGCTACCTAATGAGTTGGAGTATGTCCATACTATCCAACTCTTTGTTGCCTCTCGGAGAACAAACTTCTACCCACTATCTAGTCCTATTGGACAACCTTCAAGGGTAATACTTCAACGTACAAGTATAAAAACAACGGTAATGTTTTCATGTTTGTAGGTTGATGTTTAACCTGGTAGGTTGTAAAGTGGAACTACAAAGTGGGCTTGCAATCGAACTCCACCAAGGTTTTACTTGATACGACCAGATAGAGCTGATAAAGTTGGCTTTAAAGAAAATAAGCTTGTTGTTGGAGTTAATGAAGAGTTGGGTGGTGTGGACTCCAACAAAAACAGAATAGAGGAGAAACAAGTTGTGCTTGCAAATTCCTAACTCTCAAGGTGTTAGAAAAAACAACTGAAGGGTGAAAAATTAAAGAACAAAAGAAGAATTTTTATAATTGATATGAGATGAAATTACAAGATAATATGTAAGAAAATCTTATAAATAACTCTATATATACAATGATCTACATTAGATTTTGTCAAAATTCAGAATTTGATCAAACTTATCAATCTTAACAACTTACCAAAAGCATAGTATTCTTAGTAAGAAATCGACATCACAAAAGTTAAAAGAATTATTGTTATTAATTAATTTTTTGACCAGTGAATGGCAATTCAATATAAAATCATGCAAGATGATATGAATAATAACGAAATCCTCAACACCCTCGCGAGGAGGGATCCAAACCCAGTGGAAACATCATTTTTTTAGCCTTTTTTCTATTACCTTTGTACCTTATATTTCCCAGTCAACTCAATTTTTTTCTTTCAGAAATGAATAATTTATATTTTCTTTAATCTTTGTTGCCTCATGACTAATTCCACTTCTACCACCCCCTCCCCCTCCCCTCCCTTTTTATTGTCCAAATATTACTTTATTTTATTAGAAACTTACAAATTTAAAATTTTGAATTCGCCTCTGCTAATGAGTAGATACCGAGCTTTTCACAAGACAAAACTGTGCAGTTTGGAAAAGAATTTTTTTTTTTTTTTGGAATATCTATGCTATGCTTAGTGGGAATATTTTATTAATATTAAAAAAATAACATACAAATGACACAGAATAAAAGCTAGAGCAAAATCCTAAGAAAAATCAAGCAACTCTCCTAAGCATTCATGGCAATAGATTCATCCTTTAGGGCAGCAATTTGGGTGATTTCAGATAAGTGTTAATGGAGTTGTAACTGGTCCAAATAGTGAGGAACATTTCTCACATTCAAAAATGGGAGTGAACTTACAATATATACATAATTTGTTAGACAATAAAGTATATGTACACTACCATTTTAACGAGCAATATTTTCACTCTTCGTATATTTGAGAGATATATTTTCCTCTTAACTAATTAACTTCTTGCGCTTAACCAAATACATCAAAACCTGCATCAATGATCTTTTATTTCTATCGTTTCGAGGAAATTAAAGGTATTATTTTGACCATGATGTAGTAAAAATATTTTCATATCATATTTAACAATAAATAAATAACTTAACTCTTTCATATCATTATCTTTAATTACATAAGATAATCTTATCAAAATTTAATGCAAACATCATTAGTTTGGGCCTGAATAATGAGTTGGAGAACATCCACATTACCCAAGTATTCATTGACTCCAACAACACACTTCTACCCTTTAACGCCAACGACACCAACTCTACCTGGTAGTATTAAGGAAGAAATTTGTCCGAATTCATTTGTTGGCCTATAGTCTAGTCCTCTTGGACATCACGCGAGGATAATATGACATTTCATTCCTGCTAAAATTTCAATACTATCCTCGAATGTTGTCCAGAGGACTAGTGGGTTTGCAAATGAGCTCGAGCAATCGTATGGTCTTCCTTGATACAACCAGATAGAGTAGATGAGGTTGGCTTTAAAGGAAAGAAGATAAAAGAGAGCGAGAAGTTGTACTTGAAAATTTCTCGCTTTCAAGTTGTGTCACAGAAAGCAACTGAAGGGTGAAAATTAAAGAACAAAAGAAGGATTTTTATAGTTGGTGTGAGATGATTTTACAAGATAATATTTGGAAATCTTATAAATAACATTCTATATACATTGATTTACATTAGAATTTCTCAAAAATCAAAATTAGACCAAATTTATCAATCTTAGCAACCTACCAAACACATAATATTCTTAATAAAAAAATCATTATAAAAAAAGTTAAATGAATTTTTATTATTAATTCATTATTTGTCCAGTCAACCCAAATTGCATAAAAAATCCTGTAAGATGATTTGATTAATAAGTATTGAATTTAAAATATTATTAAAAAGGAAATTTTTGTAAGAAACAAATTGTAAGAGAGAAAATGGTCAGAACCACATAAATGACAATCTATTTTAATCTTGTCTGTTTTAGTAACTAAAAGTCAAGTCATTTGAAATTCAGGTAAAAATTGACATTTATTATGACTTTACGAAAGATCTTGTCAGACGCCCAGGAACAGATGAGAATCCTGAACCATGAAGGCTCGGGAGCCCTTCTCTAACTGGCAATCATATACACAATTCATATATTGTAAGGAAATGTGGAAAATAAAAGGAAACATGGTCACTTTAATATCTCAACTGAGTAGTGCGAACATAAGTTCAATAAAACTCAAACCATCTAATACACCTTTGCGAAATCTCTATTACGAAAACGACAATCTATTTGAAACCGGGACAAGGCCCCCGGTCGGAGCATGAACTAAAAACAATGAGAACAACATAAGTAAACAAGATGCCTTTCGATGTAAGGGAGGTTCACCAACTCTGAATGTCTGGCAACAATCTACTGTTTAGCAGGACCGCTAGACTGGGCCTCAGAATGTGAAATATAGGGGGTCAATACAAAGTCTACTGGTATGTCAAACAACCCAAAATAACATTTTTTTATATATCATAATAAGAGGATTTTATAGAACAATAAACATAATGCATAAGTGAAAACACATGGGCATACTGAAATGAATTTCAACAACTCTTGGAAATCATGACTCATTTTCTATTTTCTCTGAGCTAAATGGTACACCCTATAATTCTGATTATCACATGAGTTATATGGGATCTGTCCTTGACTTGGCGGCTAAGCCCCCTACCCAAATTTTCCTCAAGGGTTGGAGTATCGGTATAGGAGACACGCCAGTCCACAAAGCAGAGTGCCATAATTCTCAATTATAATAATATATCATGGTAGGGCACTAAACGACAAAGCATGGAACCCAACTATAGTCCCAAGTTGGGATGACATAAACCAAGGAACACAATACCATATAGCATGGTGCCAAAATCCCGAGTCGACAAATCATGATTTCCAACATTGAGTCTTTCAACTCGTGCTTTCTTCGGGTAACTATCGAACTCTCTTAAGCCCAAGTTTTAATTCCTTAAAACCATTATTTATACATGCAAAATATTCAACACTTGTTCTGTTAAGGGCATACTATCACTTGGTATCCTCATACCCCCACTTGCAAGTCATTCATGTCATACCCCAACTTATAAGTCAAAACTCTTCTTCATGAGCATGATTGGGAATGTTTAATCATGATAAAATAGTAAATCTTATCCCCAGGGTATTTAGAGTAGTCCCACATACCTTAGACTACTTAGTTCAAAGGATAGGATCAAAATATTGATTTTGTTTCTTGGAAATCTTGAACATAAACTATGGATTCTTGATCTTGGGAGGGACGTTAGGCTTTTTTCTTGATAAATTTGAGTGAATTTGGGCATATTATGCACAAAAGACGTTTTAATTCACTGTTTATATGACTTGGGTTTGTAAGGAAAAGATAAGACTACCCCTCAGAATTAAAAGTTTCAGCAGAAATACAAATTTTGAGGCTAACCGATGAGCCATATTGGTGCCACCGCTATCGAATTTTGAGGCTAACCGCTGAGCCATATTGGTGACCTACTATTTTACAAAATCCTGACTTTGAGGCTTACCACTAAGATATATTGGTTCCACCACCATCGAATACCAAACTCTAGACGAATCAAAGATTCATAGCTCAACTTTTATATCAGTAAATTCTACGAACATCTTTCACTTCAAGAGAACTTCATAAAACAGGATAAAAATGACGACACATGAATTAAAATATAAATTATGGGATTAGAGATTAGACTCATAGGAACGACGGTTCAATTTCTAGATAAAAAATGTGGGTTGTTACATTATCTCCCCATTTGGATCATTCGTCCCCGAATGATGGGTAGGATCTTGTTGAAGCTCGAAAAGTTTGAAGTAAGGAATGTAACCTCGGATTGAACATTTTATTTTTCTTAAGAGAATATGCAAAGGCATCAAAAGAGTTTCATGATAATCCCTTAGTGAATCGTATACGCACGAAGCGTGAGTTGATAAGGATTGACATAGAGATGACCTTGCACATGATTCATGATCATCACAACATAAGACATGAGTTTATTTGGTGATAATAGGCCTGATTATATTAGTACAATCATGAAATGAGAATTCTCCAAGATAGGAATTGGAAGCATTCTCTACCTTACAAGATACAATGAATAGACCTAAAACTTAGAGACACCACTCAAACATGCCCCTAACAATAAATAACATACTTCATTATTTCCGACTTAAAATTCTCCCATAACGAATCTTACCACAAGAGTTTGAGTCCCACTATATAGTACTTCCATGTTGAAGCCTAACCTGAAGTTAAAAGGATGCTAACTTAAACTACGAGATCCTGTACTCTACATCACATTAACAAATTACCTCACCTCATCACTATAACCCAACAATCTCAAGTATTAATTCAAGGAGTAATAACCACATGGCGCATTGGTTTGTGTTTTCATCAATCACAACATTCAAGCCTATCATTACTACACCTACTTAATCGCTCTCTCCACTAAGACTATCAAATTCAATCATTCTCACAAAGATTTTCTCCATATATCTCCTTTCTAACTATTTCACGTAACGAAAGTTCATCTCCTTCTTTCCCCCTTCACTTATAACCTTATCTAAAGAAATCACATCAAACTTTTGACACTCAAGAACATCTACTCCCCTACCTAAAATCTTTCTATGCTTCCACAACCACCATCCTACTAACATACGGAGGGTCATTGAGGGACCCGAGCATAAGCATCATGAATGGGAGAAAATTCACAAACTAGCTTAATTCACCATCTCCCCATTAGGTCAAACTCACGATGCTAGACTTGCGAACATATTCCCTCATCAAATAAATAACCACAACTCTCAACAAAATAAGGTATCACCATACACATAAACGCTAAACTCCCTTTTTTTAATTAATTAATTATACTTTACAGGTATTGCTTTCCAAGAATGCTACTCTTAACTTTTATCCTCTATAGCAATCAAGTTACAACTCATAGTCTTATGAGCATACCCATACTCACTCCTTATTACATAAAAATCCAATCCATTCCACTTAACATTCTAACATTAGATCGCTAATCACATAAGCTACAACAAAATAAAATTTTGTAAAACTATCCCAAAGGCACATACCGTCTACATATATTCCCTCAATTCAGATCTAAAGAACATCACACAACAACTCCTATTTTCTCCTTTTATTACTTTATTTATTTCATTCTTGCTATTCCCTATTTGTTGTTTTTCTCCTTTTGTTATTTTATTTGTTTTCCTTCTTTCAATTTCTAAATTATTATCTCTTTGTATGTATAATTTTGTACTTTATTTTTTTATTTAGGGATTTGACAAATTGGGGTTTCAAGAACGAGTGGTGGACTACGCGTTAAAGTCTCCAAGGGAAGTTGATTGGAAGGATGGAGCTTTAGAAGTTTTCTATTAAGAGGTAAGAATGAATTTTCATATTCTTAAAAAAATTATAGATTTTTTTACTGCTTACTTCAAATTTTCTATGCACGCAACATACAACAACAAACCCAGTTTATTTCATGGTTGTTTTTTTAAACTTTTCATAGATTTATTTTTGTATAAATAACATGTCGAAGCCCAAGTGTAACACCCCAAATCTGGTACCCGGAATGCTACACAGTGCGTATGACCCTAAGGGACCACAAGCTAACCCATGACTGATATTTGTACCTGTACACTGCATAATATACTTGTAGAATGCGGAAAACATGAATAATAGGCCATAAGGTTCAACTAAATAGAATATCTGATAAATACTAACGTCCATAGAGGGTAACAAATACCCAAAAAAACTAAAAGTTGAATCTAAAATCCGAACTAAATCTGAAAGCCTGTAAATGCTGTTTGAAATAAGGAGTCGAAGGAACATGTCTCCAACTAACTCCATTTAGCAAAGCTGAACTGAAATAATGAATGAAATAAAATAATATTATCCTTGAATGGATGAGGACTCCCTGCAAAACTGCGACTGGAATGCTACAGCTGATCTGGAACTCATGCCTCTGGACCTATGGTTTAACATGAAAAAAAGCACCATAGCGAAAATGTGTTAGTACGACTGGGAGTACTGAGTATACAAGTGAGGTAGGCTAAATGCAAAAGGGTTTACATGCGTGAACAATGCTAACTGATTGACTGATATGAACGTAAGAGTACAAACATGCATACATAGTAACTAAAATCGTGAATACATGATATCTAGATCTGTACGCTAATACATGGTTTACTATTATCTTACATGAGTGACATTAAAATTTTGATGACATGGATTAATGTGTCTGACAGTACTGAATCTGATGGAACTACCTGAGTTCCGTACTATAACTGAATTGACTGTAACTGATAGTCCTAGTATAATGAAATCTGAAGAACTATTCGAGTTATTTTACTAAGACTGGGACAAAAATTATGGGAGGTAGTTGCTTAACCGACATGCCCCAATAACGCATATAGCTAGGTTAGGGTCCAATCTCTTCCCCGACTTGAAGGGTGTCAATACCATGCCACTGGGAAGAATAGCTTTGAGTGAGCCTTAGCTAGTAGGTACTCGAATGAGAATGGTGGGAACCCTAAAATGGCTGGTTAAGCCACCTCATAAAACCTAATATACTAGGTTAAGATGTCTCAACCTATGCTTGCTACGTAGTTCTGGAACACAAGGATGACTACTAAGAATCACACCCTAAACTGACAAGTGAGTTCCAATCTGTGGTTTCACTCGGTGCTAACTTCTACTCCTATCTGAAGAGAATGAACATGATTTAACTGGATGTACATTGACTGACTAACTTACTTCCGTTGACCGATGGAATAGTGCTACTATCTGAGAATTTATTAAGATCATGAGATTTCTAAGATTTCCTGAGTTGCATGACTGACTTATTTCTATAGATCGTGGCTTGATTGAAATTATTATGATAACGTGACATAGCTCTAGGCTCACAACTATATTTTTTTGGTACTAGTACCCCCAGGACTCGATGGAAGGAAACTGACACACATAACTGACTTGCTCATAAAATGGAGTCCACAATTCACCATATCATAAGTAGGGGATTTCACACTAAGCATAGTTCTCAACATCTTACATATGGAAGGGAAATTCATACAATATGTGTATACTTGCATAGCTTCAATTTCATTCTCAATCCACATCACAACAATGACGCATATCAATCACGTGGAATTCACGTGAAATAATAAAGCATAGAGCATGGACTTGTCATTTAAGAACTATTAAACCATAGGACACGAATCTTATCACCTTAAGAATTTTAGCAAACACTTTGCATGCATTTTTTTAGCTTAGGTGTGTTTTCATGAATTTCTCAATTTTAAACCACATAAAGTTCATTGATTTCAACTAACGAACACATATACTTCATGAAAACACCTTTATATATCATTTTGAAACTTAAACAACAATCATCAACATGTATATGGTCATATCAAAACATGACAATCATAATATAATATTTAAAACGTGGTTCTTAATCTCTATGAACGAAATGGATCCATAGATGAACACTACGCATTCCTTAGATGGAAGATTCTTAATGATTGATGGAGTAATTTTCTTGAACTTGAATCCCCAATTGAAAACCCTAATGTGTTCTTCAGAGGATTTTGAGAGAAAAAATATGTTATAATGAAATAAGGTCTCCATGTTTATAGAATATATATAGGGGTGGAAAGATGACCTAAATACCCCTCTAGATACGTCATTTAATTTCTGTGAAAATTACCAGATTTGGGCCCCCAACGCTATGCTGAGATATCGTGTTGCCCCCCATTTGTGACCTAAAAACTCACCGTGATGCGGTGGAATTGCAGAGAGACACTGGAAATTGACAAACACCATATTGTCTTATGGCGCGACGTGCCACTAACTGAAATGACACAATTGAAACTTTAAATCGCCATAACTTTTTCCCCGAGTGTCCATTTTAGGTGAATTTAGTATAGACGGAAAGCTTATTCAATTCTATACAATTTAGAGGGTATAAATCTGCAAAAATTCCACCTATAAATAAATTTATGCTCATTCAAAGATGACCCATGTGAAATCACACACGAAAACTTGGTGGATTCAAAACTTCTTAGCTTGGCTTACTCTAAGTGACTCTTATGAACATGCTTAACACATCATAAGCTCTATTATCACTAGGATACTCATCCTAATTTATGTGCTCTAATATTAATAATAGGATAGGAGGTTTCATGTGTAGGAATAATGGTTCATTTTTTAGCTTAGAAATATATGGGGTGTTTCACCAAGAAATTTATATTACCCTTATTTAGAAATCTAAAGGAAAAATTGATGCAAAAGAAAAGAGCATCAGAAAAGGAAAAAATCCTATATAACAAAGAGACAACATAAGATTCCATAATTAAAAAAAGTTAACTTCAAAAGAGTGAAGAACAAAGAACAACCATATAACAAAATATATCGATCTGTTACTAAAATAGTGAAGAAAAAAGTTTAAACATTTATTCAAAAATAGATGAAATTTACAAGTAGAGGAGGAGAGTGTGAAGAACATAGATAAGCCACTCCATATCTTGGAAGAATAAGTTAGAGAAAATAAAGGAAATGGAGCCTACAACAAAAGAAAATTTGTAGAGAATGTGAAAGAGATGAGAATGGTGCGTAATAGTTCAAAAGTAGTACACAAACTGGAGTATTGGTCGGTACACATGTTGGTTCATTGATGAAAGAATCCTATGTATATTGTAAAATTTCTAAGACCTTTAGTACGATTAACCAATGATGTGATTTCACTCGCTGCTCTATGTTGATTAAGAGAACATTTTGATTGACATAATTGAGGTATAATGTAATTTATATTTAGTTATTTTGTTGTCGTTATGTTGTCTAATTGCAGGAAGTATCTTTCTAATTTTTGTGAATTTTTTTTGATAGAAAAGATAAGCTTTTTAGATTCTTATTCCATACATGATTGTCCAATAGGTGGAACCAACCATCAAAAACTTAGGAAGATGAAGTACCAAAGAAAATGAATAACTGGTTATTCTAATTTTTTGGTCACCTCAGTATTTCAGCTTTACAGGTAGCGTCACATATCATTTTCTTGTAAGTTTCCTTTAATCTTGTCCCATTTAAAGTTAACTTGCGACATTTTCTTCGCATATACAACCATGTAAGCATCAAATCTGCTACCTATCTAATTTTATTGCAAAGAAGTTTATGTGCTAATATAAATTGGAAGCAAAAGACCTTACTGTATTGCTTACTAGGCAATACCTTCCTAGTACTAGCATAAATAAAATTGTTCACATCCTTAAAAATTCAAGACACAATGCCTTACAGTTATGAATGAACTGTAATTCCTCAAAATCTGATCCCGATATGTGACACGATGCTCAAGACTATGAGTAGCCTTAATATAACCTTGTCTACATACTACTGAGCCTAAATCTCATAATGATGGAAACATAGGTATAAAAGTCATGATAGAATGCAGAAATTGTCTATAATATCTGAGAATAATATTTGAAACATCAATACTAAATAATTTGAATCAAAACTGGCAGTCTGACAAGCCTCAATTACTAACACTAGAGAGTCATAGGGATAAACCCCTAGCTAACTCAAATTGTCTGAAAGAAATGCTAAAATCTCATAAACTGATAAACTGCAAAATCTGAGTAATAAGTCCCCGAGCTATGACGACTCACCAACTGTTGTATGTAGACAAAGATGCTCGAACTACTCACATGGCTGATATTGATCACCTGAACCTACATTATGAGACAACATAGCACATAGACATATATGTGGATCAATACTTTGAGGATGTACTGAGTATATGGGGTGAAATGCATAAGTAAAACATCATCTCATCATTATAATTTATAAAACAATGCATGCTAAATGTAAATGACTCACATAAGCTGGAATGTCTAAAATACTGAAATCATGAATAATAAATCAATCATGCTTTACAAATCTAGTGAGTCATAACATTTAGTTCTGAAAGTTGTACTTATATTCTCTCTTTAAATCTTACTGTATAAGTGTATAAAGGACTCACTCTAAATTCTGGAATCTGAAAGCTGAAGTCTGTAGTTAATATCATTCTATAAAGCATAATCTGAGTAAACTTTGTGAGCCTTTACACCTAGTTTTCTAAAATCTTTTCTGTTAATCTTTTCTAAAATATTTAATCTATAGGGAAAACACTTTATCTTAAGCTTACCTGTAATGGAATTCTTTCAAAGTTTTTCTTTACTTGTAGGGAAAACTTATTTATAATACTTTTACTAGCAGGGAGGTTCTCTTAACCGGCATAAACCATGCGATCTACATGGAGTCTAACGTCTCGTCCTCCTAAGGAAGAAATCTCACATTGGGGAGAGGTTTCATACTCTTTCCAAGGAGTATAACCTAAGCTAAGTGATCACATCTGATACTGTAAACCACATATAAGTGGGAATAAGCTGATAATCTGTACCTACATTGGCTACAAAGTTCTATGGAAGTAGGATGCGCTAAACCTACATTTCTCATTCGGTGCTAAATACTACTCCCTTTTTATTTGTTACGCTCATTCTATTGGAAATCCACTTTAAAACTAGCATAAGGGTTTATCTAAAACCACTAATGAATTTATCTAATAAAATCTATAAATAAAGCTAATCTGAATTTTCTAATTTAATAATTTGAAAAATGGATTCAAAAACTTATCTGATGATCATAATATCAAAGCTGTACTAAAAATCTATAAATAATCTGATAATAGGATGCTTAAAGAATCATCTTTCTTAAAATAATGTTCAATCTTGGGGTAATAACCCATGCTTCAATCTCAGGTCAAAACATAAAAATAGTCATGCTTGATATTAAAAACAATGATATTTCATCTTGAAATCTGTATATTACTGCAATAGGAAATATGAAAATAGACATGCAATTCAACTTCTAAAACATTGGAAATCTCAAAATCTTGCAAAGAGAAATAATGGATATGAACCCTAATTCAAAACTCATGGAATATCATTCAAAATAATATGAATTTAATGTAAAAGCTTGGTTTTGGGCACGAGGACAAAAGGAGATCCTTGTTCATAAACCCCACATACCTTGATTAATGATTACATGTACATTCTTGAATTATGGATTCCTATTTGAATTCTTAATAATGGATTCTTGATTATCTTGCCTTTGGAATCCTCAATTTAAAGATTTCTTGGAGAATCTATGGAGGAGTTTGATTTCTTAGAGAAGAGGTTTTAGAGCTCTAGGGTTTTGCTTTCGAAAGAGAAGATGAATAATAACCACAAAGTGCTTTCAATATGATTAATCTTGTGTTTTTGATGGATTGGGGGCTTGGAAATTGTCCAAAATACCCTTTTTAAAATCCAAAACCAAACTGGAAATGAGAACTAAAAATCCCAATTTAATGAGCCACCTGACGTGCCACTATTACGGTGGTTCACTGGAAATTGACGACTAGGAAATTGGTGGTCTCCGCAATGCGGAGCTATCGCGTTGTCCAACTAGATTTTGACAATTGGTACCTGAAACTTCAATGTGATATGCCACCATCACGGTGTCCTATAGAAATACCATTTAGGCTACTGGCACAATGCGCCAATATCACGTTGGGCGACTAGAAATTGATAATTGGAAAATTATCCCTCACCATAATTTGGGATATCACAGAGGGCCATTGGAATTTGACAATTATCATTTTATTGACATCCGCGATGTGCCAAGTGTCCAGGTGGCACACTGTCAACTTAAAAATGCTCTAACTCCTCAACCGAGTATCGGAATTAGGAGAATTTGGTATCGATGGAAAGCTTGTTCAATTTATCACACAATGGGAGATCTAAATCTGGAAAATTCCATAACAAATAAATATTCTTTTTTTGGTAAAATATTTCTTAACATTCTAGGAATGAATTTAAGCTAGGAAAAGTATGGGGTATTACATGAGCCTCTTATTCCAAGTAATCATTTCTGTATTTATTGATGTGCATGATTCACACAACTTGTTGACTGATGTAGAGCTTAATGCACTGGATAAATTAAAATCTAAGATTCAAAATGTAAGAACTATGGTGACTCCACATTCTCCACTCCGTTTTCATTTCTACTCCATTTTGTTCACACGCCATATTTTTTTTACATTTTTTTCATTGTTTTTCACATGTAATTCAGTGGATTTGAAGTTTTCCTAGATTTTATCTATTGATTACTACTAATATTGAATAAAGTAGCATATATATTTCTCAATTATCTTTTCGAGGTTAATTTTATGCTTAGAGATGATTGAATTGAATATCTCTGATGTAAGACAAGTGTGTGCATCTATTTATTGAGGAGACAAAATCAGAGAGAAGAAATTCTCGCGAATAAGATAGTAGACTCAGAAAATTGGCACTAGCTGTCGAGCAATAATCCCTAGGGAAATTAGAGGTGATTAGAACTTCTAGAATATGAGAAAAAGTATTTTTTGTGCTTAAATATGAAAATTGTAGTTAAAAAAACTTGTTCGACTATTGTTATAAATCAATGAAGCTAAGGTTCTTGGTGAAATGAAAACCTTTTGTGATGCACTATATTATTCTCTTACTCTCATTATTTCAATGTCTTATTAATGTTGTTTGATTTTTAGTCTCAAAATTATATTATTAATCTTCATATTATGTGAGGTAAGAACTTATGCGCATTGTGTATTATCATGTCAGTTGCTTCTCCTATTCATTTTTTATTCAAAGGTAATATCAGAATTTTAGGAGCTAAATGTGTGCCTCATTTTAGTTGGCTGGAGATAAAACACAAACCTGCTTCATCCGACTCTCTAACTCTTACTAGCCGTATAACTGTACAGCTATAACTCCGAAAAGTTTAGATTTTCATTGCCAAACTGTAATATCCCAAAAATCCAAACCAATAGTAGAGAGATGTTTCAACCTCATGCATAGTACATTATAGTTCTTTCTCAGTGATATCCATGAGTTTAATGTATATTAAGGCCTCAAATAACTCCCAACTATTAGACGAATCAAAATAATCCTTACTAATTGAATTTTTTATAAGAATATTGCATTAGTCAACTTTAAAAGAGAATATCTTTTGCTATATTGAGAATTTTCTAGATAAAAATCCACCTAATAATAGGAAATTGAATTAGCTTTCCAACGGTACCAATTTTTCCCGAATCCGATACTCGGGTGAGAAGTTACGACACTTTTAGTTCAAAATAGTAGCCCAAGGCAATAAGGCCGTGATAACGCTCAATCTACAGCTCTCGTAGGAGTGTAAAGCGGTCGTAGTCAAATATAGAACCCAACTGAGTTGGGTATCGATCCCTCAGGGAATAGCTTGGTCAACAAGTAAGCAACGATTACTAGACTTTTAGTGCAAGTCTCGTAAAAAGGGGGGATTGTAATGTGTAACCAAAATATTAAAGTAAAAACTAAAAATAGCAAAGTGAAGAGAAAGAATGTTTAATAGGTTGTAAAATAATGAGAATTGAAGAGTTGGGGTTATGTCCACCTTCTGAGTTTACGTCTCTATTAGCTATGAGTTATGCAGAATTCAGACATGCATGTGCTTATAGAGAATTGTATTTGATGGTAAATCCAGGCGTCTTTCGACCTATTCAAGGATTATTTCACTTTAACTCTTCCGAGCTTAAAGCGTATCTAACGGTACAAATTCTCCAAGAGGTTAATCCAGTTACGGCACTAACTTTCTAATAGGGGGTGGGACCCTACTACCTTGACATTATCTCTTTTCCAGACATATAACTTTTCTTTCGAACAAGTTACTGTTATACTGGTGTATTCTTGCGTTTGCAACCACAAAGAATTTAGATTAAGATGAAGAGAATAATGATATAAGCAGCATACGTGTCACAAACTCAAAAACTCATAGCAATAGATAGTATCTCATACGGCTTCCATAACCCCAACAGAGAGGTTTAGTTACCCATGAGTGCGAAGGAAATCACAATAGACATTGTTATTATACCACAATAAAGATTTTGTGTAGTAGTAGTGTGGTAGGCGTTAGGCATGAATTCCTAGCAAAGTAACGTTTCTCTTGTTGCGGATATTAAGAATTGAATATATGAATAGAAGAAGAATAAAAAGTAGAATTAAAAGTAGTAGTGAATGAATTGTAAGGTAATATGAGAGTTGTTGTTAAGTAGAATGTCTATAAACCTCTAGCAAAATAGGGTATTTATAATACCCATATCCTTTTCCTACTAAGTTAATGAAATACTTAACCAAATCCTACTAAGCTAATGAAATACTTAACCCAATTGTACTAGGTTAATGTATCATTACCCTAATCCTAATAAATTACTACTAGTCCCCAAAGTCTTCAGAATTGTTGTTTTAGCCCGGGACAGATTTTCCATGCGCCACTTTTGGTCCTTGGCGTTCAAGACTCCCTTTTCTCCTTTCGTGAAGCTTTCTTTGGCGTCAAGTTATCCATAAAATGCTGAATTCTGCATTATTTATACCTGAAACTTTGCTAATCATGTTCGTTAGCTCACTTACAGGAAAACAGACTAAAAGTGCATGAAATATATAATTTGTTCTCAAAACATTGCTAAAATATGGGTGAAATATAGCACTATAGGCGTGTAAATTCGCCTATCATCAACACCCCACACTTGAAGCTTTGTTCGTCCTCGAATAAACTATCATGTCCATCTAAACATCAACTTAGGGTTTCACAGTATCAACACAAAATATTCATCAAGACAAGCACAACAATTATCAACAAAGAGTAGTTTTCTGATCATTAGTAGAAATAATTCAACCTCCAACATAGACTCGTGATGGTAGTTAATTCATATCCAAAAGTTAAGGTACAAAGAGTTATACACAACTACCCAAAACTCATCAACCATGTGTCTCTCACAATATATTACCCATAATCACTCACAAGTATAGCATATTTTTCAAACATGGGTATAGAAATATCCTTGCTCTCTCTCTCACAAAGAATTCATATGCTGCAACTGATGACCATAGGCTTGCCCTTAGTGTAATGCTCCACTAAATGTCAGATCGCTAAGCTTAGGATCAACTAGGTCTTTTACGGGTTGTAATGTAGGCTAAGGGACAGGTAGGACTATTTTGGCCAGAAATAGTGACTATGTTCCTAAGTTCTTTAATACATCACATTGTATCATTAAAACTTTTCTTTCAAACAACCTTTCTACCTTCTTTTATTCTACCACCCTCTTTCTCCTCTTTTGTTTTTCAATTTTAAGCAACTTTTCAGCTTTCTTTTCCTTTTTCTTTTCTTAACATACCTCTTATGATAGAAATTCTTTTTCATAACAAATTCAATCACCATTACATTCTAAAGCATCATACTTACCCAACTTCCTCTTATATTGTCACATGAATTTACACTTTAAAGCACTTAGAAATTTGGATCAAATTCTGGTCTTGAAAAAAATGGATTAGGCTTACATATGAGGCTGTCAAAGAACATAGGCTAAAGGCTCAAAAGGGTTTAACTAGGATGATGTCCATGGGTAGGTTAGAATGAGGGTAAACAATTACAGGTTGCCAAAGAAATTCCTAAATGATCTCCTAAACTTGCACTCTTTATTTTCGCTTTACATACATACCAGGCAAGTTCTAGCATCAGCCACAAACATAGAATATACAATATCCTCACACACACAAGGCACATGGTCGACTTTATTGGGAGTAGTATAGACTCTTGACCCAACAACTGAAGGAATTATAGCACACAATATCACGTAGTGAGTCATAATTAGAGCCTAAACGTCTCAATAGTCATGATTTTAGCACAAACTCTTGTTGTAATCTCATGCTGCCTATTAGAATAATTTCATGCAAAGCTAAGTAAAAAAAAATTTAACTACAAAAAAAACAAAAAACGAAAAAAAAAAACTCAAACAAACAAACATAAATAAATACAAATGTGGATAAAGGAGTATAGCATGCAAATACCCCCACACTTAGACGGGACACTGCCCTCAGTGGAAAATAAATATGAAGAACCTGGTCAGTCGGACTCCTCCTCTATGTCGGGGGTCATAACCCCTTCGTCGGAATCATCATAGGAGTCGTTGTCATCAGAATTCTCCTCTACGTCGGAGTCTGGTATTCGTCGCTCATCATCGGTTGGCACATCATCATCAAGAGGTTCCTCAAAGTATGTACCTACTCCATACATCTCCCTTGCATGCACATTCATTGGATAGTCATGATCCAGCTGTTGGAGCTCTGCAGAAGTTGGAACACGTTCACCACTCATCATTGTGAATCGAGTCATGCCATAAAGATGGCGAAAGAAACTCTCATCCCGAGCATATCTCTCTGCCGTACTAAGGTTGACGCCATGTGTTGTTTCAGCATCTTTGACCTTTGTGAGGTCAACCTTCTTTGGATTGTGTGGGAGTCTATGATCAGCCGGTTCCTCTTCGATGTCTTCCTTCCTCAAAATTATAGTCAACAAGTTGCCGAAACTGAAAATTTTTGAGATGATTTGGAAAGTATGTGCGGCGCCTAGTTAGGTTTTTCAATGTGTTTGTGTTTCAAGACTAAGTCTCCTATTTATAGAAAAAGGTTGGGTCAGGTTTTGACCCATTTAATATTGGTTTTGGAGACAAAAAGTGACCATAGGCGGCGCCTTTAGCTTTGCCTATGCTTGGCATAGGCGGCGCCTTTTGCTTTGCCTTTGGTGATAATAGGCGGCGCCTAGTGCAAAGCCTTTAGTGACCATAGGCAGTGCCTTTCACTTTGCATTTGTGATTCAGAGACAAAAGGCTTTAGCATAGGCGGCGCCTATGCTATGGCATACTTAAGCATGGGCGGCGCCTATGCTATGGCACACTATATTTCCGAGACCTTAGGCCATAGTATAGGCCTTGCCATATTCGTGGCCTAGTTTTACCTAGGCCTAGCCTTGTTCGATGCCTATATTTTCATGAGCAATGCTCAATCCATAGTCTTTTGCATCTTCATTCCTAACTTACCACCTTTACCATGCAATCCGTCCAAATTGAAATTTGAAACCGATCTCCTTGTTTTTTACCTCTTGCACCTACATTTGCTCAAAACCAATGAAAACGATTAGTACGATGGGTTGCCTCACACTAAGCGCCTTAGTTTTGGTCGTGGCACGACTCTTCTTTTTGGATTTTTATTAATCAAAAGTAAAACACATACTAGAACGAAAAAAATGAAAAATGATATACGATGGGTTGCCTCCCATCTAGCGCCTTATTTATTGTCGCGGCACGACATAGTTACCTCGAGTACTTAGACTTCGTGAGATAAGTGATGGCCATATAATTTATCTAATCAAGAGGACCGATATAGGGTTTAACTCGTTGGCCATTCACTTTGAAGATAACACCATTGGTGTCTTCCAACTCAACTACTCCAGACGAGTAGACTTGGATAACTTTGTATGGACCAGACCACTTGGACTTTAACTTACCTGGGAATATCTTCAATCTGGAGTTGAAGAGAAGCACCATATCATCCTTTTGAAAGTTTTGTCGAACAATCCGCTGATCATGATACTTCTTCATCCACTCCTTGTACAGGTCCAATCTTTCATAAGCATGCAGACGGAATTCATCCATCTCGTTCAGTTGCTCCAATCTCAGATTCATTGCATCATCCCAATTCAGATTCAATCGCTTTAATGCCCACAATGCCTTATGTTCAAGCTCAATGGGTAAGTGACAAGCCTTCCCATAAACTATTTGATAAGGGGACATGCCAATTGATGTTTTGAATGCAGTCCTATAGGCCCATAGTGCATCGTCCAGCTTCCGAGACCAATCTGTCCTATTAGCATTTACCGTTTTAGCAAGGATTTGCTTGATCTCTCAATTGGAAACCTCTACCTGGCCGCTAGTTTGTGGGTGATAAGGCATGGCTACCTTATGTTGCTTGACACCATATTTTTCCAACACAGATGTGAATAGTTTGTTGCAGAAGTGAGATCCTCCATCGCTTATAATAGTACGTGGTACTCCAAAGAGAGAGAAGATATTTCTCTTTAAGAATGCTACAACACGCTTTCCCTCATTGTCGGCCAATGCTACAGCTTCAACACATTTTGAGACATAATCTACAGCAACTAGGATGTACTTCATTCCAAATGAATTTACGAACAGACCCATGAAATCAATACCCCATACGTCAAAGAGCTCTACTTCAAGAATTTTTTACATGGGCATCTTATGGTGTTTCGAAATAGCACCTTGTCTTTGGCATTGGTCGCATATTCTAACAAATTCGTAGGCATCTCTGAATATCGAAGGCCAATAATATCCTCTTTGCAATACCTTTCTTGTTGTCCGATTACCTGCGTGATGTCCACCAACTTGGGAAGTGTGGCATGCTTCCAATATATTAGGTACCTCTACATGGGAGATACATCGTCGAATAACACCATCCGCACATCATCGAAACAAATATAGCTCATCCCAAAAGTAGTGTTGTACATCATGCATAAACTTCCTCTTTTGATGATAAGATAAGTTTCCAGGTATCACATTACTCACCACAAAATTTGCAAAGTCGGCATACCATGGTAATCCTTCCATTATTTCTGCTAAGATCTCCTCATCAGGGAATGCATCATCAATCTCGATTTCAGGCTGCGCCATATGCTCGTTCTCGAGTCTAGACAGATGGTCATCCACTTGGTTCTCACAACATCTTCTATCTTTAACCTCGAAATCAAATTCTTGCAGCAGCAAAACCCATCGAATTAGTCTTGGTTTTGCATCCTTCTTTGTCATTAGATACCTTAGAGCTGCATGGTCTATATGAACTATCACTTTGGTACCCAAGAAATAAGCTCGGAACTTCTCAAACGGATACACAACCACTAGGAGCTCTTGTTCTGTGACAGTGTAGTTCTTTTGGGCTTCATTCAGGTCCTTACTCGCATAGTAGATAGGATGAAATAGCTTCTCCTTTCTTTGTCCAAGTACAGCACCAACGGCTACCCCACTAGCATCACACATGACTTCAAATGGGAGAGACCAATCTGGTGCTACCATGATAGGGGCTTCAATTAGTTTTTCTTTGAGGCATTCGAATGCCTTCACACAATCTTCATTGAAGTCAAACTTTGCATATTTCTCTAAGAGTTTGCACAATGGACTAGAAATTTTGGAGAAGTCTTTGATAAACTGTCGATAGAAACCTGCGTGACCGAGGAAACTACGAACACCTTTCACAGAGATTGGGGGTGGCAGCTTCTCAATAACATCAATTTTCGCTCGATCCACCTCAATTCCTCTTTCGTAGATTTTATGCCCAAGAACGATACCTTCTTTTACTATAAAGTGGCACTTCTCCCAATTCAGCACTAGGTTGAATTCTACACATCTTTCCCATGCCATGCTTAGGTTTGCCAAGCACGCTTCAAAAGACTCACCAACAACTGAAAAATCATCCATAAATACCTCCAAAGTGTCTTCAACCATATCAGAAAAAATGGACATCATACATTGCTGAAAAGTCGCTGGTGCGTTTCATAGCCCGAATGACATACGTTTGAAGGCAAACGTACCATATGGGCATGTGAACGTTGTCTTCACTTGGTCTTCGTGAGCAATACAAATATGATTATAGCTGGAATAGCCATCTAAGAAACAAAACCATCCTTTCCCCACTAATCGATCTAGCATTTGGTCCATAAATGGCATTGGAAAGTGATCTTTGAGTGTCCAAGAATTTAGCTTTCGGTAGTCCATGCATACCCTCCATCCGGTGACAGGTCTAAGTGGAATAACCTCATTCTTTTCATTCGCGACCACCGTCATGCCTCCTTTCTTGGGAACACATTGTACCAGGCTTACCCATGTACTATCCGAGATTAGATATACAACTCCTACGTCTAACCACTTAATTATTTCTTTCTTCACCACTTCTTGCATAGGTGGGTTTAGATGCCTTTGATGCTCAATAGTGGGTGTGAAATTCTCTTCAAGCTGAATCTTGTGTGTACAAATCCCAGGTGGAATACCAATAATATCCGCAATGGTCCATCCAATGGCTCTTATATACTTCCGTAGAATAGCAATGAGAGTTGCATCTTGTTGCTCACCCAAATCTGCTGCCAGAATGACTAGAAGTGTATTTCCGCTTCCTAAGAATGCATACTTTAAATGACTTGGCAGCTCCTTCAATTCTAACGTGGGTGGCTCTTTAATAGATGGCTTAGCTGGTGGTGTGGGTCGATTTTTGAGATCAAGGTCCAGCTTCTTGGGAGCATGGTGATATGTCCCTAATCCTGATAGAGCACAAATAGCTTCTTCACAATTTTCAGCATCCTTACTCTCACCATTCATAAGCAAAGTCGCCAATGGGTCATCAATCAGCTGCTCCTCTTCAAGTAATTCTTTCTCATCATCAAAGTAAACATCAGCCACCGAGAATACATTCAGCTCTTAACCAAATCCTACTAAGCTAATGAAATACTTAACCCAATTGTACTAGGTTAATGTATCATTATCCTAATCCTAATAAATTACTGCTAGTCCCCAAAGACTTCAGAATTGTTTTTTTAGCCCGGGACAGATTTTCCATGTGCCACTTTTGGTCCTTGGCCTCCAAGACTCCCTTTTCTCCTTTCGTGAAGCTTTCTTTGGTGTCAAGTTATCCATGAAATACTAAATTCTGCATCATTTATACCTGAAACTTTGCTAATCATGTTCGTTAGCTCACTTACAGGAAAAAGGACTAAAAGTGCATGAAATATATAATTTGTTCTCAAAACATTGCTAAAATATGGGTGAAATATAGCACTATAGACGTGTAAATTCGCCTATCATCAGGCTGCATTGCGGTGATGGCCAAAATCAAGTTTGTCTTTTTCAAGTGTGCCACCGCGATTACCGTCGCGACGCACCAAGGGGACATTTCGCAATAGTTCTTTTCCAGTGGGGTATCGCGATTGGCACCGCATCGCGACAAGCTTCTTATTTAGGATCTTCCATTTTCAGAGGCACAACGCAATAACACCGCATCGTTACATAGTGTAAAATGGGGATTGTCAGTTTTCAAGTGGCCTGATGCAATTGCACCGCGTCGCGCTGGAGCCAAAAATTGAGACTTTTGTGATTTAAATTCTAGGGACCGTTTGGTCTTTTTCATAGCCCCTAATCCATCCAAACACGGGATTTAAGTCCCAATAGAGTATTATTTGCTCATTATTTCATAATTTTCTCAAAAAAATTAAAGTATCCCTCTTTCAAGAACAAAAACTATAGCTTTCTAAGTTCAAAATCAAAACTCAAGAATTCACCATCAATTCTCATGAATTCATCAACCCAGGTATGTTTAGTGTTCATCTATGGGTTTATTTCACCCATGGAGTCCAAATATCAATTCTAAATTAAAGTTGGTATCTTTATAAGTTTTTCATGATTTTTAATTGTGATTTTAACCATGAATTCCTATGAATTATAATTCTACACCGTGTTTACATGAAATTGTTGTTGTTATTCAACCCTAAATGTTTTAATGATGTTATTCACTGATTTAATTCATAATTTGTGATGTTGATGTTGAAATCATGTTATTACTACAAGATTGAAATTATTCTCATGCTTAGCTTACACTATGAATATCAAGTGTTTGATGAAATCCCTACAAGATTGAATTTTGAATAAATGCTTTCATATTATATCCTCAAAGTTTTAGTACTATTTTTCTATTATTGATATTGAGTCTTGGGGGTTGTGAATACCCAAAAACATAGCTATTTACTTAGTCTCAATATCCTTGGAATAGCTTCAGAATATGTTGTGAGCATTATTAGTTCAATCAGTCATCATAATCAGTTAAACTTAGAATAGTTCAATATCTTGAGTCAGTTCCATTGGGAGTAGGACTTAGCACCGAGCGAGCGTAGGGATGGCGAATTCCTTGTTAGATAGGTAGAGTCATTAGCAGCATTCCCTGTACTCTCGAACTACATAGCCAGTGTAGGATATGAGAAATCACCCATCAATTTAGGCTTGACTACCTCACAGGGGTCACCGTCAGTTTAGGCTTGACATCCTTAGTCCTTTGGGACAGTACATTTGTGGATCCACACAGCCAGTGTTAGTACCCATGGCACAGTAATACACCCTTCCAATTGGGGTCACAAATTGGACCCCAATTTTCTCATTGGTCCATGTCGGTTATATGATAGCTCCCAAAGTCTCAGTCCAGTATTCATTATACTTCAGTTCAGGATTGTATTGACCATAGCATACCGATATCGATTATTCAGTTATCAGATTTCAGTATTTTAGTTTACATATTTTATTAAGAATATGTTTTATTCTTGGTCATACATTCTCAGTATTTACAGATTTCATTCATTCTATTCAGTACATCATGCTGTTCATTCATTTAGTTATTACTCCTGTACATGAAAACATGCATATCAACCTACCTCATTTAGCATACTAGTACATTCTAAGTACAGATCACATTCTTTTTTCTTGCACTATGATGTATCATATTGTAGGTTCGAATGCTCAGTTCATAGACCGCGTATAAACCTTTCAGATTATCAGCCGTAGTAGTGGTGAGACCTTTATTTCAAGGATAGACTAAATTTATTTTCATACTTTTAGTTCAGTAGTTAAGTAGAGTTAGTTGGGGATGGTCCCATCAACTCTTATTCAGTCAGTAGAGGCTTTTCAGACTAGTATAGACTGTTAGACAGTTTTGTTATTATTTTATTAGTTCTAGACAGTTGTTTCCAGTTTAATGATCTAATATTGTTTTCAGTTATTTAAAACCTTATAGCTTATCTATTGTTCTTCCGCATATGTTATTATATTATTTTATGCTCACAGCAAGTACCAACTCATGGGTTAGCTTATAGTCTCTCGGGACTGTAAGCACCATGTGGCACCCAGGGTGTACTATTGGATTGTTACAAACTTGGTATCAGAGCCTAAGTTTGTAATGTTTCCTAGAAAGTCTGAAAGCCGCCTCGATTAGATTCTTGTGCATGGGTGTGAAACGCACCACTCTTATGGACAAGAGACTACGAGGTATTTTAAGTAAAGTTTCCCATCTTTCAGTGTTCATGTCATGCAACCAACCATGAGCTCATGTTAAACTCTCTTTCTAATTTGTTCTTCCTTCTATTTACAGATTATGCCTCCCAGAATGACAAACGAAAGATGAAATATGAAACAGCCAGCATCTTCGCCTGTTCAAGAAGATCCCCTGAAGGAGCATGTTTCCCATGTAAAGTTCAGAGCTTCATTCACTACTATAGCTCACTGTGTAGAAGCACAAAATGCTCATCTTGCTGCTTTCCCAGCAAACCCAGTGTCCAATAATGTCGCAGCTAGGATTTAGGACTTTACCCGAATGAATCCTCCTCTATTTTTTAGATCAAAATATGAAGAATATCCGTAGTAATTCTTAGACATGGTCCAGAAAGTAATAGATATTATGGGGGTAACTTCTAGTAAGATTGTTGCATTGGTTGCTTACCAATTACAGCATGTGGCTCATACACTGTTTAAGCAGTAAAAGGTAGATAGAGGCGTAGATGTAGGGCCTATAGAGTGGGAAGAGTTTGCTACTGCCTTCTTATATAGATTCTTTCTACTGGAACTAAGAAAATCCAAAGTGTTAGAGTTTATCAACTTGAGGCAAGGAAATATGAGTGTGAATGAGTATTCTCTTAAGTTTACTCAGTTAGCTAGGTATGCTCCTTATGTGGTAGCTGATACCAGATCTAGGATGAGCAAGTTTATGTCTAGGGTATCTGATAGTATGGTCAATAAGTGTAGGACTGCGATTTTAATTAAGGAGACGGACATATCGAGGCTTATGGTCCATACTTAACAGATTGAGATATAGAAGGATAATGAGAAGGAGAGAGATAACTAGAGGCCTAGAATATGTAGCTTTAATTTCACTCAGCCAAAGTCAAAAAGTGGTAACCGTCATAAGCTCCATCAGAAATCTTTAGTCCTAGCTCAATCTTTAGCTAGTGACCTAGTACACAAATTCAAAAATGATAATATGTATAGAGCTTCAGGATCTAACTCCCAAGGCAGTGTAAGCAGTATTCATACAAATCCTCTTTGCAAAAAATATAGTAGAAACCGTTAGGGTGAGTGTAGAGGTGACAGTGATGTATGCTTTGGGTGTGGTAATACAGGCCATCAAATTTGAGAGCGTCGGGCAGTTGCTAAAAAAGGTTGGGATTTATGCCAACAGGGCTAGTCCCCTCAGTTATCAATTCTAGCCAGCCACTAGACTCAGTAGGGTGGCACTTCCAGCGCTACTAGCGACCAGCGTCTAAATAAGCTCTATACACTTTAGTCTCAATAAGATTACAAAAGTTCTCCTGACGTAGTTACTAGTACATTGCAAGTCTTTCACTTACATATTTATGATTTACTAGACCCTGGAACTTCTTTTTTTTGTAACCTCTTACATAGCCATCAACTTCAGAGTCAGTCCCAAAATCTTAGCAGAACCGTTTTCAATGTCTACCCCAGTAAGTGTCTCTATTGTAGCCCATCGGGTATACACGAACTTTCTCATTACAGTGTCTCAAACGGTTACTTCAATTGACCTCGTGGAGTTAGAGATGATACATTTTTACGTCATTCTTGGCATGGATTGGCTCCACTCATGCTATGCTTTAGTGGATTGCAAGAACAGAGTAGTTCATTTTCTATTTCCAAATGAATCGGTTCTTGAATGGAGGGGTAGTACTACAACACTTAGGGGTCAGCTTGTTTCATAACTTAGAGCAAGGAAAATGATACCCAGAGGGTGTATTTATCATCTTGTCTGAGTAAAAGACTCAAATTTTGAGACTCCTAATCTTGAGTCAGTTTCAGCAGTGAGGAAATATCCACATGTGTTTTCTAAAGATCTTCCCAGAGTTCCTCCCGAAAGGGAAATTAACTTCGGAGTAGACCTTGTTCTAGATACCCACCCTATCTCTACTGCTCCATACAGAATGGCTCCAGCCGAACTCCAAAAGTTAAAAGAATAGTTGAAGGATATCCTAGATAAGGGATTTATCAGGCCCAGCATTTCCCTGTGGGGCACACCAATTTTATTTGTGCGTAATAAATATGGTTTTCTTAGAATATTTATTGACAACGGTAAGTTGAACAAAGTCACAATCAAGAACAAATACCCACTTCCCAGAATTAATGACTTATTCGACCAACTTCAGGGTGCTAGTTATTTTTCTAAGATAGATCTCAAATCCGGCCATCAACAGCTCAGAGTCAGAGAATGTGACATTCCAAAAATAGCTTTTAGAACCCGGTACGGTCACTTCAAATTTCTATCCATATCCTTTGGTCTCAAGAATTCCCCAACAACCTTCACGGACTTGATGAACAGAGTGTTCAAACTGTACGTTGACATATTTTTCATAGTCTTTACTGATGATATTCTTTTCTATTCCCGTAACGAAAATGATTATACAGACTACCTCAAAATAGTATTATAGACTCTTAGAGCCCATTAGTTTTTCGCTAAATTCAGTAAGTGCGAATTTTGACTACGAGAAGTAGCTCTTCTTGGCCATATTATTTATGGTGATGGCATTCGAGTAGATACTCAAAAGACCGAGGTGGTGAAAAACTGGACCAGACCCATCTCAATATTAGATATCAGGAGTTTCTTGGGTTTGGCTGGCTATTATCAACTGTTTATTGAGGTATTTTTATCCATTGTGTCCTCTATGTATATATTGACTTAGAATAAACTTAAGTTTCAATGGTTAGATTCTTGTGAGAGGAGTTTTTAGGAGTTGAAGACTCGACATACCACAACCTCAATTTTGACATTGCCATATGGTTCAGATAGGTTTTTTTGCATATTGTGATGCTTCCAGAGTTAGTTTAGGGTGTGTTTTGATGCAAAAGGATAAAGTTGTACCCTATGCATCTCGATAGCTTAACCCCCATGAAAAGAATATCCCACCCATGATCTTAAGTTAGTGGATGTTGTGTTGGCCTTAAAGTTTTCAAGGCACTATTTATATGGGGTGCGTGTTGATGTGTTCACAGATCACAAAAGCTTGCAGTATGTGTTGTTGCAAAAGGATTTGAATCTGTGTCAGAGAACATGGTTAGAGTTGCTGAAAGGTTAGGATATAAGTGTTTTGTACCATCCGAGAAAGGTCAATGTTGTGGCAGATACCCTAAGTAGATTGTCAATGGGTAATGTTGCTCATGCGAGGGTGATAAAAAGAATTTAGTTAGAGAAGTTCATCATCCTTTTAGGTTAGGTGTTCGTTTGGTTGATTCAGCTGGGGTAGAGTTTGGGTTCAAAATAGTTTGGAATCTTCTTTGGCTGCCGAAGCGAAGGAAAAGCAGGATAGGGATCCTAGTCTGCTAAAGTCGAAGGAGTCAATTAAAGATCATAAAGTAGAGGTTTTCTCTTAAGGGAGAGATGGTTTGTTGCATTGCTAGGGTAGACTATGTATGTCATGTGTTGATGAGTTGAGACAGCGAATTCTTGCAAAAGCGCATGGTGCGCGTTACTCAATTCATCTAGGGTCCACGAAGATGTGCGATATGTGGGAAATCTATTGGTGGAGTGGGATAAAGAGAGAGATTTCAGAGTTATTGGCTAAGTGCTCTATTTGTCAATAGGTTTATATTAAACATTAGAAGCCCAGTAGGTCTAGGCAGGATTTCAATATTCCCACTTAGAAGTGGGAGGAAGTGAACATGGATTTTGTGATGGGTTTGCCTCGTACTTGCCGTTAGCATAATTCAATTTGGGTCATTGTAGACAAGATGACGAAATCAGCCCATTTCTTGCCAGTCTATACTTCTTGTTCAGCCGAGGACTATGCTAAACTCTATCTCAGAGAGTTGGTTAGGTTATATGATATTTTATTTCCCATCATTTCAGATAGAGGTACTCAATTTACCTTGCACTTTTGGAAGGCTTTGCAGAAAGGTTTTGGTACCCAAGACCACCTCAGTACAACCTTTTACCCTTAGAAAGATGGTCAGGAAGAAAGGATAATTCATACCCTTGAGGATATGTTGAAAGCGTGTTCCTTTGACTAAGGGCAGTTGGGATGAACACTTGCCTTTGATTGAGTTCCCGTATAATAATAGCTGTCATTTCAGTATTCAGATGGCTTAGTTTGAGGCTCTATATGGAAGGAGATATATATCTCTGATTGATTGGCTTGAAGTAGGTGAGGCCATGGTAGTGAGGCCTGACTTGTTGTTTGATGCCTTAGAGAAAGTACAGTTTATCAGGAAGAGGCTTAAGGAAGCACAAAGCAGATAGAAATCCTATCCATATGTGAGGAGAAAATACCTTGCATTTGAGGTTTCCAATTTGTATATCTAAAGGTCTATCCCATGAAAGGAGTAAAGCATTTTGGTAAAAGGGTAAGCTTAGTATCCGATATGTTGGCCCTTACTAAATTATGAGCATTTTCGGAAAGATGGCCTATGATCTTGAGTTGCCTGCAGACTTAACATTAGTGCACCCAGTATTCTATATCTCCTTGTTGAAGAAGTGTACTAGATACCCAACAGTTTTCGTCCCCTTAGAAACCATATATGTTTAGAACAACCTCTCTTACGAAGAAATTCCAGTCGAGGTCCTTGATCAACAAATTTGTAGACTAAGGAACAAAGAGGTTCCCCTAGTCAAAGTTCTTTGGCCGAATTAGTCCGTTGAGGGAGCCACTTGGGAAGCAAAAGAAGATATACTAACCAAGTACCCTCATCTTTTCTCCGCAAACTCGGATTCATCTAAGGTAACAACCTTCTTAGAATTTCTCTTTGCCATGCTCAGTTTCAGCTGCATATCATTCGCATGTTAGTCATGATTTCATAGAACCAGTTTATTAATGTGTTACACTTTAGACTCAGTCATGTAATCAACTATATCCAACATGTAACCTAAGTTCCTCAATCTTTTCAGCTTAACCAGTCTCATTCGAGGGCAAATGTTCCCAATGGAAAGATATTGTAATACCTTAAAATTTCAAAACAATGTTAGAGCCATGTTTCAAGATCATGCATAGTACATTATAGTTATTTGGTAGTGATATGCATGAGTTTTATGTAAATTAAGGTCTCAAATAACTCCCAGCTATTAGACGAATTAAAATAATCCTTACCGATTGAATTTTTGAAAAGAATTTCTCTTTAGTCAACTTCAAACGAGCATATCTTTTGCTATATGGAGAGTTTTCCAGCTCAAAACCCACCAAATGATAGGAAATTGAATTAGCTCTCCAATGATACCAATTTCACCCAAATTTGATACTCGGGTGAAAAGTTATGGCACTTTTAGTGCAAAATAGTAGCCCAACGTGATAAGGCCGCATCGTGGTGATGGCCTAAACCACGTTCGTCCTTTTCCAGTGTGTCACTGCAATTGACACCACATCACGCTAGGGGACCATTTTGCAATTGTCCTTTTCCAGTAGGGCACCGTGAGCCAAGCTTCCTGTTTGGGCTCGTCCATTTCAAGAGGTGCAATGCGATAGTACTACATTGCACAGTATAGTAAAATGGTGATTGTCAGTTTTCCAGTGGCCTGATGTGATTGCACCGCGTCGCGCCGGAGCCAAAAATTGGGATTTTCAGCTTTTGTGATTTAAATTCCAGGGACTGTTTGGTCTTTTTCCATAGCCCCAAATCCATCCAAACATGGGATTTAAGTCCCAATAGAGCATTATTTTCTCATTATTTCACAATTCTCTCAAAAAATTAAAGTAGCCCTCTTTCAAGAACAAAAACCCTAGCCTTCCAAGTTCAAGATCAAAATTTAAGAATTCACCATCAATTCTCATGAATTCATCAACCAAGGTATGTTAAGTGATCATCTATGGGTTCCTTTTAACCCATGGAGTCCAAATATCCAATTCTAAATTCAGGTTGGGATCTTTACAATTTTTTCATGATTTTTAATTGTGATTTTAACCATGAATTCCCATGAATTGTAATTCTACACCATGTTTACATGAAATTGCCTTTGTTATTCAACCTCACATGTTTTAATGACGTTATTCACTGATTTAATTCATAGATGTTGAAATCATGTTATTACTACAAGCTTTAAATTAATCTCATGTTTAGCTTACACTACGAATATCAAGTGTTTGATGAAATGCCTACAAGAATGAATTTTGAATAAATGCTTTCATATTATGTGCTCAAAGCTTCAGTACTATTTTTCTATTATTGCTATTGAGTCCTGGGGGTTGTGAATACCCGAAAACTTAGTTGTTTACTTAGTCTCAATATCTTCAGATTAGCTTCAGAATATATTATAAGCATTATCAGTTCAGCCAGTCACCATAATCAGTTAAAATTAGAATAGTTCAGTATCCCGAGTCAATTCAGTTTGGAGTAGCATTTAGCACCAAGTGAGTTCAGGGATGGAGGCTTTCCCAAAAGATACGCATAATCGTTAGCAGCAGTCCTTGTACTCCAGAAATACATAGCCATCATTGGATATGAGGAGTCACCCGTCAGTTTAGTCTTGACTACCTCACAGGGGTCACCCGTCAATTTTAGCTTGACACCCTTAGGCTTTTGGGATAGTAGATCAGTGGATCCACACAACCAGTGTCAGTACCTATTGTACGGTACTGACACCTTTCCAACTGGGGTCACAGATTGGACCCAATTTGCTCATTGGGGCATGTCGGTTAGGTGATAACTCCCATAGTCTTAGTTCCGTATTTAGTATACTTCAGTTCAAGCTTGTATTGACCATAACATACAGATATCGGTTATTCAGTTATCAGATTTTAGTATTTCAGTTTACAAATTATATTTAGAACATGTTTTATTCTTGGTTATGCATTCTCAGTATTTATATATTTCATGCATTCCATTTAGTAATTCATGCTATTCATTCAGCTATTTATTACTCTTGTACATGAAATCATGCATATCCGCCAACCTCATTTAGCATACCAGTACATTCGAAGTACTGATCGAATGTACATTCAAAGTACTGATCGCATAATTTTTTCTTGCGCTATAATGTATCATATCATAGGTTCGGATGCTCAGTTCTCGGATCATGGATAGACCTTCCAGATTATCAGCCATAGCAGTGGCAAGTCTTCATATTTCGAGGACAGACTATATTGATTTTCATGCTTTCAATTCAGTAGTTAGATGGAGTTAGTTGGGGCCTGTCCCATTAAATTTTATTCAGTTTGTAGAGGCTTTTCAGAATAGTATAGACAATCTGTCAGTTTTGTTATTATTTTATTAGTTCCAGAGAGTTGTTTCTAGCAGTTGTTTCCATATTCATGATACAATATTGTTTTTAGTTATTTGAAACTCATGACTTATCCGTTGTTTTTAGACATATGTTATTATATTATTCAATGCTCACATCAGGTACCAGCTCATGGGTTAGCTTGTGGTCTCTTAGAACCGTAAGCACTGTGTGGCACCCAGGGTGTACTCTCGGGGCGTTACAAAAACTTGCACATGTATGTTTCGAAATAAATAACTAAGTGAATGCTTTGGATGCACAGTCATGGATTGGTATAAGTGATGTATTGAGAAGCCCCTGCCACCGTTGACCAAGCTGAATCTTATGGTTTTAGGCAATGTTTCTCAGATGACTACCACTCCCTCGATAATAATTGGTATATTTCTCTGCTCAGATGTTTTATGGCTGAAATTTATATGCATGTACACATAGATGCTAAATATTCTCGTATTTCTTACTATCGGATAAGAGAAATATATAGGTCACATTCAAAATTGGCGTCGAGAGATTACCGGGGCTGATGATCGGTAACTATAACCTTTTACATAAGATAGTGGAGTTTCTACTTTGAAAATACCTGCATTTTTGTAACAGATTCCAGAACAAATGGTAGTTACTTCTTGCTGCTTTCAGGAACCCTCAGTTTCTCCTCACTTTAAGGGATGACTTCGAAGGAAGAGTACCCAATCATCCTTGGAAGGAACATATGGTGTGTTAGGGTTTTGGCCGTGATTTTTTTACCAAAATTAAGTTTTACTTTTTCTTAGAAGGAAAATAAAAGTAACAATAAATACTTTTACTTTTCTTGAAAGGAAAATATAAAACTTTTTGATATTTGGCAAACCTCTTTCTTAGAGGAAAGGTTTTGGAACTCTATAAATAGATGACCCCCTTCTCATACCATAACACAATAGCTTCCACAATGTAGTCGTTATAAGAGTATGGTTTAGGGGGAGATTTATCCCATAGGTTTATGTTTTTTCATAGATTTTATTTTTTCAATATTGTTTTTAATATGTAGGTTGTTTGACCGAATCATATTAATAATATGTCTTTTTAATATATGTTTTATTTGTCATCTGAAGTATTACTACAAAAATTTGATTATTTGGAATGAATTATTTTGCCACTTATAAGTCATATTTCGGCTCAAAAGAGTAGTGTGACGAAAAAGATTTCGTCAATCAATTGTCTCTAAAAGTGGGTCGCCAAAAGTAGACAAAGACGATTTAGTGCTTCGTCGCTAAAACAATTAAATTAGGTACAAAAAAAAATCGTTCCCAAATGTGTAACATTTATGACGAATTTGTTGTCATGAAACTGTAATTTTTTTTGTAGTTGATGGTAAGCTTTTGTCACAAAAAGTTAGCAATACCTACAAAATTTATTGTCTCTAGAGTTATATATATTTCATGGCTGAACAAATGTATTTTCGTCACTATTGACAACTTTTTGTATACAACAAAAATTTTTGTCCTTAAATGTATGAATTAGTGATAAATTTATTATTAAAATAAATATTAATAATTTTGTACTTAAATCTACCATTTGTCACTAAAAATAGTATTTTTTTTACCGACAATGTAGAATCGTCACTAAATTATTATGATTTCTGACAATTATTATTGTCATAAAATACAAAATTAATTTGTATCAAATAAAAAGGAAGATATTGAGACAAATACATATGTCACTAAATATAGTCAAACTTATGACAAACTAGTTTATTTCGTGACGAAAATATTTTCCTTGAAAAGTCTAATATAATCGTTGCTAAAAGTTATCTTTGATAATAAAATCTTTTGTCACAAATTACAAGAAATCGCTTAATTATTTCATATTGATATTATTTTTTAAATTAGAATTGAATAAATCAAAATTAAAATGATAAAACATGTCAGATGGATAAAATTCACCCACAATTATACAATTACGAAAACTAAAATTGTACTAAGGTAATATCTCTTCACAGTTCAAAGAAAAGTAAAACTAGTCCAGCACAAAAGAAACTAACTGAAATATAGTACTAAATATTACTCCTATCCTAAACTAAGGCAGATATGTAGAGGATTCCTCGAAAGTACCAATAACGTGTTGAGCTTGCAATTAGTCTTCATTCAACCCACTTTTACACCTGTGGAAAAGAGATGAAAATTAAGATTGATGATGAGTCTTTCAGGTTTGATAGTTAAAATAACTCTACTTCCTACTTCTTCTCCAAGCCACAACTAGAATCCATTAAACATGTAATTATTAAAACCAAGGCTACCCAGAAACTAGATAAATACTATCCAGTAAACACATCAAACTTATATAACAACAACAATAACATATTCGGTGCATTCCCACAAAGTGAGGTTTGGAGAGGGTAACTGTACGTAGTCCATACCACTACCCTAAACGAATTATACAACAACATAGCCAGTGTATCCCCACATAGTGGGGTATGAGGAGGATAATGCGTACGCAGTGCACACCACTACCTCGAATAAAGTAGAGAGATTGTTTTTGATAAACCCTGACTCAGGATAGATAACAGTATAACAAAAAAACATAAAAGCTCACAACAACGGTACAACACACTTCTAGCTCAAACAAGTCAGAGAAGTTTCAATTATTCAATAGTAATTAATTAGAAAACAAAACTAAGTAGAACTAATATAGTCTATTATAAATATACCGACAACTTATCAGTACCCCGTAATTGTCTATTTAAACCCACGAGACAAGATATAATGGCAAGCAAAAAGGAACATATAATAACAAACATCGAAATATTCCTATAGACATGTTTTCTAAAGGATTACACAATGTGATGCAGTCAACACACATAGAGAATGAAAATTACATCATTTCGAGAACTTACCAGTGAACAACAGCAAAAGAGATAATAAGAATAATAACAGCCAAGCACTTGTAACAGTGAAATATGGAAGATGATTTTAGTAAGCCTTGAAGGAAAATTGAAGAACCATCAAAATACATAATTGCCTTGTATTAAAATAGCCAGTAATTCTTTTTGTTTTTCTTTATTTTAGAGAGTAGTAATTGTCATTCAAGAACTGTCCCTCTAATGAAAAGAAGGGCGGTTTATACAGTAGTAGTAATACAGTAGCACAAAAGGAAAAAGTATATTATAAAAAAAAATCACTTTCGAAAATTAAAGAAAAAATTTATCAAGAATCAATTAGGAGAAAGCTCAATCCCTTTAATGCCGTATTTACCATAAAAAAAATCACATGCAGGCAATAGTTAATATACATTTACTTTGCAGAAAGAAAACTAAAAATGGACTCAATCAATTATTTAATGTTTTACTATAAATAGATGAGGAAAATAAGGTGCGAATTTAAAAGAGAAGAGATAATAATAATAGCAACATGTATCAACACTAGTATTTAGCATATATATTAACAATTGATTTACAAATCATAAGGCAACTAATCACAAAAATCAAACTAAATCCATTCCACCAATCTACTAAATCAATTTAGTACTTTCATTTAGGAATAAGCATAATCAATATTTTACCATAAAAGCAGATTCAAATTTCAGTCAATATCAACTAAATCAAACTTAATACAAGTATAACATCTTTTAAGAACAAGCAGAGATAAACACCTAATTAAACAAATTGAATCAACATTCAATGTCAGATATCACAAACTTTAGATTTAACAGATTAATTTAGGCAATTTGCACCCAAAAAAGAAAAAGATCATGCAAATTAAACCAAAGAAAACAATCATGCAATTAAAGGATTGAGGAATAAAATCGTATAATCGTCGGGTTCACCAAAAGGGACCTCACCGGTCCTCAATTTCTATTAGAACGTGACCGGTGAGAAGAGGGGGAGGCTGAATCACGGCTGGGGATGCGTTGCTGGTTCACGATTGCTGGAGACGGCCATGACGATGATGGATCGGTAGAGGACAGGCGGCGGGATACCGCTGCTGCTGCTGATTATCTATATCTATAATCAATCTATAATCAGTCCTGATGAGAAGGTAAAATCCTATTTTTCATGCGGTTCCTGAAGATAAAGTGAAGTCCCATTTTTCAGAAGGGTCCGAAACAGAAGGTAAAATCCCATTTTTCAGGAAGGCCCCGGACAGAAAGTAAAATCTCATTTTTTAGGATGGTCCTGGACAAAAAGTAAAATCACTTTTTTAGGAAAGTCCTGGACATAAAGTAAAATCCCATTTTTCAGGAGGGTCCTGAACAAAATATAAAATCCTCTTTTTCAGGAGGGTCCTGAATATAATATGAAATAAATTTTTCAGGAGGGTCATAAACAGAAGGTAGAATAAAGTCCCATTTTACAGGAGGGTCCTGATCAGAAAGTAAATTCCCATTTTTTAGAAGGGTCCTGAATTGAAAGTAAAATCCTATTTTTCAGGACGATCCTGAACAAAAGTAAAATCACTTTTTCAGGAGGGCCCTGAACAAAAGTAAAATCTCATTTTTAGGAAGGTCTTGAATAGCAAGTAAAATCCCTTTTTTTAGGAGAGTCCTGAACAAAAGTAAAATCCCATTTTTCAGGAGGGTCCTGAAAAGAAAGTAAAATCTCATTTTTCAGGAGGGTCCTGAACATAAAGTGAAATCCTATTTTTAAAGAGAGTCTTGAAGAGAAGGTAATATCCCATTTTTCAGGAGGGTCTTGAACATAAAGTAAAATTCGATTTTTTAGGAGGGTCCTGAACAGAAAGTAAAATCCCATTTTTTAGGAGCGTCCTGAACGTAAAGTGAAATCCCATTTTTTCGAAAGGTCCTGAACATAAAGTAAAATCTCATTTTTCAGGAAGCTCCTAGACATAATGTAAAATCCCATTTTTTAGGAGGGTCCTGAACAAATGTAAAATCCCATTTTTCAGGAGGGACCACCACAGAAATTAAAATCCCATTATTTAGGAGGGGCCTAAACAGAAAGTAAAGACCCATTTTTCATGAGGGTCCTGAACAAAAGGTAATATCTGAAAAATTCCATTTTTCAGGAAGGTCCTAAACATAAAGTAAAATCCTCTTCTTCAGGAGAGTTCTGAACAGAATGTAAAATCCTAATTTCAAGAGGGTCCTAAAAATAAAATAAAATCTAATTTTTCAAGAGTCCTAAATAAAAGGTAGAATTCTATTTTTCAGGGTGGTCCTGAATAAAAGTAAAGACCCAATTTTCAGTGGGGTCCTGAACAAAAGTAAAATCCTATTTTCAGGAGGGCCCTTAACAAATGTAAAATCCCATTTTTTAGGAGCGACCTGAACAGAAAGTAAAATCCCATTTTTCAGGAGGGTCTTGATCAAAGGTGAAATCCTATTTTTTCGGAGAGTCCTGAACAGAAGTAAAATCCTATTTTTCAGGAGGGTCTTGAATAATATGTGAAATCTAATTTTTAAAGAGGGTCCTGAAGAGAAGGTAAAATCCCATTTTTCAGGATGGTTCCTTAACAGAAAGTAAAATCTCATTTTTCAAGAGGGCCCTGGATAGAAAGTAAAATCCCATTTTTTAGGAGAGTCCTTGACAGAAAGTAAAATCACTTTTTTTAGGAGAGTCCTGGACATTTAGTAAAATCCCATTTTTCAGGAGGGTCCTGAACAGAAAGTAAAATCCCATTTTTTAGGAGGGTCCTAAACAGAAAGTAAAATCTCATTTTTCAGGTGGGTCCTGAACATAAAGTGAAATTGTATTTTTCAAGAGGCTCCTAGATAGAAGGTAAGATCCTATTTTTTAGGATATTTCATAACAAAAGTAAAGTCCCATTTTATAGAAGGGTCTTGAATAGAAAGTAAAGTCCCATTTTGTAGGAGGGTCCATTATAGAAAGTAAAATAATATTTTTCAGGAGGGTCCTCAACAGAAAGTAAAATCCTATTTTTCAGGAGGGTCCTGAACAAAAGTAAAATCCCATTTTCAGGAGGGACCTGAGCAACAAGTAAAATCCCATTTTTTAAGAGAAGCCTGAACAAAAGTAAAATCCTAATTTTTAGGAGGGTCTTGCACAGAAAGTAAAATCTCATTTTTCAGGAGGGTCCTGAACATAAAGTGAAATCCTATTTTTAACGAGGGTCCTGAAGAGAAGGTAAAATCCCATTTTTCCAGAGGGTCTGGAGCAGAAAGTAAAATCCCATTTTCCAGAAGGGCCCTGAACATAATGTGACATCCCATTTTTTAGGAAGGTCCTGGACAGAAAGTAAAATCCTACTTTTCAAGAGGGTCCTGGATATAAATTAAAATCCCATTTTTCAGGAGGGTCTTGAACAAAGTAAAATCCCATTCTTCAGGAGGGTCCTCAACAGAAAGTAAAATCCCATTTTTTAGGAGGAGCCTAAACAGAAAGTAAAGTCCTATTTTTAAGAATGGTCCTGAACATATGGTAAAATCTCATTTTTTTAGGATGGTCCAAAACAGAAAGTGAAATTCCATTTTTCAAGAGTGTCCTAAACAAAAATTAAATCCTATTTTTCAGGAGAGTCCTGAATAGAAGGTAAAATCCCATTTTTCAGAAGTGTCCTGAACATATAGTAAAATCGACATTTTCAGGAAGGTCTTGAATAAAATGTAAAATACTATTTTTCAGGAGGGTTCTGAACATAATGTAAAATCTAATTTTTCAGGAGGGTCCTGAACAGAAGGTAGAATTCCATTTTTCAGGACGGTCCTGATCGAAAGTAAAGACCCATTTTTCAGTAGGGTCGTGAATAGAAACTAAAGTCCCATTTTTTAGAAAGGCGCTGAACAGAAAGTAAACTCATATTTTTCAGGAGGTTCCTGAACAAAAAGTAAAATCCTATTTTTCAGGAGGGTCTTGAACAAAAGTAAAGTCCCATTTTCAGGAGGGCCCTGAATAAAAGTAAAATCCCTATTTACAGGAGGGACCTGAACAGAAAGTAAAATCTAATTTTTCAGGAGGGTCCTGAACAAAAGGGAAATCCCATTTTTCAGGAGGGTTCTGAACAGAAAGTAAAATCTAATTTTTCAAGAGGGTCTTGAACAATATGTGAAATGCTATTTTTAAAGAGGTTCGTGAAGAGAAGGTAAAATCCCATTTTTCAGGAGGGGCCTAAACATAAAGTAAAATCCCATTTTTCAAGAGGGTCCTGAACATAAAGTGAGATCCTATTTTTCAGGAGGGTCCTGAACGGAAGGTAAAATCCCATTTTTCATGAGGGCCCTATACATAATGTAAAAACCTATTTTTCAGGAGAGTCGTGAACAGAATGTAAAATCCCATTTTTCAGGAAGGGCCTGAGCAATATGTGAAATCCTATTTTTAAAGAAGGTCCTGAAAAGTAGGTAAAATCCCATTTTTCAGGCGATTCTTGAAGATAAAGTGAAGTCCCATTTTTCAGGAGGGTCCAGAACAGAAGGTAAAATCCTATTTTTCAAGATGGCCCTGGACAAAAAATAAAATCCCATTTATTAGGAGGGACCTGGAAAGAAAGTAAAATCACTTTTTTCAAGAAAGTCCTGGACATAAAGTAAAATCTCATTTTTCAGGAGGGTCCTGAACATAAAGTAAAATTCTATTTTTATGGAGGGTCCTGAACATAATGTAAAATCCAATTTTTCTGGAGGGTCCTGAACAGAAGGTAGAATCCCATTTTTCAGGATAGTCCTGCACAAAATTAAAGTCCCATTTTACAGGAGGGTCATGATTAGAAAGTAAAGTCCCATTTTTTAGAAGGGTCCTGAATAAAAAGTAAAATCTTATCTTTCAGGAGGATCCTGAACAAAAGTAAAATCCCTTTTTCAGGAGGGCCCTGAATAAAACTAAAATCCTATTTTTTAGGAAGGTCTTGAATAGCAAGTAAAATCCTACTTTTTCGGGTGTCCTGAAAAAAAGTAACATCCCATTTTTCAGGAGAGTTCTGAAAAGAAAGTAAAATCTCATTTTTCAGGAGTGTCCAGAACATAAAGTTAAATCCCATTTTTAAAGTGAGTCCTGAAGAAAAGGTCAAATCCTATTTTTCAGGAGGGTCTTGAACATAAAGTAAATTCCATTTTTCAGAAGGGTCCTGAACAGAAAGTAAAATCCCATATTTTAGGAGGGTCCTGAACAGAAAGTGAAATCCCATTTTTTAGTAAGGTCCTGGACATAAAGTAAAATTCCATTTTTCTGGAAGGTCCTAGACATAATGTAAAATCCCATTTTTCAGGAGGGTCCTAAACAAATGTAAAATCCCATTTTTCAGGAGGGACCTCCACACAAATTAAAATCCCATTTGTTAGGAGGGGCCTAAACAGAAAGTAAAGACCCATTTTTTATGAGGGTACTAAACAAAAGGTAATATCTCATTTTTTAGGATGGTCTTGAGCAGATGGTGAAATGCCATTTTTTAGGAGAGTTCTAAATAGAGAGTAAAATCCTCTTCTTCAGGCGAGTTCTGAACAGAAGCTAAAATTCTATTTTTTAGGAGAGTCCTGACGATATACTAAAATCCCATTTTTCAGGAGCGTCCTGAACAGAATGTATGATCCCATTTTTCAGGAGGGTCCTAAAAATAAAGTAAAATCTAATTTTTCAGGAGGGTCCTGAATAGAAGGTAGAATTCCATTTTTCAGGATGGTCCTGAATAAAAGTAAAGAACTAATTTTCAGTAGGGTCCTGAACAAAAGTAAAATCCTATTTTCAGGAGGGCCCTGAACAAATGTAAAATCCCATTTTTTAGGAGCGACCTGAACAGAAAGTAAAATCCCATTTTTCAGAAGGGTCCTGAGCAAAAGTGAAATCATATTTTTTAGGAGAGTCCTCAACAGAAGTAAAATCCTATTTTTCAGGAGGGTCCTGAATAATATGTGAAATCCAATTTTTTAAGAGGGTCTAAAAGAGAAGGTAAAATCCCATTTTTCAGGATACTCCTGAATATAAAGTAAAATCCCATTTTTCAGGAGGTTCCTGAACATAATGTAAAATATCATTTTTCAGGAAGGCCCTGGACTGAAAGTAGAATCGCATTTTTTAGGAGGGTCTTGGACAGAAAGTAAAATCACTTTTTTCAGGAGATCCTGGATATTAAATAAAATCCCATTTTTCTGGAGGGTCCTGAACAGAAAGTTAAATCCTATTTTTCAGGAGGGTCCTAAGCATAAGATAGAATCCCATTTTTCAGGATGTTCCTATACAAAAGTAAAGTCCCATTTTACAGAAGGGTCCTGAACAAAAAGTAAAGTCTCATTTTTTAGGAGGGTCCATTATAGAAAGTAAAATCATATTTTTCAGGAGGGTCCTTAACAGAAAGTAAAAAAATCCTATTTTTCAGGAGGGTCCTAAACAAAAGTGAAATCCCATTTTCAGGAAGGACCTGAGCAACAAGTAAAATCCCATTTTTTAGGAGGGTACTAAACAAAAGTAAAATCCCATTTTTAAGGCGGGTCTTGAACAAAATGGAATTCGCATTTTTCAAGAGGGTCCTGAACATAAAGTGAAATCCGATTTTTAAAGAGGGTCTTGAAGAGAAGGTAAAATCCCATTTTTCAGGAGGGTCCTGAGCAGAAAGTAAAATCCCATTTTTCAGGAGGGCCCTGAACATAAAGTGAAATCACATTATTCAGGAATGTCCTGGACATAAAGTAAAATCCCATTTTTAAGGAGGGTCCTGAATATAAATTAAAATCTCATTTTTCAGGAGGGTCCTAAACAAAGTAAAATCCCATTTTTCAGGAGGGTCCTGAACAAAAGGTAAAATCCCATTTTTCAGAAGTGTCCTGAATATATAGTAAAATCGACATTTTCAGGATGGTCCTGAATAAAATGTAAAATCCCATTTTTCAGGAGGGTCCTGAACTTAAAGTAAAATCCCATTTTTTGGGAGGGGCCTGAACAGAAAGTAAAATCCTATTTTTCAAAAGGGTCCTGAACATAAAGTGAAATCTAATTTTTCAGGAGGGTCCTGCACAGAAGGTAGAATCCCATCTTTCAGGATGGTCCTGAACAAAAGGAAAGTCACATTTTACGGGAGGGTCCTGAACATAAAGTAAAGTCCTATTTTAAAGAAGGGCCCTAAACAGAAAGTAAAATCCTATTTTTCAGGAGGGTCCTGATCAGCAAGTAAAATCCTACTTTTCAGGAGGATCCTGAACAAAAGTAATATCCCATTTTCAGGAGGGCCCTGATCAAAAGTAAAATCCCATTTTTTAGGAGGGACTTGAACAACAAGCAAAATCCCATTTTTTAAGAGGATACTAAAGAACAGTAAAATCTCATTTTTTAGGAGGGTCCTGAACAGAAAGTAAAGTCCTATTTTGAAGCAGGATCCTAAACTAAAAGTAAAATCCTATCTTTCAGGATGGTCCTTATCAGCAAGTAAAATCCTATTTTTCAGGAGTGTCCTGAACGAAATTAAAATCCCATTTTCAGGAGGGCCCTGATCAAAAGTAAGATCTTATTTTTAGGAGGGACCTGAATAGCAAGCAAAATCCCATTTTTTAGGAGAGTACTGAACAACAGTAAAATCCCATATTTCAGGAGGGTCCTGAACAGAAAGTAAAATTCCACTTTTCAGAAGGGTCCTGAACATAAAGTGAAATCCCATTTTTTAGTAAGGTCCTGGACATAAAGTAAAATCCCATTTTTCTGGAAGGTCCTAGACATAATGTAAAATCCCATTTTTTAGGAGGGTCCTATACAAATGTAAAATCACATTTTTCAGGAGGGACCTCCATAGAAATTAAAATCCCATTTTTTAGGAGGGGCCTAAACAGAAAGTAAAGACCCATTTTTTATGAGGGTACTGAACAAAAGGTAATATCTCATTTTTTAGGATGGTCTTGAGCAGATAGTTAAATTCCATTTTTCAGGAGGGTTCTAAACAGAGAGTAAAATCCTCTTCTTCAGGAGAGTTTTGAACAGAAGCTAAAATTCTATTTTTCAGGAGGGTCCTGAAGATATAGTAAAATTCCATTTTTCAGGAGCGTCCGGAACAGAATGTCAGATCCCATTTTTCAAGAGGGTCCTAAAAATAAAGTAAAATCTAATTTTTCAGGAGGGTCCTGAATAGAATGTAGAATTCTATTTTTCAGGATGGTCCTGAACAAAAGTAAAGACTTAATTTTCAGTAGGGTCCTGAACAAAAGTAAAATCCTATTTTCAGGAGGGCCCTGAACAAATGTGAAATCCGATTTTTTAGGAGCGACCTGAACAGAAAATAAAAATCCCATTTTTCACTAGGGTCCTGAGCAAAAGTGAAATCATATTTTTCAGGAGAGTCCACAACAGAAGTAAAATCCTATTTTTCAGGAGGGTCCTGAATAACATGTGAAATCCAATTTTTTAAGAGGGTGTAAAAGAGATGGTAAAATCCCATTTTTCAGGATGTTCCTGAATATAAAGTAAAATCCCATTTTTCAGGAGGTTCCTGAACATAAAGTAAAATCTCATTTTTCAGGAATGCCCTGGACAGAAAGTAGAATCCCATTTTTTATGAGGGTCTTGGACTGAAAGTAAAATCACTTTTTTCAGGAGATCCTGGACGTTAAATAAAATCCCATTTTTCAGTAGGGTCCTGAACAGAAAGTAAAATCCTATTTTTCAGAAGGGTCCTAAACATAAGATAGAATCCCATTTTTCAGGATGTTCCTTTACAAAAGTAAAGTTCCATTTTACAGGAGGGTCCTGAACAAAAAGTAAAGTCTCATTTTTTAGGAGGGTCCATTATAGAAAGTAAAATCATATTTTTCAGGAGGGTCCTAAACAGAAAGTAAAATCCTATTTTTCAAGAGGGTCCTAAACAAAAGTGAAATCCCATTTTCAGGAGGGACCTGAGCAACAAGTAAAATCCCATTTTTTAGGAGGATACTAAACAAAAGTAAAATCCCATTTTTAAGGTGGGTCTTGAACAAAATGGAAATCGCATTTTTCAGGAGGGTCCTGAACATAAAGTGAAATCCCATTTTTAAAGAGGGTCTTGAAGAGAAGGTAAAATCCCATTTTTCAGGAGGGTCCTGAGCAGAAAGTAAAATCCCCTTTTTCAGGAGGGCCCGGAACTTAAAGTGAAATCCCATTATTCAGGAATGTCCTAGACATAAAGTAAAATCCCATTTTTAAGGAGGGTCCTGAATATAAATTAAAATCCCATTTTTCAGGAGGGTCCTAAACAAAGTAAAATCCCATTTTTCAGGAGGGTCCTGAACAAAAGGTAAAATCCCATTTTTCAGAAGTGTCCTGAATATATAGTAAAATCGACATTTTCAGGATGGTCCTGAATAAAATGTAAAATCCCATTTTTCAGGAGGGTCCTGAACTTAAAGTAAAATCCCATTTTTTAGGAGGGGCCTGAACAGAAAGTAAAATCCTATTTTTCAAAAGGGTCCTGAACATAAAGTGAAATCTAATTTTTCAGGAGGGTCCTGCACAGAAGGTAGAATCCCATCTTTCAGGATGGTCCTGAACAAAAGGAAAGTCACATTTTACGGAAGGGTCCTGAACATAAAGTAAAGTCCTATTTTAAAGAAGGGCCCTAAACAGAAAGTAAAATCCTATTTTTCAGGAGGGTCCTGATCAGCAAGTAAAATCCTACTTTTCAGGAGGATCCTGAACAAAAGTAATATCCCATTTTCAGGAGGGCCCTGATCAAAAGTAAAATCCCATTTTTTAGGAGGGACTTGAACAACAAGCAAAATCCCATTTTTTAAGAGGATACTAAAGAACAGTAAAATCTCATTTTTTAGGAGGGTCCTGAACAGAAAGTAGAGTCCTATTTTGAAGCAGGATCCTAAACTAAAAGTAAAATCCTATCTTTCAGGATGGTCCTTATCAGCAAGTAAAATCCTATTTTTCAGGAGTGTCGTGAACGAAATTAAAATCCCATTTTCAGGAGGGACCTGATCAAAAGTAAGATCTCATTTTTAGGAGGGACCTGAATAGCAAGCAAAATCCCATTTTTTAGGAGAGTACTGAACAACTGTAAAATCCCATATTTCAGGAGGGTCCTGAACAGAAAGTAAAATTCCACTTTTCAGAAGGGTCCTGAACATAAAGTGAAATCCCATTTTTTAGTAAGGTCCTGGACATAAAGTAAAATCCCATTTTTCTGGAAGGTCCTAGACATAATGTAAAATCCCATTTTTTAGGAGGGTCCTATACAAATGTAAAATCCCATTTTTCAGGAGTGACCTCCATAGAAATTAAAATCCCATTTTTTAGGAGGGTCCTAAACAGAAAGTACAGACCCATTTTTTATGAGGGTACTGAAAAAAAGGTAATATCTCATTTTTTAGGATGGTCTTGAGCAGATAGTGAAATTCCATTTTTCAGGAGGGTTCTAAACAGAGAGTAAAATCCTCTTCTTCAGGAGTGTTTTGAACAGAAGCTAAAATACTATTTTTCAGGAGCGTCCTAAAGATATAGTAAAATTCCATTTTTCAGGAGCGTCCGGAACAGAATGTCAGATCCCATTTTTCAAGAGGGTCCTAAAAATAAAGTAAAATCTAATTTTTCAGGAGGGTCCTGAATAGAATGTAGAATTCTATTTTTCAAGATGGTCCTGAACAAAAGTAAAGACTTAATTTTCAGTAGGGTCCTGAACAAAAGTAAAATCCTATTTTCAGGAGGGCCCTGAACAAATGTAAAATCCCATTTTTTAGGAGCGACGTGAACAGAAAATAAAAATCCCATTTTTCACTAGGGTCCTGAGCAAAAGTGAAATCATATTTTTCAGGAGAGTCCACAACAGAAGTAAAATCCTATTTTTAGGAGGGTCCTGAATAACATGTGAAATCCAATTTTTTAAGAGGGTGTAAAAGAGATGGTAAAATCCCATTTTTCAGGATGTTCCTGAATATAAAGTAAAATCCCATTTTTCAGGAGGTTCCTGAACATAAAGTAAAATCTCATTTTTCAGGAATGCCCTGGACAGAAAGTAGAATCCCATTTTTTAGGAGGGTCTTGGACTGAAAGTAAAATCACTTTTTTCAGGAGATCCTGGACGTTAAATAAAATCCCATTTTTCAGTAGGGTCCTGAACAGAAAGTAAAATCCTATTTTTCAGGAGGGTCCTAAACATAAGATAGAATCCCATTTTTCAGGATGTTCCTTTACAAAAGTAAAGTTCCATTTTACAGGAGGGTCCTGAACAAAAAGTAAAGTCTCATTTTTTAGGAAGGTCTATTATAGAAAGTAAAATCATATTTTTCAGGAGGGTCCTAAACAGAAAGTAAAATCCTATTTTTCAAGAGGGTCCTAAACAAAAGTGAAATCCCATTTTCAGGAGGGACCTGAGCAACAAGTAAAATCCCATTTTTTAGGAGGATACTAAACAAAAGTAAAATCCCATTTTTAAGGTGGGTCTTGAACAAAATGGAAATCGCATTTTTCAGGAGGGTCCTGAACATAAAGTGAAATCCCATTTTTAAAGAGGGTCTTGAAGAGAAGGTAAAATCCCATTTTTCAGGAGGGTCCTGAGCAGAAAGTAAAATCCCATTTTTCAGGAGGGCCCGGAACATAAAGTGAAATCCCATTATTCAGGAATGTCCTAGACATAAAGTAAAATCCCATTTTTAAGGAGGGTCCTGAATATAAATTAAAATCCCATTTTTCAGGAGGGTCCTAAACAAAGTAAAATCTCATTTTTCAGGAGGGTCCTCAACAGAAAGTAAAATCCCATTTTTTAGGAGGAGCCTGAACTGAAAGTAAAGTCCTATTTTTCAGGAAGGTCCTGAACAGATGGTATAATCTCATTTTTTAGGATGGTCCAATATGGAAAGTTAAATTCCATTTTTCAAGATAGTCCTAAACAAAAAGTAAAATCCTATTTTTCCGGTGAGTCCTGAACAAAAGGTAGAATCCCATTTTTCAGAAGTGTCCTGAATATATAGTAAAATCGACATTTTCAGGATGGTCCTGAATAAAATGTAAAATCCCATTTTTCAGGAGGGTCCTGAACATAAAGTAAAATCCCATTTTTTAGGAGGGCCCTGAACAGAAAGTAAAATCCCATTTTTCAAAAGGGTCCTGAACATAAAGTGAAATCTAATTTTTCAGGAGGGTCCTGCACAGAAGGTAAAATCCCATCTTTCAGGATGGTCCTGAACAAAAGAAAAGTCACATTTTACAGAAGGGTCCTGAACATAAAGTAAAGTCCTATTTTAAAGCAGGGCCCTAAACAGAAAGTAAAATCCTATTTTTCAGGAGGGTCCTGATCAGCAAGTAAAATCCTACTTTTCAGGAGGATCCTAAACAAAAGTAAAATCCCATTTTCAGGAGGGCCCTGATCAAAAGTAAAATCCCATTTTTTAGAAGGGACTTGAACAACAAGCAAAATCCCATTTTTAGGAGGGACCTGAACAGCAAGCAAAATCTCATTTTTTAGGAGGGTACTGAACAACAGTAAAATCCCATATTTCAGGAGGGTCCTGAACAGAAAGTAAAATTCCACTTTTCAGAAGGGTCCTTACATAAAGTGAAATCCTATTTTTAAAGTGGGTCCTGAAGAGAAGGTAAAATCCCATTTTTCATGAGGGGTCCTGAACAAAAAAAAATCCCATTTTTCAGGAGGTTCCTAAACATAATGTGAAATTCCATTTTTCAGGAGAGTCCTGAACAGAAGGTAAAATCCCATTTTTTAGGAGGGTCCTGGATAGAAAGTAAAATCCCATTTTTGAGGAGGGTCCTGGACAGAAAGTAAAATCTCTTTTTTCTGGTGAATCTTGGACATAAAGTATATTTCCATTTTTCAGGATGGTCCCGGACATAAAGTAAAATCCATTTTTCAAGAAGGTCCTAAACATAAAGTAAAATCCCTTTTATCAGGTGTGTCCTTGCCATAAAGTAAAATCTCATTTTTCATTAGGGGTTTGAACATATAGTAAAATCCCATTTTTCATGAGAGTCCTGAGCAAAAGTAAAGTTGCATTTTTCTAGAGAGTCTTCAACAAAAAGTAAAATCCTATTTTTTATGAGGGACCTAAATAGAAAGTAAAGTCCCATTTTTACAGTGGGTCCTTAATAGAAGGTAAAATCCTATTTTTCAGGATGGTCCTGAACAGAAAGTGAAATTTTATTCTTTAGGGGGGTCCTAAACATAAAATAAAATCCTATTTTTCAGGAGAATCCTGAATAGAATGTAATATCCCATTTTTTAGGAGGGTCCTGAACAGAATGTAAAATCTCACTTTTCAGGAGGGCCCTGGATGGAAGGTAAAATTCCATTTTTACAGTGGGTACCGAACGGAAGGTAAAATCCCATTTTTCATGAGGGCTCGGGACAGAATGTAAAATCCCATTTTTTAGGAGGGTCCTAGACAGAAAGTAAAATCATTTTTTTCAAAAGTGTCCTGGAAATAAAGTAAAATCCCATTTTTCAGAAGAGCCCTGAACAGAAAGTAAAATTTTATTTTTCAAAAGGGTCCTGAACATAAACTAAAATCTAATATTTCAGGAAGGTCCTGCACAGAAGGTAGAATCCCATCTTTCAGGATGGTCCTGAACAAAATGAAAGTCACATTTTGCAGGAGGGTCCTGAGCAGATAGTAAAGTCCTATTTTTAAGCAGGGTCCTAAACTGAAAGTAAAATCCGCTTTTTCAGGAGGGTCCTAATCAGCAAGTAAAATCCTATTTTTCAGGAGGGTCCTGACCAAAAGTAAAATCCCATTTTCAGGAGGGCCCTGATCTAAAGTAACATCCCATTTTTTAGGTGGGACCTGAAACGCAAGCAAAATCCCATTTTCTAAGAAGGTACTGAACAACTGTAAAATCCCAATTTTCAGGAGGGTCCTGAACATAGAGTGAAATCACATTTTTCAGGAAGGTCCTGGACATAAAGTAAAATTCCATTTTTTAGGAGGGTCCTGGACATAAAGTAAAATCCCATTTTTTAGGAGGGTCCTTAACAAAGTAAAATGCCATTTTTTAGGAGGGTCCTCAACAGGAAGTAAAATCCCATTTTTATGGAGGGGCCTAAACAGAAAGTAAAGTCCCATTTTTCAGGAGGGTCCTGAACAGAAGGTAAAATCTTAATTTTTAGGATGGTCCATAACAGAAAGTGAAATTCCATTTTTTAGAAGGGACCTGGATATATAGTAAAATCTCCATTTTCAGAAGAGACCTGAACAGAATGTAAAATCCCATTTTTTAGGAGGGTCCTAAACATAAAGTAAAATCTAATTTTTCAAGAGGGTCTGGATCAAAAGTAAAGACCCATTTTTCAGTAGGGTCCTGAATAGAAAGTAAAGACCCATTTTTTAGAAAAGTGCTGAACAGAAAGTAAAATCATATTTTTCAGGAGGTTCCTGAACAGAAAGTCAAATCCTATTTTTCAGGATGGTCCTAAGCAAAAGTAAAGTCCCATTATCAGGAGGGCCCTGAACAAAAGTAAAATCCCTTTTTAAAGGAAGGACCTGAATAGAAAGTAAAATCTCATTTATCGGAGGGTCCTAAATAAAAGTGAAATCCCATTTTTCAGGAGGGTTCTGTACAGAAATTAAAATCCAATTTTTCAGGAGGGTCTTCAACAATATGTAAAATTCTATTTTTAAAGAGGTTCCTGAAGAGAAGGTAAAATCCCACTTTTCAGGAGTGCCCTAAACATAAAGTAAAATCCCATTTTTCAAGACGGTCCTAAACAAAAAGTGAAATCCTATTTTTGAGTAGGGGCCTAAACCGAAGGTAAAATCCCATTTTTAATGAAGGCCCAGGACAGAATGTAAAATCCAGTTTTTAGGAGGGTCCTGGACAGAAAGTTAAATCACTTTTTTCCAGAGAGTCCTAGACATAAAGTAAAATCCCATTTTTCAGGAAGGCCCTGAACAGAAAGTAAAATCTCATTTTTCAAAAGGGTCGAGAACATAAACTGAAATCTAATTTTTCAGGAGGGTCCTGCACAGAAGGTAGAATCCCATCTTTCAGGATGGTACTGAACAAAAGGAAAGTCACATTTTGCAGGAGAGTCCTGAACAGAAAGTAAAGTCCTATTTTTAAGAGGGGTCCTAAACTGAAAGTAAAATCCTATTTTTCAGGAGGGTCCTAATCAGCAAGTAAAATCCTATTTTTCAGGAGGGTCCTGAACAAAAGTAAAATCCCATTTTCAGGAGGGCCCTGATCAAAAGTAAAATCCCATTTTTTAGGTGGGACCTGAACAGCAAGCAAAATCCCACTTTTTAAGAAGGTACTGAACAACAGTAAAATTCCAATTTTCAGAAGGGTCCTGAACATAAAGTGAAATCACATTGATCAGGAAGGTCCTGAACATAAAGTAAAATTCCATTTTTTAGGAGGGTCCTTAACAAAGTAAAATGCCATTTTTCAGGAGGGTCCTCAACAGGAAGTAAAATCCCATTTTTATGGAGGGGCCTAAACAGAAAGTAAAGTCCCATTTTTCAGGAGGGTCCTGAACAGAAGGTAAATTCTTATTTTTTAGGATGGTCTATAACAGAAAGTGAAATTCCATTTTTTAGAAGGGACCTAAACATAAGGTAAAATCCTATATTTCAGGAGAGTTCTAAAAGAGGTTAAAATCCCATTTTTCAGAAGGGTCCTGGACATATAGTAAAATCTCCATTTTCAGGAGAGTCCTGAACAGAATGAAAAATACCATTTTTTAGGAGGGTCCTAAACATAAAGTAAAATCTAATTTTTTAGGAGGGTCCTGATCAAACGAAAAGACCCATTTTTCAGTAGGGTCCTGAATAGAAAGTAAAGACCCATTTTTTAGAAAAGTGCTGAACAGAAAGTAAAATCATATTTTTCAGGAGGTTCCTGAACAGAAAGTCAAATCCTATTTTTTAGGACGGTCCTAAACAAAAGTAAAGTCCCATTATCAGGAGGGCCCTGAACAAAAGTAAAATCCATTTTTAAAGGGAGGACCTGAACAGAAAGTAAAATTTTATTTTGTCAGAGGGTCCTGAGTAAAAGTGAAATCCCATTTTTCAGGAGGGTTCTGAACAGAAAGTAAAATCCAATTTTTCAGGAGGGTCTTGAACAATATGTGAAATTCTATTTTTAAAGAGGTTCCTGGAGAGAAGGTAAAATCCCATTTTTCAGGAGGGGCCAAAACATAAAGTTAAATCCCATTTTTTAAGAGGGTCCTGAACATAAAGCGAAATCCTATTTTTCAGGAGAGTCCTAAACAGTGGTTAAAATCTCATTTTTCAGAAGGGTTCTGGACATATAGTAAAATCTCCGTTTTCAAGAGAGTCCTGCACAGAATGTAAAATCCCATTTTTCAGGAGGGTCCTGAACATAAAGTAAAATCTAATTTTTCAGGAGGGTCCTGATCGAAGATAAAGACCCATTTTTCAGTAGGGTCCTGAATAGAAAGTAAAGTCCCATTTTTTAGAAAAGTACTGAATTGAAAGTAAAATCATATTTTTCAGGAGGTTCCTGAACAAAAGTAAAGTCCCATTTTTAGGAGGTCCCTGAACAAAAGTAAAATCCCTTTTTACAAGGAGGACATGAACAGAAAGTAAAATCTCATTTTTCAGGAGGGTCCTGAACAAAAGTGAAATCCCATTTTTTCAGGAGGGTTCAGAACAGAAATTAAAATCCAATTTTTCAGGAGGGTCCTAAATAAAAGATAGAATCCCATTTTTCAGGATGTTCCTTTACAAAAGTAAAGTCCGATTTTACAGAAGGGTCCTGAACAAAAAGTAAAGTCTCATTTTTTAGGAGGGTCCATTATAGAAAGTAAAATCATATTTTTCAGGAGGGTCCTAAACAGAAAGTAAAATCCTATTTTTCAGGAGGGTCCTAAACAAAAGTGAAATCCCATTTTCAGGAGGGACCTGAGCAACAAGTAAAATCCCATTTCTTAGGAGGATACTAAACAAAAGTAAAATCCCATTTTTAAGGCGGGTCTTGAACAAAATGGAAATCGCATTTTTCAGGAGGGTCCTGAACATAAAGTGAAATCCCATTTTTAAAGAGGGTCTTGAAGAGAAGGTAAAATCCCATTTTTCAGGAAGGTCCTGAGCAGAAAGTAAAATCCCATTTTTCAGGAGGGCCCTGAACATAAAGTGAAATCGCATTATTCAGGAATGTCCTGGACATAAAGTAAAATCCCATTTTTAAGGAGGGTCCTGAATAGAAATTAAAATCCCATTTTTCAGGAGAGTCCTAAACAAAGTAAAATTTATTTTTCAGGAGGGTCCTCAACAGAAAGTAAAATCCCATTTTTTAGGAGGAGCCTGAACTGAAAGTAAAGTCCTATTTTTCAGGAAGGTCCTGAACAGATGGTAAAATCTTATTTTTTAGAATGGTCCAATATAGAAAGTTAAATTCCATTTTTCAAGATAGTCCTAAACAAAAAGTAAAATCCTATTTTTCAGGTGAGTCCTGAACAAAAGGTAAAATCCCATTTTTCAAAAGTGTCCTGAATATATAGTAAAATCGACATTTTCAAGGAGGTCATGAATAAAATGTAAAATTCCATTTTTCAGGAGGGTCCTGAACATAAAGTAAAATCCCATTTTTTAGGAGGGCCCTGAATAGAAAGTAAAATCCCATTTTTCAAAAGGGTCCTGAACATAAAGTGAAATCTAATTTTTCAGGAGGGTCCTGCACAGAAGGTAAAATCCCATCTTTCAGGATGGTCCTGAACAAAAGGAAAGTCACATTTTACAGAAGGGTCCTGAACATAAAGTAAAGTCCTATTTTAAAGCAGGGCCCTAAACAGAAAGTAAAATCCTATTTTTCAGGAGGGTCCTGATCTGCAAGTAAAATCCTACTTTTCAGGAGGATCCTGAACAAAAGTAAAATCCCATTTTCAGGAGGCCCTGATCAAAAGTAAAATCCCATTTTTTAGGAGGGACTTGAACAACAAGCAAAATCCCATTTTTTAAGAGGATACTAAAGAATAGTAAAATCTCATTTTTTAGGAGGGTCCTGAACAGAAAGTAAAGTCCTATTTTGAAGCAGGATCCTAAACTAAAAGTAAAATCCTATCTTTCAGGATGGTCCTTATCAGCAAGTAAAATCCTATTTTTCAGGAGTGTCCTGAACGAATTTAAAATCCCATTTTCAGAAGGGCCCTGATTAAAAGTAAAATCTTATTTTTAGGAGGGACCTGAACAGCAAGCAAAATCCCATTTTTTAGGAGGGTACTGAACAACAGTAAAATCCAATATTTCAGGAGGGTCCTGAGCAGAAAGTGAAATTCCACTTTTCAGAAGGGTCCTAACATAAAGTGAAATCCTACTTTTAAAGAGGGTCCTGAAGAGAAGGTAAAATCCCATTTTTCAGGAGAGGTCCTAAACAAAAAAAAATCCCATTTTTCAGGAGGGTCCTAAACATAATGTGAAATTCCATTTTTCAGGAGAGTCCTGAACATAAGGTAAAATCCCATTTTTAGGAGGGTCTTGGATAGAAAGTAAAATCCCATTTTTGAGGAGGGTCCTGGACAGAAAGTAAAATCTCTTTTTTCTGGAGAATCTTGGACATAAAGTATATTTCCATTTTTCAGGATGGTCCCGAACATAAAGTAAAATCCATTTTTCAAGAAGGTCCTAAACATAAAGTAAAATACCTTTTATCAGGTGTGTCCTTGCCATAAAGTAAAATCTCATTTTTCATTAGGGGTTTGAACATATAGTAAAATCCCATTTTTCATGAGAGTCCTGAGCAAAAGTAAAATTGCATTTTCTAGAGAGTCTTCAACAGAAAGTAAAATCCTATTTTTTATGAGGGACCTAAATAGAAAGTAAAGTCCCATTTTTACAGTGGGTCCTGAACAGAAGGTAAAATCCCATTTTTCAGGATGGTCCTGAACAGAAAGTGAAAATTTATTCTTCAGGGGGTCCTAAACATAAAATAAAATCCATTTTTTCAGGAGAATCCTAAATAGAATGTAATATCCCATTTTTTAGGAGGGTCCTGAACAGAATGTAAAATCTCACTTTTCAGGAGGGCCCTGGACGGAAGGTAAAATGCCATTTTACAGTGGGTCCCGAACGGAAGGTAAAATCCCATTTTTCATGAGGGCTCGGGACAGAATGTAAAATCCCATTTTTTAGGAGGGTCCTGGACCGAAAGTAAAATCATTTTTTTCAAAAGTGTCCTGGACATAAAGTAAAATCCCATTTTTCAGGAGGGCCCTGAACAGAAAGTAAAATTTTATTTTTCAAAAGGGTCCTGAACTTAATCTAAAATCTAATTTTTCAGGAAGGTCCTGCACAGAAGGAAGAATCCCATCTTTCAGGATGGTCCTGAACAAAAGGAAAGTCACATTTTGCCGGAGGGTCCTGAGCAGATAGTAAAGTCCTATTTTTAAGCAGGGTCCTAAATAAAAGATAGAATCCCATTTTTCAGGATGTTCCTTTACAAAAGTAAAGTCCGATTTTACAGAAGGGTCCTGAACAAAAAGTAAAGTCTCATTTTTTAGGAGGGTCCATTATAGAAAGTAAAATCATATTTTTCAGGAGGGTCCTAAACAGAAAGTAAAATCCTATTTTTCAGGAGGGTCCTAAACAAAAGTGAAATCCCATTTTCAGGAGGGACCTGAGCAACAAGTAAAATCCCATTTCTTAGGAGGATACTAAACAAAAGTAAAATCCCATTTTTAAGGCGGGTCTTGAACAAAATGGAAATCGCATTTTTCAGGAGGGTCCTGAACATAAAGTGAAATCCCATTTTTAAAGAGGGTCTTGAAGAGAAGGTAAAATCCCATTTTTCAGGAAGGTCCTGAGCAGAAAGTAAAATCCCATTTTTAGGAGGGCCCTGAACATAAAGTGAAATCGCATTATTCAGGAATTCCTGGACATAAAGTAAAATCCCATTTTTAAGGAGGGTCCTGAATATAAATTAAAATCCCATTTTTCAGGAGAGTCCTAAACAAAGTAAAATCCATTTTTCAGGAGGGTCCTCAACAGAAAGTAAAATCCCATTTTTTAGGAGGAGCCTGAACTGAAAGTAAAGTCCTATTTTTCAGGAAGGTCCTGAACAGATGGTAAAATCTTATTTTTTAGAATGGTCCAATATAGAAAGTTAAATTCCATTTTTCAAGATAGTCCTAAACAAAAAGTAAAATCCTATTTTTCAGGTGAGTCCTGAACAAAAGGTAAAATCCCATTTTTCAAAAGTGTCCTGAATATATAGTAAAATCGACATTTTCAAGGAGGTCATGAATAAAATGTAAAATCCCATTTTTCAGGAGGGTCCTGAACATAAAGTAAAATCCCATTTTTTAGGAGGGCGCTGAATAGAAAGTAAAATCCCATTTTTCAAAAGGGTCCTGAACATAAAGTGAAATCTAATTTTTCAGGAGGGTCCTGCACAGAAGGTAAAATCCCATCTTTCAGGATGGTCCTGAACAAAAGGAAAGTCACATTTTACAGAAGGGTCCTGAACATAAAGTAAAGTCCTATTTTAAAGCAGGGCCCTAAACAGAAAGTAAAATCCTATTTTTCAGGAGGGTCCTGATCTGCAAGTATAATCCTACTTTTCAGGAGGATCCTGAACAAAAGTAAAATCCCATTTTCAGGAGGGCCCTGATCAAAAGTAAAATCCCATTTTTAGGAGGGACTTGAACAACAAGCAAAATCCCATTTTTTTAGAGGATACTAAAGAATAGTAAAATCTCATTTTTTAGGAGGGTCCTGAACAGAAAGTAAAGTCCTATTTTGAAGCAGGATCCTAAACTAAAAGTAAAATCCTATCTTTCAGGATGGTCCTTATCAGCAAGTAAAATCCTATTTTTCAGGAGTGTCCTGAACGAATTTAAAATCCCATTTTCAGGAGGGCCCTGATAAAAAGTAAAATCTCATTTTTAGGAGGGACCTGAACAGCAAGCAAAATCCCATTTTTTAGGAGGGTACTGAACAACAGTAAAATCCCATATTTCAGGAGGGTCCTGAACAGAAAGTGAAATTCCACTTTTCAGAAGGGTCCTAACATAAAGTGAAATCCTACTTTTAAAGAGGGTCCTGAAGAGAAGGTAAAATCCCATTTTTCAGGAGAGGTCCTAAACAAAAAAAAATCCCATTTTTCAGGAGGGTCCTAAACATAATGTGAAATTCCATTTTTCAGGAGAGTCCTGAACAGAAGGTAAAATCCCATTTTTAGGAGGGTCTTGGATAGAAAGTAAAATCCCATTTTTGAGGAGGGTCCTGGACAGAAAGTAAAATCTCTTTTTTCTGGAGAATCTTGGACATAAAGTATATTTCCATTTTTCAGGATGGTCCCGAACATAAAGTAAAATCCATTTTTCAAGAAGGTCCTAAACATAAAGTAAAATACCTTTTATCAGGTGTGCCCTTGCCATAAAGTAAAATCTCATTTTTCATTAGGGGTTTGAACATATAGTAAAATCCCATTTTTCATGAGAGTCCTGAGCAAAAGTAAAATTGCATTTTCTAGAGAGTCTTCAACAGAAAGTAAAATCCTATTTTTTATGACGGACCTAAATAGAAAGTAAAGTCCCATTTTTACAGTGGGTCCTGAACAGAAGGTAAAATCCCATTTTTCAGGATGGTCCTGAACAGAAAGTGAAAATTTATTCTTCAGGGGGTCCTAAACATAAAATAAAATCCATTTTTTCAGGAGAATCCTAAATAGAATGTAATATCCCATTTTTTAGAAGGGTCCTGAACAGAATGTAAAATCTCACTTTTCAGGAGGGCCCTGGACGGAAGGTAAAATGCCATTTTACAGTGGGTCCCGAACGGAAGGTAAAATCCCATTTTTCATGAGGGCTCGGGACAGAATGTAAAATCCCATTTTTTAGGAGGGTCCTGGACCGAAAGTAAAATCATTTTTTTCAAAAGTGTCCTGGACATAAAGTAAAATCCCATTTTTCAGGAGGGCCCCGAACAGAAAGTAAAATTTTATTTTTCAAAAGGGTCCTGAACTTAATCTAAAATCTAATTTTTTAGGAAGGTCCTGCACAGAAGGTAGAATCCCATCTTTCAGGATGGTCCTGAACAAAAGGAAAGTCACATTTTGCCGGAGGGTCCTGAGCAGATAGTAAAGTCCTATTTTTAAGCAGGGTCCTAAACTGAAAGTAAAATCCTATTTTTCAGGAGGGTCCTAATCAGCAAGTAAAATCCTATTTTTCAGGAGGGTCCTGAACAAAAGTAAAATCCCATTTTTCAGGAGGGCCCTGATCTAAAGTAACATCCCATTTTTTAGGTGGGACCTGAAGCACAAGCAAAATCCCATTTTTTAAGAAGGTACTGAACAACTATAAAATCCCAATTTTCAGGAGGGTCCTGAACATAAAGTGAAATCATATTTTTCAGGAAAGTCCTGGACATAAAGTAAAATTCCACTTTTTAGGAGGGTCCTAGACATAAAGTAAAATCCCATTTTTTAGGAGGGTCCTTAACAAAGTAAAATGCCATTTTTTAGGAGGGTCCTCAACAGGAAGTAAAATCCCATTTTTATGGAGGGGCCTAAACAGAAAGTAAAGTCCCATTTTTCAGGAGGACCCTGAACAGAAGGTAAAATCTTATGTTTTAGGATGGTCCATAACTGAAAGTGAAATTCCATTTTTTAGAAGGGACCTAAACATAAGGTAAAATCCTATTTTTCAGGAGAGTCCTGAACAGAGGTTAAAATCCCATTTTTCAGAAGGGTCCTGGACATATAGGAAAATCTCGATTTTCAGGAGAGACCTGAACAGAATGTAAAATCCCATTTTTTAGGAGGGTCCTAAACATAAGGTAAAATCTAATTTTTCAAGAGGGTCTTGATCAAAAGTAAAGACCCATTTTTCAGTAAGGTCTTGAATAGAAAGTGAAGACCCATTTTTTAGAAAAGTGCTGAACAAAAAGTAAAATCATATTTTTCAGGAGAGTCCTGCACAGAAGGTAGAATCCCATCTTTTAGGATGGTACTGAACAAAAGGAAAGTGACATTTTGCAGAAGGGTCCTGTACAGAAAGTAAAGTCCTATTTTTAAGCAGGGTCCTAAACTGAAAGTAGAATCCTATTTTTTAGGAGGGTCCTAATCAGCAAGTAAAATCCTATTTTTTAGGAGGGTCCTGAACAAAAGTAAAATCCCATTTTCAGGAGGGCCCTGATCAAAAGTAAAATCCCATTTTTTAAGTGGGACCTGTAAAGCAAGCAAAATCCCACTTTTTATGAAGGTACTGAACAACAGTAAAATCCCAATTTTCAGAAGGGTCCTGAACATAAAGTGAAATCACATTTTTCAGGAAGGTCCTGGACATAAAGTAGAATTCCATTTTTTAGGAGGGTCCTGGATATAAAGTAAAATCCCATTTTTTAGGAGGATCCTTAACAAAGTAAAATGCCATTTTTCAGGAGGGACCTCAACAGGAAGTAAAATCTCATTTCTATGGAGGGGCTAAACAGAAAGTACAGTCCCATTTTTCAGGAGGGTCCTGAACAGAAGGTAAAATCTTATTTTTTAGGATGGTCCATAACAGAAAGTGAAATGCCATTTTTTAGAAGGGACCTAAACATAAGTTAAAATATTATATTTCAGGAGAGTCCTGAACAGAGGTTAAAATCCCATTTTTCAGAAGGGTCTTGGACATATAGTAAAATCTCCATTTTCAGGAGAGTCCTGAACAGAATGTAAAATCGCATTTTTTAGGAGGGTCCTAAACATAAAGTAAAATCTAATTTTTCAGGAGGGTCCTGATCAAAAGTAAAGACCCATTTTTCAGTAGGGTCCTGAATAGAAAGTAAAGACCCATTTTTTAGAAAAGTGTTGAATAAAAAGTAAAATCATATTTTTCAGGAGTTTCCTGAACAGAAAGTCAAATCCTATTTTTCAAGAGGGTCCTAAACAAAAGTAAAGTCCCATTATCAGGAGGGCCCTGAACAAAAGTAAAATCCCTTTTTACAGGGAGGACCTGAACAGAAAGTAAAATTTATTTTTGCCGGAGGGTCCTGAATAAAAGAGAAATCCCATTTTTTCAGAGGGTTCTGAACAGAAACTAAAATCCAATTTTTTTGGAGGGTCTTGAACAATAAGTGAAATTCTATTTTTAAAGAGGTTCTAGAAGAGAAGGTAAAATCCCATTTTTTAGGAGGGGCCAAAACATAAAGTAAAATCCCATTTTTTATGAGGGTCCTAAACATAAAGCAAAATCCTATTTTTCAGGAGAGTCCTGAATAGAGGTTAAAATCTCATTTTTTAGACGGGTTCTGGACATATAGTAAAATCTCCATTTCCAGGAGAGTCCTGCACAAAATGTAAAATCCCATTTTTCAGGAGGGTCCTAAACATAAAGTAAAATCTAAGTTTTCAAGAGGGTCCTGATCGAAAGTAAAGACCCATTTTTCAGTAGGGTCCTGAATAGAAAGTAAAGTCCCACTTTTTAGAAAAGTGCTGAATTGAAAGTAAAATTATATTTTTCAGGAGGTTCCTGAACTGAAAGTCAAATCCTATTTTTCAGGAGGGTCCTGAACAAAAGTAAAGTCCCAATTTTAGGAGGTCACTGAACAAAAGTAAAATGTCTTTTTACAGGGAGGACCTGAACAGAAAGTAAAATCTCATTTTTCAGGAGGGTCCTGAGCAAAAGTGAAATCCCATTTTTCAGGAGGGTTCTGAACAGAAATTAAAATCCAATTTTTCAAGAGGGTCTTGAACAATATGTGAAATCCTAATTTTAAAGAGGTTCCTGAAGAGAAGGTAAAATCCCTTTTTTCAGGTGTGGCCAAAACATAAAGTAAAATCCCATTTTTCAAGATGGACCTAAACATAAAGTGAAATCCTATTTTTGAGTAGGGTCCTAAACGGAAGGTAAAATCTCATTTTTCATGAGGGCCCGGGATAGAATGTAAAATCCAGTTTTTATGAGGGTCCTGAACAGAAAGTAAAATCACTTTTTTCAAGAGAGTCCTGGACATAAAGTAAAATCCCATTTTTCAGGAGGGCCCTGAACAAAAAGTAAAATCTCATTTTCAAAAGGGTCGAGAACATAAACTGAAATCTAATTTTTCAGGAGGGTCCTACACAGAAGGTAGAATCCCATCATTCAGGAAGGTACTGAACAAAAGGAAAGTCATATTTTGCAGGAGGGTCCTGAACATAAAGTATTGTCCAATTTTTAAGCAGGGTCCTAAACTGAAAGTAAAATCTTATTTTTCAGGAGGGTCCTAATCAGAAAGTAAAATCCTATTTTTCAAGAGGGTCCTGAACAAAAGTAAAATCCCATTTTCAGGAGGGCCCTGATCAAATGTAAAATCCCATTTTTTAGAAGGGACCTAAACAGCAAGCAATATCCGATTTTTTAAGAGGGTATTGAACAACAGTAAAATACCATTTTTCAGGAGGGTCCTTAATAGAAAGTAAAGTCCTATTTTTAAGCAAAGTCCTAAACAGAAAGTAAAATCCTATTTTTCATGTGGGTCCTGTTCAGCAGTAGGGTCCTGATCGAAAGTAAAGACCCATTTTTCAGTAGGGTCCTGATCGAAAGTAAAGACCCATTTTTCAGTAGGGTCCTGAATAGAAAGTAAAGTTCCATTTTTTAGAAAAGTGCTGAATTGAAAGTAAAATCATATCTTTTAGGAGGTTCCTGAACAGAAAGTCAAATCCTATTTTTCAGGAAGGTCCTGAACACAAGTAAAGTCCCAATTTTAGGAGGTCCCTGAACAAAATTAAATCCCTTTTTACAAGAAGGACCTGAACATAAAGTAAAATCTCATTTTTCAGGAGGGTTCTGAACAAAAGTGAAATCCCATTTTTCAGGATGGTTCTGAACAAAAATTAAAATCCAATTTTTCAGGAGTGTCTTGAACAATATGTGAAATCTTATTTTTAAGAGGTTCCTGAAGAGAAGGTAAAATCCCATTTTTCAGGAGTGGCGTAAACATAAAGTAAAATCCCATTTTTCAGGACGGTCCTAAACATAAAGTGAAATCTTATTATTGAGTAGGGTCTTAAACGAAAGGTAAAATCCCATTTTTCATGAGGGCCCTGGACAGAATGTAAAATCCAGTTTTTAGGAGGGTCCTGAACAGAAAGTAAAATCAAGTTTTTCAAGAGAGTCCTGGACATAAAGTAAAATCCTATTTTTCAGGAAGGCCCTGAACAAAAAGTAAAATTCTATTTTTCAAAAGGGTCCTGAACATAAACTAAAATCTTATTTTTCTGGAGGGTCCTGCACAGAAGGTAGAATCCCATCTTTTAGGATGGTCCTGAACAAAAGGAAAGTCACATTTTGTAAGAGAGTCCTGAACAGATAGTAAAGTCCTATTTTTCAGCAGGGTCCTAATCAGCAAGTAAAATCCTATTTTTCAGGAGAGTCCTGAACAAAAGTAAATTCCCATTTTCAGGAGGGCCCTGATCAAAACTAAAATCCCATTTTTTAGGTGGGACTTGAACAGCAAGCAAAATCCCACTTTTTAAGAAGGTACTGAACAACAGTAAATTCCAATTTTCAGGAGGGTCTAGAACATAAAGTGAAGTCATATTTTTCAGGAATGTCCTGGACATACAGTAAAATTCCATTTTTCAGAAGGGTCCTGGACATATAGGAAAATCTCCATTTTCAGGAGAGACCTGAACAGAATGTAAAATCCAATTTTTTAGGAGGGTCCTAAACATAAAGTAAAATCTAATTTTTCAAGAGGGTCTTGATCAAAAGTAAAGACCCATTTTTCAGTAGGGTCCTGAATAGAAAGTAAAGACCCATTTTTTAGAAAAGTGCTGAACAGAAAGTAAAATCATATTTTTCAGGAGATTCCTGAACAGAAAGTCAAATCCTATTTTTCTGGATGGTCCTAAACAAAAGTAAAGTCCCATTATCAGGAGGGGCCTGAACAAAAGTAAAATCCCTTTTTACAGGGAGGACCTGAACAGAAAGTAAAATCTCATTTACCGGAGGGTCCTAAATAAAAGTGAAATCCCATTTTTCAGGAGGGTTCTGAACAGAAATTAAAATCCAATTTTTCAGGAGGGTCTTGAACAATATGTGAAATTCTATTTTTAAAGAGGTTCCTGAAGAGAAGGTAAAATCCCATTTTTCAGGAGTGGCCTAAACATAAAGTAAAATCCCATTTTTCAAGACGGTCCTAAACAAAAAGTGAAATCCTTTTTTTGAGTAGGATCCTAAACGGAAGGTAAAATTCCATTTTTCATGAGGGCCCGGGACAGAATGTAAAATCCAATTTTTAGGAGGGTCTTGGACAGAAAGTAAAATCACTTTTTTCAAGAGAGTCCTGGACATAAAGTAAAATCCCATTTTTCAGGAAGGCCCTGAACAGAAAGTAAAATCCCATTTTCAAAAGGGTCGAGAACATAAGTTGAAATCTAATTTTTCTGGAGGGTCCTGCACAGAAGGTAAAATCCCATCTTTCAGGATAGTACTGAACAAAAGGAAAGTCACATTTTGTAGGGGGGTCCTGAACATAAAGTAAAGTACTATTTTTAAGCAGGGTCCTAAACTGAAAGTAAAATCCTATTTTTCAGCAGGGTCCTAATCAGCAAGTAAAATCCTATTTTTCAGGAGGGTCCTGAACAAAAGTAAAATCTCATTTTCAGGAGGGCCCTGATCAAAAGTAAAATCCCATTTTTTATGTGGGACCTGAAAAGCATGAAAAATCCCACTTTTTAAGAAGGTACTGAACAACAGTAAAATCCCAATTTTCAGGAGGGTCCTGAACATAAAGTCAAATCACATTTTTCAGGAAGGTCCTGGACATAAAGTAAAATTCCATTTTTTAGGAGGATCCTGGACATAAAGTAAAGTCCCATTTTTAGGAGGTCCCTGAACTAAAGTAAAATCCCTTTTTACAGGGAGGACCTGAACGGAAAGTAAAATATCATTTTTCAGGAGGGTCCTGAACAAAAGTGAAATCCCATTTTTCAGGAGGGTTCTAAACAAAAATTAAAATCAAATTTTTCAGGAGGGTCTTGAACAATATGTGAAATCCGATTTTCAAAGAGGTTCCTGAAGGGAAGGTAAAATCCCATTTTTCAGGAGTGGCCTAAACATAAAGTAAAATCCCATTTTTAAGGACGGTCCTAAACATAAAGTGAAATCTTATTTTTGAGTAGGGTCCTAAACGGAAGGTAAAATCCCATTTTTCATGAGGGCCCTGGACAGAATTTAAAGTCCCATTTTTCGGAAGGTAAAGTCACATTTTGCAAGAGGGTCCTGAACAGATAGTAAAGTCCTATTTTTCAGCACGGTCCTAATCAGCAAGTAAAATCCTATTTTTCAGGAGAGTCCTGTACAAAAGTTAAAATCCTATTTTCAGGAGGGCCCTGATCAAAAGTAAAATCCCATTTTTTAGGTGGGACCTGAACAGCAAGCAAAATCCCACTTTTTAAGAAGGTACTGAACAACAGTAAAATTCTAATTTTCAGGAGGGTCCAGAACATAAAGTGAAATCATATTTTTCAGGAATGTCCTGGACATAAAGTAAAATTCCATTTTTTAGGAGGGTCCTGGACATAAAGTAAAATCCCATTTTTTAGGAGAGTCCTGCACAGCATGTAAAATCTCATTTTTCTGGAGGGTCCTGAACATAAAGTAAAAAGTAGATTTTCAGGAGGGTCCTGATCGAATGTAAAGACCCATTTTTCTGTATGGTCCTGAATAGCAAGAAAAGACCCATTTTTTAGAAAAGTGCTGAACAGAAAGTAAAATCATATTTTTCAGGAGGTTCCTGAACAGAAAGTCAAATCCTATTTTTCAGGATGGTCCTAAACAAAAGTGAAGTCCCGTTATCAGGAGGGCCCTGAACAAAAGTAAAATCCCTTTTTACAGGGAGGACCTGAATAGAAAGTAAAATCTCAATTTGACAGAGGGTCCTAAATAAAAGTGAAATCCCATTTTTCAGGAGGGTTCTGAACAGAAATTAAAATCCAATTTTCAGGAGGGTCTTGAACAATATGTGAAATTCTATTTTTAAAGAGGTTCCTGAAGAGAAGGTAAAATCCCATTTTTCAGGAGTGGCCTAAACATAAAGTAAAATCCCATTTTTCAAGACGGTGCTAAACAAAAAGTGAAATCCTATTTTTGAGTAGGATCCTAAACGGAAGGTAAATTCCATTTTTCATGAGGGCCCGGGACAGAATGTAAAATCCAATTTTTAGGAGGGTCTTGGACAGAAAGTAAAATCACTTTTTTCAAGAGAGTCCTGGACATAAAGTAAAATCCCATTTTTCAGGAGGGCCCTGAACAGAAAGTAAAATCCAATTTTCAAAAGGGTAAAGAACATAAACTGAAATCTAATTTTTCTGGAGGGTCCTGCACAGAAGGTAGAATCCCATCTTTCAGGATAGTACTGAACAAAAGGAAAGTCACATTTTGCAGGAGGGTCCTGAACATAAAGTAAAGTCCTATTTTTAAGTAGGGTCCTAAGCTGAAAGTAAAATCCTATTTTTCAGCAGGGTCCGAATCAACAAGTAAAATCCTATTTTTCAGGACGGTCCTGAACAAAAGTAAAATCCCATTTTCAGGAGGGCCTTGATCAAAAGTAAAATCCCATTTTTTAGGTGGGACCAGAACAAAAAGCAAAATCCCACTTTTTAAGAAGGTATTGAACAACAGTAAAATCCCAATTTTTAGGAGGGTCCTGAACATAAAGTGAAATCACATTTTTCAGGAAGGTCCTGGACATAAAGTAAAATTCCATTTTTAAGGAGGGTCCTGGACATAAAGTGAAGTCCCATTTCTAGAAGGTCCCTGAACAAAAGTAAAATCCCTTTTTACAGGGAGGACCTGAACCGAAAGTAAAATCTCATTTTTCAGGAGGGTCCTGAACAAAAGTGAAATCCCATTTTTCAAGAGGGTTCTGAACAAAAATTAAAATTCAATTTTTCAGGAGGGTCTTGAACAATATGTGAAATCCTATGTTTAAAGAGGTTCCTGAAGAGAAGGTAAAATCCCATTTTTCAGGAGTGGCCTAAACATAAAGTAAAATCCCATTTTTCAGGACGGTCCTAAACGGAAGGTAAAATCCCATTTTTCATGATGGCCCTGGACAGAATGTACAATCCAGTTTTTAGGAGGGTCCTGAACAGAAAGTAAAATCAATTTTTTTAAGAGAGTCCTGCACATAAAGTTAAATCCCATTTTTTAGGAAGGCCCTGAACAAAATGTAAAATTCTATTTTTCAAAAGGGTCCTGAACATAAACTGAAATCTAATTTTTCAGGAGGGTCCTGCACAGAAGGTAGAATCCATCTTTTAGGATGATCCTAAACAAAAGGAAAGTCACATTTTGCAAGAGCGTCCTGAACAGATAGTAAAGTCCTATTTCTCAACAGGGTCCTAATCAGCAAGTAAAATCCTATTTTTCAGGAGGGTCCTGAACGAAAGTAAAATCCCATTTTAAAGGAGGGCCCTGATCAAAAGTAAAATCTCATTTTTTAGGTGGGACCTGAACAACAAGCAAAATCCCACTTTTTAAGAAGGTACTGAACAACAGTAAAATTCCAATTTTCAAGAGGGTCCAGAACATAAAGTGAAATCACATTTTTCAGGAATGTCCTGGACATAAAGTAAAATTCCATTTTTTAGGAGGGTCCTGGACATAAAGTAGAATCCCATTTTTTAGGAGAGTCCTGCACAGCATGTAAAATCCCATTTTTCTGGAGGGTCCTGAACATAAAGTAAAAACTAATTTTTCAGGAGGGTCCTGATCGAAAGTAAAGACCTATTTTTCAGTAGGGTCCTGAATAGAAAGTAAAGACCCATTTTTTTAGAAAAGTGCTGAATTGAAAGTAAAATCATATTTTTCAGGAGGTTCCTGAATTGAAAGTCAACTCCTAGTTTTCAGGAGGGTTCTGAACAAAAGTAAAGTCCCATTTTTAGGAGGTCCTTAAACAAAAGTAAAATCTCTTTTTACAGGGAGGACCTTAACAGAAAGTAAAATCTCATTTTTCAGGAGGGTCCTAAACAAAAGTGAAATCCCATTTTTCAGGAGGGTTCTGAACAGAAATTAAAATTCAATTTTTCAGGAGGGTCTTGTACAATATGTGAAATCCTTATTTTAAAGAGGTTCCTGAAGAGAAGGTAAAATCCCTTTTTTCAGGTGTGGCCTAAACATAAAGTAAAATCCCATTTTTCAAGACGGACCTAAACATAAAGGGAAATCCTATTTTTGAGTAGGGTCCTAAACGGAAGGTTAAATTTCATTTTTCATGAGGGCCCGGGACAGAATGTAAAATCCAGTTTTTAGGAGGGTCCTGGACAGAAAGTAAAATCACTTTTTTCAAGAGAGTCCTGGATATAAAGTAAAATCACTTTTTTCAAAAGGGTCGTGAACATAACTGAAATCTAATTTTTCAGGAGGGTCCTGCACAGAAGGTAGAATCCCATCTTTCGGGATGGTATTGAACAAAAGGAAAGTCACATTTTGCAGGAGGGTCCTGAATAGAAAGTAAAGTCCTATTTTTAAGCAGGGTCCTAAACTGAAAGTAAAATTTTATTTTTCAGGAGGGTCCATATCAGCAAGTAAAATCCTATTTTTTAGGAGGGTCCTGAACAAAAGTAAAATCCCATTTTCAGGAGGGCCCTGATCAAAAGTAAAATCCCATTTTTTAGGTGGGACCTGAATAGCAAGCAAAATCCCACTTTTTAAGAAGGTACTGAACAACAGTAAAATCCCAATTTTCAGAAGGGTCCTGAACATAAAGTGGAATCACATTGTTCAAGAAGGTCCTCAACATAAAGTAAAATTCCATTTTTTAGGAGGGTCCTGGACATAAAGTAAAATCCCATTTTTTATGAGGGTCCTTAACAAAGTAAAATGTCATTTTTTAGGAGGGTCCTCAACAGGAAGTAAAATCCCATTTTTATAGTGGGGCCCAAACAGAAAGTAAAGTTCCATTTTCCAGGAGGGTCCTGAACAAAAGGTAAAATCATATTTTTTAGGATGGTCCATAAAAGAAAGTGAAATTCCATTTTTTAGAAGGGACCTAAACATAAGGTAAAATCCTATTTTTCAGGAGAGTCCTGAACAGAGGTTAAAATCCCATTTTTCAGAAAGGTCCTGGACATATAGTAAAATCTTCATTTTCAGGAGAGACCTGAACATAATGTAAAATCCCATTTTTTAGGAGGGTCCTAAACATAAAGTAAAATCCCATTTTTCAAAAGTGTCGAGAACATAAACTGAAATCTAATTTTTCTGGAGGGTCTTGCCCAAAGGTAGAATCCCATCTTTACGGATGGTACTGAACAAAAGGAAAGTCACATTTTGCAGGAGGGTCCTGAACAGAAAGTAAAGTCCTATTTTTAAGTAGAGTCCTAAACTAAAAGTAAAATCCTATTTTTCCGGACGGTCCTAATCAGCAAGTAAAATCCTATTGTTCAGAAGGGTCCTGAACAAAAGTAAAATCCCATTTTCAGGAGGGCCCTGATCAAAAGTAAAATCCCATTTTTTAGGTGGGACCTGAATATCAAGAAAATTCCCATTTTTTAAGAAGGTACTGAACAACAGTAAAATCCCAATTTTTAGGAGGGTCCTGAACATAAAGTGAACTCACATTTTTCAGGAAGGTCCTGGACATAAAGTAAAATTCCACTTTTTAGGAGGGTCCTGGACATAAAGTAAAATCCCATTTTTTAGGAGGGTCCTTAACAAAGTAAAATGCCATTTTTCAGGAGGGTCCTCAACAGAAAGTAAAATCCCATTTTTCAGGAGGGGCCTAAACAGAAAGTAAAGTCCCATTTTTCAGGAGGGTCCTGAACAGAAGGTAAATTATTTTTTTTTAGGATGGTCTATAACAAAAAGTGAAATTCCATTTTGTAGAAGGGACCTAAATATAAGGTAAAATCCTATTTTTCAGGAGAGTCCTTAACAGAGGTTAAAATCCCATTTTTCAGAAGGGTCCTAGACATATAGTAAAATCTCCATTTTTAGGAGAGTCCTGAACAGAATGAAAAATACCATTTTTAAGGAGGGTCCTAAACAAAAGTAAAGACCCATTATCAGGAGGGCCCTGAATAGAAGGTAAAGACCCATTTTTTAGAAAAGTGCTGAACAGAAAATAAAATCATATTTTTCAGGAGGTTCCTGAACAGAAAGTCAAATCCTATTTTTCAGGAGGGTCCTAAACAAAAGTAAAGTCCCATTATCAGGAGGGCCCTGAACAAAAGTAAAATCCCTTTTTACAGGGAGGACCTGAACAGAAAGTAAAATCTCATTTTGTCGGAGGGTCCTGATTAAAAGTGAAATCCCATTTTTCAGGAGGGTTCTGAACAGAAAGTAAAATCCAATTTTTTAGGAGGGTCTTGAACAATATGTGAAATTCTATTTTTAAGGAGGTTTCTGAAGAGAAGGTAAAATCCCATTTTTCAGGAGGGGCCAAAAAATAAAGTTAAATCCCATTTTTTATGAGGGTCCTGAACATAAAGCAAAATCCTATTTTTCAGGAGAGTCCTGAACAGATTGTAAAATCCCATTTTTCAGGAGGGTCCTGAACATAAAGTAAAATCTAATTTTTCAGGAGGGTCCTGATCGAAAATAAAGACCCATTTTTCAGTAGGTTCCTGAATAGAAAGTAAAGTCCCATTTTTTAGAAAAGTGCTTAATTGAAAGTAAAATCATATTTTTCAGGAGTTTCCTGAATAGAAAGTCAAATCTTATTTTTCAGGAGGATCCTGAAAAAAAGTAAAGTCCCATTTTTAGGAGGTCCCTGAACAAAAGTAAAATCCCTTTTAACAGGGAGGACATGAACAGAAAGTAAAATCTTATTTTTCAGGAGGGTCCTGAACAAAAGTGAAATCGCATTTTTCAGGAGGGTTCTGAACAGAAATTAAAATCCAATTTTTCAGGAGGGTCTTAAACAATATGTGAATCCTATTTTTAAAGAGGTTCCGGAAGAAAAGGTAAAATCCCATTTTTCAGGAGTGGCATAAACATGAGGTAAAATCCCATTTTTCAAGACGGTCCTAAGCATAAAGTAAAATCCTATTTTTGAGTAGGGTCCTAAACGGAAAGTAAATTCCCATTTTTCATGAGGGCCCGGGACAGAATGCAAAATCCAGTTTTCAGGAGGGTCCTGGACAGAAAGTAAAATCACTTTTTTCAAGAGAGTCCTGGACATAAAGTAAAATCCCATTTTTCATGAAGGCCCTGAACAGAAAGTAAAATCCAATTTTTCAAAACGGTCGAGAACATAAACTGAAATCTAATTATTCAGGAGGGTCCTGCACAGAAGGTAGAATCCCATCTTTCAGGATGATACTGAACAAAAGGAAAGTCACATTTTGCAGGAGGGTCCTGAACAGAAAGTAAAGTTCTATTTTTAAGCAGGGTCCTAAACTGAATGTAAAATCCTATTTTTCAGGAGGGTCTAAATCAGCAAGTAAAATCCTATTTTTTAGGAGGGTTCTGAACAAAAGTAAAATCCCATTTTCAGGAGGGCCTCGATCAAAACTAAAATCCCATTTTTTAGGTGGGACCTGAACAGTAAGCAAAATCCCACTTTTTAAGAAGGTACTGAACAACAGTAAAATCCCAATTTTCAGGAGGGTCCTGAACATAAAGTGAAATCACATTTTTCAGGAAGGTCCTGGACATACAGTAAAATTCCATTTTTTAGGAAGGTCCTGGATATAAAGTAAAATCCCATTTTTTAGGAGGGTCCTTAACAAAGTAAAACTCGATTTTTCAAGAGGGTCCTCAACAGGAAGTAAAATCCCATTTTTATGGAGGGGCCTAAACAGAAAGTACAATCCCATTATTCAGGAGGGTTCTGAACAGAAGGTAATATCTTATTTTTAGCATGGTCCATAACAGAAAGTGAAATTCCATTTTTTAGAAGGGACCTAAACATAATGTAAAATACTATTTTTCAGAAGTGTCCTGAACAGAGGTTAAAATCCTATTTTTCAGAAGGGTCCTGGACATATAGTAAAATCTCCATTTTCAGAAGAGTCCTGAACAGAATGTAAAATCCCATTTTCAGGAGGGTCCTAAACATAAAGTAAAATCTAATTTTTCAGGAAGGTCCTGATCAAAAGTAAAGACCCATTTTTCAGTAGGTTCTTTAATAGAAAGTAAAGACCCATTTTTTAGAAAAGTGTTGAACATAAAGTAAAATCATATTTTTCAGGAGGTTCCTGAACAGAAAGTCAAATCCTATTTTTCAGGAGGGTCCTGAACAAAAGTAAAATCTCATTTTTTAGGTGGGACCTGAACAGCAAGCAAAATCCCACTTTTTAAGAAGGTACTGAACAACAGTAAAATCCCAATTTTTAGAAGGGTCCTGAACATAAAGTGAAATCACATTGTTCAGGAAGGTCCTCAACATAAAGTAAAATTCCATTTTTTAGGAGGGTCCTGGACATAAAGTAAAATCCCATTTTTTAGGAGGGTCCTTAACAAAGTAAAATGCCATTTTTTAGGAGGGTCCTCAACAGGAAGTAAAATCCCATTTTTATGGAGGGGCCTAAACAGAAAGTAAAGTCCCATTTTTCAGGAAGGTCCTGAACAGAAGGTAAAATCTTATTTTTGAGGATGGTCCATAACAGAAAGTGAAATTACATTTTTTAGAAGGGACCTAAACATAAGGTAAAATCCTATTTTTCAGGAGAGTCCTGAAAAGAGGTTAAAATCCCATTTTTCAGAAGGGTCCTGGACATATAGTAAAATCTCCATTTTCAGGAGAGACCTGAACAGAATGTAAAATCCCATCTTTTAGGAGGGTCCTTAACATAAAGTAAAATCCCATTTTTCAAAAGGGTCGAGAACATAAATTGAAATCTAAATTTTCTGGAGGGTCTTGCACAAAGGTAGAATCCCATCTTTCAGGATGGTACTGAACAAAAGGAAAGTCACATTTTACAGGAGGGTCCTGAACAGTAAGTAAAGTCCTATTTTTAAGTAGAATCCTAAACTAAAAGTAAAATCCTATTTTTCAGGACGGTCCTAATCAGCAAGTAAAATCCTATTTTTCAGGAGGGTCTTGAACTAAAGTAAAATCCCATTTTCAGGAGGGCCTTGATCAAAAGTAAAATCCCATTTTTTAGGTGGGACCTGAATATCAAGCAAAATCCCACTTTTTAAGAAGGTACTGAACAACAGTAAAATCCCAATTTTTAGAAGGGTCCTGAACATAAAGTGAAATCACATTTTTCAGGAAGGTCCTGGACATAAAGTAAAATTCCATTTTTTAGGAGGGTCCTAGACATAAAGTAAAATCCCATTTTTTAGGAGGGTCCTTAACAAAGTAAAATGCCATTTTTCAGGAGGGTCCTCAACAGAAAGTAAAAGCACATTTTTCAGGAGGGGCCTAAACAGAAAGTAAAGTCCCATTTTTCAGGAGGGTCCTGAACATAAGGTAAATTCTTTTTTTTTAGGATGGTCTATAACAGAAAGTGAAATTCCATTTTTTAGAAGGGACCTAAACATAAGGTAAAATCCTATTTTTCAGGAGAGTCCTTAACAGAGGTTAAAATCCCATTTTTCAGAAGGGTCCTAGACATATAGTAAAATCTCCATTTTCAGGAGAGTCCTGAACAGAATGAAAAATACCATTTATAAGGAGGGTCCTAAACAAAAGTAAAGTCCCATTATCAGGAGGGCCCTGAATAGAAGGTAAAGACCCATTTTTTAGAAAAGTGCTGAACAGAAAATAAAATTATATTTTTCAGGAGGTTCCTGAACAGAAAGTCAAATCCTATTTTTCAGGAGGGTCCTAAACAAAAGTAAAGTCCCATTATCAGGAGGGCCCTGAACAAAAGTAAAATCCCTTTTTATAGGGAGGACCTGAACAGAAAGTAAAATCTCATTTTGTCGGAGGGTCCTGATTAAAAGTGAAATCCCATTTTTCAGGAGGGTTCTGAACAGAAAGTAAAATCCAATTTTTCAGGAGGGTCTTGAACAATATGTGAAATTTTATTTTTAAAGAGGTTTCTGAAGAGAAAGTAAAATCCCATTTTTCAGGAGAGGCCAAAAAATAAAGTTAAATCCCATTTTTTATGAGGGTCCTGAACATGAAGCAAAATCCTATTTTTCAGGAGAGTCTTGAACAGAATGTAAAATCCCATTTTTCAGTAGGGTCCTGAACATAAAGTAAAATCTAATTTTTCAGGAGGGTCCTGATCGAAAATAAAGACCCATTTTTCAGTAGGTTCCTGAATAGAAAGTAAAGTCCCATTTTTTAGAAAAGTGCTTAATTGAAAGTAATGTCATATTTTTCAGGAGTTTCCTGAATAGAAAGTCAAATCCTATTTTTCAGAAGGGTCCCGAACAAAAGTAAATCCCATTTTTAGGAGGTCCCTGAACAAAAGTAAAATCCTTTTTAACAGGGAGGACATGAACAGAAAGTAAAATCTTATTTTTCAGGAGGGTCCTGAACAAAAGTGAAATCGCATTTTTCAGGAGGGTTCTGAACAGAAATTAAAATCCAATTTTTCAGGAGGGTCTTAAACAATATGTGAATCCTATTTTTAAAGAGGTTCCGGAAGAAAAGGTAAAATCCCATTTTTCAGGAGTGGCATAAACATGAGGTAAAATCCCATTTTTCAAGACGGTCCTAAGCATAAAGTAAAATCCTATTTTTGAGTAGGGTCCTAAACGGAAAGTAAATTCCCATTTTTCATGAGGGCCCGGGACAGAATGCAAAATCCAGTTTTCAGGAGGGTCCTGGACAAAAAGTAAAATCACTTTTTTCAAGAGAGTCCTGGACATAAAGTAAAATCCCATTTTTCAGGAGGGCCCTGAACAGAAAGTAAAATCCAATTTTTCAAAACGGTCGAGAACATAAACTGAAATCTAATTTTCCAGGAGGGTCCTGCACAGAAGGCAGAATCCCATCTTTCAGGATGGTACTGAACAAAAGGAAAGTCACATTTTGCAGGAGGGTCCTGAACAGAAAGTAAAGTCCTATTTTTAAGCAGGGTCCTAAACTGAAAGTAAAATCCTATTTTTCAAGAGGGTCCTGAACTGAAAGTCAAATCCTATTTTTCAGGAGGGTCCTGAACAAAAGTAAAGTCCCATTTTTAGGAGGTCCCTGAACAAATGTAAAATATCTTTTTACAGGGAGGACCTGAACTGAAAGTAAAATCTCATTTTTCAGGAGGATCCTGAACAAAAGTGAAATCCCATTTTTCACGACGGATCTGAACAGAAATTAAAATCCAATTTTTCCGGAGGGTCTTGAACAATATGTGAAATCCTAATTTTAAAGAGGTTCCTGAAGAGAAGGTAAAATACCTTTTTTAAGGTGGCCTAAACATAAAGTAAAATCCCATTTTTCAACACGGACCTAAACATAAAGGGAAATCCTATTTTTGAGTAGGGTCCTAAACGGAAGGTAAAATCTCATTTTTCATGAGGGCCCGGGACAGAATGTAAAATCCAGTTTTTAGAAGGGTCCTGGACAGAAAGTAAAATCACTTTTTTTAAGAGAGTCCTGGACATAAAGTAAAATCCCATTTTTCAGGAGGGCCCTGAACAGAAAGTAAAATCCCATTTTCAAAAGAGTCGAGAACATAAACTGAAATCTAATTTTTTAGGAGGGTCCTACACAGAAGCTAGAATCCCATATTTCAGGATGGTACTGAACAAAAGAAAAGTCATATGTTGGAGGAGGGTCCTGAACAGAAAGTAAATTCCTATTTTAAAGTAGGGTCCTAAACTGAAAGTAAAATCCTATTTTTCAGGAGGTTCCTGAACTGAAAGTCAAATCCTATTTTTCAGGAGGGTCCTGAACAAAAGTAAAGTCCCATTTTTAGGAGGTCCCTGAACAAAAGTAAAATCTCTTTTTACAGGGAGGACCTGAACAGAAAGTAAAATCTCATTTTTAAGGAGGGTCCTGAACAATAGTGAAATCCCATTTTTCAGGACGGATCTGAACAGAAATTAAAATCCAATTTTTCAGGAGGGTCTTGAACAATATGTGAAATCCTAATTTTAAAGAGGTTCCTGAAGAGAAGGTAAAACCCCTTTTTTCAGGTGTGGCCTAAACATAAAGTAAAATCTCATTTTTCAAGACGGACCTAAACATAAAGGAAAATCCTATTTTTGAGTAGGGTGCTAAACGGAAGGTAAAATCTCATTTTTCATGAGGGCCCGGGACAGAATGTAAAATCCAGTTTTTAGGAGGGTCTTGGACAGAAAGTAAACTCACTTTTTTCAAGAGAGTCCGGGACATAAAGTAAAATCCCATTTTTCAGGATGGCCCTGAACAGAAAGTAAAATCCCATTTTCAAAAGGGTCGAGAACATAAACTGAAATCTAATTTTTCAGGAGGGTCCTACACAGAAGGTAGAATCCCATCTTTCAGGATGGTACTGAACAAAAGGAAAGTCATATTTTGCAGTAGGGTCCTGAACAGAAAGTAAAGTCCTATTTTTTAGCAGGGTCCTAAACTGAAAGTAAAATCCTATTTTTTAGGAGGGTCCTAATCAGCAAGTAAAATCCTATTTTTCAGGAGGGTCTTGAACTAAAGTAAAATCCCATTTTCAGGAGGGCCTTGATCAAAAGTAAAATCCCATTTTTTAGGTGGGACTTGAATATCAAGCAAAATCCCACTTTTTAAGAAGGTACTGAACAACAGTAAAATCCCAATTTTTAGGAGGGTCCTGAACATAAAGTGAAATCACATTTTTCAGGAAGGTCCTGGACATAAAGTAAAATTCCATTTTTTAGGAGGGTCCTAGACATAAAGTAAAATCCCATTTTTTAGGAGGGTCCTTAACAAAGTAAAATGCCATTTTTCAGGAGGGTCCTCAACAGAAAGTAAAAGCACATTTTTCAGGAGGGGCCTAAACAGAAAGTAAAGTCCCATTTTTCAGGAGGGTCCTGAACATAAGGTAAATTCTTTTTTTTTAGGATGGTCTATAACAGAAAGTGAAATTCCATTTTTTAGAAGGGACCTAAACATAAGGTAAAATCCTATTTTTCAGGAGAGTCCTTAACAGAGGTTAAAATCCCATTTTTCAGAAGGGTCCTAGACATATAGTAAAATCTCCATTTTCAGGAGAGTCCTGAACAGAATGAAAAATACCATTTATAAGGAGGGTCCTAAACAAAAGTAAAGTCCCATTATCAGGAGGGCCCTGAATAGAAGGTAAAGACCCATTTTTTAGAAAAGTGCTGAACAGAAAATAAAATTATATTTTTCAGGAGGTTCCTGAACAGAAAGTCAAATCCTATTTTTCAGGAGGGTCCTAAACAAAAGTAAAGTCCCATTATCAGGAGGGCCCTGAACAAAAGTAAAATCCCTTTTTATAGGGAGGACCTGAACAGAAAGTAAAATCTCATTTTGTCGGAGGGTCCTGATTAAAAGTGAAATCCCATTTTTCAGGAGGGTTCTGAACAGAAAGTAAAATCCAATTTTTCAGGAGGGTCTTGAACAATATGTGAAATTTTATTTTTAAAGAGGTTTCTGAAGAGAAAGTAAAATCCCATTTTTCAGGAGAGGCCAAAAAATAAAGTTAAATCCCATTTTTTATGAGGGTCCTGAACATGAAGCAAAATCCTATTTTTCAGGAGAGTCTTGAACAGAATGTAAAATCCCATTTTTCAGTAGGGTCCTGAACATAAAGTAAAATCTAATTTTTCAGGAGGGTCCTGATCGAAAATAAAGACCCATTTTTCAGTAGGTTCCTGAATAGAAAGTAAAGTCCCATTTTTTAGAAAAGTGCTTAATTGAAAGTAAAGTCATATTTTTCAGGAGTTTCCTGAATAGAAAGTCAAATCCTATTTTTCAGAAGGGTCCCGAACAAAAGTAAATCCCATTTTTAGGAGGTCCCTGAACAAAAGTAAAATCCCTTTTAACAGGGAGGACATGAACAGAAAGTAAAATCTTATTTTTCAGGAGGGTCCTGAACAAAAGTGAAATCGCATTTTTCAGGAGGGTTCTGAACAGAAATTAAAATCCAATTTTTCAGGAGGGTCTTAAACAATATGTGAATCCTATTTTTAAAGAGGTTCCGGAAGAAAAGGTAAAATCCCATTTTTCAGGAGTGGCATAAACATGAGGTAAAATCCCATTTTTCAAGACGGTCCTAAGCATAAAGTAAAATCCTATTTTTGAGTAGGGTCCTAAACGGAAAGTAAATTCCCATTTTTCATGAGGGCCCGGGACAGAATGCAAAATCCAGTTTTCAGGAGGGTCCTGGACAGAAAGTAAAATCACTTTTTTCAAGAGAGTCCTGGACATAAAGTAAAATCCCATTTTTCAGGAGGGCCCTGAACAGAAAGTAAAATCCAATTTTTCAAAACGGTCGAGAACATAAACTGAAATCTAATTTTCCAGGAGGGTCCTGCACAGAAGGCAGAATCCCATCTTTCAGGATGGTACTGAACAAAAGGAAAGTCACATTTTGCAGGAGGGTCCTGAACAGAAAGTAAAGTCCTATTTTTAAGCAGGGTCCTAAACTGAAAGTAAAATCCTATTTTTCAAGAGGGTCCTGAACTGAAAGTCAAATCCTATTTTTCAGGAGGGTCCTGAACAAAAGTAAAGTCCCATTTTTAGGAGGTCCCTGAACAAATGTAAAATATCTTTTTACAGGGAGGACCTGAACTGAAAGTAAAATCTCATTTTTCAGGAGGATCCTGAACAAAAGTGAAATCCCATTTTTCACGACGGATCTGAACAGAAATTAAAATCCAATTTTTTCGGAGGGTCTTGAACAATATATGAAATCCTAATTTTAAAGAGGTTCCTGAAGAGAAGGTAAAATACCTTTTTTAAGGTGGCCTAAACATAAAGTAAAATCCCATTTTTCAACACGGACCTAAACATAAAGGGAAATCCTATTTTTGAGTAGGGTCCTAAACGGAAGGTAAAATCTCATTTTTCATGAGGGCCCGGGACAGAATGTAAAATCCAGTTTTTAGAAGGGTCCTGGACAGAAAGTAAAATCACTTTTTTTAAGAGAGTCCTGGACATAAAGTAAAATCCCATTTTTCAGGAGGGCCCTGAACAGAAAGTAAAATCCCATTTTCAAAAGAGTCGAGAACATAAACTGAAATCTAATTTTTTAGGAGGGTCCTACACAGAAGGTAGAATCCCATATTTCAGGATGGTACTGAACAAAAGAAAAGTCATATGTTGGAGGAGGGTCCTGAACAGAAAGTAAATTCCTATTTTAAAGTAGGGTCCTAAACTGAAAGTAAAATCCTATTTTTCAGGAGGTTCCTGAACTGAAAGTCAAATCCTATTTTTCAGGAGGGTCCTGAACAAAAGTAAAGTCCCATTTTTAGGAGGTCCCTGAACAAAAGTAAAATCTCTTTTTAGAGGGAGGACCTGAACAGAAAGTAAAATCTCATTTTTAAGGAGGGTCCTAAACAATAGTGAAATCCCATTTTTCAGGACGGATCTGAACAGAAATTAAAATCCAATTTTTCAGGAGGGTCTTGAACAATATGTGAAATCCTAATTTTAAAGAGGTTCCTGAAGAGAAGGTAAAACCCCTTTTTTCAGGTGTGGCCTAAACATAAAGTAAAATCTCATTTTTCAAGACGGACCTAAACATAAAGGAAAATCCTATTTTTGAGTAGGGTGCTAAACGGAAGGTAAAATCTCATTTTTCATGAGGGCCCGGGACAGAATGTAAAATCCAGTTTTTAGGAGGGTCTTGGACAGAAAGTAAACTCACTTTTTTCAAGAGAGTCCGGGACATAATGTAAAATCCCATTTTTCAGGATGGCCCTGAACAGAAAGTAAAATCCCATTTTCAAAAGGGTCGAGAACATAAACTGAAATCTAATTTTTCAGGAGGGTCCTACACAGAAGGTAGAATCCCATCTTTCAGGATGGTACTGAACAAAAGGAAAGTCATATTTTGCAGTAGGGTCCTGAACAGAAAGTAAAGTCCTATTTTTTAGCAGGGTCCTAAACTGAAAGTAAAATCCTATTTTTTAGGAGGGTCCTAATCAGCAAGTAAAATCCTATTTTTCAGGAGGGTCTTGAACTAAAGTAAAATCCCATTTTCAGGAGGGCCTTGATCAAAAGTAAAATCCCATTTTTTAGGTGGGACTTGAATATCAAGCAAAATCCCACTTTTTAAGAAGGTACTGAACAACAGTAAAATCCCAATTTTTAGGAGGGTCCTGAACATAAAGTGAAATCACATTTTTCAGGAAGGTCCTGGACATAAAGTAAAATTCCATTTTTTAGGAGGGTCCTAGACATAAAGTAAAATCCCATTTTTTAGGAGGGTCCTTAACAAAGTAAAATGCCATTTTTCAGGAGGGTCCTCAACAGAAAGTAAAAGCACATTTTTCAGGAGGGGCCTAAACAGAAAGTAACGTCCCATTTTTCAGGAGGGTCCTGAACATAAGGTAAATTCTTTTTTTTTAGGATGGTCTATAACAGAAAGTGAAATTCCATTTTTTAGAAGGGACCTAAACATAAGGTAAAATCCTATTTTTCAGGAGAGTCCTTAACAGAGGTTAAAATCCCATTTTTCAGAAGGGTCCTAGACATATAGTAAAATCTCCATTTTCAGGAGAGTCCTGAACAGAATGAAAAATACCATTTATAAGGAGGGTCCTAAACAAAAGTAAAGTCCCATTATCAGGAGGGCCCTGAATAGAAGGTAAAGACCCATTTTTTAGAAAAGTGCTGAACAGAAAATAAAATTATATTTTTCAGGAGGTTCCTGAACAGAAAGTCAAATCCTATTTTTCAGGAGGGTCCTAAACAAAAGTAAAGTCCCATTATCAGGAGGGCCCTGAACAAAAGTAAAATCCCTTTTTATAGGGAGGACCTGAACAGAAAGTAAAATCTCATTTTGTCGGAGGGTCCTGATTAAAAGTGAAATCCCATTTTTCAGGAGGGTTCTGAACAGAAAGTAAAATCCAATTTTTCAGGAGGGTCTTGAACAATATGTGAAATTTTATTTTTAAAGAGGTTTCTGAAGAGAAAGTAAAATCCCATTTTTCAGGAGAGGCCAAAAAATAAAGTTAAATCCCATTTTTTATGAGGGTCCTGAACATGAAGCAAAATCCTATTTTTCAGGAGAGTCTTGAACAGAATGTAAAATCCCATTTTTCAGTAGGGTCCTGAACATAAAGTAAAATCTAATTTTTCAGGAGGGTCCTGATCGAAAATAAAGACCCATTTTTCAGTAGGTTCCTGAATAGAAAGTAAAGTCCCATTTTTTAGAAAAGTGCTTAATTGAAAGTAAAGTCATATTTTTCAGGAGTTTCCTGAATAGAAAGTCAAATCCTATTTTTCAGAAGGGTCCCGAACAAAAGTAAATCCCATTTTTAGGAGGTCCCTGAACAAAAGTAAAATCCCTTTTAACAGGGAGGACATGAACAGAAAGTAAAATCTTATTTTTCAGGAGGGTCCTGAACAAAAGTGAAATCGCATTTTTCAGGAGGGTTCTGAACAGAAATTAAAATCCAATTTTTCAGGAGGGTCTTAAACAATATGTGAATCCTATTTTTAAAGAGGTTCCGGAAGAAAAGGTAAAATCCCATTTTTCAGGAGTGGCATAAACATGAGGTAAAATCCCATTTTTCAAGACGGTCCTAAGCATAAAGTAAAATCCTATTTTTGAGTAGGGTCCTAAACGGAAAGTAAATTCCCATTTTTCATGAGGGCCCGGGACAGAATGCAAAATCCAGTTTTCAGGAGGGTCCTGGACAAAAAGTAAAATCACTTTTTTCAAGAGAGTCCTGGACATAAAGTAAAATCCCATTTTTCAGGAGGGCCCTGAACAGAAAGTAAAATCCAATTTTTCAAAACGGTCGAGAACATAAACTGAAATCTAATTTTCCAGGAGGGTCCTGCACAGAAGGCAGAATCCTATCTTTCAGGATGGTACTGAACAAAAGGAAAGTCACATTTTGCAGGAGGGTCCTGAACAGAAAGTAAAGTCCTATTTTTAAGCAGGGTCCTAAACTGAAAGTAAAATCCTATTTTTCAAGAGGGTCCTGAACTGAAAGTCAAATCCTATTTTTCAGGAGGGTCCTGAACAAAAGTAAAGTCCCATTTTTAGGAGGTCCCTGAACAAATGTAAAATATCTTTTTACAGGGAGGACCTGAACTGAAAGTAAAATCTCATTTTTCAGGAGGATCCTGAACAAAAGTGAAATCCCATTTTTCACGACGGATCTGAACAGAAATTAAAATCCAATTTTTCCGGAGGGTCTTGAACAATATGTGAAATCCTAATTTTAAAGAGGTTCCTGAAGAGAAGGTAAAATACCTTTTTTAAGGTGGCCTAAACATAAAGTAAAATCCCATTTTTCAACACGGACCTAAACATAAAGGGAAATCCTATTTTTGAGTAGGGTCCTAAACGGAAGGTAAAATCTCATTTTTCATGAGGGCCCGGGACAGAATGTAAAATCCAGTTTTTAGAAGGGTCCTGGACAGAAAGTAAAATCACTTTTTTTAAGAGAGTCCTGGACATAAAGTAAAATCCCATTTTTCAGGAGGGCCCTGAACAGAAAGTAAAATCCCATTTTCAAAAGAGTCGAGAACATAAACTGAAATCTAATTTTTTAGGAGGGTCCTACACAGAAGCTAGAATCCCATATTTCAGGATGGTACTGAACAAAAGAAAAGTCATATGTTGGAGGAGGGTCCTGAACAGAAAGTAAATTCCTATTTTAAAGTAGGGTCCTAAACTGAAAGTAAAATCCTATTTTTCAGGAGGTTCCTGAACTGAAAGTCAAATCCTATTTTTCAGGAGGGTCCTGAACAAAAGTAAAGTCCCATTTTTAGGAGGTCCCTGAACAAAAGTAAAATCTCTTTTTACAGGGAGGACCTGAACAGAAAGTAAAATCTCATTTTTAAGGAGGGTCCTGAACAATAGTGAAATCCCATTTTTCAGGACGGATCTGAACAGAAATTAAAATCCAATTTTTCAGGAGGGTCTTGAACAATATGTGAAATCCTAATTTTAAAGAGGTTCCTGAAGAGAAGGTAAAACCCCTTTTTTCAGGTGTGGCCTAAACATAAAGTAAAATCTCATTTTTCAAGACGGACCTAAACATAAAGGAAAATCCTATTTTTGAGTAGGGTGCTAAACGGAAGGTAAAATCTCATTTTTCATGAGGGCCCGGGACAGAATGTAAAATCCAGTTTTTAGGAGGGTCTTGGACAGAAAGTAAACTCACTTTTTTCAAGAGAGTCCGGGACATAAAGTAAAATCCCATTTTTCAGGATGGCCCTGAACAGAAAGTAAAATCCCATTTTCAAAAGGGTCGAGAACATAAACTGAAATCTAATTTTTCAGGAGGGTCCTACACAGAAGGTAGAATCCCATCTTTCAGGATGGTACTGAACAAAAGGAAAGTCATATTTTGCAGTAGGGTCCTGAACAGAAAGTAAAGTCCTATTTTTTAGCAGGGTCCTAAACTGAAAGTAAAATCCTATTTTTTAGGAGGGTCCTAATTAGCAAGTAAAATCATATTTTTGAAGAGGGTCCTGAACAAAAGTAAAATCCCATTTTCAGGAGGGCCCTGATCAAATGTAAAATCCCATTTTTTAGGAGGGACCAGAACAGCAAGCAAAATCCCATTTTTTAAGAGGGTACTGAACAACAGTAAAATACCATTTTTCAGGAGGGTCCATAATAGAAAGTAAAGTCCTATTTTTAAGAAAGGTCCTAAACTGAAAGTAAAATCCTATTTTTCATGTCGGACCTGTTCAGCAAGTAAAATCCTTTTTTTTAGGAGGGTCCTGATCGAAAGTAAAGTCCCATTTTTCAGTAGTGTCCTGAATAGAAAGTAAAGTCCCATTTTTTAGAAAAGTGCTGAATTGAAAGTAAAATCATATTTTTCAGGAGGTTCCTGAACAGAAAGTCTAATCCTATTTTTCAGAAGGGTCCTGATCAAAAGTAAAGTCCCATTTTTAGGATGTCCCTGAACAAAAGTAAAATCCCTTTTTACAGGGAGGACCTATATAGAAAGTAAAATTTCACTTTTCAGGAGGGTCCTTAACAAAAGTAAAGACCCATTTTTCAGTAGGGTCCTAAATAGATAGTAAAGTCCCATTTTTTAGAAAAGTAATGAATTGAAAGTAAAATCATAATTTTCAAGAGGTTCCTGAACAGAAAGTCAAATCCTATTTTTCAGGAGGGTCCTGAACAAAAGTAAAGTCCCATTTTTAGGAGGTCCCTGAACAAAAGTAAAATCCCTTTTTATAGGGAGGACCTGAACAGAAAGTAAAATCTCATTTTTCAGGAGGGTCCTGAACAAAAGTGAAAGCCCATTTTTCAGGAGGGGTTTGAGAAAAAATTAAAATCCAATTTTCAGAAGGGTCTTGAACAATATGTGAAATCCTAATTTTAAAGAGGTTCCTGAAGAGAAGGTAAAATCCCATTTCTCAGGAGTGGCCTAAACATAAAGTAAAATCCCATTTTTCAAGATGGTCCTAAACATAAAGTGAAATCCTATTTTTGAGTAGGGTCCTAAACAGAAGGTAAAATCTCATTTTTCATGAGGGCCCGGGACAGAATGTAAAATCCTATTTTTAGGAGGTTTCTGGACAGAAAGTAAAATCATTTTTTCACGAGAATCCTGGACATAAAGTAAAATCCCATTTTTCAGGATGACCCTGAACAAAAAGTAAAATTCTATTTTTCAAAAGTGTCCTGAACATTAACTGAAATTTAATTTTTCAGGAGGGTCCTGCATAGAAGGTAGAATCCCATATTTCAGGATGGTCCTGAACAAAAGGAAAGTCACATTTTGCAGGAGGGTCCTGAACAGATAGTAAAATCCAATTTTTAAGCAGGGTCCTAAACTGAAAGTAAAATCCTATTTTTCAGGAGTGTCCTAATCAGCATGTAAAATCCTATTTTTCAAGAGGGTCCTGATACCAAAGTAAAATCCTATTTTCAGGAGGGCCCTGATCAAAAGTAAAATCCCATTTTTTAGGTGGGACCTGAACAGCAAGAAAAATCCCACTATTTAAGAAAGTACTGAACAACGGTAAAATCCCAATTTTCAGGAGGGTCCTGAACATAATGTGAAATCATATTTTTCAGGAAGGTCCTGGACATAAAGTAAAATTCCATTTTTTAGGAGGGTCCTAGACATAGAGTAAAATCCCATTTTTTAGGATGGTCCTTAACAAAGTAAAATGCCATTTTTCAGGAGTGTCCTCAATAGGAAGTAAAATCCCATTGTTATGGAGGGGCCTAAACAGAAAGTAAAGTCCCATTTTTCAGGAGGGTCCTGAACAGAAGGAAAAATCTTATTTTTTAGGATGGTCCATAACAAAAAGTGAAATTCCATTTTTTAGAAGGGACCTAAACATAAGGTAAAATCCTATTTTTTAGGAGTGTCCTGAACAGAGGTTAAAATCCCATTTTTCAGAAGGGTCCTAGACATATAGTAAAATCTCCATTTTCTGGAGAGTCCGGAACAAAATGTAAAATCCTATTTTTTAGGTGAGTCCTAAACATAAAGTAAAATCTAATTTTTCAGCAGGGTCCTGATCTAAAGTAATGACCCCTTTTCAGTAGGGTCCTGAATAGAAAGTAAAGACCCATTTTTTAGAAAAGTGTTGAACAGAAAGTAAAATCATATTTTTCAGGAGGTTCCTGAACAGAAAGTCAAATCCTATTTTTCAGAAGAGTCCTAAACAAAAGTAAAGTCCCATTATCAGGAGGGCCCTGAACAAAAGTAAAATCCCTTTTTACAGGGAGGACCTGAGCAGAAAGTAAAATCTCATTTTACCGAAAAGTCCTGAATAAAAGTGAAATCCCAATTTTTAGGAGTGTTCTGAACAGAAAGTAAAATCCAATTTTTCAGGAGGGTCTTGAACAATATCTGAAATTCTATTTTTAAAGAGCTTCCTGAAGAGAAGGTAAAATCCCATTTTTCAGGAGGGGCCAAAACATAAAGTAATATCCCATTTTTTAAGAGGGTCCTAAACATATAGCAAAATCCTATTTTTTAGGAGAGTCCTGAACAGAGGATAAAATGTCATTTTTCAGAAAGGTCCTGGACATATAGTAAAATTTCCATTTTCAGGAGAGTCCTGCACAGAATTTAAAATCCCATTTTTTAGGAGGGTCCTGAAAATAAAGTAAAATCCTATTTTTCAAGAGGGTCCTGATCAAAAGTAAAGACCCATTTTTCAGTAGGGTCATGAATCTAAAGTAAAGTCCCATTTTTTAAAAAAGTGCTGAATTGAAAGTAAAATCATATTTTTCAGGAGGTTCCTAAACAGAACGTCAAATCCTATTTTTCAGGAGGGTCCTGAACAAAAGTAAAGTCCCATGTTTAGGAGGTCCCTCAACAAAAGTAAAATCCCTTTTACAGGGAGCACCTGAACAAAAAGTAAAATCTCATTTTTCAGGAGGTTCTTGAAAAAAAGTGAAATCCCATTTTTCAGGAGGGTTCTGAACAAAAATTAAAATCCAATTTTTCCGGATGGTCTTGAACAAGATGTGAAATTCTATTTTTAAACAGGTTCCTGAAGAGAAGGTAAAATCCCATTTTTCAGGAGTTGCCTAAACAAAAAGTAAAATCCCATTTTTCAAGACGGTCCTAAAGATAAAGTGAAATCCTATTTTTGAGTAGGGTCCTAAACGAAAGGTAAAATCCCATTTTTCATGAGTGCCCGGTTCGGAATGTAAAATCCAGTTTTTAGAAGGGTCTTGGACAGTAAGTAAAATCACTTTTTCCAAGATATTCCTGGACATAAAGTAGAATCCCATTTTTCAGCAGGGCCATGAACAGAAAGTAAAATCCCATTTTTCAATAAGGACAAGAACATAAACTGAAATCTAATTTTTCAGGAGTGTCCTTCATAGAAGGTAGAATCCCATCTTTCAGGATGGTACTGAACAAAAGAAAGGTCATATTTTGCAGGACGGTCCTAAACAGAAAGTCCTATTTTTAAGCAGGGTCCGTAACAAAGTAAAATGCCATTTTTCAGGAGGGTCCTTAACAGGAAGTAAAATCCCATTTTTATGGAGGGTCCTTAACAAAGTAAAAATCCCATTTTTCAGGAGGGTCCTTAATAGAAAGTAAAGTCCTATTTTTAAGCAAGGTTCTAAACTGAAAGTAAAATCCTATTTTTCAGGAAGGTCCTAATCAGCAAGTAAAATCCTATTTTTGAGGAGTGTCCTGAACAAAAGTAAAATCCCATATTTAGGAGGGCCCTGATCAAATGTAAAATACCATTTTTTAAGAGGAACCTGAACAGCAAGCAAAATCCCATTTTTTAAGAGGGTACTAAACAACAGTAAAATCTCATTTTTTAGGAGGATCCTTAATAGAAAGTAAAGTCCTATTTTTAAGCAAGGTCCTAAACTGAAAGTAAAATCCTTTTTTTCAGGAGGGTTTTGTTCAGCAAGTAAAATCCTATTTTTCAGGAAGGTCCTGATCGAAAGTAAAGACCCATTTTTCAGTAGGGTCCTGAATAGAAAGTAAAGTCCCATTTTTTAGAAAAGTGCTGAATTGAAAGTAATATCATATTTTTCAGGAGGTTCCTGAACAGAAAGTCAAATCCTATTTTTCAGGAAGGTCCTGAACAAAAGTAAAGAACTAGTTTTAGGAGGTCCCAGAGCTAAAGTAAAATCCCTTTTTGCAGGTAGGACCTGAACAGAAAGTAAAATCTCATTTTTCAGGAGGGTCCTACACAGAATGTAAAATCCCATTTTTTAGGAGTGTCCTAAACATAAAGTAAAATCTAATTTTTCAGGAAGGTCCTGATCGAATGTAAAGATCCATTTTTCAGTAGGGTCATGAATAGAAAGTAAAGACCCATTTTTTAGAAAAGTGATGAATTGAAAGTAAAATCATATTTTTCAGGAGGTTCCTGAACTGAAAGTCAAATCCTATATTTCAGGAGGGTCCTGAACAAAAGTAAAGTCCCATTTTTAGGAGGTCCCTGAACAAAAGTAAAATCTCTTTTTACAGGGAGGACCTGAACAGAAAGTAAAATCTCATTTTTCAGGAGGGTCCTGAACAAAAGTGAAATCCCATTTTTCAGGAGGGTTCTGAACAAAAATTAAAATCTAATTTTTCAGGAGGGTCTTGAACAATATGTGAAATCCTATTTTTAAAGAGGTTCCTGAAGAGAAGGTAAAATTCAATTTTTCAGGAGTGGCCTAAACATAGAGTAAAATCCCATTTTTCAAGACGGTCCTAAACATAAAGTGAAATCCTATTTTTGAGTAGGGTCCTAAATAGAAGGTAAAATCTCATTTTTCTTGAGGGCCCGGGACAGATTGTAAAATCCAGTTTTCAGGAGGTTCCTGGATAGAAAGTAAAATCATTTTTTTCAAGAGAATTCTGGACATAAAGTAAAATCCCATTTTTCAGGATGGCCCTGAACAAAAAGTAAAATTCTATTTTTCAAAAGTTTCCTGAACATTAACTGAAATTTAATTTTTCAGGAGGGTCCTGCACAGAAGGTAGAATCCCATCTTTCAGGATGGTCCTGAACAAAATGAAAGTCACATTTTTTGCAGGAGGGTCCTGAACAGATAGTAAAATCCAATTTTTAAAAAGGGTCCTAAACTGAAAGTAAAATCCTATTTTTCAAGAGGGTCCGGATACAAAAGTAAAATCTTATTTTCAGGAGGGCCCTGATCAAAAGTAAAATCCCATTTTTTACGTGGGACCTGAACAACAAGCAAAATCCCACTTTTTAAGAAAGTACTGAACAACGGTAAAATCCCAATTTTCAGGAGGGTTCTGAACATAATGTGAAATCATATTTTTCAAGAAGGTCCTGGACATAAAGTAAAATCCTATTTTTGAGGTGGGTCCTGAACAAAAGTAAAATCCCATTTTCAAAAGGACCCTGATCAAATGTAAAATCCCATTTTTTAGAAGGGACTTGAACAGCAAGCAAAATCCCAATTTCTAAAAGGGTACTGAACAACAGTAAAAATCCCATTTTTCAGGAGGGTCCTTAATAGAATGTAAAGTCCTATTTTTAAGCAAGGTTCTAAACTCAAAGTAAAATTCTATTTTTCAGGAAGGTCCTAATCAGCAAGTAAAATCCTATTTTTGAGGAGGGTCCTGAACAAAAGTAAAATCCCATTTTTAGGAGGGCCCTGATCAAATGTAAAATCCCATTTTTTAGGAGGGACCTGAACAGCAAGCAAAATCCCATTTTTTAAGAGGGTACTGAACAACAATAAAATCCCATTTTTCAGGAGGATCCTTAATAGAAAGTAAAGTCCTATTTTTAAGCAAGGTCCTAAACTGAAAGTAAAATTCTATTTTTTCAGGAGGGTCTTGTTCAGCAAGTAAAATCCTATTTTTCAGGAAGGTCCTGATCGAAAGTAAAGACCCATTTTTCAGTAGGGTCCTGAATAGAAAGTAAAGTCCCATATTTTAGAAAAGTGCTAAAGTGAAAGTAAATATCATATTTTTCAGGAGGCTCCTGAACAAAAAGTCAAATCCTATTTTTCAGGAGGGTCCTGAACAAAAGTAAAGTCCTAGTTTTAGGAGGTCCCTGAGCTAAAGTAAAATCCCTTTTTGCAGGGAGGACCTGAACAGAAAGTAAAATCTCATTTTTCAGGAGGGTCCTGCACAGAATGTAAAATCCCATTTTTTAGGAGGGTCCTGAACATAAAGTAAAATCTAATTTTTCAGGAGGGTCCTGATCGAATGTAAAGACCCATTTTTAATTAGGGTCATGAATAGAAAGTAAAGTCCCATTTTTTAGAAAAGTGATGAATTGAAAGGAAAATCATATTTTTCAGCAGGTTCCTGAACAGAAAGGCAAATCTTATTTTTCAGGAGGGTCCTTAACAGTAAGTAAAATCCAATTTTTAAGCAGGGTCCTAAACTGAAAGTAAAATCCTATTTTTTAGGAGGGTCCTAATCAGCAAGTAAAATCCCATTTTTCAAGAGGGTCTTGAAACAAAAGTAAAATCCTATTTTCAGGTGGGCCCTGATCAAAAGTAAAATCCCATTTTTTAGGTAGGACCTGAACAGCAAGCAAAATCCCACTTTGTAAGAAAGTATTGAACAACGGTAAAATCCCAATTTTCAGGAGGGTCCTGAACATAAAGTGAAATCATATTTTTTAGGAAGGTCCTGGACATTAAGAAAAATTCCATTTTTAGGAGGGGCCTGGACATAAAGTAAAATCCCATTTTTTAGGAGGGTCCTTAACAAAGTAAAATGCCATTTTTTAGGAGGGTCCTCAACAGGAAGTAAAATCCCATTTTTATGAAGGGGACTAAACAGAAAGTAAAGTCCCATTTTTCAGGAGGGTCCTGAACAGAAGGTAAAATCTTATTTTTTAGGATGGTCCATAACAGAAAGTGAAATTCCATTTTTTAGAAGGGACCTAAACATAAGGTAAAATCCTATTTTTCAGGAGTGTCCTGAACAGAGGTAAAAATCCTATTTTTCAGAAGGGTCCTGGACATATAGTAAAATCTCCATTTTCTGGAGAGTCTTGAACAAAATGTAAAATCCCATTTTTTAGGAGAGTCCTAAACATAAAGTAAAATCTAATTTTTCAGCAGGGTCCTGATCAAAAGTAAAGACCCATTTTTCAGTAGGGTCCTGAATAGAAAGTAAAGACCCATTTTTTAGAAAAGCGCTGAACAGAAAGTAAAATCATATTTTTCAGGAGGTTCCTGAACAGAAAGTTAAATCCTATTTTTCAGAAGGGTCCTAAACAAAAGTAAAGTCCCTTTATCAGGAGGGCCCTGAACAAAAGTAAAATCCCTTTTTACAGGGAGTACCTGAACAGAAAGTAAAATCTCATTTTACCGGAGGGTCCTGATTAAAAGTGAAATCCCATTTTTCAGGAGGGTTCTGAACAGAAAGTAAAATCATATTTTTCAGGAGGTTCCTGAACAGAAAGTCAAATCCTATTTTTCAGGAGGGTCCTGAACAAAAGTAATGTCCCATTTTTAGAAGGTCCCTGAACAAAAGTAAAATCCCTTTTTACAGGGAGGACCTGAACATAAAGTAAAATCTCATTTTTCAGGAGGGTCCTGAACAAAAGTGAAATCCCATTTTTCAGAAGGGTTCTGAATAGAAATTAATATCCAATTTTTCAGGACGGTCTTGAACAAGATGTGAAATTCTATTTTTAAAGAGGTTCCTGAAGAGATGGTAAAATCCCATTTTTCAGGAGTTGCCTAAACATAAAGTAAAATCCCATTTTTCAAAACGGTCGTAAACATAATGTGAAATCCTATTTTTGAGTAGGGTCCTAAACGGAAGGTAAAATCCCATTTTTCATGTGTGCCCGGTTCAGAATGTAAAATCCAGTTTTTAGGAAGGCCCTGGACAATAAGTATAATCACTTGTTTCAAGAGATTCCTGGACATAAAGTAGAATCCCATTTTTCAGGAGGCCCCTGAACAGAAAGTAAAATCCCATTTTTCAAAAAGGACGAGAACATAAACTGAAATCTAATTTTTAAGGAGTGTCCTGCATAAAAGGTAGAATCCCATCTTTCAGGATGGTACTGAACAATAGGAAGGTCATATTTTGCAGGAGGGTCCTGAACAGAAAGTCCTATTTTTAAGCAGGGTCCTAAACTGAAAGTATAATCCTATTTTTCAGGAGGGTCCTAATCAGCAAGTAAAATCCTATTTTTGAGGTGGGTCCTGAACAAAAGTAAAATCCCATTTTCAGGAGGACACTGATCAAATGTAAAATCCCATTTTTTAGGAGGGACCTGAACAGCAAGAAAAAATCCCAATTTTTAAGAGGGTACTGAACAACAGTAAAAATCCCATTTTTCAGGAGGGTCCTTAATAGAAAGTAAAGTCCTATTTTTAAGCCAGGTTCTAAACTCAAAGTAAAATCCTATTTTCCAGGAAGGTTCTAATCAGCAAGTAAAATCCTATTTTTTAGGAGGGTCCTGAACAAAAGTAAAATCCCATTTTTAGGAGGGCCCTGATCAAATGTAAAATCCCATTTTTTAGGAGGGACCTGAACAGCAAGCAAAATCCCATTTTTTAAGAGGGTACTGAACAACAGTAAAATCCCATTTTTCAGGTGGATCCTTAATAGAAAGTAAAGTCCTATTTTTAAGCAAGGTCCAAAACTGAAAGTAAAATCCTATTTTTTCAGGAGGGTCTTTTTCAGCAAGTAAAATCCTATTTTTCAGGAAGGTCCTGATCGAAAGTAAAGACCCATTTTTCAGTAGGGTCCTGAATAGAAAGTAAAGTCCCATTTTTTAGAAAAGTGCTGAATTGAAAGTAATATCATATTTTTCAAGAGGTTCCTGAACAGAAAGTCAAATCCTATTTTTCAGGAGAATCCTGAACAAAAGTAAAGTCCTAGTTTTAGGAGGTCCCTGAGCAAAAGTAAAATCCCTTTTTGCAGGGAGGACCTGAATAGAAAGTAAAATCTTATTTTTCAGGAGGGTCCTGCACAGAATGTAATATCCCATTTTTCAGGAGGGTCCTGAACATAAAGTAAAATCTAATTTTTCAGGAGGGTCCTGATCGAATGTAAAGACCCATTTTTCAGTAGGGTCACCAATAGAAAGTAAAGTCCCATTTTTTAGAAAAGTGATGAATTGAAAGTAAAATCATATTTTTCAAGAGGTTCCTGAACAGAAAGGCAAATCTTATTTTTCAAGAGGGTCCTGAACAAAAGTAAAGTCCCATTTCTAGGAGGTCCTTGAACAAAAGTAAAATCCCTTTTTATAGGGCGGACCTGAACAGAAAGTAAAATCTCATTTTTCAGGAGGGTCCTGAACAAAAGTGAAATCCCATTTTTCAGGAGGGTTCTGAATAGAAATTAAAATCCAATTTTTAAGGAGGGTCTTGAACAATATGTGAAATCCTATTTTTAAAGAGGTTCCTGAAGAGAAGGTAAAATCCCATTTTTCAGGAGTGGCCTAAACATAAAGTAAAATCCCATTTTTCAAGACGGTCCTAAACATAAAGTGAAATCCTATTTTTGAGTAGGGTCCTAAACAGAAGGTAAAATCTCATTTTTCATGAGGGCCCGGGACAGAATGTAAAATCCAGTTTTTAGGAGGTTCCTGGACTGAAAGTAAAATCATTTTTTTCAAGAGAATCCTGGACATAAAGTAAAATCGCATTTTTCAAGATGGCCCTGAACAAAAAGTAAAATTCTATTTTTCAAAAGTGTCCTGAACATTAACTGAAATTTAATTTTTCAGGAGGGTCCTGCCCAGAAGGTAGAATCCCATCTTTCAGGATGGTCCTGAACAAAAGGAAAGTCACATTTTGCAGGAGGGTCCTGAACAGATAGTAAAATCCAATTTTTAAGCAGGGTCCTAAACTGAAAGTATAATCCTATTTTTCAGGAGGGTCCTAATCAGCAAGTAAAATCCTATTTTTGAGGTGGGTCCTGAACAAAAGTAAAATCCCATTTTCAGGAGGACCCTGATCAAATGTAAAATCCCATTTTTTAGGAGGGACCTGAACAAAAAGAAAAATCCCAATTTTTAAGAGCGTACTGAACAACAGTAAAAATCCCATTTTTCAGGAGGGTCCTTAATAGAAAGTAAAGTCCTATTTTTAAGCAAGGTTCTAAACTCAAAGTAAAATCCTATTTTACAGGAAGTTCTAATCAGCAAGTAAAATCCTATTTTTGAGGAGGGTCCTGAACAAAAGTAAAATCCCATTTTTAGGAGGGCCCTGATCAAATGTAAAATCCCATTTTTTAGGAAGGACCTGTACAGCAAGCAAAATCCCATTTTTTAAGAGGGTACTGAACAACAGTAAAATCCCATTTTTCAGGAGGATCCTTAATAGAAAGTAAAGTCCTATTTTTAAGCAAGGTCCAAAACTGAAAGTAAAATCCTATTTTTTCAGGAGGGTCTTTTTCAGCAAGTAAAATCCAATTTTTCAGGAAGGTCCTGATCGAAAGTAAAGACCCATTTTTCAGTAGTGTCCTGAATAGAAAGTAAAGTCCCATTTTATAGAAAAGTGCTGAATTGAATGTAATATCATATTTTTCAGGAGGTTCCTGAACAGAAAGTCAAATCCTATTTTTCAGGAGGGTCCTGAACAAAAGTAAAGTCCTAGTTTTAGGAGGTCCCTGAGCAAAAGTAAAATCCCTTTTTGCAGGGAGGACCTGAATAGAAAGTAAAATCTCATTTTTCAGGAGGGTCCTGCACAGAATGTAAAATCCCATTTTTCAGGAGGGTCCTGAACATAAAGTAAAATCTAATTTTTTAGGAGGGTCCTGATCGAATGTAAAGACCCATTTTTCAGTAGGGTCACCAATAGAAAGTAAAGTCCCATTTTTTAGAAAAGTGATGAATTGAAAGTAAAATCATATATTTCAGGAGGTTCCTGAACAGAAAGGCAAATCTTATTTTTCAAGAGAGTCCTGAACAAAAGTAAAGTCCCATTTCTAGGAGGTCCTTGAACAAAAGTAAAATCCCTTTTTATAGGGAGGACCTGAACAGAAAGTAAAATCTCATTTATCAGGAGGGTCCTGAACAAAAGTGAAATCCCATTTTTCAGGAGGGTTCTGAATAGAAATTAATATCCAATTTTTCAGGAGGGTCTTGAACAATATGTGAAATCCTATTTTTAAAGAGGTTCCTGAAGAGAAGGTAAGATCCCATTTTTCAGGAGTGGCCTAAACATAAAGTAAAATCCCATTTTTCAAGACAGTCCTAAACATAAAGTGAAATCCTATTTTTGAGTAGGGTCCTAAACAGAAGGTAAAATCTCATTTTTCATGAGGGCCCGGGATAGAATGTAAAATCCAGTTTTTAGGAGGTTCCTGGACAGAAATTAAAATCATTTTTTTCAAAAGAATCCTGGACATAAAGTAAAATCGCATTTTTCAAGATGGCCCTGAACAAAAAGTAAAATTCTATTTTTCAAAAGTGTCCTGAACATTAACTGAAATTTCATTTTTCAGGAGGGTCCTGCCCAGAAGGTAGAATCCCATCTTTCAGGATGGTCCTGAACAAAAGGAAAGTCACATTTTGCAGGAGGGTCCTGAACAGATAGTAAAATCCAATTTTTAAGTAGGGTCCTAAACTGAAAGTTAAATCCTATTTTTCAGGAAGGTCCTAATCAGCAAGTAAAATCCTATTTTTGAGGAGGGTTCTGAACAAAAATAAAATCCTATTTTCAAGAGGGCCTTGATCAAATGTAAAATCCCATTTTTTAGGAGGGACCTGAACAATAAGCAAAATCCCATTTTTAAGAGGGTACTGAACAACAGTAAAATACCATTTTTTAATAGCGTCCTGAATAGAAAGTAAAGTCCTATTTCTAAGCAAGGTCCTACATTGGAAGTAAAATCCTATTTTTCAGGAGGGTCCTGATCGAAATTAAAGACCCATTTTTCAGTAGGGTCCTGAATAGAAATTAAAGTCCTATTTTTTAGAAAAGTGATGAATTGAAAGTAAAATGATATTTTTCAAGAGGTTCCTGAACAGAAAGTCAAATCCTATTTTTCAGGAGGGTCCTGAACAAAAGTAAAGTCCGATTTTTAGGAGGCCCCTGAACCAAAGTAAAATCCCGTTTTACAGGGAGGACCTGAACAGAAAGTAAAATCTCATTTTTCAGCAGGGTCCTGAACAAAAGGGAAATCCCATTTTTCAGGAGGGTTCTGAATAGAAATTAAAATCCAATTTTTCAGGAGGGTCTTGAACAATATGTGAAATCCTATTTTTAAAGAGGTTCCTGAAGAGAAGGTAAAATCCCATTTTTCAGGAGTGGCCTAAACATAAAGTAAAATCTCATTTTTCAAGACGGTCCTAAACATAAAGTAAAATCCTATTTTTCAGGAGGGTCCTAATCAGCAAGTAAAATCCTATTTTTCAGGAGGGTCCTAATCAGCAAGTAAAATCCTATTTTTAAGGAGGGTCCTGAACACAAGTAAAATCCCATTTTCAGGAGGGCCCTAATCAAATGTAAAATCCCATTTTTTAGGAGGGACCTGGACAGCAAGTAAAATCCCATTTTTTAAGAGGGTACTGAACAACAGTAAAATCCCATTTTTCAGGAGGGTCCTTAATTGAAATTAAAGTCCTATTTTTAAGCAAGGTCCTAAACTGAAAGTAAAATCCTATTTTTCAGGTGGGTCCTGTTCAGCAAGTAAAATCCTATTTTTCAGGAGGGTCCATAACAAAGTAAAATGCCATTTTTTAGGAGGGCTCTCAACAGGAAGTAAAATCCCAATTTTATGGACGGGCCTAAACAGAAAGTAAAGTCCCATTTTTCAGGTGGGTCCTGAACAGAAGGTAAAATCTTATTTTTTAGGATGGTCCATAACAGAAAGTGAAATTCCATTTTTAGAAGGGACCTAAACATAAGGTAAAATCCAATTTTTCCGGAGAGACCTGAACAGTGGTTAAAATCCCATTTTTTAGAAGGGTCCTTGACATATAGTAAAATCTCCATTTACAGGAGAGTCCTGAATAAAATGTAAAATCCCATTTTTTAGGAGAGTCCTAAACATAAAGTAAAATCTAATTTTTCAGGAGGGTCCTGATCAAAAGTAAAGAACCATTTTTCAGTAGGGTCCTGAATAAAAAGTAAACACCCATTTTTTAGAAAAGTGCTGAATAGAAAGTAAAATTATATTTTTTCAGGAGGTTCATGAACAGAAAGTCAAATCCTATTTTTCAGGAGGGTCCTAAACAAAAGTAAAGTCCCTTTATCAGGAGGGCCCTGAACAAAAGTAAAATCCCTTTTTACAGGGAGGACCTGAACAGAAAGTAAATCTCATTTTGCCGAAAAGTCCTGAATATAAGTGAAATCCCATTTTTCAGGAGTGTTCTGAACAGAAAGAAAAATCCAATTTTTCAGGAGGTTCTTGAACAATATATGAAATTCTAATTTTAATGAGGTTCCTGAAGAGAAGGTAAAATCCCATTTTTCAGGAGGGGCCAAAACATAAAGTAAAATCCCATTTTTTAAGAGGGTCCTAAACATAAAGCAAAATCCTATTTTTCAGGAGAGTCCTGAACAGAGGTTAAAATCTTATTTTTCAGAAAGGTCCTGGACATATAATAAAATCTCCATTTTCAGGAGAGTCCTGCACAGAATGTAAAATCCCATTTTTCAGGAGGGTCCTGAACATAAAGTAAAATCTAATTTTTCAAGAGGGTCCTGATCGAATGTAAAGACCCATTTTTCAATAGGGTCCTGAATAGAAAGTAAAGTCCCACTTTTTAGAAAAGTGCTGAATTTAAAGTAAAATCATATTTTTTAGGAGGTTCCTGAACATAAAGTCAAATCCTATTTTTCAGGAGGGTCCTGAACAAAAGTAAAGTCTCATTTTTAGGAGGTCCCTGAACAAAAGTAAAATCCCTTTTTATAGGGAGGACCTAAACAGAAAGTAAAATCTCATTTTTTAGGAGGGTCCTGAACAAAAGTGAAATCCCATTTTTCAGGAGGGGTCTTAACAGAAAGTAAAATCCAACTTTTCAGAAGGGTCTTGAACAATATGTGAAATTCTATTTTTAAAGAGGTTCCTGAAGAGAAGGTAAAATCCCAGAGGTTCCTGAAGAGAAGGTAAAATCCCATTTTTTAGGAGTGGCCTAAACATAAAGTAAAATCCCATTTTTCAAGACGGTCCTAAAAATAAAGAGAAATCCTATTTTTGAGTAGGGTCCTAAACGGAAGGTAAAATCCCATTTTTCATGAGGGCCCGGGAGAGAAAGTAAAATCCAGTTTTTAGGAGGGTCCTGGACAGTAAGTAAAATCACTTTTTTCAAGAGAGTCATGGACATAAAGTAAAGTCCCATTTTTCAGGAGGGCCCTGAATAGAAAGTAAAATACCATTTTTCAAAAGGATCGAGAACATAAAATGACATCTAATTTTTCAGGCGGTTCCTGCACAGAAGGTAAAATCCCATCTATTAGGATGGTACTGAACAAAAGGAAAATCACATTTTGCAGGAGGATCCTGAACATAATGTAAAGTCCTATTTTTAAGCAGGGTCCTAAACTGAATGTAAAATCCTATTTTTCAGGAGGGTCCTAATCAGCAAGTAAAATCCTATTTTTGAGGTGGGTTCTGAACAAAAGTAAAATCCCATTTTCAGGAGGGACCTGATCAAATGTAAAATCTCATTTTTTAGGAGGGACCTAAACAACAAGCAAAATCCTATTTTTTAAGAGGGTACTGAACAACAGTAAAATCCCATTTTTCATGAGGATCCTTAATAGAAAGTAAAGTCCTATTTTTAAGCAAGGTCCTAAACTGAAAGTAAAAGCCTATTTTTCAGGAGGGTCCTGTTCAGCAAGTAAAATCGTATTTTTCTGGAAGGCCCTGATCGAAAGTAAAGACCCATTTTTCAGTAGGGTCCTGAATAGAAAGTAAAGTCCCATTTTTTAGAAAAGAGCTGAATTGAAAGTAAAATCACATTTTTCAGGAGGTTCCTGAACAAAAAGTCAAATCCTGTTTTTCAGGAGGGTCCTGAACAAAAGTAAATTCCGATTTTTAGGAGGTCCCTGAACAAAAGTAAAATCCCTTTTTACAGGGAGGACCTGAACAAAAAGTAAAATCTCATTTTTCAGGAGTATCCTGCACAGAATATAAAATCCCATTTTTCAGAAAGGTCCTGAACATAAAGTAAAATCTCATTTTTCAGGAGGGTCCTGATCGAAAGTAAAGAACTATTTTTCAGTAGGGTCCTGAATAGAAAGTAAATTCCCATTTTTTAGAAAAGTGATCAATTGAAAGTAAAATCATATTTTTCAGGAGGTTCCTGAACAGAAAGTCAAATCCTATTTTTCAGGAGGGTCCTGAACAAAAGTAAAGGACCAATTTTAGGAGGTCCCTGAATAAAAGTAAAATCCCTTTTTTTAGGGAGGACCTGAACAGAAAGTAAAATCTCGTTTTTCAGGAGGGTCCTGAACAAAAGTGAAATCCCATTTTTCAAGAGGGTTCTGGGCTGTAATTAATATCCAAATTTTCAGGAGCGTCTTGTACAATATGTGAAATCCTATTTGTAAAGAGGTTCTTGAAGAGAAGGTAAAATCCCATTTTTCAGGCGTAGCCTAAACATAAAGTAAAATCCCATTTTTCAAGACGGTTCTAAGCATAAAGTGAAATCCTATTTTTGAGTAGGGTCCTAAACAGAAGGTAAAATCTCATTTTTCATGAGGGCCCGGGACAGAATGTAAAATCCAGTTTTTAGGAGGTTCTTGGACATAAAGTAAAATCATTTTTTTCAAGAGAATCCTGGACATAAAGTAAAATCCCATTTTTCAGGGTGGCCCTGAACAAAAATTAAAATTCTATTCTTCAAAAGTGTCCTGAACATTAACTGAAATTTAATTTTTTAGGAGGGTCCTGCACAGAAGGTAGAATCCCATCTTTCAGGGTGGTCTTGAACAAAAGGAAAGTCACATTTTGCAGGAGGGTCCTGAACAGATAGTAAAATCCAATTTTTAAGCAGGGTCCTAAACTGAAAGTTAAATCCTATTTTTCAGAAGGGTCCTAATCAACAAGTAAAATCCCATTTTTGAGGAGGGTTCTGAACAAAAATAGAATCCCATTTTCAAGAGGGCCTTGATCAAATGTAAAATCCCATTTTTTAGGAGGGAACTGAACAACAAGCAAAATCCCATTTTTAAGAGGGTACTGAACAACGGTGGAATCCCATTTTTAAAGAACGTCCTGAATAGAAAGTGAAGTCCTATTTCTAAGCAAGGTCCTACATTGAAAGTAAAATCCTATTTTTCAGGAGGGTCCTGATCGAAATTAAAGACCCATTTTTCAGTAGGGTCCTGAATAGAAATTAAAGTCCAATTTTTTAGAAAAGTGATGAATTTAAAGTAAAATGATATTTTTCAGGAGGTTCCTGAACAGAAAGTCAAATCCTATTTTTCAGGAGGGTCCTAAACAAAAGTAAAGTCCGATTTTTAGGAGATCCCTGAACCAAAGTAAAATCCCTTTTTACAGGGAGGACCTGAACAGAAAGTAAAATCTCATTTTTCAGCAGGGTCCTGAACAAAAGTGAAATCCCATTTTTCAGGAGGGTTCTAAATAGAAATTAAAATCCAATTTTTCAGGTGGGTCTTGAACAATATGTGAAATCCTATTTTTAAAGAGGTTCCTGAAGAGAAGGTAAATCCCATTTTTCAGGAGTGGCCTAAACATAAAGTAAAATCCCATTTTTCAAGACGGTCCTAAACATAAAGAGAAATCCTATTTTTGAGTAGGGTCCTAAACGGAAGGTAAAATCCCATTTTTCATGAGGGCCCGGGAGAGAAAGTAAAATCCAGTTTTTAGGAGGGCCTGGACAGTAAATAAAATCACTTTTTTCAAGAGAGTCCTGGACATAAAGTAAAATCCCATTTTTCAGGAGGGCCCTGAACAGAAAGTAAAATCCTATTTTTCAAAAGGGTCGACAACATAAACTGAAATCTAATTTTTCAGGAGGGTCCTGCACAGAAGGTAGAATCCCATCTTTCAGGATGGTGCTTAACAAAAGCAAAGTCATATTTTGCAGGAGTGTCCTGAACAGAAAGTAAAGTCCTATTTTTAAGCAGGGTCCTAAACTAAAAGTAAAATCCTATTTTTCAGGAGGGTCCTAATCAGCAAGTAAAATCCTATTTTTCAGGAGGGTCCTGAACAAAAGTAAATTCCCATTTTCAGGAGGGCCCAGATCAAATGTAAAATCCCATTTTTTAGGAGGGACTTGAACAGCAAGCAAAATCCCATTTTTTTAGGGTACTGAACAACAGTAAAATCCCATTTTTTAAGAGGTTCCTTAATTGAAAGTAAAGTTCTATTTTTAAGCAAGGTCCTAAACTGAAAGTAAAATCCTATTTTTCAGGTGGGTCCTGTTCAGCAAGTAAAATCCTATTTTTCAGGAGGGTCCATAACAAAGTAAAATGCCATTTTTCAGGAGGGCTCTCAACAGGAAGTAAAATCCCAATTTTATGGATGGGCCTAAATAGAAAGTAAAGTCTCATTTTTCAGGTGGGTCCTGAACAGAAGGTAAAATCTTATTTTTTAGGATGGTCCATAACAGAAAGTGAAATTCCATTTTTTAGAAGGGACCTAAACTTAAGGTAAAATCCTATTTTTCTGGAGAGACCTGAACAGAGGTTAAAATCCTATTTTTCAGAAGGGTCCTTGACATATAGTAAAATCTCCATTTTCAGGAGAGTCCTGAACAGAATGTAAAATCCCATTTTTTAGGAGGGTCCTAAACATAAAGTACAATCTAATTTTTTAGGAGGGTCCTGATCAAAAGTAAAGAACCATTTTTCAGTAGGGTCCTGAATAGAAAGTAAACACCCATTTTTTAGAAAAGTGCTGAATAGAAAGTAAAATTATATTTTTCAGGAGGTTCATGAACAGAAAGTCAAATCCTATTTTTCAGGAGGGTCCTAAACAAAAGTAAAGTCCCACTATCAGGAGGGCCCTGAACAAAAGTAAAATCCCTTTTTACAGGGAGGACCTGAGCAAAAAGTCAAATCTCATTTTGCCGAAAAGTCCTGAATAAAAGTGAAATCCCATTTTTTAGGAGTGTTCTGAATAGAAAGTAAAATCAAATTTTTCAGGAGGGTCTTGAACAATATCTGAAATTCTATTTTTAAAGAGCATCCTGAAGAGAAGGTAAAATCCCATTTTTCAGGAGGGGCCAAAACATAAAGTAATATCCGATTTTTTAAGAGGGTCCTAAACATAAAGAAAAATCCTATTTTTCAGGAGAGTCCTGAACAGAGGATAAAATGTCATTTTTTAGAAAGGTCCTGGACATATAGTAAAATTTCCATTTTCCGGAGAGTCCTGCACAGAATGTAAAATCCAATTTTTCATGAGGGTCCTGAACTTAAAGTAAAATCTAATTTTTCAGGAGGGTCCTAATCGAATGTAAAGACCCATTTTTCAATAGGGTCCTGAATAGAAAGTAAAGGCCAACTTTTTAGAAAAGTGCTAAATTTAAACTAAAATAATATTTTTCAGGATGTTCCTGAACAGAAAGTCAAATCCTATTTTTCAAGAGGGTCCTGAACAAAAGTAAAGTCTCATTTTTAGGAGGTCCCTGAACAAAAGTAAAATCCCTATTTATAGGAAGGACCTAAACAGAAAGTAAAATCTCGTTTTTCAAGACGGTCCTGAACAAAAGTGAATTCCCATTTTTCAGGAGGGTTCTGAACAGAAATTAAAATCCAATTTTTCAGGAGGGTCTTGAACAATATGTGAAATCCTATTTTTAAAGAGGTTCCTGAAGAGAAGGTAAAATCCCATTTCTAAGGAGTGGCCTAAACATAAAGTAAAATCCCATTTTTCAAGACGGTCCTAAACATAAAGAGAAATCCTATTTTTGAGTAGGGTCCTAAACGGAAGGTAAAATCCCATTTTTCATGAGGGCCCGGGAGAGAAAGTAAAATCCAGTTTTTAGGAGGGTCCTGGACAGTAAGTAAAATCACTTTTTTCAAGAGAGTCCTGGACATAAAGTAAAGTCCCATTTTTCAGGAGGGCCCTAAACAAAAAGTAAAATACCATTTTTCAAAAGGGTCGAGAACATAAAATGACATCTAATTTTTCAGGCGGTTCCTGCACAGAAGGTAAAATCCCATCTTTTAGGATGGTACTAAACAAAAGGAAAATCACATTTTGCAGGAGGATCCTGAACAGAAAGTAAAGTCCTATTTTTAAGCAGGGTCCTAAACTGAATATAAAATCCAATTTTTCAGGAGGGTCCTAATCAGCAAGTAAAATCCTATTTTTGAGGTGGGTCCTGAACAAAAGTAAAATCCCATTTTTAGGAGGGCCCTGATCAAATGTAAAATCCCATTTTTTAGGAGGGACCTGAACTGCAAGCAAAATCCCATATTTTTAAGAGGGTACTGAACAACAGTAATATCCCATTTTTCAGGAGAGTCCTTAATAGAAAGTAAAGTCCTATTTTTAAGCAAGGTCCTAAACTGAAAGTAAAATCCTATTTTTCAGGAGGGTCCTAATCAGCAAGTAAAATCCTATTTTTGAGGAGGGTCCTGAACAAAAGTAAAATCCCATTTTCAGGAGGGCCCTGATCAAATGTAAAATCTCATTTTTTAGGAGGGACCTAAACAGCAAACAAAATCCCATTTTTTAAGAGGGTACTGAACAACAGTAAAATCCCATATTTCATGAGGATCCTTAAAAGAAAGTAAAGTCCTATTTTTAAGCAAGGTCCTAAACTAAAAGTAAAATCCTATTTTTCAGGAGGGTCCTGTTCAGCAAGTAAAATCGTATTTTTAAGGAAGGCCCTGATCGAAAGTAAAGACCCATTTTTTAGTAGGGTCCTGAATAGAAAGTAAAGTCCCATTTTTTAGAAAAGTGCTGAATTGAAAGTAAAATCATATTTTTCAGGAGGTTCCTGAACAGAAAGTCAAATCCTATTTTTCAGGAGGGTCCTGAACAAAAGTAAATTCCGATTTTTAGGAGGTCCCTGAACAAAAGTAAAATCCCTTTTTACAGGGAAGACCTGAATAAAAAGTAAAATCTCAATTTTCAGGAGGGTCCTACACAGAATATAAAATCCCATTCTTTAGAACGGTCCTGAACGTAAAGTAAAATCTCATTTTTCAGGAGGGTCCTGATCGAAAGTAAAGACCCATTTTTCAGTAGGGTCCTGAATAGAAAGTAAAGTCCCATTTTTTAGAAAAGTGATCAATTGAAAGTAAAATCATATTTTTCAGGAGGTTCCTAAACAGAAAGTCAAATCCTATTTTTCAGGAGGGTCCTGAACAAAATTAAAGTCCCAATTTTAGGAGGTCCCTGAATAAAAGTAAAATCCCTTTTTATAGGGAGGACCTAAACAGAAAGTAAAATCTCGTTTCTCAGGAGGGTCCTGAACAAAAGTGAAATCCCATTTTTCAAGAGGGTTCTGGACTGTAATTAAAATCCAATTTTTCAGGAGGGTCTTGAACAATATGTGAAATCCTATTTGTAAAGAGGTTCCTGAAGAGAAGGTAAAATCCCATTTTTCAGGCGTAGCCTAAACATTATGTAAAATCCCATTTTTCAAGACGGTTCTAAACATAAAGTGAAATCCTATTTTTGAGTAGGGTCCTAAACAGAAGGTAAAATCCCATTTTTCATGAGGGCCCGGGACAGAATGTAAAATCTAGTGTTTAGGAGGGTCCTGGACAGAAAGTAAAATCACTTATTTCTAGAGAGTCCTGGACATAAAGTAAAATCCCATTTTTCAGGAGGGCCCTGAACAGAAAGTAAAATCCCATTTTTCAAAAGGGTCGAGAACATAAACTGAAATCTAATTTTTCAGGAGGGTCCTTCACAGAAGGTAGAATCCCATCTTTCAGGATGGTTCTGAACAAAAGGAAAGTCACATTTTGGAAGAGGGTCCTGAACAGAAAGTAAAGTCCTATTTTTAAGTAGGGTCCTAAACTGAATATAAAATCCTATTTTTCAGGAGGGTCCTAATCAACAATTAAAATCCTATTTTTTAGGATGGTCCTGAACAAAAGTAAAATCCCATTTTCAGGAGGGCCCTGATCAAATGTAAAATCCCACTTTTTAGGAGGGACCTGAACAGCAAACAAAATCCCATATTTTTAAGAGGGTACTTAACAACAGTAAAATCCCATTTTTAAGGAGAGTCCTTAATAGAAACTAAAGTCCTATTTTTAAGCAGGGTCCTAAACTGAAAGTAAAATCCTATTTTTCAGGAGGGTCCTAATCAGCAAGTAAAATCCTATTTTTCAGGAGGGTCCTGAACAAAAGTAAAATCCCATTTTCAGGAGGGCCCCGATCAAATGTAAAATCTCATTTTTTAGGAGGGAGCTAAACAGCAAGCAAAATCCCATTTTTAAGAGGGTACTGAACAACAGTAAAATCCCATTTTTCATGAGGATCCTTAATAGAAAATAAAGTCCTATTTTTAAGCAAGGTCCTAAACTAAAAGTAAAATCCTATTTTTCAGAAGGGTCCTGTTCAGCAAGTAAAATCCTATTTTTCAGGAAGGCCCTGATCGAAAGTAAAGACCTATTTTTCAGTAAGGTCCTGAATAGAAAGTAAAGTCCCATTTTTTTTAAAAGTGCTGAATTAAAAGTAAAATCATATTTTTCAGGAGGTTCCTGAACAGAAAGTCAAATCCTATTTTTTCAGGAGGGTCTTGAACAAAAGTAAATTTCGATTTTTAGAAGGTCCCTGAACAAAAGTAAAATCCCTTTTTACAGGGAGGACCTGAACAAAAAGTAAAATCTCATTTTTTAGGAGGGTCCTGCACAGAATGTAAAATCCCATTTTTCAGAAGGGTCCTGAACATAAATTAAAATCTCATTTTTCAGGAGGGTCCTGATCGAAAGTTAAGACCCATTATTCAGTAGGGTCCTGAATAGAAAGTAAAGTCCCATTTTTTAGAAAAGTGATCAATTGAAAGTAAAATCATATTTTTCAGGAGGTTCCTGAACAGAAAGTCAAATAATATTTTTCAGGAGGGTCCTGAACAAAAGTAAAGTAACATTTTTAGGAGGTCCCTGAACCAAAGTAAAATCCCTTTTTACAGGGAGGACCTGAATAAAGAGTAAAATCTCATTTTTTAGGAGGGTTCTGAACAAAACTGAAATCCCATTTTTCAGGAGGGTTCTGAACAGAAATTAAAATCGAATTTTTTAGGAGGGTCTTGAACAATATGTGCAATCCTATTTTTAAAGAGGTTCCTGAAGAGAAGGTAAAATCCAATTTTGCAGGAGTGGCCTAAACATAAAGTAAAATCTCATTTTTCAAACCAGTCCTAAACATAAAGTGAACTACTATTTTTGAGTAGGGTCCTAAACGGAAGGTAAAATCCCATTTTTCATGAGGCCCGGGACAGAATGTAAAATCCAATTTGTAGGAGGGTCTTGGACAGAAAGTAAAATCACTTTTTTCAAGAGAGTACTGGACATAAAGTAAAATCCCATTTTTCAGGAGGGCCCTGAACAGAAAGTAAAATCCCACTTTTCAAAAGGGTCGAGAACATAAACTGAAATCTAATTTTTTAGGAGGGTCCTGCACAAAAGGTAGAATCCCATCTTTCAGGATGGTACTGAACAAAAGGAAAGTCACATTTTGGAAGAGGGTCCTGAACAGAAAGTAAAGTCCTATTTTTAAGCAGGGTCCTAAACTGAAAGTAAAATCCTATTTTTGAGGAGGGTTCTGAACCAAAGTAAAATCCCATTTTCAGGAGTGCCCTGATCAAATGTAAAATCCCAATTTTTAGGAAGGATCCAAAAAACAAGCAAAATTCCATTTTTTAAGAGGGTACTGAAAAACAGTAAAATCCTATTTTTCAAGAGGGTCCTTAATAGAAAGTAAAGTCCTAGTTTTAAGCAAGGTCCTAAATTGAAAGTAAAATCCTATTTTTCAGGAGGGTCCTGTTCATCAAGTAAAATCCTATTTTTCTGCAGGGTCCTGATCGAAATTAAAGACCCATTTTTCAGTAGGGTCCTGAATAGAAATTAAAGTCCCATTTTTTAGAAAAGTGATGAATTGAAAGTAAAATCATATTTTTCAGGAGGTTCCTAAACAGATAGTCAAATCCTATTTTTCAGGAGGGTCCTGAAGAAAAGTAAAGTAACACTTTTAGGAGGTCCCTGAACCAATGTAAAATCCATTTTTACAGGGAGGACCTGAACAGAGAGTAAAATCTCATTTTTTAGGAGGGTCCTGAACAAAACTGAAATCCCATTTTTCAGGAGGGTTCTGAACAGAAATTAAAATCCAATTTTTCAGGAGGGTCTTGAACAATATGTGAAATCCTATTTTTAAAGAGGTTCCTGAAGAGAAGGTAAAATCCAATTTTGCAGGAGTGGCCTAAACATAAAGTAAAATCCCATTTTTCAAACCGGTCCTAAACATAAAGTGAAATCCTATTTTTGAGTAGGGTCCTAAACGGAAGGTAAAATCCCATTTTTCATGAGGGCCCGGGACAGAATGTAAAATCCAATTTTTAGGAGGGTCCTGGACAGAAAGTAAAATCACTTTTTTCAAGGGAGTCCTGGACATAAAGTAAAATCCCATTTTTCAGGAGGGTCCTGAACAGAAAGTAAAATCCAATTTTTGAAAAAGGTCCAAAACATAAACTGAAATCTAATTTTTCAGGAGGGTTCTGCACAAAAGGTAGAATCCTATCTTTCAGGATGGTACTGAATAAAAGGAAAGTCACATCTTGCAGGAGGGTCCTGAACAGAAAGTAAAGTCCTATTTTTAAGTAGGGTCCTAAACTGAAAGTAAAATCCTATTTTTCAGGAGGGTCCTAATCAGTAAGTAAAATCCTATTTTTCAGGAGGGCCCTGATCAAATGTAAAATCTCATTTTTTAGGAGGGACCTGAATAGCAAGCAAAATCCTATTTTTTAAGACGGTACTGAACAACAGTAAAGTCCCATTTTTCAGGAGGGTCCTTAATAGAAAGTAAAGTCCTATTTTTAAGCAAGGTCCTAAACTGAAAGTAAAATCCTATTTTTCAGGAGGGTCCTGTTCAACAAGTAAAATCCTATTTTTCAGGAGGGTCTTGAACAAAAGTAAAATCCCATTTTCAGAAGGGCACTGATCAAAAGTAAAATCCCATTTTTTAGGAGGGACTTGAGCAGCAAGAAAAATCCCATTTTTTAGGAGGGTACTGAACAACAGTAAAATCCCATTTTTCAGGAGGGTTCTGAACAGAAAGTGAAATCCCACTTTTCTGGAGGGTCCTGATATAAAGTGAAATCCCATTTTAAAGAGGGTCTTGAAGAGAAGGTAAAATCCCATTTTTCAGGAGGGTCCTGACGATAAAGTAAAATCCCATTTTTCAGGAGGGGTCCTGAACAAAAAGAAAAATCTCGTTTTTCAGGAGGGTTCTAAACATAAAGTGAAATTCCATTTTTCAGGATAGTACTGAACAGAAGGTAAAATCCCATTTTTCAGGAGGGCCTTCGATAGAAAGTAAAATCCCATAGTTGAGGAGGGTCCTGGACTGAAAGTAAAATCTCTTTTTTCTGGAAAATCTTAGACATAAAGTAAATTTCCATTTTTCAGGATGGTCCCGAACATAAAGTAAAATCCATTTTTCAGGAAGGTCCTAAACATAAAGTAAAAACCATTTTATAAGGAGTGTCCTTGGCATAAAGTAGAATCTCATTTGTCAGAAGGGGTCTGAACATATAGTAAAATCCCATTTTTCATGAGAGTCCTGAACAAAAGTAAAATCCCATTTTTCTAGAGAGTACTCAACAGAAAGTAAAATCCTATTTTTTAAGAGGGACCTAAGTAGAAAGTAAAGTCCCATTTTTACAGTGGGTCCTGAACAAAAGGTAAAATCCCATTTTTTAGGATGGTCCTGAATAAAAAGTGAAATTTTATTTTTCAGGAGGGTCCTAAACATAAAATAAAATCCTATTTTTCAGGAGAATCCGGAACAGAAGATAAAATCCCATTTTTTAGGAGGGACCTGAACATATACTAAAATCCCATTTTTAGAAGGGTCCTGAACAGAATGTAAAATCTCACTTTTCAAGAAGGTCCTGAACATAAAGTAAAATCCAATTTTTTTGGAGGGTCCTGAACAGAAATTAAAATACTATTTTTCAGGAGGGTCCTAAACCAAAGTAACATCCTATTTTTAGGAGGGCCCTAAACAAAAGTAAACTCCTGTTTTTCAGGAGGGACTTGAACAAAAAGTAAAATCCTATTTTTTAGGAGGGTCCTAAACAGAATGAAAATCCTATTTGCTAAACAATATGTGATATCCTATTTTTAAAGAGGGTCCTGAAGAGAAGGTAAAATCCCATTTTTCAAGAGGGTCCTGAAAAGAAAGTAAAATCCCATTTTTCAGGACGGTCCTGAACATAAAGTGAAATCCCATTTTTGAGGAGGATCTTGAATAGAAGGTAAAATCCTATTTTTCAGGAGGGCCATGGACAAAAAGCAAAATCCCATTTTTTAAGAGGGTCCTGGACAGAAAGTAAAATCACTTTTTAGGAGAATTCTCGATATAAAGTAAAACCCTATTTTTCAGGAGGGTCCTGAACATAAAGTGAAATTCCATTTTTTAGGAGGGTCCTGAACAAAAGATAGTATCCCATTTATCAGGATGGTCCTGAACAAAAATAAAGTCCCAATTTACAGGAGGGTCCTAAATAGAAAGTAAAGTCCCATTTTTCAGGAGGGTCGTGAACAAAAAGTAAAATCACATTTTTCAGGAAGGTCCTGAACAGAAAGTAAAATATCATTTTTTAAGAGGGCCCTAGACAGAAAGTAAAATTCCATTTTTTAGGAGGGTTCTGGACAAATGGTAAAATCTCATTTTTTTAGGATGGTCCAGTACAGAAAGTGATATTCCTTTTTTCAGGAGAGTCCTAAACATAAAGTAAAATCCTATTTTACAGGGGAGTCCTGAACATAAAGTAAAATACAACTTTTCAGGAGGGTAATGAAGAGAATGTAGAATTTGATTTTTCTGGATGGTCCTGATCAAAATTAAAGACCCATTTTTCAGTAGGGTCCTGAACAGAAAGTAAATTCTCATTTTTTAGAAGGGTGATGAACAGAATGTAAAATCACATTTTTCAGGGGATTCCTAAACAGAAAGTAAAATCCTATTTTTTAGGAGGGTCCTGAACAAAAGTAAAGTCCCATTTTCAGGTGGGCCCTGAACAAAAGTAAAATCCCTTTTTACAGGATGAACCTGAACAGAATGTAAAATCTCATTTTTTAGGAGGGACCTGAACAGAATGTAAAATCTTATTTTTTAGGAGGGCCCTAAACAAAAGTGAAATCCCATTTTTCAAGAGGGTTCTAAACTGAAAGTAAAATCCAATTTTTCAGGAAGGTCTTGAACAATATGTGAAATCCTATTTTTAAAGAGGTTCCTGAAGAGAAAGTAAAATCCCATTTTTCTGGAAGGGCCTAAGGATCAAGTAAATTCCTATTTTTCAAGAGGGTACTGAACAAAAAGTAGAATCTCATTTTTCAGGAGGGTCTTGAACATAAAGTGAAATCCTATTTTTCAGGAGGGTCCTGAATGGAAGGTAAAATCCCATTTTTCATAAGGGCCCTGGACAGAATGTAAAATCCCATTTTTTAGGAGGGTCCGGGACAGAAAGTAAAATAACTTTTTTCAAGAGAGTCCAGGACATAAAGTAAAATCCCATTTTTCAGGAGGGTCCAGAACAGAAAGTAAAATCCCATTTTTCCAGATGGTCCTGAACATAAAGTAAAATCAAATTTTTTAGGAGGGTCCTGAATAGAAGGTAGAATTCCATCTTTCAGGATGGTCCTGAACAAAGGTAAAGTCCCATTTTACAGGAGGATCTTGAAAAGAAAGTAAAGTCCTATTTTTTAGAAGGGTCCTGAACAGAAAGTAAAATCACATTTTTCAGGAAGGTCCTGCGCATAAATTAAAATTCTATTGTTCAGGAGTGTCCTGAACAAAAGTAAAATACAATTTTTAGGATGGCCCTAAACAAAAGTAAAATCCCCTTTACTAGAAGGGACCTGAAAAACAAGTAAAATCTCATTTTTTAGGAGGGTTCTGAACAAAAGTAATATCACATTTTTCAGGAGGGTCCTGAACAGAAAGTAAACTCCAATTTTTCAGGAGGATCCTGAACATAAAGTGAATTCCCATTTTTAAAGAGGGTCCTGAAAAGAAGGTAAAATCTCATTTTTCAGGAGGGTCTTGAACAGAAAGTAACAGCCCATTTTTCAGGATGGTCCTGAACATAAAGTGAAATCACATTTTTCAGGAAGGTCATGGACATAAAGTAAAATTCCATTTTTTATGAGGGTCCTGGACAGAAAGTAAAATTCCATTTTTTAGGAGGGTCCTTAACAAAGTAAAATGCCATTTTTCAGGAGGGTCCTCAACAGGAAGTTAAATCCCATTTTTTTGGAGGGGCCTAAACAGAAAGTAAAGTCCCATTTTTTAGGAAGGTCATTAACAGAAGGTAAAATCTTATTTTTTAGGATGGTCCATAACAGAAGGTGAAATTTCATTTTTCAGAAGGGACCTAAACATAAAGTAAAATCCTATTTTTCAGGAGAGTCCTGAACAGAATGTAAACTCCATTTTTCAGGAGGGTCCTGAACAGAAGGTAGAATTCTATTTTTTAGGATGGTCCTGAACAAAATTAAAGTCCCATTTTACAAGAGGGTCCTGATCAGAAACTAAAGTCCGATTTTTCAGGAGGGTCCTGAACAGAAGGTAGAATACCATTTTGCACGATGGTCCTGAACAGAATGTAAATTCCCATTTTTCAGGTTGTTTCTGAGTTATATGTGAAATCCTATTTATAAATAGAGTCTTGAACAGAAAGTAAAATCCCATTTTTCAGGAGGATCTTGAACATAAAGTGAAATCCCATTTTTTAGGAGAGTCTAGAACAGAGGGAAAAATCCCATTTTTTAGGAGGGCTCTGGACAAAAAGTAAAATCCCATTTTAAGGAGGGTCCCAGACAGAAAGTAAAATCATGTTTTCAGGAAAGTCCTGCACATAAAGTAAAATCTCATTTTTATAGAGGGTCCTGAACAGAAAGTAAAATCCCATTTTTTAGTAGGGTCCTGAACATAAAGTAAAATCCAATTTTTCAGAAGGGTAATGAACTGAAGGAAGAATCCCATTTTTCAGGATGGTCCTGAACAAAATTAAAGTCCTATTTTACAGGAGGGTCCTGATCAGAAAGTAAAGTCCCATTTTTTAGGAGGGTCCTGAACAGAAGGTAGAATACCATTTTTCAGGATGGTCCTGAACAAAATTAAAGTCCTATTTTACAGTAGGGTCCTAAACAGAAAGTAAAGCCCCATTTTTTAGGAGGGTCCCAAACAAAAAGTAAAATCACATTTTTCAAGAGGTTCCTGAATAGAAAGTTAAATCCTATTTTTCAGGAAGGTCCTGTACAAAAGTAAAATCCCATTTCTTGGAGGGCCCTGCAAAAATGTAAAATCCATTTTTACAGCACGGACCTGAACCGAAAGTAAAATCCTACTTTTTAGGAGTGTCCTGAACAAAAGTGAAATCCCATTTTTCATGAGGATTTTGAACAGAAAGTAAAATCCTACTTTTCAGGAGGGTCCTGAACAAAATATGAAACTCTACTTTTAAAGAGGGTCCTAAAGTGTAGGTAAAATCTAATTTTTCTGGAGGGGCTTGAACATAAAGAAAATCCCATTTATCAGGAGGGGCCTGAACATAAAGTAAAATTCCATTTGTTAGGAGGGTCCTGAACAGAAGGTAAAATCCCATTTTTCATAAGGGACCCGGACAGAATGTAAAATCCTATTTTTTAGGAAGGCACTGGACAGAAAGTAAAATCACTTTTTTCAGGAGAGACCTGGGCATAAAGTAAAATCCCATTTTCAGGAGGATCCTGAATAGAAAATAAAATCCCATTTCTTAGGAGGGTCCTGAAAATAAAGTGAAATTCAAATTTTCAGGAGGGTCCTGAATAGAAGGTAAAATCACATTTTTCAGGATGGTCCTGAACAGAAGGTAGAATTCTATTTTTCAGGATGGTCCTGAACAAAATTAAAGTCCCATTTTACAAGAGGGTCCTGATCAGAAAGTAAAGTCCGATTTTTCAGGAGGGTCTTGAACAGAAGGTAGAATACCATTTTTCACGATGGTCCTGAACAAAATGTAAATTCCCATTTTTCAGGAGGTTTCTGAGTAATTTGTGAAATCCAATTCATAAAGAGAGTCTTGAAGGGAAAGTAAAATCCCATTTTCAGGAGGATCTTGAACATAAAGTGAAATCCCATTTTTCAGGATGGTCCAGAACAGAGGGAAAAATCCCATTTTTTAGGAGGGCCCTGGACAAAAAGTAAAATCCCATTTTAAGGAATGTCCCATACAGAAAGTAAAATCATGTTTTCAGGAAAGTCCTGGAAATAAAGTAAAATCTCATTTTTCAAGAGGGTCCTGAACAGAAAGTAAAATCCCATTTTTTAGTAGGGTCCTGAACATAAAGTGAAATCCAATTTTTCAGGAGGGTAATGAACAGAAGGAAGAATCCCATTTTTCAGGATGGTCCTGAACAAAATTAAAGTCCTATTTTACAGGAGGGTCCTGATCAGAAAGTAAAGTCCCATTTTTTAGATGGGTCCTGAACAGAAGGTAGAATACCATTTTTCAGGATGGTCCTGAACAAAATTAAAGTCCTATTTTACCGTAGGGTCCTAAACAGAAAGTAAAGCCCCATTTTTTAGGAGGGTCCCAAACAAAAAGTAAAATCATATTTTTCAAGAGGTTTCTGAATAGAAAGTAAAATCCTATTTTTCAGGAGGGTCCTGTACAAAAGTAAAATCCCATTTTTAGGAGGTCCCTGCAAAAATGTAAAATCCATTTTTTTACAGGACGAACCTGAACAGAAAGTAAAATTTTATTTTTTAGGAGTGTGCTTAACAAAAGTGAAATCCCATTTTTCATGAGGATTTTGACTAGAAAGTAAAATCCCACTTTTCAGGAGGGTCCTGAACAAAATACGAAACTCTACTTTTAAGGAGGGTCCTGAAGTGTAGGTAAAATCTCATTTTTCAGGAGGGGCTTTAAAATAAAGAAAATCCCATTTATCAGGAGGGGCCTGAACATAAAGTAAAATTCCATTTTTTAGGAGAGTTCTGAATAGAAGGTAAAATCCCATTTTTCACGAGGGCCTCGGACAGAATGTAAAATCCTATTTTTTAGGAAGGTACTGGATAGAAAGTAAAATCACTTTTTTCAGGAGAGACCTGGGCATAAAGTAAAATCCCATTTTCCAGGAGGATCCTAAACAGAAAATAAAATCACATTTCTTAGGAGGGTCCTAAACATAAAGTGAAATCCAATTTTTCAGGAGGGTCCTGAACAGAAGGTAAAATCACATTTTTCAGGATGGTCCTGAGCAAAAGTAAATTCCCATTTCACATGAGGGTCCTGAATAGAAAGTAAAGTCCCATTTTTTAAGAGGGTCTAGGAGGATTCTGAACAGAAAGTATAATCATATTTTTTTCAGGAGGGTCCTACACAACAAGTAAAATCCTATTTTTCTGGAGCGTTCAGCACAAAAGTAAAATCCCTTTTTCAGGAGTGCCTTGAACTAAAGTTAAGTCCCATTTTTCAAGACGGTCTTGAATAGAAAGTAAAGTCCCATTTTTCAGGAGGGTCCTGAACAGAAAGTAAAATTCCATCTTTTAGATAGGTCTTGAATAGAAAGTAAGATCCCATTTTTCAGGAGGGTCCTGACATAAAGTGAAATCCCATTTTTAAAGAGAGTTCAGAAGAGAAGGTAAAATCCCATTTTCAGGAGGGTCCTGAACATAAAGTAAAATCTCATTTTTTAGGAGAGTCCTGAACAGAAAGTAAAATCCCATTTTTCTGGAGAGTCCTGAACATAATGTAAATTCTATTTTTCAGGAGGGTCCTGAACAGAAGGAAAAATCTTATTTTTCAGAAGCAACTTGGACAGAAAGTAAAATCATATTTTTTAGGATGGTTCTGGACAGAAAGTAAAATCTCTTTTTCTAGGATAGTCCTGGACATAAAGTAAATTCCCATTTTACAGGAGGGACCTGAACATAAAGTTAAATTCATTTTTCTTGAAGGACCTGAACATTAAGTAAAATCCTATTTATCAGGAGTTTCCAGGACATAAAGTAAAATTCCATTTTTCAGGAGGGTCCTCATAGAAAGTAAAACCCCATTTTTATGAGGGTCCTAAACATTAAGTAAAATCCTATTTTTTTGGAGAGTCCTGAACAGAAGGTAAAATCTAATTTTTCAGGAGGGGTCCTGAACATAAAGTAAAATCAAATTTCTCAGAAGGGTCCTGAACAGAAGGTAGAATTCAATTTTTTAGGTTAGTCCTAAACAAAAGTAAAGCCCGATTTTTCAGTAGGGTCCTGAAGGAAATAAATTCCCATTTTTAGGAGGGTCCTGAACAAAAAGTAAAATCACATTTTTCAGGAGGTTTCAGAACAGAAAGTAAAATCCTTTTTTTCAGGAGGGTCCTGAACAAAAGTGAAATCCCATTTTCAGGAAGGTCCTTAACAAAGTAATATGCCATTTTTCAGGAGGGTGCTCAACAGAAAGTAAAATTCCATTTTTTTGGAGGGGCCTAAACAGAAAGTAAAGTCACATTTTTCAGGAGGGTCCAGAACAGAAGGTAAAATCATATTTTTTAGGCTGGTCCAGAAATGAAAGTGAAATTCAATTTTTGAGAAGGGAACTAAACATAAAGTAAAATCTAATTTTTCAGGAGAGTCCTGAATAGAAGTTAAAATCCTATTTTTCAGAAGGGTCCTAGACATATAGTAAAATCTCCATTTTCAGGAGAGTCCTAAACAGTATGTAAAATGCCATTTTTCAGGAGGGTTCTGAATATAAAGTAAAATCTAATTTTTTAGAAGGGTCCTAAACAGAAGGTAGAATTCCATTTTTCAGGATGGTCCTGAACAAAATTAAAGTCCCATTTCACATGAGGGTCCTGATAAGAAAGTAAAGTCTCATTTTTTAGGAGTGTCCTGAACAGAAGGTATAGTACTATTTTTCACGATGGTCCTGAACAGAATGTAAAATCCTATTTCTCAGGAGGTTCTTGAGCAATATGTGAAATCCTATTTCTAAAGAGTGTCCTGAAGAGAAGGTAAAATCCCATTTTCAAGAGGATCTTGAACATAAACTGAAATCCCATTTTTCAGGAGAGTCCACAACTGAATGTAAAATCCCATTTTTTAGGAGGGCCCAGGACAGAAAGTAAAATACCATTTTAAGGAGGGTCCTAGACATAAAGTAAAATCATTTTTTTCAGGAAAGTCCTAGACATAAAGTAAAATCTCAATTTTCAGGAGGGTCCTGAAGAGACAGTAAAATCCCATTTTTCAGTAGGGTCCTGAACATAAAGTGAAATCCAATTTTTCAGGAGGGTCCTGCACAGAAGGAAGAATCTCATTATTCAGGATGGTCCTGAACAAAATTAAAGTCCCATTTTACAGGAGGGTCCTGATCAAAAAGTAAAGTCCCATTTTTTAGGAGGGTCCTAAACAGAAAGTAAAGTCCCATTTTTTAGGAGAGTGTCGAACAAAAAGTAAAATCACATTTTTCAGGAGGTTCCTGAATAGAAAGTAAAATCCTATTTTTTAGGAGGGACCAGAACAAAAGTAAAATCCTATTTTTTAGTAGTGTCCTTAACAAAAGCGAAATCCCATTTTTCATGAGGGTTTTGAACAGAAAGTAAAATCTTATTTTTCAAGAGGGTCCTGAACATAAAGTAAAATCAAATTTTTTAGGAGGGACCTGAACAGAAGGTAGAATTAAATTTTTTAGGTTAGTCCTAAACAAAAGAAAAGACAGATTTTTCAGCAGGGTCCTAAAAAGGAAATAAATTCCCATTCTTTAGTAGGGTTCTGAGCAAAAAGTAAAATCACTTTTTTCAGGAGGTTCAGGAATAGAAAGTAAAATCTTATATTTTAGGAGGGTCCTGAACAAAAGTAAAATCCCATTTTCAGGAGGGCCTTGAACAAAAGTAAAATCCCATTTTTCCGAAGGGACCTGAATAAAAGTGAAATCCTATTTTTCTGGAGGGTCCTGAACAAAAGTTAAATCCCATTTTTCAGGAATTCCAGAACTGAAAGTAAAATCCTATTTTTCAGGAGGGTCCTGGCAATATGTGAAATCCTATTTTTAAAGAGAGTCCTGAAGAGAAGGTAAAATCCTATTTTTCAGGAGGGTCCTAGACATAAAGTAAAATCCCATTTTTCAGGAGGGTCCAGAACATAAAGTGAAATCCCATTTTTTAGGAAGGTCCTGAACCGAAGCTAAAATCCTATTTTTTAGTAGAGCCCTGGACAGAATGTAAAATTCCATTTATTAGGAGGGTCCATGATAAAAAGTGAAATTACTTTTTTTAGGAAAGTACTGGGCATAAACTAAAATCACATTTTTTAGGAGAGTCCTAAACAGAAAGTAAAATCCCATTTTTCAGGAGGGTCCTGAACATAAAGTAAAATCCAATTTTTCAGGAGGGTCCTAAATAGAAGGTAGAATCCCATTTTTCAGGATGGTCCCAAACAAAAGTTAATTACTATTTTATAGTAGGGACCTGAACAGAAAGTAAAGTTTCATTTAATAGGAGTGTCCTGAATAGAAAGTGAATCATATTTTCAATAGGGTCCTGAACAGAAACTAAAATTCTATATTTGAAGAGGGTCCTGAACAAAAGTAAAATCCCACTTTCAGGAGTTCATTGAAAAAATGTAAAATCCCATTTGTTAAGAGGGTCCTGAACAATACATAAAATACCATTTGTTAGGAGGGTCCTGAACAAAAGTAAAATCCCATTTTTTCAAGAGAGTCCTGAACATAAAGTAAAATGTTATTATTCATGAGGGTCCTGAACTTAAAGTGAAAACCTATTTTTAAAGAGGGTCCTGAAGAGAAGGTAAAATCCCATTAATCAGGAGGGTCCTGAACGTAAGGTAAAACCCTAATTTTTAGGAAGGTCCTGGATAAAAGTAAAATCTTATTTTTCAGGATGGCCTTGAACAGAAAGTAAAATCCCATTTTTCATGTGGGCCTAAACAGAAACTGAAGTCCCATTTTTAGAAGGTCTTGAATATAAGATAAAATCTAATTTTTCAAGAGTGTCCTGAGTAGAACGTGATATCACATTTTAAAGGAGGGTCCTGAACATAAATTTAAATCCCATATTTCAGGAGAGGCCTGAACAGAAAGTATAATCCTATTTTTTAGGAGTGTCATGAACACAAAGTGAAATCCAATTTTTTAGAAGGGTCCTGAACAGAATGTAAAATCTTATTTTTTAAGATGGTCTTGAACAAAAGTAAAGTCCCATTTTTCAAGACTTTCCTGAATAGAAAATGAAGTCCCATTTTTCAAGAGGGTCCAGAATAGAAGGTAGAATTCCATTTTTCAGGATGGTCCTAATCAAAGTTGAAGACCCATTTTCTAGTAGGGTCCTGAACAGAAAGTAAAGTCCCATATTTTAGGAGGGTCCTGAACAGAAAATAAAATCACATTTTTTAGGAAGTTCCTAAACAGAAAGTAAAATCCCATTTTTCAGGAGGGTCCTAAACAAAAGTAAAATCCCATTTTCAGGTGGGCCCTGAACAAAAGTAAAATCCCTTTTTACAGGATGAACCTGAACAGAAAGTAAAATCCCATTTTTCAGGAGGGTCCTAAACAATATGTGAAATCCTATTTTTAAAGAGGATCCAGAAGAGACGGTAAAATCCCATTTTTTAGGAGGGTCCTAAACATAAAGTTAAATCCAATTTTTCAGGAAAGTCCTAAACAGAAAGTAAAATCCCATTATTCAAAAGTGTCCTGGACATAAAGTGAAATCCCATTTTTCAGGAGGGTCCTGAACAGAAGGTAAAATCCTATTTATCAGGAGTGTCCAGGACATAAAGTAAAATCCTATTTTTTAGGAGGGTCCTCAACAGAAAGTAAAATCCAATTATTATGAGGGTCCTAAACATTAAGTAAGATCCTATTTTTCTTGAGAGTCCTGAACAGAAGGTAAAATCCCGTTTTTTCAGGAGTTTCCTAAACATATAGTAAAATCCCATTTTACAGAAGGGTCCTGAATAGAATTTCAAATCCCATTTTTTAGAAGGGTCCTGAACATAAAGTAAAATCCAATTTTTAAGGCGGGTACTGAACAGAAAGTATAATCCCAATTTTCAGGAGGGTCCTGAACATAAACTGAAATCCCATTTTCTAGGAGGGTCTTGAACAGAAGATAAAATCCTATTTTTCAGTAGAGCCCTAGATAGAATGTAAATTTCCATTTATTGAGAGGGTCCAGGACAGAAAGTGAAATTATATTTTTTAGGAAAGTCCTGAAGATAAACTAAAATCCCATTTATAGGAGAGTCCTGAACAAAAAGTAAAATCCCAATTTTAAGGAGGGTCCTGAACATAAAGTAAAATCCAATTTTTCAGGAGGGTCCTAAATAGAAGGTAGAATCCCATTTTTCAGGATGGTCCGGAACAAAAGTTAAGCCCCATTTTAAAGGAGGGACCTGAACAGAAAGTAAAGTCTCATATATTAGGAGGGTGCTGAATAGAAAGCAAAATCATATTTTAAAGAGGGTCCTAAACAGAAAGTAAAATCTGATTTTTCAGGAGGGTCCTAAAGAAAAGTAAAATCCTATTTTCAGGAGGTCCTTGAAAAAATGTAAAATCCCATTTTTTAGGAGTGACTTGAATAACACGTAAAATCCCATTTGTTAGAAGGGTCCTGAACAAAAGTAAAATCCCATTTTTGAAGATGGTCCTGAACAGAAAGTAAAATCTCATTTTTCAGCAGGGTCCTGAACATAAAGTGAAATCCTATTTTTAAAGAGGGTCCTGAAGAGAAGGTAAAATCCCATTAATCAGGAGGCTCCTGAACGTAAGGTAAAACCCTAATTTTTAGGAAGGTCCTGAATAAAAGTAAAATCCCATTTTTCCGGATGGCGCTGAACAGAAAGTAAAATGCCATTTTTCAGGATGGGCCTAAATAGAAACTAAAGTCCCATTTTTTGAAGGTCTTGAATATAACGTAAAATCCAATTTTTCAAGAGAGTCCTGAACAAAAGTATAATCCTATTTTTCAGGAGGGTCATGAACATAAAGTGAAATCTAATTATTTAGGAAGGTCCAAAACAGAATGTAAAATCTCATTTCTTAAGATGGTCTTGAACAAAAGTTAATTCCCATTTTTCAAGATGGTCCTGAATAGAAAGTAAGTCCCATTTTTCAGGAGGGTCCTGAACAGAAAGTAAAATTCCATTTTTTAGATAGGTCGTGAATAGAAAGTAAAATCGCATTTTATAGGAGGATCCTGAAGAAAAGTAAAATCCTATTTTTATTTGGGCCCTGAACAAATGTTAAATCCCATTTTTTAGGAGAGCCCTGAACAGAAAGTAAGGTCTCATTTTTCAGGAGGGTCCTGAACAAAAGTATAATCCCATATTTTAGGAGGATCCTGAACAGAAAGTAAAATCCTATTATTTAGGTGGGTCCTGAACATAAAGTGAAATCCAATATTTTAGGAGGGTCCTGAACAGAAGGTAAAATCCCATTTTTCTGGACGGCCTTGAACAGAAAGTAAAATCCCATTTATCAGGAGTGTCCTGCACATAAAGTAAAATCTATTTTTTCGAGAAGGTTCTGAACATATAATAAAATCCCATTTTTCAGGAGGGTCTAGAACAAAAGTAAAATCTCATTTTTCAGGAGGGTCCTGAACAAAGTAAAATTCTATTTTTCAGGAGAGTCCTCAACAGAAAGTAAAATCCCATTTTTTAGGAGGGGCCTACACAAAAAGTAAAGTCCCATTTTTTAGGAGGGTCCTGAACATATAGTAAAATCTACATTTTTAGGAGGGTCCTAAACAGAATGTAATATCTCATTTTTCAGGAGGGTCCTAAACACAACGTAAAATCCAATTTTTCAGGAGGGTCCTGAACAGAAGGTAGAATTCCATTTTTCAGGTTGGTCCTGATCAAAATTAAAAACCCATTTTCCAGTAGGGTCCTGAATGAAACTAAAGTCCCTTATTTTAGGAGGGTCCTGAAAAGAAAGTAAAATAACATTTTTCGGGAGGTTCCTGAACAGAAAGTAAAAATCCTATTTTTAAGGAGGGTCCTAAACAAAAGTAAAATCCCATTTAAGGAGGGCCCTGAATAAAAGTGAAATCCCCTTTTACAGGATGGACCTAAATAGATAGTAAAATCCCATTTTTCAGGAGGGTCCTAAACAATATGTGAAATCCTATTTTTAAAAAGGGTCCTGAAGAGAAGGTAAAATCCCATTAATTAGGAGGGTCCTGAATGTAAGGTAAAACCCCAATTTTTAGGAAGGTCCTAAATAAAAGTAAAATCCCATTTTTTTGGATGGCCCTGAACAAAAAGTAAAATCCCATTTTTCAGGATAGGCCTAAACAAAAACTAAAGTCCCATTTTAGGAAGGTCTTGAATATAACGTAAAATCCAATTTTTCAAGAGTGTCCTGAGTAGAAAGTGAAATCACATTTTACATGAGGGTCCTAAACATAAATTTAAATCCCATATTTCAGGAGAGTCCTGAACAGAAAGTATAATCCTATTTTTCAAGAGAGTCACGTACATAAAGTGAAATCTAATTTTTTAGGAGGGTCCTAAACGAAATGTAAAATCTTATTTCATAAGATGTTCTTGAACAAAAGTTAAGTCCCATTTTTCAAGACGGTCTTGAATAGAAAGTAAAGTCCCATTTTTCAGGAGGGTCCTCAACAGAAAGTAAAATTCCAGTTTTAGATAGGTCTTGAATAGAAAGTAAAATCGCATTTTACAGGAGGGTCCTGAAGAAAAGTAAAATCCTATTTTCATTTGGGCCCTGAACAAATGTAAAATCCCATTTTTTAGGAGAGCCCTGAACAGAAAGTAAGGTCTCATTTTTCAGGAGGGTCTTGAACAAAAGTATAATCCCATCTTTTAGGAAGGTCCTGAACAGAAAGTAAAATCCTATTATTCAGGTGGGTCTTGAACATAAAGTGAAATCCAATTTTTCAGGAGGGTCCTAAACAGAAGGTAAAATCCCATTTTTCTGGACGGCCCTGAACAGAAAGTAAAATCTCATTTATCAGGAGTGTCCTGCACATAAAGTAAAATCTGTTTTTTCAAGAGGGTTCTTAACATATAGTAAAATCCCATTTTTCAGGAGGGTCTAGAAAAAGTAAAATCCCATTTTTCAGGAGGGTCCTGAACAAGGTAAAATTCCATTTTCCAGGAAAGTCCTCAACAGAAAGTAAAATCCCATTTTTTAGGAGGGGCCTAAACAGAAAGTAAAGTCCCATTTTTTAGGAGTGTCCTGAACATATAGTAAAATCTACATTTTTAGGAGGGTCCTAAACAGAATGTAAAATCCCATTTTTCAGGAGGGTCCTACACATAAAGTAAAATCCAATTTTTCAGGAGGGTCTTGAACAGAAGGTAGAATTCTATTTTTCAAGATGGTTCTGATCAAAATTAAAGACCCATTTTCCAGTAGGGTCCTGAACAGAAAGTAAAGTCCTATATTTTAGGAGAGTCCTAAACACAAAGTAAAATAACATTATTCAGGAGGTTCCTGAACAGAAAGTAAAATCCAATTTGTAAGGAGGGTCCTAAACAAAAGTAAAATCCCATTTTAAGGAGGGCCCTAAATAAAAGTGAAATCCCCTTTTACAAGATGGACCTGAATAGAAAGTAAAATCCCATTTTTCAAGAGGGTCCTAAACAATATGTGAAATCCTATTTTTAAAAAGGGTCCTGAAGAGAAGGTAAAATCCCATTTTTTAGGAGGGTTCTAAACATAAAGTAAAATCCCATTTTTCAGGAGGGTCCTAAACAGAAATTAAAATACAATTATTCAAAAGTGTCCTAATTATAAAATGAAATCCCATTTTTCAAGTTGGTCCTGAACAGAAGGTAAAATCTCATTTTTCAGGAGGACCCTGGATAGAATATAAAATCTTATTTTTTAGAAGGGTCCTGGACAGAAAGTAAAATCACTTTTTTCAGGAGAGTCCTGGACATAAACTAAAATCTCATTTTTCTGGAGTGTCCTGAACAGAAAGAAAAATCCCATTTTTCTGGAGGGGCCTAAACAGAAAATGAAATCTAATTTTTCAGAAGGGTCCTGAACAGAAGTAAAGTCCCATTTTACAGGAGGGTCCTGAACAGAAAGTAAAGTCCTATTTTTTAGGAGGGTCCTGAACAGAAAGAAAAATTATACTTTTGCGAAGGGTCTTGAACAGAAAGTAAAATCCTAATTTTTAGGAGGGTCCTGAACAAAAGTCAAATCCCATTTTTAGGAAGGACCTGAACAGCAAGAAAAATCTCATTTTTTATGAAGGTCCTGAACTAACGTAAAATCCCATTTTTCAGTAGGGTCCGGAACAGAAAGTAAAATTCCATTTTTCAGGAGGGTCCTGACATAAAAGTGAAATCCTATTTTTAAATAGGGTCTTGAAGAGGAGGTAAAATCCCATTTTTCAGGAGCGTCCTGAACAGAAAGTAAAATCCCATTTTTTAGGAGGTTCCTGAACAGATGGTCAAATCCCATTTTTTAGTACAGTGTTAGACAGAAAGTAAAATCCCATTTTTTAGGAGGGTCCTGGACAGAAAGTAAAATCTGTTTTTTCAGAGGAGTCCGAGACATAAATTAAATTTCCATTTTTTAGGAGGGTCCTGAACATGAATTAAAATCCATTTTTTAGGAAGGTCCTAAACAAAAAGTAAAATACAATTTATCAGGAGTTTCCTTGATAAAATGTAAAATCCCATTTTTAGGAGGGTCTAGAACAAAAGTAAAATTCCATTTTTCTAGATGGTCCTCAACAGAAAGTAAAATCCCATTTTTATGAGGGGCCTAAACAGAAAGTAAAGTCAGATTTTTCAGGAGGGCCTTGAACAGAAGGTAAAATCCCAATTTTCAGGAGAGTCTTGAACAAAAAGTAAAATTATACTTTTTCGAAGGATCTTTAAAAAAAGTAAAATCCTATTTTTCAGGAGCGTCCTGAACAAAAGTTAAATCCCATTTTAAGGATGGTCGTAAACCAAAAGTAAAATCCCTTTTTACAGGATGGACTTGAACAGAAAGTAAAATCCCATTTTTCAGGAGGATCCTGAACAATATGTGAAATCCTATTTTTAAAGAGGGTCTTGAAGAGAAAGTAAAATCCCATTTTTTAGGAGGGTCCTAAACATAAAGTAAAATCCCATTTTTCAGGAGGGTCCTGAGCAGAAAGTAAAATCCAATTTTTTAGGAGGGTCCTGAACATAAAGTGAAATCCCATTTTTCAGGAGGGTCCTGAACAGGAGGTAAAATCCCATTTTTCAGGACGGCTCTGGACAGAATGGAAAATCCTAAATTTTCGAAGGGTCCTGGATAGAAAGTAAAATTACTTTTTTCAGGAGAGTGTTGGAATAAAGTAAAATCTGATTTTTTTAGAAGGGTCCTGAACAGAAAGTGAAATCCAATTTTTTAGAAGGGTCCTAAACAGGAGATAGAATCCTATTCTTTAAGATGGTCCTAAACAAAAGAAAAGGCTCATTTTACTGGAGGGTCCTGAACAAAAAGTAAGGTCCTATTTTTTAGGAGGGTCCTGAATAGAAAGTAAAATTATACATTTCCGAAGGGTCCTGAACAGAGAGTAAAATCCTATTTTTTAGGAGAGTCCTGAACAAAAGTAAAATCCCATTTTTTAGGAGGGACCTGAACAATAAGTAAAATCTTATTTTTTTGAGGGCCCTGAATAAAAGTAAAATCCCATTTTTCAGTAGGGTCCTGAACAGAAAGTAAAATCTCATTTTTCAGGAGGGTCCTAACATAAAGTGAAATCCCATTTTTAAAGAGGGTCCTGAACATAAAGTTAAATCTCATTTATAAAGAGGGTCTGGAAGAGAAGGAACAATCCTATTTTTCAGAGGGTCCTGAACATAAAGTAAAATCCCACTTTTCAGGATAGTCCTGAACAGAAAGTAAAATCCCATTTTTCCGAAGAGTCTTGAACATAAAGTGAAATTACATTTTCCAGGAGGGTACTAAACAGAAAGTCAAATCCCATTTTTAGGAGGGTGTTGGACAGAAAGTAAAATCCCATTTTTTAGAAGGGTCCTCGAAAGAAAGTAAAATCTTTTTTTTTTCAGAAGAGTCCGGGACATAAAGTAAATTTCCATTTTTCAGGAGGGTCCTGAACATGAAGTAAAATCCTTTTTAGAGGAATATTCTAAACATAAAGTAAAATCCCATTTATCAGGAGTGTCCTGGACATAAAGTAAAATCCCTTTTTTCAGGAGGGTTCTGAACATATAATAAAATCCCATTTTTTAGGAGGGTCTAGAACAAAACTAAAATCCCATTTTTCTGGAGGGTCGTCAACAGAAAGTAAAATCCCATTTTTATGAGAGGCCTAAACAGAAAGTACCTTTTTCCATGAGGGTCCTGAACAGAAGGTAAAATCCCATTTTTCAGGATGGTCCTGAACAGAAAGTGAAATTCCATATTTAAGATAGGTCTTGAATAGAAAGTAAAATCGCATTTTACAGGAGGGTCCTAAAGAAAAGTAAAATCCAATTTTCATTTGGGCCCTGAACAAATGTAAAATCCCATTTTTCAGTAGAGCCCTGAACAGAAAGTAAGGTCTCATTTTTCAGGAGGGTCTTGAACAAAAGTATAATCCCATCTTTTAGGAAGGTCCTGAACAGAAAGTAAAATCCTATTATTCAGGTGGGTCTTGAACATAAAGTGAAATCCAATTTTTTAGGAGGGTCCTGAACAAAAGGTAAAATCCCATTTTTCTGGACGGCCCTGAACAGAAAGTAAAATCTCATTTATCAGGAGTGTCCTGCAGATAAAGTAAAATCTGTTTTTTCAAGAGGGTTCTGAACATATAGTAAAATCCCATTTTTCAGGAGGGTCTAGAAAAAGTAAAATCCCATTTTTCAGGAGGGTCCTGAACAAGGTAAAATTCCATTTTTCAGGAGAGTTCTCAACAGAAAGTAAAATCCCATTTTTTAGGAGGGGCCTAAACAGAAAGTAAAGTCCCATTTTTTAGGAGTGTCCTGAACATATAGTAAAATCTACATTTTTAGGAGGGTCCTAAACAGAATATAAAATCCCATTTTTCAGGAGGGTCCTAAACATAAAGTAAAATCCAATTTTTCAGGAGGGTCTTGAACAGAAGGTAGAATTCCATTTTTCAGGATGGTCCTGATCAAAATTAAAGACCCATTTTCTAGTAGGGTCCTGAACAGAAAGTAAAGTCCTATATTTTAGGAGGGTCCTAAACACAAAGTAAAATAACATTATTCAGGAGGTTGCTGAATAGAAAGTAAAATCCTATTTTTAAGGAGGGCCTAAACAAAAGTAAAATCCCATTTTAAGGAGGGCCCTAAATAAAAGTGAAATCCCCTTTTACAGGATGGACCTGAACAGAAAGTAAAATCCCGTTTTTCAAGAGGGTCCTAAACAATATGTGAAATCCTATTTTTAAAAAGGGTCCTGAAGAGAAGGTAAAATCCCATTTTTTAGGAGGGTTCTAAACATAAAGTAAAATCCCATTTTTCAGGAGGGTCCTAAACAGAAATTAAAATACAATTATTCAAAAGTGTCCTAAATATAAAATGAAATCCCATTTTTCAGGTTGGTCCTGAACAGAAGGTAAAATCTCATTTTTCAGGAGGGTCCTGGATAGAATATAAAATCCTATTTTTTAGAAGGGTCCTGGACAGAAAGTAAAATCACTTTTTTCAGGAGAGTCCTGGACATAAAGTAAAATCTCATTTTTTTGGAGTGTCCTGAACATAAAGAAAAATCCCATTTTTCTGGAGGGGCCTAAACAGAAAGTGAAATCTAATTTTTCAGAAGGGTCCTGAATAGAAGTAAAGTCCCATTTTACAGGAGGGTCCTGAACAGAAAGTAAAGTCCTATTTTTTAGGAGGGTCCTGAACAGAAAGAAAAATTATACTTTTCCGAACGGGCCTGAACAGAAAGTAAAATCCTACTTTTTAGGAGGGTCCTGAACAAAAGTTAAATCCCATTTTTTAGGAGGGACCTGAACAGCTAGTAAAATCTCATTTTTTATGAAGGTCCTGAACGAACGTAAAATCCCATTTTTCAGTAGGGTCCGGAACAGAAAGTAAAATCCCATTTTTCAGGAGGGTCCTGACATAAAGTGAAATCCTATTTTTAAAGAGGGTCTTGAAGAGGAGGTAAAATCTCATTTTTCAGGAGCGTCCTGAACAGAAAGTAAAATGCCATTTTTCCGGAGGTTCCTGAAGAGAAGGTCAAATCCCATTTTTTAGTACAGTGTTAGACAGAAAGTAAAATCCCATTTTTTAGGAGGGTCCTGGACAGAAAGTAAAATCTCTTTTTTCAGAGGAGTCCGAGACATAAATTAAATTTCCATTTTTTAGGAGGGTCCTGAACATGAATTAAAATCCATTTTTTAAGAAGGTCCTAAACATAAAGTGAAATCCAATTTATCAGGAGTTTCCTGGATATAATGTAAAATCACATTTTTAGGAGGGTCTAGAACAAAAGTAAAATCCCATTTTTCTAGATGGTCCTCAACAGAAAGTAAAATCCCATTTTTATGAGGGGCCTAAACAGAAAGTAAAGTCAGATTTTTCAGGAGGGCCTTGAACAGAAGGTAAAATCCCAATTTTCAGGAGGGTCCTGAACAGAAGGTTGAATCCCATTCTTAAGGATGGTCCTGAACAAAAGCAAAGTCCCATTTTACAGGAGGGTCCGGAACAGAAAGTAAATTCCTATTTGTTAGGAGGGTCCTGAACAGAAAGTAAAATTATACTTTTCGGAAGGGTCCTTAAAAAAAGTAAAATCCTATTTTTCAGGAGGGTCCTGAACAAATGTTAAATACCATTTTTAGGATGGTCGTAAACAAAAGTAAAATCCCTTTTTACAGGATGGACTTGAACAGAAAGTACCATCCCATTTTTCAGGAGGATCCTGAACAATATGAGAAATCCTATTTTTAAAGAGGGTCCAGAAGAGAAAGTAAAATCCCATTTTTTAGGAGGGTACTAAACATAAAGTAAAATCCCATTTTTTAGGAGGGTCCTGAACAGAAAGTAAAATCCAATTTTTTAGGAGGGTCCTGAACATAAAGTGAAATCACATTTTTCAGGAGGGTCCTGAACAGAAGGTAAAATCCCATTTTTCAGTACGGCCCTGGATAGAATGGAAAATCCTAAATTTTAGAAGGGTCCTGGATAGAAAGTAAAATTACTTTTTTTCAGGAGAGTGTTGGAATAAAGTAAAATCTCATTTTTTTAGGAGGGTCCTAAACAAAAAGTGAAATCCAATTTTTCAGAAGGGTCCTAAACAGAAGGTGGAATCCTATTCTTCAAGATGGTCCTAAACAAAAGAAAAGGCTCATTTTACTTGAGGGTCCTGAACAAAAAGTAAGGTCCTATTTTTTATGAGGGTCTTGAATAGAAAGTAAAATTATACATTTCCGAAGGGTCCTGAACAGAAAGTAAAATCCTATTTTTTAGGAGAGTCCTGAACAAAAGTAAAATCCCATTTTCAGGAGGGCCCAGAACAAAAGTAAAATCCCATTTTTTAGGAGGGACCTGAACAATAAGTAAAATCTTATTTTTTTGAGGGTCTTGAATAAAAGTAAAATCCCATTTTTCAGTAGGGTGCTGAACAGAAAGTAAAATCCCATTTTTCAGGAGGGTCCTAACATAAAGTGAAATCCCATTTTTAAAGAGGGTCCTAAACATAAAGTTAAATCTCATTTTTAAAGAGGGTCTGGAAGAGAAGGTAAAATCCTATTTTTAAGAGGGTCCTGAACATAAAGTAAAATCCCACCTATCAGGATAGTCCTGAACAGAAAGTAAAATCCCATTTTTCCGAAGAGTCTTGAATATAAAGTGAAATTCCATTTTTCAGGAGGGTCCTGAACAGAAGGTCAAATCCCATTTTTTAGGAAGGTGTTGGACAGAAAGTGAAATCCCATTTTTCTGAAGAGTCTTGAACATAAAGTGAAATTCCATTTTTCAGGAGGGTCTTGAACAGAAGGTCAAATCCCATTTTTTAGGAAGGTGTTGGACAAAAAGTAAAATACCATTTTTTAGGAGGGTCCTCGAAAGAAAGTAAAATCTCTTTTTTTTTTCAGAAGAGTCCGGGACATAAAGTAAATTTCCATTTTTCAGGAGGGTCCTGAACATGAAGTAAAATCCATTTTTTAGGAAGATTCTAAACATAAAGTAAAATCCCATTTATCAGGAGTGTCCTGGACATAAGGTAAAATCCCCTTTTTCAGGAGGGTTCTGAACATATAGTAAAATCCCATTTTTCAGGAGGGTCTAGAACACAAGTAAAATCCCATTCTTCAGGATGGTTCTAAACAAAGTAAAATCCTATTTTTCAGGGGAGTCCTCAACAGAAAATAAAATTGCATTTTTTAGGAGGGGCCTAAACAAAAATTGAAGTCCCATTTTTTAGGAGGGTCTTGAACATATAGTAAAATCTCTATTTTTAGGAGGGTTCTGAACAGAATGTAAAATCCAATTTTTCAAGAGGGTCATAAAGATAAAGTACAATCCAATTTTTCAGGAGGGTCCTGAACAGAAGATAGAATTCCATTTTTCAGGATGGTCCTGATCAAAATTAAAGACCTATTTTTCAGTAGGGCCCTGAACAGAAAGTAAAGTCCCATAGTTTAGGAGGGTCCTGAACAGAAATTAAAATCCTATTTTTTAGGAGGGTCCTGAAGAAAAGTAAAATCCCATTTTTAAGATGGTCCTAAACAAAAGTAAAATCCCTTTTTACAGGATGGACTTGAACAGAAAGTAAAATCCCATTTTTCAGGAGGATCCTGAACAATATGAGAAATCTTATTTTTAAAGAGGGTCCAGAAGAGAAAGTAAAATCCCATTTTTTAGGAAGGTCCTAAACATAAATTAAAATCCCATTTTTTAGGAGGGTCCTGAATAGAAAGTAAAATCCAATTTTTTAGGAGGGTCCTGAACATAAAGTGAAATCCCATTTTTCAGGAGGGTCCTGAACAGAAGGTAAAATCCCATTTGTCAGTACGGCCCTGGACAGAATGGAAAATCCTAAATTTTAGAAGGGTCCTGGATAGAATGTAAAATTACTTTTTTCAGGAGAGTGTTGGAATAAAGTAAAATCTCATTTTTTTAGGAGGGTTCTAAACGGAAAGTGAAATCCAATTTTTCAGAAGCGTCCTAAACAGAAGGTAGAATCCTATTCTTCAAGATGGTCCTAAACAAAAGAAAAGGCTCATTTTACTTGAGGGTCCTGAACAAAAAGTAAGGTCCTATTTTTTAGGAGGGTCCTGAATAGAAAGTAAAATTATACTTTTTCGAAGGGTCCTGAACCGAAAGTAAAATCCTATTTTTTAGGAGGGTCCTAACATAAAGTGAAATCCCATTTTCAAAGAGGGTCCTAAACATAAAGTTAAATCTCATTTTTAAAGAGGGTCTGGAAGAGAAGGTAAAATCCTATTTTTAAGAGGGTCCTGAACATAAAGTAAAATCCCACCTATCAGGATAGTCCTGAACAGAAAGTAAAATCCCATTTTTCCGAAGAGTCTTGAACATAAAGTGAAATTCCATTTTTCAGGAGGGTCCTGAACAGAAGGTCAAATCCCATTTTTTAGGAAGGTGTTGGACAGAAAGTAAAATCCCATTTTTCCGAAGAGTCTTGAACATAAAGTGAAATTCCATTTTTCAGGAGGGTCTTGAACAGAAGGTCAAATCCCATTTTTTAGGAAGGTGTTGGACAAAAAGTAAAATACCATTTTTTAGGAGGGTCCTCGAAAGAAAGTAAAATCTCTTTTTTTTTCAGAAGAGTCCGGGACATAAAGTAAATTTCCATTTTTCAGGAGGGTCCTGAACATGAAGTAAAATCCATTTTTTAGTAAGATTCTAAACATAAAGTAAAATCCCATTTATCAGGAGTGTCCTGGACATAAAGTAAAATCCCATTTTTCAGGAGGGTTCTGAACATATAGTAAAATCCCATTTTTCAGGAGGGTCTAGAACACAAGTAAAATCCCATTCTTCAGGATGGTTCTAAACAGAGTAAAATCCTATTTTTCAGGGGAGTCCTCAACAGAAAATAAAATTGCATTTTTTAGGAGGGGCCTAAACAAAAAGTGAAGTCTCATTTTTTAGGAGGGTCTTGAACATATAGTAAAATCTCTATTTTTAGGAGGGTCCTAAACAGAATGTAAAATCCAATTTTTCAAGAGGGTCATAAAGATAAAGTACAATCCAATTTTTCAGGAGGGTCCTGAACAGAAGATAGAATTCCATTTTTCAGGATGGTCCTGATCAAAATTAAAGACCTATTTTTCAGTAGGGCCATAAACAGAAAGTAAAGTCCCATAGTTTAGGAGGGTCCTGAACAGAAATTAAAATCCTATTTTTTAGGAGGGTCCTGAAGAAAAGTAAAATCCCATTTTTAAGATGGTCCTAAACAAAAGTAAAATCCCTTTTTACAGGATGGACTTGAACAGAAAGTAAAATCCCATTTTTCAGGAGGATCCTGAACAATATGAGAAGTCCTATTTTTAAAGAGGGTCTAGAAGAGAAAGTAAATTCCCATTTTTTAGGAAGGTCCTAAACATAAATTAAAATCCCATTTTTTAGGAGGGTCCTGAATAGAAAGTAAAATCCAATTTTTTAGGAGGGTCCTGAACATAAAGTGAAATCCCATTTTTCAGGAGGGTCCTGAACAGAAGGTAAAATCCCATTTTTCAGTACGGCCCTGGACAGAATGGAAAATCCAAAATTTTAGAAGGGTCCTGGATAGAAAGTAAAATTACTTTTTTCAGGAGAGTGTTGGAATAAAGTAAAATCTCATTTTTTTAGGAGGGTCCTAAACAGAAAGTGAAATCCAATTTTTCAGAAGCGTCCTAAACAGAAGGTAGAATCCTATTCTTCAAGATGGTCCTAAACAAAAGAAAAGGCTCATTTTACTTGAGGGTCCTGAACAAAAAGTAAGGTCCTATTTTTTAGGAGGGTCCTGAATAAAAAGTAAAATTATACATTTTCGAAGGGTCCTGAACCGAAAGTAAAATCCTATTTTTTAGGAGAGTCCTGAACAAAAGTAAAATCCCATTTTCAGGAGGGCCCTGAACAAAAGTAAAATCCCATTTTTTAGGAGGGACCTGAACAATAAGTAAAATCATATTTTTTTGAGGGCCCTGAATAAAAGTAAAATCCCATTTTTCAGTAGGGTCCGGAACAGAAAGTAAAATCCCATTTTTCAGAAGGGTCCTAACATAAAGTGAAATCCCATTTTTAAAGAGGGTCCTGAACATAAGGTTAAATTTCATTTTTAAAGAGGGTCTGGAAGAGAAGGTACAATCCTATTTTTCAGAGGGTCCTGAACATAAAGTAAAATCCCACTTTTCAGGATAGTCCTGAACAGAAAGTAAAATCCCATTTTTCCGAAGAGTCTTGAACATAAAGTGAAATTACATTTTTCAGGAGGGTCCTAAACAGAAAGTCAAATCCCATTTTTAGGAGGGTGTTGGACAGAAAGTAAAATCCCATTTTTTTGAAGGGTCCTCGAAAGAAAGTAAAATCTCTTTTTTTTTTCAGAAGAGTCCGGGACATAAAGTAAATTTCCATTTTTCAGGAGGGTCCTGAACATGAAGTAAAATCTATTTTTTAGGAAGATTCTAAACATAAAGTAAAATCCCATTTATCAGGAGTGTCCTGGACATAAAGTAAAATCCCTTTTTTCAGGAGGGTTCTGAACAAATAGTAAAATCCTATTTTTTAGGAGGGTCTAGAACAAAACTAAATTCCCATTTTTCTGGAGGGTCGTCAACAAAAAGTAAAATCTCATTTTTAGGAGAGGCCTAAACAGAAAGTACCTTTTTCCATGAGGGTCCTGAACAGAAGGTAAAATCCCATTTTTCAGGATGGTCCTGAACAGAAAGTGAAATTCCATATTTAAGATAGGTCTTGAATAGAAAGTAAAATCGCATTTTACAGGAGGGTCCTGAAGAAAAGTAAAATCCTATTTTCATTTGGGCCCTGAACAAATGTAAAATCCCATTTTTCAGGAGAGCCCTAAACAGAAAGTAAGGTCTCATATTTCAGGAGGGTCTTGAACAAAAGTATAATCCCATCTTTTAGGAAGGTCCTGAACAGAAAGTAAAATCCTATTATTCAGGTGGGTCATGAACATAATGTGAAATCCAATTTTTAGGAGGGTCCTGAACAGAAGGTAAAATCCCATTTTTCTGGACGGCCCTGAACAGAAAGTAAAATCTCATTTATCAGGAGTGTCCTGTACATAAAGTAAAATCTATTTTTTCAAGAGGGTTCTGAACATATAGTAAAATCCCATTTTTCAGGAGGGTCTAGAAAAAGTAAAATCCCATTTTTCAGGAGGGTCCTGAACAAGGTAAAATTCCATTTTTCAGGAGAGTCCTCAACAGAAAGTAAAATCCCATTTTTTAGGAGGGGCCTAAACAGAAAGTAAAGTCCCATTTTTTAGGAGTGTCCTGAACATATAGTAAAATCTACATTTTTAGGAGGGTCCTAAACAGAATGGAAAATCTACATTTTTCAGGAGGGTCCTAAACATAAAGTAAAATCCAATTTTTCAGGAGGGTCTTGAACAGAAGGTAGCATTCCATTTTTTAGGATGGTCCTGATCAAAATTAAAGACCCATTTTCCAGTAGGGTCCTGAACAGAAAGTAAAGTCCTATATTTTAGGAGGGTCCTAAACACAAAGTAAAATAACATTATTCAGGATGTTCTTGAACAGAAAGTAAAATCCTATTTTTAAGGAGGGTCCTAAACAAAAGTAAAATCCCAGTTTAAGGAGGGCCCTAAATAAAAGTGAAATCCCCTTTTACAGGATGGACCTGAACAGAAAGTAAAATCCCATTTTTCAAGAGGGTCCTAAACAATATGTGAAATCCTATTTTTAAAAAGGGTCCTGAAGAGAAGGTAAAATCCCATTTTTTAGGAGGGTTCTAAACATAAAGTAAAATCCCATTTTTCAGGAGGGTCCTAAACAGAAATTAAAATACAATTATTCAAAAGTGTCCTAAATATAAAATGAAATCCCATTTTTCAGGTTGGTCCTGAACAGAAGGTAAAATCTCATTTTTCAAGAGGGCCCTGGATAGAATATAAAATCCTATTTTTTAGAAGGGTCCTGGACAAAAAGTAAAATCACATTTTACAGGAGAGTCCTGGACATAAACTAAAATCTCATTTTTCTGGAGTGTCCTGAACAGAAAGAAAAATCCCATTTTTCTGGAGGGGCCTAAACAGAAAATGAAATCTAATTTTTCAGAAGGGTCCTGAACAGAAGTAAAGTCCCATTTTACCGGAGGGTCCTGAACAGAAAGTAAAGTCCTATTTTTTAGGAGGGTCTTGAACAGAAAGAAAAATTATACTTTTCCGAAGGGTCCTGAACAGAAAGTAAAATCCTACTTTTTAGGAGGGTCCTGAACAAAAGTCAAATCCCATTTTTTAGGAAGGACCTGAACAGCAAGTAAAATCTCATTTTTTATGAAGGTCCTGAACTAACGTAAAATCCCATTTTTCAGTAGGGTCCGGAACAGAAAGTAAAATCCCATTTTTCAGGAGGGTCCTGACATAAAGTGAAATCCTATTTTTAAAGAGGGTCTTGAAGAGGAGGTAAAATCCCATTTTTCAGGAGCGTCCTGAACAGAAAGTAAAATCCATTTTTTAGGAGGGTCCTGGACAGAAAGTAAAATCTCTTTTTTCAGAGGAGTCCGAGACATAAATTAAATTTCCATTTTTTAGGAGGGTCCTGAACATGAATTAAAATCCATTTTTTAGGAAGGTCCTAAACATAATGTAAAATCCAATTTATCAGGAGTTTCCTGGATATAATGTAAAATCCCATTTTTAGGAGGGTCTAGAACAAAAGTAAAATCCCATTTTTCTAGATGGTCCTCAACAGAAAGTAAAATCCCATTTTTATGAGGGGCCTAAACAGAGAGTAAAGTCAGATTTTTCAGGAAGGCCTTGAACAGAAGGTAAAATCCCAATTTTTAGGAGGGTCCTGAACAGAAGGTTGAATCCCATTCTTAAGGATGGTCCTGAACAAAAGCAAAGTCCCATTTTACAGGAGGGTCCGGAACAGAAAGTAAATTCCTATTTGTTAGGAGGGTCCTGAACAAAAAGTAAAATTATACTTTTCCGAAGGGTCCTTAAAAAAAGTAAAATCCTATTTTTTAGGAGGGTCCTGAAGAAAAGTAAAATCCCATTTTTAAGATGGTCCTAAACAAAAGTAAAATCCCTTTTTACAGGATGGACTTGAACAGAAAGTAAAATCTCATTTTTCAGGAGGATCCTGAACAAAATGTGAAATCCTATTTTTAAAGAGGGTCCAGAAGAAAAAGTAAAATCCCATTTTTTAGGAGGGTCCTAAACATAAAGTAAAATCCCATTTTTCAGGAGGGTCCTGAGCAGAAAGTAAAATCCAATTTTTAGGAGGGTCCTGAACATAAAGTGAAATCCCATTTTTCAGGAGGGTCCTGAACAGAAGGTAAAATCCCATTTTTCAGGACGGCCCTGGACAGAATGGAAAATCCTAAATTTTAGAAGGGTTCTGGACAGAAAGTAAAATTACTTTTTTCAGGAGAGTGTTGGAATAAAGTAAAATCTGATTTTTTTAGGAGGGTCCTGAACAGAAAGTGAAATCCAATTTTTCAGAAGGGTCCTAAACAGAAGATAGAATCCTATTCTTCAAGATGGTCCTAAACAAAAGAAAAGGCTCATTTTACTGGAGGGTCCTGAACAAAAAGTAAGGTCCTATTTTTTAGGAGGGTCCTTAATAGAAAGTAAAATTATACTTTTCTGAAGGGTCCTGAACTGAAAAAAAAATCCTATTTTTCAGGAGAGTCCTGACCAAAAGTAAAATACCATTTTCAGGAGAGCCCTGAACAAAAGTAAAATCCCATTTTTTAGGAGGGACCTGAACAATAAGTAAAATCTCATTTTTTTTGAAGGTCCTGAACAAAAGTAAAATCCCATTTTTCAGTAGGGTCCTGAACAGAAAGTAAAATCTCATTTTTCAGGAGGGTCCTAACATAAAGTGAAATCCCATTTTTAAAGAGGGTCCTGAACATAAAGTTAAATCTCATTTTTAAAGAGGGTCTGGAAGAGAAGGTAAAATCCTATTTTTAAGAGGGTCCTGAACATAAAGTAAAATCCCACCTATCAGGATAGTCCTGAACAGAAAGTAAAATCCCATTTTTCCGAAGAGTCTTGAACATAAAGTGAAATTCCATTTTTCAGGAGGGTCTTGAACAGAAGGTCAAATCCCATTTTTTAGGAAGGTGTTGGACAAAAAGTAAAATGCCATTTTTTAGGAGGGTCCTCGAAAGAAAGTAAAATCTCTTTTTTTTTCAGAAGAGTCCGGGACATAAAGTAAATTTCCATTTTTCAGGAGGGTCCTGAACATGAAGTAAAATCCTTTTTTTAGGATGGTTCTGGACATAAAGTAAAATCCCATTTATCAGGAGTGTCCTGGACATAAAGTAAAATCCCATTTTTCAGGAGGGTTCTGAACATATAGTAAAATCCCATTTTTCAGGAGGGTCTAGAACACAAGTAAAATCCCATTCTTCAGGATGGTCCTAAACAGAGTAAAATCCTATTTTTCAGGGGAGTCCTCAACAGAAAATAAAATTGCATTTTTTAGGAGGGGCCTAAAAAAAAAGTGAAGTCGCATTTTTTAGGAGGGTCTTGAACATATAGTATAATCTCTATTTTTAGGAGGGTCCTGAACAGAATGTAAAATCCAATTTTTCAAGAGGGTCATAAAGATAAAGTACAATCCAATTTTTCAGGAGGGTCCTGAACAGAAGATAGAATTCCATTTTTCAGGATGGTCCTGATCAAAATTAAAGACCTATTTTTCAGTAGGGCCCTGAACAGAAAGTAAAGTCCCATAGTTTAGGAGGGTCCTGAACAGAAATTAAAATCCTATTTTTTAGGAGGGTCCTGAAGAAAAGTAAAATCCCATTTTTAAGATGGTCCTAAACAAAAGTAAAATCCCTTTTTACAGGATGGACTTGAATAGAAAGTACCATCCCATTTTTCAGGAGGATCCTGAACAATATGAGAAATCCTATTTTTAAAGAGGGTCCAGAAGAGAAAGTAAAATCCCATTTTTTAGGAGGGTCCTAAACATAAAGTAAAATCCCATTTTTTAGGAGGGTCCTGAACAGAAAGTAAAATCCAATTTTTTAGGAGGGTCCTGAACATAAAGTGAAATCCCATTTTTCAGGAGGGTCCTGAACAGAAGGTAAAATCCCATTTTTCAGTACGGCCCTGGATAGAATGGATAATCCTAAATTTTAGAAGGGTCCTGGATAGAAAGTAAAATTACTTTTTTTAGGAGAGTGTTGGAATAAAGTAAAATCTCATTTTTTTAGGAGGGTCCTAAACAAAAAGTGAAATCCAATTTTTCAGAAGGGTCCTAAACAGAAGGTAGAATCCTATTCTTCAAGATGGTCCTAAACAAAAGAAAAGGCTCATTTTACTTGAGGGTCCTGAACAAAAAGTAAGGTCCTATTTTTTAGGAGGGTCCTGAATAGAAAGTAAAATTATACATTTCCGAAGGGTCCTGAACAGAAAGTAAAATCCTATTTTTTAGGAGAGTCCTGAACAAAAGTAAAATCCCATTTTTAGGAGGGCCCTAAACAAAAGTAAAATCCCATTTTTTAGGAGGGACCTGAACAATAAGTAAAATCTTATTTTTTTGAGGGCCCTGAATAAAAGTAAAATCTCATTTTTCAGTAGGGTCCTGAACAGAAAGTAAAATCCCATTTTTCAGGAGGGTCCTAACATAAAGTGAAATCTCATTTATAAAGAGGGTCTGGAAGAGAAGGTACAATCCTATTTTTCAGAGGGTCCTGAACATAAAGTAAAATCCCACTTTTCAGGATAGTCCTGAACAGAAAGTAAAATCCCATTTTTTGGAAGAGTCTTGAACATAAAGTGAAATTACATTTTCAGGAGGGTCCTGACCAGAAAGTCAAATCCCATTTTTAGGAGGGTGTTGGACAGAAAGTAAAATCCCATTTTTTAGAAGGGTCCTCGAAAGAAAGTAAAATCTCTTTTTTTTCAGAAGAGTCCGGGACATAAAAGTAAATTTCCATTTTTCAGGAGGGTCCTGAACATGAAGTAAAATCCTTTTTTTAGGAAGATTCTAAACATAAAGTAAAATCCCATTTATCAGGAGTGTCCTGGACATAAAGTAAAATCCCTTTTTTCAGGAGGGTTCTGAACATATAGTAAAATCCCATTTTTTAGGAGGGTCTAGAACAAAACTAAAATCCCATTTTTCTGGAGGGTCGTCAACAGAAAGTAAAATCCCATTTTTATGAGAGGCCTAAACAGAAACTACCTTTTTCCATGAGGGTCCTGAACAGAAGGTAAAATCCCATTTTTCAGGATGGTCCTGAACAGAAAGTGAAATTCCATATTTAAGATAGGTCTTGAATAGAAAGTAAAATCGCATTTTACAGGAGGGTCCTGAAGAAAAGTAAAATCCTATTTTCATTTGGGCCCTGAACAAATGTAAAATCCCATTTTTTAGGAGAGCCCTGAACAGAAAGTAAGGTCTCATTTTTCAGGAGGGTCTTGAACAAAAGTATAATCCCATCTTTTAGGAAGGTCCTGAACAGAAAGTAAAATCCTATTATTCAGGTGGGTCTTGAACATAAAGTGAAATCCAATTTTTCAGGAGGGTCCTGAACAGAAGGTAAAATCCCATTTTTCTGGACGGCCCTGAACAGAAAGTAAAATCTCATCTATCAGGAGTGTCCTGCACATAAAGTAAAATCTATTTTTTCAAGAGGGTTCTGAACATATAGTAAAATCCCATTTTTCAGGAGGGTCTAGAAAAAGTAAAATCCCATTTTTCAGGAGGGTCCTGAACAAGGTAAAATTCCATTTTTCAGGAAAGTCCTCAACAGAAAGTAAAATCCCATTTTTTAGGAGGGGCCTAAACAGAAAGTAAAGTCCCATTTTTCAGGAGTGTCCTGAACATATAGTAAAATCTACATTTTTAGGAGGGTCCTAAACAGAATGTAAAATCCCATTTTTCAGGAGGGTCCTAAACATAAAGTATAATCCAATTTTTCAGGAGGGTCTTGAATAGAAGGTAGAATTCCATTTTTCAGGATGGTCCTGATCAAAATTAAAGACCCATTTTCCAGTAGGGTCCTGAACAAAAAGTAAAGTCCTATATTTTAGGAGGGTCCTAAACACAAAGTAAAATAACATTATTCAGGAGGTTCCTGAACAGAAAGTAAAATCTTATTTTTCAGGAGGGTCCTAAACAAAAGTGAAATCCCATTTTAAGGAGGGCCCTAAATAAAAGTAAAATCCCCTTTTACAGGATGGACCTAAGCAGAAAGTAAAATCCCATTTTTCAAGAGGGTCCTAAACAATATGTGAAATCCTATTTTTAAAAAGGGTCCCGAAGAGAAGGTAAAATCCCATTTTTTAGGAGGGTTCTAAACATAAAGTAAAATCCCATTTTTCAGGAGGGTCCTAAACAGAAATTAAAATACAATTATTCAAAAGTGTCCTAAATATAAAATGAAATCCCAGTTTTCAGGTTGGTCCTGAACAGAAGGTAAAATCTCATTTTTCAGGAGGGCTCTGGATAGAATATAAAATCCTATTTTTTAGAAGGGTCCTGGACAGAAAGTAAAATCACATTTTACAGGAGAGTCCTGGACATAAAGTAAAATCTCATTTTTTTGGAGTGTCCTGAGTAGAAAGAAAAATCCCATTTTTCTGGAGGGGCCTAAATAGAAAGTGAAATCTAATTTTTCAGAAGGGTCCTGAACAGAAGTAAAGTCCCATTTTACAGGAGGGTCCTGAACAGAAAGTAAAGTCCTATTTTTTAGGAGGGTCCTGAACAGAAAGAAAAATTATACTTTTCCGAACGGGCCTGAACAGAAAGTAAAATCCTACTTTTTAGGAGGGTCCTGAACAAAAGTCAAATCCCATTTTTTAGGAGAGACCTGAACAGCAAGTAAAATCTCATTTTTTATGAAGGTCCTGAACTAACGTAAAATCCCATTTTTCAGTAGGGTCCGAAACAGAAAGTAAAATCCCATTTTTCAGGAGGGTCCTGACATAAAGTGAAATCCTATTTTTAAAGAGGGTCTTGAAGAGGAGGTAAAATCCCATTTTTCAGGAGCGTCCTGAACAGAAAGTAAAATATTTTTCAGGAGGTTCCTGAACAGAAGGTAAAATCCCATTTTTTAGGAGGGTCCTGGACAGAAAGTAAATCTCTTTTTTCAGAGGAGTCCGAGACATAAATTAAATTTCCATTTTTTAGAAGGGTCCTGAACATGAATTAAAATCCATTTTTTAGGAAGGTCCTAAACATAAAGTAAAATCCAATTTATCAGGAGTTTCCTTGATATAATGTAAAATCCCATTTTTAGGAGGGTCTAGAACAAAAGTAAAATCCCATTTTTCTAGATGGTCCTCAACAGAAAGTAAAATCCCATTTTTATGAGGGGCCTAAACAGAAAGTAAAGTCAGATTTTTCAGGAGGGCCTTGAACAGAAGGTAAAATCCCAATTTTCAGGAGGGTCCTGAGCAAAAGGTTGAATCCCATTCTTTAGGATGGTCCTGAACAAAAGCAAAGTCCCATTTTACAAGAGGGTCTGGAACAGAAAGTAAATTCCTATTTGTTAGGAGGGTCCTGAACAAAAAGTAAAATTATACTTTTCCGAAGGGTTCTTAAAAAAAGTAAAATTCTATTTTTCAGGAGGGTCCTGAACAAAAGTTAAATCCCATTTTTAGGATGGTCGTAAACAAAAGTAAAATCCCCTTTTATAGGATGGACTTGAACAGAAAGTAAAATCTCATTTTTCAGGAGGATCCTGAACAATATGTGAAATCCTATTTTTAAAGAGGGTCTAGAAGAGAAAGTAAAATCCCATTTTTCAGGAGGGTCCTGAGCGGAAAGTAAAATCCAATTTTTTAGGAGGGTCCTGAACATAAAGTGAAATCCTATTTTTCAGGAGGGTCCTGAACAGAAGGTAAAATCCCATTTTTAAGGACGACCCTGGATAGAATGGAAAATCCTAAATTTTAGAAGGGTCCTGGACAGAAAGTAAAATTACTTTTTTCAGGAGAGTGTTGGAATAAAGTAAAATCTGATTTTTTTAGGAGGGTCCTGAACAGAAAGTGAAATCCAATTTTTCAGAAGGGTCCTAAACAGAAGATAGAATCCTATTCTTCAAGATGGTCCTAAACAAAAGAAAAGGCTCATTTTACTGGAGGGTCCTGAACAAAAAGTAAGGTCCTATTTTTTAGGAGGGTCCTGGATAGAAAGTAAAATTATACTTTTCCGAAGGGTCCTGAACAGAAAGAAAAATCATATTTTTCAGGAGAGTCCTGACCAAAAGTAAAATCCCATTTTCAGGAGGGCCCTGATGATAACGCTCAATCTACAGCTCTTGTGGGTGTGTAAAGCGGTCGATAGCAAATATAGAACCCAACCTGGGTTGGGTGTCGATCCCACAGGGAATAGCTTGGTCAACAAGTAAGTAAAATTAATAGACTTTGGGTGCAAGTCTCGTAAGAAGGGGGGATTTTAATAAGTAACCAAAGTAATAAAAGCTGAAAATAGAAAAGTAAAAAGAGAGTATTTCGTAGGTTGTGAAACAATGAGAATTGAAGCGTTGGGGTTATGTCCACCTTTTGAGGTATACATCTCTATTAGCTATAAGTGTGTAGAGTCTTGACATGCAATTGCTTATAGAGAATTGTAGTCGATGGTAAATCCAAGCGTCTCGCGACCTAAACAAGGACTATTTCACTTTAACTCTCGCGAGCTTAAAGCGTGTCTAACGGTACGAATTCTCCAAGAGGTTAGTCCAGTTACAGCACTAGCTTTTTAATAGGAAAGGGTGTCCTACTACCTTGACATTATCTCTTTTCCAGAAAAATAACCTTTCTCGCGAACAAGTTAAATGTTAGACTGGCGTATTCTTGCGTTTGCAACCACAAAGAATTTAGATTAAGATGAAGAGAATAATGATATAAGCAATATACTTGTCTTGAACTCACAAACTCACAGCTATAGATAGTAACTCATTCGGCTTCCATAACCCCAACTAAGAGGTTTAGTTACCCATGAATGCGAAGGATATCACGACTTGCATGGTTGATGGCATGAGAAGTAGGTGATAGGCGTGTGATTTGGTGATTTCCTAGCAAGTAACGAGTCTCTTGTTGTGGAATTTAAGATTAGAAGAGTAGATTAGAAGTGTTTGTAGTGGAAGATGAGAGAGATGGAAGAAAATTTATTTGTTGAATTAAGTGAAGAATAAAAAGATTGAAGAATGCCTCAAAATCTCTAACATGATAGGGTATTTATAATACTCCTATCCTACTCCTACTAAGCTAATGAAATAAATAACCAAATCCTAATATACTAATGAAATCCTTGACCCAAATGTACTAGGGTAAGGTTACAATATCATAATCAAAATAGAATAGTGAAACACATAACCTAATTGTACTAGGTTAATGTATCTTGGTAAAAATCCAGCTTTGTGTCTGTAAGTCCCCAAAGTCTTCAGAATTGCTGTTTTAGCTCGGGACAGATTTTCCATGCAGCAGATTTGGTCCTTTAGGCGTCCAGCTTCTTTCCACTTCGTTCGTGAGCATTCTTTTGCGTCAAGTAAGCCATAAAATGCTGTATTTTGCATCATTTATACCTGAAACTTTCCTAATCATGTTTGTTAGCTCAATAAAAGGTAAAAGGACTAAAAGTGCATGAAATATATAATTTGTTCTCAAAACTAGGCTAAAATATGGGCAAAATATATTGATATAGGCGCGTAAATTCGCCTATCATCAATACGCCACACTTGAAGCTTTGTTCGTCCTCGAACAACATATCATGTCCTTCTAAGCATCGGCTTAAGGTTTTTACAGCAACAACACAAAACATTCTTCAAGATAAGTACAACAATTATCAACAAAGAGTAGCTTCCCGATTATAAGTAGAAACAATTTAACCTCAAGTATAGACTCGTGATGGTGATCAATTCGCATGAAAACGTTAAAGTGCATAGAATCATATACAACTATCCAAAACTCATCAACCATGTCTGTCTCACCATATAGTACCCATAATCACTCACAAGTATAGCATACTTTTCAAACATGGGTATCAAAATGTCCTTGCACTCGCTCTCACAAAAAATTCATATGTAGCAACTAATGACCATAAGCTTGCCCTTCATGTAGTACTCTACTAAATGTTGGAATGTTAAGATTAGGATCAAGTAGGTCTTTAGATGGTTGTAATGTAGGCTAAGGGACGGGTAGGACTATTTTGGCCAAGAATAGTGACTAGGTTCCTAATCACTTTAATACATCACATTGTATCATTGACACTTTTTTCTTTCAACCTTTCTTTCTTTTATTCTTCCACCCTTGTTCTCATCTTTTGTTTTTCAATTTTAAGCACAACTCACTTTTCAACTTTCTTTTCCTTTTTCTTTTCACAACATACCTCTTATGATAATTTTAAGCACTTTCTTTTTCATAACACATTCAAGCACCATTCCAATTTATAGCATTATACTCACCCAATTTCCTCTTATGTTGTCACATGACTTTTTCACTTTAAAGCACTCAGGATTTTGGATCAAATTATGGTCTTGAAAGAAATGGATTAGGCTTACATACAAGGTTGTCAAAGAAATAGGCTAAAGGCTCAAAAAGGGTTAACTAGGATGATTTACATGGGTAGGTAAGACTGAAGGTAAACATGTATAGGTTGCCAAAGAAATGCCTAAATCATATCCAAAACTTACACTCCTTATTTTCGCTTTGCATACATACCAGGCAAGTTCTAGCATCAACCACATACATAGAATATACTATTATCTCACACACACAAGGCACATGGTCGACTTGATTGGAAGTAATATAGACTTTCAACCCAACAAGTGAAGGAATTGAATCACACAATATCACATAATGAGTCACAACTAGAGCCTAAACGTCTCAATAGTCACAATTGTAGCACATACTCTTGTTCTAATCTCATGCTGCCTATCAAAATAATTTCATGCGTAGCTAGAAAAAATTAAAAAACATCAAACAAAAAGAAAAAAACAAAGTAAACAAGCAAACATACAAACATAGGTGCAAACAAAGAAGTATAGCATGCAATATTCTGCCACCCCACACTTAGACGGGACACTGCCCTCAGTGGAAAATAAAGTCGAAGAACCTGGTTAGTCGGACCCTTTATCAATGTCGGGGGTCATACCCCCTTCGTCTGAATCATCATAAGAGTCATCGTCAGAGTTCTCCTCATCATCAGAATTAGGTAGGCGGCGATCATCATCAGTCGGCACGTCATCGTCTAGAGGTTCCTCAAAATATACACCCACTCCACACATCTCCCGAGCATGCATGTTCATTGGGTAGTCGTGGTCCAGCTGTTGGAGCTCTTCAGCAGTTAGAATACGTCCACCACTCATCATAGTAAATCGTGTCATGCCATAGAGATGACGGAAGAAACTCTCATCACGAGCATGTCTCTCCGCAGTAGTAAGGTTGACTCCATGAGTTGTTTCAGCATCTTTGACCTTGGTGAGGTCAACCTTCTTTGGGTTATGTGGGAGTTTGTGGTCAGCGGGTTCCTCTTCGACATCCTCCTTTCGCAACATTGCTGTCAACAAATTGCCGAATGTGAAATGGGACCTTCTGTGGAGTCTGGCCTTCCTCATGGTAGATCGAATGATTGCCCCAAAGTTGATAGGGACATTTGTCATCAAAGCATGGACCAAACACACTCTATCTCTCGATATCTTGACAATGCGCATCCAGATTCTTGCTTCCCTATTTAGTGGAGCATAGGGGAAGGTGTTGTGACGGCCTGTTTCCTTATGTCTGCCCCATCTTGCCATTGATCTGCTTCCACAAAGCGTGTGTCGTATTGCTCTGTAAGGAGGCCTGCTGTACAGCTCTTTGAACGGTGCAGTGTCGACCGAATGTAAGCCAAGAAAAGAGTTGATCCAATCCGCTGTAAGCTGTAACACTTGGCCCCGAATTTTGACTTCGTTGCCTGTTGAGTTTGGCGACCAGTTGGCATAAAACTCTCTTGTCAAGTCAAGATTGCACTCTCCCATGTCGCGGAAGATGAAATCCAGCTTCAAAGCCATTATTTTGGCCAACATACGCGGCTCTTTCTTTGCTAAGGTCTCCTTGTTGATCAGGTCGACATGCACACATTTCCTTTCTTTGTTGCTGCTGTACCATGCTTTGGCTTCTTCCTCAAGAACACACTTTATTCCGAACATTCTGCGTGGTAGGTGTGCTGAGGATGATTCTCCTTGGTCTTTTCGACTTCTCTTTTTGCCCTTTTGGGACGTGGTAGCCTTCTCCTTGCCTTGCCTCGCTTTAGGTGCCATTGTACCTGAGACTAGAAATAATGTTAGTCGCAGCACAATCTCACTTGATACAATCTATATGCAAGCACTAGGGGTACCACCCCATACTTAGTCTTGTTAGCACAAATCAGTGAAGTGAAAGTGGTCGAGTACTCAGATTTCGTCGACATACGGTTTAGGATTGTATTCCGACAGGAAAATCAGCATTACATCACTTATTTGCAGCCATTGGACTACTTTCATGGTGGATATAGCAACACTACAACATAGGGGTTACCACATGGAATCGTTATTCTTACAACAAGCACAACCTCCGAAGTCGATAGGTACTATAACCTTATCCCGATGGCCGGGATAGTTTATCATGCAAGTATCCAAACAACACTCTTAAGCAATATTCATAGCCATATATATTCAGCAAATATCATAACAATGCTTTCGAAACAAAAATCAATTCGGAAACAAGTCAAGAATTCCCTACGTATATGTTCACTTACATGATTTTGCAACACAATCCAAACACATGAACATCACCACCAATCTCACACGATTTAGCAATTTATAATAAGCAAAGCAACGTAGTACTTACGATAAATAGATGAAGAATAAGAGAGTACTTACTTGCTTGAAGCTTGTGGAGAAGTTGTTGTGAATTGGAAGAACAAAAGAAGAAAATTTTGAGAAGATTTGGAGAGTTATGCGGCGCCTTTAGGGTTGTTTCTAATGTGGTTGTGTTATAAAACCAAGTCCCCTTTATATAGGAAGAGTATGGGTCGGGTTATGACCCATTTACAATCGGATTTGGGGACAAAAACACCACATATGCGGCGCATATCCCTCGGCATATCAATGACATATGCGGCGCATTGTCCATGGCATAATGGGACATATGCGCCGCATAGTCTATGGCATTTGTAGACATATGCACCGCATAGTCTATGGCACATGAGATACTGAGACCAAATGCCATAGCATAGGCGGCGCATAGTCAAAAGCATACCTAGGAATAGGCGGCGCATAGTGTATAACACACTAGATTCCGAGTCCTTAGGCTATAGAATAGGTTGTGCATCGTTCGTGGCCTATTTTTACCAAGTCCTAGCCTTCCTCGAAGCCTATTTTGACGTGAGAAAGGCTCAATTCATAGCCTTATGCATCACCATTCCTAACTTACCGACTTTACCATTCAATGCGTCCAAATCGTCGATTGAAATCAATCTCCTCGTCGCATACTTCTTGCACCTATATTTACTCAAAACAAATGAACACGATTAGTACGATGGGTTGCCTCCCACCAAGCGCCTTAGTTTTCGTCGTGGCACGACTCTTATTTTTGTATTTTTCTTTTATCAAAACAAAACAAGTACTAAAACGATAAAACGATAAAATGATGAAATGATGGGTTGCCTCCCATCTAGCGCCTTATTTGTTGTCGTGGCTCGACGTAATAATCTCGAGTACTTAGACTTCGTCGAGATAAGTGATGGCCATGTCATTTATAGAGTCAAGAGGACCGATAAATGGCTTAACACGTTGGCCATTCACTTTGAAGACAACACCATCATTGTCTTCCAATTCGACTACTCCAGACGAGTAGGCTTGGATGACTTTAAATGGACCAGACCACTTTGATTTTAACTTACCTGGGAAGAGCTTGAGTCTGGAGTTAAAGAGTAGTACCATGTCACCTTTTTGGAAGTTTCGTCAAACAATCCGCTGATCATGATACTTCTTCATCCGCTCCTTGTATAAATCTGATCTTTCATATGCATGGAGACGAAATTCATCTAGTTCGTTCAGCTGCTCCAACCTCAGGTTCTTCACATCATCCCAATTCAGATTCAAGTGCTTCAATGCCCACAATGCCTTGTATTCAAGCTCGATGGGTAGATGACAAGCCTTCCCATAAAATAGCTGATAAGGTGACATGCCAATGGGTGTCTTGAATGCAGTCCTATACGCCCATAGTGCATCATCTAGCTTTCGAGACCAGTCCTTCCTATTCGCATTAACTGTCTTGGCAAGGATTTGCTTGATCTCGCGGTTGGAAACCTCAACTTGTCCACTGGTTTGGGGATGATAAGGCGTAGCTACCTTGTGTTGCTTGACTCCATACATAGCCAATACAGATTTGAATAGCTTGTTGCAAAAGTGAGATCCTCCATCACTTATTATAGTACGAGGTACTCCAAAGCGAGAGAAGATATTCTTCTTTAAAAACGCTACAACACTCTTTCCTTCGTTGTCGGCCAATGCTACAGCTTCAACCCATTTTGACACATAATCCACAGCAACCAAGATGTACTTTATTCCAAACGAATTCACAAATGGACCCATGAAATCAATACACACACATCAAAGAGTTCTACCTCCAGAATTTTGGACATGGGCATTTCATGGTGTTTTGAAATAGCACCTTGACGTTGGCATTGGTCACACCTTCTCACATAGTTGTGTGCATCTCTGAATATTGTAGGCCAATAATAACCACTTTGCAAGACTTTTCTTGCCGTTCGATTCCCTGCATGATGTCCTCCAACTTGCGAAGTGTGGCATGCTTCCAATATAGTAGGCACTTCTTCATGGGATATACATCGTCGAATGATACCATCCGCGCATCTTCGAAACAAATAAGGCTCATCCCAATAGTAGTGCTGAACGTCATGCATAAACTTCCTCCTTTGGTGGTAAGATAAATTCGAAGGTAACACATTACTCACCACGAAATTAGCAAAGTCGGCATACCATGGTAATTTCTCCATTGTTATCGCTAGTATCTCCTCGTCAGGGAATGCATCATCAATCTGATTTTTTGGTTGCGCCACATATTCATTCTCAAGTCTAGATAGGTGATCAGCCACTTGGTTCTCGCAACCTCTTCTATCTTTGACTTCGAAATCAAACTCTTGCAGCAGCAATACCCATCGAATCAGCCTTGGTTTTGCATCCTTCTTCATCATTAGATACCTAAGAGCTGCATGGTCTGTATGAACAATCACCTTAGTACCCAATAGATAGGCACGAAACTTCTCAAACGCATACACAACCGCTAGGAGCTCTTGTTCAGTAATAGTGTAGTTTCTTTGGGCTTCATTTAGGACCTTACTTGCCTAATAGATAAGATGAAACAATTTGTCCTTTCTCTGTCCAAGAACAGCACCAACGGCTACACCACTAGCATCACACATGACTTCGAACGGGAGCGTCCAATCTGGTGCTACTATGATAGGGGCTTCAATGAGTTTTCATTTAAGGCATTCGAATGCCTTTAAGCAATCGTCATTAAAGTCAAACTTCGCATCTTTCTCCAATAGTTTGCACAATGGACTAGAAATTTTGGAGAAGTCTTTGATGAATCTACGATAAAACCCAGCATGGCCAAGAAAACTACGAACTCCCTTCACCGAAATTGGAGGCGGTAGCTTCTCTATCACCTCTATTTTGGCGCGATCAACCTCTATTCCTCTATCGGAGATCTTGTGCCCAAGAACGATTCCTTCTTTTACCATGAAGTGACACTTCTCCCAATTCAGCACCAGGTTGAACTGTACACATCTTTGCAATGCCATGCTCAAGTTTGCCAAACATGCTTCAAAAGACTCACCAACAACTGAAAAGTCGTCCATAAATAACTCCAAAGTGTCTTCAACCATATCAGAGAAAATAGACATCATACAACATTGAAAGGTGGCTGGTGCATTACACAACCCAAATGGCATGCGTTTGAAGGCAAACGTACCATATGGGCATGTAAACGTTGTCTTCTCTTGGTCTTCGGGTGCAATACAAATCTGATTATAACCTGAATAACCATCCAAAAAGCAAAACCATCCTTTCCCTGCTAATCGATCTAGCATTTGGTCCATAAATGGCATGGGGAATTGATCCTTGAGCATCCAAGAATTCAGCTTGCGGTAGTCCATGCATACTCTCCATCCAGTAACGGGCCTGAGTAGAATAAGTTCATTCTTTGCATTCGCGACTACGGTCATGCCTCCTTTCTTGGGAACACACTGTACTGGGCTTACCCATGTACTATCCGAAATAGGATACACGACTCCTGCGTCTAACCACTTGATAATCTCCTTCTTCACCACTTCTTGCATTGGTGGGTTTAGTCGCCCTTGATGTTCAATGGTGGGTGTGCACTTTTCTTGAAGCTGAATTTTATGTGTGCAAATCCCAGGTGGAATACCAATGATATCCGCAATGGTCCATCCAATAGCTCTAATATACTTACGTAAGATTGCAATAAGAGCTGCAACTTGTTGCTCACCCAAATCGGCTGCCACTATGACTGGAAGAGTATTTCCGCTTCCTAAGAATGCGTACTTCAAATGGCTTGGCAGCTCCTTCAATTCTAACGTGGGTGGCTCTTCAATAGATGGCTTAGCTGGTGGTGTGGGTCGATTCTTGAGATCAAGATCCAGCTTCTTGGGGGTATAGCGATATGTACCTAATCCCAATAGAGCACAAATATCTTCATCAGAAATTTCAGCATCATCATTCTCTCCTTCCATGAGCAAAACCTCCAAAGGGTCATCAAGAATTTGCTCTTCAGCAAGTAACTCTTTCTCATCATCAAAGACAACATCAGCTACAGAAAATACACTCAGATCTTTGGGTTGCTTCATTGATTTGCAAACATCAAAACGAACCACTTCGTCATTGATTCGGAATGAGAGTTCATTAGCTCTCAAATCTATGAGCACACTTCCCATAGCAAGGAAGGGGCGTCCCAAGATTATGGGAACCTCTGAATCTGCTTCACAATCCAAGATGACAAAGTCTGCTGGAAAGATAAATGAAGAAACCTTTACCAAGACATCGCATAGAATACCAACCGGTCTTTTTACCGACCTATCCGCCATAACAAGCCTCATATTAGTTGGTGTAGGATCTCCTAACCCCAACTTCTTGTAGATTGATAATGGCATCAAGTTGATGCTGGCTCCTAAGTCACACAATGCTTTAGCAAAGTCCAAAGATCCGACGGTGCAAGGAATAGTGAAAGCTCCGGGGTCGGCCTTCTTCTGAACTAGCGATCGGGTAGCAATTGCACTACAATGATGCACTTCTTCTTTCACCTCATAACTTGCTGCCCTTTTCTTGGTCAAAAGATCTTTCATAAAATTCGCATACCCAGGCATTTGTTCAAGTGCCTTTACCAATGGGACATTAATGGTCAGCTGCTTCAACATAGTCATAAATTTGCTGAACTTAGTGTCATCGGCCACCTTCTTCAATCTTTGTGGAAAAGGTGGTGGTGGGTATGGAAGTGTTCTCTCCACGGCTTTCTTCTCCTCTTGCTTCCGTTTATCATTTTTTTCAGGCTGCACGTCACTAGGTAGAACATCCTTGACGTTTGAAGTATTTGTTGCGGCTTCTTCACTTGTAACGTCACTAGGTGTGGCGTCAATGTCTGCTGCTACGTCAACAACTTGCTTGCCTTTTGCTGAAGTTTCCAGCACCTTACCACTTCTGGTAGTGATGGCCATGCATGACCTACCATTTCTTGGGTTTTGCACAGTATCGCTGGGTAAGGTGCCAGCCTTTCTTTGATTGAATGCTGCTGAAAGTTGGCTCAATTGCTGCTCTATTTGCTTGATAGAAGTGGAATGAGAATCAACTAATTGCTTCATGGAGGCCAAATCGTCAATTACCTCCTTAACTCCCGCGCTCGTTGCTTCCACTCCTTTCAATAACTTAGCCATCATGTCTTCCATAGAATTGGATGTGGTGGTATCACGTTTACCAGGGGGAACGTACAAACCACTATTTTCATTATTTTTCTTCCAACTAACTTGGTCTTTACTTCCAGATTTATCATAATAGTTCCGAACTTGGTTTCCTTGGGTATTCCCTCGGAAACCCCCCTGATTGTTCAAGTAGTTGGCCTGCTCTTCCGAATCAGATTCGTCTCTTCCTTTTGACGCAATAACTTTCACTTTTTCAGTCTTCCCTAATAGATGCTTTGTAAGAAGATCCATTTGGGTTTTCATGTGCGCCATATCTTGATCACATTCTTCTTCTCTTCTTCTTTGGTCTGCAGACATGCCAATAGATAAAGTGGGGCTTGCTACCTCAGAATCCCAGGTATGCCAAGCTCTACTTTGCTTTGTCATGCGATCTAGCATATTGCTTGCTTGACGAAAGGTGAGTTCCATGAAAGAACCTCCAGCTGCGTTGTCCACCACTGGTTTAGTTATTGAATTCAAGGCTCTATACAAGATCTCCATGAGGTGAACATTAGTCATGTGATGGTTTGGGCATCTCGCTAGCTTTTTCTTGAACCTCTCCCATGTTTCGTGAAGAGCCTCAGAGGGAAGCTGACGAAAGTTGCTGATTTCATCTCTCAATTGAGCCCTTTTGGATGGCGGAAAGAATCTTTTTAGAAAAGCGTCTCTCAATTGTCTCCAATTTGTGATTGAATCAGGAGTCAGCCCATTCAACCATAGCGTTGCCTCCCCAGACAGAGACAATGGAAATAGACGTAATCGAATGACATTCTGACCAACCCCAGGATTGTCAAAAGATTTGCATGTAGAAATAAAGTTGTTGAGATGCATATTTGGATCATCGCCTGCTAGTCTACAAAATAATCCCTTGAGTTGCAATAACTGAATCATGGTTCTTGTGATGTTGAACTTGGCTCCGGGCGCTAACGGTGGTGGAATTATAGCTCCAGTGGCTCTGGCACCATCAAGATCATCATCATCATCGTCGAAAGCTGGTTGCAAAGGTTGGCGATCATACCTATACCGAGCTTGTCGACCGCTTCGGTTGGCAGGTGTTATAATTTCAGCATCACGCCTAGGGTTTAGTAACTCGTCATCACCTAAATCTTCATCGTCAGGATTTGTTGCTCGCCCAGGATTATCAATGTTTTGTTGTTGGAATTGACCAGCGGCAAGAGCAGCTAATCTTGCTTGCTCGTGTTGAGCAGCCATCCTGTCAATTTCAGCTTGTGCTTCCATTCTTCTAATTCGTTGTGGTTCCGGATTGATTGGTAATAACGGTTGACCAGAACTTCTAGTATGGGGCATGCACTAAAAGAAAAACCTACAATAAACAAAAACAAAAACTAAACGTAAAAGTATGAGAATCTTTGACCAAAGGGTCTAGTAATTATCATGAACTTGATTGACACTCGTATTCCCCAGCAACGGTGCCAATTTTTGATAACGCTCAATCTACAGCTCTTGTGGGAGTGTAAAGCGGTCGATAGCCAATATAGAACCCAACCTGGGTTGGGTGTCGATCCCACAGGGAATAGCTTGGTCAACAAGTAAGTAAAATTAATAGACTTTTGGTGCAAGTCTCGTAAGAAGGGGGGATTTTAATAAGTAACCAAAGTAATAAAAGCTGAAAATAGAAAAGTAAAAAGAGAGTATTTCGTAGGTTGTGAAACAATGAGAATTGAAGCGTTGGGGTTATGTCCACCTTTTGAGGTATACGTCTCTATTGGCTATGAGTGTGTAGAGTCTTGACATGCAATTGCTTATAGAGAATTGTAGTCGATGGTAAATCCAAGCGTCTCGCGACCTAAACAAGGACTATTTCACTTTAACTCTCCCGAGCTTAAAGCGTGTCTAACGGTACGAATTCTCCAAGAGGTTAGTCCAGTTACAGCACTAGCTTTTTAATAGGAAAGGGTGTCCTACTACCTTGACATTATCTCTTGTCCAGACAAATAACCTTTCTCGCGAAGAAGTTAAATGTTAGACTGGCGTATTCTTGCGTTTGCAACCACAAAGAATTTAGATTAAGATGAAGAGAATAATGATATAAGCAATATACTTGTCTTGAACTCACAAACTCACAGCTATAGATAGTAACTCATTCGGCTTCCATAACCCCAACTAAGAGGTTTAGTTACCCATGAATGCGAAGGATATCACGACTTGCATGGTTGATGGCATGAGAAGTAGGTGATAGGCGTGTGATTTGGTGATTTCCTAGCAAGTAACGAGTCTCTTGTTGTGGAATTTAAGATTAGAAGAGTAGATTAGAAGTGTTTGTAGTGGAAGATGAGAGAGATGGAAGAAAATTTATTTGTTGAATTAAGTGAAGAATAAAAAGATTGAAGAATGCCTCAAAATCTCTAACATGATAGGGTATTTATAATACTCCTATCCTACTCCTACTAAGCTAATGAAATAAATAACCAAATCCTAATATACTAATGAAATCCTTGACCCAAATGTACTAGGGTAAGGTTACAATATCATAATCAAAATAGAATAGTGAAACACATAACCTAATTGTACTAGGTTAATGTATCTTGGTAAAAATCCAGCTTTGTGTCTGTATGTCCCCAAAGTCTTCAGAATTGTTGTTTTAGCCCGGGACAGATTTTCCATGCAGCAGATTTGGTCCTTTAGGCGTCCAGCTTCTTTCCACTTCGTTCGTGAGCTTTCTTTTGCGTCAAGTAAGCCATAAAATGCTTTATTTTGCATCATTTATACCTGAAACTTTCCTAATCATGTTTGTTAGCTCAATAAAAGGAAAAAGGACTAAAAGTGCATGAAATATATAATTTGTTCTCAAAACTAGGTTAAAATATGGGCAAAATATATTGATATAGGCGCGTAAATTCGCCTATCATCACCTGAACAAAAGTAAAATCCCATTTTTTAGGAGGGACCTGAACAATAAGTAAAATCTCATTTTTTTGAAGGTCCTGAACAAATGTAAAATCCCATTTTGCAGTAGGGTCCTGAACAGAAAGTAAAATCCCATTTTTCAGGAGGGTCCTAACATAAAGTGAAATCCCATTTTTAAAGAGGGTCCTGAACATAAAGTTAAATCTCATTTTTAAAGAGGGTCTGGAAGAGAAGGTAAAATCCTATTTTTAAGAGGGTCCTGAACATAAAGTAAAATCCCACCTATCAGGATAGTCCTGAACAGAAAGTAAAATCCCATTTTTCCGAAGAGTCTTGAACATAAAGTGAAATTCCATTTTTCAGGAGGGTCCTGAACAGAAGGTCAAATCCCATTTTTTAGGAAGGTGTTAGAGAGAAAGTAAAATCCCATTTTTTAGGAGGGTCCTCGAAAGAAAGTAAAATCTCTTTTTTTTTCATAAGAGTCCGGGACATAAATTAAATTTCCATTTTTCAGGAGGGTCCTGAACATCAAGTAAAATCCATTTTTTAGGAAGATTCTAAACATAAAGTAAAATCCCATTTATCAGGAGTGTCCTGGACATAAAGTAAAATCCCATTTTTCAGGAGGGTTCTGAACTTATAGTAAAATCCCATTTTTCAGGAGGGTCTAGAACACAAGTAAAATCCCATTCTTCAGGATGGTCCTAAACAGAGTAAAATCCTATTTTTCAGGGGAGTCCTCAACAGAAAATAAAATTGCATTTTTCAGGAGGGGCCTAAACAAAAAGTGAAGTCCCATTTTTTAGGAGGGTCTTGAACATATAGTAAAATCTTTATTTTTAGGAGGGTCCTGAACAGAATGTAAAATCCAATTTTTCAAGAGGGTCATAAACATAAAGTACAATCCAATTTTTCAGGAGGGTCCTGAACAGAAGATAGAATTCCATTTTTCAGGATGGTCCTGATCAAAATTAAAGACCTATTTTTCAGTAGGGCCCTGAACAGAAAGTAAAGTCCCATAGTTTAGGAGGGTCCTGAACAGAAATGAAAATCCTATTTTTTAGGAGGGTCCTGAACAAAAGTAAAATCCCATTTTTAAGATGGTCCTAAACAAAAGTAAAATCCCTTTTTACAGGATGGACTTGAACAGAAAGTAAAATCCCATTTTTCAGGAGGATCCTGAACAATATGAGAAATCCTATTTTTAAAGAGGGTCCATAAGAGAAAGTAAAATCCCATTTTTTAGGAGGGTCCTAAACATAAAGTAAAATCCCATTTTTTAGGAGGGTCCTGAACAGAAAGTAAAATCCAATTTTTTAGGAGGGTCCTGAACATAAAGTGAAATCCCATTTTTCAGGAGGGTCCTGAACAGAAGGTAAAATCCCATTTTTCAGTACGGCCCTGGACAGAATGGAAAATCCTAAATTTTAGAAGGGTCCTGGACAGAAAGTAAAATTACTTTTTTCAAGAGAGTGTTGGAATAAAGTAAAATCTCATTTTTTTAGGAGGGTCCTAAACAAAAAGTGAAATCCAATTTTTCAGAAGGGTCCTAAACAGAAGGTGGAATCCTATTCTTCAAGATGGTCCTAAACAAAAGAAAAGGCTCATTTTACTTGAGGGTCCTGAACAAAAAGTAAGGTCCTATTTTTTAGGAGGGTCCTGAATAGAAAGTAAAATTATACATTTCCGAAGGATCCTGAACAGAAAGTAAAATCCTATTTTTTAGGAGAGTCCTGAACAAAAGTAAAATCCCATTTTCAGGAGGTCCCTGAACAAAAGTAAAATGCCATTTTTTAGGAGGGACCTAAACAATAAGTAAAATCTTATTTTTTTTGGAGGGCCCTGAATAAAAGTAAAATCCCATTTTTCAGTAAGGTCCTAAACAGAAAGTAAAATCCCATTTTTCAGGAGGGTCCTAACATAAAGTGAAATCCCATTTTTAAAGAGGGTCCTGAACATAAAGTTAAATCTCATTTATAAAGAGGGTCTGGAAGAGAAGGTACAATCCTATTTTTCAGAGGGTCCTGAACATAAAGTAAAATTCCACTTTTCGGGATAGTCCTGAACAGAAAGTAAAATCCCATTTTTCTGAAGAGTCTTGAACATAAAGTGAAATTACATTTTTCAGGAGGGTCCTGAACAGAAAGTCAAATCCCATTTTTAGGAGGGTGTTGGACAGAAAGTAAAATCCCATTTTTTAGAAGGGTCCTCGAAAGAAAGTAAAATCTCTTTTTTTTTCAGAAGAGTCCGGGACATAAAGTAAATTTCCATTTTTCAGGAGGGTCCTGAATATGAAGTAAAATCCTTTTTTTAGGAAGATTCTAAACATAAAGTAAAATCCCATTTATCAGGAGTGTCCTGGACATAAAGTAAAATCCCTTTCTTCAGGAGGGTTCTGAACATATAGTAAAATCCCATTTTTTAGGAGGGTCTAGAACAAAACTAAAATCCCATTTTTCTGGAGGGTCGTCAACAGAAAGTAAAATCCCATTTTTATGAGAGGCCTAAACAGAAAGTACCTTTTTCCATGAGGGTCCTGAACAGAAGGTAAAATCCCATTTTTCAGGATGGTCTTGAACAGAAAGTGAAATTCCATATTTCAGGAGGATCCTAAACATAAAGTAAAATCCTATTTTTCAGGATTGTCCTGAACAGAAGGTAAAATCTCACTTTTAGGAGGGTCTTGAACATAAAGTAAAATCCCACTTTTCAGGACGATCTTGAACAGAAGGTAAAAGCCCATTTTTCAGAAGGTTTCTTAAAAGAATGTAAAATCCCATTTTTTAGGAGGGTCCTGAATAGAAAGTGAAATCCATTTTTCAGGAAGGTCCTGGACATAAAGTAAAATCCCATTTTTCAGAAGGGTCCTAAACAAAGTATAATCCCATTTTTTTAGGAGGATCCTCAACAGAAAGTAAAATCACATTTTTTAGGAGGAGCCTAAATAGAAAGTAAAGTCCCATTTTTCAGGAGGGTCCTGAATAGAAGGTCAAAATACCATTTTTCAGGATAGTCCTGAACAGAAACTGTAATTCCATTTTTTAGGAGGGTCCTAAACATAAATCCTATTTTTCAGGATAGTCCTGAACAGGAGGTAAAATCTCATTTTTTCAGGAGGGTTTTGAACATAAAGTAAACTGCATTTTTTCATGCGGGTCCTGTACAGAATTTAGAATTTCATTTTTCAGGACGGTCCTGAACAAAAGTAAACACCCATTATTTAAGAGGGTCCTGAACAAAAGTAAACTCCTATTTTCAAGAGGGCCCTGAACAAAAGTAAGCTCCTATTTTCAGGAGGGTCCTGAACAAAAGTAAACTCCTCTTTTGAGGAGGGCTCTGAACAAAAATAAATTCCTATTTTTTAGGAGGGACCTGAACAGAAAGGAAAATACCATTTTGCAGGAGGGTCCTGAACAAAAGTAAAATCCCATTTTTCAAGAGGGTCCTGAACAGAAAGTAACATCCCATTTTTTAGGAGGGTCCTGAACAATATGTGAAATCCAATTTTTAAAGAGGGTCCTGAAGAGAAGGTAATTCCCTTTTTTCAGGAGGGTCATGAATAATAAGTAAATTCCCATTTTTAGGAGGGTTCTGAAAATAAAGTAAAATCGCACTTTTCAGGATGATCCTAAACAGAAGGTAAAGCCCATTTTTCAGAAGGGTCCGAAACAGAAAGTGAAATCCTATTTTTCAGGTAGGTTCTGGACAGAAAGTAAAATCCCATTTTTTGGGAGAGTCCTGAAAAAAGTAAAATCCCATTTTTCAAGAGGGTCCTCAATAGAAAGTAAAATCCCATTTTTTAGGAGGAGCCTAAATAGAAAGTAAAGTCCTATTTTTCTGGAGGTTCCTGAACAGAAGATAAAATCTCATTTTTTAGGATGGTCCTGAACATATAGTAAAATCTTCTTTTTCAGGTGGGTCCTGAACAGAATGTAAAATCCCATTTTTCAGGAGGGTCCTGAACATAAAGTAAAATCCAATTATTCCAGAGGGTCCTGAACAGAAAGTAAAATCCCATTTTTTAGGAAGGACCTAAACAATATGTGAAATCCTATTTTTAAAGAGGGTCATGAAGAGAAGATAATTCTCTTTTTGCAGGAGGGTCATGAACATAAAGTAAATTCCCATTTTTCAGGAGGGTCCTGAAGATAAAGTTAAATTCCACTTTTTAGATGGATCCTAAATAGAATGTAAAAGCCCATTTTTCAGAAGGATCCTGAAAAGAAAGTAAAATCCCATTTTTCAGGAGGGTCCTGAACAGAAAGTGAAATTTATTTTTCAGGAAGGTCCTGGACATAAAGTAAAATCCCATTTTTAAGGAGGGTCCTGAACAAAGTAAAATCCCATTTTCAGGAGGGTCCTCAACAGAAAGTAAATTCCCATTTTTAAGGAGGGTCCTTAACAAAGTAAAATCTTGTTTTTCAGGAGGGTCCTCAACATAAAGTAAAATCCAATTTTTCAGGAGTGTCTGGACAGAAGGTAAAATGCCATTTTTTAGGAGGGTCCTGAACTAAAAGTATAATCCAATTTTTTAGGAGGGTCCTGAACAGAAGGTAAAATACCATTTTTCAGGATGGTCCTGAACAGAAAGTGAAATTCCATTTTTTAGGAGGGTCCTAAACATAAAGTAAAATCCTATTTTTTAGGAGGGTCTTGCAATGAAAGTAAAATCACATTTTCTTAGGAAGATCCATAAAAGAAAGTAAAATCCTATTTTTTAGGATGGTCCTAACCAAAAGTAAAATCCCATTTTCAGGAGGGCCCTGAACAAAAGTAAAATCCCATTTTTCAGAAGAGTTCTGAACATATAGTAAAATCCCAATTCTAGGAGGGTCTAGAACAAAAGTAAAATCCCATTTTTCAGGATGGGTAGGACTATTTTGGTCAGAAATAGTGACTATATTCCAACAAGAAAATCAAAGAGGTAGCACTTCTTGCAACTTTTGCAATACTTTCATGTTAGGTATAACAATACTACTACATAAGGATGACATCATGGTATAGTTTCTATTAATAATCACAACCTCCTATGTCAGTAGGCAACTATAAGTCTTATTCCGATGAACGGGATATTCTAACAATTAAGTATTCAAGTGACAAGATTATGCAATGTTCATGACTATATCAATTCCGCAAGTAGTATGAAAATGCACCAAAATCAAATTCAAGTCGGAAATAGTTTAAGATCATCCTAGCGTATATATTCACTCACATGGTTTTGTATCGACAATTCAAACACATTAACATCACCAATATTTCTTCAAGATGTAGCAATTTATAATAGACATAGCAATGTAGTACTTACGAGAAATAGACGAAGAACAAGAGAGTACTTACATGATTGAAGCCTTTGGAGATGTTCTTGTGAAGTGGGAGAGCAAAAAGAAAAGTTTTGGGAGGATTTGGATGCTATGTGCGGCGCCTAGGTCAAGATTTCAATGTGTTTATGTTTCAAGACTAAGTCCCCTTTATATAGGAAAAGAATGGGTCGGGTTTTGACCCATTTAAAATCGGCTTTGGAGACAGAAAGTGACCATAGACGGCGCCTTTAGCTTTGCCTATGCATGGTATAGGCGGCGCCTAATGCAAAGCATTTGCTAGCATAGGTGGCGCCTAGTGAAATGCCTTTAGTGACCATAGGCGGCGCCTTTAGCATGGCATATGAGATTCTGAAACCAAATGCTTTAGCATAGGCGGCGCCTATGCTACAGCATACTTGAGCATGGGCGGCGCCTATGCCTTTGCACACTAGATTCTGAGACCTTAGGCTATAGTATAGGCGTTGCCTTGTTCGTGGCCTAGTTTTACTTAGGCCTAGCCTTGCTCGATGCCTATTTAGTCATGAGCAATGCTCAATCCATAGCCTTATGCATCTTAATTCCTAACTTACCACCTCTACCATGCAATACGTCCAAATCGTCATTTGAAACCAATCTCCTCGTTGAATACCTCTTGCACCTACATTTGCTCAAAACTAATGAAAACGATTAGTACGATGTGTTGCCTCCCATCTAGCGCCTTAGTTTTGGTCGTGGCACGACTCTTATTTTTGGATTTTTATTTATCAAAAGCAAAACACATACTAGAAAAAATGAAATACGATAAACGATAAATGATAAACGATGGGTTGCCTCCCATCTAGCGCCTTATTTATTGTCGTGGATCGACATAGTTACCTCGAGTACTTAGACTTCATCGAGATAAGTGATGGCCATATAATTCATCGAGTCACGAGGACCGATATAAGGTTTAACACGTTGACCATTCATCTTGAAGACAACACCATTATTGTCTTCCAATTCAACTACTCCAGACGAGTAGACTTGGATAACTTTGTATGGACCAGACCACTTAGACTTTAACTTACCTGGGAACAACTTCAATCTAGAATTGAAGAGAAGTACCATATCATCCTTTTGGAAGTTTCGTCAAACAATCCGCTGAGCATGATACTTTTTTATCCGCTCCTTGTATAGGTCTGACCTTTCGTATGCATGGAGACGGAACTCATCTAATTCGTTCAGCTGCTCCAACCTTAGATTCATCACATCATCCCCATTCAAATTCAATTGCTTCAATGCCCACAATGCCTTATGTTCGAGCTCAATGGGTAAATAACAAGCCTTCCCCTAAACTAGTTGATAAGGGGATATGCCAATGGGTGTTTTGAATGCAGTCCTATACGCCCATAGTGCATCATCTAGCTTCCGAGACCAATCCTTCCTATTAGCATTAACCGTCTTTGCAAGGATTTGCTTGATCTCCCGATTGGAAACCTCTACTTGTCCACTCGTTTGTGGGTGATAAGGCGTGGCTACCTTATGTTGCTTGACACCATACTTGGCCAACACGGATTTGAATAGCTTGTTACAAAAGTGAGATCCTCCATCACTTATGATAGTACGTGGTACTCCAAAGCGAGAGAAGATATTCCTCTTCAAAAATGCTACAACACGCTTTCCCTCGTTGTCGGCCAACACTACAGCTTCAACCTATTTCGAGACATAATCTACAGCAACTAAGATGTACTTCATTCCAAACGAATTCACGAATGGACCCATGAAATCAATGCCCCACACATCAAAGAGTTCTACCTCAAGAATGTTCGACATGGGCATCTCATGGTGTTTCGAAATAGCACCTTGTCTTTGGCATTGGTCGCATCTTCTAACAAAGTCATAGGCATCTCTAAATATCGAAGGACAATAATATCCACTTTGCAATACTTTTCTTGCCGTTCGATTGCCTACGTGATGTCCTCCAACTTGGGAAGTGTGGCATGCTTCCAATATAGTAGGCACTTCTACATGGGATATACATCGTCGAATAATACCATCCCCACATCGTCCAAACAAATATGGCTCATCCCAATAGTAGTGTTGTACGTCATGCATAAACTTCCTCTTTTGATGGTATGATAAATTGGCAAGTATTACATTACCCACCATAAAATTTGCAAAGTCGGTATACCATGGTAACTTTTCTGTTATCGTCGCTAGGATCTCCTCGTCAGGGAATGAATCATCAATCTTGATATCAGGCTGCGCCACATGCTCGTTCTCGAGACTAGATAGATGGTCGGCCACTTGGTTCTCGCAACCTCTTCTATATTTAACTTCGAAATCAAACTCTTGCAGCAGCAATACCCATCGAATTAATCTTGGTTTTGCATCCTTCTTTGTCATTAGATACCTAAGAGTTGCAGGGTCTGTATGAACGATCACCTTAGTACCTAATAGATAGGCACAAAACTTCTCAAATGCATACACAACCGCTAGGAGCTCTTGTTCTGTCACAGTGTAGTTCCTTTGGGCTTCATTTAGGACCTTACTTGCATAGTAGATAGGATGAAATAATTTCTCCTTTCTCTGGCCAAGCATAGCTCTAACGGCTACACCACTAGCATCACACATGACTTCGAACGAGAGAGACCAATCTGGTGCTACCATGATAGGGGCTTCAATGAGTTTTCCTTTGAGTCATTCGAATGCCTTTAAGCAATCTTCATTGAAGTCAAACTTCGCATCTTTCTCCAAGAGTTTGATCAATGGACTAGCAATTTTGGAGAAGTCTTTGATGAACCGACGATAGAAACCTACATGGCCGAGAATACTACGAACTCCCTTCACCGAAATTGGAGGCGGTAGCTTCTCAATGACTTCGATTTTCGCTCGATCAACCTCAATTCCTCTTTCGGAGATTTTGTGCCCAAGAACGATTCCTTCTTTTACCATGAAGTGGCACTTCTCCCAATTCAGCACTAGGTTGAATTCTACACATCTTTGTAATGCCATGCCCAGGTTTGCCAAGCACGCTTCAAAAGACTCACCAACAACTGAAAAGTCGTCCATAAATACCTCCAAAGTATCTTCAACTATATCAGAAAAAATAGACATCATACAGCGTTGAAAGGTGGCTGGTGCGTTACATAACCCGAATGGCATACGTTTGAAAGCAAACGTACCATATGGGCATGTAAACGTCATCTTCTCTTGGTCTTCGGGGGCAATGCAAATCTGATTATAGCCTGAATATCCATCTAAGAAACAAAACCATCCTTTCCCCGCTAATCGATCTAGCATTTGGTCCATAAATGGCATTGGGAAGTGATATTTGAGTGTCCAAGAATTCAACTTTCGGTAGTCCATGCATACTCTCCATCCAGTGACGGGTCTGAGTGGAATAAGCTCATTCTTTGCATTCGCGACCACCGTCATGCCTCCTTTCTTGGGAACACATTGTACCGGACTTACCCATGTACTATTAGAGATTGGATATACAACTCTTGCGTCTAACCACTTAATTATTTCTGTCTTCACCACTTCTTGCATAGGTGGGTTTAAACGTCTTTGATGCTCAATGGTGGGTGTGCACTACTCTTCAAGCTGAATTTTATGTGTACAAATCCCAGGTTGAATACCAATAATATATGCAATGGTACATCTAATGGCTCTAATATACTTCCGTAGAATAGCAATGAGAGCTAAAACTTGTTGCTCACCCAAATCTGCTGCAACAATGACTGGAAGTTTGTTTCCGCTTCCTAGGAATGCATACTTTAAATGTCTTGGCAGCTCCTTCAATTCTAATGTGGGTGGCTCTTCAATAGATGGCTTAGATGGTGGTGTGGGTCGATTCTTGAGATCAAGGTCCAGCTTCTTAGGAGTATGGCGATATTTCCCTAATCCTGATAGAGCACAAATAGCTTTTTCACAATTTTTAGTATCCTCATTCTCTCTATTCATGAGCACAACCGCCAAAGGGTCATCAATAATTTGCTCTTCTTCAAGTAATTCTTTCTCATCATCAAAGAAAACATCAACCATCAAAAATACACTCAGATCTTTGGGTTGCTTCATTGATTTGCAAACATCAAAGCGAACTACTTCGTTATTTATGCGGAACGAAAGCTCATTAGCTCTTAAATCAATAAGCACGCTTCCCGTAGCAAGGAAAGGATGCCCTAAGATTATGGGAACTTCTGAGTATGCCTTACAATCCAAAATAACGAAGTCTGTCGGAAAGATAAATGAAGAAACCTTAACCAAGACATCACATAGAATACCAACAGGTCGTTTTACCGACCTATCCAACATTACGAGCCTCATGTTGGTTGGAGTAGGATCACCCAACCCCAACTTCTTATAGATAGATAATGGCATCAAATTGATGCTGGCTCCTAAGTCGCATAATGCTTTGGGAAAATTCAAGGATCCCACGGTGCAAGGAATAGTGAAAGCGCCGGGGTCTGCCTTCTTTTGGACTATTGATCGGGTAGTAATTGCGCTGCAGTGATGGACATCATCTTTCAACTCATAACTATCTGCCCGCTTCTTTCTCAAAAGATCGTTCATAAATTTCGCATACCCAGGCATTTGTTCAAGTGCCTCCACCAATGGAACATTAATGGTCAGCTGCTTTAACATAGTCATGAATTTACTGAACTTTGTATCATCCGCCACCTTCTTCAATCTCTGGGGGAAAGGTGGTGGTGGGTATGGAATTGTTCTCTCCACGGCTTTCTTCTCCTCTTGCTTCCGTTTTTCAGATTTTTCAGGTTGCAATTTATTGGGATTTACGTCATGGACGTTGTGCCCTTTTTCTGCGGATTCTTCTCCTTTCGCCTTATCATCAATGTCCAGTACTTCGTCATCCACTTGCTTTCTTTTTTATGAAGTTTCCAGAACCATAACACTCCGAGTAGTAATGGCCATGCATGACCCATCATTCCTTGGGTTTTGCAAAGTATCACTCGGTAAGGTGCCAGCCTTTCTTTGATTGAGTGTTGCTGAAAGTTGGCTCAATTGCTGCTCTATTTGCTTGATTGAAGTGGAATGAGAATCTACTATTTTTTTCATAGAGGACAAATCAGTAACTACCTCCGTTAGTGCAGCGTTTGTTGCTTCCACTCCTTTTAATATTTTGGCCAGCATGTCTTCCATACTTCCAGAGCTAGATGTGGTGGCGTTACGTCTTCCAGGAGGAACGTACAAACCACTCTTTTCATTCTTGTTCTTCCAACTACCTTGGTCTTTGTTTCCATATTTATCATAGTACTTCCGACCTTGGTTTCCTTGGGTATTCCCTCGGAAACCCACCTGATTATTCAAGTAGTTGGCCTCCTCTTCCGAATCAGATTCGTCTCTTCCTTTTGACGCAATAACTTTGACTTTTTCCGTCTTCCTGATAATAGATGCTTTGTAAGAAGATCCACTTGATCACGTTCTTCTTCTCTTCTTCTTTGGTCTGCAGTCATGCTAATAGATAAAGTGGGGCTTGCTACCTCAGAATCCCTGGTATGCCAAGCTCTACTTTGCTTCGTCATACGATCTAGCATATTGCTTGCTTGACTAAAGGTGAGCTCCATAAAAGATCCTCCCGCTGCATTATCCACCACTGGTTTAGTTATTGAATTCAAGGCTCTGTATAATATCTCCATTAGGTGAACATTAGTCATGTGATGGTTTGGGCATCTCGCTAGCTTTGTCTTGAACCTCTCCCATGTTTCACGAAGAGCTTCAGTGGGAAGCTGACGGAAGTTGCTGATTTCATCTCTCAACTGTGCTCTTTTGGATGGCGGAAAGAATCTTTCTAGGAAAGCGTCTCTCAATTGCCTCCAATTTGTAAAAGAATCAGGAGTCAGCCCATTCAACCATAGAGTTGCCTCCCCAGACAGAGATAATGGAAATAGACGTAATCGAATTGCATTCTGACCAACACCAGGATTGTCAAACGACTTGCATGTAGAAATAAAGTTGATGAGATGCATATTCGGATCATCGCTTACTAGTCCACCAAATAATCCCTTGAGTTGCAATAACTGAATCATGGTGCTTGTGATGTTGAACTTGCCTCCGGGCGCTAATGGTGGAGGAATAATGGCTCCTGTGGCTCCGGCTCCATCAAGATCATCATCATCATCGTCAAAAGCTGGTTGAATGGGTTGGCGATCATACCTAAACCGAGCTTGATGACCTCTTCTGTTGGCAGGTGTTGGGATTTTAGCATCATGCCTTGGGTTTAGTAACTCATCATCACCTAAATCCTCATCGTCGGGATTCGTTGCTCGCCCAGGGTTATCAATGTTTTGTTGTTGAACTTGAGCGGCGGCAAGAGCAGCTAATCTCGCCTGTTCCTGTTGAGCAGCCATCCTTTCGATTTCTGCTTGTGCCTTCATTCTGCCAATATGTTATGGTTCAGGATTGATAGGTAATAACGGTTGACCAGAACTTCTAGTATGGGGCATGCACTGAATAAAAACCTGCTATAAACAAAAACAAAAACTGAAAGTAAAAGTACGAGAATCTTTGACCAAAGGGTCTAGTAATTATCACAAACTTAATTGACACTCTTATTCCCCAGCAACGGCGCCAATTTTTGATAACGATCAATCTACAGCTCTCGTAGGAGTGTAAAGCGGTCGTTAGCAAATATAGAACCCATCCTGGGTTGGGTATCGATCCCACAGGGAATAGCTTGGTCAACAAGTAAGCAAAGATTACTAGACTTTTAGTGCAAGTCTCGTAAAACGGGGGGATTGTAATGTGTAACCAAATTATTAAAGTAAAAACTGAAATAGTAAAGTAAAAAGAAAGAATAGTTATTAAGTTGTAAACAATGAGAATTGAGGAGTTGGGGTTATGTCCACCTCCTGAGTTATACGTCTCTATTGGCTATGAGTGTATTGAATTCCGACATGCATGTGCTTATAGAGAATTGTATTCGGTGGTAAATCCAGGCGTCTTTCGACCTATTCGAGGATTATTTCACTTTAACTCTTTCGAGCTTAAAGCGTGTCTAGCGGTACGAATTCTCCAAGAGGTTAATCTAGTTACGACACTAACTTTTTAATAGGGGATGGGACCCTACTACCTTGACATTATCTCTTTTTCAGATAGATAACCTTTCTTTCGAACAAGTTAAATGTTATACTGGCGTATTCTTGCGTTTGCAACCACAAAGAATTTAGATTAAGATGAAGAGAATAATGATATAAGCAACATACGTGTCACGAACTCACAAACTCATAGTAATAGATAGTATCTCATTCGGCTTCCATAACCCCAACAGAGAAGTTTAGTTACCCATGAGTGCGAAGGAAATCACAATTGGCATTGTTATTATACCACAATAAGAATTTCGTGTAGCACAAGTGTGGTAGGCGTTAGGCGTGATTTCTTAAAAGTAACGTTTCTCTTGTTGTGGAAATTAAGAATAGATGATTAGAAGAAGAAGTAGAAAGATGAATTAAAAACAGAATGAGAATTGTTGAGGAATAGTAGAAGAATGAAATTAGAAGTAGAATGAATATATCAAAATCTCTAGCCAAATAGGGCATTTCTAATACCCATATCCTATTTCTACTAAGCTAATGAAATACTTAATCAAATTGTACTAGGTTAATGTATCATTATCCTAATCATAATAAATTACTTCTAGTCCCCAAAGTCTTCAGGATTGCTGTTTTAACCCGGGACAGGTTTCCCATGCATCACTTTTGGTCCTTAGGCATCCAAGACTCCCTTTTCTCTCCTCGTGAAGCTTTCTTTGGCATCAGGTTATCCATAAATGCTGAATTCTGCATCATTTATACCTGAAACTTTGCTAATCATGTTCGTTAGCTCACTTACAGGAAAAAGGAATAAAAGTGGATGAAATATATAATTTGTTCTCAAAACTTAGCTAAAATATGGGCAAAATCTAATGCTATAGGCGTGTAAATTCGCCTATCATCAGGTCCTGAATAGAATGTGAAATTCTATTTTTCAGGAGGGTCCTAAACATAAAGTAAAATCTAATTTTTCAGGAGGGTCCTGAATAGAAGATAGAATTCCATTTTTCAAGATGGTCCTGATCAAAATTAAAGACCTATTTTTCAGTAGAGTCGTGAACAGAAAGTAAAGTCCCATATTTTAGGAGTGTCCTGAATAGAAAATAAAATCCTATTTTTTAAGAGGGTCCTGAACAAAAGTAAAATCCCAATTTTAGGAGGGCCCTAAGCAAAAGTAAAATCCCTTTTTACAGGATGGACCTGAACAGAAAGTAAAATCCTATTTTTTAGGAGGGCCCTGAACAATATATGAAATCCTATTTTTAAAGAGGGTCCTGAAGAGAAGGTAAAATCCCATTTTTTAGGAGGGTTCTAAACATAAAGTAAAATCCCATTTTTCAGGAAGGTCCTGAAAAGAAAGTAAAATTCAATTTTTCAGAAGGGTCCTGAACATAAAGTGAAATCTCATTTTTCAGGAGGGTCATGAACAGAAGGTAAAATCCCATTTTTCACGACGGCCCTGGACAGAATGTAAAATCCTATATTTTAGAAGGGTCCTGGACAGAAAGTAAAATCACTTTTTTCAGGAGAGTCTTGGACATAAAGTAAAATCTTATTTTTTAGGAGGGTCCTGAAAAGAAAGTAAAATCCCATTTTTCAGGAGGGTCCTGAACAGAAAGTGAAATCCAATTTTTTAGAAGGGTCCTGAATAGAAGGTAGAATCCCCTTCTTTAGGATGGTCCTGAACAAAACAAAATTCTCATTTTACAGGAGGGTCCTGAACAAAAAGTAAAGTCCTATTTTTAAGGAGGGTCCTGAATAGAAAGTAAAATTATACTTTTCCGAAGGGTCCTAAAAAGAAAGTAAAATCCTATTTTTCAGGAGAGTCCTGAACAAAAGTAAAATCCTATCTTCAGGAGGGCCCTGAACAAAAGTAAAATACCATTTTTTAGGAGGGACCTGAACAACAAGTAAAATCTCATTTTTTAGGAAGGTCCTGAACAAAAGTAAAATCCTATTTTTCAGTAGGGTCCTAGACAGAAAGTAAAATCCCATTTTTCAGGAGGGTCCTAACATAAAGTGAAATCCCATTTTTAAAGAGGGTCCTGAACATAAAGTTAAATCTCATTTTTAAAAAGGGTCTGGAAGAGTAGTAAAATCCCATTTTTCAGGAGGATCCTGAACATAAAGTAAAATTCCACTTTTTAGGATAGTCCTGAACAGAAAGTAAAATTCCATTTTTTAGAAGAGTCCAGAACATAAAGTGAAATTCAATTTTTCTGGAGGGTCCTGAAAAGAAGGTCAAATCCCATTTTCAGGAGTGTGTTGGACAGAAAGTAAAATCCCATTTTTTAGGAGAGTCTCCGACAGAAAGTAAAATCTCTTTTTTTCAGAATAGTTCGGGACATAAAGTAAATTTCCATTTTCAGTAGGGTCCTGAACATAAAGTAAAATCCATTCTTTAGGAAGGTCCTAAACATAAAGTAAAATCCCATTTATCAAGAGTATCCTGGAGATAAAGTAAAATCCCATTTTTTAGGAGGGTTCTGAACATATAATAAAATCCCATTTTTTAGGAGGGTCTAGAACAAAAGTAAAATCCCATTTTTCTAGAGGGTCCTCAACAGAAAGTAAAATCCCATTTTTATGAGGGGCCTAAACAGAAAGGAAAGTCCCATTTTTCAGGAGGGTCCTGAACAGAAGGTAAAATCCCATTTGTCCAAATGGTCCTGAACAGAAAGAGAAATTCCATTTTTCAGGAGGGTCCTTAACATAAAGTAGAATCCTATTTTTCAGGATAGTCCTGAACAGGTGGTAAAATCTCATTTTTCAGGAGGGTTTTGAACATAAAGTAAAATCCAATTTTTCAGGAGGGTCCTGAACAAAATTTAGAATTTCATTTTTCAGGACGGTCCTGTATAAAAGTAAATACCCATTTTTCAAGAGGGTCCTGAACAAAAAGTAAAGTCCCATTTTTTTAAGAGGGTCCTGAACAAAAGTAAACTCCTATTTTCAGGAGGGCCCTGAACAATATTAAACCTCTATTTTTCGGAGGGCCTTGAACAATAGTAAACTCCTATTTTCAGGAGGGTCCTGAACAAAAGTAAACTCCTATTTTTAGGAGGGCCCTGAACAAAAATAAAATCCCATTTTTCAGGAGGGACCTGAACAGAAAGTAAAATTTCATTTTTCAGGAGGGTCCTGAACAAAACTAAAATCCCATTTTTCAGGAGGGTCCTGAGCTGAAAGTAAAATCCCATTTTTTAGGAGGGTCCTGAACAATATGTGAAATACTATTTTTAAAGAGGGTCCTGAAGAGAAGGTAATTCCCTTTTTTCAGGAGGGTCATGAACAGAAAGTAAATTCCCATTTTTTCAGGAGGGTCCTGAAAATAAAGTAAAATCCCACTTTTCAGGAGTATCCTGAACAGAAGGTAAAAGCCTATTTTTTCAGAAGGATCCTGAAAAGAAAGTAAAATCCCATTTTTCAGGAGGGTTCTGAACATAAAGTGAAATCCATTATTCAGGAAGATCCTGGACAGAACAAAGTAAAATCTCGCTTTTCAGGAGGGTCCTCAACAGAAAGTAAAATCCCATTTTTTAGGAGGAGCCTAATTAGAAAGTAAAGTCTCATTTTTTAGGAGGGTCCTGAACAGAAGGTAAAATCTCATTTTTTAGGATGGTCCAGAACAGAAAGTGAAATTCCATTTTTCAAGAGGGTCCTAAACATAAAGTAAAATCCTATTTTTCAGGAGAGTCTTGAATAGAATGTAAAATCCCATTTTTCAGAATGGTCCTGAACATATAGTAAAATCTCATTTTTTCAGGAGGGTGCTAAACAGAATGTAAAATCCCATTTTTCAGGAGGGTCCTGAACATAAATTAAAATCTAATTTTTCAAGAGGGTCCTGAACAGAAGGTAGAAATATATTTTTCAGGATGGTCCTAATCAAAAGTAAAGACCCATTTTTCAGTAGGGCCCTGAACAAAAGTGAATTCCTTTTTTTCAGGAGAGACCTGAATAGAAAGTAAAATCCCATTTTTAGGAGGGTTTGGAATAAAAGTGAAATCCCATTTTTCAGGAGGGTTCTGAACAAAAAGCAAAATCCCATTTTTTTAGGAGGGTCCTTAACAATATGTGAATTCCTATTTTTAAAGAGGGTCTTGAAGAGAAGATAAAATCCCATTTTTCAGTAGGGTCCTGAACATAAAGTAAAATCCAATTTTTCAGGAGTGTCCTGAACAGAAGGTAAAATGCCATTTTTCAAGAGGGTCCTGAAGTAAAAGTATAATCCAATTTTTTCGGAGGGTTCTGAACAGAAGGTTGAATTTCATTATTAAGGATGGTCCTGAATAAAAGTAAAGACCCATTTTTTAGGAAGGTCCTGAACAGAAAGTAAAGTCCCATTTTTTAGGGGGTCCTGAAATGAAAGTAAAATCAGATTTTTTAAGAGGATCCAGCAAAGAAACTAAAATCCTATTTTTTAGGATGGTCCTATACAAAAGTAAAATCCCATTTTCAGGAGGGCCCTGAATAAAAGTAAAATCCCATTTTTCAGGGGGGTTCTTAACATATAGTAAAATCCTATTTTTCAGGAGGGTCTAGAACAAAAGTAAAATCCCATTTTTCAGGATGGTCCTGAACAAAGTAAAATCCTATTTTTCAGGGGAGTCCTCAACAGAAAGTAAAATCCCATTTTTTAGAAGGGGGCTAAACAGAAAGTAAAGTCCCATTTTTAGGAGGGTACTGAACATATAGTAAAATCTCCATTTTTATGACGGTCCTGAACAGAATGTAAAATACCATTTTTCAGGAGGGTCCTAAACATAAAGTAAAATCCAATTTTTCAGGAGGGTCCTGAACAGAAGATACAATTCCATTTTTTAGGATGGTCCTGATCAAAATTAAAGACCTATTTTTCAGTAGAGTCCTAAACAGAAAGTATAGTCCCATATTTTAGGAGGGTCTTGAATAGAAAGTAAAATCCTATTTTTTAAAAGGGTCCTGAACCAAAGTAAAATCCCAATTTTAGGAGGGCCCTAAACAAAAGTAAAATCCCTTTTTACAGGATGGACCTGAACAGAAAGTAAAATCCTATTTTTCAGGAGGGTCCTGAACAATATGTGAAATCCTATTTTTAAAGAGGGTCCTGAAGAGAAGGTAAAATCCCATTTTTAGGAGGGTCGTAAACATAAAGTAAAATACCATTTTTTAGAAGGGTCCTGAACAGAAAGTAAAATCCAATTTTTTAGGAGGGTTTTGAGCATAAAGTGAAATCCCATTTTTTAGGAGGGTCATGAACAGATGGTAAAATCCCATTTTTCAGGACGGCCCTGGACAGAATGTCAAATCCTATATTTTAGAAGGGTCCTGGACAGAAAGTAATATCACTTTTTTTAGGAGAGTGTTGGACATAATGTAAAATATCATTTTTTAGGAGGGTCCTGAAAAGAAAGTAAAATCCCATTTTTCAGGAGGGTCCTGAACAGAAAGTGAAATCCACGTTGACGCTTTTGATGCTGCCTTAGACTCGTCGGTTATCAATTCCGGTGAGTCATTGATGAGAGTGAGAGACGGAAGCCAGTGAGAGGGAGGAGGCCAAATTTTTCAACAACCCATGGTGGCTGGACGGCGGCGGCAGCTATGGTTATGGTATAGAGATAAGTGAGGCTAAAAAGAAGGTAGAGAAAGAAAAGGTAGAGAGAAAGAGAGCACCAAGAGAGGCGGATGTTATTGTGTAATGAGGAATTAGGGTTTGAGTGTTTTTTAAGATAGAAAGAGTGAGTGATATGATCTTAGTCGTTGGATCAAAATTGATCCACGGCTGAGATTAAAAGGATTATAAAAATAGAAAATGAATTGAAATGGAGTTAAATGTAACTAAAATTGTAATAAATTGGGTAAAATTGGGCTATAATGGTCATAAATAGAATAGAAAAGGCTAGCATTTAAATGAACTAGGAAATGGAATTGAACTAGGCTACAATTTAACAGATGTAATAATAACGAAAAAGATAATAGGGTGTCGAGGTTAAAATAAATTATTTAATTAAAATTAATGTTACGTAAAAATTGTCATATAAGATTATCGTTCATAATAATAATAATAATAATATAATAAAAATAATAAGCAATGTATTTATAAATTGTAAGTGCGCATATTTTGTGGAAAAAATAATTTAATAAATATTAATAAAATTATGTAAAATGTTGTATATGGATTAATAAATTGTAAAAAAAAACATCAAAAATTAATAAAATAATTTGTATTTTTTAAAACATGAATGTGACACGTCAAAAATCTATTTGATGTAAGAAAAATGTGCAAAAAATACTAACATTTAAAAATTAATAATTTTGCTAAAATAGCAGCCTAAATATAGTATTGGAAGGTCAAAATTGGGTGTCAACAATCATTGGGCCTAAAGGCTCCTTTTCCTATTTTAAAATGGGGTTTCCACAAGGGTAGACCGGTAGAGAACAAAGTGAGTGAAGATCAATCTTTAGTTGGTTCTTAAGAGTCGATGGTGGAGTCATATAAGCAAACTGATAAGAAAATAGGAACGCGTCTAATTGTGCCCAACACATTTATCCATACCCAGATGGGAGGTGAAAGTACATGAGTCAGATAATTTCTTTTCAATAAAACAAGTCTGAATGCACAATATTCATACTCGCTAAGACCATCTTGAAAATTCCTTTGACAACTTAAAATCATTCAAGCTAGAAACATAAGAGCTATATGAATCTATTGATATAATCCATGTGTATATGATGGAACTGGATACTAGTTACCATCCACGAAACCCCAACCCAGGGACTAGTGCACCACAAAGGAAAAAAATGAAAATGGAAAATAAAACAGGAAGTGTTTTAGGATATATCTAAACTATAGCATGTCTCAGCTGTAATTTTCCAACGTAAATAGAAATCTATGATAAAGTAATTAGATATTTTAAAAAGAGAAATCAGAAGTTCTTTGATTCAACACTTTAGAGGCAACAAGTGAACGTGAATGGAAATGACCAATTCAAAGAGCCATTTCGTCAATTTTCTGAACAGCAGGGCACACTTGTTGCCTGCCAGCAGGTAGATTAATTGGTGCAATAGGAGAAGTTATGGCAGGCTGAAGGAGTTGTTCCTCCCATTCAACCCCCTAGCTTATAGATCTGCAGCTATCAAGAAGGACTCCCAGTATAGAGCAGAGTTTATACAAGATTTGCGAATGATACACCTGAGGATGAAAAGACATTGGAACTATTTTGAAGTTCGAGCATCTTGGTATATAGCTACACCAAGGATAATTTGTTAACTCAAGCAAGTGTGGATAGATCTAGAATTAGCATAAGGAGCTTACTTGGTCATGTTTTTATAGCCAAGGGGTTCAAACCCTCATTCAGCACCAAAAAGCAGTTCCAAATTCCAATACCAGAGATCACAGTTAGGAAGAATAACCAAAAAAAATAAGATGCAGATAAAGACGAAGAAGATAAAGGTGAAAAGGATACTTACTCTGACAACTGATTTATCAGAAGCATGTACACTGAGGATACGAGGAAGAGTAAGTATCACCAATATAAACAACAAGACGAAACTCATATTGAACTCAACCAAGAACAATATTTCTTAGGTTTTTTAAGAAGTGATGGATAATTTTTGAATTGGATTAGGATATCCTATCTTCATGGGTTTTGTACTATGCAAAATAGGGTCAGTTCAGATGTTTTATTTTGGGACTTCTGATTTTAAATGTTTGGACGATGCCATTTTAAATGGGTTGGTCCATTTATGTAAAGACAATGTGGTTTCTTCTTTTAATTAATAAAGAGGAAAAGACAAAAATAACAGCTAAAATTAAAATAATTTCACAAAACTAACACCTAAATTTAAAAACCCGAGAAATAGCCACTGAGGGATGGGCGCACGCGAGAAACTGGGATATATTTGTCACCACGTATTTTCCTCAATTATACAACACAATTTGGCACTTTCCATTTTGGGTACTGGGCCCACTTTTCATCTTTAATGGTTCATGCTTTTTTTGGCTCTTTTTTTCCTTTCTTTTTTAAAGATTCTACTCTTTTTTATATCTCACTGATACTTTTACTTTAGAATTGTCTTTTAGCTGAGCTTTAAAAAACAGTTACAATTATAAATGTCTTTTAATTATATTAATCTAAATATATTAATAACAAATATGACAAAGTATATTAATCTAATTATATTAATTACAAATGTGACAAATTAATATTAGATTGAGCAAAGCGATGTAATATAGGCCAAGGGTACTGGAACAAATCTTTGTCCAACTTAAACTACACACAAGTTTTAGACAATAGACGATGTGTTTCACCTCCATAGTTTGATACAATAAACCAAAAGAGTAACTATATAATACAATTATTAAAGATATATATTTATATATAATAATGGCACAGTTTCTATATATATATATATATTTTATATAATAATTATAGCATTTTTATACACATTTTATATAACTTTTAACTACCATTATTATTTATATACACATTTTATACGACTCAATATAGTTTTTATATGCATTCTAAAAATGTATCAATCTAGTATAAGAGAATATCAATTAAGTATATGGACACTGCAAGTGTATCAATGTAGTATAAAAGTGTATTAATGTGCTATAAAAGAGTATCAATTGGGTATAGGAAATGCATGTGCTTGCATAGAATTTCCTTTCTGTATTTTAAAAAGTGTATCAATATAGTATAAAAGTGTATCAATGTGTCATAAAAGTGTATCAATTGAGTATAGAGACTTCATGTGCCCAATGGCTAAAAAGCAGAATTAAAGTGGGCCGACTAGCTAAGGTTGTCCACCTTTTCAATTATGGGTCACTGTTTTTTTAAAATGGACAGCCCATATCCTTTTCCCTTAATAAAATCCCTATTAAATTGAAAAAAAAAAACTTAAGAAGGCATACCTGGTAAACAAAGGAGAACATTTTGACAATTTGGATAATTAATTTAAGAGTCTTGGTTGTGCATCAGGGATGAAGAATTCAATTGCAGTCCTACTAAGAATCTCAATTTTCGCACAATATTGGGTCATTTCTTGGATTATCATATACAAGAGTTTCAATCTTTTTGCTTGGTCCTCTTTGGATATGCAGAAAAAACATAAATGATTATGTGAAATTTCACCAAAAATTCGATAGGTACTGAAATTTGAGAAGGGTGGCTTTGAGAAACAGTAAGTAGACTGCAAATCAAAGCTAAAAAGTGCTTATACATATCTAAATCGAGTTTCAACACCAATTTGGTAGATATAGAAGATTGAATTAACATGAAGAAGATGAACTACGTGCTTCTAGATTTATCTTCAACAGTTGCTTTCCTTTTTCTGATTTTTGATGTTTTTTTTCTTTTAGTCTTTATGTTGACATTTTTTGTTTTGTTGTTTTTTATTTCTTAGTATTTACATTTTTTTAAATGTATTTTTTGGTTCACATCTAAAAACAATATATATATATATATATATATATAGAGAGAGAGAGAGAGAGAGAGATGTAAATCAAAAAGTATATACAAGAAAAAATTTAATATTTATTTTTGCAGCAAATGGTTGCACTGATTTAATAAACATATTACAGTGCATTCAAAAAAAAATTATCACAAAATTATAATTAATTAAGATACACAAATTTTTATTTAATTATAATTAAATATGATTAGCTATTAATACATACTTTTTTTAAAAAAAAATCGGTAAATTAAAGGGTCCTTTGGTACGGTGTATATGAATTATATAAAATATGGTGTATTACTAATGCTTGAATAGTTATGTTTGCATATTATTTAGGTAGTTTTTTGTTTGGTGTAAAATATAATTCCATAATTTCTAAAAAATATATTTTTACTATTTTGACATTGCCACTCATAATCTCTTTTTAAAAAATAATAAATTAAAAAAATCTTAATTTGATAATATTATTTGGGAGATTTTATTTAATGTTGGATATTCTCGACATTAAATATGATAAATTTTGATATGTGTAAAAAAGTAAGGATAGAGAAAGTAACATGTCTAATTTAGAACCTATTTTAAAAGTACTATAAATTAAAATAATTAATAATTAAATTTTTTAAAAAATATATAAAAATTTTGATTAACGCCAAATTGCATTTGTGTGACATAATTGAGACTAAATATTACTCCCTCCGTTCATATTGACTTGGCTATTTTATCAAAAATAGATGTGCAATACTACTGTTCAATTTGAAAAATCAATGGATAATTTTTCATTTCTGTTGATTTTACCATTGATATTAAATACGATTCATTATCCAATAAATTTTTCAAAATGTTAAATTGATTATATTCAAAAGATAACATAGTAGCATTATCCCTATCATTTACTAGTTTTAAACATAAGTGTCAAAGTTAATAGTGAACAACTATTGATGGGCCGAGGGATAAACATATATTGTGTCCATACTAGTGCGAGTGCTCCGATATGCAGTCTTATAAATATAAATAAAAATAAGCACACATTTAATATATATTTTTTCTACTATATTCAACATGTGGGGCATTTCAAATTAAATGAAGCATGTATGATGAGGGAATATTACTGTAGCTTCTGTATGTTTTCAAGACACAATATAAACATCATTGAATATGAATACTATAGTGAAATAATTATGTTATTAATTCTTTTTCTCAATAGATCGTGTCAAGTAAAAATGTGACAAGTAATAGCGAACGAGTACTTACTACATTTTAAATTACGGTATTAGTAAGGGATAGAAGAAGGCATCTCTTATTGTATATAGAATCCAAATAGACCTCGACTTTTATCTAGTGTCGAAAATTAACCTTTAAAACGAATAAAATTCTTATAAGCACTTTTATTTAAATGAAGTCGCCTAAGAAAGTTTCTAATACAACAAACAAGACACATACAATATCTTTAAAAAATAAACATGACAACATATCATGAACACAGAACCAAAAGATGATGATCTTATAGTTATACCTACGAATTACTTCGTATCCCATAATTACACTATTCAACTACCAAATCAAAGTCGTAATTATTTTTTGTGATAGAATTTTATTGTGATTAATTGCAAGTTAAACAGTGACGATAATATCATCGTTGCTAATTGTTTGAATAATTAGTTACAAAAACTATTGTCACAATTAAATATAAAATTATGTGGCTAAAACTTACAATATGATAGCTTCAAACTTTAATTAATTAGTTGATCATATGCAACGTCGGTCTACTTAAATTATTTCTCACATGTACAACATTAACATACTGACTTTATACCTTCCGAAAAATTCATTAAATAAGTTCGCTTCAACCTTCACACAATTAAATCGAGTCTTGTTTTTTATATCTATATCAATATACAATTAATTTTCTATAATCATAAACAAAAATAGCCAAAGATCAATTTATATTAAGCTATGAAATTTTTTCGTAAAAAAAAATAACTAAATTATTCAGCTACAAATTCCAAATAATCACTACTTAACGATGACATATTTTGTCACAAAATTATGTTACACTGAATCATAGATTAATTAGAGACAATAAAATAAGTGTCACTAATTGTTAATAGTATTAGTGACAAAAATTGAGGTCACAATTAAGTATCAAATTTTGTAGCTAAAACTTACAATATTTAACTACGAACTCTAATTTGTCGCTATTGCGATAACTTATTTTTTATGATGAATTTTTTTTGTATCTAAAATTATAACTAATTCAAGATAAAAGAAACAAGGGACGCTTCCGAAATAAGAAATGAGGGATATATCCCCTCTTCGTATAATCGAGGGGTATATTTTCCTCTTAACTAATTAACTTCTTCTGCTTAACCATATACATCAAAACATGCATCGATGATCTTTTATTACTATCATTTCGAGGAGATTAAAGGTATTATTTCGACCATGATGTAATAAAAATATTTCCATATCTCATTTAACAATAAATAAATAACTTAATTCTTTCATATCATTATCTTTAAGTACATAAGACAATTTTATCATGATTTAACTCAAACATAAATCATTGGGTAATTCTCAAAGATAGACCCCAATTAGGGTAGCTTTCAAATTTTTGCCCCAAATAAAAAACTTCATTAAAATATCCTTTACTTGTTAAGTCATATTCTTTTGGACGAAAATACCCTCCTGCAAAATATTCTCGCTTAAATCTATTTCTTCCTCTCTTTATTCCAAATTTCCGAATCGACCTCCAAAATATTGTTGTTAAATCGCTTTCTTTCAAATTCGAGAATCGACTTTCAAACATTCACAGAATTGACGTTAGTCATAAGGTTTCTTCAGGTATGAATTTCATCATCAAATTCATTGTGGTAATTTAAGCTTATTGATGAATTGTGAGGTGAACGTAAACAAAACTTGGGATATGTTGTTGTTGTAGTAACATATTTACCATTGAGGAATTTCATCGAACAGGTTGTGGGCAGTTTGTTATTGCGATTATAATTATGTTTGAGTAGGTGTGGGAGGTTGGTATTGGAGAGAAAGGCCGTTAATATGAGAGTTAACATTAATCCCAACATATTTTGGGAGGCTAAATGTATAAGGTCAAGGAGGTACAAGAAATTAGTTCAAAGTATTTCCACCTAGTGGTATTATTAGCATTACAAGATGATGAGGAATTGTGTCGGATAGTTTGTGGAGAATTTGTTATTGCTATTATAATTGTGTTTAAGTAGTTGTGAGGGTTTGGTCTTGGAGGGAAAGGCTACGTTTTCTATCTCGAATGAATCTAGCCTATGTTTTGGAGATTAAAGAAGCACTAACTTGTTGATTCTAAGAGAGAGCACCTTAGCTATTAGCTTGTATAACATAGAGCAACAGACAATGGGTTTAAACTCTCTAATGGTAGTAGGATTTGTCACTTTAGGTAACAAGGTTACTATTATACAACTTTTCAGTGTTAAAAAATCCTTCATTGTTGAACACGCATCATATTTATATTTATTGACCATTTGTTGTTGAACCATGCTTACCTAGATATGTTGAAATAATCACCAGTGTTTCTGGAAACTTCCTTTGTCTCAGTATCATGTGTTTCTGTTGGGTGAAACAACACAGGAGATCCCCTAAAGATGACATAGTTTCGTAGTTTTCCACACACCTCCCAGAACCCCTTATTAGAAAAATTTTGTCTTGGCATATTAGAATATCCATTATGTTTTCTACATCCAGTCCCTTGACTGTTGGCGTGAACCTTTGGGTGTTGAGGTGATTTAGCAGAATAATAAATGATCCCATTTGGGGTAGCCATGGTTATCTACAAAATTTTACAAGCCAAAAGAAAATTTTCTGGCTGTATTCGGCGAGGTAAAGAATATATTCAACTAAGTATTAATCGAAAATCTGAAAGGCAAAGCAAATACTAATATAATAAGATTCTTAGTTTAAAAACTAAATAAGATTCTTGTTACTTTTTTTCTTCATAACTGCACTAAAATACATAGGGTTTGAATCACCTAGCTTATACACAAAGACCTAAATTTTTATTGTAACATGCCCTCTTCAATATTACTCCACTACTCAATTATAGTCATTCCATAATTCTATTTCAAGGCCATACTATAAGAGTATTCAGTAGATAAACTATGTTGAATCACTTGCAACCTATCTCTAAAGAAAATGACCCTTTCAGAATCACCACTATAGTGTGTGTTATTCCATAGTTTCAAGTGCGAATTAGCATCTTCAGATTCTGCCATACATTTTAAGTTATTCCCCATGGGCAAGAAAACTTTTTCCCAAGAGGCAAAAGTTTATTCTTTAATTGCACAGATTAGATCATTAACATATATGCAACTCTTGCCTCATGGGCAAGACTTAGTTTAGCAAATTATTGTACTTTAATTATCAAGATCAAATGCAAATTGTTACTAATATTCTTTTGCTCAACACAGATTTCAATATGTATTTTTTGCTTATGTCACTTAAATCATTGGATGGACCAACTGAAGACCAGTAATAATGGTAGATGCAACATTTTTGAAGTCAAAATATCATGGTGTCCTCATCATAGCAATTTCAAAGAACGGAAACAACAACATATTTCTCTTGGCTTTTGGAATTGTAGACTCAGAAAATAATGAGTCTTATAACTGGTTCTTCAATCAGTTAAGAAATGTAATTGGGGTACGTAAACAATTGTCTATTCTATCAGATCGTCCCCCAGCCATTATAAATGCAATTTCAAATATCTATCCAGAGTGACAGCAAGAGATATTGATAACGCTCAATCTACAACTCTCGTAGGAGTGTAAAGCAGTCGTTAGCAAATATAGAACTCAACCTGGGTTGGGTGTCGATCCCACAGGGAATAGCTTGGCCAACAAGTAAGCAAAATTACTAAACTTTTGGTGCAAGTCTCGTAAGAGGGGGGATTCTTGTCGTGCAAGTAATTTAAATAAAGTATCAAAATAAAAGCTAAAAATAAAAAGAAAGAATGTTACGTGAGTTGTAAACAATGAGAATTGAAGCATTGGAGTTATGTCCACCTTCTGAGTTATACGTCTCTATTGGCTATGAGTGTGTAGAATTGCGACATGCATGTGCTTACAGAGAATTGTATTCGATGGTAAATCCAGGCGTCTTTCGACCTATTCGAGGATTATTTCACTTTAACTCTTTTGAGTTTAAAGAGTGTCTAACGGTACGAATTCTCCAAGAGGTTAGTACAGTTACGGCACTAGCTTTTTAATAGGAAAGGGTGTCCTACTACCTTTACATTATCTCTTTTCCAGACAGATATCCTTTCTTTCTAACAAGTTCAATGTTATACTGGCGTTTATTCTATGCGTCAGCAGCCACAAGAATTTGCATTAAGATGAAGAGAATAATGATATAAGCAGCATACGTGTGACGAACTCATAAACTCACAGCAATAGATAGTATCTCATACGGCTTCCATAACCCCAACAAATAAGTTTAGTTACCCATGAATGCGAAGGAAATCACAATTTGCATTGTTGTTATTATACCACAAGATTGATGATTTTCGTGTAGCACAAGTGGTAGGCATGAGGCGTGAATTCCTTAGCAAAGTAACGTTTCTCTTGTTGCGGAAATTAAGAATTGAATAGATGAATAGAAGAAGAAAAATAGAATTAATGGAAAGATTAGAAGAGTTGTAATTGAGAAGTAGAATGTATCTCTCCACTAAGGGAGGATTGTAAGAAGATGTATAGCATGATAGGGTATTTATAATACCCATATCCTAATCCTACTAAGCAAATGAAATACTTAACCAAATCCTACTAAGCTAATGAAATACTTAACCCAATTGTACTAGGTTAATGTAACATTATCCAAATCCAAATAAACTAATGAAATACTTTAACCCAATTGTACTAGGTTAATGTATTATTATCCTAATCCAAATAAGTTACTGCAAGTCCCCAAAGTCTTCAGATATGCTGTTTTAGCCCTGGACAGATTTCCCATGCATCACTTTTGGTCCTTTAGGCGTCCAATCTTATGTTCCTTCCTTCGTGAGCTTTCTTTGGCATCAAGTAAGCCATAAAATGCTGATTTCTGCATCATTTATACCTGAAACTTTGCTAATCATGTTTGTTAGCTCACTTACAGGAAAAAGGACTAAAAGTGCATGAAATATATAATTTGTTCTCAAAACATGGCACAAATATGGGCAAAATATATTGATATAGGCGCGTAATATCGCCTATCATCAACACCCCACACTTGCAGCTTTGTTCGTCCTCGAAGAAAATATCATGTCCCTCTAAACATCAACTTTGGGTTTCACAGCAACAACACAAAACATTCATCAAGACAAGCACAACAATTATCAACATAGAGTTTTTTTCCGATCATTAGTAGAAACCATTTAACCCCTAGCATAGACTCGTGATGGTGGTTAACTCATATTCAAAAGTCAAGGCACAAAGAATCATACACAACTATCCAAAACTCATCAACCATGTGTGTCTCACAATATATTACCCATAGTCACTCACAAGTATAGCATATTTTTCAAACATGGGTATCAAAATATCCTTGCTCTCGCTCTCACAAAGAATTCGTATGCAGTAACTGATGACCATAGGCTTGCCCTTATTGTAATACTCCACTAAATGTCAGAATGCTAAGATTAGGATCAAATAGGTCTTCCGATGGTTGTAATGTAGGCTAAGGGATGGGTAGGATCAGCTATTTTGGCCAGAAATAGTGACTAAGTTCCTAAGCACTTTAATACATCGCATTGTATCATTGACATTTTTTTTTCTTTCAACCTTTCTTCTTTCTTTTACTCTACCACCCTTGTTCTCCTCTTTTGTTCTTCAATATTAAGCATAACTCACTTTTCAGCTTTCTTTTTCCTTTTTCTTTTCTCAACATACCTCTTATGATAGCACTTTCTTTTTCATAACACATTCAAGCACCATTACAATTTAAAGCATCATACTCACCCAATTTCCTCTTTTGTTGTCACATGACTTTTTCACTTTAAAGCACTTAGGAATTTGGATCAAATTACGGTCTTGAAAAAAAATTGATTAGGCTTACACACGAGGTTTGTCAAAGAAATAGGCTAAAGGCTCAAAAGGTTTTAACTAGGATGATGTCCAAGGGTAGGTAAAACGAAGGTAAACATATGTAGGTTGCCAAATAAATGCCTAAATCATCTCCTAAACTTACACTCCTTATTTTCTCTTTGCATACATACCAGGCAAGTTCTAGCATCAGCCACAAACATAGAATATACTATTATCTCACACACACAAGGCACATGGTCTACTTGATTGGAAGTAATATAGACTCTCGACCCAACAAGTGAAGGAATTGAACCACAAAATATCACATAATGAGTCACAACTAGAGCCTAAACGTCTCAACAGTCATAATTGTAGCACATACTCTTGTTATAATCTCATGCTGCCTATTAGAATAATTTCATGCGAAGCTACGTTAAAAAAAAAATTTAACTACTTAAAAAAACAAAAAAAACAAAAAACTAAGAAAAAAAACATGACTGCAAATGTAAATGCGGATAGAGAAGTAAAGCATGCAAATACCAGAACCCCACACTTAGACGGGACACACTGTCCTCAGTGGAAATAAATAAGAAGAACCTGGTTAGTCGGACTCATTCTCTATGTCTGGGGTCATACCCCTTTGCATCGGAATCATCATCAGATTCGTTATCCTTAGAAGTTCCTCATAAGTATCCCACTTAATTCCAAGAGTGAGTCGAGGTGTTTGCATTGAGGAGGGTTCTCCTTGCTCTTTTTGGCCTCTTTTCTTGCCTTTTTGTGAAGTGGTAGCCTTATCTTTGCCTTATCTTTTGGTGTCATTGTACCTGAGATCTCAAAAGAGTCATGTTAGCATCATCTCAATGGATACAATCTATGAACAAGCAGTGGAGGTTCCACCCCACACTTAGGTTGTTGGCACCAACTAGTGAAGTGAAAGTGGTCGATTACTCAGACTTCATCGACATACGTTTTAGGTGCTCTATTCCAACAATAAAATTAGTGAGTCATACTTCTTGTACACTTGGCAATACTTGCATGTAAGATTATATCAAGACTACTACATAGGGATTACATCAAGGTATAGTATCTATCAATAATCACAACCGCCTATGTCGGTAGGCAACTATAAGTCTTATTCCGATTAACAATTCATTCAAACATGTAAGTATTCAAGTGACAAGATTATGCAATGTTAATGACTATAGCAATTCCGCAATAGTATGACAATACATCAAAATCAAATTCAAGTTGGAAACAAGTTAAGAGCATTCTAACATATATGTTCACTCACTTGATTGTGTATTAGCAATTCAAACACATGAACATCACCAACAATCTTATACGATGTAGCACTTCATAATATACATAGCAACATAGTACTTACGAGAAATAAATGAAGAATAAGAGAGTACTTACTTGCTTGAAGCTTTTGGAGATGGTTTTGTGAATTGGAAAAGAAAGAAGAAAAATTTTGAGATGTTTTGGATGAGTATGCGGCGCCTTTAGGTTACTTTGCAATGTGATTTGTATTTCAAGACCAAGTACCCTTTATATAGGAGGAGAATGGGTCGGGTTTTGACCCATTTCCAAATGGTTTTGGAGACAAAAATACCACATATGTGGCGCATAATGCTCGGCATAGTCATGACATATGCGGCGCATAGTCTATGGCATTTAGGTACATATGCACCGCATAGTATATGGCATTTTGAGACATATGCGCCGCATAGTCTATGGCATATGAGATCCTGACACCGAATGACATAGCATAGGCGGCGCATAGTCAAAAGAACACTTAAGAATGGGCGGCGCATAGTGTATAACACACTAGATTCCGATAACTTAGGCTATAGGATAGGTTTTGCGTTGTTCGTGGCCTAGTTTTACCTAGGCCTAGCCTTCCTCGATGCCTATTTAAGCATGAGTAATGCTCAATCCATAGCCTTATGCATCCTTATAATTAACTTACCACCTTTTCCATCCAATACGTCGAAATCGTCATTTGAGACCAATCTTCTCGTTGAATAATTCTTGCACCTATATTTGCTCAAAACCAATTAAAACGATTAGTACGATGGGTTGCCTACCACCAAGCGCCTTAGTTTTGGTCGTGGCACGACTCTTATTTTTGGATTTTCGTTTATCAAAAACAAAACAAGTACTAGAATGAAAGAAAGACAAAACGATAAACAATAAATGAAAAATGATAAACGATAGGTTGCCTCCCATCTAGCGCCTTATTTATTGTTGTGGCACGACATAGTTACCTCAAGTACTCAGACTTCGTCGAGGTAAATGGTGGATCGTTTTCTGAAAGGATTTAGACGGCAATGAGGCTTACATGTGGGCATGCGATCTTTTTCGAGATGGCTCATATTTTTCTCCGGAGAGTCACCAATTATATCATCAATAGTCCAACCCATAGCTCTCTTGTATCTCTTCAGAGCAGAGATGAGAGCCTCTACGTGCTGTTCACTTAAATCACCTGCACTCTCTGGAAGTATATTTCTACTTTCCAACAACGCATACCTTAGATAATCGGGGAGCTCTTGCGATTCTAGAATTGGTGGTTCATCAATGGGAGTCTTCACTGTTGGTTGATTCTTGAGATCACTATCCGGTTGCTTAGGTGTATAAGACTCTATTTCTGTTAGATCACCCATAAGTTCTTCATAATCTTCATTATCCTCATGCTCAACATTCAGTGGCGCAGCAGACAATGGCTCAACAATAGGCTGTTTCTCTATAGATAATGCTTTCATATCCTCTTGATGAACATCAGCTACAGATAACTCATTCATATCGCCGGGCTGCTTCATGTCTTTGCATATATCAAATCGTACTACTTCGTCATTAATTCGAAACAAAAGCTTATTATCTTTCATGTCAATAAGCACACTTCCGGTTGCAAGGAAAGGACGTCCCAGGATTATGGGAACTTCAGAATCCTCCTTACAATCAAGAATAACAAAGTCTGCAGGAAAGATGAATGAAGAAACTTTCACCAACACATGATTCTAGATACCCACAGGTCTTTTTACCGACCTATTAGCAATCACGAGCCTTATATTGGTTGGTGTCGGATCGCCTAGCCCTAACTTCTTGTAGATGGATAGTGGCATCAAATTTATGCTAGCACCTAGATCTCACAATTCTTTGGAAAAATTCAAAGATCCTATGGTGCAAGGAATAGTGAAAGCTCCGGGGTCGGCCTTCTTCTGAACTATCGATCGGGTAGCAATTGCACTACAATGATGGACATCTTCTTTCAACTCATAACTTGCTGCCCGCTTTTTAGTCAAAAGATCCTTCATAAATTTCGCATATCCAGGCATTCGTTCAAGTGCCTCTACCAATGGAACATTAATGGTCAGCTGCTTTAACATAGTCATGAATTTGCTGAACTTTGTGTCATCCGCCACCTTCCTCAATCTTTGGGGAAAAGGTGGTGGTGGGTATGGAAGTGTTCTCTCCACGGTTTTCTTCTCCTCTTGCTTCCGTTTTTCCTCTTTTTCAGGTTGCACCGTGCTGGATGTGGCGTCCTTGACATCAAGAGTGGGTGCTGCGGCATCTTCTCCTTTTGAGTTGTCATCCATGTCCGCAACTTCGTCAACCACTTGCTTGCCTTTTGCTGAAGTTTCCAGCACCTTACCACTTCTGGTAGTGATGGCCATGCATGACCCATCATTCCTTGGGTTTGGCACAGTATCGCTAGGTAAAGTGCCGGCCTTTCTTTGATTGAGTGCTGCTAAAAGTTGGCTCAATTGCTGCTCTATTTGCTTGATAGAAGTGGAATGTGAATCAACTAATTGTTTCATGGAGGACAAATCATTGATTACCTGTGTTACTCCTGCGCTCGTTGCTTCCACTCCTTTTAATAATTTAGCCATCATGTCTTCCATACTTCTAGAATTAGATGTGGTGGTGTCACGTCTACCAGGGGGAACGTACAAACCACTTTTTTCATTCTTGTTCTTCCAACTACCTTGGTCCTTATTTCTAGATTTATCATAATAGTTCCGACTTTGGTTTCCTTGGGCATTCCCGCGGAAACCCCCCTGATTGTTCAAGTAGTTGGCCTCATCTTCCGAATCAGATTCGTCTCTTCCTTTTGACGCAATAGCTTTCACTTTTTCGGTCTTCCCTGATAATAAATGCTTTGTAAGAAGATCCATTTGTGTTTTCAAATGTGCTATATCTTGATCACGTTCTTCTTCTCTTCTTCTTTGGTCTGCAGTCATGCCAATAGATAAAGTGGGGCTTGCTACCTCAGAATCCCTGGTATGCCAAGCTCTACTTTGTTTCGTCATACGATCTAGCATATTGCTTGCTTGACCAAAGGTGAGGTCCATGAAAGATCCTCCAGTTGCATTATCCACCACTGGTTTAGTTATTAAATTCAAGGCTCTATACAAGATCTCCATTAGGTGAACATTGGTCATGTGATGGTTTGGGCACCTCGCTAGCTTTGTCTTGAAACTCTCCCATGTTTCATGAAGAGCTTCAGTGGGAAGCTGACGAAAGTTGCTGATTTCATCTCTCAATTGCGCCCTCTTGGATGGCAGAAAGAATCTTTCTAGGAAAGCGTCTCTCAATTGCCTCCAATTTGTAATAGAATCAGGAGTCAGCCCATTCAACCATAGTGTTGCCTCCCCAGACAGAGACAATGGAAATAGACATAATCGAATTGCATTCTGACCAACACCAGGATTGTCAAACGACTTGCATGTAGAAATAAAGTTGATGAGATGCATATTCGGATCATCGCCTGCTAGTCCACCAAATAATCCCTTGAGTTGCAATAATTGAATCATGGTGCTTGTGATGTTGAACTTGGCTCCGGGCACTAATGGTGGTGGAATTATGGCCCCAGTGGCTCCGGCACCATCAAGATTATCATCATCATCGTCGAAAGCTGACTGCATAGGTTGGCGATCATACCTAAACCGAGCTTGTCGACCTCTTCGGTTGGCAGTTGTTATAATTTCAGCATCACGCCTAGGGTTTAGTAACTCGTCATCACCTAAATCCTCATCGTCAGGATTTGTTGCTCGTGCAGGGTTATCAATGTTCTGTTGTTGAACCTGGGCAGCGGCAAAGGCAGCCAATCTTGTTTGTTCCTATTGAGCAGCCATCCTTTCGATTTCTGCTTGTGCTTTCATTCTTCCAATGCATTGTGGTTTAGGATTGATAGGTAATAACGGTTGACCAGAACTTCTAGTATGGGGCATGCACTGAATAAAAACCTGTAGTAAACAAAAACAAAAACCGAAAGTAAAAGTACGAGAATTTTTGACCAAAGGGTCTAGTAATTATCACAAACTTAATTGACACTCGTATTCCCCGGCAACGGAGCCAATTTTTGATAACGCTCAATCTACAGCTCTCGCAGGAGTGTAAAGCAGTCATTAGCAAATATAGAACCCAACCTGGGTTGGGTGTCGATCCCACAGGGAATATCTTAGCCAACAAGTAAGCAAAATTACTAAACTTTTGTTGCAAGTCTCTTAAGAGGGGGGATTCTTGTCGTGCAAGTAATTTAAATAAAGTATCAAAATAAAAGCTAAAAATAAAAAGAAAGAATGTTACGTGAGTTGTAAACAATGAGAATTGAAGCATTGGAGTTATGTCCACCTTCTGAGTTATACGTCTCTATTGGCTATGAGTGTGTAGAATTGCGACATGCATGTGCTTACAGAGAATTGTATTCGATGGTAAATCCAGGCGTCTTTCGACCTATTCGAGGATTATTTCACTTTAACTCTTTTGAGTTTAAAGAGTGTCTAACGGTACGAATTCTCCAAGAGGTTAGTCCAGTTACGGCACTAGCTTTTTAATAGGAAAGGGTGTCCTACTACCTTTACATTATCTCTTTTCCAGACAGATATCCTTTCTTTCTAACAAGTTCAATATTATACTGGCGTTTATTCTATGCGTCAGCAGCCACAAGAATTTGCATTAAGATGAAGAGAATAATGATATAAGCAGCATACGTGTGACGAACTCATAAACTCACAGCAATAGATAGTATCTCATACGGCTTCCATAACCCCAACAAATAAGTTTAGTTACCCATGAATGCGAAGGAAATCACAATTTGCATTGTTGTTATTATACCACAAGATTGATGATTTTCGTGTAGCACAAGTGGTAGGCATGAGGCGTGAATTCCTTAGCAAAGTAACGTTTCTCTTGTTGCGGAAATTAAGAATTGAATAGATGAATAGAAGAAGAAAAATAGAATTAATGGGAAGATTAGAAGAGTTGTAATTGAGAAATAGAATGTATCTCTCCACTAAGGGAGGATTGTAAGAAGATGTATAGCATGATAGGGTATTTATAATACCCATATCCTAATCCTACTAAGCAAATGAAATACTTAACCAAATCCTACTAAGCTAATGAAATACTTAACCCAATTGTACTAGGTTAATGTAACATTATCCAAATCCAAATAAACTAATGAAATACTTTAACCCAATTGTACTAGGTTAATGTATTATTATACTAATCCAAATAAGTTACTGCAAGTCCCCAAAGTCTTCAGAAATGTTGTTTTAGCCCGGGACAAATTTCCCATGCATCACTTTTGGTCCTTTAGGCGTCCAATCTTACGTTCCTTCCTTCGTGAGCTTTCTTTGGCGTCAAGTAAGCCATAAAATGCTGATTTCTGCATCATTTATACCTGAAACTTTGCTAATCATGTTTGTTAGCTCACTTACAGGAAAAAGGACTAAAAGTGCATGAAATATATAATTTGTTCTCAAAACATGGCACAAATATGGGCAAAATATATTGATATAGGTGCGTAATATCGCCTATCATCAGCTATACATCTACTACATGGAGAAGAATTTAAGAAAAAGAAACTTCTCAGATGTGGTTCTATCACTCTTCTACAATGCAACAACAACATAAAAACAAAATGAATTTTATACTTTCATGCATGAGTTAGAACAATTCGACAAATTTGCTAAAGAGTGCTTGAAAGAAGAATAACAAAAGAGATGGGCTCGTTCATTTCATACCAACAGAAGGTACAATTTCCTTACAACTAACAACGTGGAGTCCATGAATGTGGTACTGAGAAACGCAAGGCAACTGCCAATAGTGGGACTGATCGATTATATTCAGAACAAGTTACAAAGTTGGTTTTATGAAAAAAAAATGGAAGCACAAGGCAAATTTCATGACATCACACGTTGGGTGAAAGTGAAGGTGACTGACAATATTCAAGTCTACGAAATATGTATTTTGTTTCTTCTGTTCCATTGTTTCTACTCATAGCTGTGTGATCGTTTGTGATTTGATTTTGTATTCTGGATTATAGATGTTTTATGGTTGACTCAAGATTATTCCCATATGTATGTTTGATTGCAATGTATGGCTGATTCTTTTTATATACTAGATGTTTCACTATCATAGTTGACTCTACTCCCAGTTTAGATACAATATCTGTTTTATCTCAGTTTATTTGTAGCTGATTCTCCTGCTCATATGTTGGAAGCATCACTATTGAATTAGTTGTTGTTCCTGAGCAAGGTTCTGTCTTTTCAATATAATACAGGGAATTTCACTTTGAAAGCTTATTCCTTGGATGACATATCCTTCTCCTGCGCTATCCCTGACCAAGCCAAGCATCAAAACTCTAACTATCCCCTATATTGGCCCTTCTCTTCAATTTTGAAATATAACCTTACTTGTGCCTCCTTATTATTGGTCACTAATTATTAGATTTTTGATTAGTTCAATATTAGATTATTATTTGATGTTATATGCTTGATTGTAGCTGTTTTTTGGTTTCCTCAAGATTCGCTCCATATGTATGGTTGATTGCTCTGTATGCCTGATTCTGCTCATATACTAGATGTTTCACTATAAGTTGTCATTTATTTATGATTTTGTTTACATGTATACCCCATTCATGCAATGAGATTTCTTGTAAGAAAAGGAGGAGTTGAATATACTGTAGACCTGAAGAGTAGGACTTGTCAATGCTTTGTATTTCAAATAGATGAGATACCATACACCCATGCAATTGCAGCGATAAACAGTAAAAATATGAATAAGCCTAGGTATTGTTCTCATTGGTTCTCAAGACAGTCATGGCTAAAAATGTACCAGGGATAATCCTACCAGTTGAAAACACAACATCATGGATTGTCCCAAATTGCATAAATGATCTGATCACAAAACCCCCAGATAAGGAGGTTCTACTTGGGAGAAGACAAACATCCAGATATCCTTGCAAAACAAAATCTTCAAGAAACAATTACAGATGTTTGAGATGCAAAAGAACTGGGAATAACATATCAAATTATCACTACACTCCTATCCTTAATCTATATGCAAGAAGATAAAGAAAGAAAAATAAGAAAACATGATTAGTTTTACTTTTTATCCGAGTAGTTGGATCAAAATAGCAGTTACGATAGGATTATTTGATCCCCTATTTTAGTTAGTAACAAGTACTTTTGACTTTCAATCATGAATTTCTTCTTATTTATTTGAAGTTTAAACTTGTGGTGAAGTATTTAACTCAATATCTTCTTATTGATTTTTTATAAAATTTACTTAGCATGTTAAATTTTTTTTATATATGGATGTGTAAGAATATATCATATTAAAAGGATTTAGGGAAGGACCACATCCCCAAGAGATGTGCTGTGAATAATTCCACGGTATACACTTTAAAATTTGCCTTGAAGGAAAGATGTAGAAAACGTTGTGCCCCATGGGCAAGAGTTGACACTAGCTTATTCAACAATAATTCAGTAGATGATCTACAATACTTTCCCTAGAGGCAAGACTTAAGACCCAAATAAACAAGTTATGCCCTATTGGTAAGAGTAGACACTAAATTAGTGTGTAATAACATGGTAGATGATCAATAGCTCGTGTCCTAGAGGCAAAAATTAATACATCAAACGGACAAGTTATACCACATGATAGATACTAGTTTAGTGTGTAATGATTTGGTAGATAGTTTATAAGTCTTTCCTAAGAGGAAATATTTTTAGACCCCAAAGGAACAAGTTATGGCCCATGGACGAGAGTTGATACTAGCTTATTCTGCAATGATTTGGCAGATGATCTACAACACTTTCCCTAGAGGCAAGACTTAAGCCCCAAAGAAATAAGTTATGTCCTATGGGAAAGAGTTGACACTAGTTTGGTGTGTACTAACTTGGCAGATGATCTACAGCTCGTGCCCTAGTGGCAAAAATTAATACAACAACCCAACAAGTTATGCCCATGTCCAAGCGTTGATACTATATTAGTGTGTAATGATTTGGTAGATAATTTATAAGTCTTGCCCGAGAGGCAAGTTTTTAGACCCTAAAGGAACAAGTTATGCCACATGGGCAAGAGTTGACACTAGCATAGTCTATCATGATTTGACAGATGATCTGTAACTTTTTCTCTAGAGGTAAGACTTACAAATCAAAGGTGGTTCAACTCACAATTTTTCAAAGAACATTCTTCCTCTACCATACAAAATATGTTTATAGGAATATTACAATCTTACAACCATATGAGAATTAATCTTCTAGATCAAAAACTAAAATACTATAAGCCAAGAATAAAAGCAATAAATATTAAAAATTACAAAATGAAAAGGATGGGGGAGTATTCAATTACGAGTAGAAAAAAAGATGATATCAATCAACAAAACCAAACATCTAACCTAATAAATAGAAGTGGAGAACCAACTACTAAGGAGGAGTAGATGACCCTTAGATTACAAGGTCTAAATTGTTTCTTATTTTATGTCATTTAATCGAGGACAAATGTTATTGAAAAGTTCACAATGACCAAAATAATCAGGTAGCAGTCGCACATAATTAATGATAAGACAGCCCCCATAGGAACAAGTTATACCTCATGGGCATGAATTGGCCCTGCCACATTGTTTACTAATTTAGAAGATACTCAATAACTCTTGCCTCAAGTGCAAGACTTACCATAAGGAAAGGCAAAAAATATTCTTCGATAATAAAACATAAATATACAAAGATATAAACAAATGAATCAGTAGTAATTCTGCATTGTATACTGTATGTTATCACATAAAAAAATCTAATTTAATTTGAAAATATTGTTTAAAATTTACATAATCTAGTAAAAATAGCTAAACCTCCTTCTTGTATAGTGATTTTCAATAACTACAAAACTAAACTACTTCTCCAGGTGCGTCGTCTTCCTCTTTTCCTTTCCAAATAATCTGCCAACTTTTTCTATAGTGTTGTCTTTTATACCAGCTTCTAGTTTTCTCTTTTCATGATCCCACAATAAAGCTCCATACCTCATGCGAACATAACCAATGTCAATCTATTTAGGAATATCTCTACCATGAATGACATATTCAGCAAACACACAAATAAATGCTCCACAATCACTATGATACAAAAAAAAGTGAAATAAACATTTAAAAAATAAATGCAATAAGATACCATTGAATTTGTTGTGGCAGCTCATCAACCATTTTTATCGGCAAAGTGTCATTTCTAGATTTGTCAATGACCTTCTCAAGATAGAAATTGACCTTTTTCAGAAAGTACGGTATCAATGTTTGGTAAGGTAACATCACTTTTTGAACAACTTTATCACTGTGCCTCGTATGGTTGAATTCATATACATATATACACCAATCAGTAAAGTCAAAAACTCCCAAAATCTAGTGTCCAAGTTCAGATTTTTCTCGTGGAACATAAACAACAAATAAAAAGTTTTTGAAAGCTTTAATAAAATTGAAAAACAACTTATAAACCCACAAGTTAAGTGTTCCATCCAGATCAAGAGAAAAAGCCTTCGAAATTGGAGTCATTGTATCTTTTGCAGTTTTTTCCGTCAACTCAAGTGCTCCAACAATTATTGTTATTTCATCAGGTGTCAAATCCCCTCCTTTTCTAGACTGTCATAGCAATAAGAATAAAAAAAGTTGAGGCATACAGTTAAAGGAACATAATAAATTGAAAACAAGGTTCAACTAGCTATGACACCTAATCTTTTTTAGATGAAATTGGTTGTGTAAGAGGATTGTGTTCATGCATACATACAAAATATTGCATGTCCAGAGATATATTTACACTTGCTTAGATTAGCATTAAAATTTGGGAAATACTGAATAGATTATCTCATTGCCATGGAAATCCACAAACATTTTTAGTTCAGCTATCCGTAGAAGGGCAGCGTGCTCCTTAACTAACATCAAATCCAAGAAGTAAAAGAAAAACCCAGGATGAAGTTAATATCCATTTACTTTATCAAGCTAACTATAAGATCCTTAACAACAGAAAGTAGCACTGAGAAATTCTCTCAAATTACTACATGAGGTTTTGGCTTTTTTTTTTTTCAATTCTAAAGATGAATATCCGTGTATCTTAATAAAGAAACTGATGGATATTTTACATATCAAGTTATTAGCATGAGAAGTTTCTCATTTATAGTAATAACAAAAAATAAATAGAGATAGAAAAATGGAGTAACTATGATATTATTATTAATTTTTTCCTTCCGTTCGGATTTACTTGTCACTATTTTCCTAATTTTATTTTCATTTTTACTCATCATTTTTGACAAATCAAGAAAAAACAAAATAAATAATTTCATTTTTTACCCTTAGCATTAATTACTTATCCTCAAAATCATTTCCAATACCTATTACTAAACATCAATTGATAGTGGTAATATTGTAAAGTCACTATACCAATCATTGTTTTCTTAATAGTTGTGCCACATCAAAATATGACAAGTAAATCCAAACGGAGGGAGAACATAACCAAGGAACTCCTCCATTCAACTTTATGTTGCATTCTTTCAATTTCTTTCCAATCTACAGAAAAGGAACAAAGCATACAAATTAACCACCATAGCGTATATGAGTACATATAATGGGTTTATGTAGTTTTATTTCTTAAACCCTGTCATCTAACTCAGATTGAAAGTACAAGGTGGCAACCAAACACACAGATAGTGCAATATCTCTCTCTCTCTCTCTCTGGTAGTAAAACATCAAAACTTAACAACTCTACATAAGTAAATTATAGAATGTGATTGTTGTGCTTTATACCTTACTAATTGGATAAGCAATGGGGAAGAATAACTAGAGAAGAAGTTGAACAAGGGGTGCTACAGTGGATCTAACTTTCAATCCATAGCAAGTATAGATTGATTAAGGAATTATATGTAAATGTAAAACCGACGAACCTAGTTAGAGGACAAGAGCCGAGCAGACTCCATAGCTAACAAGCTGAAAGGTTAAGTTGATGAATATAGTAGACCACATCTCTGAACATGAGAATCAATTTAATAGATACCAGTACTACTGCTCTCGACGGTACAAGCTTGTCCAAGAATATAGGAAGAGACTACAACGAAAAAAGAGAAAAGTAATATATAGGAGAAAAGTAATAAATAAGCCGACAGGGGTAATAAAAGGATAACTATTGCCAAATAAGTATTGGTACACAAACCTCCATTTCTAAGGATTTGCCGATCAAGAGTTTGCAAAGCAATAGATGTTGGTTTTTTACCACCGAAAGTATTATAGCTGTAAAAGAAAGGAAGAATACTTTAAAAGGCCGATCAAAGCAGACATAGGTACAACTCAAACTGTGCACAACACTGCTTCTTTTCGAACTTATCCCACTATAAGCCCTATTCTAATATGGGTGGTTATTGATACAATTGTAGACCTATGATACGTAAAGTAGCTTAAATTTTGTAATTGTGCATTCCAGGTATAAGAAGAATCATGTACCTTTTTCTCTTACTCTTTCAACTATTCAAATACCTTTTCTTGGGTACATAATCAATTCGTCATTCCTTTACTGTAAGCTTAATTCCACTATTCACTTTGCAATAAACCACATCAAAGCATTTCTAGACAGTTTATTCAGTTTTAAAGGAAAAATTTACTCTCTTTTACTTACTCATGATTTATAAACACCTTGCCTAAGTCAACATTCAACCTTTTCCAGAATTCCTTTAATATTTTAGGGTAGCCAATTCTATACATATATTTACCCAGCTGATACAAGTCAAATGGACACCTTAATTTTTGAAGATATGATTGGAGGTCATCATTTAAAGGCTCAGTACTTGGTCACCACGAGGGCACAAGAATATGCAAGGAAGACTCATTTTGAGCACAAGCAAGGCCGTGTGTGAAAGATTTCTTGGAGCATCAAAGACTTGAGGACTCACAGTTTTTGACAACTCTTAATGAGTCATGATTTAGTTATCTTCATTAAGGGTATTTTCGTCACTTCATTGGGTCTAAATGCACTCCATGGCCACCCCGCCCTTTTAAGGGCATTATTGTTATTTTGCCTTATCTTGTAATAGAATATAAATAGAACATTTTAAGTCTTTTTCTCTTTAGTTTTTCAATGTTTTAAGACTTGAAACATGAAACACCTTTAGTTGTAGGTCTTGGAATAGCCACCACACCAAAATGAGGGCAACAAGTGTCGATATAACTTGTGTTACAATGTTGGCTTAAGAAGTTGGTCTTTAGAGGAGGTAAAGTTCCTTTTGTGTCAACGTAGGAGTTAGGTTAACCATTGTGTGTAGTGTTAATGGTCCAACATTACCATATTCTTGGATTCTTAATATTATACCAACCATGGTCTAACTATCTATCCATTTTATTTATGTTGTAATCGTTTGTCTGTGTTCTTGTAATTCAAATCCGTGACTTGTTGTTCTTGTTTCATTGTTTTTGTTATTTTGTTGTTGTTAGCTTTTTTAGGTGATAAACACATCAATACATTGTGTTCTTGTTATTGATTGTTGAATCCGAGTGTGGTCTTCAAAAGGATCCTTAGATCTTTGATCTTGTGGACTGATTTTGAAGTGTGTTTCATGTTGTCCTTATAATTCTTGAATCCCCAGCTGAATGATTTAAAAGAAAAAGTCTTACTAGAGCATAGAATAAGCAAGAGGAAATAGAACTCCAAGAATTGAACATATAGAAATGTTTATAGCTTTACACCAAAGTTACAAAGTAGCAGCTAGATATTTAGCTAATCAACTACAGAAACAACATTGTTAAAGGGGTGGAGGCCAAATTTTCATCATCTTCAGTGTATACATAACAAAGAGAATGAATATTTTACAAAGGGGGCCAACTGACCCCTTCTACCTGTACAATATAAGGGTACATACACTCAATCCTCCCAGACCCCACTTGTGGCTTGTAGAATTACACTTGGTATGTTGTTGTTGGTTCGAATGATCCCCTTTTTCCCCTCTAACTATACATATGGATCTAGTGAATAGAAAAGTACAACTTTACACCAAATTGACAAAGGTAGCAGGTAGATATTAGTAGAAGCTGGATATTTATAAAGGGAATTCATCATCTACAATATACACACAAAAACTGTTTTTGACCTTATAATATGGCATATGAATTTTCGCCAGTGCACAACCTCTACTTAACTCTGCCCTTAGATCTACTAATGAAGTAAACGACAAGAGTGAAGGATAATAAATCAAACTTCCATGAAAAACAAGCAAACTAACAATAAAAATCCAAGCCAACAAACTTTAGCACTTCTTAATAATCCTAAAAAAAACTACTGATGAACATTAGCAGAAGCTGAATTTTTACCAAGACGTTCATCGTCTACAAAATACACATAATTTTTTTTTTAAGCTTGTATCCAAAGAACCAGAATAAATTTAACCATTACAAACAACCAAACAAGAAATACCGTCAGCATGTTCGACCTACCAGAAGAAATGGAGGAACAAAACAAAGGACAAGTCAAAAGCACATTACAAATGTAGATTAGGATAGCAAGTGATAATACCATGTCATTCAAAGGTCGACCACGCGTTGCAAGTTAATATAACCGCTCATTCAAATTCACATCAAAAGAGCCAAACCTTAAACATTCAGGCAACACATCTTTGAGAAATGAGAGATCTGTGGGTCGAAGCTTTCTTTCCTACACGTGCCATTGATGAATCCCAAGTTGTTTCTTCAAAGTATGGCAATTATCATCGATTCAATCCACACAATAGTTTTTACATCTTGCTAATTGAATAAAAATCAACATAACTCCAGACAGATCTGATGCATTCAGATACAATTGATGATTATTATTCAATTTCTTTGGCAATTCATTATCTATCACCACCACCACTGTTACTCCTACTAGCTTTCTTAATTTTTCTCCTCAATTATCTTAACTTAGACCATATCAATAGTCAATAGCTCTTACACCATGATGTAAAGGAGGATCAAGAGAAAGAGGAGAAATGAGGATAATCTCCAAGGTGAACCAAGTCGTGATCCAATGGTTGATGATCAATATCATGAGTCTATTTGATTGAAATTGGATGAAGAGAAAGAGGAAAAAGTGAAAGAATATTTGAGAAATGAGGAAAAAAATAAACAACGAGAATGAATATCTGAGGAAAAAAAAAGAGAAATAAAAAAACTCTAAATAAAGTTTAAAGACAAATAAATTAAAAAAATTAAAAAAAATTTAAGACATAGATAATGGTTGAGAAAAATGAAAAAGAAAAAAAAATAAAGGTTGAGAAAAATAAATTAAAACATGAAAATAAAGTTAAAGGAAAAAATAAAAACTAATAATAATAAAAAACAGAATAATAAATTTAAAGGAAAAAAATAAAAAAGTGAAAAAAAGGTAGAATTATAAAAGTAAAGGAAAAACAAAAAAGTGAAAATAATAAAAAATATAATTTGTGAGATAAATGAGTATGGAAAGTTTAAAAATATATTTGAGGTGTAGAGGGGCAAAATGATACATTTAGTATATTAAAAAGTAAGGAAGACTATTCTTCAAAGATATTCTTATTCAGGGTCAAATATCTAAAGCTACCCATATTTGGGTCTATAGCATGCAATTTTCTGTGCATCATTAGTTTGGGACTGCATAATTAGTCGGAGAACATCCACATTACCCAACTATTCGTTGACTCCGACAACTAACTTTTATCCTTTAACCCCAATGGCACCAACTCTACCTGGTTGTATCAAGGAAGAAATTTGTCCGAATTCACTTGTTAGCCTACTGTCTAGTCCTCTTGGGCATCATGCGAGGATAATATGGCATTTCATTCTTACTAAAATTTCAATACTATCCTTGCATGATGTCCAGAGGACTAGACTACTAGTGTTTTTGCAAATGAACTCGACCAATAGTATGGTCTTCCTTGATACAACCAGATATAGTCAATGGAGTTGGCTTTAGACGAAAGAAGAGAAAAGAGAGCAAGCAGTTGTACTTGAAAATTTCTAGCTTTCAATTTATGTCACAGAAAGCAACTAAAGGGTGAAAAATTAATGAAGAAAAGAAGGGTTTTTATAGTTAGTATGATTTGCTTTTACAAAGATAATATTTGGAAATTTTATAAATAACATTCTATATACATTGATTTACATTAGATTTTCTCATAAGTCAAAGTTGTATTTATCAATCTTAACAACCAACCAAAAACATAATATTCTTAATAAAAAAATCAACATAAAAAAAAGGCAAGTGAATTATTGTTATTATTAATTCATTTTTTCTAGTCAACCCACATTGCATAAAAAATTCCGCAAGATGATATGACTAGTAAGTATTAGATTTACAAGATTACCAAGAAAGAATTTTTTTTAAGGAACAAATTATAAGAGAGAAAATGATTAGAACAACATAAATAACAATCCATTTTAATCTTGTTTTTTGATGTAACTGAAAATCAAGTTGTTTGGAAGTCAAGTAAAAATTGACATTCATTATGACTTTAAGAAAGATCCACAGATCCACAATTGGCGTCCATTAAATTAATTTAAGTCATTATCTATTAAACTAACATTACTTGACAGAAAAATTGAAAAAGAATTAAGATTATTTTTTATTTTAAGTATCAAAAACAGTTGTATTTTTTTAAATATGCGAATTGGGTAGACTGAAAACATATTTTTTTTCGTGTGTATGACACGACCCGAACCGAGGCCCAAATCGACACGGGCATTTCAAACCATGAAGGCCCGAGAGCTAATTGGCAATCATACATACCAATCATATATTTATAAGGAAATGCGTAAAAGATAACAAAACGGAAACATGGTCATCTGATTATATTAAGAAAACAACACGGCATAAGTTCAACAAGACTCAAATCTATCTAAAACCTGTATGCGAAATCTCTACTAACTGAAGGAAACCAATATCTGTTTGAAGATCGGGACAAGGGCCCCGGTCGGACCATAAACCAAAACCAAATGAGATTAACACAAGTGAACAAGACGCCTTTCGAGGCTCACTAACTTTTAATGTCCGACAACAATATACTATTTAGCAAAACCGCTCGACTGGGCCTCTGAACGTGAAATATAGAGGGTCAATACAGATGTTGTGGTACGTAGAGTAATCCAAAATAACATACTTTTATATAGCATAAGTGAGAGAAATTTATCAAATATTTTACATGCAATATATGAAAATGAATGGGCATACTTAAAAGAATTTACAACATTTCTTGAAACCATGACTTACTCTTTATCTTTCTTCTGAGCTAGGTGGTACACCCTATAACTCTACAATCCCACGGGCTATAAGGAATCCACCCTTAACTAGGCGGTCAAGCCCCTATCCCAAGTTTGTCCAAAGGGTTAGAGTCTCTATCTCTAATACACTAAGGGGCAAAAAGCCAACGAATGGTCCCTCTTAGGGATATAATAAACCCGCATCGACAAAACATCATTTCCCAAAATGATCCTTTCCGCTCAAATGCCTTCTTTGGATGACCACCTAACTCTCTTTAAATCCATTTTTAACTCTTTAAGACATCCATTCTTTGAAATCAAAATTTAAAAATCTTACTCTGTTATGACATTCATTTGTTTGGTATCGTCATACCAAAACTTTCAAGTCATATCTCTAAGCCATAAAATATCTAACCAGTACTTTCATTCAAAACAATCTTTAGAACACCAAGTCATTCAAATAGTACAGGAGGATTTCTATATAGAATTAGATGAAACTTATGCAAAGACTCTCTCTTTCAACTCTTAAAACATATGGTGGTCCATTACTTTTAGCAAAGCATGCAACTCTTTAAATCATCACTTTTCATCTATATTAACAAGAAACAGCCTCTCTTAAATTCAGAACCAAAACAAATTCTTAAACGATAGTAAATATATTTGTATTTATGCTTCTCAATATGCAATTGAATAATTCATGACATTTGTAAACAAGAGGCTTTATAACAAGAGAGGGATTATAAATGTTTATGCTCTCAATTCAACATTCAAACTCAAAATACATACATACTTATTTACGAGTACAAATCAAATTTAGGGGAAGGCCTCAAGACCAAAACAAATCAAATTTAGGGGAAGGCCTCAAGACCAAAACATTATCTCACTGAAAGAGTTCACAAAACATACTTTTTAATGTAATTCAAAACCCTTCATAAATACATAATTTCTCAATGTTCAAAACATTATTAAAATGATTTCATCATACCCATATAGTTTAGAAAATCCCACATACCTTAATGATGAAGAATTTGTGAAAAGATTAAACCTTTAAGCGTGATTCCCCAAACCCTAAGTTGTTTTTCTCCTCTTGTCTTTTAGATCATTAGCTAATGATTTTCTAGGGTTAAAACGTGTTTTAGGGACTTAAATATGTGTTAAGATGTTTAGGGATGGTTATTGGGAGACAAAAGACCATGTTGCCCTTGAAATACTCAAAAATAGAGTTTCTACACCACTTAGCCATAGGGTTTGCGACTCCATATCCATTGCAAACATTGAAGTTGGTGGCACCAAGTCTATGGAAAACATTAGTCTTTGCGTCACCAACCTTATTTCCAACCTTTTCTAGTGAGCCTTGGTGATGGTAAGCTATAGTTTGCGGCGCCTACTTAGTTTTGAGGTCCTTAAACACCCCCAAAACCCCCCAAAATGTCAATACATGATCTAAAATCTCTACTGTGGTCCTAAGGATCATTTTAGATGCATCAAATGAATGTTACAACTATAGGGTGTCACAATCATACAACCTGTATGGTGCCTTATTCAAATACTCATAACCTCTTACTCCGGACTCAGATTGATGAACGGTCGGAGGTGTTGGAAAGAAGACTCAAATGCACTTAACTTGATATATAGTAGGCCACATGAATATGTATATACTATGATAAACATTCAATGGAAATCGACCCATGCAAAATCGCCGACTAAAAATCAACTAATAGGAAAAGTTTTCAACTTGACTTTGTGTTAGGGGATATTTGTGACCTAAATTCATATTCAAAGGTATTCAAACACTATAGGATTTAAAATCACACATATCTTAACAAGGATTCATTGGGTTCTTCTCTATATGTGTAGGAACGATGGTTTAAATGCTAGCCCAAAGGTGCGGCTATTACATTATCTCCCCCTTGGGATCATTCATCCTCGAATGATGGGTAGTGACATTTTTACGCTCTAAAAGTATGAAATAATGAAAGTAACCTCGCATTGCACATTTCTCCTCAACAATATATGCAAAGACATCAAAAGAGCTTCATGATAACCCCTATTGAAACGTCTAAGCACGAAGCATGAGATATAAGAATTGACATAGGGATGACCTTGCACATGATATCTTGGGATCATAATCATCACGGCATATGATGTGAGTTTATTTGGTGACATTCTCTACTTTACAAGATACAATGAATAGATGTTACACCTAGAAACACTACTCATCTATGGACCAAACAAAAATTAACATACTTCATTATTTCCAACTTACAATTATCCCATAACACTTCTAACCACAAGAGTTTAAGTCCCGCCATGTAATACTCCTACGTTAAAGCCTAAATCAGAGAGAAGAGGAGCTAGCTTAAGCTATGGGACCTCATACCCTACATATCTTTAAGGATATTACTTCACCTTATCACTACCATCAAACACCCTCGAGTCTTAATTCAGGGAGTACTAACCACATAGCACTTTGGTTTGAGTTTTCATCAATCATAATATTCAAGCCTATCATTACTACACCCACTTCATGGATCTCCCCACTAGGACCAGCAAATTGTATCACTATTACCAAGATTTTTTTTCCTCATATATCCTTTCTAACTATTTCACTTAAAGAAAGTTCATCTCCTTCTTTTCCCCTTCACCTATAACCTTAGCTCAAGAAATTACATCAAAATTTTCACATTGGAGAACATCTACTCCCTTACGTAAGACATTACTAAACTTTCACAACCACCATCACACTAATATACGGAGGGTTATTGGGGAACCCGAGCATAAGCATCATGAATGGGAGTAACACTATTAGATTATAACTTATACTTATTACACTACTCAAGGAGGGACATAAGGTAAAGATATGATATAATCATGAAGTGCTTTATATATCAAGTGTCTTGATCATAAGTAGAGAGACACTCTGGCATAAACACAACATAGCATGAGTCCTTAGGACAAACCATAGTGATAAACATAAGTGCTTACATCATTAGTCGTATAACATAAGTTTAGGATTCATGAAGTCAACAATTGAGACAAGGACATCTACTCGAAGCTATCGCTTCTCATTTTCAGATGTGAAATAGTCATGAGTTCACACAACTTTATCATTTTGGGTAATCCCGACATAAAATGAATTAGTAACATTTAGGAAGCATATTTTATTAGAACCAAGCATTTTGTGAGACATGAATTTTTATCGATCATGAGCAACATAACATATACATTGAATATCTGGAATATTAAATTACTAAGGGACATTATTGCTTCTAGTTTAGAGGTCGAAACATGAAATTAGTTACATAGAGATCTCAAACCTTAGCTATAGGAAAGATTTGAATACATAAGACTTTGGATGAATAACCTCTTAAATTGGAGTAGGAGGGGCTTTCTTGCATAGGAATTGATTTTATCATGATTCTTACTTGAAACTTGACACCACAAGAAAATACGGGAACTACTTAATTCATCATATCCCCCTTAGATCAAAGTCACAATCCTAAACTTAAGGACATATCTTCTCATTAAATCTTACAAGAAGAACACTTAACACAATGGGGTATCACCATATACATAAATGCTAAACTTCCCCTTTTTAACTATACTCTAAAGGCATTGCTTTCCAAGAACGCTACTCCTAATTTTCACCATCCTCTATAGCAATCACCTACAACTCCCAGTCTCATGAGCATACCCATCCTCATGCCTTATCACATAAAAATTCACTCTCCACTACTTAACATTCTAACATTAGACCATTAATTACATAACTTACATCATAATAAAATATTTAAGACTATACCAAAGGAACATACTGTCTACTTATAGTTCCTCCATTCATCTCTAAAGAAAATCATGCAATAACTCCTTAGTCTTCTCCGTACTACGAGATTCTAGAATGAAATCTAGCTACACGTAACACTAGTACACATCACACTTTATCTAACAACATACTACCTCCGGGTTCAACTTATTCTTATACACTCACGGTTTTATACACTTAATGACTCAACCACAATTCATCATTTTAACACTAGTCCTCATGTACATAAATACCATAATTATCCACTCCTTTTTGTCACAAGTTGCCAACCTAAGCTATTTCACACCCCATATTAAGCCTACTAATTCATTCCTATAAAACATACATCACTAATCTTAAACTACTATCCTTTTTACCACTACCCACATCTCAAGTTTAAGCCTATAGCCTACAATCAGGGTGAATATCACTTACATTTCTTTTAAAATACATACCCGGATTTTACATCTTCACCTGTAATTGTTATTAACGTTTTTTATTTTATTCTTTTTAATTTTTAATTTATAATTTTCAAATTTATCATATTTCATTGTTTTATTGTTTAAAAGTATTTTACTTTTATTCATGCAGTGATATTTTAATTGTAATACTAATCGCTTATTGATTATTTTTTAGAGAGGTAAATTGCATGGTCATATATTTTAAGAAGTTGTGATTCTTTTATTGTTTGAATATTAAGATGCTAGAGTTAATTTATTTCTCATACTAGCTTTTGTATCATTGCATTTAGAAGTTTTATTTTCCATGACCTTTTAATCAATTAATGTGTTGTTTTAGTAATATTTTGTTTTATTACATTGCATTACAATATTGTTAATTAAAACATTTAAAATACATGAAGCTTAGGCCCCATGCCTCGAGGCTTTCGACTCACCCCTGCTAAGTAAAATGCAATGTCTCCTACACCACCGCCTTTTAAAACACTGATTTAAAGTATGCAATTATTTAATTTCTATTACAACGATTTGATGTGAATAAATAATGGTGGTATATATATATATATTATATACTCGTTTTCAGTTTTACCTTCCTATGAAAATGATTGCCAGCTTAGGTACCATATAACCTAGACAAGGCATGTAATAAACTTTTCATTTAGTAAAAGTAGTTTTTTTAAAACAGAAAAAAATATTTTAATATGAATAATATAATATTTCTAGACAGATTAAAGATATAAGGAATTTATTTTTGATTTAACTAAAAGAAATTGATATAACTTGTAATTACATGTGCAAAATTCTATTTTTTTTTTCACCTTTTGATAATGTTGCACGAACTAAAACTTTCATATTTATATCTGATGATTGTACTATTATGAAGGAGTTAAAATTAAATGTTAATCTCCAAATTATTTACTCTCTTTAACTAATTTTATCCAACAAACTGGTCAGTTCATAGTAAATGAGAGGTGTGAATGGAAAATGGAGAAAACCAAGTGGAAGAGAAAAATTGAGATCACACCAATATGAAAAGTGTATTCAAAAATAGGAAAGCTTACTAAATTCTCCCACATTTGTGGGAGAAAGGAGATTTAAAGTGTTTATATTGTTAAACACACTCCCACATGGATAAGTGAGGCAAGGCATAAGATATGCCTCGCACCGTCGTCGTTGTCGCTCGCTCGGCTTCGATTTCGGCATTGGAAAATGAGATCTATTTTTTGGATAAATTTTATTTGATGATCCGAATCTACCAAAATGCAACAGTCATGTTGTTTTAGAAGGAAAATATGGTAATTGAATCAGAAAATGTTGAATTCTTTAAAAACATTTACCCGTATAAAATTAGACATGAACAGTCTAGTGGAGGATCTAAACGACATCAAGATGAACCAAGTGAGAATGTACATAATGAAGAAAATCCAAGACGTAGTATACTTCAAAGAATGTCTACTTCATTTGGATCGGATTTTGGAACATTTGTCTTAGAAAATGAGCCTCAAACATTTAGGGAAGCGATGACATCTGCGGACTCATCCTTTTAGAAAAAGGTAGTCAATAGTTAGATTGATTCAATCTTAAGCAACCATACATGGGAATTAGTTGATCTTCCTACCCAAAATAAACCTTTAGGTTATAAATAGATTTTCAAAAGGAATATCAATGCGGATGACACTATTGACAAATAGAAGGCAAGACTTGCAGTAAAGGGCTTCAAACAAAAAGAAGGCCTTGATTAATTTGATACATACTCGCCAGTAATAAGGATAACATCGATTCAAATCTTAATTACCTTAGCAACGGTATATGATCTTCAAATCCATCAAATGGATGTGAAAACTGCTTTTCTAAATAGAGAATTGGAGGAAGAAATATACATGGAATAGCCTGAGGGTTTTTTAGTTCCAGGAAAGGAAAACAAGGTGTGTAAACTTATCAAGTAATTATATGGACTAAAGTAAGCACCAAAACAGTGGCATGTGAAGTTTGACCAAACCATGTTGCCAAATGGATTCAAAATAAATGAATGTGATAAATATTTTTATATTAAAGACACTCCAAATTACCAAGTCATTGTATGTTTATATGTGAATGATATGTTGATCATCAGTAGAGACATTTCTGACATAAATGCAATAAGACGAATGCTCGAGAGAAAGTTTGATATGAAAGACCTTGGAATTGTAGATGTAAGCTTAGGTATAAGAATCCATCGAACTCCGCAAGGGTTGGCATTGTCACAGTCTCATTATATCGAAAAAGTACTTGACAAGTTCAAGTATATGGAATTCAGTATTGCCAAGACTCCATTAGATGCGAGTTTGCATTTCGAAAGAATGAAGGTCAAAGTGACTCGCAATTGGAGTACTCAAGAGTATTGGGATGTTTAATGCATATAAGGAATTGTACACGACCAGACATAACATGTACTATCAGTAAATTGAGTTGGTACACAAGTAATCCCAACAAAATTCACTGGATGGAAATGAAAATAGTTTGGGGTATCTCAAATACACTCAAGATTATGCTTTGTATTATAATAAATATCCTGCGGTACTTGAAGGATATAGTGATGCAAATTGGATCACAGGATCGAACGAAGTAAAATCCACAAGTGGATATGTATTTACTATCGGTGGAGGACCAGTCTCTTAGAAATCATCCAAACGTACTTGTATTGCTCGCTCTACAATGGAATCTAAATTTATCGTATTGGATAAAGTTGGTGAAAAAGCAGAATGGCTCCAAAATTTCTTAGAAGATATTCCTTACTGGCCCAAGCTAGTTGCACTAGTATGTATACACTGTGATAGCAAAGCAACAATAGGTAGGGCAGGGAGCATGATGTACAACTATAAATCTCGTCACATACGACGGAGACATAATACCATTAGGGAACTTCTCTCTAGTGGAATTATCACTGTTGACTATCTAAAGTCAAAGGATAATGTGTCGGATCCACCTACAAAAGGCCTATCTATAGAAGGAGTGGAATGGAATCCAAGGGAATGGATTTAAGGCCAAAGATAAGTCATCATGGTGGTAACTCTACTAGCATACTGGAGATCCCAAGATCTAGGTTCAAGGAGATCAAACAAAGTTGTGTCTAATAGGTTCAACATTGTCAATTACCCAACCCATTCTCATGATGTTGACAATGTATAGTAATCAAGGATAAGACTTAAAGTGAAAAGTCTTTTAATGATTATCTAAATTTGGCAGATTTGACAAAATAATTTAATCTATAGTATTGAATATTTAGAAATCACCTATGTGAGGGAGAAGTGAAATCCTCTTCAAGGAGAATATAAGTAAAGGCCTATTCTCTAAGCTTTCATGAAACCAAAAAGTTTTCATGCCTGAAAAGAATAAAACCGTGAGAACCATAAACGATAAAAGGTTGGTTGTGTGATATGTTTTGTCTAGTTGTACATTAAAGCTCTACGGTTCAAAGATATCAAACTACCGATTGACCGAATGCATCCAATACATGTTCACTACAGAAATTTCAAAGGGAAACCACTTATCCAGATGCAATCAGTCTTTGCTTGATGATCACATACTTGTCCGTAAAACTTTTATGAAAAATAACCATTCCCCATTTATATGAGGGATTTTTGGTTTCATAGTAAATGAGAGGCGTGAATGGAAAATGGAGAAAATCAAGTGGAAGAGAAAAATTGAGATCATACCAATATGGAAAGTGTACTCAAAAATAGGAAAACTTACTAAATTCTCCCACATTGGTGGGAGAAATAATCTTTAAAGTATTTATAATGTGAAACACACTCCCACATGGATAAGTGAGGCAAGGAATAAGAGATGCCTCGTGGCGGTAGCGGCAGCGCTCTGTCGGTTCGACTTCGGATTTGAACAAATTTTATTTGAAGATCTGAATCTACTAAAACGAAACAGTATTCTCTATTTATGCGTCCAGCAGTAGATGCAATGCTTCAGAAATTTCGAACTGATGCTTCTGTAATTCCGAACAGAACTAATGCTTCAAAATAGTTGCACTGTTTTGAACTGATGTGCCGTTTCAAAAGAATGCAATACTTCAGCTAAAGGACATAGTGATTCATGGAGAGAGATGACTGTTCAGGAAAAGATGCAATCTTTGGATGAACAGACATGAATTTATAGAACATGTGTAACCTTTGACATGAACCATTGCCTCTTTTCGAAAGAGGAGAAGAGGCGTGTTTGGCTATAAAAACCTGCTTTCTTTCACAGATTTTGATATGAGAAATTTCAGAATAAAAAATACTCTTTTTCTCTTAAAAATTTTGTATGATCATTCAAACTATTGAGTGTGTTCAACGAGTCCAAATATTTGAGGTACCGCTATATTTGGATTGAAGGCCATTTTATCATGGAAGGAAAATTCTGCAACTTCGAGTAAACTGAGGGGTATTATTTCCTTAAGGAAACTCCGTGAATTCGGACGACTTAGCCTTATTCATTTTTGTTTCATCTATTTTCTGAAAAAATAAAATACACCTCTTGAAAAGGTCATTTTGATCTTGTGTTGAGGGTATTTGATATACTTCATTGTGTTCTTGTTTATACTTGAACTCTAGTTGAAGTTGTTGTTCTGCATATACAGATTCTGCGTACCCGTAGAAGGAAATAACACAAACAACCATTAGATATGTATTTATCTTATCGTGTAATCTTTCAGATAAACAAATTTGCATATGCATTATGCTAGTACATCAGTTACCTATAATTTATTGAGATAACATGGAACCTCATTCCTAAGTAAGAATCTTGTCCTCCATAATCGTGTGAAGCATAATGCAATAGACTTTCACTTTTCCCGCCACCATATGTTGAAAAAAAAGGTTCGTGTTAAACATATTCAAGGTAATGACCAAATTGTTGACACTTTCAACAAAGCACTAGGTAGGCCTGCATATACGAGCAATCTATTCAAGTTGGGGTTAGTGACCCATCACTTAACTTGAGGGGTGCCTATTTCTCCATGGGGAATAACAAAGACGTGATGAAAGGGGAGATGAGTGTTCCTAGATGGGCTGATTTAGCTGATGGAGAGGAGTAGGTTTCACCTCTTCCTTTGAATAGCAAATTCAGTTCAGAAGGTTCCATATTTGTTTCTAAAAGTGCACCATAATAAAAAATTAGTCAGGGGCCTTAGCATCAGGACTTAGTCCAATTAACACTTATTTAAGTGATTTGACCGAGAATTTTTTATAAAGAAGAGGGAGAAAATATGTTGGATATGTGCTTTGATAAAGTGGCTAGAGATGGAATCTCACCTCAAAAACAAAATAGTGGAAGCAATAAAAATACACATGAGAGGCATCATAACTGGGATGGTAAAGTGTGGGGAGTATGTTCCAAGACACCTACCAATGCGACCGACAAAGCAAAACCATACAACAGTGTCAATAGCTTCAACAAAATTCAATAAATCCAAGAATAACTGATGAACTATCAATGTTGTTGGACAGATTGGAAGATTCAGACAAGAGAAAATACATCAGGTTACTTTAGACGGGCAAACTTTCTTTTTTAAACTTATGCATTTGGAGAAAGGAAGTTTAAGTTTGATAACTTAAATTTCATCCTATATTTTATATTTTTGTACTGTTTAAGCATCATCATTTGTAATATCATCATAGGGTATGTTACATACTCTGTGATGATTATAAGATACCTAGTTCTCTCTAGTTCTTATTTTCTTCATGATCGTTGATTAATAGTGGTTCATTACCTCATTAGGATTGGTAAAGGAAGGCCTAATTCCCCTTATTTATCCATGTTAAAGATTTTTATTATTAATAAAAGGCTTCTAGAAACACTGTAGTATAAATTAGCCCCAAAAAAGGAAAAAAAGACTACACACAGTAGTTCGTGATATTCATTTTGGTTATGAGATCGATAGATTTGGTCTAATCAAATCTAGTGTAAATCAATGGATATACAATATTACTTATATGATTTTCAAATATTATCTTATCAAAACATGGCACACCAACGTACAAAAGCCTTTTTATGTTTAGGTAGGTTTTAAAGTTAAATCAGGTCTAAATTATAAAAATTACCTTACACGCCTTTTTACCCTTTTAGACTCAATCTAACTGAATAAACACAATCATTTATTCAATTCTAACCCAAGCTCGTTTTATGGTTAAGTAGAAGAGAGATTTTTTTTTCCCATTTGGATCGGATTTGGAGGGCTAAAAAAATGGGTGACTTAATTTTCTAAATCTATCAATTAAAAAAAGACAGTAAAGACTTGAATGGATGGCCTTTTGAAATTAGAAGATCACTTTCAGGATTTTTCTTTAAGTTAGTGAATATAGGCCAGTTATGAAAAAGGGTAAATATACACTATTTTTTTAATGAGGGATATATCCCCTCGAAATTATTTTTTACTTTACTAATTAACTCCTTGTACGTAATCAAATACTTCAAAACTTGCATCACTGATTATTACTATCATTTAGATCAAGAAATTAAAGCTACAATTTCGACCATGACAACATAATAAAAATATTTCCTTAGTCCATTTAACTGAACAAAAATAACTTAAGTCTTTCATATCATTATTTTTAAGAATTTCAGGAAAATATGATCAGAATTTTACTCCAACATCATTTAGGTTACCTAATGAGTTGGAGATGTTGGAGTACGTCCACACTATCCAACTCTTTGTTGCCTCTCGGAGAACAAACTTCTACCCACTATCTATCCTACTGGACAACCTACAAGGGTAATACTTCAACGTACAAGTATAAAAACAACGGTAATGGTTTTATGTTTGTAGGTTGATGTTTAACCTGGTAGGTTGTAAAGTAGAACTAGAAAGTGGGCTTGCAATCGAACTCCACCAAGGTCTTACTTGATACGACCAGATAGAGCTGATAAAGTTGGCTTTAAAGGAAATAAGCTTGTTGTTGGAGTCAATGAAGAGTTGGGCGGTGTGTACTCCAACAAAAAGAGAAAAGAGGAGCAAGTAGTTGTGCTTGAAAATTCCTAACTCTCAAGGTGTTAGAAAAAGCAACTGAAGGGTGAAAAAGTAAAGAACAAAAGAAGAATTTTTATAATTGATATGAGATGATTTTACAAGATAATACGTAAGAATCTTTTAAATAACTTTATAAATACAATGATTTACATTAGATTTTGTCGAAAGTCCGAATTTGATCAAACTTATCCATCTTAACGACTTACCAAAAGCATAGTATTCTTAGTAAGAAATCAACATCACAAAAGGTAAAAGAATTATTGTTATTAATTAATTTTTTGACCAGTGAATGACAATTCAATATAAAATCATGCAAGATGATATGAAAAATAACGAAATCCTCCACACCCTCGAGAGGAGGGATCAAAACCCAGTGGAAACATCTGTTTTTTAGCCTTTTTTCTATTACCTTTTTACCTTATATTTCCCAGTCAACTCTTTTTTTTTCTTTCAAAAAATGAATAATTTATATTTTCTTTACGTCTTTGTTGCCTCACGACTAATTCCATTTCTACCGCCACCTCCCCTGCCCGTCCCTTTTTGTTGTCCAAATATTACTTTATTTTATTAGAAAATTACAAATTTAAAATTTTGAATTCCCTCTGCTAATGAGTAGATACTATGTTTTTCACAAGACAAAACTGTGCAGCTTGGAAACGAATTTTTTTTTTTGGAATCTCTATGCTATGCCTAGTGGGTATATTTTATTAATATTGAAAAATCACATACAAACGAGACAGAACAAAAACTAAAGCAAAATCCAAAGAAAAATCAAGCAACTGTCCTCAGCATTTATGACAATAGATTCATCCTTTAGGGCAGCAATTTGGGTGATTTCAGATAAGTGTTAATGGAGTTGTAACTGGTCCAAATAGTGAGGAACACTTCTCACATTCACAAATGGGAGTGAACTGATAACACTCAATCTACAGCTCTCGTAGGAGTGTAAAGCAGTCGTTGTCAAATATATAACCCAACTGGGTTGGGTATCGATCCCACAGGGAATAGCCGGTCAATAAGTAAGCAAAGATTATTAGACTTTTGGTGAAAGTCTCGTAAAAGGGGGGATTGTAATGTGCAAGTACTGTAATCAAAATATTAAAGTAAGAACAGAAAATAGCAAAGTAAAAAGAATGAATGTTTAGTAAGATGTAAAACAATGAGAATTGAGAAGTTGGGGTTATGTCCACCTTATGAGTTGTACGTCTCTATTGGCTATGAGTTGTGCAGAATTCAGACATGTATGTGCTTATAGAGAATTGTATTCGATGGTAAATCCAAACGTCTTTCGACCTAAAAAGGGACTATTTCACTTGAAGTCTTTCGAGCTTAAAGCGTATCTAATGGTACAAATTCTCCAAGAGGTTAATCCAGTTACGACACTAACTTTTTAATAGGGGATGGGACCCTATTACCTTGATATTATCTCTTTTCCAGACATATAACTTTTCTTTCGAACAAGTTAATGCTATACTGGCGTTATTCTATGCGTCTGCAGCCACAAGAATTTGCATTAAGATGAAGAGAGTAATGATATAAGCAGCATATGTGTCACGAATTCACAATCTCATAGCAATAGATAGTATCTCATAAGGCATCCATAACCCCAACAGAGAGGTTTAGTTACCCATGAGTGTGAAGGAAATCACAATAGACATTATTATTATACCACAATAAAGATTTCGTGTAGTAAGGTGTGGTAGGCGTTTAGGCGTGACTTCTTTGCAAAGTAACATTTCTCTTGTTGCAGAAATTAAGAATTGAATAGATGAATAGAAGAAGAATAAAAAGTAGAATTAATGGAAGAATTAGAATCCGAGTTGTAAGTTGTGGAATAAGAAGTAGAATGAGAATTATAACTAATGGATGAATGAATAAAAATCTCTAGCAAAATAGGGTATTTATAACACCCATATCCTATTCGTACTAAGCTAATGCATTACTTAACCCAATCCTACTAGGTTAATGTATCATTATCCTAATCCTACTAAATTACTGCATTATTATCCTAATCCTAATAAATTACTGCATTATTATCCTAATCCTAATAGGTTACTGCTGGTCCCCAAAGTCTTCAGAAATGCTGTTTTTGCCCGGGACAGGTTTTCCATGCGTCACTTTTGGTCCTTAGCATCCAAGCTTTCCCTTCCTTCTTTCGTGAAGCTTTCTTTGGCGTCAAGTTATCCATAAAATGCTGAAATCTGCATCATTTATACCTGAAACTTGCTAATCATGTTTGTTAGCTAACTTACAGGAAAAAGGACTAAAAGTGCATGAATTATATAATTTGTCCTCAATATGGGTAAAATATAGCACTTTAGGCGTGTAAATTCGCCTATCATCAACACCCCACACTTAAAGCTTTGTTCGTCCTCGAACAAACTATCATGTCCATCTAAACATCTACTTGGGATTTCACAGTAACAACACAAAATATTCATCAAGACAAGCACGTCAATCATTAACAAAGAGCAGTTTTCTGATCATTAGTAGAAACAATTTTAACCTCTAAGATAGACTCGTGATGGTAGTTAATTCGTATCCAAAAGTTAAGGCACAAAGAATCATACACAACTAACCAAAACTCGTCAACCATGTGTGTCTCACAATATATTACCCATAATCACTCACAAGCATAGTATATTTGTCGAAACATGGGTAGAAGGGTATCCTTGCTCTCGCTCTCACAAAGAATTCATATGCTTCAACTTATGACCATAGACTTGCCCTTAGTGTAATGCTCCACTAAATGTCAGAATGCTAAGCTTAGGATCAAATAGGTCTTCTACAGGTTGTAATGTAGGCTAAGGGACGGGTAGGACTATTTTGGCCAGAAATAGTGACTATGTTCTGATAACGCTCAATCAACAACTCTCGTAGGAGTGTAAAGCGGTCGTTAGCAAATATAGAACCCACCAAGGTTGGGTATCGATCCCACAGGGAATAGCTTGGTCAACAAGTAAGCAACGATTACTAGACTTTTAGTGCAAGTCTCGTAAAAAGGGGGGATTGTAATGTGTAAGCATAATATTCAAGTAAAAACTGAAAATAGCAATGTAAAAAGAAAGAATGTTTAGTAGGTTGTAAAACAATGAGAATTGAAGCGTTGAGGGTATGTCCACCTTATGAGTTATACGTCTCTATTGGCTATGAGTGTGTTGAATGCCAACATGCATGTGCTTATAGAGAATTGTATTCAATAGTAAATCCAGGCGTCTTTCGACCTATTCGAGGATTATTTCACTTTAACTCTTTTGAGCTTAAAGCGTGTCTAACGGTACGAATTCTCCAAGAGGTTAATCCAGTTACGACACTAACTGTTTAATAGGGGATGGGACCCTACTACCTTGACATTATATCTTTTCCAGACAAATAACCTTTCTTTTGAACAAGTTAAATGTTATACTGGCGTATTCTTGCGTTTGCAACCACAAAGAATTTAGATTAAGATGAAGAGAATAATGATTTAAGCAGCATACATGTCATGAACTCACAAACTCACAGCAATGGATAGTATCTCATTCGTCTTCCATAACCCCAACTGAGAAGTTTAGTTACCCATACGTGTGAAGGAGATCACGATTGACATTGTTGTTATACCACAATATTGATTAATTTGGTGTAGCTCAAGTGGTAGGCGTTTAGGCATGTATTCCTAGGCAAAGTAACGATTAACCTCTAAGATAGACTCATGATGGTAGTTAATTCGTATCCAAAAGTTAAGGTACAAAGAATCATACACAACTATCCAAAACTCATAAACCATGTGCGTCTCACAATATATTACCCATAATCACTCATAAGTATAGCATATTTTTCAAACATGGATATAAAAGTATCCTTGCTCTCGCTCTCACAAAGAATTCATATGTTGCAACTGATGTCCATAGGCTTGCCCTTAGTGTAATGCTCCACTAAATGTCAGAATGCTAAGCTTAGGATCAAATAGGTCTTCTACAGGTTGTAATGTAGGATAAGGGACGGGTAGGACTATTTTGGCTAGAAATAGTGACTATGTTCCTAAGCGCTTTAATACATCACATTATGCCATTAATACTTTCTTTTCAAACAACCTCTCTTCTTTCTTTTATTCTACCACCCTTTTTCTCCTCTTTTGTTTTTCAATTTTAAACATAACTAACTTTTTAGTTTTCCTTTCCTTTTTCTTTTCATAACACACCTCTTATGATAACAATTCTTTTTCATAACAAATTCAAGCACCAATACATTCTAAGGCCTCATACTCATCCAATTTCCTCTTATTTTGTCACATGACTCTTTCAATTTAAAGCACTTAGGGATTTTGATCAAATTATGGTCTTGAAAAAATGGATTAGGCTTACATATGAAGTTGTCAAAGAAAATAGGCTCAAGGCTCAAAGGGGTTAACTAGGATAATGTCCATGGGTAGGTAAAAAGAAGGTAAACAAGTATAGGTTGCCAAAGAAATGCCTAAATCATCTCCTAGACTTACACTCTTTATTTTCGCTTTACATACCTACCAGGAAAGTTCTAGCATCATCCATAAACATAGAATATACTATTATCTCACTCACACAAGGCACATGGTCGACTTTATTGGAAGTAATATAGACTCTCGAGCCAACAAGTGAAGGAATTGAACTACACAATATCACATAATGAGTCACAATTAGAGCCTAAACGTCTCAATAGTCATGATTTTAGCACAAACTCTTGTTATAATCTCATGCTGCCTATTAGAATAATTTCATGCGAAGCTAAGTAAAAAATTAACTATTAAAAAAAAAACTTAACTTAAACTAAAAAAAAACACACACAAAAAAACGAAACAAATAAAACAAAGTAAACAAAGTGAACAAACAAAGTGAACGAACATAGATGCGGTAGAGAAGTATAGCATGCAATACCGCTGCCCCACACTTAAACGGGACACTGCCCTCAGTCGAAAGTAAATAGAAAGAACCTGGTCAGTCGGACTCTTCCTCAATGTCGGGGGTCATACCCCCTTCGTCGGAATCATCATAAGTGTCTTTGTCAGAGTTCTCCTCCACGTCGGAATCTGGCAAGTGTCGATCATCATCGGTCGGCACATCATCGTCTAGAGGTTCCTCAAAGTATGAGCCTACTCCTCACATCTCCCGTGCATGCATATTCATTGGATAGTCATGGTCCAGTTGTTAGAGCTCTGCAGCAGTTGGAACACTTCCACCACTCATCATTGTAAATCGTGTCATGCCATAAAGATGACGGAAGAAACTCTCATCATGAGCATGTCTCTTCGAAGTAGTAAGGTTGACGCCATGTGTTGTTTCAGTATCTTTGACCTTTGTGAAGTCAACCTTGTTTGGGTTATGTGGGAGTTTGTGATCAGCTGGTTCCTCTTCGAGATCCTCTTTCCGCAAGATTGCTGTCAATAGATTATTAAAAGTGAAGTGGGACCTTTTGTGGAGTCTGGCCTTACCCATTGTAGAGCGAATGATTGCCCCAATGTTGATAGGGACATTCGTCATCAAAGCATAGACCAAACACACTCTATCTCTTGATATCTTGGTGTACTGAGTCCCAGGAATAAGGCATGAGTTGACAATACGCAACCAGATTCTTGCTTCCCTATTCAATAGAGCATAGGGGAAGGTGTTGTGTCGTCCGATGTCTTTTTTGTCTGCTCCACCTTGTCATGGATCTACTTCCACAAAGTGTGTGTTGTATTGCTCTATAAGGAGGTCTGCTGTACAGCTCTTTGAATGGTGCTGGATCGACCGAAGGTAAGCCAAGAAAGGAGTTGATCCATTCTGCGTTGAGCTATAAAACTTGGCCCCGAATCTTGACTTCGCTGCCCGTGGTTTTCGACGACTACTTGGCGTAAAATTCTTTTGTCAAATCAAGATTACATTCTCCCATGTCGCGGAAGATAAAATCCAGATTCAATGCCATGATTTTTCCCAACATACGCGGATCCTTCTTCGCTACGGTGTCCTTGTTGATCAAGTCGACATGAACATTTTTTCTTTCCTTGTTGTTCCTATACCATTCTTTGGCTTCCTCCTCAAGAACCCATTTTATTCCAAACATTCGGCGGGGTAATTGCATTGAGGATGATTCTCCTTGGTCCTTGCGACCTCTCTTCTTGCCCTTGTGGGATGTGGTAGCCTTATCTTGTCTCGCTTTAGGAGCCATTGTTCCTGATATTTAAACGATATTTCATGTTAGCATCAACTCAAAGGAAACAATCTATAAACAAGCCATAGGGGTACCACCCCACACTTAGGTTTGTTGATACAAATCAGTGAAGTAAAGGTGGTCGACTACTTAGACTTCGTCGACATACGTTTTAGGAGCTATATTCCGATAAGAAAATCTGTGATGTATCACTTCTTGCAACCTTTGCAATACGTTCATGTTAGGTAAAACAAGACTACTACATAGGGTTTTCATCATGGTATAGTTTCTATCAACAAGAACAACCTCCTATGTCGGTACGCAACTATAAGTGTTATCCCGATGAACGGGATAGTCTAACATGTAAGTATCCAAGTAACAAGCTTAAGCAATGTTCATAACCATAGCAATTCCGCAAATAGTATAACAATGCTATTGAAACCACATTCAAGTCGGAAACAAGTCAAGATTATCCCAACATATATGTTCACTCACATGGTTTTGTATCAACAATCCAAACACATTAACATCGCCAATAATCTTTCAAGATGTAGCAATTCATAATAGACATAGCAACGTAGTACTTACGAGAAATAGATGAAGAATAAAAGAGTACTTACGTGATTTGAAGCCTTTGGATGTGTTCTTGTGAATTTGAAGAGCAAAAAAGAAAAATTTTGAGATGATTTGGGTTGATGTGCGGCGCCTTTAGGTCAGGTTTCAATGTGGTTATGTTTCAAGACCAAGTCCCCTTTATATAGAAAAAGAATGGGTCGGGTTTTGACCCATTTAAAAATGGTTTTGGAGACAAAAAGGGTCCATATGCGGTGCATAGTGCTTTGCATAAGCATGGTATATGCGGCGCCTAATGCAAAGCATAAGCTAGCATAGGAGGCACATAGTGTAATGCATTTAGGGGACATATGCGGCGCATAGTGTATAGCATATGAGATACTGAGACCAAATGCTATAGCATAGGCGGCGCCTATGCTATAGCATACTTAAGCATGGGCGGCGCCTATGTCTTTGCACACTAGATTCCGAGACCTTGGGCTATAGGATAGGTTTTGCATTGTTCGTGGCCTAGTTTTACCTAGGCCTAGACTTCCTCGATGCCTATTTTGGCATGAGCAATGCTCAATCCATAGCCTTATGCATCACTATTCCTAACTTACCACCTTTACCATACAATACGTCCAAATCGTCGTTTGAAACCAATCTCTTCGTTGAATACCTCTTGCACCTATATTTGCTCAAAACCAATTAAAACGATTAGTACGATGGGTTGCCTCCCACCAAGCGCCTTAGTTTTGGTCGTGGCACGACTCGTATTTTTGGATTTTCATTTATCAAAAGCAAAACAAGTACTTGAACGAAAGAAAGACAAAACGATAAACGATAAATAATAAAATAATACAACGATGGGTTGCCTCCCATCTAGCGCCTTATTTATTGTCGTGGCTCGACATAGTTACCTCGAGTACTTAGAATTCGTCGAGATAAGTGATGGCCATATAATTCATCAAATCAAGAGGACCGATATAAGGTTTAACACGTTGGCCATTCACTTTGAAGACAACACCATTATTGTCTTCCAATTCGACTACTCCAAACGAGTAGACTTGGATAACTTTGTATGGACCAGACCACTTAGACTTTAACTTACCTGGGAAGAGCTTCAATATGGAGTTGAAGAGAAGTACCATATCATCTTTTTGGAAGTTTCGATGAACAATCCGCTGATCATGATACTTTTTCATCCGCTCCTTGTATAGGTCTGACCTTTCTTATGCATGGAGACGGAATTCATCTAATTCGTTCAGCTGCTCCAACCTCAGATTCATTGCATCATCCTTATTCAGATTCAATTGCTTCAACGCCCACAATGCCTAATGTTCGAGCTCGATGGGTAAGTGACAAGCCTTCCCATAAACTAGTTGATAAGGAGACATGCCAATGGGTGTTTTGAATGCGGACCTATACGCCCATAGTGCATTATCTAGCTTCCGAGACCAATCCTTCCTATTCGCATTACCGGTGTTTGCAAGGATTTGCTTGATCTCGCGATTGGAAACCTCTACTTGTCTACTAGTTTGGGGGTGATAAGGCGTGGCCACCTTATGTTGCTTGATAGCATACTTGGCCAACACGGATTTGAATAGCTTGTTGCAAAAGTGAGATCCTCCATCACTTATGATAGTACGTGGTACTCCAAAGCGAGAGAAGATATTCTTCTTTAAGAACGCTACAACATGCTTTCCTTCGTTGTCGGCTAACGCTACAGCTTCAACCCATTTCGAAACATAATCTACAGAAACTAAGATGTACTTCATTCCAAACGAATTCACGAATTGACCCATGAAATCAATACCCCACACATCAAAAAGTTCTACCTCAAGAATTTTGGACATGGGCATCTCATGGTGTTTCGATATAGCACCTTGGCGCTGGCATTGGTCGTACCTTCTAACATAGTCGTAGGCATCTCTAAATATCGAAGGCCAACAATAACCAATTTTCAACACCTTTCTTGCTGTCCGATTACCTGCATGATGTCCTCCAACTTGGGAAGTGTGGCATGCTTCCAAAATACTAGGCACCTCTATATGGGATATACATCGTCGAATAATACCATTCGCGCATTGTCGAAACAAATATGGCTCATCCCAATAGTAGTGTTGCACATCATGCATAAACTTTCTCCTTTGGTGGTAAGATAAATTGGCAGGTATCACATTACTCACCACGAAATTTGCAAAGTTGACATACCATGGTAATTTTTCCATTGTTGTCACTAATATCTCCTCGTCAGGGAATGCATCGTCAATCTGAATTTCAGGTTGCGCCGCATGCTCATTCTCGAGTCTAGATAGGTGATCACCCACATGGTTCTCGCAACCTCTTCTATCTTTGACTTCGAAATCAAACTCTTGTAGCAGCAATACTCATCGAATCAACCTTGGTTTTGCATCCTTCTTTGTTATTAGATACCTAAGAGCTGCATGGTCTATATGAACAATCACCTTAGTACCCAATAGATAGGCACGAAACATCTTAAACGCATACAAAATCGCTAGGAGCTCTTGTTCTATCACAGTGTAGTTCCTTTGGGCTTCATTTAGGACCTTACTCGCATAGTAGATAGGATGAAATAATTTCTCCTTTCTTTGACCAAGCACAGCTTCAACGGCTACACCACTAGCATCACACATGACTTCGAATGGGAGAGACCAATATGGTGCTACCATGATAGGGGCTTCAATGAGTTTTCCTTTGAGGTATTCGAATGTCTTTAAGCAATCTTCATTAAAGTCAAACTTTGCATATTTCTCCAAGAGTTTGCACAATGAACTAGCAATTTTGGAGAAGTCTTTGATGAACCGACGATAGAAACCTGCATGGCCGAGAAAACTACGAACTCCCTTCACCGAAATTGGAGGTGGTAGCTTCTCAATAACTTCAATTTTTGTTCGATCAACCTCAATCCCTCTTTCAGAGATTTTATGCCCAAGAACAATTCCTTCTTTTACCATGAAGTGACACTTCTCCCAATTCAACACAAGATTGAATTCTACACATCTTTGCAATGCTATGCTTAAGTTTGCCAAGCATGCTTCAAAAGACTCACCAACAACTAAAAAGTCATCCATAAATACCTCCAAAGTGTCTTCAACCATATCAGAAAAAATAGACATCATACATCGTTGAAAGGTGGCTGGTGCGTTACATAACCCGAATGGCATACGTTTGAAAACAAACGTACCATATGGGCATGTAAACGTCGTCTTCTCTTGGTCTTCAGGGGCAATACAAATATGATTGTATCCTGAATAACCGTCCAAGAAACAAAACCATCCTTTCCCCACTAATCGATCTAGCATTTGGTCCATGAATGGCATTGGGAAGTGATCTTTGAGTGTCCAAGAATTCAGCTTTCGGTAGTCCATGCATACTCTGCATCCAGTGACGGGTCTGAGTGGAATAAGCTCATTCTTCATATTTGCGACCATCGTCATGCCTCCTTTCTTGGGAACACATTGTACCGGGCTTACCCATGTACTATCAGAGATTGGATATACAACGCCTGCGTCTAACCACTTGATAATTTCTTTCTTCACCACTTCTTGCATAGGTGGGTTTAGATGTCTTCGATGCTCAATGGTGGGTGTGCAATTTTCTTGAAGCTGAATTTTTTGTGTACAAATCCCAAGTGGAATACCAATAATATCCACAATGGTCCATCCAATGGCTCGTATATACTTGCGTAGAATAGCAATAAGAGCTGCAACTTGTTGCTCACCCAAACCGGCTTCCACAATGACTGGAAGTGTGTTTCCGTTTTCTAGGAATGCAAACTTTAAATGCCTTGGCAGCTCCTTCAATTCTAATGTGGGTGGCTCTTCAATAGATGGCTTAGCTGGTGTTATGGGTCGATTCTTGAGATAAAGGTCCAGCTTTTTGGGAGTATAGCGATATGTCCCTAATCCCGATAGAGCACAAATAGCTTCTTCACAATTTTCAGCATCCTCATTCTCTCCATTTATGAGCACAACCTCCAAAGGGTCATCAATAATTTGCTGTTCATCAAGTAATTCTTTCTCATCATTAAAGAAAACATCAGCCATCGAGAATATACTCAGATCTTTAGGTTGCTTCATTGATTTGCAAACATCAAAGCGAACTACTTCGTCATTTATTCGGAATGAAAGCTCATTAGCTCTCAAATCAATTTGCACACTTCCTGTAGCAAGGAAAGGGCGCCCCAAGATTATGGGAACTTCTGAGTCTACCTCACAATCTAAAATAACAAAGTTTGCCGGAAAGATGAAGAAGAAACCTTTACCAATACATCTAATAGAATACCAACAGGTCGTTTTACCGACCTATCCGCCATGACAAGCCTCATGTTGGTGGGAGCAGGATCACCCAACCCCAACTTCTTGTAGATTAATAATGGCATAAAATTGATGCTGCCTCCTAAATCACATAATGCTTTGGAAAAATTCAAAGATCCAACGGTGCAAGGAATAGTGAAAGCTCCAGGGTCGGCTTTCTTCTGAACTACCGTTCGGGTAGCGATTGCGCTACAATGATGCACATCATTTTTCAGCTCATAGCTTGCTTCCCGCTTCTTTGTCAAAAGATCCTTCATAAATTTCGCATACCCAGGCATTTGTTCAAGTGCCTCCACCAATGGAACATTAATGGTCAGCTGCTTTAACATAGTTATGAATTTGCTAAATTTCGTGTCATCCGCCACCTTCTTCAATCTTTGGGGAAAAGGTGGTGGTGGGTATGGAATTGTTCTCTCCACGGCTTTTTTCTCCTCTTGCTTCCGTTTTTCCACTTTTTCAGTCTGCACGACGCTGGGTGTGACGTCCTTGACGTCTTTCGCGGACTCCTCTCCTATTGCGTTGTCATCCAAGTCCGCGGCTTCGTCAACCACTTGCTTGTCTTTTGCTGAAGTTTCCAGCACCTTACCACTTCTGGTAGTGATGGCCATGCATGACCTATCATTTCTTGGGTTTTGCATAGTATCGCTAGGTAGAGTGCCGGCTTTTCTTTGATTGAGTGCTGCTGAAAGTTGGCTCAATTGCTTCTCTATTTGCTTGATTGAAGTGGAATGTGAATCAACTAATTGTTTCATGGAGGACAAATCATTAATTACCTCCGTTACTCCCGCTCTTGTTGCTTCCATTCTTTTCAATAATTTAGCCATCATTTCTTCCATACTTCCAGAATTAGATGTGGTGGTGTCACGTCTACCAGGGGGAACGAACAAACCACTCTTTTAATTCTTGTTCCTCCAACTACCTTGGTCCTTGTTTCCAGTTTTATCATAATAGTTCCGACTTTGGTTTCGTTGGGTATTCCCACGGAAACCCCCCTGATTGTTCAAGTAGTTGGCCTCCTTTTCCGAATCAGATTCGTCTCTTCCTTTTGACGCAATAGCTTTCACTTTTTCGGTCTTCCCTGATAATAAATGCTTTGTAAGAAAATCCATTTGTGTTTTCAAATGCGCCATATCTTGATCACGTTCTTCTTCTCTTCTTCTTTGGTCTGCAGTCATGCCAATAGATAAAGTGGGTCTTGCTACCTCGGAATCCCTGGTATGCCAAGCTCTACTTTGTTTCGTCCTACGATCTAGCATATTGCTTGCTTGTTCAAAGGTGAGGTCCATAAAAGATCCTCCAGCTGCATTATCCACCACTGGTTTAGTTATTGAATTCAAGGCTCTATATAATATCTCCATTAGGTGAACATTAGTCATCTGATGGTTTGGGCATCTCGCTAGCTTTGTCTTGAACCTCTCCCATGTTTCGTGAAGATCTTCAGTGGGAAGCTGATGAAAGTTGCTGATTTCATCTCTCAATTGTGCTCCTTTGGATGGCGGAAAGAATCTTTCTAGGAAAGCGTCTCTCAATTGCCTCCAATTTGTAATTGAATCAGGAGTCAGCCTATTAGACCATAGTGTTGCCTCCCCAGACAGAGACATTGGAGATAGACGTAATCGAATTGCATTCTGACCAACACCAGGATTGTCAAATGACTTGCATGTAGAAATAAAGTTGAGGAGATGCATATTCAGATCATCGCCTGCTAGTCCACCAAATAATCCTTTGAGTTAAAACAACTGAATCATGGTGCTTGTGATGTTGAACTTGGCTTCGGGTGCTAATGATGGAGGAATAATGGCTCCTATATCTCCGACTCCATCAAGATCATCATCATCGTCGTCAAAAGCTGGTTGCATGGGTTGGTGATCATACCTAAACCGAGCTTGACGACATCTTCTATTGGCAGGTGTTATGATTTCAGCATAACGCCTTGGGTTTAGTAACTCGTCATCACCTAAATCCTCATCGTCAGGATTTGTTGCTCGCGCAGGGTTATCAATGTTTTGTTGGTGTACTTGGACGGCGGAAAGAGCAGCCAATCTCGCCTATTCCTTTTGAGCAGCCATCCTTTCGATTTCTGCTTGTGCTTCCATTCTGCCAATACATTGTGGTTCAGGATTGATAGGTAATAACGGTTGACCATAACTTCGAGTATGGGGCATGCACTGAATAAAAAAACCTGCAGTAAACAAAAAACAAAAACTAAAAGTAAAAGTACAAGAATCTTTTACCAAAGGGTCTAGTAGTTATCACAAACTTAATTGACACTTATATTCCCCGGCAACGGCGCCAATTTTTGATAACACTCAATCTACAGCTCTCGCAGGAGTGTAAAGCGGTCGTTAGCAAATATAGAACCCAACAGGGTTGGGTATCGATCCCACAGGGAATAGCTTGGTCAACAAGTAAGCAACGATTACTACACTTTTAGTGCAAGTCTCGTAAAAAGGGGGGATTGTAATGTGTAACTACAATATTAAAGTAAAAACTGAAAATAGCAACGTAAAAAGAAAGAATGTTTAGTAGGTTGTAAAATAATGAGAATTGAAGCGTTGGGGGTATGTCCACCTTATGAGTTATACGTCTCTATTGGCTATGAGTGTGTTGAATTCCAACATGCATGTGCTTATAGAGAATTGTATTCGATGGTAAATCCAGGCGTCTTTCGACCTATTCGAGGATTATTTCACTTTAACTCTTTCGAGCTTAAAGCGTGTCTAATGGTACGAATTCTCCAAGAGGTTAATCCAGTTACGACACTAACTGTATAATAGGGGATGGGACCCTACTACCTTGACACTATCTCTTTTCCAGACAATTAACCTTTCTTTCGAACAAGTTAAATGTAATACTGCCGTATTATTGCGTTTGCAACCACAATGAATTTAGATTAAGATGAAGAGAATAATGATATAAGCAGCATACATGTCACGAACTCACAAACTCATAGCAATAGATAGTATCTCATTCGGCTTCCATAACCCCAACTGAGAAGTTTAGTTACCCATGCGTGCGAAGGAGATAGCGATTGACATTGTTGTTATACAACAATATTGATTAATTTGGTGTAGCTCAAGTGGTAGGCGTTTAGGCGTGAATTCCTAGGCAAAGTAACGATTCTCTTGTTGCGGAAATTAAGAATAGATGAATAGAAGAAGAAAAATAGAATTAATGGAAATATTAGAAGAGTTGTAGAATTGTTTGTAGGATAGAATGTTGAATAAGAAAGGAATGTATCTCTCCTAAATCTCTAGCATGATAGCGTATTTATAATACCCATATCCTAATCCTACTAGGCTAATGAAATACTTAACCCAATTGTACTAGGTTAATGTAACATTCTCCTAATCCAAATAAACTAATGAAATACTTAACCCAATTGTAATAGGTTAATGTATCATTATCCAAATCCAACTAAGTTACTGCTAGTCCCCAAAGTCTTCAGAAATGCTGTTTTAGCCCGGGACAGGTTTTCCATGTATCACTTTTGGTCCTTTAGGCGTCCAAGCTCCCTTTCCTTCCTTCGTGAGCTTTCTTTGGTGTCAAGTAAGCCATAAAATGCTGAATTCTGCATCATTTATACCTGAAACTTTGATAATCATGTTCGTTAGCTCACTTACAGGAAAAAGGACTAAAAGTGCATGAAATATATAATTTGTTCTCGAAATATGGCACAAATATGGGCAGAATATATTGATATAGGCGCGTAATATCGCCTATCATCATGTTCCTAAGCTCTTTAATACATCACATTATGCCATTAACACTTTTCTTTCAAACAACCTTTTTGCTTTCTTTTAATCTACCTCCCTTTGACACCTCTTTTGTTTTTCAATTTATGAACATAACTAACTTTTTAGTTTTCTTTTCCTTTTTCTTTTCATAAGATACCTCTTATGATAGCAATTATTTTTCATAACAAATTCAAGCACCATTACATTCTAAAGCATCATACTCACCCAATTTCCTCTTATTTTGTCACATGACTTTACACTTTAAAGCACTTAGGAATTTGGATAGAATTATGGTCTTGAAGAAATAGATTAGGCTTACATATGAGGTTGTAAAAGAAAATAGGCTAAAGGCTCAAAGGGTTTAACTAGGATAATGTCCATGGGTAGGTAAAAAGAAGGTAAACAAGTCTAGGTTGCCAAAGAAATGCCTAAATAATCTCCTAGACTTGCACTCCTTATTTTTGCTTTATATACATACCAGGCAAGTTCTAGCATCAGCCACAAACACAGAATATACTATATCCTCACACACACAAGGCACATGGTCGACTTTATTGGGAGTAGCATAGACTCTTTACCCAACAGATGAAGGAATTAAACAACACAATACCACATAGTGAGTCACAATTAGAGCCTAAACGTCTCAATAGTCATGATTTTAGCACAAACTCTTGTCATAATCTCATGCTGCCTATTAGAATAATTTCATGTGAAGTGAAGCTAAAAAAAATTTTCTTAAAAAAAATTTTACTACTAAAAAGAAAAACAAAACAAACATAAATGATAATGCGGGTAGAGAAGTATAGCATGCAATTACCAGCACTCCACACGGGACACACTGTCCTTAGTGGAAAATAAATAAGAAGAACCTAGTTAGTCGGACTTCTCCTCTATGTCTGGGGTCATACCCCCTTCGTTGGAATCATCATTGGAGTCGTCATCATCAGAATTCTCTTCCACGTCGGAGTCTGGCATTCGTCGATCATCATCGGTCGGCACATCATCATCAAGAGGTTCCTCAAAATATGTACCTACTCCACACATCTCCCTTGCATGCACATTTATTGGATAGTCATGATCCAGCTGTTGGAGCTCTGCAGCAGTTGGAACATGACCTCCGCTCATCATTGTAAATCGAGTCATGCCATAAAGATGGCGGAAGAAACTCTCATCTCGAGCATGTCTCTCTGCCGTAGTAAGGTTGACGCCATGTGTTGATTCAGCATCTTTGACCTTTGTGAGGTCAACCTTCTTTGGATTGTGTAGGAGTTTATGATCAGCCAGTTCCTCTTCGATGTATTCCTTCCTCAAGAATGCAGTCAACAGATTGCCGAAGGTGAAATGGGACTGTTTGTGTAGCCTGGCCTTCCGCATTGTAGATCGAATAATTGTCCCAATGTTGATAGGGACATTCGTCATCAATGCATCTACCAAGCACACTGTATCTCTTGTTATTCTTGTGTATTGCGTCCCTAGAATGAGGCAAGAGTTGACTATGCGCAACCATATCCTTGCTTCCCTATTCAAAGGAGCATATGGGAAGGTGTTGTGTCGACCGGTGTCTTTATGTCTGCTCCATCGTGCCATGGATCTTGTGCAACAAAGTGTGTGTTGGATAGCTCTGTATGGAGGTCTACTGTATAGCTCTTTGAATGGTGATGGATCAATAGCAGGCAAGCCAAGAAAGGAGTTGAAGAAATCAGCATTGAGTTGTAAAACATGGCCCCGAATCTTAACTTTGGTCCCTATGTTTTTCGGTGACCAGTTGGCATAGAATTCTCTTGTTAGGTCGAGATTGCACTCTCCCATGTCTCAGAAGATGATATCAAGATGTAACGCCATGATCTTGGCCAACATGCGCGGTTCTTTCTTTGCTAGGCTTTCCTTGTTTATCAAGTCCACATGAACATATTTCTTCTCTTTGTTGTTCCTATACCATTCCTTTGCTTCCTCCTCTAGAACCCATTTAATTCCAAACATACGGCGTGGTACTTGCATCGAGGATGATTCTCCTTGCTCTTTTGTCCTCTTTTCTTGCCTTTTTGTAAAGTGGTTGCTTTATCTTTGCCCTGTCTTGCTTTGGGTGACATTGTTCGTGAGACTAAAATAATGTTCATGTTAGCGTCATCTCGACGGATACAATCTATAAACAAGCAGTAGTGGGACCACCCCATACTTAGTTTGTTGGTACAGACTAGTGAAGTGAAAGTGGTCGATTACTCAAATGTCATCGGCATATGTTTTAGGTGCTATATTCCAACTGTAAAATAAGTGCAGTCATACTTCTTGTATTCTTAGCAATACTTTCATGTTTGATATATCAAGACTACTACATAGGGATTGAATCAAGGTATAGCATCTAGAAATAATCAAAACCTCCTATGTTGGTAGTCAACCATAATTCTCATCTTGATTAACAAGTTATTCCAACATGTAAGCTTTCTATTGACAAGATTATGCAATTTTTGTGACCATGTCAATTCGACAAAAGTATGACAGTGCATCAAATCAAATTCAAGTTAGAAACATGTTAAGATTATTCTTACGTATTCTTTCACTCACTTAGTTGTATCACAACACATCAACCACATTCAGATCACCAATACTACTTCAAGATTCAACAATTCATAATAGGCGTAGTAGTGTAGTACTTATGGAATATAAATGAAGAACAAAGTAGCACTTACTTGATTGATGACTTTGGATGATGTTCTTGTGGAGAAAAAGAGCAAAAGGAAAATTTTGGAGAGGATTTGGAGACTATAGGCGGCGCTTAAGCTAGGTTTCCAATGTGTTTTTGGTTCAAGACTAAGTCTCATATTTATAGGAGAAGGTTGGGTCGGGTTTTGACCCATTTATAATCGGATTTGGAGACAAGAAGTGACCATAGGCGGTGCCTTTTGCTTTGCCTATTCTTGGCATAGGCGGTGCCTTTTGCAAAGCATTGTTTGGCATAGGCGGCGCCTATGCCATGGCATTCCTAGGCCTAGGCAGCGCCTTTCACTTAGCATATGAGATTCAGAGACAAAAGGCATAGCCATAGGCGGCGCCTATGCTATGGCATACTTGGGCATGGGCGACGCCTATGCTATGGCACACTAGATTCTGAGACCTTAGGCCATAGTATAGGCCTTGCCTTGTTCATGGCCTAGTTTTACCTAGGCCTAGCCTTGTTCGTTGCCTCTATTTTCATAAGCAATGCCCAATCCATAGCCTTTTGCTTCTTCATTCCTAACTTACCACCTTTAACATGCAACACGTCCAAATCGAAATTTGAAACCGATCTCCTCGTTTTATACATCTTGCACCTACATTTGCTCAAAACCAATGAAAACGATTAGAACGATGGGTTGCCTCCCATCAAGCGCCTTAGTTTTGGTCGTGGCACGACTCTTATTTTTGGATTTTTTATTTATCAAAAGCAAAATACGTACTATAACAAAAGAAAAAGAAATGATAAATGATGGGTTGCCTCCCATCTAGCGCTTGATTTATTGTCGCGGCACGACATAGTTACCTCGAGTACTTAGACCTCATTGAGATAAGTGATGGCCATATAATTTATCGAATCAAGAGGACCGATATAAGGTTTCACTCGTTGGCCATTCACTTTGAAGACAACACCATTATTGTCTTCCAACTCAACTACTCCAGACGAGTAGACTTGGTTAACTTTGTATAGACCAGACCACTTGGACTTCTACTTACCTAGGAATAACTTTAGTCTGGAATTGAATAGAAGTACCATATCTTCCTTTTGAAAGTTTCATCGAACAATCCACTGATCATGATACTTTTTCATCTGCTCCTTGTAGAGGACCGATCTCTCATCAGCATGTAGACGAAATTCATCCATCTCATTCAGTTGCTCCAATCTCAGATTCATTGCATCATCCCAATTTAAATTAAGTCACTTCAAAGCCAACAATGCCTTATGCTCAAGCTCAATGGGCAGATGACAGGCCTTCCCATAAAGTAGCTGATACAGGGACATGCCAATTGGCATTTTGAATGCAGTCCTATATGCCTATAGTGCATCGTCCAGCTTCTGAGACCAATCTTTCCTATTATCATTTACCATTTTAGCAAGGATTTGCTTGATCTCTCGATTGGAAAACTCTACCTGTCCACTGGTTTATGGGTGATAAGGCGTGGCTACCTTATGTTGCTTGACACCATATTTTGCCAACATGGATTTGAATAGCTTGTTGCAAAAGTGAGATCCTCCATCGCTTTTGATAGTGCGTGGTACTCCAAAGCGAGAGAAGATATTTCTCTTCAAGAATGCAACAACACGCTTCCCCTCATTGTCGGCCAATGCTACTGCTTCAACCCATTTCGAGACATAATCTACAGCAACTAGGATGTACTTCATTCCAAACGAATTTACAACTGGACCCATGAAATCAATACCCCATACGTCAAAGAGCTCTACTTCAAGGATTTTCGACATAGGCATCTCATGGTGTTTCGAAATTGCACCTTGTCACTGGCATTGGTCATATCTTCTCACAAAGTCGTAGGCATCTCTAAATATTAAAGGCCAATAATATCCACTTTGCAATATCTTCCTCGCTGTCCTATTACCTGCGTGATGTCCCCCAACTTGGGAAGTGTGGCATGCTTCCAATATATTAGGAACCTCTACATGGGATATACATCTTCGGATATCACCATCCGTGCATTGTCGAAACAAATATGGCTCATCCAAAAAGTAGTGTTTTACATCATTCATAAACTTCCACTTTTGATGGTAAGATAAGTTTGCCGGTATCACATTACTCACCACAAAATTCACAAAGTCGGCATATCATGGTAACCCTTCCATTATCGTTGCTAAGATCTCCTTGTCAGGGAATGCATCATCAATCTCGATTTCAGGATGCGCCATATGCTCGTTTTCAAGTCTAGATAGATGATCAGCCACTTGGTTCTTGCAATCTCTTCTATCCTTCACTTCGAAATCAAATTCTTGCAGAAGCAAGACCCATCGAATTAGTCTTGGTTTTGCATCCCTCTTTGTCATTAGATATCTTAGAGCTGCATGGACTGTATGAATGATCACTTTGGTCCCCAACAAATAAGCACAGAACTTCTCAAACGCATACACAACCGCTAGGAGCTCTTGTTCTGTCACAGGGTAGTTCTTTTGGGCTTCGTTCAGGACCTTGCTGGCATAGTAGATAGGATGGAATAATTTCTCCTTCCTTTGGCCAAGTACAGCGCCAACGGCTACCCCACTAGCATCACACATGACTTCGAACGGTAAAGACCAATCTGGTGCTACCATGATAGGAGCTTCAATTACCTTTTATTTGAGGCATTCGAATGCCTTCAAACACTCTTCATTGAAGTCAAACTTTGCATCTTTCTCCAGGAGTTTGCATAATGGGCTAGCCACTTTGGAGAAGTATTTGATGAAACGCCGATAGAAACCTGCGTGCCCGAGGAAACTACGAACTCCCTTTACGGAAATTAGAGGTGGTAGCTTCTCAAAACTTCAATTTTGGCTCGATCAAACTCAATTCGTTTTTCAGAGATTTTGTGCCCAAGAACGATACCTTCCTTAACCATAAAGTGACACTTCTCCCAATTCAGCACTAGGTTGAATTCTACACATCTTTGCAAAGACATACTTAAATTTGATAAGCACGCTTCAAACGTCTTGCCAACCACTGAAAAATTGTCCATGAATACTTCCAAAGTATCTTCGACCATATCAGAGAAAATGGACATCATACAACATTGAAAGGTGGTTGGTGCATTACATAGACCGAATGGCATGCGTTTGAAGGCAAACGTGCCATAAGGACATGTAAACATTGTCTTCTCTTTGTCTTCGGGGGCAATACAAATCTGATTATAGCCTGAATAACCATCTAAGAAACAAAACAATCCTTTCCTCGCTAATCGATTTAGCATTTGGTCCATAAATGGCATTGGAAAGTGATCTTTGAGCGTCCAAGAATTCAGCTTCCTGTAGTCCATGCATACTCTCCATCCGGTGACGGGTCTGAGTACAATAAGATCATTCTTTTCATTCGCAACCACCGTCATGCCTCTTTTCTTGGGAACACATTGTAACGGGCTTACCCATGTACTGTCGGAGATTGGATACACAACTCCTATGTCTAACCACTTAATAATTTCTTTCTTCACCACCTCTTGCATAGGTGGATTGAGACGTCTTTGATGCTCAATAGTGGGTGTGCATTTTTCTTCAAGCTGAATTTTGTGGGTACAAATCCTTGGTGGAATACCAATAATATCCGCGATGGTCCAACCAATGGCTCTTATATACTTCCGTAGAATAGTAATGAGATCTGCAACTTGTTGCTCACCCAAATCTACTGCCACAATGTCTGGAAGTGTGTTTCCGTTTCCTAAGAATGCATACTTTAAATGACTAGGCAACTCCTTCAATTCTAACGTGGGTGGGTCTTCAATAGATGGCTTAGCTGGTTGTGTGGGTCAATTTTTCAGATCAAGGTCCAGCTTCTTGGGAGCATGGCGATATGTCCCTAATCCTGATAGAGCACAAATAGCTTCTTCGAAATTTTCAGCATCCTTACTCTCTCCATTCATGAGCACAATCGCCAATGGGTCTTCAAAAATTTGTTCTTCTTCAAGTAATTCTTCCTCATCATCAAAGTAAACATCAGCCACCGAGAATATGTTCAGCTCTTTGGGTTGCTTCATTGCTTTGCACACATCAAAGCGAACTACTTCGTCATTTATTCGGAATGAAAGCTCATTAGCTCTCAAATCGATGAGCACACTTCTTGTAGCAAGGAAAGGGCGCCCCAAGATTATGGAAACTTCTGAGTCTGCCTCGCAATCCAAAATAACGAAGTATGTCGGAAAGATGAATGAAGAAACCTTTACCAATACATCACATAGAATACCAACAGGTCATTTTACCGACCTATCCGCTATTACGAACCTCATATTGGTTGGAGTAGGATCACCCAACCCCAACTTTTTGTAAATAGATAATGGCATCAAATTGATGCGGTCTCCTAAGTCGCGTAATGCTTTGGCAAAATTAAAAGATCCAATGGTGCAAGGAATAGTGAAAGCACCGGGGTCAACCTTCTTCTGAACTAGTGATCGGGTAGCAATTGCGCTGCAGTGATGAACATTATCTTTCAACTCATAGCTTACTGCCCGCTTCTTTGTCAAAAGATCCTTCATAAATTTTGCATACCCAGGCATTTGTTCAAGTTCCTCTACCAATGGAACATTAATGGTCAGCTGTTTTAACATATTCATGAATTTCCTGAACTTTGTATCATCCGCCACCTTCTTCAATCTTTGAGGAAAAGCTGGTGGTGGGTATGGAATTGTTTTCTCCACGGCTTTCTTCTCCTCTTGCTTCCGTTTTTCAGCCTTTTCAGGCTGCAACATACTCGGTGTGATGTCATGGACGTCGTGGGTAGATTCTGCAGAATCTTCTCCTTTTGCCTTGTCATCAACGTCCGCTACTTCATCAACCACTTGCTTGCCTTTTGATGAAGTTTCCAGCAACTTACCACTTGGGGTAGTGATGGCCATGCATGACCCATCATTCCTTGGGTTTTGCACAGTGTCGCTAGGTAAAATGTCGGCCTTTCTTTGATTCAGTGCTGCTGAAAGTTTGCTCAATTGCTACTCTATTTGCTTTATTGAAGTGGAGTGTGAGTCAACACATTGTTTCATTGAGGACAAGTCATTTATTACCTCCGTTACTCCAACGCTGGTTGCTTCCACTCCTTTCAATAGTTTAGCCATCATGTCTTCCATACTTCCAGAACCAGATGTAGTGGTGTCACGTCGTCCTGGGGGAACATACAAACCACTCTTGTCATTCATATTCTTCCAACTACCTTTGTCCTTGTTTTCAGATTTATCATAATAGTTCCGACCTTGGTTTCCTTGGGTATTACCTCGAAAACTCCCCTGATTGTTCAAGTAGTTTGCCTCTTCTTCCGAATCAGATTCGTCTCTTCCTTTTGACGCAACAACTTTGACTTTTTCGGTCTTCCCTAATAAGAGATGCTTTATAAGAAGATCCACTTGTGTTTTCATGTATGCCATATCTTGATCACGTTCTTCTTCTCTTCTCCTTTGTTTAGCAGTCATGCCAATAGATATAGTAGGGATTGCTACCTCAGAATCCCTATTATGCCAATCTCTACTTTGCTTCGTCATCTGATCTAGCATATTGCTTGCCTACCCAAAGGTGAGGTCCATAAATGATCCTCCAGCCACATTATCCACCACTGGTTTAGTTATTGAATTCAAGGCTCTGTATAATATCTCCATTAGGTGGATATTGGTCATGTGATGGTTCGGGCACCTCATAAGCTTCGTCTTGAACCTCTCCCATGTTTCATGAAGAGCTTTAGTTGGATGCTGCCGAAAGTTGCTGATTTCATCTCTTAATTGTGCTCTTTTGGATGGCGGAAAGAATCTTTCTAGGAAAGCGTCTCTACATTGCCTCCAATTTGTAATAGAATCAGGAGTCAGCCCATTCAACCATAGAGTTGCCTCCCCAGACAGAGAAAATGGAAATAGGCGTAATCGAATTGTATTCTGACCAACGCCAGGATTGTCAAACGACTTGCTTGTAGAAATAAAGTTGATGAGATGTATATTCGGATCATCGCTTGCTAGTCCACGAAATAATCCCTTGAGTTGCAATAACTGGATCATGGTGCTTGTGATGTTGAACTTCGCTCCAGGTGCCAATGGTGGAGGAATAATGGCTCCTGTGGCTCCGGCTCCGTCAAGATCATCATCTTCATCGTCGAAAGCTGGTTGCATAGCTCGGCATTCAGGTCTAAACCTAGCTTGACGATCTCTTCTATTGGCAGGTGTTGCAATCTCAGTAGCATGCCTAGGGTTTAGTAACGAGTCATCACCTAGGTCCTCGTCATCAGGATTTATGGCTCGCCCAAGGTTATCAATATTCTATTGATGCACTTAAGCGGCAGCTAGAGTAGCTAGTCTCGCCTGTTCCTGTTGAGCATCCATCCTTTCAATTTCGTGTGGTGCCTCTATTCTGCCAATATGTTGTGGTTAAGGATTGATAGGTAATAACGGTTGACCAGAACTTCGAGTATGGGGCATACACTGAATAAAAACCAGAAAAGAACAAAAACAAAAAGTAAAAGTAAAAGTACGAGAATCTTTGACCAAAGGGTCTAGTAATTATCACAAAGTTAATTGACACTCGTATTCCCCGGCAGCGGCGACAATTTTTGAAAACTCTCAATCTACATCTCTCGTAGGAGTGTAAAGCGGTCCTTGTCAAATATATAACCAAACTGGGTTGGATATCAATCCCACAAGGAATAGCTGGTCAATAAGTAAGCAAAGATTATTAGACTTTTGGTGAAAGTCTCGTAAAAGGGGGGATTGTAATGTGCAAGTACTATAATCATAATAGTAAAGTAAAAACAGAAAATAGCAAAGTAAAAAGGAAGATTGTTTAGTAAGATGTAAAACAATGAGAATTGAGAAATTGGGGTATGTCCACCTTATGAGTTGTACGTCTCTATTGTCTATGAGTTGTGCAGAATTCAGACATGTATGTGCTTATAGAGAATTGTATTCGATGGTAAATCCAAGCGTCTTTCGACCTACACAAGGACTATTTCACTTGAACTCTTACGAGCTTAAAGCGTATCTAATGGTACAAATTCTGCAAGAGGTTAATCCAGTTACGGTACTAACTTTTTAATAGGGGATGGGACCCTATTACCTTGAGATTATCTCTTTTCCAGACATATAACTTTTCTTTCGAACAAGTTAATGCTATACTGGCGTTATTCTATGCATCTGCAGCCACAAGAATTTGCATTAAGATGAAGAGAGTAATGATATAAGCAGCATACGTGTCCCGAATTCACAAACTCATAGCAATAGATAGTATCTCATAAGGCTTCCATAACCCCAACAGAGAGGTTTAATTACCCATGAGTACGAAGGAAATCATAATAGACATTATTATTATACCGTGATAAAGATTTCATGTAGTAAGGTGTGGTAGGCGTTTGGCGTGACTTCCTTGCAAAGTAACGTTTCTCTTGTTGCGGAAATTAAGAATTGAATAGATGAATAGAAGAAGAATAAAAAGTAGAATTAATGGAAGAATTAGAATCTGAGTTGTAAGTTGTGGAATAAGAAGTAGAATGACAATTATAACAGAAGGAGGAATGAATAAAAATCTCTAGCAAAATAGGGTATTTATAACACCCATATCCTATTCCTACTAAGCTAATGCATTACTTAACCCAATCCTACTAGGTTAATGTATCATTATCCTAATCCTACTAAATTACTGCATTATTATCCTAATCCTAATAAATTACTGCATTATTATCCTAATCCTAATAGGTTACTGCTGGTCCCCAAAGTCTTCAGAAATGTTGTTTTTTGCCCGGGACAGGTTTTCCATGCGTCACTTTTGGTCCTTGGCATCCAATCTTTCCCTTCCTTCTTTCGTGAAGCTTTCTTTGGCGTCAAGTTAGCCATAAAATGCTGAAATCTGCATTATTTATACCTGAAACTTGCTAATCACGTTTGTTAGCTCACTTACAGGAAAAAGGACTAAAAGTGCATGAATTGTATAATTTATCCTCAAAACTTAGCTAAAATATGGGTAAAATATAGCACTTTAGGCGTGTAAATTCGCCTATCATCATGAATTTATAATATATACATCATTTGTTAGACAATGAAGTATATGTACACTACCAATTTAGCAAGGAATATTTTCACTCTTCGTATAGTTGAGGGATATATTTTCCTCTTAACTAATTAACGTCTTGTGCTTAACCAAATACATCAAAACCTGCATCAATGATCTATTATTTCTATCATTTTGAGGAAATTATAGGTATTATTTTTACCAAGACGTAATAAAAATATTTTCATATCGTATTTAAAAATAAATAAATAACTTAACTCCTTCATATCATTTTCTTTAATTACATAAGATAATCTTATCATAATTTAATGCAAATATGATTAGTTTGGGCATGCATAATGATTTGGAGAACATTCACATTACCCAACTATTCATTGACTCCGACGACACACTTCTACCCTTTAACGCTAACGACACCAACTCTACCTGGTAGTATGTAGTAAGAAATTTGTCCGAATTCATTTGTTAGCCTATTGTCTAGTACTCCTAGACATCACAGTGATATGCATGAGTTTAATGTTTATTAAGGCCTCAAATAACTCCCAACTATTAGACGAATCAAAATAATCCTTACCGATTGAATTTTTGATAAGAATGTTGCTTTAGTAAACTTTAAAGGAGCATATATTTTGCTATATTGAGAATTTTATAGATCAAAATCAACAAAAAAATAGTAAATTCAATTAGCTTCCTAACGATACCAATTTCGTCCGAATCCGATACTCGGGTGAGAAGTTATGACACTTTTAGTGCAAAATAGTAGCCCAATGCGATAAGGCTGCGTTGCGGTGATGGCCGAAATCACGTTTTTATTTTTCCAGCATACCACCATGATTACCATTGTGTCGCACCAAGGGGACATTTCGCAATAGTATTTTTCTAGTGGGGCATCGTGATTGGCACCGCGTTGCGGCAAGCTTCTAGTTTAGGATCGTCCGTTTTCAGAGGCACAACGCAATAGAATCGCATTGTGACGTAGGGTAAAATGGGGATTGTTAGTTTTCAAGTGGCCCGATGCAATTGCACCGCATCGCGCTGGAGCCAAATATTGAGACTTTGGCGATTTAAATTCTAGGGACAGTTTGGTCTTTTTTCATAGCCCCAAATCCGTCCAAACACGGGATTTAAGTCCCAATAGAGCATTATTTGCTCATTATTTCATAATTATCTCGAAAAAATTAAATTATCCCTCTTTCAAGAACAAAAACCCTAGCTTTCTAAGTTCAAAATCAAAACTCAAGAATTCACCGTCAATTCTCACGAATTTATCAACCCAGGTATGTTAAGTGTTTATCTATGCGTTTATTTCACCCATGGAGTCCAAATATCCAATTCAAAATTCAAGTTGGGATCTTTATAAGTTTTTCATGATTTTTAATTCTGATTTTAACCATGAATTCCTATGAATTATAATTCTACACCGTGTTTACATGAAATAGTCGTTGTTATTTAACCCCACATGTTTTAATGATGTTATTCGCTGATTTGATTCATAATTAAACCCCACATGTTTTAATGATTTGATTCATAATTCGTGATGTTTCTTTTGAAATCATGTTATTACTAAAAGATTTAAATTATTCCCATGCTTAGCTTACACTATGAATATCAAGTGTTTGATGAAATGCCTACAAGATTGAATTTTAAATAAATGGTTTCATATTATGTCCTCAAAGTTTTAGTACTATTTTGCTATTATTGCTATTAAGTCCTGGGGATTGCGAATACCCAAAAACTTAGCTGCTTACTTAGTCTCAATATCTTCATAATAGCTTCAGAATATGTTATGATCATTATCAGTTCAATTAGTCATCATAATCAGTTAAACTTTGAACAGTTCAATATCTCGAGTTACTTCAGTTGGGAATAGGACTTAGCACCGAGCGAGTGTATGGATGGCAGCTTCCTCGTTAGATTGGAAGAGTCATTAGAAGCATTCCCTGTACTCTAGAACTACATAACAAACAGAGGATATGAGGAGTCACCTGTCAGTTTAGGCTTGACTACCTCGTAGGGTCACCGTCTATTTAGGCTTGACACCCTTAGTCTTTCGGGATAGTACATCTGTGGATCCACACAGCCAGTGTTAGTACCCATGACATAGTAATAACACTCTTCCAATTGGAGTCACATATAGGATACCAATTTTCTCATTGTGGCATGTCGGTTAGATGATAGCTCCCACACTCTCAGTTTAGTATTCATTATAATTCAGTTCAGGATTGTATTGACCATAGCATACAGATATTGGTTATTCAGTTATCAAATTTCAGAATTTTAGTTTACAGATTATATTAAGAACATGTTTTATGCTTGGTCATACATTCTCAGTATTTACAGATTTCATTCATTCTATTAAGTACTTCATGCTATTCATTCATTCAGTTATTACTCCTGTACATAAAAGCATGCATATCAAGCTACCTTATTTAGCATACCAGTACATTCAAAGTACTGATCACATTCTTTTTTCTTAGGCTATGATCTATCATATCATAGGTTTGGACGCTCAGTTCCTTTACCACATATAGACCTTTCAGATTATCAGCCATAGTTGTGGTGAGACCTTTTATTTTGAGGACAGACTAAATTTATTTTCATACTTTTAGTTCAGTAGTTAAATAGAGTTAGTTGGGGATGGTCTCATCAACTATTATTCAGTCAGTAGAGGCTTTTCAGACTAGTATAGGCTATCAGACAATTTTGTTATTATTTTATTAGTTCAAGACAGTTGTTTCCAGTTTTATGATCCAATATTGTTTTCAGTTATTTAAAACCTTATAGCTTATCTATTGTTCTTCCACATATATTATTATATTATTTTGTTCTCACAGTAGGTACCAACTCATGGGTTAGATTGTGGTCTCTCGGGACTGTAAGCACCACGTGGCGCCCAGTGTGTACTATTGGGTCGTTACAAACTTGGTAGCAGAGCCTAAGTGTTTAATGTTTCCTAAAAAGTCTGAAAGCCACCTCGAGTAGAGTCTCATTAATAGGTGTCAAGCACGCCACTCTTATGGACATGAGACTATGAGGTATTTTAAGAAAAGTTTCCCTTCTTTCAGTGTTCATGTAACGCCCCAAAAACGGGTCCCGGAGCATCACATGGTGCTTGAGGTTACGAGTAGCCCCAACCTAACTCTTTGAGCAATTTTCATTCAATTTAAAACAAATCAACGGGGTTTCCATAAATAACCCTCAAATATCAACAGAATAATCATCATCCAAGAATAAAAGAATTTTTGAAAGATAACAAAATATGACTTATTAGTCAAATCCCAACATCTATACTAGTTTGACAAGCCTCTAAGAAAATCAATAAAACCAGCGAGGCATTGAGATATGCCCCAAATAACTCATACTCAATTATCAAATGTATACAATTCCGTGAAACCAACTTCAGAAATCACATCCTTAGAACATGAGGACTCACCATACCAGAGGATGTAGAATAGCATGCCCAAAAAATCACTGTCGAACCTGCAACTGAGCACCTAAGCCTACATTCCTAGAAAATGCAGCCCACATCCGAAGATGTGGGTCATTACCATGGAAATGAACCGAGTATATGGGGGCGTTTGCAGTTGTATAAACATCATGATCATAAATATTTATAAGAAATATGCAGAAGGTATGAAAGACTCACATAGATCGGAGAAAATCTTCATAATCATGAGACGCTGAAATAAGTATAATAACACATGTAAGTCATCATACAATTTGTCAATCACATTAAATTCATCAAGAATATCAATTCTCATAATGTAAATATCATTTAAATCTTTCGAAATAATAACTTTCACATTTCCACTTTCAAATCACTTCACCGTTCACCATAGACACAAGGAAACACACATACACTGGGAGATCCTATAATCGACATAAACAATATGATCTATATGGAGTCCAACATACAACCCACGTTGGAGAGAGATATCCTATCTTTGCCATCGAAGAAGGACTATCGATAACAAATCCACACAAACTAGTGATCACAATATAAATCAGCCCCAGGATCACTCCTACGGGGGCATGTAGTTCTAGGGAAGTAGGGTTACTTTATACCTCCCACTCAATGCTAAAGATGTCTCCCAGACATAGCTCAGATCATTTCAAAGACAATCCATAACAAAACAATTTCCGTAATATATAAATATACATCGGGAGCCATAATTCTTCCCATTTATCAAAATCAACCACGTTGTGTATTTCTTTCACACTCAAGTTAAAAACAACTCCATTAAGACCAAAAGCTCAAATCATTCAAAATATCTCAAATATTCAACATCAACGTGCTTATAACATACACTTTCTAAAAAAACATAATTTCCAAGGGGATTCACGACACAAATATCAAAATCATGATAAATATCATTCAAGATTCATGCTTTAAATCACCACACATGTAAATTCATCTTTCAAAATCTTACACATCGATTTCATAATAATCATCATAAGATATGGGTTCATGCTTCAAATTCAGAAAAATCAAATAAAAAATCATGCCTTTGTAAAGAAAATTACTTTTGGGCACAAGAACGAAAGAGAGTTCTTGTTGAAAAGCCCCACATACATTGAATGATGAACTTTAGATTGATACTCATTTTTGAAATGTTAATCGTGCCTTTGAATAATGGTTCTTGGAGTTATTGAACTAGGAACTTGGAATCTTGAATAAATTTGCAGAATTAATGGTAAAATTTGGAGGTTCTTGAAGTTGGATGTAGGAGCTTAGGGTTTTCTTTTTGAGGGAAACCCTTTGGTGGACTGTTTTTATAGTCTGAAGTAGATCAACCATAATGTTTTACTCCGATATCCAAATTTGATGAAACCAATTTCATTAGAAAGAGGACTCTTATATATTTCCTTTGATATATAGTATCTCACCTAGAACATTGTGTACAAGGAGTTATGATCGTTTCAAATTGACCCAAAAATTCACTTTTGGTAGGATGAAGTAGATCAACCATAACGTTTTGCTATGATAAACAAATTGGATGAAACCAATTTCATTAGAAAGAGGACTCGCAAGCTTTATGTTGATACATAGTATATCACCCAGATCATTATGTACATGGAGTTATGATCATTTAAAGTTGTAATAAATAAACGCCATGACTCAGTACGTTTTTTTGCACATTTTACTGTTCAATACTATTCACAGTTCAATCGGAATATTCATAACTCATCACTCAAGTGTCCGTTTTGGATGATCCACATACCATTGGAAATATAATTCGATATTATACACAATGGTGGGTTATAATATAAGACATTCTACATGTAAAATTTATAATTCATTCTAGAAGATCAAACCCAACACGTTTATGCACAAAATTTCAATGAAAAATTTCTCGGGGTATTACAGTTCATGTCATGCAATCGAGCATGCTCTCATGTTAAACTCTCTGTCTAATCTATTCTCCCTTCTATTTATAGATTATTCCTCCCAGAAAGAAAAACGAAATTAAAAATGTGAACCAGCCAGTATCTCTGCCTGTTTAGGAAGATCCCCTAAATGAGCATGTTTCCCACGTAGAGTTCAGAGCTTCATTCACTACTCTATCTCACTCTGTAGAAGAACAAAATGCTCATCTAGCTACTTTCTCGGCCAACCCAGTGTCCAATACCGCCACAGCTAGGATTCAGGACTTTACCAAAATGAATCCTCCTCTGTTTTTGAGATTTAAATATGAAGAGGATCCGGAGGAATTCTTACACATGGTCTAGAAGGTTATAGATATTATGGGGTTAAATTCTAGTGAGAGTGTTGAATTGGCTGCTTACCAATTACAGTATGTGGCTCATATATGGTTTAAGTAGTGAAAGGTAGATAGAGGCGTAGATGTAGGGCCTATAGAGTAGGAAGAGTTTGCCATTTCCTTCTTAGATAGATTCTTTCTGCTGGAACTGAGAGAAGCCAAAGTGTTAGTGTTTATCAACTTGAGGCAAGGAAACATTAGTGTGAATGAGTATTCCTTTAAGTTTACTCTGTTAGCTAGGTATGCTCCTTATGTGGTAGTTGATACCAGATCTAGGATGAGCAAGTTTGTGTCTAGGGTTTCTGATAGTATGGTCAATAAGTGTAGGACTGCGATGTTAATTAAGGAGATAGACATATCTGGGCTTATGGTCCATGCTTAACAGATTAAGGAGTAGAAGGATAATGAGAAGGAGAGAGAGAATAAGAGGGATAGAAAAGGTAGCTTTAATTTCACTCAGCCAAAGTCAAAAAGTGGTAACTATCCTCAGTTCCGTCAGAAATCATTAGTCCCAGCTCCATCTGGAGCTAGTGACCTAGTACCCAAATTAAAAAATGATAAAATGTATAAAGCTCCAAGATCTAAGTCCCAAGGTTGTGTAAGAAGTAGTCGTACGAATCCTCTTTGCCAAAATATAGTAGAAACCATCACGGTGAGTGTAGATCTGGCAGTGAAGTATGCTTTGGGTATGGTAAGCTAGGCCATCAAATTTGATAGCGTCGGGCAGTTGTTAAAAAAGGTAGGGATTTGTGGCGATAGGGCTAGTCCCCCCAGTCATCAATTCTAGCTGGCCACTCAACTCAGTAGGGTGGTGCTTCCAGCTCTACTAGCGGTCAGCGTTAGAACAAGCTCTATACACTTTAGTCTCGATAAGATTACAAAAGTTCTCCTGACGTAGTTACTAGTACATTGCAAGTCTTTCATTTACATATTTATGATTTACCATACCCTGGAGCTTCTTCTTTTTTTGTAACCTCTTATATAGCCATCAACTTCAGAGACAGTCCCAAAATCTTAGTAGAACCCTTTTCAGTGTCTAGCCCAGTAGGTGTCTCTATTGTAGCCCAGCGGGTATACAGGAACTGCCTGATTACAGTATCTCAGAAAGTTACTTCAATTGACCTCGTGGATTTAGAGATAATATATTTTTACGTCATTCTCAGCATGGATTGGCTCCACTAATGCTATGCTTCAGTGGATTGTGAAAACAGAGTAGTTCATTTTCAGTTTCCAAATGAATCGGTTCTTGAATGAAGGGGTAGTACTACAATACTTAGGGGTCAGCTTGTTTCATACCTTAGAGTGTGGAAAATGATATCTAGAGGGTATATTTATCACCTTGTCTGAGTTAAAGACTCAAATTTTGAGACTCCTAATCTTGAGTCAGTTTCAGCAGTGAGGAAATTTCCATATGTGTTTTTTGAAGATCTTTCCAGAGTTCCTCCCGAAAGGGAAATTAACTTCGGAATAGACCTTCTTTAAGATACCCATCCTATCTCTATTTCTCCATACAGAATGTCTCCATCCGAACTCAAAAAGTTAAAAAATAGTTGAAAGATCTCCTAGATAAGGGATTTATCAGCCCAGCATTTGCCTGTAGGGCACACCAGTTCTGTTTTTGCATAAGAAAATGGTTTTCTTAGAATATTTATTGACTACCGTCAGTTGAACAAAGTCACAATCAAGAACAAATACCCACTTCCCAGAATCAATGACTTAGTCGACCAACTTCAGGGTGCCAGTTATTTTTCTAAGATAGATCTCAGATCTGGCCATCATTAGCTAAGAGTCAGTTAATGTGATATTCCAAAAATAGCTTTTAGAACCCGGTATGGTCACTTCAAATTTCTAGCCATATCTTTTGGTCTCAAGAATTCCCTAACAACCTGCATGGACTTGATGAACAGAGTGTTCAAACAGTACTTACACATGTTTGTCATAATCTTTATTAATGACATTCTCGTCTATTCCCGTAACAAAAATGATCATGCAGACCACCTCAAAATAGTATTATAGACTCTTAGAGACCATTAGTTGTTCGCTAAATTCAGTAAGTGCAAATTTTGACTAAGATCAGTAGCTTTTATTGGCCATATTATTTCTGGTGATGGAATTAGAGTCGATACTAAAAAAACTGAGGTGGTGAAAAACTGGACCAGACCCATCTCTCTATCAGATATAAGGAGTTTATTGGGTTTGGATTGCTATTATCGATGGTTTGTTGAAGGATTTTGTCCTTTGTGTCCTCTATGTATAGATTGACTCAGAAGAAAGTTAAGTTTCAACGGTCAGATTCTTGTGAGAAGAGTTTTTAGGAGTTGAAGACTCGATACACCATAACCTCAATTTTGACATTGCTAGATAGTTCAGATAGGTTTTTTATGTATTATGATGCTTCCAGAGTTGGTTTGTGGTATTGTTTGATGCAGAAAGGTAAAGTTGTACCCTATGCCTCTCGACAGCTTAATCCCCATGAAAAGAATACCACACCCATGATCTTGAGTTAGTGGCTGTTGTGCTTGTCTTTAAGATTTGGAGACACTATTTTATATGGGGTGCGTGTTGCTGTGTTCACAGATCCCAAAAGTTTGCAGTATGTGTTTTTGCAAAAGGATTTGAATCTACGTCAGAGAACATGGTTAGAGTTGCTGAAAGATTATGATATAAGTGTTTTGTACCATCTGGGAAAGGTCAATATAGTGGCAGATACCCTAAGTAGATTATCTATTGGTAGTGTTTCTTGTGTCGAGGGTGATAAAAAGAATTTAGTTAAAGAAGTTCATCATCTAGGAAGGAGTTCAATATTCCTACTTGGAAGTAGGAGGAAGTGATCATGGATTTTGTGATTGGTTTGCCTTGTACTTCCCATCAGCATAATTCGATTTGGGTCATTGTAGACAAGATGACTAAATCAGCCCATTTTTTGCCAGTCTATGCTTCTTGTTAAGTATAGGACTATGCCAAACTCTATCTGAGAGAGTTGGTTAGGTTGAACAGTGTTTTATTGTCCATCATTTCAGATAGAGGTACTCAATTTACCTATCATTTATGGAAGGCTTTGCAGGAGGGTTTTGGTACCCAAGTTCACCTCAGTAAAGCCTTTCACCCTTAGACAGATGGTTAGGTAGAAAGGACAATTCATACCCTTGAGGATATGTTGAGAGCGTTTGCCATTGACTAAGGTCATTTGGGATGAACACTTCCCTTTGATTGAGTTCGTGTATAATAATACTTGTCATTTCAGTATTCAGATAGCTTAGTTTGATTCTCTATATGGAAGGAGATGTAGATCTCTTATTGATTGGCTTAAAGTAGGTGAGGCCACGGTAGTGGGGCTTGACTTGGTGTTTGATGCCTTAAGGAAAGTAAAATTGATTAGGAAGAGGCTTAAGGCAGCATAGAGCCGATAGAAATCTTATCCAGATGTGAGGAGAAAAGTCCTTGATTTTTAGGTTTCCAATTTGTATATCTAAAGATCTCTCCCATGAAGGGAGTAAAGAGTTTTGGTAAGAAGGGGAAGCTTAGTTTCAGATATGTTGGACCTTACAGAATTATAAGTTATTTCAGAAAGATGGCTTATAAGCTTGATTTGCCTGCAGACTTAACATTAGTGCACCCAGTATTCTATATCTCCTTGTTGAAGAAGTGTACTAGATACCCCGCAGTTTTTGTTCCCTTATAAAGAATATATGTTTAGAACAACCTCTCTTACAAAGAAATTCCAGTCAAGATCCTAGATCGACAAATTTTTAGACTAAGGAACAAAGAAGTTCCCCTAGTCAAAGTTCTTTGGCTGAATTAGTCCGTTGAGGGAGCCACTTGGGAAGCAAAAGCAAATATACTAGCCAAGTACCCTCATCTTTTCTCCGCAAACTTAGATTCAGCTAAGGTAACAACCTTCTTATAATTTCTCTTTTCCATGCTCAGTTTCAGCTGCATATGATTCCCATGTTAGTCATGCATTCATAGAACCAGTTTAGGCATGTGTTAAACTTTAAACTCAGTCATGTAATTAAGTATATCTAAAATGTAACCTACGTTCCTCAGTATTTTCAGCTAACCAGTCTCATTTAAGGACGAATGTTCCCAAGGGAGACATATTATAATACCTCAAAAATTCAAACTAATGTTAGAGCCATGTTTCAAGATCATGCATAGTATACTATAGTTATTTGGTAGTGATATGCATAATTTTGATGTATATTAAGACCTCAAATAACTCCCAGCTATTAGATAAATGAAAATAATCCTTACAGATTGAATTTTTGAAAAGAATGTCTCTGTAGTCAACTTCAAACGAGCATATATGTTTCTCTATTGAGAATTTTCCAGATTAATACCCACAAAATGATAGGAAATTGAATTAGCTTTCCAATGATACCAATTTCACCCGAATTTGATACTCGAGTGAAAAGTTATGGAACTTTTAGTGAAAAATAGTATCCCAACACTATAAGGCCGCGTCATGGTGATGGCCGAAATCACGTTCGTCCTTTTCTAGTGTGTCACTGCAATTGACACCCTGTTGTCCTTTTCCACTGGGGCACCGCGAGCCAAGCTTCCAATTTGGGATCGTCTATTTCCAGAGGTGCAATGCGATAGCACTGCATTGCAAAGTAGGGTAAAATGGGGATTGTCAGTTTTCCAGTGGCCTAACGTGATTGCACCGCTTCGCACCAAAGCCAAAAATTGGGATTTTCAGCTTTTGTGATTTAAATTCCTGGGACCGTTTGGTCTTTTCCCATAGCTCCAAATCCGTCCAAACATGGGATTTAAGTCCAAATAGAGCATTATTTACTCATTATTTCACAATTCTCTCAAAAAATTAAAGTAGCCCTCTTTCAAGAACAAACACCTTAGCCTTCCAAGTTCAAGATCAAAACTCAAGAATTCACCATCAATTCTCATGAATTCATCAACCCTGGTATGTTAAGTGATCATCTATGGGTTTCTTTTAACCATGGAGTCCAAATATCAAATTCAAAATTCAAGTTGGGATCTTTTAAATTTTTTCATGATTTTTAATTGTTATTTTAACAATGAATTCCCATGAATTGTAATTCTACACCATGTTTACATGAAATTGTCGTTGTTATTCAACGCCACATGTTTTAATGATGTTATTCGCTGATTTAATTCATAGAAGTTGAAATCATGTTATTACTACAAGCTTTAAATTAATCTCATGCTTAGCTTACACTACGAATATCAAGTGTTTGATGAAATTCCTTCAAGAATGAATTTTGAATAAATGCTTTCATATTATGTGCTCAAAGCTTTAGTACTATTTTTCTATTATTGCTATTAAGTCCTGGGGGTTGTGAATACCTGAATACTTAGCTATTTACTTAGTCTCAATATCTTCAGATTAGCTTCAGAATATTTTATGAGCATTATCAGTTCAGCCAGTCACCATAATCAGATAAACTTAGAACACTTTAGTATCCCGAGTCAATTCTGTTGGGAGTAGGATTTTGCACCAAGTAAGTTCAGGGATGGAGGCTTTCCCAAAAGATACGCAGATTCGTTAGAAGCATTCACTGTACTCTAAAACTACGTAGCCAGTATAGCATATGAGGAGTCACTCGTCAGTTTAGGCATGACTACCTTACAGGGGTCACCAGTCAATTCAAGCTTGACACCCTTAGTCTTTCGGGACAGTACAATAGTGGATCCACATAACCAGTGTTAGTACCCATTGTACGGTACTGACACCCTTCTAACTGGGGTCACAAGTTTGACTCAATTTGCTCATTAGGGCAAGTTGGTTAGGTGATAGCTCCCACAGTCTCAGTTCAGTGTTTAGTATACTTCAGTTTAAGCTTGTATTGACCATAACATACAGATATCGGGTATTCAATTATGAGATTTTAGTATTTCAATGTACAAATTATATTTAGAACTTTTTTTATGCTTGGTTATGCATTCTCAGTATTTATAGATTTCATGCATTGTATTTAGTACTTCATGTTATTCATCCAGTCAGTTATTACTCTTGTACATGAAACCATGCATATCGGCCAACCTCATTTAGCATACCAGTACATTCAAGTACTCTTATACTTTTTTCTTGTGCTATGATGTATCCTATCATAGGTTCGGATGCTCAGTTCTCAGATCACACATAGACATTCTAGATTATTAGTCTTAGCAGTGGCGAGTCCTCATATTTCAAGGATAGACTATATTTATTTTCATGCATTCAATTCAATAGTTAGATGGAGTTAGTTAGGGCCTGTCCGATCAACTTTTATTCAGTTTGTAGAGGCTTTTCAGACTAGTACAGACAATCTGTCAGTTTTGTTATTATATTATTAGTTCTAGACAGTTGTTTCTAGTAGTTGTTTTCATATTCATGATCCAATATTGTTTTTAGTTATTTAAAACCTCATGACTTATCAGTTGTTTTTATACATATGTTATTATATTATTTAATGCTCATAGTAGGTACCAACTTATGGGTTAGCTTCTAGTCTTTCAAAACCGTAAGCACCGTGTGGCACCCAGGGTGTACTCTCGGGGCGTTACAAAAACTTGCACATGTATGTTTCAAAATAAATAACTAAGTGAATTCTTTGGATGCACAGTCATAGATTGGTATAAGCGATGTATTGAGAATCCCCGGCCACTGCCGACCAAGCTAAATCTCATGGTTTTAGGCAATGTTTCTCAGATGACTCCCAGTACCTCTACAAAAATTGGTATATTACTCCGCTCAGATGTTTTATGGATGAAATTTGTATGCATGTACACATAGATGCTAAATATTCTCGTATTTCTTACTATCGGATAAGAGAAAAATATAGGCCACATTCAAAATAGGCGTCGAGAGATTATCGGGGATGATGATCACTAACTATTACCTTTTACAAAAGATAGTGGAGTTTCTACTTTGAAAATACCTACATTTTTGTAACAAATTCCAGAACAAATAGTAGTTACTTTTTTCTGCTTTCAGGAACCCTCAGTTTCTCCTCACTTTAAGGGATGACTTCGAAGAAAGAGTACCCAATCATCCTTGGAAGGAACATATGGTGTGTTAGGGTTTTGGCCGTTATTTATTTTCCTAAAATTAAGTTTTACTTTTTCTTTGAAAGAAAATAAAAGTAACCATAAAAGCTTTTACTTTTCTTGAAAGGAAAATATAAAACTTTTTCATATTTGGCAAACCTCTTTCTTAGAGGAAAGGTTTTGGAACTCTATAAATAGATGACCCCCTTCTCATACCATAACACAATAGCTTCGACAATGTAGTCGTTATAGGAGTCTGGTTTAGGGGGAGATTTATCCCATAGGTTTAGATTTTTCCATAGATTTTATTTTTTCAATATTGTTTTTAATATGTATGTCGTTTGACCGAATCATATTGATAATATGTCTTTTTAATATATGTTTTATTTGTCATCTGAATTATCACTACAGCAAATTTGATTATTTGGAATGAATTATTTTGTCACTTATAAGTCATATTTCGGCGCAAAAGATTTAGTGTGAAAAAAAAGATATTGTCAATCAATTGTCTCTAAAAGTGGGTCCCTAAAAGTAGACAAACACAATTTAGTGCTTCTTCACTAAAAAGATTAAATTAGCTACAAAAAAAAAATCGTCCCCAAATGTGTAGCATTTATGATGAATCTGTTGTCAAAAAAGTGGAATTTTTTTTGTAGTTGATGGTAAGCTTTTTTCACTAAAAAGTTATCAATACCAACAAAATTTCATCGTCGCTAATTATTTAGTTCAATCAGAGACGACACCAATTGTCGATAGAGTTATATATATTTCGTGGCTGAACAAATGTATTTTCATCACTATTGACAACTTTTTGTATACAACAAAAATTTCCGTCCTTAAATGTATGAATTAGTGACAAATTTGTTATTATAATAAAGATTAATAATTTTGTAGTTAAATCTACCATTTGTCACTAAAAATAGTATTATTTTTACCGACAATAGAGAATCGTCACTAAATTATTATGATTACTGACAATTATGATTGTCATAAAATACAAAATTAATTTGTATCAAATAAAAAAGAAGATATTGAGACAAATGCATATGTCACTAAATATAGTCAAACTTATGATGAACTAGTTTATTTCGTGATGAAAATATTTGTCTTGAACAGTCTAATTTAATCGTTGCTAAAAGTTATCTTTGATAATAAAATCTTTTATCACAAATTACAAGAAATCGCTTAATTATTTCATATTGATCTTATTTTTTAAATTAGAATTGAATAAATCAAAAATAAAATTATAAAACATGTCATATTGATAAAATTCACCCACAATCACACAATTAAAAAAAATTAAAATTGTACTAAGGTAATATGTCCTCACAGTTCAAAGAAAAGTAAAACTAGTCCAACACAAAGGAAACTAATTGAAATATAGTACTAAATATTACTCCTATCCTAAACTAAGGCAGATGTGTAGAGGCTTCTTCGAAAGTACCAATAACGTGTTCAGCTTGCAATTAGTCTTTATTCAACTCACTTTTACACCTGTGGAAAAGAGAAGAAAATTAAGAGTGATGATGATTGTTTTAAGTTTGATAGCTAAAATAACTCTACATGCTACTTCTTCTCCAAGCCACAACTAGAATCCATTAAACATGTAATTATGAAAAGCGAGGCTACCCAGAAACTAGATAAATACTATCCAGTAAACACATCAAACTTCTATAACAACAACAATAACATACTCGATGCATTCCCACAAAGTGAGGTTTGGAGAGGGTAACTATATGTAGTCCATACCACTAACTTAAACGAATTATACAACAACATAGCTAGTGTATCCCCACATAGTGGGGTATGAGGAGGATAATGTGTACGCAGTGCACACCACTACCTCAAATGAAGTAGAGAGATTGTTTTCGATAATCCCTGACTCAGAATAGATAACAGTATCAGAAAATAAACATAAAAGCACACAACAACGGTACAACACACTTCAAGCTAATACAAGTCAGAGAAGTTTCAGTTATTCAGTAGTACTTTAATAAGAAAAAAAACTATGTTGAACTAATACAATCTATTATAAATATCCCGACAACTTATCAGAACCCCGTAATTGTCTATCTCAACGCACGAGATAAGATATAATGGCAAGAAAATAGGAACATATAATAACAAACATGAAAATATTCCTATAGACATGTTTTCTGAAGTCTTTCACAATGTGATACAGTCAACAAACACAGAGAATGAAAATTACATCATTTCGAGAACTTACCAGTGAACAACAGTAAAAGAGATAAAAAGAAAAATAAAGGCGAAGCACTTGTAATAGTGAAATATGAAAGATATTTTCAGTAAGCCTTAAAGGAAAATTGAAGAACCATCAAAATATATAATTACCTTATATTAAAATAGACAGTAATTCTTTTTGTTTTTGTTTATTTTAGAGAGTAGTAATTGTCATTCAAGAACTGTCCCTCCAATGAAAAGAAGGGTGGTTTATACAGTAGTAGGAATACAGTAGCACAAAAGGAAAAAGTATATTATAAAAAAAATCACTTTCGAAAATTAAAGGAAAAATATATCAAGAAAAAATTAGGAGAAAACTCAATCCCTTTCATGTCGTATTTAACATACAAAAATCACATTATTAAGGCAGGCAACAGTTAATACACCTTTAAAAAGAAAACTAAAAATGGTCTCAATCAATTATTTAATGTTTTACTATAAATAGATAAGGAAAATAAGGTGCGAATTTAAAAGAGAAGAGATAATAATAATAGCAACATGTATCAAAACTAGTATTTAGCATATATATTTAAAATTGATTTACAAATCATAAGGCAACTAATCACAAAAATCAAACTAAATCCATTCCACCAATCTACTAAATAAATTTAGTACTTTCATTTGGGAATAAGAATAATCAATATTTTACCATAAAAGAAGATTCAAATTTCAGTCAATATCAATTAGATAAAACGTAATACAAGTATAACATCTTTTGAGAACAAGCAGAGATAAACAAGTAATTAAACGGAGTGAATCAACATTCAAAGTTAGATATCACAATCCTTAGATCTAACAGATTAATTTAGGCAATTTGCACCCAAAGAAGAAAAAGAACATGCAAATTAAACCAAAGAAAACAATCATGCAATTAAAGGATTAAGGTATCAAATCATAGAATAGTCGGGTTCACTAAAAGGGACCTCACCGGTCCTCAATTTCGATGAGAATATGACTGGTGAGAAGAGAGGGAGGTTGAATCGCGACTAGGGATGCGTTGCTGGTTCACGATTGCTGGAGGCAGCCACGGCGATGACGGAGCGGTAGAGGATAGACGGCGGGATACCACTGCTATTGTTGGCAGCGTTGATTGGGTTTAGTTCCATCTTTTAGAGTGGTAACAGGCTGATAGTGATGTTCGTTCGATGAGAGCTTAGCCGGTTTGCTTGCCAATAGATGCGGCTGGTGGCACCAGTTGGGAGGTGCTGATTTTGGTTGTCCGGCGGCAGGATTGGTGGTTAGAGCGGTTTTCCCTTGGTTTTCTCGGTGGCTGATGATGGAGAGGGGAGGGAGATGCGGTGCCTGGTTTGTTCACCAGCCATCAGTGGCAGTTGATGCTATTAATGCTACCTCGGATTCGTCGGTTATCAATTTCGGTGAGTTATCTATAAGAGTAAGAGACGAAAGAGAGTGGGAGGTAGGAGGATGAATTTTTCTCCAACCAATGGTGGCTGGCCGGCGACAGCAGCCATGGTTATCGTAAAGAGATAAGTGAGGCTAGAGAGAAGGTAGAGAGAGAAAAGGTAGAGAGAGAAAAAACAGAGAGATAGAGCGCCAAAAGAGGCGGATGTTTTTGTGTAATGAGGAATTAAGGTTTGAGTGTTTTTGAAGATGGAAAGAGTGACTGATATGATCTCAATCGTTGGATCAAAATTGATCCACGGCTGAGATTAAAAGGATTATAAAAATAGAAAATGAATTGAAATAGAGTTAAATGTAACTAAAATTGTAATAAATTGGGTAAAATTAGGCTACAATTGTCATAAATCGAATAGAAAAAGGCTAGCAGTTAAATGAACTAGGAAATTGAATTGAATTAGGCTACAATTTAACAGATGTAATAATAATGAAAAATATAATAGGGTGTCGAGGTTAAAATAAAATATGCATTTAAAATTAATGTTACGTAAAAATTGTCATATAAGATTATCGTAAATAATAATAATAATAATAGTAATAAGCAATGTATTTATAAATTGTAAGTGCGCTTATTTTGTGAAAAAATAATTTAATAAATATTAATAAAATTATGTAAAATGTTGTATCTGGATTAATAAATTGTAAAAAAATTAATAAAATAATTTGTGCATTTTAAAACATGAATGTGACACGTCAAAAATCTGTTTAATGTAAGAAAAATGTGTAAAAAATAATAACAATTAAAAATTAATAATTTTAATAAAATAGCAGGCTAAATGTAGTATTGGGATGTCAAAATTGGGTGTCAACAATCATTGGGCCTAAAGGCTCCTTTTCCTGTTTTAAAATACGGTTTCTACAAGGGTAGACCGGTAGAGAACAAAGTGAGTGAAGAGAAATCTTTAGTTGGTTCTTAAGAGTCAGGAGTGGAGTTATATAAGCAAACTGATAAGCAAATAGGATGGCATCTAATTGTGCCCAACACATTTATCCATACCCAGATGGGAGGTGAAAGTACATAAGTCGGACAATTTCTTTTCAATTAAAGAAACCCCAACCCAGGGACTAGTGCACCACAGAGGAAAAAAAAAATGGAAAATAAAACAAGAAGTATTTTAGGATATATCTAAACTATAGCATTTCTCTGCTGTAATTTTCCAACATAAATAAAAAACTATGATCAAGTAATTAAAAATTTAAAAAAGAGAAATCAGAAGTTCTTTGACTCAACACTTCAATGGAAATAGGGGAACGTGAATGGATATGACCAGTTCAAAGAGCTATTTCTTCTTCTTCTACATAGCAGGACACACTTGTTGGCTGCCAACAGGTAGATTAATTGGTGTAATAGGAGAAATTTTAGCAGGCTAAAGGAGTTGTTCCTCCCATTCAGCCCCCTAGCCTATAGATCTGCAGCTAGTAAGAAGGACTCCCAATGTAGGGGAGAGTTTATACAAGATTTGCGAATGATACACCTGAGGATGAAAATACATTGTAACTATTTTCGGGTTCGAGTATCTTGGTATATAGCTACACCAAGGAGAATTTGTTAACTCAAGAAAGTGTGGATAGATCTAGAATTAGCAGAAGGAGCTTACTTGGTCATGTATTCAAAGCCAAAGGGCTCAAACCCTCATTCTGCACAAAAAAACAGCTCCAAATTCCAATACCAGAGATCAAAGTTAGGAAGAATAACCAAAAAAAATGAGATTCAGATAAAGACGAAGAAGACAAAGGTGAAAAGGATACTTGCTTTCAAAACTGATTTATCAGAAGCATATACGCATATACGCTGAGGATACGAGGAAGAGTAAGTATTAACCATATGAACAACAAGATGAAACTCAGATTGAACTCAACCAAGAATAATATTTCTCAGTTTTTTGAAGAAGTGATGGATAATATTGGAATTGGATTAGGAAATCCTATCTTCATGGGTTTTGTACTAAGTAGAATAGGGCTGGTTCAGATGTTTTATTTCGGGCCTTCTGATTTTAAATGTTCGGATGATGTCATTTTAAATAGGTTGGTCTATTTATATTAAGACAATGTGGTTTAGTCTTTAAATTAATAAAAGAGGAAAGGACAAAAATAACACCTAAAATTAAAATATGTTGACAAAACTAGCACCTAAATTTAAAAACCCGAGAAATAGCCACTGAGGGATGGGCGCACGCGAGAAGCTGGGATATATTTGTCACTGTTCCACATATTTTACTCAATTCTACAACACAATTTGTCCCTTTCCATTTTGGGTACTGGACCCACTTTTCATCTTTAATAGTTCATGATTTTTTTGGCACTTTTTTCCCATTCTTTTTTAAAGATTCTACTCTTTTTTATATCTCACTGATAGTTTTACTTTAGAATTGTCTTTTAGCTGAGCTTTAAAAAGCAGTTACAATTATAAATGTCTTTTAATTATATTAATCTTAATATATTAATTACAAATATGACAAATTATATTAATCTAATTATATTAATTACAAATGTGACAAATTAATATTAGATTGAACAAAGCGATGTAATATAGGCCAAGGGTACTTGATCAAATCTTTGTCCAACTTAAACTACACACATGTTTTAGACAATAGACGATGTGTTTCACCTCCATAGTATGATACAATAAACCAAAAGAGTAACTATATAATACAATTGTTAAAGATATATATTTATATATAATAATGATACAGTTTCTCTATATATACATATTCTATATAATAATTATAGCATTTTTATACACATTTTATATAATTTTTAACTACCATTATTATTTAGATACATATTTTATACGACTCTATATAGTTTCTATATGCATTCTAAAAATGTATCAATCTAGTATAAGAGAGTATCAGTTAAGTATATGGACACTGTAAGTGTATTAATGTAGTATAAAAGTGTATTAATGTGGTATAAAAGAGTATCAATTGGGTACAGGAAATTCATGTGCTTGCATAGAATTTCCTTTCTCTTTTTTAAAAAGTGTATCAATATAGTATAAAAGTGTATCAATGTGGCATAAAAGAATATCAATTGAGTATAGAGGCTGCATGTGCCCAATTGGGCCAAATGGCTAAAAAGGCGAATTAAATTGGGCCGACTAGCTAAGGTTGTCCACCTTTTCAATTATGGGTCATTCTTTTTCAAAAATGGCCAGCCCATGTCCTTTTACCTTAATAAAATCCATATTAAATTAAAAAAAAAAACTTAAGAAGGTATAGCTGGTGAACAAAGGAGAGAATTTTGGCAATTTGGATAATTAATTTGAGAGTCTTGGTTGTGCATCAGGGATGAAGAATTCTATTGCAGTCCTACTAAGAATTTCAATGTTGTTTTGTTTTATTGCTTAGTATTTACCTTTTTTTAATGTATTTTGTGGTTCACAACTAAAAACAATATATATATATATATATATATATATATATATATATATATATATATATATGTATGTATGTATATATATATATATGTATATTTAGATGTAAATCAAAAAGTATATACAAGAAAAAAGTGAATATTATTTTGCAGCAAATGGTTACACCAATTTAATAAACATATTACACTGCATTCACAAAAAAATTATCACAAAATTATAATTTATTAAGATTCACAAATTTTTATTTAATTATAATTAAATATGATTATCTATAAATAAATATTTTTAAAAAAGAAATTATGGGTACATTAAAGGGTCCTTTGGTACAGTGTATATGAATTATATAAAATACGGTGTATTGCTAATGCTTGAATAGTTATGTTTTCATATTATTTAGGTAGTTTTTTGTTTGGTGTAAAATATAATTGCATAATTTCCAAAAAATATATTTTTACTATTATGACATTGCCACTCATAATCTCTTTTTAAAAAATAATAAATTAAAAAATTCTTAATTTGATAATATTATTTTGGAGATTTTATTTAATGTTGGATATTCTCGACATTAAATATGATAAATTTTGATATGTGTAAACAAGTAAGGATAGAGAAAGTAACTTATATAATATAGAAGCTATTTTAATAATTAATAATTAATTTTTTTTAACAATATATAAAAAATTTGATTAACGCCAAATTGCATTTGTGTCACATAATTGAGACTAAATATTACTCCCTCCGTTCATATTTACTTTTCCATTTTATCAAAAATAGATGTGCAATACTATTGTTCAATTTGAAAAATCAATAGATAATTTATCATTTCTGTCGATTTTACCATTGATATTAAATACGATTCACTATCCAATAAATTTTTCATTATGTTAAATTGATTATATTCAAAAGATAACATAGTAGCATTATCCCTATCATTTACTAGTTTTAAACATATGTGTCAATGTTAATAGTGAACAACTATTGATGGGCCTAGGGATAAACATATATTGAGTCCATACTAGCGTGGGTGGTCCGATATGTAGTCTTATAAATATAAATAAAAATGAGCACACATTTAATATATATTTTTTCTACTATCTTCAACCTGTGGGGCATTTCAAACTAAATGAAGCATATATGATTGGTCTTGAGGGAATATTACTATAGCTTCTGTATGTTTTCAAGATACAATATAAACATAATTGAATAGGAATACTATAGTGAAATAATTATGTTATTAATTCTTTTTCTCAATAGATCGTGTCAAGTAAAAATGTGACAAGTAAAAGCGAACGAGTACTTACTACATTTTAAATTACGGTATTAGTAAGGGATAGAAGAAGGCATCTCTTACTGTAAATAGAATCCAAATAGACCTCGACTTTTATCTAGTGTCAAAAATTAACCATTAAAAAGAATAAAATTCTTATAAGCACTATTGTTTAAGAAGTCGCCTAAGAAAGTTTCTAATACAACAAACAAGACACATAAAATATCTTTAAAAAATAAAATAGAAAATAAACATGACAACATATCATGAACACATAACCAAAAGATGACGATCTTATAGTTATACCTAAGAATTACTTCGTATCCAGTAAATACACTATTCAACTACTAAATCAAAGTCGTAATTATTTTTTGTGATAAAATTTTATTGTGATTAATTGCAGGTTAAACAGTGACGATAATATCATTGTTGCTAATTGTTTGAATAATTAGTTACAAAAACTATTGTCAAAATTGAATATAAAATTCTGTGGCTAAAACTTACAATATGATAGCTTCAAACTTTAATTAATTAGTTGATCATATTCAACGTCAGTCTACTTAAAATGTTTCTCACTTGTACAAGATTGACACACTGACTTTATACCTTACAAAAAATTCATTCAATAAGTTCACTTCAACCTTCAGACAATTAGATCGAGTCTTGTTTTTTTTATAGCTATATCAATATACAATTAATTTTCTATAATCATAAACAAAAATAGCCAAAGATCAATTTATATTTAGCTATGAAATTTTTTCGTACAAAAAAATAACTAAATTATTTCAGCTACAAATTCCAAATCATCACTACTTAACGTTGACATATTTTGTACAAAATTATGTTGTCACTGAATCATAGATTAATTAGAGACAACAAAATAAGTGTCACTAATTGTTTTTAGTATTACTGACAAAAATTGAGGTCACAATTATGTATCAAATTTTGTAGCCAAAACTTACAATATTTAACTACGAACTCTAATTTATCGCTATTGCGACAACTTATTTTTTATGATGAATTTTCTTTTGTGTCTAAAATTATAATTAATTCAAGACAAAAAATAGTTTGTCACGAATTGAATCCATTATTAGAGACAATGAAATGAGCGTCAGTAATTGTTTATAGTATTAGTGACAAAAATTGAGGTCACAATTAAATATCAAATTTTGTTGCTAAAACTTACAATATTTAACTACGAACTCTAATTTGTCGCTGTTGCAATAACTTATTGTTTATGTCAATTTTTTTTTGTGTCTAAAATTATAACTAATTCAAGAGAAAAAATAGTTTGTCACAAATTGGATCCATTATTGGTGATAAAAAAAGAGTGTCACTGAAAACATAAAATTCGTCACTAATGGTACTCAATAAAATGGCACCAACATATTTTTTGGTGGGAAACTTTAGAGGACAACTTTGCTACGAAATTTTACGTTTGGTCACTAAAAGTATGTGTTTCATATATTTAGATATGAAATGTAATTTTTGTATTAAAAGGTGAACAATTAGTGACGAATTTCATCTCGTAGCTAATAATTTCGTAGCTTTGATATATATTATCAAAGTTGGTTTGCAAACTTTAAGCTTCCGCATGACGCCCTCTCGATTTTGAACCCAACGAGTGGTATCAAAGCCTATGGTTCAAATATCTGATGGTTCAATTGAGGATACTGGTCAAAGTTGCAACCAATTCGATGATAATAAAGATATATGTCCAAAAAATACATGTGGATATGATTTTCAATTATATTTTCAACAATCCTGCTGTCACATATTTGAAAATAAAGTTTACTTTTAAACCTGCAAAAGGACTCCAATATTTTTTAACCCGAAAATTGATAATATACTTTTAACCCAAGCTCCATTTTTAAACATGCCAAACAATAGTGGTGAACACTGTGAAACACAAGGGCCAAAGATCTGAAGAAGGTGGATATTAGGAAGAAAATCAAGCCAAAAAGAGGAGATTTGTTAGGGTTTTTTTCCTGATTTTCTTATCAATATTAAGTTTTACTTTTTCTTAGTAGGAAAATAAAAGTAACCATAAATACTTTTACTTTTCCTGAAAGGGAAAAGTTTTTCATATTTGGAAAACCTCTTTCTTAGAGCAAAGGTTTTCGAACTCGATAAATAGATGCCCCCTTCTCATACCATAATACAATAGCATCTGCAATGTAGTCGTTAAAAGAGTCTAGTTTAGGGGGAGATTTCTCGCATAGATTTATGTTTTTCCATATGTTTTATTTTTTCAATATTGTTTTTAATATGTAGGTCGTTTGACCGAATTATATTAATAATATATCTTTTTAATATATGATTTATTTTGCATCTGAATTATCACCATTGATTTGCGAACTTTAAGCTTCCTCATGACGCCCTCTCGATTTCGAACCCATCATGGTGTAATGTACAAGGCTCATGATCGTGTAATTTTCATTTTGTTTTCTGGTCTTGGTACTGTTCCTCTTTACCAATTTGTAAAAATTTCTCTTAAATACAAATCTTCAGTGAATGTAGGAGTCCATAATGAAGAGAATATTTCCCATGCATCTTAATTTGTGCGGCAAAGACTGGATCTTGCAGTTGAAGTTTGTTACCAATATGTTGAAATTTCCTGTGCATCGTTTTCAACGTTACACGAAAATTATTATCTTGTTGAACATAACTGCCTTTCCATTTCAATTGGTTTGTAAATTAATATGTTGAGTCTGTGCTTAGCACGGGCCTTACCAATCTAATATATGTATAAAGGGATACTCCTAATTCCTCCAACACTAACAAATTAAGCTTCTGGATTGGAATTGAAGCACCAGATAGAAAAGCTACTTTCAAGAGGCCATTCAGCTACTATTGGGGGTTTTAGCGCTTCTGCTCACTCCCTTGTCAAATGGGAGTCAATGGATACTCTTTCGCTGAAATATTATACTATATATATATATATATATTATATATATTATCACCTTAATATCTCGGTGTTTTTTACTTCTTTATATTTAATTTCCTTAATTAAGATCCTAGGTTCATCTTTGAATCTCGGGATGCTTCAGCTTTGAGATGGAGATACCTTACACTAACACTGTTAATTAAGAATTATCAAGTTATTCATGTAGCGCGGCACAAATTTCATGAATAGTTTCATTCAAGATCTTGACAAAGGACATTAACTTACAATCATTTGGCTTTGATCATACCACTAACACAATGTTTTTGAGACCTTTTTTCATATATTGCTTTATAACAGAGATAAATGTGTGCAACCTCTTACCATGTATGCGCTTGAAATATTTTTTCTGCACCATTGATCATAGGAAAGGTGTAATAGTCGTTGCAAAAGTAGAGATGCTGCACCTAATCTTAAGAATGCAGATAAACCTACAAGTTACAGTTTTGCCAATTGACTAGTCTAGAGAAGACATGGCCATTGATGTCACTCAAAACAAAAGAATAAGTAGTATTCTGCCATCGAACTGGGCACTCTGATTTAGTAAAAAAATTTTATATTATAGTTTTCTGAGTCATATGAAATAACCTTATCACCTACAAGTAAGCAAAAGATGTGAAGATTAACAGATTAAATATTTGTTGAGAAACTACAAAGGAGAAGACCGGTGGTAGTCCACACATTAGTCTCAGAAGAGAATCTCTCAATTGTTACACTCGAATGAAGATCAAATGATATTTCATAATGAACTATTGTAGAGGAGATCACATCACTTTTGATACGAACAAAAGTTCGTGGTTTAGATGGATCAACAATACACCATGGGCGGCTCAAGCGAATCATGGCCCAAGGCCAAAATCAAACGGAAGTTTTACGTTTTTAAGAAAAAATAATTATTTTTGTAAAGTCTGTTTTTAAAATTATATATCGATTTCTTCTAATAATTTTTTTAAATTAATAATAGAGTCAATGCATTAATTTCTCGACACATAGTATTCTGGACTAGATATATCAAACTCCATCTAAATTCTTTCTTTTATAAAAAAAATATTTTTTCGATAAATAGTATTTAATATATTTTTTAAAATTTAAAATTTATTATTACTAAAAAAAAATGAGGCCCTCAAATTTTGGGGGCCCTAGGCTGCCGCCTTATTTCCCAAAGGGTTGAGATGCCCCTGCAATACACTTTCACCAATGCTAACACACACATACAAACCTTGCAAGAGATGATTGGAAACTATGTGATTAATTTATCGCTTTATTTTTTAAACTTGATAAATAAAGTGGACGGAGACTGTGGATGCATTTAATTTGGTACAATCATTTTTTAAATTTTTATATGAGCCGAGAGAAATAGTTTATGATGTGTAAATCTATTCCGCACATCCTTAATTAATTAAGTATATCTACAATTCACTGTATCGTTAAAGGAAAAGAAGATAGAAAACACCGGAACTTAGATTTGATAAAAGACTTATTAAATATTAAATCAAGTACAAAGAAAGAAAATAATACAAATTATGTCAATTAAACTTGTAAACTTGTTCCTTCTCGTATCTGGTTAGATTCGTGAGAAAATCTAGCGATAATTGTTAAGTAGAGAAATAAAGAAGACAAAAATAAAAAGAAACAAGGGACGCTGCTGAAATAAGAAATGAGGGATATATCCACTCTTCGTATAATCGAGGGATATATTTTCCTCTTAACTAATTAACTTCTTCTGCTTAACCAAATACATCAAAACATGCATTGATGATCTTCTATTACTATCATTTTGAGGTGATTAAAGGTATTATTTTGACCATGATGTAATAAGAATATTTCCATATCGCATTTAACAATAAATAAATAACTTAATTCTTTCATAGCATTATCTTTAAGTCCATAAGAAAATTTTATCAGGATTTAACTGAAACATGCATCATTGGGTAATTCTGAAAGATATACCCCAATTAGGGTAGCTTTAAAATTTTAGCCCCAAATAAAAAAACTTCGTTAAAATAGCCTTTAATTGTTAAGTCATATTCTTTTGGACGAAAATTCCCTCCCGCAAAATATTCTCGTTCGAATCTCTTTCTTCCTTTCTTTCTTCCAAATTTCAGAATCAACCTCCAAAATATTGTTCTTAAATCGCTTTCTTCCAAATTCGAGAATCGAGTTTCAAACATTTGCAGAATTGACTTTAGCCGTAAGGTTTCTTCAGGTATGAATTTTATCATCAAATTCATTGTGGTAATTTTAGCTTATTGATGCATTGTGATAATTTTAGCTCATTATATAATTAGCATCTTGATTTGATTTTTGGGGAGGTGAACGTAAACAGAACTTGGGATATGTTGTTGTTGTAGTAACATATTTACCATTGTGGAATTCCATCAAACAGGTTGTGGGCATTTTGTTATTGCGGTTATAATTGTGTTTGAGTAGGTGTGGGACGTTGGTCTTAGACAGAAAGGCCGTTAATATGAGAGTTAATGTTAATCCCAACATATTTTGGGAGGCCAAATGTATAAGGTCAAGGTGGTACAAGAAATTAGTTCCAAGTATTTCCACCTAGTGGTATAATTAGCATTAAAAGATGATGAGGAATTGTGTCGGACAGTTTGTGGAGAGTTTGTTATTCCAATTATAATTGTGTTTGAGTAGTTGCGAGGGTTTGGTCTTGGAGGAAAAGGCGGTGTTTTCCATCTCGAATGAATCCAGCCTATGTTTTGGGGATTAAAGAAGCACTAACTTGTTGATTCTAAGAGAGAGCACCTTAGCTAATAGCTTGTATAACATAGAGCAACAGGCAATGGTTTTAAACTCTCTAATGGTAGTAGGATTTGGCACATTAGGTAACAAGGTTACTATTATACAACTTTTCAGTGTTACAAAAATCCTTCATTGTTTAACACGCATCATATTTATATTCATTGACTATTTGTTGTTGAACTATGCTTACCTAGATATGTTGGAATAATCACCAGTGTTTCTGATACAACACAGGAGATCCCCTAAAGATGACACAGTTTCTTAGTCTTCCATACACCTCCGAGAACCCCTTATTAGAAAACTTTTGTCTTGGTATATTAGAATATCCACTATGTTTGCTACATTTAGTCCCTTGACTGTGGGCGTGAACCTATGGGTGTTGAGGTGATTTGACAGAATAATAAATGATCCCATTTGGGGTAGCCATGGTTATCTAGAAGATTTTACAAGCCAAAATAAAATTTTTTGGCTGTATTCGGTGAGGTAAAGAATATGTTCAACAAAGCATTAACCAAAAATCTAAAAGGCAAAGCAAATACTAATATAATAATATTATTAGTTTAAAAACTAAATAAGATTATTGTTTTCTTCATAACTGCACTATAATACATAGGGTTTGAATCACCTAGCTTATACACAAAGACCTCAATTTTTATTGTAACGTGCTCTCTTCAATATTGCTCCACTTCTCAATTATAGTCATTCCATCATTCTCTTTCAAGGATATACTATAAGAGTATTCAGTTAATAAACTATGCTGTATCACTTGCAACCTATCTCTGAAGTAAACAACCCTCTCAGAATTACCCCTATAGTATGTGTTATTCCATAGTCTCAAGTGCGATTTAACATCTTCAGATTCTGCCATACATTTTAAGTTATTCCCCATGGGCAAGAGTTGAAACTTCATTATTCTGTAATGATTTGGCAAATGACCTATAACTCTTACCCCAGAGGCAAGACTGAGACAGTTATTCCCCATGAGCAAGAGTTGAGACTGTCATAGCCTGTAATGATTTGGCAGATGACCTATAACTCTTTCCCTACAGGCAAGACTTTGACATTTTGCCCAATGGACAATAGTTCACTATGCCTTGCTCTTTAATAATTTTACTTGTTGAAGATATATATCCTAAATTAAATTGTTACTAATCATTTGTTGTTTTATTTTTCACAAGGGTTGTGCTTGTAAACGATGGAAAAGAAATAAGTATTAAGCAATACAATATGGAACAATCAATTGAAATTATTGATAGAAATAACGAGTTACAGGTTATCAAACCAATATTGGAGGCTGCACTAGATGAAGAAATGGGGTAGCCATCGAAGATTAAGAGGGTACGACAAATGAAGAAGAGGATACTTGATGTCGAGACTACTCTCTTGAGACATAATGCCTTTTTGAATGAGGTAAATGTCAAGTTGATGTTAATTGACAAACAAAATATGATGGAAAACCTCTTTTAGGTCTTTTTATCTTTAGTTGTTCATTGATGTATGACTTAAAACATGAAACACCTTTAGTTGTAGGGCTTGGAATAGCCACCACACCGAAATAAGGGCAACAAGTGTGGATATCACTTGTGTTACGATATTCGCTTAAGACGTTGGTGTCTAAAGGAGGTAAAGTTCCTCTTGTGTTAACGTAGGAGTTAGGTTAACCATTGTGTGTAGTGTTAAAGGTCCAAGATTACCATATTCTTGGATTCTTAAGATTATACCAACCAAGGTCTAACTATCTATCCATTTTGTTTATGTTGTAATCGTTTGTTTGTGTTCTTGTAATTCAAATCTGTTACTTGTTGTTCTTGTTTCATTGTTGTTGTTTTTCATTTTTTTGTTTTTTGCTGGTTTTAGGTGATAAATACATCAATACATTGTGTTTTTGTTGTTGTTTGTTGAATTCGAGTGTGTTCTGCAAAAGGATCCTCGAATCATTGATCTTGCGGACTGATTTTGAAGTGTGTTTCGTGTTATCCTTATAATTCTTGTATCACCAGCTGAACGATTTAAAAGAAAAAGTAAGACTAGAGCATAGAATAAGAAAGAGGAAATAGGACTCCAAGAATTGAACATATAGAAAAGTTTATAGCTTTACTCCAAAGTTACAAAGTAGCAGCTAGATATTTAGCTAATCAACTACTGGAACAACATCGTTAAAGAGGTGGAGGCCAAATTTTCATCATATTCAGTGTATACATTACAAAGAGAAGTTTTAACCTTGTATATACATATACAATATGAATTTTTGACAAAGGCGGCCCAACTGACCCCTTCTACCTACACAATGTAGGGGTACATACACTCAATCATCCCAGACCCCACTTGTGGCTTGTAGAATTACACTTGGTATGTTGTTGTTAGTCTGAATGTCCCCCTTTCGCCCCTCTAACTATACATCTGGCTCTACTAGTGAATAGGAAAGTTACAACTTTACACAAAAGTTACAAAGGTAGCAGGTAGATATTAGCCAATCCAAACTACTGACTAGTATTAATGGAAGTTGGATATTCATGAAGGGTATTCATTATCTACAATATACACATAAAAATTGTTTTTGACCTTATAAAATGACATATGAATTTTCGCCAATGCATAACCTCTACTTAACTCTGCCCCTAGCTCTACTAATGAAGTAAATGGCAAGAATAATGGATAAGACATCAAACTTCCATGAAAAGCAAGCAGACAAACAATAAAAATCCAAACCAACAAACTTTAGCACTTCTTAATAAACCTAAAAATAACTACTGATCAACATTAGAAGAAGCTGAATTTTTACCAAGACGTTCATCGTCTACCAAATACACATAATTTTTTTTTAAAGATTGTATCCAAAGAACCATAATAAATATTACCATTATAAACAACCTAACAAGAAATACTGTCGCATATTTGACCTACTCGAAGAAATGGAGGAATAAAACAAAGGACAAGTCAAAAGCACATTACAAATGTAGATTAGGATAGCAGGTGATAATACCGTGTCATTCAAAGGTCGACCACAAGTTTCAAGTGAATAAAACCGCTCATTCGAATCTTCAAAACAAGAGCCAAACATTAAACATTCAGGCAGCACATCTTTGAGAAATTAGAGATCTGTGGGTCGAAGCTTTCTTTCCTACACGTGCCATTGATGAATCCCAACTTGTTTCTTCAAAGTATGGCAATTCTAATCGATTCAATCGACACAATAGTTTTTAGATCTCACTAAGTGAATAAAAATCAACATAACTTCAGACAAATCTGATTCAGATACAATTGATGATTATGACTCAATTTCTTGGGCAATTCATTATCTATCACCACCAACACTGTTACTCCAACTAGCTTTCTTAATTTTTCTCCTTAGTTATCTTAACATAGACCATATCAATAGTCAATAGCTCTTATACCATGATGCAAAAGAGGATCAAGAGAAAGAGGAGAAATGAGGATATTGTCCAAGGTGAACCAAGTCGTGATCCAATGGTTGATGAGCAATATCTTGAGTCTATTTGTTTGAAATCGGATGAAGAGAAAGAGGAAAAAGAGAATGAATATTTGAGAAATGAGGAAAAAAGAAAAATAACGAAAATGAATATCTGAGAAAAATCTGGAAAAAAAAACAAATAAAAAAACTCTAAATAAAGGTTAAAGACAAATAAATTTAAAAAATAAAAAAAAATGAAGAAATAGATAATGGATGAGAAAAATGAAAAAGAAAAAAAAATAAAGGTTGAGACAAATAAATTAAAACATGAAAATAAAGTTACAGGAAAAAATAAAAACTGAAAATAATAAAAAACGGAATAATAAATTTAAAGGAAAAAATAAAAAAGTGCAAAAAAGTAGAATTATAAAAGTAAAGGAAAAACAAAAAAGTGAAAATAATAAAAAATAAAATTTGAGAGATAAATGAGTATGGAAAGTTTAAAAATATATTTGAGGTGTAGAGGGGCAAAATGATACTTTTAGTATATTAAAAAGTAAGGAAGACTATTCTTATTTAGGGTCAAATATCTAAAGCTACCCATATTTGGATCTATAGCATTCAATTTCTTGTGCATCATTAGTTTGGGCTTGCATAATGAGTTGGAGAACATCCAAATTACCCAACTATTTGTTGACTCCGACAACTAACTTTTATCCTTTAACCCCAACGGCACCAACTCTACCTAGTTGTATCAAGGAAGAAATTTGTCCGAATTCATTTGTCCGAACTGAGGCCCAGATCAACACGAGCATTTCAAACCGTGAAGTCCCGAGAGATAACTGGCAATCATACACGCCATTCTCATATTTATAAGGAAGTGCGGAAAAGACAACAAAACAGAAACATGGTCATCTGATTATATTAAGAAAACAACACGACATAAGTTCAACAAGACTCAAATCCATCTAACACCTGTCTGCAAAATCTCTACTAACCGAAGGAAAACAATATCTGTTTGAAGATCGGGACAAGGCCCCCGGTCAGACCATAAACCAAAACCAAATGAGATTAACATAAGTGAACAAGACGCCTTCCAAAGTAAGGGAGGCTCACCAACTTTGAATGCCCGACAACAATCTACTATTTAGCAAGACCGCTAGATTGGGACTCAGAACCTGAAATATAGACGGTCAATACAAATTTTTTGGTACGTTGAGTAATCCAAAATAACATACTTTTATATAACATAAGTTAGAGCAATTTATGAAATATTTTACATACAATATATGAAAGTGCATGGGCATACTTAAAATAATTTAAAACTTTTCTTGAAACCATGACTTACTCTTTATCTTACTTTTGAGCTAGGTGGTACACCCTACAACTCCACAATCCCACGGGCTATAAGGAGTCCACCCTTAACTAGGCGGTCAAGCCCCTAGCCCAAGTTTGTCCCAAGGGTTAGAGTCTCTATCTCTAATATTCTAAGGGGCACAAAGCCAACGTTTGTTCCCTCTTGGGGACATAATAAACCCGCATCGACAAAACACGATTTCCCATAATGAGCCTTTCCACTAAAATGCATTCTTCAGATAACCACCTAACTCTCTTTAAATCCATTTTTAACTCTTTAAGACATCCATTCTTTGAAATCAAAATTTGAAAATCTTACTATGTTATGACATTCATTTGTTTGGCATCCTCATACCAAAACTTGCAAGTCATATCTCTAAGCCATAAAATATCATGTTACAGTACTTTCATTCAAAACAATTTTTAGACCACCAAGTCATTCAAACAGTACAGGAGGATTTGTATATCGAATTAAATGAAACTTATACAAAGCATGTGGTGGTCCATTACTTGTAGCAAAGCATGCAACTCTTTAAATCATCACTTTTCATCTATATTAACAAGAAACACTCTCTCTCAAGTTCATAACCAAACCCAAGTCTTAAGCTATAGTAAATATATTTGTATTCAATCTTCTCAATATGCAATTGATATGCAATTGAATAATTCATGACATGTGAAAACAAAAGGCTTTATAACAAGAGAGGTATTATAAATGTTTATGATCTCAATTCAACATTCAAACTCAAAAAGCATACATACTTATATACGAGTACAAATCAAATTTAGGGAAAGTCCTCAAGACCAAAACATTATCTCATTGAAAGAGTTAACAAAGCATACTTTTTAGTTTAATTCAAAACCCTTCATAAATACATGATTTCTCAACGTTCAAAACATTATAAAAATGATTTCATCATACCCATTTAGTTTAGAAAAACCCACACACCTTAATGATGAAGAATTTGCGAAAAGATTAAACCTTTAAGCTTGATTGCCCAAACCCTAAGTTGTTTTTCTCCTCTTGTATTTTAGATGATTAACTAATGATTTTCTTGGGTTAAAATGTGTTTTAGGAACTTAAATACGTGTTAATATGTTTAGGGATGGTTATTGGGTGACAAAAGACCATGTTGCCCTTGTAATACTCAAAAATAGAGTTTCTGCACTACTTAGCCATAGGGTTTGCGGCTCCATGTCCACGGCAAACATTGAAATTTGTGGCACCAAGTCCATGGAAAACATTACGCTTTGCGTCAACCTTATTTCCAACCTTTTCCAGTGAGCGTTGGTGATGGTAAGGCGATGTCAAGCCATCGCCTAAGCTATAGTTTGCGGCGCCTACTTAGTTTTGAGGTCGTTAAACACCCCCAACACCCCCCAAAATGTCAATACATGATCTACCATCACTACTGTGGTCCTAAAGATCATTTTAGAAGCATAAAATATGTGTTACGACTATAGGGTGTCACAATTATACAACCAGTACGATCCCTTATTCAAACACTCATAACCTCTTACTCCGGACTCAGATTGATGAATGGTCGGAGGCGTTGGAAAGAAGACTCGAATGTACTTAACTTGATATATAGTAGGCCATATAAATCTTTATATACTATGAGTAATAGTAACTGGAAGTTGACCCATGCAAAATTGTCAACTAAAAATCAACCGATAGGAAAAGTTTTCAACTGGACTTTGTGTTAGGGGATTTTTATGACCTAAACTCATATTCAAAGGTATTCAAAAACTATAGGATTGATAATCACACATAAATTAACAATGATTCATTGGGTTTTTGTGTATATATGTAGGAACGACGGTTTAAATTCTAGCCCAAAGGTGCGGGTGTTACATTATCTCCCCATTGGGATCATTCATCCTCAAATGATGGGTAGTGACTTGTTCAAGATATAAAAGTATGAAATAATGAAAGTAACCTTGCATTGAAAATTTCTCCTCAAAAATATATGCAAAGACATCAAAAGAGCTTCATGAGAACCCCTATTAAAATATGTAAGCACGAAGCGTGAGATATAAGAATTGACATAGAGATGACCCTGCACATGATATCTTAGAATCGTAATCATCACGGCATATGATGTGAGTTTATTTGGTGACCATAGGTATTGATTTAAAACGGTACAACTATGAAATGAGATTTTCCAGGAGACAGGAATACAAACATTCTCTACTTTACAAGATACAAAGAATAGATGTTGCACCTTGAATCACTACTCATCTATGGCCCAAGCAAAAAATAACATACTTCATTATTTCCAACATACAATTATCCCATACCACTTCTAACCACAAGAGTTTGAGTCCCGCCACGTAATACTCCTATGTTGAAGCCTAACTCAGAGAAAAGAGGAGCTAGCTTAAGCTATGGGACCTCATACCCTACATCTCTTTAAGGATATTACTACACATTATCACTACCATCAAACACCCTTGGGTCTTAATTCAGGGAGTACTAACCACATAGCACTTTGGTTTGAGTTTTCATCGATCATAATATTCAAGCCTATCATTACTACACCCACTTCATGGATCTCCCCACTAGGACCGGCAAATTCTATCATTATTATCAATTTTTTTTCCACATATCTCCTTTCTAACTATTTCACTTAACGAAAGTTCATCTCCTTCTTTTACCCTTCACCTATAACCTTAGCTCAAGAAATTACATCAAAATTTTCACATTGAATAACATCTACTCCCTTACCTAAGACATTACTAAACTTTCACAACCACCATCACACTAATATACGGAGGGTCATTGAGGAAACTGAGCATAAGCATCATGAATGGGAGCAACACTATTATTCTATAACTTATACTTATTACACTACTCAAGGAGAGACATGAGGTAAATATACAATATAATCACGAAGTGGTTTATATATCAAGAGTCTTGATCATAAGTAGAGAGACACTCTATCATAAACACAACATAGCATGAGTCCTTAGGATAAACCATACCGAGAAACATAAGTGCTTACATCATGAGTCGTATGACATAAGATTAGGATTCAAGAAGTCGAAAATTGAGACAAGGATATCTACTCGAAGCTATCGCTTCTCATTTTCAGATCTAAAATAGTCATGAGTTCGTACAACTTTATCTTTTTGGGTAATCCCGATATAAAATGAATCAGCAATATTTAGAAAGCATATTTTATTAGAACCAAACATTTTGTGAGACATGAATTTTTATCGATCATGAGCCACATAACATAGAGCTTGAATATCTGGAATATTAAATTACCAAGGGACATTATTGCTTCTAGTTTAGAGGTCAGAACATGACATGAGTTACATAGAGATCTCAAGCCTTAGATATAGGCAAGACTTGAATACATAAAATATTGGTAGAATAACCTCTTAAATTGGAGTAGGAGGGGCTTGCTTGCATAGGAATTGATTTTATCATGATTCTTTCTTGAAACTTTACACCACAAGATAATACGGGAACTATTTAATTCATCATATCCCCCTTAGATCAAAGTCACAATCCTAAACTTAAGGACATAGATTCTCATTAAATCTTACAAGAACAACACTCAAAACAATGGGGTATCAACATACACATAAATGCTAAACTTCCCCGTTTTAACTATACTCTAAAGGCATTGCTTTCCAAGAATGCTACTCTTAATTTTAACCATCCTCTATAGCAATCAACCTACAACTCTCAGTCTCATGAGCATACCTATCCTCATGCCTTATCACATAAAAATCCATTCTCCACTACTTAACATTCTAACATTAGACCGTTAATCACATAAATTACATCATAATAAAATCTTTAAGACTATACCAAAGTAACATACTGCCTACTTATAGTTCCTCCATTCATGTCTAAATAACATCACATAATAACTCCTTAGTCTTCTCCGTACTACGAGAGTCGAGAATGAAATCTAGGTACACGTGACACTCGTACACATCACACTTTATCTAAAAATATACTACCTCCGGGTTAAACTTATTCTTATATACTCACGCTCTTATACACTTAATGACTCGACCACAATTCATCATTTAAACTCTAGTCCTCATGTACATAGATATCATAATTATCCACTCCTTTTTTCATAAGTTGCCAACCTAAGCTATTTCACACCCCATATTAAGCCTACTAATTCATTCCCATAAAACATACATCACTAATCTTAAACTACTATCCTTTTTACCACTACCCACATCTCAAGTTTAAGCCTATAGGCTAGAATCAGGGTCGGATCTACATGGAGCCCAGAGGGTTCATCCGAACCCCCTCGACCAAAAAAATACACTGTGCATGTTGGATCAAATTATTGTTTTAGGTATGACTAACTAGCACTGCACCTCCTAAACAAAGTATCGTCTACAACTCAATGGTAAAAGGGCTCAAAATCTATAACTTTTATTGCTTATTTACTATTTGAGAATATTGTGAGAGTGAATATCACTTACATTTCTTTTAAAATACATACCCGGATTTTACATCTTCACGTATAATAGTTATTATTGTTTTTAATTTTATTATTTTTAATTTTTAATTTAGAATTTTCAAAATTATCATATTTTATTATTTTATTATTTAAAAGTATTTTACTTTTATTCATGCAGTGATATTTTAATTGTAATACTAATCGCCTATTGATTATTTTTTTAGAGAGGTAAATTGCATGGTCATATATTTTAAGTAGTTGTGATTCTTTTATTGATTGAATATTAAGATGCTAGAGTTAATTTGTTTCTCATACTAGCCTTTGTATCGTTGCATTTAGAAGTTTTATTTTTCATGACCTTTTAATCAATTAATGTGTTTTTTTAGTAATATTTTGTTTTATTATATTGTATAACTATATTAATAATTAAAAAATTTAAAATACATGAATCTTAAGCCCCATGCCTCGAGGCTTTCTGCTCAACCCCTGCTATGTAAAAAGCAATGTCTCCTACACCACCGTCTTTTAAAACACTGATTTAAAGTATGCAGTTATTTAATTTCTATTACAATGATTTGATGTGAATAAATAATGGTGGTCTATATATATTATATACCCATTTTCAGTTTTACCTTCCTATTAAAATGATTGCTAGCTTAGGTACCATATAACCTAGACAAGGCATGTAATAAAATTTTCATTTAGTAAAAGTAATTTTTTTTTAAACAGAAAAAAATATTTTGATGTGAATAATATAATATTTCTAGACAGATTAAAGATATAAGGAATTTATTTTTGATTTAACTAAAAGCAATTGATATTACTTGTAATTATATGTACAAAACTATGTTGTTTTTTTCACTTTTTGATAATGTTGCACGAACTAAAAGTTTCATATTTATATCTGATGATTGTACTATTATGAAGGAGTTAAAATTAAATGTTAATCTCCAAATTAGTTACTCTGTTTAACTAATTTTATCCAACAAACTGTTGGGTTCATAGTAAATAAGAGGTGTAAATGGAAAATGGAGAAAACCAAGTGGAAGAGAAAAACTGAGATCACACCAATATAAAAAGTGTACTCAAAAATAGGAAAGCTTACTAAATTCTACCACATTGGTCAAATAAAGAAGCTTTAAAATGTTTATATTGTGAAACACACTCCCACATGGATAAGTGAGGCAAGGAATAAGATATGCCTCGTGCCGTCATCGTTGTCGCTCGCTCGGCTTCGACTTCGGCATTGGAAAATGAGATCTATCTTTTTGGACAAATTTTATTTGATGATCCGAATCTACCAAAATGCAACAATTGTGTTGTTTCAGAAGGATGCAATCATTTAGCAAAAGGACACACTGATTCATGGAGAGAGATGACTGTTCAGGAAAAGATGCAATCTTTGGATGAAAAGACATGAATTTAAAGAATATCTGTAACCTTTGATATGAACCATTGCCTCTTTTCAGAAGAGGAGAAGAGGTATGTTATGGCTATAAAAACCTATTTTCTTCCACAGGTTTTGATACGAGAAATTTTAGAATAAAAAATACTCTTTTTCGCTTCAAAAATTTTGTGTGGTCATTCAAACTGTTGAGTGCATTCGACGAGTCCAAATATTTCAGGTACCACTATAATTGGATTGAAGGCCATTCTTTTACCTCACCACTTTCTGTCCGCAATGGTTCACTACCGAAGACGCTCCTAAGGTTCCCAAGGAAACCTCGGACAAAGAGCGTTTCATAGTTGTAGAAGCTTGGAAATATTCAGACTTCCTTGCAGCAATTATATTCTAAGTGGTCTCCAAGATGACCTCTACAATGTTTACAGTGGAACTAAGACATAGAAGGAATTGTGGGGGGCACTTGAACAAAAATATAAAATAGAGGATGCGGGAATTAAAAAATTCCTTGTTGCACGGTTCCTGAACTTTAAAATGATAGAAAACAAATCGGTTGTCTCTCAAGTGCAGGAGTTGCAAGTCATCATACATGATCTCCTAGCAGAAATTATATCTTTGAAAAGTACCTTAGTTTGAACAAATTATAAAGGTTCTTAATACTATTATAAACTATTTTGTAGGTTTGATTATGAATGATGCATTTCAAGTTGCAGCGATAGTTGATAAGCTACCACCTTTGTGGAAAGACTCCAACAACTACATAAAGCATAAACGCAAAGAGATAATTTTTGAAGATCTTATTGTCCGACTGCATATTGAAGAGGATAATAAGGTTGTCGAGAGAAGGTCAAAATGGAATTCTACAATTAATGGAGCACATATTGTAGAAGATGATCAAAACAATTCTAAGAAAAGGAAAATAGTTGAATAAGGAAGCAATCAACCTAAGAAGAAATTCAAGGAAACATACTTCAATTGTGACAATATTGGCCACAATTCCACAAATTATCATGCCCCGAATAAAGACAAGAAAAAGGATCAAGCAAATATGATGGAATCCAACAAAGAATGCGATGATTTGTGTGCTATGTTCTCAGACTGCAACTTGGTGGGGGAATCCTCGCAAATGGTAGATGGATTATGGTGCCACCTGCCATGTATGTGCCAATCAAGAGTTGTTTTCATTATTTTCTCTGGATCAAGTAGAAGAAATGATCTACATTGCTAACTTCGCTACTGCTAAGGTGGAAGGTATAGGGAAAGTGTGCTTGAAAATGACTTCGGGAAAAGTCTTAACACTTAACAATGTCTTGTATGTTCCAGAATTATTTAGGAACTTAATTTATGTTTCACTTATAGATAAGAATGGATTCAAATGTGTAACCGTTTCTGGAAAAATTGTAATTAGAAAAGGAGAAATGTATGTAGGAAAAGCCTATCTCACTGATGGCCTTTACAAGATGAATGTAATGATTGTTGCAATAAATAAAAGTTCAAATTCTTCTTATTTTCTTGAGTCTTATTAGTTTTGGCATGAATGTTTAGTCCATGTTAATTATAAAACGTTAGAAGTTTTGCAAAAATTTGAGTACAATAAATCAAAGTGTCAAACATGTGTAGAATCAAAGTATGCAAAATATTCTTATAAGTTTGGTGAAAGGAATTCTAATCCTTTAGACTTAGTACACACTGAAATTTGTGATATGAAGCCAACAGCATCACGTGGTGGGAAAAGTATTTCATAACTTCTATTGACAATTGCACTAGATATTGTTATGTCTATTTGCTAAATAGTAAGGATGAAGCAATTGAAGCGTTTAGGTAATATAAAACTGAAGTTGAAAATCAGTTAGATAAAAGATAAAAATTGATAGAAGTGATAGGGGTAGAGAATATGAATCTCCCTTCGCCGAAATATGTGTAGAGAATGAAATGGTCCATCAAACTACGACCCCGTATTCACCTCAATCAAACGGAATTGTGGAAAGAAAAAACCAAACTTTGAAGGAAATGATGAATGCCTTGCTTATAAATTTTGGTTTACCACAAAATTTATGGGGGGAGGCTATCCTTACAACCAATCATATACTCAACAGAGTTTTCCATAGTAAGACACAATCAATTCCTTATGAAAAATGGAAAGGAAGGAAACCCAACTTGAAATATTTCAAAGTGTGAGGGTGTCTAGCAAAGGTCCAAATACGTATACCTAAAAGGGTTAAGATAGGACCTAAAATGGTAGACTGCATGTTCATAGGATATGCTAAAAGTAGTAAAGCATGTCGATTTTTGGTTCATAAATCCAAACTTCTAGATATTAATGAAAATACGGTAATTGAATCCGACAATGCTGAATTCTTTAAAAACATTTACCCATACAAAATTTGACATGAACAGTCTAGTGGAGGATCTAAACGACCTCGAGATGAACCAAGTGAGAATGTACATAATGAAGAAAATCCAAGACGTAGTATACGTCCAAGAACGTCTACTTCATTTGGATTGGATTTTGTAACATTTCTCTTAGAAAATGAGCCTCCAACATTTAGGGAAGCGATGACATCTTCGGACTCATCCTTTTGGAAAGAGGCAGTCAATAGTGAGATTGATTCAATCTTAAACAACCATACATAGGAATTAGTTGATCTTCCTCCCGGAAATAAACCTTTAGGTTCTAAATAGATTTTCAAAAGGAATATGAAAGCGGATGGCACTATTTAAAAATACAAGGCAAGTCTTGTACTAAAGGGTTTCAAACAAAAAGAAGGCCTTCATTACTTTTGATACATACTCTCCAGTAATAAGGATAACATCGATTCAAATGTTAATTGCCTTAGCGGAAGTATATGATCTTCAAATCCATCAAATAGATATGAAAAAACCGCTTTCCTAAATGGATAATTGGAGGAAGAAATATACATGGAAGAGCCTGAGGGTTTTGTCGTTCCAGGAAAGGAAAACATGGTGTGTAAACTTATCAAGTCATTATATGGACTAAAGTAAGAACCAAAACAATGGCATGCAAAGTTTGACCAAACCATGTTGACAAACGGATTAAAAAAAATGAATGTGATGAATATGTTTATATTAAAGACACTCCAAATCACCAAGTCATTGTATGTTTTTATATGGATGATATGTTGATCATCAGTAGCGATATTTTTGACATAAAAGCAATAAAATGAATGCTTGAGAGCAAGTTTGATATGAAAGACCTTAGAGTTGTAGATGTAATCTTAGGTATAAGAATCCATCGAACTCCAAAAGGGTTGGCATTGTCACAGTCTCATTATATTGAAAAGGTACTTGACAAGTACAAGTATATGGAATTCGGTAATGCCAAGACTTCATTGGATGTGAGTTTTGCACTTCAAAATAATTAAGGTGAAGTGACTCGCAATTAGAGTACTCAAGGGTATTGGGATGTTTAATGTATATAATGAACTGTACTCGACCAGACATAGCATGTACTATAAGTAAATTAAGTTGGTACACAAGTAATCCCAACAAAACTCACTGGATGGTAATGAAACTAGTTTGGGGTTTCTTAAATACACTCAAGATTATGTTTTGCATTATAATAAATATCCTGCGGTACTTGAAGGATATAGTGATGCAGATTGGATCACCGGATTGAACGAAGTAAAATCCACAAGTGGATATGTATTTACAATCGGTGGAGTAGTCTCTTGAAAATCATCCAAACAGACTTGTATTGCTCGCTCTACAATGGAATCTGAATTTATTGTATTGGATAAAGCCGGTGAAGAAGCAGAATGGCTCCGAAATTTCTTAGAAGATATTCCTTATTGGCCCAAACTAGTGGCACTAGTATGCATACACTGTGATAGCCAAGAGGCAATAGGTAGGGCAGGGAGCATGATGTACAACTATAAATCTCATCACATACGATGAAGACATAATATCATTAGGGAACTTCTCTCTAGTGGAATTATCAATGTTGACTAAGTAAAGTCAAAGGATAATATGTCGTATCCACCTACAAAAGGCCTATCTATAGAAGGAGTGAAAAGGAATCCAAGGGAATGGATTTAAGGCCTAGGACAAGTCAGCATGGACGTAACTCTAAGATCTAGGTTCAAGGAGATCAAACAAATTTATGTTTGACAGGTTTAACATTGTTAATTATCCAACCCATTCTCATGATATAGACAATGTATAGTAATCAAGGATAAGAATTAAAGAGAAAAGTCTTTTAATGATTATCTAAATTTGGCAGATTTGACCAAATAGTTTAATCTATAGGATTGAATGTTTTGAAATCACCTATGTGAGGGCAAAGTGGAAGCCACTTCAAGGAGAATGTTAGTAAAGGCCTATTCTCTAAGATCTCATAAAACCGAGATGCGTTCCTATCTGAAAAGAATAAAACCGTGAGAACCATAAACGATAAAAGGATGGTTGTGTGATATGTGTTGTCTAGGTGTACATTAAATCTCGACGGTTCAAGGATATCAAATATACCAATCGACCGAGTGCATCCGATACATGTTCACTATGGAAAGTTCAAAGGGAAACCCACTTATCCAGATACAATCAGTCTTTGCTTGATGATCATATACTTGTTCGTAAAAATTTTATGAAAAATAGCCATTCCCCATTTATGTGAGAGATTTTTGGGTTCATAGTAAATGAGAGGTGTGAATGGAAAATGGAGAAAACCAAGTGGAAGAGAAAAATTGAGATCATACCAATATGGAAAGTGTACTCAAAAGTAGGAAAACTTACTAAATTATCTCACATTGGTGGGAGAAAGAAGCTTTAAAGTATTTATAATGTGAAACACACTCTCACATAGATATGTGAGGCATAGAATAAGAGATACCTCGCGTTGTCATCGTCGTCGCTTGCTTGGTTCCACTTCAGATTTGGATTAGGATTTGTCAAATGATCGATCAATGAGATCTATCTTTTTGAAGAAATTTTATTTGATGATCCAAATCTACCAGAACGAAGCATCAGAAATTTTGAACTGATGCTTCGGTAATTTCAAAAAGAACTAATGCTTTAAAATAGCTCCACTATTTTGAACTGATGTGTTGTTTAAGAAGTATGCAATACTTAAACAAAAGGACATACTAATTCATGGAGAGAGATGAATGTTCAGGAAAAGATGCAATCTTTGGATGAACAGACATAAATTTACAGAGCATGTGTTACCTTTGACATGAACCATTGCCTCTTTTTGGAAGAGGCATGTTATGGCTATAAGAAACTGCTTTCTTCCACAGGTTTTGATACGAGAATTTTCAGATAAAAAATACTCTTTTTATCTTCAAAAATTCTATGTGATCATTCAAACTGTTGAGTCCGTTCGATGAGTCCAAATATTTGAGGTACCACTATATTTGGATTGAAGACCATTTTATCCTGGGAGGAAAATTCCATAACCTCGGGTACAGTGAGGGAAATTATTTCCTTAATGAAAGTCCATGAATTCGGACGACTTGGTCTTATTCATTTCTGTTTATCTATTTTCTGAAGAAATAAAATACACCTCTTGGAAAGGTCATTTTAATCTTGTGTTGAGGGCATTTGATATACTTAATTGTGTTCTTGTTTATGATTGAACTCTAGGTGAAGTTGTTGTTCTCCATATACAAATTCTGCGTACCCGTAGAAGGAAATAACACAAACAACCATTAGATATTTATTTATCTTACCATGTAATCTTTCAGATAAACAAATTTGCATATGCGTTATGCTAGTATATCAGTTACCAATAATTTATTGGGATAACATGGAACCTCATTCCTAAGCAAGAGTCATGTCCTCCATAATCATGTGAAGCATAATGCAATATACTTTCACTTTTCCCGCCAACATATGTTGAAAAAAAAGGTTCGTGTTATACATATTCAAGGTAATGACCAAATAGTTGACACTTTTAACAAGGCACTGGCCAGGCCAGCATATGCGAGCAATCTATTCAAGTTAGGGTTAGTGACCCATCTTTTAACTTGAGGGGGGCCTATTCGTCCACGGGGAATAACAAAGACGTGATGAAAAGGGAGATGAGTATTCCTAGATGGGCTGATTTAGCTGATGGAGAGTATTAGGTTTCACCTCTTCCGTTGAATAGAAAATTCAATTCAGAAGCTTCCATATTTGTGTCTAAAAGTGCAACATAATAAAAAATGAGTCAGGGGACTTAGCATCTAGACTTAGTCCAATTAACACTTATTTTAGTGATTTGAGCGTGAATTTTTGATGAGGAAGAGGAAGAAAATATGTTGGATATGTGCATTGATAAAGTGGCTACAGATGGAATCTCACCTCAACAACAAAAAAGTGGAAGCAATAAAAAGACACATGAGAGGCAACATAGCTAGGATGGTAAAGTACGGAGATTATGTTCCAAGACACCTACCAATGCGACTGACAAAGCAAAATCATACAACAGTGTCAATAGCTTCATTAAAATTCAATAAATCCAAGAATAAATGATGAACTCTCAAATGTTGTTGGACAGATTGGAAGATGAAGACAAGAGAAAATACTTCAGGTTACTTTAGACGGGAAATCTTTCTGTTTTAAATTTATGCATTTGTAGAAGGAAGTTTGAGTTTGATAACTCAAATTTCATCCTGGATTTTATATTTTTGTACTGTTTAAGCATCATTTGTAATATCATCATAGGGTATGTTACATACTCTGTGATGATCATAAGATACCTAGTTCTCTGTAGTTCATATTTTCTTCATGATTGTTGATTAATAGAGGTTCAATACTGTAACGCCCCATAAAAGTCATGTATGTATTAGACGGTAATTTCTGAGCTTTAGACTTAAGTTTTAGTGGACGTTGTAACTTGTGTCAGCTTCCATAGACCATAAATCTCTGTACAGGTAGAATTAGAGAACCTACTAGGTGTCAAATGATAGGTCTTCAAGTTAACTTTCCAACGATACCAATTATGAAAAAATCCAACGCGCGAGCAAGAAGTTATGGCTTTGCAAAGTAGTGTGCGTCGCCTAACCAATCGCTCATAGCCACTGGACTGGTTGCGAGATACACAAGGCGGCTCATACCTTAATATATGCGATACAAAGGGCGGTGCCTACCTTAATCTATGCGATGCAAAGGGCGTCACCTATCTTAATCTATGCGATGCAAAGTGCGGCACACACTTATGGTTTCAGGTGACGAAAACACTCCGTTTTGAGTTATTTTAAGTGAAATTTAGTCCTTACAAAACCCAAAATCATCTTTACTCATTCCTAAAAAGATTTGGACCTATTAACAACATTGAAGCCTCCTATAAAAAAAACCCAAAATCTAATCCTTCATGAACTTAAGAGGAGAAGCAACTAGGGTTTGAGAAAATAAGCTTGAAGGTCCAATCATTCCAAAACATCTTCATAAAACAAATTATAGATTTGGAATCCTCTCGACGTAGGCTTCGATGTACACCAAAAATTCGTGGAGAAAAAGGTACGCGGGGTTTTCCTAAAATCTCATGGGCATAGAAATCATGTTTTAAGAATCGGATTTTCTAATTCATGTACATACTAACGATATTGTTTTGGCCTTTTGGCTTTCCCCCAAAGTGATTGAAAAATTTATGTATAAGTATATATGTGTTTGTCCTGAAATATGAATTGGGAACATGACTTTTATGAAACCCCTCTCTTAATGTAAAGTTTTTCATGATTTACGTAATATAAATTATTTTGAAATACATCTCGAAAAGAAAAGGAAATCATGATATGAAGTGCTTTGACTCTTGCTATGTTTGAAATCTAATTTTGAACACAAAAGAGAGGGTTGTGAATGTTGAATATGCATGTAATGAAAGAATGTATAGTTTTGCCAAAATGGACATGACCACCATTTGTTTGATGAAAGTTTTGCATGGATTAGACTTGAGTTTCAGAGCATGACATCTTTAATACAAACTACATGCTTTGGTGGTCTGAAACTATATTTTTATGAAAGATCGTGCTAAAACCATTATGGCTCAGAAATAGGACTTGTAATGTCCTGGTATGACGATACCAATTCAGACTAATGCCATATCAGACTCAGACTAACAGACATTTCAGACTTTCATGATTTTAGATATTCAGAATGTTGCATGTACAGAAAAGGTTAAAAATGGGCATATAGAGATGTTAAGTGGCCCCCCAAAGAGGGCTTGAGTTGAAGCGACTCATTGCCTAAAACCGTGGTTTTGCCGACCTGGGTATACTATTACGCACTGACTTAAATGTCTTGTGGCGTATCAGACTCAGACACTCCAACCCTTGCGGCACACTTGGGTTAGGGGCTTCCCAGCCAGGTCAATGGCGGATTCCATACAGCCCGTGGATTATCAGACTTGTAGGGGAATACCACCTAACTCAGAAGTAAAACAGAGATCTTGATTTGAAATGAACAACCAGGTTTCATGTTTTCAGAAAGTGCCCATGTATTTTTCAGAAACAGTATTATACATGATGTCTTGATGAAAAGAATTGCTTTCACTTAATATATATATATATATATGTATATTCCATTATACTATTTTTGGAGTGCTTCACATGCCAGTACATTTGTACTGACCCCCCCTCTTTCCAGGTTCTAAGGCACAGTCTAGGGGTCCAGCTACTCAGTAGACATTTTCGGATTTGAAGACTTGATTTACAGTGGTGAGCCTTCTATCATCCGGAAGGCCTAATTATGTCAGACATTATCTTATTTATTATGTTTTTGGTTTACTGGGGCCTTTTCCCAGTTTCTTTTCAGATGGATGTTTATGTTCTTACTAGAGATTTCGCAGACTGATGTCAGATAGTATTATTCAGAAAAGTTGCAGAACTTGACCATGTTTTCCGTACTCAGTTTAAATTCTGCATTCTATTATGATTACAAAAGTTGTGCATGATAACCAGATAGAGAATGGGTGTGCCGGGCCTTCATGGTTTGGGATGCTCGTCACGGCTAGGGCCTAGGCTCGGGTCGTTACAAACTTGGTATCAAAGCACGGTTCATGGTCCCAGGGTGTTTGCGAAATCGCGTCGAGTAGAGTTTTGTTTATGGGTGTGTAGCGTGCCACACTTATAAACAGGAGGCTACTAGGCATTTAGGAATGTTTCCCTTCTTTGTGATTTAGTTCGTGCTTCAGAGTTTAAACTGTCCCCTAATCGATGATCTCTTGTATTACAGTGAAACACGACTATGCCTCCCCATCACAACATCGATCAGAGTGCTCAGGAAGTTGTGGTCCGTCCCACCTATGGGATGCAGATCCGTAATAGAGCTTTCACGCCAGAACCTGTCCCTACTCAGGGAGTCCCTCTAGTTCCAACCAGTTCACCTCGGGCGCCGAGGACTAATGTCAATCGTCTACCAACTGCTCAGAGAGATATCTCAAATGCAGAGTTCAGACGGTCTATCCATATGCTGACACAGCTGGTAGCTAACCAGGATCAACGATCGGAAGATGTTGGGTCTACATCCATTACGTTTGAGGCTACTAGAGTCGGGCATTTTATAAAGATGAATCCATAAGGGTGGAGGAAGATCCATAGGAGTCATGGATGAGATGGAGAAGATCTTTAAGGTGATGCATGTAGATGAGATTGAAGGAGTGGAACTGGCAAATTATCAGCTTAAGGATGTTGCAAATCAGTGGTATACAGACTGGGAAGATGCAAAAGGTGAGATTTTTGAGCCTACAGTTTGGGGTGAGTTTGTAGAAGCTTTCCTTGACAGAATCTTTCCTTTGGAGTTGATGGAGGCCAAAGCAGAAGAGTTCATGAATCTGAAGCAGGGCAGTATGAGTGTACAGGAGTACACTTTGATGTTTAATCAAGTAGCCCTCTATGCACCAGAATTGACTAGTAATATGAGAGCCCGGATGAGGAAATTTGCATCCGGCCTTGCTGATAACCTGGTAATTAAGTGCCATGGGGCAATGTTGAATAGGGAGTTAGACTTTGCTAGACAGACAGGCCACATGCAGCAGGTGGAAGAGAAGAAAAGAAAGATCGCTGAATCTAGAGAGAAGGACAGATAGGCCAAGAGAGTCAAATCTGCGGATCGGCACCAGAGTCAGCCGTAGAATGGTAACTGGGGAAATAGGTGGTCGAAGAAGACGAGGTTTTGGAATAATACACAGTCAGCAGCCAGCGCCCCAGCGCCCAAACCCCCTGCAGACAGACAAACTCAGAGCTTTCAGACTCCTCATGGATCTAGAGCACCAGATACTCAGTCGCAGGGTAGTGTGGATCAGTAGCATCGTACTTACTCGCGATGTGAAAATTGTGGTAAGAATCATCTGGGGAAATGTCAGTTGGGCACTTTATATCTTATTTCAGAGCCTGAAAACTCATTTCTAAGGGTTGCTTGTATCACCTTATTCGAGTCAAGGACTCTAAAGTTGAAAATCCTCCTCTTCAGTCTGTCCCTGTGATGAATGAATTTTTAGAAGCCTTTCCCAAAGATCTCCCAGGGATACCCCCTGATAGGGAGATAGAGTTTGGTATTGATGTGTTGCCAGATACCCGTCCCATTTCTATTCCGCCATATAGAATGGCTCCTGCAGAGCTAAAAAAGTTGAAAGAGCAGCTAGCAGACCTCCTAGATAAGGATTTATATGCCCCAGTGTATCTCCTTGGGGTGCACCTATACTTTTTGTGCATAAAAAAGACGGTTCCCTTCGTATGTGCATAGATTACCGTCAGTTGAATAAGGTCACAATTAAAAACAAATATCCTCTTCCTAGGATTGATGATCTTTTTGACCAGCTTCAGGATGCTAGATGTTTTTCAAAAATAGACCTTCGTTCGGGCTATCATCAGTTGAAAGTTAGGGAGTCAGACATTCCCAAAACAGCTTTTCGAACCCGATATGGTCACTATGAGTTTCTTGTCATGTCCTTCGGTTTAACTAACGCCCCTGCAGCCTTCATGGATCTTACAAATAGAGTTTTCCGTCAGTTTCTTGACTCGTTTGGCATTGTATTTATTGATGATATTCTGATTTATTCTAAGAGTAAGGAGGATCATGCGAATCACCTTCGAATCATTCTTCAGACCCTTAAGGATCATCGGTTGTATGCCAAATTTTCCAAGTGTGAGTTCTGGTTAGATGCTATTGCCTTCTTAGGGCATATTGTGTCCAGTGACGGGATTAGAGTGGACCCTCAGAAAGATGAGGCAGTGAGAAAATTGCCCAGACCCACGACTCCAACCGATATTCGGAGCTTCTTAGGTTTGGCAGGTTATTAGAGAAGGTTCGTAGAGTGTTTTTCAGCCATAGAGGCCCCACTCACTAAACTGACTCAGAAAAAGGTAAAGTTTGTGTGGTCCAATTTATGTGAAAATAGTTTTGAGAAGTTGAAAGACAAACTGACCACTGCACCTGTTTTGACTCTTCCTGAGGGTGTTGATAGTTTTGTGGTTTACTGTGATGCGTCCCATGTGGGACTTGGCTGCATTTTGATGCAACATAGTATGGTGGTATCTTATGCATCTAGGCATTTGAAGGTGCACGAGCGAAACTACCCTACTCATGATTTGGAGTTAGTGGCTGTGGTGTTTGCCCTTAAGATATTGCGGCACTACTTGTACGGTGTTCATGTTGATATCTTCACTGATCACAAGAGTCTGCAGTATGTTTTCTCACAGAATGAATTGAATCTCAGGCAGAGGCGGTGGTTGGAACTTCTGAAAGACTATGATATGAGCCTGCATTACCATCCGGGCAAGGCAAATGTTTTAGCCAACGCCCTCAGCAGGTTGTCTATGGGCAACCTTTCTTATGTGGAAGAAGAAAAGAAAGAGATGGTTAAGGATATTCACCGCCTTGCGAATATAGGAGTGCGACTGTTAGATTCCGAAGATGGAGGGGTGGTTGTTCATGAGTTAGCTAAGTCATCCCTTTAGGAGAAGCAGGTTGAAGATTCCATCTTGATGCAAATCAAGAAAGATGTGGGTCAACAGAAGGTGATTTCTTTTAAAGTTGGTGGTGATGGCATTCTGAGGTTTCAGGGTAAATTATGTGTTTCGAATGTCGATGGGCTTCGAGAAAGAATTCTTGATGAAGCTCACACCTCGAGGTATGTTGTTCATCCTGGTTCTACTAAGATGTACCATGATTTGAAATCTATGTTTTGGTGGAATAATATGAAGCGAGATATGGCTAACTTTGTTTCTAAGTGCTTGAATTGCCAAAAAGTGAAAGTAGAACATTTGAGGCCAGGAGGTACTTCCCAAGAAATGGAGTTGCCCTTGTGGAAGTGGGAAATGATCAATATAGACTTTATTACAGGACTTCTGAAGTCCCGAAATCAGTATGACTCTATATGGGTGATTGTAGATAGGATGACCAAGTCAGCTCACTTTCTGACTAACTATTCGGGGGAAGATTATGCTAAGCTGTTCATTGCAGAAATTGTCCGTTTGCATGGAGCGCCTGTCTCCATTATATACGACCGAGCTACGCAGTTTTCTTATCAATTTTGGAGATCCTTTCAGAAAGGTTTAGGTACCCAGGTGAACTTAAGTACAACATTCCACCCTCAGACTGATGGGCAAGCTGAACGCACCATCCAGACCCTGGAGGACATGTTGAGGGCCTATGTGATAGACTTTAAAAGTTGTTGGGTTGATCACTTGCCACTGATAGAGTTTGCGTATAACAACAGTTTCCACTCTAGTATTAAGATGGCAACTTTTGAGGCATTATATGGTAGGAGATGCAGGTCTCCAATAGGCTGATATGAAGTAGGTGAGATGCAGTTTTATGACCCTGACCTTGTTCATCAGGCAATGAAGGATGTGAAACTCATTAGGGAATGACCTAAGACAACTCAGAGTCGTCAGAAATCCTATGCTGACATCAGAAGAAGAGAGTTAGAGTTTGAGATTGGAGATTGGGTTTTCCTCAAAGTTTCTCCCATGAAGGGAGTTATGCATTTCGGGAAGAGGGGTAAGCTAAGTCCTCGCTATATAGGCCCGTATCAGATTGTAAGAAGAATAGGTGGAGTTGCGTATGAATTAGAATTGACTGTAAGTTTGAGTTCTGTTCATCCAGTATTCCACATATCCATGTTGAAGAAGTGCATCGGAGATCACTCTTTGGTGGTGTCCATTGATGATATCAAGGTGAGCGATTCCTTGTCTTACGAGGAAGAGCCCGTGGAAATCCTAGATCTTCAAGTGAGAAAATTGAGAAGTAAAGAGATAGCCTTAGTGAAAGTGTTATGGCGAAATTAGAAAGTTGAAGAAGCAACTTGGGAGTCGGAGCATGACAAGAAAGTGAGATACCCAAGCCTATTTGAACAAGCAAATAAAGAATTGGAAGGTACAATTGTTGCTTTATGTTTCCTTCTATGTATGAATCTACTTGAATTCTTGGAGAAAAAGGTACGCGGGGATTTCCGAAAATCTTATGGGCATAAAATCATGTTTTAAGAATCGATTTTTCAAATTCATGTACATACTCATGTTTTAGAAGTTTAATGATATTGTTTTGGCGCCTTTTGGCTTTCCCCCAAAGTGATTGAAAACTTTATGTATATGTATATATGTGTTTGTCCTGAAATATGAATTGAGAACATGACTTTTATGAAACCCCCTCTCTTAATGTAAAGTTTGTCATGATTTACGTAATATAAATTGTTTTGAAATACATCTCGAAAAGAAAAGGAAATCATGATATGAAGTGCTTTGACTCTTGCTATGTTTGGAATATGATTTTGAACACGAAAGAGAGGGTTGTGAATGTTGAATATGCATGTAATGAAAGAATGTATAGTTTTGCCAAAATGGACATGACCACCATTTCTTTGATGAAAGTTTTACATGGATTAGACTTGAGTTTCAGAGCATGACATCTTTAATACAAACTACATGCTTTGGTGGTCTGAAACTATATTTTTATGAAAGATCGTGCTAAAAACATTATGGCTCAGAAATAGGACTTGCAATGTCTTGGTATGACGATACCAATTCAGACTAATGCCATATCAGACTCAGACTAACTGACATTTCAAACTTTCATGATTTTAGACATTCAGAATGTTGAATGTACAGAAAATGTTAAAAATGGGCATACAGAGATGTTAGGTGGTCCCCCGAAGAGGGCTTGAGTTCAAGCGACTCATTGCTTAAAACCGTGGTTTGCCGACCCGGGTATACTATTATGCACTGACTTAAATGTCCTGTGGCGTATCAGACTCAGACACTCCAACCCTTGCGGCACACTTTGGTTGGGGGCTTCCCCGCCGAGTCAATGGCGGATTCCATACAGGCCATGGAATATCAGACTTGTAGGGGAATACCACCTAAATCAGAAGTAAAACACAGATCTTGATTTGAAATGAACAGCCAGGTTTCATGTTTTCAGAAAGTGCCCATGTATTTTTCAGAAACAGTTTTATACATGATGTCTTGATGAAAAGAATTGCTTTCACTTAATATATATATATATGTATGTTCCATTATACTATTTTTGGAGTGCTTCGCGTGCCAGTACTTTTGTGCTGCCCCCCCCTCCTTCCAGGTTCTGAGGCACAGTCTAGGGGTCCAGCTACTCAGTAGACATTTTCGGATTTGCAGACTTGATTTACAGTGGTGAGCCTTCTATCATCCGGAAGGCCTAATTATGTCAGACATTATCTTATTAATTATGTTTTTGGTTTACTGGGGGCCTTGTCCCAGTTTCTTTTCAGACGGATGTTTATGTTCTTAGTAGAGATTTCGCAGACTGATGTCAGATAGTATTATTCAGAAATGTTTCAGAACTTGGCCATGTTTTCCGTACTCAGTTTAAATTCCGCATTCTATTATGATTACGAAAGTTGTGCATGATAACCAGATAGAGAATGGGTGTTCCGAGCCTTCATGGTTCGGGATGCTCATCACGGCTAGGGCCTAGGCTCGGGTCATGACAATTACCTCATTAGGATTAGTAAAGGAAGACCTAATTCCCCTAACTTATCCATGTTGAAGATTTTTATTATTAAATAAAAGGCTTCTAGAAATACTGTGGTATAAATTATCCAAAAAAAAAGGAAAAAAGACTACATAGAGTAGTTCGTGACATTCATTTTGGTTAGGAGATCGATAGATTTGGTCTAATCAAATCTAGTGTAAATCAATGGATATACAATATTACTTATATGATTTTCAAATATTATCTTATCAAAACATGGCACACCAACGTACAAAGGCGTTTTTATGTTTAGGTAGGTTTTAAAGTTAGATCAGGTCTAAATTTTAAAAATTACCTTACATACTTTTTACCCTTTTAGACTCGATCTAACTGAAAAAACACAATCAGTCATTCAATTCTGACCCAAGCTCGTTTTATGATTAAGTAGAAGAGAGATTTTTTTTCCCATTTGGATCGGATTTGGAGGGCCAAAAGAATGGGTGACTTAATTTTCTAAAATCTAACAATAAAAAAAGACAGTAAAGGCTTGAATGGATGGCCTTTTGAAATTAGAAGATCACTTTTAGGATTTTTCTTTAAGTTAGTGAATATAGGTCAGTTATGAAAAAGGGTAAATATACACTATTTTTTTAATGAGGGATATATCCCCTCAAAATTATTTTTTCCTTTACTAATTAACTCCTTGTACGTAATCAAATACTTCAAAACTTGCATCACTGATTATTCCTATCATTTAGATCAAGAAATTAAAGCTACTATTTCGTCAATGACAACATAATAAAAATATTTCCTTAGTCCATTTAATTGAACAAAAATAACTTAAGTCTTTCATAGCATTATTTTTAAGAATATACGGAAAATATGATCAGAATTTTACTCCAACAACATTTAGGCTACCTAATGAGTTGGAATACGTCGACACTACCCAATTCTTTGTTGCCTCTCGGAGAACAAACTTCTACCCACTATCTAGTCCTATTGGACAGCCTACAAGGGAAATACTTCAACGTCAAAGTATAAAAACAACGGTAATGTTTTTCTGTTTGTAGGTTGATGTTTAACCACCGGCAGCTGAGGTAGTACCCTTAGGAGGAGAAGATATGGATGCGGCTTGGGAGTTAGCTCCCCCTATATTTCCTCCAGCTGAGGGACTGTCCGTCTAAAAATGGCCTACTTAGCAGCATAAATAACACGTCTTAATATCAGAATGACACTTCCCCAGATGATTTCACCCACAATTACTACAACAAGGATGTGACCTAAAAGGATAAGTCACATTTTCTTGGGACTGGGTGCCATTATCTCCAGGCCTATCTACTGAATGAAAATGCTATTCACCCGAAGGGCTGGGCTCAGGTGCACTTGCTGACGACTAAGCATTGCTCCAAAACTTCTTTTTAGAAAACTTATTTCCCCAATTACCACCTTAGTGTTGACTATTATTTTAATCTGTGGACCCAACTCTCTTAGTTTCTCTTTCTTTTCCCTTACCTCAGCCAACCTCTTCTTTTGCTTTTCAACCTATTGCATAAGAATGGAAAACATAGAGAAATCCATATATTTATTAAGCATCGCTCTCTTTCATTCCAACACCAAATAATCTAAGAGATCGGATACAAACTTTTTTCTGCGAGCTCTCATGTTACCCCCTAATTCTAAAGCATAATGGGATAGCTGGGTAACATTTAATGTATGATATTTTACCCTCATCTTCCCTTGCTTCCGATTCATAAATTCTTCAACCTTTTCTTCCCTCAATTCATGGAGAAAGAAGCAATCTAGGACGGCATCTACAAACTCACCCCATATAGAAGGCTCAACATTATTACCCTTTGAATCCTTCCATTCATTATACCATTGATTGCCCAAATCCTTTAACTAATAGGATACTAACTCACCTCCCTCAACCTTATTTGCATGCATAAATTTATATTTTTTTCTCTTGTTTATCAATGAACCCTTGGGGTTCCTCCTCAACCTTTGTTCTAGTAAAGGTAGTTGGGTTTAGCCTCATGAATTGACCAACCCGTGTAACCTCAGATGAACTACACATAGAATTCATATCTTTAAACCGACGGATCAGAGAGTCCACTAGCTGAGCATATGGATGGGCTGTTGGAACTTACTATTTGAAAATCCCCTCTGACGAAGCTGGGGATGGTTAACACTGGTACTTGGGGCCCAAGGTTGACTATTCGTAAACTCTGGGTTACGTGCTCTATTATGGGTCCGCATTCCATGAATAGGATAAACATCCTTATCTTGTGCATTTTGTTCGTTGGATCTATAGTGAGGCATGATAATTTTTCTGAAATATAGGAAATCATTGATTAGAGGACATTCATACTATATAGCATGAACCAAATCATGAAAAGAAGAGAGACATTTCTAAATACCTTATAGCCTCCTACTTATAAGTGTAGCGCGCTACACACCCATAAACAGGACTCTACCCGACATGATTTCTCAGATACCCTGGGACCATGAACCTCGCTATGATACCAAGTTTGTTATGAACTGAACCGAGGCCCAGGACGGGACGAGCATCCCGAACCATAAAGGCTCGAGAGCCCTTCTCTAAATAACAATCATATACACACTTCATATACTGTAAGGAATTGCAGAAAATAAATGGAAACATGGTCACTTTAATATATCAACTGAGTAATGCAGACATAAGTTCAATAAAACTCAAACCATCTAATAAATATTTGCAAAATCTTTACTACAACTGAAAAGAACCATCTGTTTGAAATGGGACAAGGCCCCCGTTCGAACCATGAACCAAAAGCAATTGGATCAATATATGTAAACAAGATGCCTTCCGAAGTAAGGGAGGCTCACCAACTCTGAATGTCAGGCAACAATCTACTGTTTAGCAGGACCACTAGGTTGGGCCTCAAAACCTAAAATATAGGGGGTCAATACAAAATGTATTGGTATGTGAAACAACCCAAAACAACATATTATTATATATCATAATGAGGTCATTTTATAAAACAATAAACATAATGCATTAGTGAAAACACACGGGCATACTGAAATGAATTTCAAGGACTCTTGGAAATCATTACTCTCTTTCTATTTTCTAGTGATCTAGATAGTACACCCTACATTTCTATCATCGTCTACAAAATACAAATAATTTTTTCTTATTAAGCTTGTATCAAAAGAACCAGAATAAATATAACCATTACAAACAACAAAACAAGAAATACTGTCAGCATGTCTGACCTACTAGAAGAAATAGAGGAACAAAACAAAGGACAAGTCAAAAGCACATTACAAATATAGATTAGGATAGCAAGTGATAATACCGTGTCATTCAAAGGTCGACCACAAGTTGCAAGTGAATAAAACCGCTCATTCGAATCCACAACACAAGAGCCAAACATTAAACATTCAGGCAGCACATCTTTGAGAAATGAGAGATCTGTGGGTCGAAGCTTTCTCTCCTACATGTGCCATTGATGAATCCCAACTTGTTTCTTCCAAGTATGGCAATTCTCATCGATTCAATCCACACAATAGTTTTTAGATCTCGCTAATTGAAGAAAAATCAACACAACTCCAGACAGATCTGATGCATTCAGATACAATTGATGATTATGTCTCAATTTCTTGGGCAATACATTATCTATCACCACCACCACTTTTACTCCTACTAGCTTTCTTAATTTTTCTCCTCAATTATTTTAACTTAGACCATATCAATGGTCAATATCTCTTATACCATGATGTAAAAGAGGATCAAGAGAAAGAGGATAAATGAGGATAATCTCTAAGGTGAACCAAGTCGTGATCCAATGGTTGATGATCAATATGGTGAGTCTATTTGATTGAAATCGGATGAAGAAAAAGAGGAAAAAGAGAATGAATATTTGAGAAATAAGGAAAAAAGATAAACAATGAGAATGAATATCCGAGAAAAATCAGGAAAAAAAAAAGAAATAAAAAAACTCTAAATAAAGGTTAAAGACAAATAAATTAAAAAAAAAATGAAGAAGTAGATAATGGTTGAGAAAAATGAAAAATAAAAAAAATAAATGTTAAGACAAAAAAATTAAAACATGAAAATAAAGTTAAAGGAAAAAATAAAAACTGAAAATAATAAAAAACAAAAAAATAAATTTAAAGGAAAAAATAAAAAATTGAAAAAAAAGTAGAATTATAAAAGTAAAGGATAAACAAAAAAGTGAAAATAATAAAAAATATAATTTGAGAGATAAATGAATATGGAAAGTTTAAAAATATATTTGAGGTGTAGAGAGGCAAAATGATACTTTTAGTATATTAAAAATTAAGGAACACTATTCTTCAAAGACATTCTTATTTAGGGTCAAATATTTAAAGCTACTGATATTTGGGTCTATAGCATGCAATTTCCTGTGCATTATGAGCTTGGGCCTGCATAATGAGTTGGAGAACATCCACATTACCCAACTATTAGTTTACTCCGACAACTAACATTTATCCTTTAACCCCAACCGCACCAACTCTACCTAGTTGTATCAACGAAGAAATTTGTCTAAATTCATTTCTTAGCCAACTGTCTTGTCCTCTTGGGGATCATGCGAGAATAATATGGCATTTCATTCTTACTAAAATTTCAATACTATCCTTGCATGATGTCCAGAGGACTAGACTACTAGTGTTTTTGCAAATGAACTTGACCAATAGTGTGGTCTTCCTTGATACAAGCAGATATAGTCAATGGAGTTGGCTTTAGACGAAGGAAGAGAAAACAGAGCAAGAAGTTGTACTTGAAAATTTCTAGATTTCAAGTTGTGTCATAGAAAGTAACTAAAGGGTGAAAAATTAAAGAAGAAAAGAATGTCTTTTATAGTTAGTATGATATGCTTTTACAAAGATAATATTTGGAAATTTTATAAATAACATTCTATATGTATTGATTTACATTAGATTTTCTCGTAAGTCGAAGTTATACTTATCAATCCTAACAACTTACCAAAAACATAATATTCTTAATAAAAAATCAAGATAAAAAAAAGGCAAGTGAATTATTGTTATTATAAATTCATTTTTTCCAGTCAACCCAAATTGCATAAAAAATTCTGCAAGATGATATGACTAGTAAGTATTAGATTTTCAAGATTATCAAGAATTTTTTTTTAAAGAACAAATTATAAGAGAGAAAATGATTAGAACAACATAAATAACAATCCATTTTAATCTTGTTTTTTGATGTAACTGAAAATAATGTCATTTGGAAGTCAAGTGAAAATTGACATTTATTATACCTTTAAGAAAGACCCACAATTGGCGTCCATTAAATGAATTTAAGTCATTACCTATTAAACTAACATTATGTGACAGAAAAATGAAAAAGAATTTATGATTTTTTTTTATTTTAAGTATCAAAAATACTTGTATTTTTTTTTTAAATATGCGAATTGGGTAGACTGAAAACATTTTTTTTTTTAGGTGCATATGACACGACCCGAACCAAGGCCCAGATCAACACGGGCATTTCAAACCGCGAAGGCCCGAGAGCTAACTGAAAATCATACACACCATTCATATATTTATAAGGAAATGCGGAAAAGATAACAAAACGGAAAAATGGTCATCTAATTATATTAAGAAAACAACACGACATAAGTTCAACAAGACTCAAATCCATCTAACACCTGTCTGCGAAATCTCTACTAACTGAAGGAAAACAATATCTGTTTGAAGATCGGGACAAGGCCCTCGGTAGGACCATAAACCAAAACCAAATGAGATTAACACAAGTGAACAAGACGCCTTCCAAAGTAAGACTGGTTCACCAACTTCGAATGTCCGACAACAATCTACTATTTAGCAAGACCGCTAGACTGGGCCTCAGAACCTGAAATATAGAGGGTCAATACAGATGTAGTGGTATGTAGAGTAATCCAAAATAACATACTTTTATATAATATAAGTGAGAGCAATTTATGAAATATTTTACATACAATATATGAAAATGTATGGGCATACTTAAAAGAATTTAAAACATTTCTTGAAACCATGACTTACTCTTTATCTTACTTTTGAGCTAGGTGGTACACCCTACAACTCTACAATCCCACGGAATATATGGAATCCACCCTTAACTAGGATGTCAAGCCCCTAGCCCAAGTTTGTCCCAAGGGTTAGAGTCTCTATCTGTAAAACGCTAAGGGGAACAAAGCCATCGTATGGACCCTCTTGTGGACATAATAAACCCGCATCAACAAAACACGATTTCTCACAATGAGCCTTTCCACTCAAATGCCTTCTTCGGATAACCACCTAACTCTCTTTAAATCCATTTTTAACACCTTAATACATCCATTCTTTGAAATCAAAATTTGAAAATCTTACTCTGTTATGACATTCATTTGTTTGGTATCTCATACCAAAACTTGCAAGTCATATATCTAAGCCATAAAATATCATGTTAAAGTACTTTCATTCAAAACAATGTTTAGACCACCAAGTCATTGAAACAGTACAGGAGGATTTGTATATCGAATTACATGAATCTTATGCAAAGACTCTCTCTTCAAACTTTTAAAATATGTGGTGGTCCATTACTTTGAGCAAAGCATGAAACTCTTTAAATCATCACATTTTATCTATATTAACAAGAAACACCCTCTCTTAAGTTCATAACCAAAACCAAGTCATAAACGATAGTAAATATATTTGTATTCATGCTTCTCAATATGTAATTGATATGAAATTGAATAATTAATGACATATGAAAAGAAGAGGCTTTATAATAAGACAGGGATTAAAAATTTTTATGCTCTCAATTCAACATTCAAACTCAAAAAGCATACATACTTATATACAAGTAGAAATTAAATTTAGGGGAAGGCCTCAAGACCAAAACATTATCTCATTGAAAGAGTTCAAAAAGCATACTTTTAATGTAATTCAAAACCCTTCATGAATACATGATTTCTCAACATTCAAAATATTATAAAAATGATTTCATCATACCTATGTAGTTTAGAAAAACCCACATACCTTAATGTTGAAGAATATGCGAAAATATTAAACCTTTAATCTTGATTGCCCAAACCCTAAGTTGTTTTATCTTGTGTTTTAGATGATTAACTAATGATTTTCTGGGGTTAAAACGTGTTTTAGGGACTTAAATACGTGTTAAGATGTTTAGGGATGGTTATTGGGTGACAAAAGACCATGTTGCCCTTGAAATACTCAAAAATAGAGTTTCTGCACCACTTAGCCATAGGGTTTGCGTCTCCACATCCATGGCAAACATTGAAGTTTATGGCACCAAGTCTGTGGAAAACATTAGGATTTGCGTCGCCAACCTTATTGCCAACCTTTTCCAGTGAGCGTTGGTGATGGTAAGGCGATGTCAAGCCATCGCCTAAGCTATAGTTTGCAGCGCCTACTTAGTTTTGAGGTCGTTAAACACCCCCAACACCCCCCAAAATGTCAATACATGATCTACCATCATTACTGTGGTCCAAAAGATTATTTTAGAAGCTTTGAATGAGTGTTATGACTATAGGGTGTCATAATCATACAACATGTACAGTGCCTTATTCAAACACCCATAATCTCTTACTCTGGAATGGTCAGAGGCGTTGGAAAAAGACTTGAATGTACTTAACTTGATATATAGTAGGCCATATGAATCTTTATATACTATGAGAAACAGTCACTGGAAGTTGACCCATGGAAAATCGTCAACTAAAAATCAACCGATAGGAAAAGTTTTCAACTCGACTTTGTGTTAGGGGATTATTGTGACCTAAATTCATATTCAAAGGTATTCAAACACTATAGGATTGATAATCACACATATAATAACAAGGATTCATTGGGTTCTAGTCTATATCTGTAGGAACGACGGTTTAAATTCTAGGCCAAAGGTGCGGGTGTTACATTATCTCCCCCTTGGGATCATTAATCCTCGAATGATGGGTAGTGACTTGTTCAAGCTCTAAAAGTATGAAATAATGAAAGTAACCTCGCATTGAACATTTATCCTCACCAATAAATGCAAAGACATCAAATGAGCTTCATGATAACCCCTATTGAAGCGTGTAAGCACGAACCGTGAGATATAAGAATTGACATAGAGATGACCTTGCACATGATATCTTGGGATCATAATCATCACGTCATATGATGTGAGTTTACTTGGTGACCATAGGTCTTGATTTACATCGGTACAACTATGAAATGAGATTTTGCAGGAGATAGGAATAGCAACATTCTCTACTTTACAAGATACAAAGAATAGATGTCACACCTAGAAACACTACTCATCTATGGCCCAAACAAAAAATAACATATTTCATTATTTCCAACTTACAATTATCCCATAACACTTCTAACCACAAGAGTTTGAGTCCCGCCACGTAATACTCCTATGTTGAAGCCTAACTCAGAGAAAAGAGGAGCTAGCTTAAGCTATGGGACCTCATACCCTACATCTCTTTAAGGATATTACTTCACCTTATCACTACCATCAAACACCCTCGGGTCTTAATTCAGGGAGTACTAACCACATGGCACTTTGGCTTGAGTTTTCATCAATCATAATATTCAATCCGATCATTACTACATCCACTTCATGGATGTCCCCACTAGGACCGGCAAATTCTATCACTATTACCAAGAGTTTTTTCCACATATCTCCTCTCTAACTGTTTCACTTAATGAAAGTTCATCTCCTTCTTTTCCCCTTCACCTATAACCTTAGCTCAAGAAATTACATCAAAATTTTCACATTGAAGAACATTTACTCCCTTACCTAAGTCATTAATAAACTTTCACAACCACTATCACACTAATATACGGAGGGTCATTGAGGAACACGAGCATAAGCATCATGAATAGGAGTAACACTATTAGACTATAACTTATACCTATTACACTACTCATGGAGGGACATGAGGTAAAGATACGATATAATCACGAAGTGCTTTATATATCAAGAGTCTTGATCAAAAGTAGAGAGACGCTCTGTCATAAACACAACATAGCATGATTCCTTAGGATAAACCATACCGAGAAACATAAGTGCTTACATCATGAGTCGTATAACTTAAGTTTAGGATTCATGAAGTCAACAATTGAGACAAGGACTTCTACTTGAAGCTATCGCTTCTCATTTTTAGATATGAAATAGTCATGAGTTCGCAAAACTTTATCATTTTGGGTAATCCCGACATAAAATGAATCAGTAACATTTAAAAAGCATATTTTATTAGAACCAAGCAATTTGTGATACATGAATTTTTATCGATCATGAGCAACATAAAATAAAGCATGAATATCTGGAATATTAAATTACCGAGGGACATTAATGCTTCTAGTTTGGAGGTCGGAACATGACTTGAGTTACATAGAGATCTCAAACCTTAGACATAGGCAAGACTTGAATATATAAGACTTAGGTAGAATGTCCTCTTAAATTGGAGTAGGAGGGGTTTGCTTGCATAGGAATTGATTTTATCATGATTCTTACTTGAAACTTGACACCAAAAGAAAATACGGGAAATATTTAATTCATCAACTCCCCCTTAGATCAAAGTCACAATCCTAAACTCAAGGACATATCTTCTTATTAAATCTTAGAAGAAAAACACTCAACACAATGGGGTATCACCATACACATAAATGCTAAACTTCCCCTTTTTAACTATACTCTAAAGGAATTGCTTTCTAAGAACGCTACTCTTAATTTTCACCATCCTCTATAGCAATCAACCTACAACTCCCAGTCTCATGAGCATACCCATACTCATGCCTTATCACATAAAAATCCACTCTCCACTACTTAACATTCTAACATTAGACCGTTAATCACATAACTTACATCATAATAAAATCTTTAAGACTATACCAAAGGAACATACTGCCTACTTATAGTTCCTCCATTCATCTCTAAAGAACATCACACAATAACTCCTTAGTCTTCTCCGTACTACGAGATTCGAGAATGAAATGTAGCTACACAGGACACTCATACACATCACACTTTATCCAACAACATACTACCTTCGGGTTAAACTTATTCTTATATACTCACGCTCTTATACACTTAATGACTCAACCACAATTCATCATTTTAACACTAGTCCTCATATTCATAAATATCATAATTATCCACCCCTTTTTTCACAAGTTGCCAACCTAAGCTATTTCACACTCCATATTAAGCCTACTAATTCATTCCCAGAAAACATACATCACTAATCTTAAACTACTATTCTTTTTACCACTACCCACATCTCAAGTTTAAACGATAGTCTACAATCGGGGTCAGATCTATATAGAGCCCAGAGGGTTCATCCGAACCCCCTCGGCCAAAAAAATACACTATGCATGCAGGATCAAATTATTGTTTTAGGTATGAATAACTAGCACTGCACCTCCTAAACAAAGTATAGTCTGCAACTCAATGGTAAAAGGGCTCAGAATCTATAACTTTTATTGCTTATTTACTATTTGAGAATATTGTGAGATTAAATATCACTTACATTTCTTTTAAAATACATACCCGGATTTTACATCTTCACTTGTAATTGTTATTAATGTTTTTTATTTTTATTTTTTTTAATTTTTTATTTATAATTTTCAAAATTATCATATTTTATTATTTTATTGTTTAAAAGTATTTTACTTTTATTCATGCAGTGATATTTTAATTGAAATAGTAATCGCTTATTGATGATTTCTTTAGAGAGGTAAATTGCATGGTCATATATTTTAAGAAGTTATGATTCTTTTATTGTTTGAATATTAAGATGCTAGAGTTAATTTGTTTCTCATACTAGATTTTGTATTGTTTCATTTGGAAGTTTTATTTTCCATGACCTTTTAATCAATTAATGTGTTTTTTAGTAATATTTTTTTTTATTATATTGTATTACTATATTATTAATTAAAATATTTAAAATACATCAAGCTTAAGTCCCATTTGTCGAGGCTTTCGGCTCACCTCCGGCTAACTAAAAGGCAATGTCTCCTACATCACCGCCTTTTAAAACACTAATTTAAAGTATGCAATTATTTAATTTCTATTTCAATGATTTGATGTGAATAAATAATGGTGGTATATATATATATATATATATATTATATACGCATTTTCAGTTTTACCTTCCTATGAATATGATTGCCAGCTTAGGTACCACATAACCTAGACAAAGCATGTAATAATTTTTTCATTTAGTAAAAGTAGTTTTTTTTAAAAATAAAAAAAAATTTTGATGTGAATAATATAATATTTCTAGACAGATTAAATATATAAGGAATTTATTTTTGATTTAACTAAAAGTCATTGATATTACTTGCAATTACATATACAAAATTCTTTTTTTTTCACATTTTGATAATGTTGCACGAACTAAAAGTTTCATATTTGTATCTGATGATTGTACTATTATGAAGGAGTTAAAATTAAATGTTAATCTCCAAATTAGTTACTCTCTTTAACTAATTTTATCCAATGAAAAATAGAGAAAACCAAGTGCAAGAGAAAAATTGAGATCACACCAATATGAAATATGTACTCAAAAATAGGAAAGCTTACTAAATTCTCCCACATTGGTGGGAAAAAGAAGCTTTAAAGCGTTTATATTGTGAAACACACTCCCACATGGATAAGTGAGGGAAGGAATAAGATATGCCTCGCGCCGTCGTCATAGTCGCTCGCTCGGCTTCGACTTCGGCATTGGAAAATGAGATCTATCTTTTTGGACAAATTTTATTTGATGATCTGAATCTACCAAAATGCAATTGTTGTGTTGTTTTAGAAGGATGCAATCCTTCAGCAAAAGGACACACTGATTCATGGAGAGAGATGACTGTTCAGGTAAAGATGCAATCCTTGGATAAACAGATATGAATTTATAGAACATGTGTAACCTTTGACATGAACCATTGCCTCTTTTCAGAAGAGGATAAGAGGCATGTTATGGCTATTAAAACCTGCTTTCTTCCATAGGTTTTGATACGAGAAATTTCAGAATAAAAATACTCTTTTTCTCTTCAAAAATTCTGTGTGATCATTCAAACTGTTGAGTGCGTTCCACGAGTGCAAATATTTGAGGTACCGCTATATTTGGATTGAAGGCCATTTTATCCTGGGAGGAAAATTCCGCAACCTCGGGTACAATGAGGGGAATTATTTCCTTAAGGAAAGTCTGTGAATTCAGATGACTTAGCCTTATTCATTTTTGTTTCATCTATTTTCTGAAAAAATAAAATACACCTCTTGGAAAGGTCATTTCGGTCTTGTGTTGACGGTATTTGATATACTTCATTGTGTTCTTGTTTATACTTGAACTCTAGTTGAAGTTGTTGTTTTGCATATACAGATTCTGCGTACCCATAGAAGAAAATAACAATCTTAAGGAAATATGTTTCAAAATCTGTATAGCTTGTTTTTGAAGATTAAAGTTTTAACTTTCTACTCCGCCTGAACTTAACTAGTGATTTGAAGTCATAAAAACTTCATTACATGTTAAAGATCATTTGGTTGACAATTGGAAGTCATAAAAACTTCATTGTCAACTAGAAAGAAGAAGAAAAGTTTAAAGTTGCTTAACTTTATAAGTAGTATTTTGAAAATACTAAGTATTTTTTGTCTTGTGGTGATAGAAAAAGTGACAAGCGATAGTCAAATGTAGGACGCGGCAACATCTGTGGGAGCAACTAATATTGCTACATCAAGTCGCATAAATGCTCCGCCTATAATGGCATCGGCGGAAAAGCCTGGAAAATATGTAGGCATTGACTTTAACGATGGCAGCAAAAGATGTTCTTTTACCTCAACACTTTTTGTCTGCAATGGTTCACTAGCGAAGATGCTCCTTTGGTTCCCGAGGAAAACTCGGACAAAGAGCGTTTCGTAATTGTAGAAGCTTGAAAACATTCAAACTTCCTTTGCATGAATTATATTCTGAGTGGTGTCCAAGACGACCACTACAATATTTACGGTGGAACTAAGACATCGAAGGAATTGTTGGGGGGCAATTGAACGAAAATATAAAATAGATGATGTGGGAATTAAGAAATTCCTTGTTTCACGGTTCCTAGACTTTAAAATAATAGATAACAAATCGGTTGTCTCTCAAGTATAGGAGTTACAAGTCATCATACATGATCTCCTAGCAGAAAGTATATCCTTGAAAAGTACCTTAGTTGAACAAATTAAATAGGTTCTTAATACTCACATAAACTAGTTTGTAGGTTTGATTGTGAGTGATGCATTTCAAGTAGCAGCGATAGTTGAGAAGCAACCACCTTTGTGGAAAGACTCCAAAAACTACTTGAAGCATAAACACAAAGAGATAATTTTTGAAGATATTATTGTTCGACTACATATTGAAGATGATATAAGGCTGTCGAGAGAAGATCAAAAGGGAATTCTACAATTAATGGAGCACATATTGTAGAAGATGATCAAAACAATTCTAAGAAAAGGAAGAAAGTTGAATAAGGAACCAATCATCCCAAGAAGAAATTCAATGGAAAATTCTTCAATTGTGGCAAGATTGGCCACAAGTCCATGGATTTTTGTGCCTCGAAGAAAGGCAAGAAAAAGGATAAAGCAAATATGATTGAATCCAACAAAGAATGCGATGATTTGTGAGTTATGTTCTCCGCATACAACTTGGTGGGGAATCCTCATGAATGGTAGATGGATTCTGGTGCCACCCGCCATGTATGTGCCAACAAAGAGTTGTTTTCATCATTTTATCCGGCTCAACTAGAAGAAATGATCTACATGGCTAACTCCGCTACTGCTAAGGTGGAAGGAACAGGGAAAGTGTGCTTGAAAATAACTTCGGGAAAGGTCTTTACACTTAACAATGTCTTGTATGTTCCAAAATTATGTAGGAACTTAATTTATGTTTCACTTCAAGATAAGAACGGATTCAAATATGTAACCGTTTCTGGAAAAATTGTAATTAGCAAAGGAGAAATGCATGTAGAAAAAGGCTATCTCATCGAGGGCCTTTATAAGATGAATGTAATGACTGTTGAAATAAATAAAAGTTCACATTCTTCTTGTTTGCTTGAGTCTTATTATTTTTTGCATGAACATTTAGGCCATGTTAATTATAAAACATTACGAAAACTGATTAACTTAGAAGTTTTGCCAAAATTTGAGTGCAATAAATCAAAGTGTCAAACGTGTGTAGAATCAAAGTATGCAAAGAGTCCTTATAAGTTTGGTGAAAGGAATTCTAATCCTTTAGACTTAGTACACAATGACATTTGTGATATTAACTGAATAGCATCACGTGGTGGGAAAAAGTATTTCATAACTTTTATTGACGATTGCACTAGATATTGTTATGTCTATTTGCTAAATAGTAAGGATGAGGCAATAGATTTTTTTAGGCAATATTAAAATAAAGTTGAAAGTCAATTAGATAAAATATAAAAATAATAGAAGTGATAGGGGCGGAGAGTATGAATCTCCTTTCGCCGAAATATGTGTAGAGAATGAAATCATCCATCAAATTACTGCCCCGTATTCACCTCAATCTAACGAAATTGTGGAAAGGAAAAAACAAACTTTGAAGGAAATGATGAATGTCTTGCTTATAAGTTTCGGTTTACCGCAAAACTTTTGGGGGGAGGCTATCCTTACAACTAATAATATACTCAATAGAGTTCCCCATAGTAAGACACAATCAATTCCTTATGAAAAATGGAAAGAAAGGAAACCCAACTTGAAATATTTCAAAGTATGGGGGTGACTAGCAAAGGTCCAAATTCCTATGCCTAAAAGGGTTAAGATAGGACCTAAGATGGTGGACTGCGTGTTCGTAGGATATGCTAAAAGTAGTAAGGCATGTCAATTTTTGGTTCATAAATCCGAACTTCTGGATATTAATGAAAATACGGTAATTGAATAAGACAATGCTGAATTCATTAAAAACATTTACCGTATAAAATTAAAGATGAACAGTCTAGTTGAAGATCTAAACAAACTCAACATGAACCAAGTGAGAATGTACATAATGAATAAAATCCAAGACGTAGTATACGTTGAAGAACGTCTACTTCATTTGGATTGGATTTTGTAACATTTCTCTTAGAAAATGAGCCTCAAATATTTAGGAAAGCGATGACATCTTCGGACTCATATTTTTGGAAAGAGGCAGTCAATAGTGAGATTGATTCAATCTTAAGCAACCATACATGGGAATTAGTTGATATTCCTCCTGGAAATAAACCTTTAGGTTCTAAATGGATTTTCAAAAGGAATATGAAAGCGGATGACACTATTGACAAATACAAGGCAAGACTTGTAGTAAAGGACTTCAAACAAAAATAAGGTCTTGATTACTTTGATACATACTCACCAGTTATAAGGATAACATCAATTCAAATGTTAATTGCCTTAGCAGCGGTATATGATCTTCAAATCCATCAAATGGGTATGAAAAACGGTTTCCTAAATGGAGAATTGGAGTAAGAAATATACATGGAACATCCTGAGGGTTTTGTGGTTTTAGGAAAGGAAAATAAGATGTGTAAAATTATCAAGTCATTATATGGACTAAAGTAAGCACCAAAACAATGGCATGCAAAGTTTGACCAAACCATGTTGGCAAACGGGTTCCAAATAAATGAATGTGATAAATATGTCTATATTAAAGACACTCAAAATCACCAAGTCATTGTATGTTTATATGTGGATGATTTGTTGATCATTAATAGAGACATTTCTTACATAAAGGAAACAAAAGGAATGCTCGAGAGAAAGTTTGATATGAAAGACCTTGGAGTTGTAGATGTAATCTTAGGTATAAGAATCCATCAAACTCCACAAAGGTTTGCATTGTCATAGTCTCATTATATCAAAAAGGTACTTGACAAGTTCAAGTGTATGGAATTCGGTATTGCCAAGACTCCATTGGATCCGAGCATTGCACTTCAAAAAAATGAAGGTGAAAGTAACTCGCAATTGGAGTACTCAAGAGTATTGGGATGTTTAATGCATATAATAAACTGTACACGACTAGACATAGCATGTACTATCAGTAAATTGAGTCGGTACACAAGTAATCCCAACAAAACTCACTGGATGGCAATGAAAATAGTTTGGGGTATCTTAAATACACCCAAGATTATGCTTTGCATTATAATAAATATCCTGCGGTACTTAAAAGATATAGTGATGCACATTGGATCACCGGATCGAATGAAGTAAAATCCACAAGTGGATAATTATTTACTATTGGTGGAAGAGCAGTCTTTTGGAAATCATCCAAACAGACTTGTATTTCTCGCTCTACAATGGAATCTGAATTTATCACATTTGATAAAGCCGGTGAAGAAGCAAAATGGCTCCGGAATTTCTTAGAAGATTTTCCTTATTGGCCCAAGCCAGTGGCACCAGTATGTATACACGACGGAGACATAATACCATCATGGAACTTCTATCGAGTGGAATTATCACTGTTAACTACGTAAATTCAAAGGATAATGTGTCGAATCCACCTACAAAAGGAATATCTATAGAAAGAGTGGAAAGGAATCCAAGGGAATGGATTTAACGCCTAGGACAAGTCAGCATGGCGGTAACTCTACTAGCAGACTGGAGATCCCAAAAGTTAGGTTCAAAGAGATCAAACAAAGTTGTGTCTGACAGGTTACGCATTGTCAATTACCCAACCCATTCTCATGATGTAGACAATGTATAGTAATCAAGGATAAGACTTAAAGTGAAAAGTTTTTTAATGATTATCTAAATATGGATGATTTGACCAAATAGTTTAATCTATAGGATTGAATGTTTAGAAATCACCTATGTGAGGGACAAATGTAAGCCACTTGAAGGAGAATGTTAGTAAAGGCCTATTCTCTAATCTCTCACTAAACCGAAACGTGTTCATGGCTAAAAAAGAATAAAACTGGGAGAACCATAAACGATAAAAGGATGGTTGTGTGATATATGTTGCCTAGGTGTACATTAAAGCTCGACGGTTAAAAGATATCCAATCTACCATTTGACCGAGTGCATCCGATACATGTTCACTACGGAAAGTTCCAAGGGAAACCCAGTTATGCAGATGCAATCAGTCTTTTCTTGATGATCACATATTTGTCCGTAAAACTTTTATGAAAAATATCCATTCCCAATTTATGTGAGGGATAGTTGGGTTCATAGTAAATGAGACGTCTGAACAGAAAATGGAGATAACCAAGTGGAAGAGAAAAATTGAGATCATACCAATATGAAAAGTGTACTCAAAAATAGGAAAACTTAGTAAATTCTCCCACATTGGTGGGAGAAAGAAGCTTTAAAGTATTTATAATGTGAAACACACTCCCATATGGATAAGTGAGGCAAGGAATAAGAGATGCCTCGCATCGTCGTCGTCGTCGTTCGCTCGGTTTGAATTCGAATTTGGATTTGTGAAATGATTGATCAATGAGATCTATCTTTTTGAATAAATTTTATTTGATGATCCGAATCTACTAAAACGAAAAAGTATTCACCATTTATGTATGCAGCAGTAGATGCAATGCTTCAGAAATTTTGAACGGATGCTTCTGTAATTCCGAACAGAACTAATGCTTCAAAATAGCTCCACTATTTTGAACTGATGTGTTGTTTTAGAAGGATGAAATACTTCAGCAAAAGGACATACTGATTTATGGAGAGAGATGAATGTTCAGGAAAAGATGCAATCTTTGGATGAACAGACATGAATTTACAGAGCATGTGTAACCTTTGACATGATCCATTGCCTCTTTTTAGTAGAGGCATGTTATGGTTATAAAAACCTACTTTCTTCCACAGGTTTTTATACGAGAAATTTCAGAATAAAAAATACTTTTTTTCTTTTCAAAAATTCTGTGTGATCATTCAAACTGTTGAGTGTGTTCGACGAGTCCAAATATTTGAGGTACTACTATATTTGGATTGAAGTCTATTTTATCCTGGAAGGAAAATTCCGCAACCTCGGGTACAGTGAGGGGAATTATTTCCTCAAGGAAAGTCTGTGAATTCGGACGACTTGGCCTTATTCATTTATGTTTAATCTATTTTCCGAAAAAGTAAAATACAACATTTGGAAAGGACATTTTTATCTAGTATTGAGGGTATTTGATATACTTCATTGTGTTCTTGTTTATACTTGAACTCTAGGTGAAGTTGTTGTTCTGCATATACACATTCTGCGTACCCGTAGAAGTAAATAACACAAACATCCATTAGATCTTTATTTATCTTACCACGTAATCTTTCAGATAAACAAATTTCCATATGCATTATACTAGTACATCAGTTACCTATAATTTATTGAGATAACATGGAACCTCATACCTAAGAAAGAATCTTGTCCTCCATAATCATGTGAAGCATATTGCAATAGACTTTCACTTTTCTTACCACCAAATGTTGAAAAAAAAGGTTCGTGTTATACATATTTAAGGTAATGACCAAATAGTTGACACTTTCAACAAAGCACTAGCCAGGCCTGCATATGCGAGCAATCTATTTAAGTTAGGCTTAGTGACCCATCACTTAACTTGAGGGGGGCCTATTCATCCACGGGGAATAACAAAGACGTGATGAAAGGGGAGATGAGTGTTCCTAGATGGGCTAATTTAGCTGATGGAGAGGAGTAGGTTTCACCTCTTCCTTTGAATTGAAAATTCAGTTCATAAGCTTCCATATTTGTGTCTAAAAGTGCACCATAATGAAAAATGAGTCAGGGTCCTTAGCATCAGGACTTAGTCCAATTAACACTTATTTTAGTGATTTGAGCGAGAATTTTGTATGAAGAAGAGGAAGAAAATATGTTGGATATGTTCTTTGATAAAGTGTCTAGAGATGGAATCTCACCTCAACAACAAAAAAGTGGAAGCACTAAAAAGACACATGAGATGCAACATAGTTGGGATGGTAAAGTGCGGGGAGTATGTTCCAAGACACCTGCCAATGTGACTGACAAAGAAAAATCATACAACAGTGTCAATAGCTTCAACAAAATTCAATAAATCCAAGAATAACTGATGAACTATGAAATGGTGTTGGACAGATTGGAAGATGAAGACAAGAGAAAATACTTTATGTTACTTTAGATGGGCAATCTTTCTTTTTTAAATTTATCCATTTGTAGAAGGAAGTTTGAGTTTGATAACTAAATTTTCATCCTGGATTATATATTTTTGTACTGTTTAAGCATCATCATTTGTAATATCATCATAGGGTATGTTACATACTTTGTGATGATCATAAGATACCTAGTTCTCTCTAGTTCTTATTTTCTTCATGATTGTTGATTAATAGAGGTTCATTACCTCATTAGGATTGGTAAAGGAAGGCCTAATTCCGCTTACTTATCCATGTTGAAGATTTTTATTATTAATAAAAGGCTTCTAGAAACATTGCGGTATAAATTAGCCCAAAAAAGGAAAAAAAGACTACACGGAGTAGTTCATGACATTCATTTTCGTTAGGAGATCGATAGATTTAGTCAAATCAAATCTTGTGTAAATCAATGGATATACAATATTACTTATATGATTTTCTAATATTATCTTATCAAAACACGGCACACCAACGTACAAAAGCCTTTTTATGTTTAGGTAGGTTTTAAAGTTAGATCAGGTCTAAATTTTAAAAATTATCTTACACACTTTTTACCCTTTTAGACTCGATTTAACTGAAAAAACACAATCATTTATTCAATTTTGACCCAAGCTCGTTTTATGATTAAGTAGAAGAGAGATTGTTTTCCCATTTGGATCGGATTTGGAGGGCTAAAAAATGGGTGACTTAATTTTCTAAATCTAACAATAAAAAAAGACAGTAAAGGCTTTAATGGATGGCCTTTTGAAATTAGAAGATCACTTTCAGGATTTTTCTATAAGTTAGTGAATATAGGCCAGTTATGAAAAAGGGTAAATATACACTATTTTTTTAATGAGGGATATATCCCCTCGAAATTATTTTTTCCTATACTAATTAACTCCTTGAACGTAATCAAATACTTCAAAAATTGCATTGCTGATTATTACTATCATTTAGATCAAGAAAGTAAAGCTACTATTTCGACCATGACAACATAATAAAAATATTTCCTTAGTCCATTTAACTGAACAAAAATAACTTAAGTCTTTCATATCATTATTTTTAAGAATTTCAGGAAAATATGATCAGAATTTTACTCCAACATCATTTAGGCTACCTAATGAGTTGGAGATGTTGGAGTACGTCCACACTATCCAACTCTTTGTTACCTCTCGGAGAACGAACTTCTAACCACTATCTAGTCCTATTTGACAAACTACAAGGGTAATACTTCAACGTACAAGTATAAAAACAACGGTAATGTTTTTATGTTTGTAGGTTTATGTTTAACTGGTAGGTTGTAAAGTAGAACTAGAAAGTGCGCTTGCAATCGAACTCCACCAAGGTCTTACTTGATACGACCAGATAGAGCTGATAAAGTTGGCTTTAAAGGAAATAAGCTTGTTGTTGGAGTCAATGAAGAGTTGGGTGGTGTGGACTCCAACAAAAAGAGAAAAGAGGAGCAAGAAGTTTTGCTTGAAAATGATGTGCTTTTACTCGCTGCTCTATGTTGATTAAGGGAACATTGTGATTGACATAATTGAGGTATAATGTAATTTATATTTACTTTTTTTTTTGTATTTATGTTGTCTAATTGCAAGAGGTGTCTTTCTTATTTTTGTAAATTTTTTTCGACGGAAAAGATGAGCTTTTTAGATTGTTATTCCATACATGATTGTCTAATAGGTGTAACCAACCATAAAAACTTTGGAAGATGAAGTACCAAAGAAAATGACTAACTGGTTATTCTAATTTTTTGGTCACCTCAATATTTCAGCTTTACAGGTAGCGTCACATACCATTTTATTGTAAGTTTCCTTTAATCTTGTCGCATTCAATGTTTACTTGCGACATTTTCTTCTCATATATAACCTTGTAAGCATCAAATCTGCTACCTGTCTAATTTTATTGCCTAAAACTTGATGTGGTAATACAAATTGGAAGCAAAAGACCTTACTATATTGCTGACTAGGCAGTACCTTCTTAGTACTAGCATAAATAAAATTGTTCACATTCTTAAAAATCCAAGACACAATGCCTTACATTTATGAATGAGCTGTAACGCCTCAAAAGCTGATCCCGAGATGTCACACAGTGCTCAAGACTATGAGTAGCCTTAATCTAACCTTGTCTACATACTACTGAAATCTCATAATAATGGAAATATTGGTATAAAAGTCATGCTAGAATGCAGAAACTGTCTATAATATCTGAGAATAATATTTGAAACATCAATACTGAATAATTTGAATCAAAACTGGCAGTCTGACAAGCATCAATTACTAACACTAGAGAGTCACAGGGATAAACTCCCAGCTAACTTAAACTGTCTAAAAGAAATGCTAAAATCTCATAAACCGCAAAATCTGAGTAATAAGTCCCAGAACTAGGAGGACTCACCAACTATCGTATGTAGATGGCGATGCTCGAACTACTAACATGGCTGATACAGAGCACCTGAACCTATTTTATAAGACAAAATAGCATATAGACATATAAGTGGATCAGTACTTTGAGGATGTACTGAGTATATGGGGTGAAATGCATAAGTAAAACATCATCTTATCATCATAATTTATAAAACAATGCATGATAAATATAAATGACTCACATAAGCTGGAATATCTAACATACTGAAATCATGAATAATAAATCAATCTTACTTTATAAATCTAGTGACTCATAACATTTAGTTCTGAAAGTTGTACTTGTGTTCTCTCTTTAAATCATACTGTCTAAGTGTAGAAAGGACTCACTCTAAATTCTGAAATCTGAAAGCTGAAGTTTGTAGCTAATATCATTCTATAAAGCATAATCTGAGTAAACTTTGTGAGGCTTCACACTTAGTTTTCTAAAATCGTTTCTGTTAATCTTTTCTAAAATATTTAATCTATAGGGAAAACACTTTGCTTAAGCTTACCTATAAGGGAATTCTTTCAAAGTTTTTCTTTACTAGTAGGGAAAAATTGTTTCTTTACTTTTACTAGAAGGGAGGTTCTCTTAACTGACATAAACCATGCGAGGTACATGGAGTCTAACGTCTTGTCCTCCTAAGGAAGAAATCTCACATTGGGGAGAGGTGTCATACTCTTTCTAGGCAGTATAACCTAAGCTAAGTGATCACATCTGAAACTGTCATCCACATATAAGTGTGAATAAGCTAATAATCTGTACCTACATTGGCTATGAAGTTCTTTGGAAGTAGGATGCACTAAACCCACACTTCCCGTTCGGTGCTAAATACTACTCCCTTTTTATTTGCTATGCTCATTCTGTTGGAAATTCACTTTAAAACTAGCATAAAGGTTTATCTAAAACCACTGTATCTATCTAATAAAATCTATAAATAAAGTTGATCTGAATACTATAATCTGGAAAATAGATTCAAAAACTTATCTGATGATCGAAAGATCAAAGCTTTACTGAAAATCTATAAATAATCTGATAATAGGATGCTTAAAGCATCATCTGTATTAAAATAATATTCAATCTTGGGGTAAGAAACCATGCTTCAATCTCATGTTAAAACATCAAAATAGTCATGCTTGATGTTAAAAAAATGATATTACATCTCAAAATTTGTAGATTACTGCAATAGGCATGAAAAATGAAAATACACATGCAATTCAACTTCTAAAACATTGGAAATCTCAAAATCTTGCAAAGATAAATAATGGGTTTGAACCCTAATTCAAAACTCATGGAATATCATTCAAAATCATATGAATTTAATGTAAAAGCTTGGTTTTGGGCACAAGGACGAAAGAATATCCTTGTTCATAAACCTCACATACCTTGATTAATAATTAGACGTAGATGCTCTAATTATGGATTCCTATTTGAGTTCTTGATGATGGATTCTTGATTATCTCGCCTTGGGAATCCTCAATTTAGAGCTTTCTTGGAGAATCTATGGAGGATTTTGATTTCTTTTTAGAGCTCTAGGGTTTTGCTTTTGAAAACAATGATGAATAATAAGCACAAAGTTCTTTGAATATAATTAATCTTGTGTTTTTGATGGATTGGGGGCTTAGAAATTGTCCAAAATACCCTTTTTAAACTCCTAAACAGGACTTGAAACGAGAACTGAAAATACCAATTTAATGGGCCCCAGTGACGTGCCACTATCATGCTGGTTCAATGGAAATTGATGACTGGGAAATTAGAGGTCTCCCCAAGGCGAAGCTATCGCATTGTCCAACTAGATTTTGTTTATTGGGACCTAAAACTTTAATACGATGCTCCACCATCGTGGTGTCTTATAGAAATGCCATTTTGTCCACTGGCACGATGCACGAATATCACGTTGGGGTACTGGAAATCGACAATTGGGAAATAGAACCTCTCCACAATGTGGGGATATCACGGAGGGCCATTGGAATTTGACAATTATCATTTTACTGACATCTTCAATACGCCAAGTGTCGAGGTGGCACAATGTCAACTTAAAAATGCTCTAACTCCTCAACCGAGTATCGAAATTAGGTGAATTTGGTATCGATGGAAAGCTTACTTAATTTCTCACACAATGGGAGATCTAAATATGGAAAATTCCAAACCAAATAAATATTCTTCATTTTGAAAAATATTTGTTAACATTCTAGGAATCATTTAAGCTAGGAAAAGTACGGGGTATTACATGAGCCTCTTATTCCAAGTAATGATTTCTATACTTTTTGATATGCCTAATTCACTCAACTTGTTGACTAATGTAGAGCTTAATGCACTGGATAAATTAAAACCTAAGATTGAAAATGTAAGAACTATGGTGACTCCACATTATCCACTCCGTTTTCATTTCGACTCCATTTTGTTCACAGGCCATATTTTTTTACATTTTTTTCATTGTTTTTCATATGTAAGTAAGTGGATTTGAAGTTTTATTAGATTTTATCTATAGATTACTACTGATATTGAATAAATTAGCATATATATATTTCTCAATTATCTTTTTGAGGTTAATTTTATGCTTAGAGATGATTGAATTGAATACCTCTGATGTAAGACAAGTGTGTGCATCCAATTAGTGAGGAGACAAAATCAGAGAGAAGAAATTCTCGTGAATAAGATAGTTGACTCAGAAAATTAGGACTAGCTGTCGAGCAACAACCCCTATTGAAATTAGAGGTGATTAGAAATTCTAGAATATGAGAAAAAGTATTTTTTGTGCTTAAATATGAAAAATGCAGTTTAAAAAACATGCTCGACTGTTGTTATAAATCAATGAAGCTAAGGTGCTTGGTGAAATGAAAACATTTTCTGATGCACTATTTGATTCTCTAACTCTCATTATTTCTATATCTGATTAATGTTGTTTGATTTTTAGTGTCAAAATCATAATATTAATCTTCATATTATGTGAGATAAGAACTTATGCGCATTGTGTATTACCATGTCAGTTGCTTCTCCTATTCATTTCTTAGTCAAGGGTAATATCAAAATTTTAGGAGATAAATGTGTGCCTCATTTTAGTTGGTAGGATATTAAAGACAAAATTTCTTCATCTGACTCTCTAAGTCTTACTATCCGTAAATTGTATACCTACAACTCCGAAAAGTTATGATTTTCATTGCCAAACTGTAATATCCCAAAAATCCAAACCAATGTTAGAGACATGTTTCAAGCTCATTCATAGTACATTATAGTTCTTTCAAAGTGATATTCATGAGTTTGATGTATATTAAGGCCTCAAATAACTCCCAACTATTAGATGAATTAAAATAATCCTTACCGATTGAATTTTTTATAAGAATGTTTCTTTAGTCAACTTTAAAAGAGCATATATTTTTCTATATTGAGAATTTTCTAGATAAAAATCCACCAAATAATAGGAAATTTAATTAGCTTTCCAACGATACCAATTTCACCTGAATCTGATACTCGGGTGAGAAGTTACGACACTTTTAGTGCTAAATAGTAGCCCAACGCGATAAGGCCGCGTTGCGGTGATGGCCGAAATGAAGTTTGTCGTTTTCTAGTTTACCACAACTATTACCATCGCGTCGCACCAAGGGGACATTTCCCAATAGGTCTTTTCCAGTGGGGCATCCCGATTGGCACCGCATCGCGACACGCTTCTAGTTTAGGATCATCTGTTTTTAGAGGCACAACGGAATAGCATTGCATCATCCCGTAGGGTAAAATGGGGATTTTCATTTTTTAAGTGGAACGATGCAATTGCACCGCATTGCACTAGAGCCAAAAATTGAGACTTTTGCGAGTTTCATGCCAGGGACCATTTGGTCTTTCTTCATAGCCCCAAATTTGTCCAAACAAGGGATTTAAGTCCCAATAGAGCATTATTTGCTCATTATTTCATAATTCTCTTTATAAAATTAAAGTATCCCTCTTTCAAGAACAAAAACCCTAGTTTTCTAAGTTCAAAATCAAAACTCAAGAATTCACCATTAATTCTCATGAATTCATCAACCCAGGTATGTTAAGTGTTAATCTATGGGTTTATTTCACCCATGGAGTCCAAATATCCAATTCTAAATTCAAGTAGGGATCTTTATAAGTTTTTCATGATTTTTAATTGTGATTTTAACCATGAATTCCTATGAATTATAATTCTGCATCGTGTTTACATGAACCTGTCGTTGTTATTCAACCCAAAATGTTTTAATGTTGTTATTCGCTGATTGAATTCATAATTCATGATGTTGATGTTGAAATCATGTTATTAATACAAGATTTAAATTATTCCCATGCTTAGCTTACACTATTAATATCAAGTGTTTCATTAAATGCCTACAAGATTGAATTTTGAATACCCAAAAACATTGTTGTTTACTTAGTCTCAATATCTTCGGAATAGCTTCACAATATATTATAAGCATTATCAGTTCAATCAGTCATCATAATCAGTTAAACTTAGAACAGCTCAATAGCTCATGTCAGTTCAGTTGGGAGTAGGACTTAGCACCGAGAGATTATAGGGATGGAGGCTTCCTCGTTAGATAGGAAGAATCATTAGCAGTATTCCCTGTACTCTAGAACTACGTAGCAAGTATAGGATATGAGGAGTCACCCATCAGTTTAGGCTTAACTACCTCGCAGGGGTCATCGTCAGTTTAGGCTTGACACCCTCAGTCCTTTGGGATAGTACATCTGTGGATCTACACAGCCAGTGTTAGTACCCATGGAATAGTAATAACACCCTTCAAATTGGGGTCACAGATTGGACCTCAATTTGCTCATTGGGACATATTGGTTAGATGAGAGATCCCACGGTCTCAGGTCAATATTCATTATACTTCAGTGCAGGATTGTATTGAAAATAGCATATAGATATCAGTTATTCAGTTATCAAATTTCAGCATTTCAGTTTACAGATTATATTAAGAACATCTTTTATGCTTGGTCATACATTCTCTATATTTTAAGATTTCATTTATTCTATTCAGTACTTTATGTTATTCATCCATTCAGTTATTACTCCTGTACATGAAACCGTGCATATCGACGTACCTTTTTTTAGCATGCCAGTACATTTAAGGTACTGATCACATTCTTTTTTCTTGCGCTATGATGTATCATATTATAGGTTCGAATGCTCAGTTCCTGGATCGCATTGTTAGTCGTAGTTGTGGTGAAACCTTTTATTTCGAGGACAGACTAAATTTATTTTCATACTTTTAGTTCAGTAGTTAAATAGAGTTAGTTGGGGCTATTCCCATCAACTCTTATTCAGTCAGTAGAGGCTTTTCAGACTAGTATAGACTGTCAGACAGTTTTGTTATTATTTTATTAGTTCTAGACAGTTGTTTCCAGTTTCATGATCCAATATTGTTTTCATTTATTTAAAACCATATGTCTTATCTATTGTTCTTCCGCATATGTTATTATATTATTTTATGCTCACAGCAGGTACCAACTCATGGGTTAGCTTATGGTCTCTCGGTACCGTAAGCACCATGTGGTACCCAGGGTGTACTATTGGGTCATTACAAACTTAGTATCAGAGCCTAAGTTTTTAATGTGTCCTAAAAAGTCTGAAAGCCGCCTCGAGTAGAGTCATGTGAATGGGTGTGAAATGCGCCACTCTTATGGACAAGAGACTACGAGTTTTTTTAGGAAAAGTTTCCCTTCTTTCAGTGTTCATGTCATGCAACCGAGCATGAGCTCATGTTAAACTCTTTTTCTAATCTGTTCTCCCTTCAATTTACATATTATGCCTCCCAAAAAGACAAATGGAAGAAGAAATGTGAACCAACTCGCATTTTCGCCTATTCAGGAACATATCCTGAACGAGCATGTTTCGCATGTAGAGTTCAGAGCTTCATTCACTACTTTAGCTCACTCTGTAGATGCATAAAATACTCATCTAGATGCTTTCCCGGCAAATCCAGTGTCCAATATTATCGCAACTAGGATTCAGGACTTTACCTGAATGAATCCTCCTCTGTTTTTTGAGATCCAAATGTGAAGAGGATCCGTAGAAATTCTTAGACATGGTCCAGAAGGTAACAAATATTATGGAGGTAACTTCTAGTAAGAGTGCTGAATTGGCTGCTTACCAATTACAGGATGTGGCTCACACATGGTTTAAGTAGTGAAAGGTAGATAGAGGCGTAGATATAGGCAAATAGAGTAGGAAGTGTTTGCTACTGCTTTGTTAGATAGATTTTTTTTGCTAGAACTGAGAGAAGACAAAGTGTTAGAGTTTATCAACTTGAGTCAAGGAAACATGAGTGTGAATAAGTATTCCCTTAAGTTTACTCATTTAGCTAGGTATGATCCTCATGTGGTAGTTTATACCAGATCTAGGATGAGAAAGTTTGTGTCTAGGGTATCTGATAGTATGGTCAATAAGTGTAGGACTGCGATGTTAATTAAGGACATAGACATATCTAGGCTTGTGGTCCATGATTAATAGATTGAGGAGTAGAAGGATAATAAGAAGGAGAGAGAGAACAAGAGGACTAGAACGGGTAATGGGATACCGCTGCTATTGTTGGCAGCATCGATTGGGTCTATTTCCGTCGTCTGGAGTGGCAGTGGGATGATATTGATGTTCGTTCAAGGGGAGCTTAGCCGGTTTGCTTGCCAACAGATGCGGCTTGTGGCGCCGGCTTAGAGGTGCTGATTTTGGTTATCCGGTGGTGGGATTGGTTGTTGGAGCGGTTTTCCCTTGGTTTTCTCGGTGGCTATTGATGGAGAGGGGAGGGCAACGCGGTGGATAGTTTGTTCGCCAGCCATTTGTGGCGGTTGGCGCTATTGATGCTGCCTCAGACTCGCTGGTCATCAATTCAGGTGAGTCATCGATGTGAGGTAGAGACGAAAGAGAGTGGGAGGGAGGCGGCCGAATTAACACACTGACTTTGTACCTTCCAAAAAATTTATTCAAGAAGTTCGCTTCAACCTTCACACAATTAGATCGAGTCTTGTTCTTTATAGCTATACCAATATACAATTAATTTTCTATAATCATAAACAAAAATAGCCAAACATCTATTTAGATTTAGCTATGTAATTTTTTCGTAGAAAAAATTACTAAATTATTCAGCTACAAATTCCAAATCATCACTACTTAACGATGACATATTTTGTGACAAAATTATGTTGTCACTAAATCATAGATTAATTAGAGACAATAAAACAAGTTTCACTAATTGTTTATAGTATTAGTGACAAAAATTGAGGTCACAATTAAGTATCAAATTTTGTATTGAAACTTACAATATTTAACTACGAACTCTAATTTGTCGCTATTGCGATAACTTATTTTTTATGATGAATTTTTTTTGTGTCTAAAATTATATCTAATTCAAGACAAAAAATAGTTTGTCATGAATTGAATCCATTATTAGAGACAATAAAATGAGCGTCACTAGTTGTTTATAGTATTATTGAAAAAAATTGAGGTCACAATTAAATATCAAATTTTGTAGCTAAAACTTACAATATTTAACTACGAACTCTAATTTGTCGCTGTTGCGATAACTTATTTTTTATGTCAATTTTTTTTTGTGTCTAAAATTATAACTAATTCAAGACAAAAAATAGTTTGTCACAAATTGGATCCATTATTGTTGATAAAAAAGGGTGTAACAGAAAACTTAAAATTCGTCAATAATGGTACTCAATAAAATGGTGCCAACATATTTTTTGGTGGGAAACTTTAGAGGACAAAACTTTGCTACGAAATTTTACGGGTGGTCACTAAAAGGATGTGCTTCATATATTTAGATATGAAATGTAATTTTCGTCATAAAATGTGAACAATTAGTGACGAATTTCAAGTCGTAGCTATATATCAATTTTATTGTAGTGATACATATTATCACCATCAGTTTGCAAACTTTAAGCTTCCTCATGACGCCCTCTCGATTTCAAACCCAACAGGTGGTATCAATGCCTATGGTTCAAAGATCTGATGGTTCAATTGAGGATACTTTAAGGTTAAAGTTGCAACAAATTTAATGATAATAAAGATATGTGTCCAAAACTACATGTGGAGATGATTTTCAATTATATTTTCAACAATCCTACTGTCACATATTTGAAAATAAAGTTCACTTTTAACCCCACAAAAGGACTCCAATATTTTTTACCCCAAAAATTGCTCATATACTTTTAACCCAAGCTCCATTTTTAAACATGCCAAACAGCAGTGGTGAAGACTGTGAAACACAAGGAGCAAAGATCTGAAGAAGGTGGGTATTAGGAAGAAAATCAAGCCAAAAAGGGGAGATTTATTAGGGTTTTTGCCCTGATTTTCTTATCAAAATTATGTTTTACTTTTTCTTAGAAGGAAAATAAAAGTAACCATAAATACTTTAACCTTTCCTTAAAGGGAAAAGTTTTTCATATTTGGCAAACCTCTTTCTTAGAGCAAAGGTTTTTGAACTCGATAAATAGATGCCCCCTTCTAATACCATAACATAATAGCATCCACAATGTAGTCGTTAAAAGAGTCTGCTTTAGGGGGATATTTCTCACATAGGTTTATGTTTTTCCATATGTTTCAGTTTTTCAACATTATTTTTAATATGTTGGTCGTTTGACCGAATCATATTAATAATATATCTTTTTAATATATGTTTTATTTGTCATCTAAATTATCACCATTGATTTGCAAACTTTAAGCTTCCGCATGACGCCCTCTCGATTTCAAACCCAACATGGTGTAATGTACAAGGCTCATGATCGTGTAACTAATGAAATTATTGCACTAAAAGAAAGAAGGATGGAGAAGGAAGTTATTTTAATTTTCATTTTGTTTTCTGGTCTTGGTACTGTTCCTTTTTACCAATTTGTTAAAATTTTCCTTAAATACCAATCTTCAATGAATGTAGGAGTCCCTAATGAAGAGAATATTTCCCATGCATCTTAATTTGTGCGGCAAAGATTGGATCTTGCAGTTGAATTTTGTTACCAATATATTGAAATTTCCCATGCATCGTTTTCAACGTTACACGAAAATTATTATCTTGTTGAACATAACTGCCTATCCATTTCAATTGGTTTGTAAATTAATATGTTGAGTCTGTGCTTAGCACGGGCCTTACCCATCTAATATATGTATAAAGGGATACTCCTAATTCCTCCAACACTAACAAATTAAGATTCTGGATTGGAATTGAACCACCAGATAGAAAAGCTACTTTCAAGAGGCCAATCAGCTACTACTGGGGTTTTTAGCGCTTCTCCTCACTCCCTTGTCAAATGGGAGTCAATGGATACCCTTTCGCTGAAGTATTATATTATATATATATATATATATATATATATATATTCCATATATTGTCACCTTAATTTCTCAATGTTTTCTACTTCTTTATATTTAATTTCCTTAATTAAGATCCTGGGTTCGTCTTTGAATCTCAGGATGCTTCAGCTTTGAGATGGAGATACCTTACACTAACACTGTTAATTAAGAATTGTCAAGATATACATGTAGCGCGGCACAAATTTCATGAATTGTTTCATTCAAGATCATGACAAAGGACATTAACTTACAATCATTTGAATTTGATGATGCCACTAACACAATGTTTTTGAACCCTTTTTTCATATATTGTTTTATACCAGAGATAAATGTGTGCAACCTCTTACCATGTATGGGCTTGAAATATTTTTCTTCTGCACCATTGATCATAGGAAAGGTGTAATAGTTTTTGCAAAAGTAGAGATGCTGTACCAAATCTTAAGAATGCAGATAAACCTGCCAATTGACTAGTCTAGAGAAGACATGGCCATTGATGCCACTCAAAACAAAAGAATAAGTAGTATTCTGCCATCGAACTAGGCACTCTTATTTAATAAAAAAGTTTTGTATTATAGTTTTCCGAGTCATGTGAAATAACCTTATCACCTACAAGTAAGCAAAAGATGTGAAGATTAACAGATTGAATATTTGTTTAGAAACTACAAAGGAGAAGACCGGTGGTAGTCCACACATTAGTCTCAGAAGAGAAGCTTTCAATTGTTACACTTGAATGAAGATCAAATGATATTTCATAATGAACTATTGTAGAGGAGATCAAATAACATTTGATACCAACAAAAGTTCGTGGTTTAGATGGATCAACAATACACCAGGGACGGCTCAAGCGAGTCGTGGCCTAAGGCCAAAATCAAACGGAAGTTTTACGTTTTTAAGAAAAATAATTATTTTTATAAAGTATGTTTTAAAAATTATAAAATAGATTTCTTCTAATAATTTTTTTTAATTAATAATAGAGTCAATGCATTAATTTCTTGACACATAGTATTCTGGACTAGATATATCAAACTCCATATAAATTCTTTCTTTTATACAAAAAAAAAATTCTATAAATAGTATTTAATATATTTTTTAAAATTTAAAGTTTATTATTACTAAAAAAAATGAGGCCTCAAATTTATGGGGCCTTAGGCTGCCGCCTTATTTCCCAAAGGGTTGAGACGCCCCTGCAATATACTTTCGCCAATTCTAACACACACATACAAACCTTGCAAGAGATGATTGGAAATATGTGATTAATTTATCGCTTTATTTTTTAAACTTGATAAATAAAGTGGACGGAGACTGTGGATGCATTTAATTTGGTACAATCATTTTTAAAATTTTTGTATGAGCCAAGAGAAATAGTTTATGATATGTAAATCTATTCCGCACATCCTTAATTAATTAAGTATATCTACAATTCACTGTATTGTTGATGAAAAAGAAGATAGAAAACACCGGAACTTATATGTGATAAAAGAGTTGTTAAATATTAAATAAAGTACAAAGAAAGAAAATAATACAAATTATGGCAATTAAAATTGTAAACTTGTTCCTTCTCTTATCTGGTCAGATTCGTGAGAAAATCTAGCGATAATTGTTATGTAGAGAAATAAAGAAGACAAAAATAAAAAGAAACAAGGGACACTGCCGAAATAAGAAATGAGGGATATATCCACTCTTCATATAATCGAGGTTTATATTTTCCTCCTAACTAATTAACTTCTTGTGCTTAACCAAATACATCAAAACATGCATCGATGATCTTTTATTACTATCATTTCGATGAGATTAAAGGTATTATTTTGACCATGATGTAATAAAAATATTTCCATATCGCATTTAACAATAAATAAATAACTTAATTCTTTCATATCATTATCTTTAAGTACATAAGACAATTTTATCATGATTTAACTCAAACATGCATCATTGGGTAATTCTCAAAGATAGACCCCAATTAGGGTAGCTTTCAAATTTTAGCCCCAAATAAAAAAACTTTGTTAAAATAGCGTGTACTTGTTAAGTGATATTCTTTTGGACGAAAATACCCTCCAGCAAAATGTTCTCGTTTAAATCTCTTTCTTCCAAATTTCAGAATCGACCTCCAGAAAATTGTTGTTAAATCGCTTTCTTCCAAATTCGAGAATTGACTTTTAAACATTCGATGAATTGACTTTAGCCATAAGGTTTCTTCAGGTATTAATTTCATCATCAAATTAATTGTGGTAATTTTAGTTTATTAATGCATTGTGGTAATTTTAGCTCGTTATATAATTTGCATATTGATTTAATTTTTGGGGAGGTGAACGTAAACAAAACTTGGGATAAGTTGTTGTTTTAGTAACATATTTACCATTGAGGAATTCCATCGAACAAGTTGTGGGCAGTTTGTTATTGTGGTTATAATTGTGTTTGAGTAGTTGTGGGAGGTTGGTCTTGGAGAGAAAGTCCATTAATATGAGAGTTAACATTAATCCCAACATATTTTGGGAGGCCAAATTTATAAGGTCAAGGCGATACAAGAAATTAGTTCCAAGTATTTCAATCGAGTGGTATAATTAGCATTAGAAGATGATGAGGAATTGTGTTGGACAGTTTGTGGAGAGTTTGTTATTGCAATTATAATTGTGTTTGAATAGTTGCGAGTCTTTGGTCTTGGAGGGAAAGGTTGTGTTTTACATCTCGAATGAATCCAGCCTATGTTTTGGAGATTAAAGAAGCACTAATTTGTTGATTCTAAGAGAGAGCACCTTAGCTATTATCTTGTATAATATAGAGCAACAGGCAATGGGTTTAAACTCTCTAATGGTAGTAGGATTTGACACTTTAGGTAACAAGGTTACTATATACAACTTTTCGGTGTTAAAAAAATCCTTCATAAATGAACACGCATCATATTTATATTCATTGACCATTTGTTGTTGAACCATGCTTACCTAGATATGTTGGAATAATCACCAGTGTTTCTGGCAACTTCTTTTATCTCAGTATCACGTGTTTCTATTGGTGGCAACTTCTTTTGTCTCAGTATCATGTGTTTGTATTGGGTGACACAACACTGGAGATTCCCTAAAGATGACACAGTTTCTTAGTTTTCCAAATACCTCCCAGAACCCCTTATTAGAAAACTTCTGTCTTGGCATATTAGAATACCCATTATGTTTGCTACATTTAGTCCCTTGACTGTGGGCGTGAACCTTTGGGTGTTGAGGTGATTTGGAAGAATAATAAATGATCCCGTTTGGGGTAGCCATGGTTACATACAATATTATACAAGCCAAAAGAAAATTTTCTGGCTGTGTTCGCTGAGGTAAAGAATATATTCAACAAAGCATTTACCGAAAATCTAAAAGGCAAAGCAAACAGTAATATAATAAGATTCTTAGTTTAAATACTAAATAAGATTCTTGTGACTTTTTTTCTTCATAACTGCACTAAAATACATAGGGTTTGAATCACCTAGCTTATACACAAAGACTTAAATTTTATTGTAACATGCTCTCTTCAATATTGCTCCACTTCTCAATTATAGTCATTACATCATTCTCTTTCAAGGCCATACTATAAGAGTATTCAGTTGATAAACTATGTTGTATCACTTGCAACCTATCTCTGAAGTAAACAACTCTTTAAGAATCACCTCTATAAAGTGTGTTGTTCCGTAGTTTCAAGTGCGATATAGCATCTTCAGATTCTGCCATACATTTTAAGTTATTCCCCAAGGGAAAGAGTTTACACTTCATTATTCTATAATGATTTGGTAAATGATCTATAACTCTTGCCCCAGAGGGAAGACTGAGAAAGTTATGCCCCATGGGTAATAGTTGAGACTGTCATTGTCTATAATGATTTGGCAGATGACCTTTAACTTTTTTCCTAGAGGCAAGATTTTGACAGTTTGCCCAATGGACAATAGTTGACTATGCCTTTATATTTAATGATTTTACTTGTTGAAGATATACATCGTAAATTAAATTATAACTAATCTTTTGTTGTTTTTTTTTTCACAAGGGTTGTGCTTGGAATGGATGGAAAAGAAATGAGTATTGAGTAATACAATATGGAACAATCAATTGAAATTATTGATCGAAATAATGAGTTATAGGTTATCAAACTAATATTGGAGGATGCAATAGATGAAGAAATGGGGCAGCCATCGAAGATTAAGAGGGTACGACAAATGAAGAAGAGGATACTTGATGTCGAGACTACTCTCTTGAGAAACAATGCCTTTTTGAATGAGGTAAATGTCAAGTCGATGTAAATTGACAAACAAAATATGATGACGTGCATGTCAAACATTGCAATTAAAAACAACATCCAATTTAAGGTTTTTCAATCAAGCACAACAAGATATTCACTGCGATATTTGAATGACAACTATGTGTTGTGGTTTCATGTTTCGAAGATTCACGATTCTTTGCTTTTTCAGGTTACTACATATGAAAAGGCTCATAATTTCTCGGTTTATTTTATAACGTCCAACCACAGGAAGGCAACATCAAAGGTCATATGTGATTATATACTAGAACTTGTGCGTGACTCTAGTAATGTAATCACACCAAACTTTGTGTTAGATGAAATGAGAAAGAAATACGGAATAATCATATCCTATAACAAAGGATGGTGAGCGATACAACATGCCTATATGATGATAAAAGGAATCACCGAAAAGAACTACAACAGGTTGCCATCGTATCTTTACATAATGAAAGAAAATAACCCAGGCACGTACACAAACATAAAGAGGGATGATGAGAATACGTACAAATGCTATACTGTTGAAATTGAAAACTTTTACCCAAGAGACAAAAGTTTTATTCATTAATTGTACTGCTTAAATTATTAACATATATGCAGCTCATACCTCATGGGCAAGACTTAGTTTAGAAAATTATTGTACAAATGCTATACTATTGAAATTTAAAACTTTTGCACAAGGGGCAAAAGTTTATTCTTTATTTGCACTGATGTGATTATTAACATCTATGCAACTCTTGCCTCATGAGCAAGACTTACTTTAGAAAATTGTTGAAATTGAAAACTTTTGCCCAAGAGGCAAAAGTTTATTCTTTAAGTGCACTGATTAGATTATTAACATATATGCAACTCTTGCCTCACGGGCAAGACTTAGTTTAGAAAATTGTTGAAATTGAAAACTTTTGCTCAAGAGGCAAAAGCTTATTCTTTAATTGTACTAATTAGATTATTAACATATATGCAACTCTTGACTCATGGACAAGATTTAGTTTAGAAAACTGTTGTACAAATGCTATACAACTTGAAAACTTTTGGCCCAGAGGCAAAACTTTATCCTATAATTGCACTGATTAGATTATTAACATATATTCAACTCTTGCCTCTTGGGCAAGACTTAGTTTAGAAAATTATTAAAATTGAAAACTTTTACGCAAGAGGCAAAAGTTTATCTTTTAATTGCACTGATTATATTATTAACATACATACAACTTTTACCTCATGGGAAAGACTTAGTTTATACATATGTTTTACTGTTGAAATTGAAAACTTTTTTGCAAGATGCAAGAGATTATTCATTAATTTCACTGCTTAGATTATTAACATATATGCAACTCTTGCCTCATGGGCAAGTCATAGATTATACAAATGCAATAGTGTTGAAATTGAAAACTTTTGCCCAAGAGGCAAACGTTTATTCTTTAATTTCACTGATTAGATTATTAACATATACACAACTCTTGACTCATGGGCAAGACTTAGTTTGTAAAATTATTGAAATTGAAAACTTTTGTCCAAGAGAAAAAAGTTTATTCTTTAATTGCACTGATTAGATTATTAATATATATGCAACTCTTGACTCATGGGCAAGACTTAGTTTAGAAAATTGTTGAAATTGAAATTTTACCCAAGAGGCAAAAGTTTGTCCTTTATTTGCACTGATTATATTATTAACATAGATGGAACTCTTACCTCATGGTAAAGACTTCGTTTAGAAAATTGTTGTACAAATGCGAACTGTTGAAGTTGAAAACTTTTGCCCCAGAGGGAAAAGTTTTTTCTTTAATTGCACCGATTATATTATTAACATATATGCAACTCGTGCCTCATGGGCAAGACTTAGTTTAGAAAATTATTGTACTTTGATATAAACATCAAATGGAAATTGTTACTAATATTCTTTTGCTCAACACAGGTTTCAATATGCATTTTTTGCTTATGGCACTTTAATCATTGCATGGACCAACTGTAGACCAGTAATAATGGTAGATGCACCATTTTTGAAGTCAAAATATCATGGTGTCCTCATGATAGCAATGTCAAAGAATGGAAACAACAACATATTTCCCTTGACTTTTGGAATTGTAGACTCAGAAAATAATGAGTCTTATAACTGGTTCTTCAATCAATTAAGAAATGCAATAGGGGTATGTAAACAATTGTCTATTCTATATGATCGTCACCCATCCATTACAAATGCAATTTCAAATATCTATCTAGAGTGTTAGCAAGGGATATACATCTACTGCATGGAGAAGAATTTAAGAAAAAGATACTTCTCAGATGTGGTTCTATCACTCTTCTACAATTCAACAACAACATATAAACAAACTGAATTTTATACATTCATGGATGAGATAGAAAAAGTTAACAAAGTTTTTATGGAGTACTTGAAAGAAGAAGAACCAAAAAGATGAACTCATTCATTTCATACCAACAGAAGGTACAATTTTCTTACAACTAACAACGTGGAGTCCATGAATGAGGTGCTGTGAAAAGCAAGGCAACTGCCGATACTGGGACTAATCGATTATATTCAGAACAAGTTACAAAGTTGGTTTTATGAAATAAAAATTGAAGCACAAGGAAAATTTCATGACATCACAGGTTGGGCGGAAGTGGAGGTGACTGACAAGATCTGAAAGTAAGTAATTGAAATTGTATTTTGATGATAGGGAAATATAAGGTAACTATTTTTTGATTGCAGATTATACATAGCTGGTTTACTGTTATTTGTGATTTATTGCTAGTTTTTTTATTTCCTTGAGATTCGCTCGCGAAATATGTATTTTGTTGCTTCTATTCCATTTTTTCTACTCATAGCTGTGTGATCATTGATGTTGTATGCTTGATTGTAGCTATTTTTTGGTTGCCTCAAGATTCGTACCCTATGTATGTTTGATTGCTATGTATGGCTGATTTTTCTTAAATACTAGATGTTTCACTATCATAGTTGATTCTACTCCTAGGTTAGATACAATATCTGTTTTATCTCAGTTTATTTGTAGCTGATTCTCCTGCTCATATGTTGGAAGCATCACTATTGAATCAACTGTTGTTCCTGAGAAAGGTTCTGTCTTTTCCATATAATATAGGGAATTTGACTTTGAAAGCTCATTCCTTGGATGACATATCCTTCTCCTGCGCTATCCCTGACCAAGACGAGAATCAAAACTCTAACTATCCCCTATATTGTCCCTTCTCTTCCATTCTGAAATAGAACCTTAATTATGACTCCTTATTATTGGTCACTTATTATTAGATTTTTTATTAGTTCAATATTAGATTGTTATATGATGTTATATGCTTAATTGTAGCTATTTTTTAATTGCCTCAAGATTCATTCCATATGTAAGGTTGATTTCTCTGTATGCGTGATTCTGCTCATATACTAGATGTTTCACTATAAGTTGTCATTTATTTATCATTTTGTTTACAGGTAGACCCCATTGATGAAATAATATTTGTTGTAAGAGAAGGAGGAGTTGAAATTATTGTAGACCTGAAGAGTAGGACTTGTCAATGCTTGGTATTTCAAACAGATGAGATACCATACACCCATGCAATTGCAGCGATAAAGAGTACAAATATGAACAGGTCTAGCTATTGTTCTCATTAGTTCTCAAGACAGTCTTGGCTACAAATGTACCAAGGAGAATCCTACTATTTGAAAACACAACATCATGGACTATCCCAAATAGCATAAAGGATCTGATCATAAAACCCCCAGATAACGAGGTTCTACTTGGGAAATGACAAACATCCAGATATCTTTGCAGAACAGAATCTTCAAGAAATAATTACAGATGTTCGAGATGCAAAAGAACTGGGAATAAAATATCAAATTATCACTACACTCCTATCCTTAATCCATATGAATGAAGATACAGAAAGAAAAATAAGAAAACATGATTAGTTTTAGTTTTTATCCGAGAAGTTGGATCAAAATAGCAATTACAATAGGATTATTTGATCCCCTATTTTAGTTAGTAACAAGTACTTTTGACTTTCAATCATGAAATTCTTCTTATTTATTTGAAGTTTAAACTTGTGGTGAAGTATTTAACTCAATACCTTCTTATTGATTTTTTATAAAAATTACTTAGCATGTTAAATTTTTTTTATATATTGATAGGTAAAAATCTATCATATTAAAATAATTCAGGGAGGGACCACATCCCTAAGAGATGTGCTGTGAATAATTCCACGGGGTACACTTTAAAATTTGCCTTGAAGGGAAGATGCAGAACAAGTAGTGCCCCATGGGCAAGAGTTGACACTAGCTTATTCTGCAATAATTTGGCCGATGATCTACAACACTTTCCCTAGAGGCAAAACTTAAGACCCAAAGAAACAAGTTAGGCCCTATCGGAAAGAATAGACACTAACTTAGTGTCTAATAACTTGGTAGATGATCAACAGCTCGTGCCCTAGAGGCAAAAATTAATATAACAAACGGACAACTGATGCCCCATGGCCAAGCGTTGATAGTAGATTAGTGTGTAATGATTTGGTAGATAGTTTATATAATTTTCCTAAGAGGAAAGATTTTTAGACCCCAAAGGAACAAGTTATGCCCCATGGACGAGAGTTGGCACTAGCTTATTCTGCAATGATTCGGCGGATGATCTACAATACTTTCCCTAGAGGCAAGACTTCTGCCCCAAAGAACCAAGTTATGCCTTATGGGCAACAGTTGACAGTAGTTTGGTGTGTAATAACTTGACAGATGATCTATAGCTCTTTCCCTAGAGGCAAAAATTAATACAACAAACGAACAATTTATGCCCATGTCCAAGAGTTGATACTAGATTAGTGTGTAATGATTTGGTAGATAATTTATAAGTCTTGCCCAAGAGGCAAGATTTTTAGATGCCAAAGGAACAAGTTATGCCCCATGGGTAAGAGTTGACACTAGCATAGTCTATAATGATCTATAACTCTTGCCCTAGAGGCAAGACATACACATCAAAGGTGGTTCAACTCGCAATTTTTCAAAGAACATTATTCCTCTACCCTACAAAATATGTTTATAGGAATATTACAATCTTAGAACCATATGAGAATCCATCTTCTAACCAAAAATATAACAAAATAAATAAAAGTGGAGAACCGACTACTAAGGAGGAGTAGATGACCCTTAGATTAGAATGTCTAAATTGTCTCTTATTTTATGCCATTTAATCGAGGACAAATTTGATTGAAAAGTTCACAATGATCAAAATATTCATGTAGCAGTCGCACATAAATAATGATAAGACAACCCCTATAGGAATAAGTTATACCTCATGGGCATGAATTGGGTCTGCCACATTGTTTACTAATTTAGAAGATACTCAATAACTCTTGCCTCAAGGGCAAGACTTGCCACAAGGAAATAAAAAAAATATTCTTCGATAATAAAACATTAATATACAAAGATATAAACAAATGAATCAATAGAGATTCTACATTGTATAATTTACGTTATCATATAAAAAATGGCCGATTCAACTTGAAAAGGCTGTTTAAAATTTACATAATCTCATAAAAATAGCTAAAAGTCCTTATATAGTGATTTTCAGTAACTACAAAAGTAAACTACTGCTCTTGGTGCGTCCTTTACCTCTTTTTCTTTCCACATAATCTGCCAACTTTTTCTATAGTGTAGTATTTTACACCAGCCTCTAGTTTTCTCTTTTCATAATCCCACAATAAAGATCCATACCTCATGCGAACATAACCAATGTCAATCTATTTAGGAATATCTCTACCATGAATGACATATTCAGCTAACGCACAAATGAATGCTCCACAATCACTATGATACCAAAGAAATATATTACATGAATATATGGAAAACAACAAAAAAAGAAGTGAAATGAACATTTGAAAAATATATGCAATAAGATACTCATCAACCATTTTTTTCGGCAAAGTATCATTTCTAGATTTGTCAATGCCCTTGTGAAGATAGAAATTGACCTTTTTCAGACAATACAATATCAATGTTTGGTAGGGTAACATCATTTTTTGAACAAATTTATCACTGTGCCTGGTACGGTTGAAGTCGTATACATATATGTACCAATCAGTAAAGTCAAGAACTCCCAAAATCCAGTGTCCAAGTTCAGATTTTTCTCGTGGAACATATACTGCAAATAAAAAGTTTGTGAAATCTTGAATAAAATTGAACAACAACTTATAAACCCACAAGTTAAGTGTTCTGTCCAGATCAAGAGAAAAAGCCTTTGATATTGGAGTCATTGCATATTTTGCAGTTTTTTCTGTCAACTCAAGTGCTCCAACAATTATTGTTGTTTCATCAGGTATCAAATCCCCTCCTTTTCTAGCCTATCATAGCAATAAGAAGCAAAAAAGTTAAGGCATACAGTTAAAGGAACATAATGAATTGAAAACGAGGTTCAACTAGCTATAACACCTAATCTTTGTGAGATGAACTTGGGCGTGTAAGCGTTTTGTGTTCATGCATACATACAAAATATTCCATGTCCAAAGATATATTTACACTTGTTTAGATTAGCATTAAAAATTGAGAAATACTGAATAGATTACTTCATTGCGATAGAAATCCACAAACATTTTTAGTTTAGCTCTTCGTAGAAGGGCAGCATGCCCTTACCTAACATCCAATCTAAGACCTAAAAGAAAAACCAAGGATGAAGTTAATATCCCTTTTCTTTATCAAGCCAACTATAAGATCCTTAACAATAGAAAGTAGCACTGGGAAATTCTCTCAAATTATTGCATGAGGTTTTGGATTTTTTTTTCCAATTCTAAAGATGAATATCCATGTATCTTAATAAAGAAACTAATGGATATTTTACATATCAAGTTATTAGCACAAGAAGTTTCTCATTTATAGTAATAACAAAAAATAAATAGAGATAGAAAAATTGAGTAACAATGATATTATTACTAATTTTTTCCTTCTGTTCGGATTTACTTGTCACTATTTTCCTAATTTGATTTTCATTTTTAGTCATCATTTTTGACAAATCAAGAAAAAACAAAATAAAAAATTTCATGTTTTACGCTTAGCATTAATTGCTTATTCTCGAAATCATTTCCAATACCTATTACTAAATATCAATTGATAGTGGTAATATTGTAAAGTAAGTATACCAATCATTGTTTTCTTAATAGTTGTGCCACATAAAAATGTGACAAGTAAATCCAAACAGAGGGAGAACATAACCAAGGAACTCCTCCATTCAACTTTATGTTGCATTCTTTACATTTCTTTCCAAGCTACAGAAAAGGAACAAAGAATAATAATTAACCACCATAGCATATATGAGTACAGATCATGGGTTCATGTAGTTTTATTTCTTAAACCCTGTCATCTAACTCAGATTCAAAGTACAAGGTGGCAATTGAACACACAACAGGTGAAATATCTCTCTCTCTCTCTGGTAGCAAAACATGAAAAATTAACAACTCTACATGTGATTGTTGTTATTTATACCTTACTAATTGGATAAGCAATGGGGAAGAATAACCAAAGAAGAAGCTGAAAAAGGGGTGCTATAGTGGATCTAACTATCAATCCATAGCGAGTATAGATTGATCAAGGAATTATCTGCAAATGTAAAACCAACGAACCTAGTTAGAGGACAAGAGCCGAGCAAATTCCATAGATAATAAGCTGAAAGGTTAAGTTGATGAATATAATAGACCACCTCTCTGAATATAAGAATCAGTTTAACAGATACCAGTATTACTGCCCACGACAGTACAAGCTTCTGCAAGAATATAGGAAGAGACTACAACGAAAAAGAAGAAAAGTAATATATAGGAGAAAAGTAATAAATAAGCCAATAGGGGTAATAAAAGGATAACTATTACCAAATAAGTATTGTTACAAACACCTCCATTGCTAAGGAGTTGCCGATCAAGAGTGTGCAAAGCAATAGATGTTGGTTTTTTTACAACCGGAAGTATTTTAGCTGTAAAAGAAAGGAAGAATACTTTAAAAGGTCGGTCAAAGTAGACATAGGTACAACTCAAACTGTGCACAACACTACTTCTCTTCTAAATTATCCCACTATAAGCCCTATTCTAATATGGGTGGTTATTGATACAATTGTAGACCCATGACACGTAAAGTGGATTTACTTTTGTAATTGTGCATTATGAATCATGTACCCTTTGCTCTTACTCTTTCAACTATTCAAATACCTTTGCTTGGGTACATAATCAAAGCATCATTCCTTTACTGTGATTTTAATTCCACTATTTACATTGCAATAAACCACATCAAAGCATTTCTAGACAGTTTATTCAATTTCAAAGGAAAAATTCACTCTCTTTTACTTACTCGTGATTTATGGACACCTTGCCTAGGTCAACATTCAACCTTTTCCAGAATATCTTTGATATTTTGGGGTTTCCAATTCTATACATATATTTACCCAGCTGATACAAGTCAAATGACCACCTTAATTTTTGAAGATATCATTGGACGTCCTCATTTAAAGGCTCAATACTTGGTCACCCCGAGGGCACAAGAATATGCAAGGAAGACTCATTTTAAGCACAAGCAAGGCCGTGTGTGGAAGATTGATTGGAGAACCTAAGACTTGAGGACTCATGGTTTTTGAAAAATCTTAATGGGTCATTATTTGATTATCTTCATTAAGGGTATTTTGGTCACTTCATTTGATCTAAATGCACTCCATGGCCACCCCGCCCTTTAAGGGCATTGTTGTTATTTTTACTTGTCTTGTAATAGAATATAAATAGAACTTTTTAGGTCTTTTTCTCTATAGTTGTTCATTGATGTAAGACTTGAAACATGAAACACCGTTATTTGTAGGGCTTGGAATAGCCACCACACCAAAATGAGTGCAAAAAGTGTGGATATCACTTGTGTTGCAATGTTGGCTTGAGAGGTTGGTGTTTAGAAGAGGTAAAGTTCCTCTTGTGTCAATGTAGGAGTTAGGTTAACCATTGTGTGTAGTGTTAAGGGACCAAGATTACCATATTCTTGGATTCTTAAGATTATACCAACCAAGGTCTAACTATCTATCCATTTTGTTTATGTTGAAATCGTTTGTTTGTGTTCTTGTAATTCAAATCTGTGACTTGTTGTTATTGTTTCATTGTTGTTGTTCTTCATTTTGTTCTTGTTAGCTTTTTTACATGATAAACACATTAGTACACTGTGTTCTTGTTGTTGTTTGTTGAATTCAAGTGTGGTCTTCAAAAGGATCCTTGGATCTTTGATCTTGTGGACTAACTTTGAAGTGTGTTTCGTGTTGTCCTTAATGTAACACCCCGTAAAAATTTTTTCATACACTTATCGCGATTATATGGAGTCCTAAATGCTTGCGTATGGGTTAAATTAAGTGTATGGTGTTCGGAAGTATCCCGTCAATAGTTGTATGTGTAGGTATTGAAATAAGCTTTCCAATGATATAAAGTTTGCCAAAAACAGAGGAGTATTTCATATAAGCGAGCACATTCGAAATTTCAAATCGGTGGCCGGGAAGCCTGTGAACAGTAAATCTGCAGGAAAATTTCTGCAGCTAGGCAATTATTTTTTGGATCAACTTTAGACGATAATAACTCCTTGTACACAAATAACTGTGTGAGCTGCTATATATCGACAAAAAATATCCGAGAGTCTTCTTTCCGATGAAATTGGTTTCATCAAAATCCAATGTCTGAGTAAGGAGCTATACCCGTTTTACTGCAGCCTATAAAAAAAAAACAGAATTGTGGGACAGATTTTTGGGTCAACTTTAAACGACCATAACTCCTTGTACAGGAAGAACTGGGTGGTATACTTTATATGAAAATGAAATTCCTTTGAATTATCTTTCCAATGAAATTAGTTTCACCCAGATACGATACCGGAGCAAAGAGTTATGATCGATTTACTTCAGCCTGCCAAAACTGTCCACTGGGGACAGATTCGGGATTTATTTAAATTTTTAGGGTAAAATGGTCATTTTCTATTACCTATTGGACGACAATTGGTCTTTATAAACATACAATTAACCTCATATATATCATATATCATCCAATTATTAAGAGAAGGTGAAACCCTAGCCTAATTTCAACTTCAAATATTTTGTGATTCAACCGTAGAAAATTCGAATTGGTTCCGTAGTTGTGTTCACCATCTCGAAAGCTTCGGGAAGAACCCCATGGTTATGTAAGGAGGATTCTAAATACAAGAGTTCATTGTTAAGGTATGAATATTGTTTATTCTTGATTCTTATCCATGAATAAGTATTGATAAAGGATTATGAGTATTGTCGTGATGTTGGAAGATAACTAGAAACATAGTTATGAATTGTTTTGTATACATTGTTAGTAGTAAATTATGGAAGTTGTTGTATTGGATTATGGAGGATGAATTGTGGTGATATATCATTATATTAGTGGTTATGTATGCCTAGTGATCATGTTGGTATTGGATGGTGACTAAGAAGGGAAATAAAGGCTAAGAGTGATGTTGAGGGATATTTCATGAAAATGCATGATATGTGAATGTAACAAGAGTATAAGAGGATGTATGTAGCACTCTTATTGATGAGTTAAAGGATTACTTCCTAGACATTAATTGGTGAAGTTAATATCTAAATGGTAAGGTTTGGGTGCTAATACTAGTTTGCCACAAATGACTTATTGTAGATAAGTGTTCGAAGAGTACGGGAAGTCAAGTTGGACTTGTATTGAAGTGGTTATATCAAGGTATGTAAGACATACTCAATCTAATCTTTGGCATGAATAATGACCCATGGCACTATAAAGTAAGCTTCCAACATTGTCCTACGGCACATGACACATAATAACATCATATGATCTTCGACACGACCAATTGAACTTGTTTTCACTTTTAAGATGTCCGGCTAGTAAAAAAAAATGTCCATATACTATTGTTGACTCCGAAATGGTTTAATGAGGTATCCGTGAATCTCTACCTCATTTTCATGATATTTATTACCTATTTACATGTTTTCCTATTGAGGTATCATGGTTTCAAGTTCCATAAGGTGTGACCACAAAGTAACCAATCGCAAAGATTAATTGAATTAAGGAAATGGAATGTCTTCATTTTAAATTGATGATATGATGTATTGTATTAGTACCACTGATCAGGGAGCCATTGTATTATAAAGTTTATGTATATATGCTATTCCAGGGGTGGTCCCTGATGTATTGTATTAGTACCACTGATCAGTTGGCCATTGTATGACACATGTTATGTATTGATAAGGATTACGGGAAGTAATGATATGAAAGTAATATGTAGGTATCCCATCAGCTCTTTTAAGTGTGGTCTACCCATACTGTTTATTCACTGGTATCTGGGTTATGTTGATCTTTTATATCTCATCTTGATACTCTCTGCCTTACATACTCAGTGCATATTTCCGTACTGACGTCCCTCACGGGGGACCTGTATTCATGCCTGCAGGAACAGGTACTTCAGGTCGTACACCTCCGCAGTAAGAGCTAGGACATTCTGTTGTTAGTGGTGAGCTCCAGTTGTTTCGGGGCATCCCAAGTCGTTTCTTTATGTACTTTTTGGTATTGGTATAAAAATCTTTTGTGGGAGGGAGTTTGTCCCGACCCTAACTCAGTTGTGTATCTATGTAGAGGCTTTTGTAGACATATTGTACAACCATAGGAGTGTTTTGTTGATAGACGTGATGGCTCTGACGACCAATTACTATTCATATATATGTATTTATGCGTGTTTGCTGGGCTGATACAGATACTGTTTTCTTCTATTTACAACGAAGTTCTGCCCAAATTTCTAATTTTCATAAGTAATGTAAATGTGAAAGTATAGGTTATGAACTGGTTCTCCCGGGCCTCCTCGGCTACGGGTGCCAGCCCGCTCCAATGAGATTTGGGGTATGACACTTATAAATCTTGTATCACCAGCTGAACGATTTAAAAGAAAAAGTCTGACTAGAGCATAGAATAAGCAAGAAGAAATAGAACTCCAAGAATTGAACATATAGAAAAGTTTATAGCTTTACACCAAAGTCACAAAGTAGCAGCTGGATATTTAGCTAATCAACTACTGAAACAACATCGTTAAAGGGGTGGAGGCCAAATTTTCATCATCTTCAGTGTATACATAACAAAGAGAATTTTTAACCTTGTATATACATATACAAAATGAATTTTTGACAAAGGGGGCCCAACTGACCCCTTCTACCTGCACAATGTAGGGGTACATACACTCAATCCTCCCAGACCCCACTTGTGGCTTGTAGAATTACACTTGGTATGTTGTTGTTGGTACGAATGACCCCCTTTCGCCCCTCCAAATATACATCTGGCTCTATTAGTAAATATAAAAGTTCTAACTTTACACCAAAGTTACAAAGGTAGTAGGTAGATACTAGACAATCCAAACTACTGACCAGTATTAGTGGAAGTTGGACATTCATGAAGGGTATTCATCATCTACAATATACACATAAAAATAACTTTTGACCTTATAATATGCCATGAATTTTTGCCAATGCACAACCTCTAATTAACTCTGCCCCTAGCTCTACTAATGAAGTAAACAACAAGAATAAAGGATAAGACATCAAACTTCCATGAAAAACAAGCAAACAAACAATAAAAATCCAAACCAACAAACTTTAGCTATTTTTAATAAACCTGAAAAAATCTACTGATCAACATTAGCAGAAGATGAATTTTTACCCAGACGTTCATCATCATCTAAATACACATAATATTGTTTTTTAAGATTGTATCCGAAGAACCAGAATAAATATAACCATTACAAACAACCAAACAAGAAATATTGTTAGCATGTTTGACCTACTAGAAGAAATGGAGGAACAAAACAAAGGACAAGTCAAAATCACATTACAAATATAGATTAGGATAGCAAGTGATAATACCGTGTCATTCAAATGTCGACCACAAGTTACAAGTGAATAAAATCGCTCATTCCAATTCACAACACAAGAGCCAAACATTAAACATTCAGGCAGCACATCTTTGAGAAATGAGAGATCTGTGGGTCGAAGCTTTCTTTCCTACACGTGCCATTGATGAATCCCAACATGTTTCTTCGAAGTATGGCAATTCTTATCGATTCAATCCACACAATAGTTTTTAGATCTCGCTAATCGAATAAAAATTGACATAACTCCAGGCAGATATAATGCATTTAGATACAAATGATGATTATGACTCAATTTCTTGGGCAATTCATTATCTATCAGCACCACCACTGTTAATCCTACTATCTTTCTTAATTTTTCTCCTCGATTATGTTAACTTAGACCATATCAATAGTCAATATCTCTTATACCATGATGTAAAAGAGGATCAAGAGAAAGAGGAGACATGAGGATAATCTCCAAGGTGAACCAATTCGTTATCCAATGTGGGTCTACTATTTAGCAAGACCGCTATACTGGGCCTCAAAACCTGAAATATAGAGGGTCAATATAGATGTAGTGGTACGTAGAGTAATCCAAAATGTCATACTTTTATATAACATAGGTGAGAGCGATTTATGAAATATTTTACATACAATATATGAAAATGCATGGGCATACTTAAAAGAATTTAAAACATTTCTTGAAACCATGGCTTACTCATTATCTTACATTTGAGCAAGGTGGTACACCCTACAACTCTACGATCCCACGGGCTATAAGGAATCCACCCTTAACTAGGCGGTCAAGCCCCTAGTCCAAGTTTATCCCAAGGGTTAGATTCTCTATCTCTAATATGCTAAAGCAAGCGTATTGTCCCTCTTGGGGACATAATAAACCCGCATCGACAAAATATGATTTACCACAATGAGCCTTTCCAATCAAATGCCTTCTTCAGATAACCACCTAACTCTCTTTAAATCCATTTTTAATTATTTAAGACATCCATTCTTTGAAATCAAAATTTGAAAATCTTACTCTGTTATGACATTCATTTGTTTGGTATCGTCATACGAAAACTTGCCAGTCATATCTCTAAGCCATAAAATATCATGTTACAGTACTTTCATTCAAAACAATGTTTAGACCACCTAGTCATTCAAACAGTACAAGAGGATTTTTATATCGAATTACATAAAACTTATGTAAAGACTCTCTCTTTCAACTCTTAAAACATGTGGTGGTCCATTTCTTGTAGAAAAGCATGCAACACTTTAAATCATCACTTTTCATCTATATTAACAAGAAATAACCTCTCTTAAGTTCATAACCAAAACCAAGTCTTAAACGATAGTAAATATATTTGTATTCATGTTTCTCAATATGCAATTGATGTGCAATTGAATAATTCATGACATATGAAAACAAGAGTCTTTATAACAAGATAGGTATTATAAATGTTTATGCGCTCAATTGAACATTCAAACTCAAAAAGTATACATACTTATATACGAGTACAAATCAAATTTAGGGGAAGGCCTCAAGACCAAAACATTATCTCATTGAAAGAGTTCACAAAGCATACTTTATAATGTAATTCAAAACCCTTAATAAATACATGATTTCTTAACGTTCAAAATAGTATAAAAATGATTTCACCAAACCCATGTAGTTTAGAAAAACCCACATACCTTAATGATGAAGAATTTGCGAAAAGAATAAACATTTAAGTTTGATTGCCCAAACCCTAAGTTGTTTTTCTCTTCCTGTATTTTAGATGATTAACTAATGATTTTCTAGGGTTAAAACGTGTTTTAGGGACTTAAATACGTGTTAAGATTTTTAGGGATTTTTATTGGGTGAAAAAAGACCATGTTGCCCTTGAAATACTAAAAAATAGAGCTTCTGTACCACTTACCCATAGGGTTTGCAGCTCCATATCCATGGCAAACATTGAAGTTTGCTGTACTAAGTCCATGGAAAACATTAGTCCTTGCGTCACTAACCTTATTGCTAACCTTTTCCAGTGAGCATTGGTGATGGTAAGGCGATGTCAAGCCATCACCTAAGCTATAGTTTGCGGCGCCTACTTAGTTTTGAGGTCCTTAAACACCCCCCAACACCCCCTAAAATGTCAATACATGATCTACCATCACTACTGTGGTCCTAAAGATCATCTTAGAAGCATCAAATGAGTGTTACGACTATAGCGTGTCACAATCATACAACCTGTACGGTGCCTTATTCAAAAACTCATAACCTCTTACTCCAAACTCAGATTGATGAACGGTCGGAGGCGTTGGAAATAAGAAAGAATTTACTTAAATTTAAATATATTAAGCCACATGAATCCTTATATACTACGAGAAACAGTCACTAAAAGTTGACCCATGCAAAATCGTCAACTATAAATCAACCGATAGGAAAAGTTTTCAACTCGACTTTGTGTTAGGGGATTTTTGTGATCTAAATTCATATTCAAAGGTATTCAAACACTATAGGATTTATAATCAAACATATATTAACAAGGAGTCATTGGGTTCTAGACTATACGTGTATGAACGACGCTGTAAATTCTAGCCCAAAGGTGCGGGTGTTACATTATCTCCCCCTTGGGATCATTCATCCTAGAATGATGGGTAGTGACTTGTTCAAGATCTAAAAGTATGAAATAATTAAAGTAACCTCGCATTGAAAATTTCTACTCAACAATATATGCAAAGACATCAAAAGAGCTTCATGATAACCCCTATTGAAATGTGTAAGCACGAAGCGTGAGATATAGGAATTGACATAGAGATGACCTTGCACATGATATCTTAGGATCGTAATCATCACTACATATGATGTGAGTCTATGATACCAATTTTTTCACAAACCGAACCGAGGCCCAAGATGGGACGAGCATCTCGAACCATGAAGGCTCGAGAGCCCTTTTCTAAATGGCAATCATATACACAATTCATATACTGTAAGGAAATGTGGAAAATAAATGGAAACATGGTTACATTAATATATCAACTAAGTAATGCGGACATAAGTTCCATAAAACTTAAACCATCTAATACATATTTGCAAAATCTTCACTACAATTGAAAACAACAATCTGTTTGAAACCGGGACAAGGCCCCCGTTCGAACCATGAACTAAAAACAATGAGATCGATATATGTAAACAAGATGCCTTCCGAAGTAAGGGAGGCTCACCAAATCTGAATGTCTTACAATAATCTACTGTTTAGCAGGACTACTATATTAGGCCTCAGAACCTAAAATATAGGGGGTCAATACAAAATGTACTGGTATGTGAAATAACCCAAAATAACATGTTTTTATATATCATAATGATGGCATTTTATAAAACAATAAACATAATGCATAAGTGTAAACACACGGGCATAGTGAAATGAATTTCAACAACTCTTGGAAATCATGATTCACTTTCTATTTTCTACTGATCTAGCTAGTACACCCTACAATTCCATCATCCCATGGACTATATGGGATCCGCTCTTGACTCGGTGGCCAAGCTCCCAATCTAAGTTTGTCGTAAGGGTTGAAGTATTGGTATGGGAGACACACCAGTCCACAAAGCAGGGTGCCATAATTCCCAATCATAATATGGTAGGGCACAAGACCACAAAGAATAGCTCGTAACCATAGTCCTAAGTTTAAACAATATGAATCAAGGAATACAAGACCATACAACATGGTACCAAAATTTTGAGTCGGCAAACCACGGTTTCCATCATTAAGTTTTTTTGACTCGTGCTTTCTTTGGGTAACCATCTAACTCTCTTAATACCAACTTATAGTTCTTTAAAACCATTTTTCATACATTCAAAACATTCAACACTTGTTCAGTTAAGGGCATATTATCACTGGGTATCGTCATACCCCGGCTTGCAAGTGATTCATGTCACACCATAACATATATAGCCCTTTTTCACTTATCCTCATGTTAATAACCATTCATAGTTTTTAAACATCAATTGAGAGAGACTCATGCAATAGATTTTCATTTGAGTTTACATCAAAGACACTGTTCTCTCTATAGTACGATCATAAGGTGGCAATATCATATTTGCATTACTCAAAACCTATGGAAATTATTAATTTGACACAATGAACGTTTGTCATGCGAAAGAAATCCTCACAACATGTCATAAATAGTATCAATCCATGATCATTAAACAAACATTCACCCTTTTATTTTCTTTAAGAAAGTTCATGCAATTCAAACAATCTAGAACACTTAAAACCAAAAGCATCATAAAAGTAGAGGAAGTTTTTATCAATCATGATCCCAATCAAACTCTTCATTACAAACGAAAATATACATATATATTTACAATTTAAATTTTGTGAAAAATGTTCAACACAACATATAATTTCACGAAAACAATTCCATGATCCTTACTTTTCGAAACAATATCAAACCACTTCTTTATAAAAATGATTGGGGATGTTTAAACATGATAAAATAGTAAATATTATGCTCATGGTGTTTAGAGTGGTCCCATGTACCTTAGACTACTTAGTTTGAAGAATAGGATCTGAATATTGATTTTGTTTATTGAAAATCTTGAACTTAAAGTATAGATTCTTGATCTTTCGGAGGGAGGTTAGGGTTTTGTTCTTCATAGATTTGAGTGAATTTGGGAATATTATGTCCAAAAGACATTTTAATTTATTGTTTACACGACTTGGGTTTATAGGGAAAACACAAGACTGCCCCTTGGAATTAAAAGTTTCAGCAAAAATCCCAATTTTGAGGCTCACTGCTGAGCGCTATTGGAGCCACCGCTATGGGCACCTCCGAGAGGTGTAATCGCAGTAACCCACTATTTTGAAAAATACCAACTTTGAGGCTTACTGCTGAGCGCTATTGGTTCCACCGCTATAGGCACCACCGAGCGGTGTAATCACGGTAGCTTACTGCCTCACACGAAAAATGCTATAACTTTACATTCAAGTATTGGATTAAGGCGAAATTGGTATCTTTGGAAAGATGACTCAATTATCGACAATTTGGTGGGTTTTATATGAAAAATTTCAAGTATATCAAAAGTTATACACGTTCAAAGTATACCTTTGTATAATCGAATACCAAACTTTGGATAAATCAAAGATTCTTAGCTAAACTTTGCACTCAATAAATTCTATGAACATCTTTCACTTTGAGACAACTTCATAAACTAGGATAAAGATCATGACAAATGAATTAAATTATGAATCATGGGATTATGTTTTTTCAGATATAGGAAGGATGGTTCACTTTCTAGCTCGAAAATGCAGGTTGTTACAGATCCACAATTCACGTCAAGAAATTATTATTAGTCATTATCTATTAAATTAATATACTTGATAGTTAAATAGAAAAAGATTTTATGATTTTTTTATTTTAGTAGCAAACACAGTTGTTTTTTAATAAATATGCGGGTCGGGTCGATTGAAAATATGGGTGCGGTGGGACAGGTTGAAATCTTTGCGGGATTGAACCACATCCACACCGTTTACCATGTCTATGTACATAACATCAACCTCTAAATGAAAATGGTGCTAGTATCTAAAGAAAGGATTTTTCCAACATGTGAAGAGACTTATAACTATCAAGGTATAAAAGAAGTATGATTAATATCCCTTTTAAATTATCTAAGTGAGTTTGCATGATAGTATTACTCTATCATATAATCCAATAGTCATATGACTATCACAACATCCAATTATTGTACCAAAGGCAGGCAAATATGTACAACACTGCTAGTAAACCAACAATTTAGTTAATTATTGTACCAAATGTTACTTAAATTGTACTTCAAACCCAAGCTTTTTATTTATTGAGAAATATCTATCTACCTATTCACTTTGATGATTCACTAATTCATGTTTTTACTTTAAAAGAAAAGGTCTTCCACTACACCATTTTGTTTTTCCCCTTTCTTCTCTTTTCTGTTCTTTATTAGTTTTCTTGCTTCTTCTTTTCTACATCTCTTCTCTTATTTTCTCCTTTTATTACTTTGTTTATTTTCTTTCTTGCTATTCCCTATTTTTTGTTTTTCTCCTTTTGTTGTTTAGTTTTTTTTCCTTCTTTCAATTTCTAAATTATTGTCTCTTTGTATGTATAATTTTGTACTTTATTTTTTTATTTAAGGATTTTAGAAATTGGGGTTTCAAGAACGAGCGGTGGACTACGCGTTAAAGTCTCCAAGGGAAGTTGATTGGAAGGATGGATCTTTAGAAGTTTTCTATTACGAGGTAAGAATGAACTTTCATATTCTTAAAATAATGAACTTTCAAATTTTCTATGCATACAACAAACAACAACAATAGCAACAACAAACCCAGTAAATTTCATGGTTTTTTTTTTACTTTTCTTAGATTGATTTTTTTATAAATTGCATGTCGAAGCCCAAGCGTAACACCCAAAATCTGGTACCCGGAACGCTACACGGTGCTTATGACCCTAAGGGACCACAAGCTAACCCATGACTGATATCTGTACCTGTAATCTTCATAATGTACTTGTAAAATGCGGAAAACATGAAAAATAGGCAATAAGGTTCAACTAAATAGAATATCTGATAAATACTAACATCCATATAGGGTTACAAATACCTAAAACAACTGAAAGTTGAATCTATAATCTCAACTAAATCTGAAAGCCTCTAAATATTGTTTGAAATAAGGAGTTGAAGGAACATGCCTCCAACTAACTCTATCTAGCAAAACTGAACTAAAATAATGAATGAAATAAAATAACATCATCCTGGAATGGATGAGGATTCAATGCAACACTGCGACTGGAATGCTACTGTTGATCTGGAACTCGTGTATATGAACCTATGGTGTAACATGAAAGAAAGCACCATTACGCAAATACGTTAGTACGACTGGGAGTACTAAGTATACGAGTGAGGTAGGCTAAATGCAAAAGGGTTTACATGCATGAACAATGCTAACTGACTAACTGATATGAACATAAGAGTACAAACATGCATACATAGTAACTAAAATCATGAATATATGCTATCTAGATCTGTATGTTAGTACATGGTTTAATGTTATCTAACATGACTTATACTAAAATTTTGATAACATGGATGCTTGTGTCTAATAGTCCTGAATCTGATGTAACTACCTGAGTTCTGTATTGTAATTGAAATGACTTTAATTGACCGTCCTGATATACTGAAACCTGAAGAACTATCTGAGTTCTTTTACTGAGACTGGGCCTGAAACTGTGGGAGGTAGTTCTTTAACCAACCTACCCCAATAAGGCATATCGCTAGGTTAGGGTCCAATCTCTGTCCTAACTGGAAGGGTGTCAATACCGCGCTACTGGTAAGGATAGCTGTGTGTGACTCTTAGCTGGCAGGTACTCCAATGAGAACGGTGGGAGCCCTAAACTGATAGGTTAAGCCACCTTATGAACCCTAATCTATCACATTAAGATGTCTCAACCAACGCTAGCCACGTAGTTCTAGAACACAAGGATGACAACTAAGAATCACACCCTAAACTGGCAGGTGATTTCCCATCCTTGGGTTCACTTGGTGCTAACTTCTACTCCCACCGAAAGAGGCTGAACATGATTTAACTGGATATAGATGGACTAAGTAACTAACTTCTGTTGACTGATAGAATAGTACTACTATCTAAGAATATATTGAGATCATGCGATTTCTGAGATTTCCTGAGTCATATGACTGACTGAGTTCTATATATCATGGCTTGACGGAGATTATCATGAAAACCTGACATGGATCTAGGCACACAACTATATTTTTCGGGTACTAGTACCCCCAGAACTCGATGGAAGGAAACTGACACACATAACTGACTTGATCATAAAATGGAGTCCACAATTCCCCATATCATAAGTAACAGATTTCACACTAAGAATAGTTCTCAATATTTTGCGTCTCATACAACATGTGTATACTTTCATAGCTTCAATATCATTCTCAATCCACATCACAACAACGGCGCATATCAATCACGTGGAATTCATGTGAAATCATAAAGTATAAAGAATGGACTTGTCATTTAATAACTATTAAATCATGGGACACGAATCTTATCACCTTAAGCATTTTATCAAACACTTTGCATGCATTCTTTTAGCTTAGGTGTGTTTTAACGAATTTCCCCATTTTAAACCACATAAAGTTCATGGATTTCAACTAACAAACACATATAATTCATGAAAACACCTTTAGATATCATCTTGAAACTTAAACAATAATCATCAACATGTACATGGTTATATCACAACAAGACAATCACAATATAATATTTAAAACATGGTTCTTGATCTCTATGAACGAAATAGATCCATAGATGAACACTACACATACCTTAGATGGAAGATCTTGATGATTGATGGAGATATTTGCTTGAACTTGAATCCCCAATTAAAAATCCTAATGTGTTCTCGAGAGGATTTTGAGAGAAAGAGTATGTTTTAGTAAAATAAAGGATTAATTATGTATTTATGGAATATATATAGGGGTGGAAAGATGACCCAAATACCCCTCTAGATACATCATTTAATTTATGTGAAAATTTCCCGATTTGGGCCCTCGGCGTGACGCGGAGAAATAACGTTGCTCCCCGTTTGTGACCTGGAAATTCACCGTGAAGTGTTGGAATCATGGAGAGACACTGCAAAATTGACAAACATCATTTTGGCCTACGGCCCGACGCACCACTGTCTTAAATGATGCTGCTGAAACTTTAAATCGCCATAACTTCTTCACCGGGTGTCCGTTTTAGGCAAATTTTAGATCGATGGAAAGCTTATTCAATTCTATACAATTTAATGGGTATAAATCAAAAAAATTCAACCTATAAACCAAGTTATTCTCGTTCAAAGATGACCTATGTGAAATCATACACGAAAACTTAGTGGATTCAAAAGTTCTTAGCTTGGCTTACTCTAAGTGACTCCTATGAACATATCATGTTGGACATGCATATCTGATATATGAGTAATTGATTAATGAATTAATAAATGATATTTTTGATAACATAGTTCTGCCAATCAGAATGCATATTTGATGCTAGATTTGTGATGAAACCTGAGCATGAACAGAATACCAAGTTATATAGAATACCAAACGGGAAACTGAATAAGCTTAAGGAGAACTGTTACCTTGAGCTATATCTATATTGACGGATAAGAGGTGAGGATACTTGGTATGCATATCTTCTTCTGCTTGACAAGTAGCTCCCTCAATGGAATGATTTCGCCAAAGAACTCTGACTAGAGGGACTTCTTTGTTCCTCAGTCTGATAGTCTAGAATTTCGACCAGAATTTCCTCATACAAGAGACTGTTCTGACTGTCAATGCTCTGAATAGGGACTATGACTGATGGACCAACTATAAACTACTTGAGCAAAGAAACATGAATGACTAGATTAAATGATGCTAGATCTGAAGGCAATTCGAGCTCATAAGCTACCTTACCTAAACGATTGAGAATCTTGAAGGGGCCAACATATCGGGGACTGAGCTTTCCCTTCTTGCCGAACCACTTTACTCCCTTCATGGGAGATATCCTTAGATAGACGTAGTCAAAAACCTTGAACTCAAGATCCTTTCTATGAATGTCAGCATACGACTTCTGTTAGCTCTAAGCAGCTCGAAGTCTTTCTCCGATTAACTGAACTTTCTCAAATGCATTGAATACTAAGTCAAGCCCTATGACTGAGGCCTCTCTAACTTCGAACCACCTGATTGGATATCTGCCCCTGCTACCATAGAGAGCTTTGAATAGAGCTATTTTAATACTGGAATGATAGCTATTATTGCATGAATACTCAATCAAAGGCAAGTGGTCATCCCAACTTTCCTTGAAATTAATTGTACACAACCTTAACATATCTTTAAGAGTCTGAATGGTCCTTTATGCTTGACCATTTGTTTGAGGATAAAAATTTGTACTGAGATGAACTTGGGTACCAAGACCATTTTGGAATTCTTTCCTGAAGTAAGAGGTGAACTGGGTACCTCTCTGTGATGATAAATAATGGAACACCGTGTAATCTGACCAACTCATTGATATAGAGTTTATCATAATCCTCGATAGAATAAGAGGCATTGACTGGAAGGAAATAGGCTAACTTGGTTATTCTATCTACAATGACCCGAACTGAATCGTGCTGATGATGAGTTTGAGAAAAAACCATCACGACGTCCATGTACACTTCTTCCCTCTTCTAAGTAGGAATGGTGAACTCCTACATAAGACCACTAGGTTTGTAATGCTCTATATTAACCTGCTAACATGTAGGGCACTTAGCCATAAATTCTGCAACATCTTTCTTCATCTCACTCCACCAATAGATCTCCTATATGTCACGGTATACCTTAGTGGCCCCTATATGAATAGAGTATCTCGCACCATGCGCTTCTGCAAGAATTCGCTGCTTTAAATCATCTACACCTGGAATACAAAGATGACCCTGAAAATAAATGATACTATCTCCCCCTTGGGAGAAAACCTGTACTTTCTGATTCTAAAATAACTATTTTAGCTAGACAAGGCTAGGATCCTTATCTTGATTTTGTTTTACCTCAAAAAATAGAGATTATTCTGAACTACTCTGAACACATACACTGCCCTATGAAGAGTCAACTAAGAGAACGCCTAGTCTGGAAAACTGGTGGACTTCCTAGACTATCTTCTTCTTACTATCATAAACATGAGAAATACTACCCATGGACAGTCTACTGAGAGTGTCAGCTACTATGTTGGCCGAGCCCAGATGATAGAGGATACTCATTTCATAATCTTTTAAGAGCTTTAATCACCTTCTCGAGTAGGATAATTCCTTTCATTGGGTTTAAGCTGTCTGGAGGCGTAGGCTATGACCTTACCATGCTGCATGCGGACATAACCTAAATCAACTCTAGATGTATTACAATACACTACGAACCCATCTAAACCATCTAGAAGAGCTAAATTTGGAGCTAAGGTGAGTCGAGTCTTCAATTCCTGTAAACTCTTCTCGCAAGGATCTAACCACTGGAACTTAACATTCTTCTAAGTCATTCTAGACATACAGGATGCAAAGGATGAAAATCCTTCAATAAACAATCTGTAATAGCCAGCCAAACCTAAGAAACTCCTGATATCTGATGGAGAAATAGGGCGAGTCCAATTTCTTACTGCTTTTGTCTTTTAAGGATCTACTCTAATGAAATAACCAGAAATAATTTGGCCAAGGAATTCTACTGACCTTAGCCAAAACTCAGACTTACTGAATTTGGCGAATAACTGGTGATCTCTGAGAGTCTGAAGAATAATTCTGAGATGGTCTGAATGAACTCTCTATATGGGAATACACCAGGATATCGTCTATGAAGAGTATGATGAACATGTCCAAGTACTAATTGAACACGTAGTTTATCAAGTCTATGAAAGCGGCTAGGGCATTGATAATACCAAAGGATATAACTAAAAATTCAAAGTGACCATACCACGTATGGAAAGCTATCTTCGGGATGTCAAGTTCTCTAACTCTGAGCTGATGATAGCCGAATTTGAGGTCTATCTTAGTGAAATAATTGGCACCCTAAAGTTGGTCAAAAAAGTCATCAATTCTGGGAAGAGAATACTTGTTCTTGACTATAACGTTATTAAGTTGACGGTAATCAATGCATATTCTGAGTGAACCGTCTTTCTTGTGCATGAATAAGATTGGTGTGCCCCATAGGGAAGTGCTAGGTCTGATGAATCCCTTATCTAAGAGATCCTTCAACTTTTCTTTCATTTCCTTGAGTTCTGCTGGTTCCATTCTATATGGCAGAATAAAGATAGGCTGGGAATCTGAAAGAAGATCAATACCAAAGTCTATTACCCTTTCAAGAGGAATTCCTGGAATATATTAGGGAAAGACATCTGAATATTCATTCACTACTGGGACAGATTCGAGACTAGGAGCCTCAGAACAGAAATTCTAACATGAACTAAATGATAAAGACATCACTTAGATAACAATTTCCTTTTCCAAAGGTAGAAAACAAGTTGTCCCCTAAAAGTGGATACGCTACCCTTCCACTCTAGGATGGGATCATTCGAGAATTGAAACTGAACTATTCTTTTTCTGTAGTCAACTATGGCATAGCAGGAATGAATCCAATCCATGACATGAATGACATCAAAATCAGTCATCTCTAATTCGACTAAGTTTGCTGAAGTGACTTTCTAAAATATCTTAACTGACCAGTTCTTGTATACTTGCCGAGCTACGATGGTTTTACCCACTTGGGTAGAGACTGAGAAAGGCTCTACTAGAATTTTGGTACTGATTCCAAAATCAACTGCTACATAAGGTGTAACAAAAGGCAAGGAATCTCCTCAATCTAGTAAAGCGTAAACATGCACATGAAAGATCTGTAACGTACCAGTAACTACATCACGAGAACTTTACTGATCTTGTCGATTCTGAAAAGCATAGATATGATTTGGGCATTGCCCGCTAGTAGCACTAGAAGTGGCACCCTACTGATTTGGGCAATCAGACTGAGCTGAAGAGTGACTCTGTTGACCTGGAGGACTTGGCTGCGGACAGTCTCTAACTCTATGGTCTGGCTTGCCACAGTAAAAGAATGCCACTACCTACTCTACTCATACCCTGATAGTGCTTACCACAAGTCTAGCAAATAGGATAGGTGCAGGTACGGCTAATACTGCCCTGGGTCTAAGAGCCTGAGGCTCTATCTTTGTTACCCTCTCTTAACTTAAGAACTGGAGCACTGGCTAGAGAGGGAGTTGGAACTGATGACTTAGGATAAAACTGAGAACGGTTTTTTCTTTATGATTTAGGCTGAGCAAAGTTAAAAATACCTGCCTTTGCTCTTTTATTCTGCTTTTCCCTCTGCTTAATCTTTTGCTCCTCTATCTAATGAGCATGTATCATAAGTCTAGCTAAGGTCATGCCACTATTCAGCATGGCGGATCTGCACTAATTAACCACGTACACTGTCATTCACCCCTAAAGAGAACTTACTCATCTTAGATCTACTATCTGCTACCACATGAGGGGCATACTTGGCTAATTGAGTAAACTTAAAAGAATACTTTTTCACTATCATATTTCCCTGCTTGAGGTTGGTGAACTCTAGCTCCTTGTGTTCTCTAAGCTCTTATGGAAAGAATCTATCTAAGAATGTAGTGACAAACTCCTCCCACTCTATAGGACCTGCATCATCTAATCTTTCAAATTTCCACTATTTGAACAAATCATGAGCCACATCCTTCAACTGGTATACAGCTAGCTCAACACTCTCAACATTAATCACCCCCATGGTGTCTGTCACTTTCTGAACTTGATCTAAGAATTCCTGAAGGTCTTCATCTACCTTAGACCAGAGAAAGGTTGGAGGATTCATTCGGGTGAAGTCCTGAATCCTCGCTGTAGCTGAGTTGGCCACTGGGTTGGCCGGAATAACTATTGTCCATTCATTATGAGAAGTGACTGATTATGAAAGAGTGGTAAATGTAGTCCTGAACTCCGCATTAGAAACATGATAGCCCAAAGGTTCTTTGGGCAGATGGGCTGACTAATTTCTTCTGTTAGGAGGCATATTCTGATTATGCTCACAAGCACTACATGAATATTAAAAGAAGGAAAACTGTTCTTAAACATTTCATAGCCTCTCACACATAAATGTGGCGCGCAACACCCATGCACAAGACTTTACTAGATGCGGCTTTTAGAATTCCTAGGACTCTATTGAACCTTAATCTCTGATACCCTATTTTTAACACCCCAAATCTGGTACCTGAAATATTATATGGTGCTTATGACCCCAAGGGACCGCAAGCTAACCCATGACTGATATCTGTACATGTACACTGCATAATATACTTGTAGAATGCAGAAAACATGAACAATTGACTATAAGGTTCAACTGAATAGAATATTTGATAAATACTAACGTCCATATAGGGTAATAAATACCTAAAACAACTGAAAGCTGAATTTAAAATATAAACTAAATCTGAAAGCCTTTAAATACTGTCTGTAATAAGGAGTTGAAGGAATATGTTTCCAACTAACTCCATCTAGCAAAACTGAACAAAAATAAAGAATAAAATAAAATAATATCATCCTCGAATGGATGAGGACACACTACAACACTTCGACTGGAATGCTACTGCTGATCTGGAAATCATGTCTCTGAACCTATGGTGTAAAATGAAAGAAAGCACCATAGCGCAAATGTATCAGTACGACTGGGAGTACTCAGTATAGAGTGAGTTAGGCTAAATATAAAAGGGTTTACATGTATGAACGATGCTAACTGACTGACTGTTATAAACATAAGAGTACAAACATGCATACATAGTAACTAAAATCATGAATACATGATATCTGGATCTATACGCTAATACATGGTTTACTGTTATCTTGTAGGACTGATACTAAAATTTGGATAACATGGATGACTGTGTCTGACAGTCCTGAATCTGATAGAACTACCTGAGTTTTGTACTATAACTGAATTGACTGTAACTGATAGTCCTAGTATACTAAAATCTAAAGAACTATCTGAGTTCTTTTACTGAGACTGGGACTGAAACTATGGAAGGTAGTTGCTTAACCAACATGCCCCAATAACGCATAAAGCTAGGTTAGGGTCCAATCTCTGCCCCGACTGGAAGGGTGTCAATACCGTGCCATTTGTATGGAGAGCTGTGAGTGACCCTTAGCTAGCAGGTACTCAAATAAGAATAGTGGGACCCTAAACTGACGGGTTAAGCCTACTCATAAACCCTAATCTGGCAGGTTTAGATGTGTCAACCTATCCTGGCTACGTAGTTCTGGAACACAAGGATAACTACTAAGAATGACACCCTAAACTGGCAGGTGAGTTTCAATCCGTGGGTTCACTCGATGCTAACTTCTACTACCATCTGAAGAGATTGAACATGATTTAATTGGATGTACATGGACAGAGCAATTGACTTTCGTTAACTGATGGAACAGTACTACAATCTGAGAATTTATTAAGATCATGAGATTTCCTAAGTCACATGACTCACTAAGTTCTATAGATAATGGCTTAACTAAGATTATTATGATAACGTGACATGGCTCTAGGCACATAACTATATTTTTTAGGTACTAGTACCCCCAGGACTCTATTGAAGGAAACTGACACACATAGCTGACTTGATCTTAAAATGGAGTCCACAATTCACCATATCATAAGTAGGGGATTTCACACTATGCATAGTTCTCAATATCTTACATATGGAAGGGAAATTTATACAACATGTGTATACTTGCTTCAATATCATGCTCAATCCACATCACAACAACAACGCATATCAACCATGTGGAATTCATGTGAAATCATAAAGCATAGAGTATGGACTTGTCATTTAAGCACTATTAAATAATGGGACATGAATCTTATCACCTTAAGCATTTTATCAAACACTTTGCATGCATTCTTTTATTTTAGGTGTGTTTTCATGAATTTCTCCATTTTAAACAACATAAAGTTCATGGATTTCAACTAACAAAAACATATACTTCATGAAAAGACCTTTAGATATCATCTTGAAACTTAAACAACAATCATCAACATGTACTTGGTCATATCACAACAAGCAATTCACAATATAATATTTATAATATGGTTCATGATCTCTATGAATGAAATAGATCCATAGATGAACACCATGCATACCTTAGATAGAAGATTCTTTATGATTGATACAGAAATTTGCTTGAACTTGAATCCCCAATTGAAAACCGTAATGAGTTCTTGAGAGGATATTTATACAAAGAATATGTTTTGGTGAAATAAGGTCTTAATCCCAGATTTATGGAATATATATAGTGGGGGAAAGATGATCCAAATACCCCTCTTGATACGTCATTTAATTTCTGAGAAAATTACCAGATTTGGGTCCCCAACGCCATGCGGAGATATCGTGTTGCCCCCTTTTTGTGACCTAAAAACTCACCGTGATATGGTGGAATTGTAGAGACCCACTGGAAATTGACAAACGTCATTTTCGCTTATGGTGCGACGTGCCACTGACTGAAATGACGTTGTTGAAACTTTAAATCGCCATAACTTCTTCACCGGGTGTTCGTTTTAGGCGAATTTAGTATCGACAGAAAGCTTATTCAATTCTATACAATTTGAAGGGTATAAATCTGAGAAAATGACACCTATAAACCAATTTATGCTCATTCAAAGATGACCCATGTGAAATCACACACGAAAACTTAGTGGATTCAAAAGTTCTTAGCATGACTTACTCTAAGTGACTCTTATGAATATGCTTAACACATCATAAGCTCTATTATCACTACGATACTCATCCAAATTCATGTACTCCAATATTAATCGCAGTATAGGAGGTTTCATGTGTAGGAACAACGGTTCATTTTCTAGCTTAGAAATATATGGGGTATTACACCAACAAATTGATATTATCCTTATTTAGAAATCTAAAGGAATAATTGATGAGAAAGGAAAAAGCATCAGAAGAGGAAAAAAATCCTATAGAACAAAGAGACACCATAAGATGCCATCATTTAAAAAAGATTACTTCCAAAGAGTGAAGAACAAAGAACAACCATATAACGAAACATATCGATCTATTACTAAAATAGTGAAGAAAAAAGTTTAAAAATTTATTCAAAAATAGATGAAATTTACAAGCAGAGGAGGAGAATGTGAAGAAAATAGATAACCCACTCCATATCTTGGAATAAAAAGTTAGAGAAAATAAAGGAAATGGAGCCTGCAATAAAAGAAAATTTGTAGAGAATGTGAAGGAGATGAGAATGGTGCGTAATAGTTCAAAAGTAGTACACAAACTGGAGTATTAGCCGGTAAACATGTTGGTTCATTAATGAAATAATCCTATGTATACTGTAAAAATTTTAAGACCTTTAGTAAGATTAACCAATGATGTGTTTTGACTCGCTGCTCTATGTTTATTAAGAGAACGTTCTGATTGACATAATTGAGGTATAATATAATTTATATTTAGTTTTTTTGTTGTCTTTATGTTGTCTAATTGCAGGAAGTATCTTTCTTATTTTTGTGAATTTTTTTTGACTGAAAAGATAAGCTTTTTAGCTTCTTATTCCATACATGATTGTCCAATAGGTGGAACCAACCATCGAAAACTTAGGAAGATGAAGTACCAAAGAAAATGACTAACTGGTTATTCTAATTTTTTGGTCACCTCAGTATTTCAGCTTTACAGGTAGCATCACATACCATTTTCTTGTAAGTTTCCTTTAATCTTGTCCTATTCAATGTTCACTTGTGATATTTTCTTCGCATATATAACCATGTAAGTATCAAATCTTCTACCTATCTCATTTTATTCCAAAAAAATTTATGTGGTAATATAAATTGGAAGCAAAAGACCTTACTATATTGCTAACTAGGAAGTACCTTCTTAGTACTAGCACAAATAAAATTGTTTACATCCATAAAAATCAAAGACACAATTCCATACAGTTATGACTGACTTGTAACACCTCAAAATCTTATCCCGAGATGTCACACGGTGCTCAAGACTAAAGTAGCCTTAATCTAACCTTGTCTACATACTACTAAGCCTAAATCTCATAATGATGGAAATATAGGTATAAAAGTCATGCTAGAATACAGAAATTGTCTATAATATTGGAGAATAATGTTTGAAACATAAATACTGAATAATTTCAATCAAAACTGGCTGTCTGACAAGACTCAATTACTAACACTAGAGAGTCACAGGGATAAACCCCCAGCTAACTCAAACTGTCTAAAAGAAATGCTAAAATCTCATAAACTGATAAACTGCAAAATCTGAGTAATAAGTTTCCAAATTATGAGGACTCGCCAACTGTCGTATGTAGACGAAGACGCTCGAACTACTCACATGGCTGACACTGAGCACCTGAACCTACATTATGAGACATTATAGCACATAGACATATATGTGGATCAGTACTTTGAGGATGTATTGAGTATATGCTGTGAAATGCATAAGTAAAACATCATCTCATCATCATAATTTATAAAACAATGCAAGCTAAATGTAAATGACTCATATAAGCTGGAATATCTAAAATACTGAAATCATGAATAATAAATCAATCATACTTTACAAATCTAGTGAGTCATAACATTTAGTTCTGAAAGTTGTACTTATATTCTCTCTTTAAATCTTACTGTATAAGTGTGTAAAGGACTCACTCTAAATTCTAGAATCTGAAAGATGAAGTCTGTAGTTAATATCATTCTATAAAGCATAATCTGAGTAAACTTTGTGAGCCTTTACACCTAGTTTTCTAAAATCTTTTCTGTTAATCTTTTCTAAAATATTTAATCTATAGGGAAAACACTTTATCTTAAGCTTACCTGTAATGGAATTCTTTCAAAGTTTTTCTTTACAAGTAGGGAAAAATTATTTATTTACTTTTACTAGCAAGGAGGTTCTCTTAACCGGCATAAACCATGCGAGCTACATGGAGTCTAACGTCTCGTCCTCCTAAGGAAGAAATCTCACATTGGGGAGAGGTTTCATACTCTTTCCAAGGAGTATAACCTAAGCTAAGTGATCACATATGAAACTGTAAACCACATATAAGTGGGAATAAGCTGATAATCTGTACCTACGTTGGCTACAAAGTTCTATGGAATTAGGATGCGCTAAACCTACATTTCTCATTCGGTGCTAAATAGTACTCCCTTTTTATTTGCTATGCTCATTCTATTGGAAATCCACTTTAAAACTAGCATAAGGGTTTATCTACAACCACTAATGAATTTATCTAATAAAATCTATAAATAAAGCTAATCTAAATTTTGTAATTTGTAATAATTTCAAAAATGGATTCAAAAACTTATCTGATGATCAAAATATCAAAGTTGTACTAAAAATCTATAAATAATCTGATAATAGGATGCTTAAAGAATCATCTTTCTTAAAATAATGTTCAATCTAGGGGTAATAACCCATGCTTCAATCTCAGGTCAAAACATAAAAATAGTCATGCTGGATATTAAAAACAATGATATTTCATCTTGAAATCTGTATATTACTACAATAGGAAATATGAAAATAGACATGCAATTCAACTTCTAAAACATTGGAAATATCAAAATCTTGCAAAGAGCAATAATGGATATGAACCCTAATTCAAAACTCATGGAATATCATTCAAAATAATATGAATTTAATGTAAAAGCTTGGTTTTGGGCACAAGGACAAAAGGAGATCCTTATTCATAAACCCCACATACCTTGATTAATAATTACATGTAGATTCTTGAATTATGGATTCCTATTTGAGTTCTTAATAATGGATTCTTGATTATCTTGCCTTAGGAATCCTCAATTTAAAGATTTCTTGGAGAATCTATGGAGGATTTTGATTTCTTAGAGAAGAGGTTTTAGAGCTCTAGGGTTTTGCTTTTGAAAAATAACGATGAATAATAACCACAAAGTGCTTTCAATATGATTAATCTTGTGTTTTTGACGGATTGGGGGCTTGAAAATTGTCCAAAATACCCTTTTTAAACTCCTAAACGGGACAGGAAAAGAGAACTGAAAATCTCAATTTAATGAGCCACCATAACGTGCCACTATCATGATGGTTCACTGGAAATTAACGACTGGGAAATTGGTGGTCTCCGCAATGCTGAGCTATCACGTTGTCCAACTAGATTTTGACAATTAGGTCCTAAAACTTCAACGCGACGCGCCACCATCGTGGTGTCCTATAGAATGCCATTTTGGCCACTGGCATGATGCGCCAGTATCACGTTGGGCTACTGGAAATCGACAATTGGGAAATTTTCCCTCTCCACGATGTGGGGATATCATAGAGGGCCATTGGAATTTGACAATTGTCATTTTACTGACAACCGCGACTCCAAGTGTCCAGGTGGCACACTGTCAACTTAAAAATACTCTAACTCCTCAACAGAGTATCAAAATTAGGCGAATTTGGTATCGATGGAAAGATTATTCAATTTCTCACACAATGAGAGATCTAAATCTGGAAAATTCCACACCAAATAAATATTATTCATTTTGAAAAATATTTCTTAACATTTTAGGAATGAATTTAAGCTAGGAAAAATATGGGGTATTACATGAGCCTCTTATTCCAAGTAATCATTTCTATATTTATTGATGTGCCTGATTCACTCAAATTGTTTACTGATGTAGAGAATAAATCACTAGATAAATCAAAACCTAAGATTAAAAATGTAAGAACTATGGGTCTCCACATTCTCCACTCTGTTTTCATTTCTACACCATTTTGTTCACACGCCATATTTTTTACATTTTTTTTCATTGTTTTTCACATTTAAGTCAGTGGATTTGAAGTTTTATTAGATTTTTTCTGTTGATTACTACTGATATTGAATAAAATAGCATATATATTTCTCAATTATCTTTTCGAGGTTAATTTTATGCTTAGAGATAATTGAATAGAATATCTTTGATGTAAGACAAGTGTGTGCATCCATTTAGTAAGGAGACTAAATCAGTGAGAAGAAATTCTCGCGAATAAGATAGTTGACTCAGAAAATTGGCACAAGCTGTCGAGCAACAACCCCTATTGAAATTAGACGTGATTAGATCTTCCAGAATATGAGAAAAAGTATTTTTTGTGCTTAAATATAAAAATTGCAGTTAAAAAAACTTGCTCGACTGTTGTTATAAATCAATGAAGCTAAGGTGCTTGGTGAAATGAAAACCTTTTGTGATGCACTATTTTATTCTCTAACTCTCATTATTTCAATGTCTGATTAATGTTATTTGATTTTTAGTCTCAAAATCATATTATTAATCTTCATATTATGTAAGGTAAGAACTTATGCACATTGTGTATTACCATGTCAGTTGCTTCTCCTATTCATTTCTTAATCATGGGTACTATCAGAATTTTAGGAGCTAAATGTGTGCCTCATTTTAGTTGGAAGGAGATTAAACACAAACCTGCTTCATCCGACTCTCTAACTCTTACTATCCATATAATTTTACCGCTACAACTCCGAAAAGTTATGATTTTCATTGCCAAACTGTAATATCCCAAAAATCAAAACCGATGTTAGAGAAATGATTCAAGCTTATGCATAGTACATTATACTTTTTTCTCAGTGATATGCATGAGTTTGATGTATATTAAGGCCTCAAATATCTCCCAACTATTAGACGAATCAAAATAATCCTTACTGATTTAATTTTTGATAAGAATGTTGCTTTAGTAAACTTTAAAAGAGCATATCTTTTCCTATATTGAGTATTTTCAAGGTCAAAATCCACCAAATAATAGGAAATTGAATTATCTTTCCAACGATAACAATTTCTCCTGAATCCAATACTTGGGTGAGAAGTTACGACACTTTTAGTGCAAAATAGTAGGCCAACGCGATAAGGCTGTGTTGCGGTGATGGGCGAAATGACATTTTTCTTTTTCTAGTGTGCCACCACGATCACCATTGTGTCGCACCAAGGGGCCATTTTGCAATAGTTCTTTTCCAGTGGGGCATCGCGATTGGCAACGCATTGCGGCAAGCTTCTAGTTTAGGGTCGTTCATTTTCAGAGGTACAACGCAATAGCACCGCATCGTGCCGTAGGTTAAAATGGGGATTGTCAGTTTTCTAGTGGCCCGATGCAATTGCACCATGTTGCATCGGAGCCAAAAATTGAGACTTTTGTGATTTGAATTCCAGGGACCGTTTGGTCTTTTTTCATAGCCCCAAATCCATCCAAACACGGGATTTAAGTTCCAATAGAGCATTATTTGTTCATTATTTCATAATTCGCTCAAAAAAATTAAACTATCCCTTTTTCAAGAACAAAAACCCTAGCTTTCAAAGTTCAAAATCAAAACTCAAGAATTCACCATTAATTCTCACGAATTCATCAACCCAGGTATGTTAAGTGTTCATCTATGGGTTTATTTCACCCATTGAATCCAAATATCCAATTCTAAATTCAAGTTATAATCTTAATAAGTTTTTTATGATTTTTAATTGTGATTTTAACCATGAATTCCTATGAATTATAATTCTACACCGTGTTTACATGAAATTGTCATTGTTATTCAACCCCACATGTTTTAATGATGTTATTCGATGATTTAATTCATAATAAGTGCTGTTGACGTTGAAATCATATTATTACTACATGATTTAAATTATTCCCATGCTTAGCTTACACTATGAATATCAAGTGTTTGATGAAATGCCTACAAGATTGAATTTTGAATAAATGCTTTCATATAATGTCCTCAAAGTTTTAGTACTATTTTGCTATTATTGCTATTGAGTCCTGGGGGCTGTGAATTCCCGAAAACATAGCTGTTTACATAGTCTAAATATCTTCTAAATAGCTTCAGAATATGTTATGAGCATTATTAGTTCAATCAGTCATCATAATCAGTTAAACTTAGAGTAGTTCAATATCTCGAGTCAGTTTAGTTGGGAGTAGGACTTACCACCTTGCGAGTGTATGGATGGCGGCTTCCTCATTAGATATGCAAAGTCATTGGCAACATTCCCTGTACTCTAGAACTACGTAGCCAGTGTAGGATATGAGGAGTCACCCATCAGTTTAGACTTGACTACCTCGCAGGGGTCACCGTTAGTTTAGACTTGACACCCTTAGTCCTTCGGGACAGTACATCTATGAATCCATATAACCAGTGTTAGTACCCATGTCACAGTAATAACACCCTTCCAATTGGGGTCATTGATTGCACCCTAATTTGCTCATTGGGGCATGTCTATTAGATGATAGCTCCCACAGTCTCAGTTCAGTATTCATTATACTTCAGTTCAGGCTTGTATTGACCATAGCATACAGATATCGGTTATTCAGTTACCAGATTTTAGCATTTCAGTTTACAAATTATATTAAGAATATGTTTTATGCTTGGTCATACATCCTCAGTATTTACAGATTTCATTCATACTATTCAGTGCTTCATGCTATTCATTCATTCAGTTACTACTCCTGTACATGAAACCATGCATATCAACCTACCTCATTTAGCATACCAGTACTGATCACATTCTTTTTTCTTATGCTATGACGTATCATATCATAGGTTCAGACGCTCAGTTCATAGACCATGTATAGACCTTTCAGATTATCAGTCGTAGTTGTGGTGAGACCTTTTATTTTGAGGACAAACTAAATTTATTTTCATACTTTTAGTTTAGTAGTTAAATTTAGTCAGTTGGGGCTGGTCCCATCAACTCTTATTCAGTCAGTAGAGGCTTTTCAGACTAGTATAGACTATCAGACAATTTTGTTATTATTTTATTAGTTCTAGACAGTTGTTTCCTGTTTCATGATCCTATATTGTTTTCAGTTATTTAAAACCTTATGGATAATCTATTGTGATTCCGCATAAGTTAGTATATTATTTTATGCTCACAACAGATACCAACTCGTGGGTTAATTTGTGGTCTCTCAGGACCGTAAGAACCATGTGGCGCCAAGGGTGTACTATTGGGTCATTAAAAACTTGGTATCAGAGCCCAAGTTTTTAATGTGTCTTAAAAAGTCTGAAAGCTGCCTCGAGTAGAGTCTTGTGCATGGGTGTAAAATGTGCCACTCTTATGTACAAGAGACTACAAGGTATTATAAGAAAAGCTTCCCTTCTTTCATTGTTCATGTCATGCAACCGAGCATGAGCTCATGTTAAACTCTCTTTCTACTCTGTTCTCCTTTCCATTTACAGATTATGCCTCCTAGAAAAACAAATGGAAGAAGAAATATGAACCAGCTAGCATCTCCGCCTGTTCAGGAAGATCCCCTGAATGAGCATGTTTCCCATGTAGAGTTAAGAGCTTCATTCACTACTTTAACTCACTCTGTAGAAGCACAAAATGCCTATCTAGCTGCTTTCCTAGCCAACCCAGTGTCCAATACTGCCGCAGATAGGATTCATGACTTTACTTGAATGAATCCTCCTCTATTTTTAGATCCAAATATGAAGGGGATCCGTAGGAATTCTTAAACATAGTCCAGAAGATAATAGATATTATGGGGGTAACTTCTTGTAAGAGAGTTGAATTTGCTGCTTACCAATTATAGTATATGGCTCATACATGGTTTAAGCAGTGGAAGGTAGATAGAGACATAGATGTAGAGCATATAGAGTGGGAAGAGTTTGTTACTGCCGTCTTAGATAGATTCTTTCTGCTGGAACTGAGAGAAGCCAAAGTGTTAGAGTTTATCAACTTGAGACAAGGAAACATGAGTGTGAATGAGTATTCCCTTATGTTTACTCAGCTATCTAGGTATGCTCCTCATTAGGTAGCTGATACCAGATCTAGGATGAGCAAGGTTGTGTCTAGGGTATCTGATAGTATGGTCAATAAGTGTAGGACTGTGATGCTAATTAAGGAGATGGACAAATGTAGGCTTATGGACCATGCTTAACAGATTGAGGAGTAGTTGAATAATGAGAAGGAGAGAGAGAACAAGGGGTCTAGAATAGTTAGCTTTAATTTCACACATCCAAAGTCAAAAAGGGGTAACTGTACTTAGTTCTGTCAAAAATTTGTAGTCCCAGCTCCATCTATAGCTAGTGATCTATTACCCAAATTCAAAAATGATATATAGATAGAGTTCCATGATCTAAGTTCCAAGGCAGTGTAAGCAGTAGTTGTACAAATCCTCTTTGCCAAAAATATAGTAGAAACTATCAGGGTGAGTGTAGAGCTGACAGTGATGTATGCTTTGGGTGTGGTAAGCCAGACCATCAGATTTGAGAGCGTCGTAAAGTTGCTAAAAGAGGTAGGGATTTGTGCAAATAGGGCTAGTCCCCTCAGTCATGAATTCTAGCTGGCCACTCGACTCAGTAGGGTGGCTCTTCTAATGCTACGAGCGGTCAGCATAAAAACAAGTTCCATACACTTTAGTCTTGATAAGATTACAAAAGTTCTCCTCACGTAGTTACTGGTATATTGCAAGTCTTTCATTTACATATTTATGATTTACTAGACCCTGGAGCTTTTTTTTTGTAACCTCTTATATAGACATCAACTTCAGAGTCAGTCCCGAAATCTTAGCAGAACCCTTTTCAGTGTCTGCCCTAGTAGGTGTCTGTATTGTAGCCCAGTGGGTATACAGGAACTGATTGATTACAGTGTCTCAAAAAGTTACTTCAATTAACTTCGTGAAGTTAGAGATGACATATTTTTATGTCATTCTCGGTATGGATTGGCTCCACTCATGCGATGCTTTAATGGATTGCAAAAATAGAGTAGTTCATTTTCAGTTTCCAAATGAATCGGTTCTTGAATGGAGGGTTAGAACTACAAAACTTAGGGATCAACCTGTTTCATACATTAGAGCAAGAAAAATGATATCCAGAGTGTGTATTTATCATCTTGTCTAAGTTAAAGACTCAAATTTTGAGTCTCCTAATCTTGAGTCAGTTTCAGCAGTGAGGAAATTTCCATATGTGTTTTCTTAAGATCTTCCCAGAGTTCGTCCCGAAAGAGAAATTAACTTTGGAATAGACCTTCTTCCAGATACCCTCCCTATGTCTATTTCTCCATACAGAATGGCTCCAGCCGAACTCAAAAAGTTAAAAGAATAGTTGAAAGATCTTTAGATAAGGGATTTATCTGGCCCAACATTTACCTATGGGGCACACCAGTTCTATTTGTGCGTAAGAAAGATGTTTTTCTTAGAATATTTATTGACTACCTTTAGTTGAACAAAGTCACAATCAAGAAGAAATACCCACTTCCCAAAATCAATGACTTATTCGGCAAACTTTAGGGCGCCAGTTATTTTTCTACGATAGATCTTAGATCCGACCATCATCAGCTCAGAATCAGAGAATGTGATATTCCAAAAATAGCTTTTATAACCCGGTATGGTCACTTTAAATTTCTAGCCATATACTTTGGTCTCAGGAATTCCCCAACAACCTTCATGGACTTGATGAATAGAGTGTTCAAAGAGTACTTAGACATGTTCTTCATAGTCTTTATTGATGATATTCTTGTCTATTCTCATGATGAAAGTTATCATGCAGACCACCTCAAAATATGATTGTAGACTCTTAGAGCCCATCAGTTGTGTACTAAATTTAGTAAGTGCGAATTTTGACTAAGATATGTAGATTTTAGTGGCCATATTATTTCTAGTGATGGAATTAGAGTCGATACTCAAGAGACCGAGGTGGTAAAAAATGGACCAGACCCATCTCTCCATCAGATATCGGGAGTTTCTTAGGTTTGGTTGGATATTATCGATGGTTTGTTGAAGGATTTTTGGCCATTGTGTCCTCCATGTATAGATTCACTCAGAAGAAAGTTAAGTTTCAATGGTCAGATTCTTATGAGAAGAGTTTTTAGGAGTTGAAGACTCAGCACACCACAACCTCAATTTTGACATTGCCAGATGGTTCAGATGGATTTTTTGTGTATTGTGATGCTACCAGAGTTGGTTTGGGGTGTATTTTGTTGTAGAAGGGTAAAGTTGTACCTTCTGCCTCTAGACAGCTTAAGCCCCATGGAAAGAATATCCCACCTATGATCTTGAGTTACTGGCTGTTGTATTTGCCTTACAGATTTGGAGGCACTATTTATATGGTGTGTGTGTTGATGTGTTCACAGATCATAAAAACTTGCAATATGTGTTTTTTCAGAAGGATTTGAATTTGTGTCAGTGAACATGGTTAGAGTTTCTAAAAGATTATGATATTAGTGTTTTGTACCATCTTGGAAAGGTCAATATAGTAGCAGATACCCTAAGTAGATTGACTATGGTTAGTGTTGCTCTTGTCGAGGGTGATAAAAAGAATTTAGTTAGAGAAGTTCATGATCTTTTAAGGTTAGGTGTTTGTTTGGTTTATTCAGCTGAAGGTAGCGTTTGGGTTCAGAATAGTTTTGAATCTTCTTTGGCTGCCGAAGTGAAGGGAAAGTAGGATAGGGATACTAGTCTGCTAAAGTCGATGGAGTCAGATAGAGATCATAAAGTTGAGGTTTTCTCCCAAGGGAGAGATAGTTTGTTGTGTTACCAGGGTAAACTGTGTATGTCATGTGTTGATGAGTTGAGACAGTGAATTCGTGCAAAAGTGCATGGTGCGCGTTACTCAATTAAACCAGGGGACATGAAGATGTACTACGATATGTGGGAAATCTATTGGTGGAGTGGGATAAAGAGAGATATTTTAGAGTTATTGGCTAAGTGCTTCATTTGTCAATAGGTTAATATTAAACATTAGAAGCCCAGTAGGTTTAGGAAGGAGTTCAATATTCCCACTTGGAAGTGGGAGGAAGTGAACATGGATTTTGTGATGTGTTTGCCTCGTACTCTCCATCAACATAATTTCATTTGGGTCATTGTAGACAAGATGACTAAATCATCCTATTTTTTTCTAGTCTATAACTCTTTTTAAGTCGAGGACTATGCCAAACTCTATCTCATAAAGTTGGTTAGGTTGAATGGTGTTTCGTTGTCCATCATTTCAGATAGAGGTACTCAATTTACCTCACACTTTTGGAAGTCTTTGAAGAATGGTTTTAGTACCCAAGTTCACCTCAGTACAACCTTTTACCCTTAGATAGATGGTCAGGCAGAAAGGACAATTCATACCCTTAAGGATTTGTGTAGAGCATATGCTATTGACTAAGGGCAGTTGGGATGACCACTTGCCTTTGATTGAGTTTGCGTATAATAATAGCTGTCATTTCAGTATTCAAATGGCTCGGTTTGAGGCTCTTTATGGAAGGAGATGTAGATCTCTAATTGATTGGCTTGAAGTAGGTGAGGCCATGGTAGTGGGGCCTTACTTGGTGTTTGATGCCTTAGAGAAAGTACAGTTGATCAGGAAGAGGCTTAAGGTAGCACAGAACCGATAGAAATCTTATCTAGGTGTGAGGAGAAAAGACCTTGAATTTGAGGTTTCCAATTTTTATATCTAAAGATCTCTCTGATGAAGGGAGTAAAGAGTTTTGGTAAGAAGGGGAAGCTTAGTACCCGATATGTTGGCCCTTAGAGAATTATGAGCTGCTTCGGAAAGATGGCTTATGAGCTTGAGTTGCCTGCAGACTTAACATTAGTGCACCCAATATTCTATATCTCCTTGTTAAAGAAGCGTACTAGATACCCAGCAGTTTTCGTTCCCTTATAAAGCATATATGTTTAGAACAACCTCTCTTACGAAGAAATTCCAGTCGAGATCCTTGATCAACAAATTTGTAGACTAAGGAACAAAGAATTTCCCCTATTCAAAGTTCTTTGGCTGAATTATTCAGTTGAGGGAGCCACTTGGGAAGCAAAATAAGATATACTAACCAAGTACCCTCATCTTTTCTCCACAAACTCAGATTAAGCTAAGGTACCAACCTTCTTAGAAATTCTCTTCGCCATGCTCAGTTTCAGCTACATATCATTCTCATGTTAGTCATGCATTCATAGAACCAGTTTAGTAATCTGTTACACTTTAGACTCAGTCATGTAATCAAGTATATCCAACATTTAACCTAACTTCCTCAGTGTTTTCAGCTTAACCGGTCTCATTTGAGGACGAATGTTCCCAAGGGAGAGATATTGTAATACCTCAAAAATTCAAACCAATATTAGAGCTATATTTCAAGATCATGCATAGTACATTATAGTTATTTGGTAATGATATGCATGAGTTTGAGGGTTATTTATGAAAACCCCATCGATTGGTGTTGAACTAAATGAAAATGGCTCATAGGGTTAGCTTGGGGCTACTCGTAGCCTCAAGCACAGTGTGATGCTCCGGGACCTATTTTTGGGATATTACATGTGCGTAAATAGAACTTGGGATATGTTGTTGTTGTAGTAACATATTTTCTATTGAGGAATTCAATCGAACAGGTTGTGGGCAGTTTGTTATTGCGGTTGTAATTGTGTTTGAGTAGGTGTGGGAGGTTGGTCTTGGAGAGAAAGGCCATTAATATGAGAGTTAAAGTTAATCCCAACATATTTTGGGAGGCCAAATGTATAAGGTCAAGGAAGTACAAGAAATTAGTTCCAAGTATTTCAAAAAAGTGGTATAATTAGCATTAGAAGATGATGAGGAATTGCGTTAGACAGTTTGTGGAGAGTTTGTTTTGCGATTATAATTCTATTTGAGTAGTTGCAAGGGTTTAGTCTTGGAGGGAAAGGCTGTGTTTTCCATCTTGAATGAATCTAGCCTATGTTTTGGAGATTAAAGAAGCATTAACTTATTGATTCTAAGAGAGAGCACCTTACCTATTAGCTTGTATAATATAGAGCAACAGGCATACGATTTGGCACTTTAGGTAACAAGGTTACAATTATGCAACTTTTCAGTGTTAAAAAAATCCTTCATTGTTAAACACGCATCACATTTATATTCATTGACCATTTTTTGTTGAACCATGGTTACTTAGATATGTCAGAATAATCACCAGTATTTCTGGCAACTTCTTTTGTCTCAGTATCACGTGTTTCTGTTGGGTGACACAACACAGGATATCCCCTAAAGATGACACGGTTTCTTAGTTTTCCACACACCTTCCAGAACCCCTTATTAGAAAACTTCTGTCTTGGCATATTAGAATATCTATTATGTTTGCTACATTCAGTCCCTTGACTGTGGGCGTGAACCTTTGGGTGTTGAGGTTATTTGGCAGAATAATAAATGATCCCGTTTGGGGTAGCCATGGTTATCTACAAGATTTTACAAGCCAAAAGAAATTTTTTTGGCTGTATTCGGTAAGGTAAAAAATATATTCAACAAAGAATTAACCAAAAATCTGAAAGGCAAAGCAAATACTAATATAATAAGATTCTTAGTTTAAAAACTAAATAAGATTCTTGTCACATTTTTTTGTCATAACTGGACAAAAATACATAGGGTTTGAATCACCTAGCTTATACAAAAACACCTGAATTTTTATTGTAACATGCTCTCTTCAATATTGCACCACTTCTCAATTATAGTCATTCCATTATTCTCTTTCAAGGCCAAACTATAAGAGTATTCAGTTGATAAACTATGTTGTATCACTTGCAAGAGTTGAGACTGTACCACACTCTTATAAACTTAATGACATAACCACAATTCATATTAACACTAGTCCACATGTACATAAATATCATAATTATCCACTTCTTTTTTCACAAGTTGCCAACCTAAGCTATTTCACAACCCCATATTAAGCCCACTAATTCATTCCCATAAAACACACATCACTAATCTTAAACTACTATCCTTTGTACCACTACCCACATCGGAAGTTTAAGCCGATAGTCTACAATCAGGGTCGGATCTACATGGAGCCCAGATGGTTCATCCAAACCCCCTCGGCCAAAAATTTACATTGTGCATGTAGGATAAAATTAGTATTTTAGGTATGAATAACTAGCACTGCACCTCCTAAACAAAGTATAGTCTGCAACTCAATGGTAAAAGGGCTCAAAATCTATAACTTTGATTGCTAATTTACTATTTGAGAATATTGTGAGAGTGAACATCACTTACATTTCTTTTAAAATACATACCCGGATTTTACATCTTCACCTGTAATTGTTATTAATGTTTTTTATTTTATACTTTTTAATTTTTTACTTATAATTTTTAAAATGATCATATTTTATTATTTTATTGTTTAAAAGTATTTTACTTTTATTCATGCAGTGCTATTTTAATTGTAATACTAATAGCTTATTGATTATTTTTTTAGAGAGGTAAATTGCATGGTCATATATTTTAAGAAGTTGTGATTCTTTTATTGTTTGAATATTAAGATGCTAGAGTTAATTTGTTTGTCATACTAGATTTTGTATCGTTGCATTTAGAAGTTTTATTTTCCATGACCTTTTATTCAATTAATGTGTTTTTTTAGTAATATTTTGTTTTATTATATTGTATTACTATATTATTAATTAAAAAAATTAAAATACATGAAGCTTAAGCCTCATGCCCTGAGGCTTTCGGCTCACCCCCTGCAAAGTAAAATGCAATGTCTCCTACACCACTTCCTTTTAAAACACTGATTTAAAGTATGCAATTATTTCATTTCTATTACAATTATTTGAGGTGAATACATAATGGTGGTATATATATATATATTATATACCCGTTTTCAGTTTTACCTTCCTATGAAAATGATTGCCAGCTTACGTACAATATAACCTAGACAAGGCATGTAATAAACTTTTCCTTTAGTAAAAGTAGTTTTTTTTAAACAGAAAAAAATATTTTGATGTAAATAATATAATATTTCTTGACCGATTAAAGATATAAGGAATTTATTTTTGATTTCACTAAAAGCAATTGATATTACTTGTAATTATATGTACAAAATTCTGTTTTTTTTTCACTTTTTGATAATGTTGCACGAACTAAAAGTTTCATATTTATATATGATGATTCTACTATTATGAAGGAGTTAAAATTAAATGATATTCTCCAAATTAGTTACTATCTTTAACTAATTTTATCCAACAAACTGTTGGGTTCATAGTAAATGAGAGGTGTGAATGGAAAATGGAGAAAACCAAGTGGAAGAGAAAAATTGAGATCACATCAATATGAAAAGTGCACTTGAAAATAGGAAAGCTTACTAAATTCTCCCACATTGGTGGGAAAAAGAATCTTTAAAGTGTTTATATTGTGAAACACTCCCACATGCATAAGTGAGGCACGAAATAACATATGCCTTTGTGCCATTGTCATTGTCGCTCGCTCAGCTTCGACTTTGGCATTGGAAAATTAGATCTATCTTTTTGGAAAAATTTTATTTGATGATCCGAATCTACCGAAACGCAACAGTTGTGTTATTTCATAAGGATGCAATCCTTCAGCAAAATGACATACTGATTCATGGAGAGAGATGATTGTTCAGAAAAAGATGCAATCTTAGGATGAACAGACATGAATTTACAGAACATGTGTAACCTTTGACATGAACCATTGCCTCTTTTTAGAAGAGGAGAAGAGGCATGTTATGGATATAAAAACCTGCTTTCTTCCACAGGTTTTGATAAGAGAAATTTCAGAATAAAAAATACTCTATTTCTCTTCAAAAATTCTGTGTGATCATTAAAACTGTTGAGTGCATTCGACGAGTTCAAATATTTGAGGTACTTCTATATTTGGATTGAAGGCCATTTTATCCTGGGATAAAATTCCACAACCTCGGGTACAATGAGGGAAATTATTTCCTTAAGGAAAGTCCATGAATTCGGACGACTTAACCTTATTCATTTTTGTTTCATCTATTTTCTGAAAAAATAAAATACACCTCTTGGAAAGGTTATTTTGGTCTTGTGTTGAGGGTATTTGATATACTTCATTGTGTTCTTGTTTATACTTGAACTCTAGTGATGCAGATTGGATCACATCCTTAGCTTGGGCATTTTGTTCGTTGGATCTATAGTGAGGCATGATAATTTTTCGGAATTATAGGAAATCATTGATTAGAGGACATTCATACTATATGGCATGAACCAAATCATGAAAAGAAGAGAGACATTTCTAAATGCCTTATAGCCTCCTACTTATAACTGTGGCGCACTACACACCCATAAAAAGGACTCTATCTGACATGATTTCGCCGACACCCTGAGACCATGAACCTCGCTATGATATAAAGTTTGTCATGAACCGAGTCGAGGCCCAGGATGGGACGAGCATCCTGAACCATGAAGGCTCGATAACCCTTATCTAAATGGCAATCATATACACAAGTCATATACTAGAAGGAAATGTGGAAAATAAATGGAAACATGGTCACTTTAATATATCAACTGAGATATGCGGACATAACTTCAATAAAACTAAAACCATCTAATACACATTTGCGAAATCCTTACTACAACTGAAAACAACAATCTGTTTGAAACCGGGACAAGGCCCCCGTTCGGACCATGAACTAAAAACAATTAGATTGATATATCTAAACAAGATGCCTTGCGAAGTAAGGGAGGATCACCAACTCTGAATGTTTGACAACAATCTACTGTTTAACAGTACCACTAGATTGGGCCTCAGAACCTAAAATATAGGGGGTCAATAAAAAATGTACTGGTATTTGATACAACCCAAAATAACATGTTTTTATATATCATAATAAGGACATTTTATAAAATAATAAACATAATGCATAAGTGAAAACACACGGGCATACTGAAATGAATTTTAACAACTCTTGGAAATCATGAATCACTTTCTATTTTCTACTGATCTAGATAGTACACCCTACAATTCTATCATCCCAGGGTCTATATAGGATCCGCTCTTGACTCGGTGGCCAAGCTCCCAATCCAAGTTTGCTGTAAGGGTTGGAGTATTGGTATGGGAGACACACCAGTCCACAAAGCAGGGTGCCATAATTCCCAATCATAATAATATATCATGGTAGGGCACAAGACCACAAATAATAGCTCCTAACCATAGTCCCAAGTTGAGATGATATGAATCGAGGAATTCAAGACTATATAAAATGGTGCAAAAATTTTGAGTTGGCAAACCACGATATCCATCATTGAGGCTCTCGACTTGTGCTTTCTTTGTATAACCATATAACTCTCTTAAGACCAACTTTTAGTTCTTTAAAACCATTCTTCATATATTCGAAACATTGAACACTTGTTCTATTAAGGGCATACTATCACCGGGTATCGTCATACCCCGAATTGACAGTGATTCATGTCACACCATAACATATATATAGCCCTTTTTCACTTATCCTCATGTTAATAACCATACATAGTTTTTAAACATCAAGTGAGAGATATTCATGCAATAGATTTTCATTTGAGTTTACATCAAAGACACTCTTCTCTCTATAGTACAATCATAAGGTGGAAATATCATATTTGCATTACTCAAAATCCATGGAAATTATTAATTTGACACAATGTATGTTTATCATGCGAAATACATCCTCTCAACATGTCACAAGTAGTATCAATCCATGATCATTAAATAGACATTCATCCTTTTGTTTTCTTTAAGAAAGTTCATGCAATTCAAAAATCCACAATACTTGACACCAAAGACGTCATAAAAGTAGAGGGAGTTTTTATCAATCATGCTCACAATCAAACTCTTCATCACAAACGAAAATATACATATATATGTACAATTTAAATTTTGTGAAAAAGGTTCAAGACAACATATAATTTGACCAAAACAATTCCATGATACATACTTTTCGAAACAATATCAAAACTCTTTTTTATAAACATGATTGGGGATGTTTAAACATGATAAATAGTAAATTTTATGCCAATGGTGTTTAGAGTAGTCCCATATGCCTTAGACTACTTAGTTTGAAGAATAGGACCCGAATCCTGATTTTGTTTCTTGGAAATCTTGAACTTAAAGTATAGAATCTTGATCTTTGGGAGGGAGGTTAGGCTTTTGATCTTGATAGATTTGAGTGAATTTGGGCATATTATGTCCAAAATACATTTTAATTTACTGTTTACACGACTTGGGTTTATAGGAAAAAGATAAGACTGCCCCTTGGAATTAAAAGTTTCAGCAGAAATCCCAATTTTAAGGCTCACCATTGAGCGCTATTGGTGCCACTGCTATGGGCACCGCCAAGCGGTGAAATCATAGTCACCTACTATTTTGAAAAATCCCATCTTTGAGGTTTACTACTGAGTGCTATTGGTTCCACCTCTATAGGCACCGCCGAGCGGTGTAATCACAGCAGCTTACTGCCTCACATGAAAAATGCTATACCTTTTCACTCGGTATCGGATTAAGGCGAAATTAGTATCTTCTGAATGCTGACTCAATTATCTACAATTTGGTGGGTCTTGATATGAAAAATTCCAAGTATATCAAAAGTTATACACATTCAAAGTATACCTTTGTATAATTGAATACCAAACTTTTGATGCATCAAAGATTCTTAGCTCAACTTTGCTCTCAATAAATTCTATGAACATCTTTCACTTTGAGATTACTTCATAAACTAGGATAAATATCACGACAAATGAATTAAATTATGAATCATGGAATTAAGTTTTGCACATATAGGAACGATGGTTCACTTTCTAGCTCGAAAATGCGGGTTGTTATAGATCCACAATTGATGTCAAGAAATTATTTTTAGTCATTATCTATTAAATTAATATTACTTGATAGAAAAATGAATTTTTTTTTTATGAATTTTTAAGTTTTAGTATTAAACACAGTTGTTGTTTAATAAATATATGGGTCGGGTGGATTTAAAATATGTGTGCGGTGGGACAGGTTGAAATCTTTATGGGATTGAGCCACAACCGCACCGTTTTCCATGTATAGGTACATAACATCAACCTCTAAATGAAAATTGTGCTAGTAGCTAAGGAAAGGATTGTTCCAACATGTGAAGAGGCTTATAACTATCAAGGTATAAAAGAAGTCTGATTAATATCCCTTTCAAATTACCTAAGTGAGTTGGCATAATAGTATTACTCTATTATATAAGCCAATAGTCATAGGATTATCACAACATCCAATTATTGTACCAAAGGCAGCCAAATATGTACAACACTGCTAGTGAACCAACAATGTAGTTAATTATTGTACCAAATGTTACTTAAATTGTACTTCAAACCCAAACTTTTAATTTATGGAGAAATATCTATCTACCTATTCACTTTGATGATTCACTAATTCCTGTCTTTTCTTTAAAAGAAAAGGGCTTCCACTACACCATTTTGTTTTTCCCCTTCCTTCTATTTTCCGTTCTTTATTAGTTTTCTTGTTTCTTCTTTTCTACGTCCCTTTACTTCTTTTCTCCTTTTATTACTGTGTTTATTTTCTTTCTTGCTATTCCATAATTTTTGTTTTCATCGTTTTGTTGTTTTGTTTGTATTCCTTCTTTCAATTTCTAAATTATTGTCTCTTTGTATGTATAATTTTGAACTTTATTTTTTTATTTAGGGATTTGAGAAGTTGGGGTTTCAAAAACGAGTGGTGGACTACACGTTAAAGTCTCTAAGGGGAGTTGATTGGAAGGATAGAGCTTTAGAAGTTTTCTATGAAGACGTAAGAATGAACTTTCATATTTATAAAAGAATTATAGATTTTTTTACTGCTTACTTCAAATTTTCTAGGCACGCAACATACAACAACAATAAGAACAACAAACCTAGTTTATTTCATGGTTGTTTTTGTTAGTTTTCTTAGATTAATTTTTGTATAAATTGAATGTCGAAGCCCAAATGTAACACCCCAAATCAGGTACCTGGAACACTACACGGTGCTTATGACCCTAAGGGACCACAAGCTAACCCATGACTAATATCTGTACCTGTATATTACATAATATACTTGTAGAATGCGAAAAGCATGAATAATAGGCCATAAGGTTCAACTAAATAGAATATCTGATAAATACTAACATCATTACCCAAAACAACTGAAAGTTGAACCTAAAATCAGAACTAAATCTGAAAGCATCTAATACTGTTTGAAATAATGAGTTGAAGGAACATGTCTCCCACTAACTCCGTCTAGCAAAAAAGAAATGAAATAATGAATGAAATAAAATAATATCATCCTCGAATGGATGAGGACTCACTGCAACACTTCGACTGGAATGCTACTGCTGATCTAGAACTCGTGTCTCTGAACCTATGGTATAACATGAATGAAAGCACCATAGCGCAAATGCGTTAGTACGACTGGGAGTACTGAGTATACGAGTGTGGTAGGCTAAATGCAAAAGGGTTTACATGCAAGAACAATGCTAACTATTACGTATGATAGGGAAATTCATACAACATGTGTATACTTGCATAGCTTCAATATCATTCTCAATCCACATCACAACAACGGCACATATCAATCACGTGGAATTCATGTGAACTCATAAAGCATAGAGCGTGGACTTGTCATTTAAGAACTATTAAATCATGGGAGACGAATCTTATCACCTTAAGAATTTTATCAAACACTTTGCATGCATTCTTTTAGCTTAGGTGTGTTTTGACAAACTTCCCCATTTTCAACGACATAAAGTTCATGGATTTCAACTAGCGAACACATATGCTTCATGAAAACACCTTTAGATATCATATCGAAACTTAAACAATAATTATCAACATATACATTGTTATATCACAACAAGAAAATCATAATATAATATTTAAAACATTGTTCTTGTGCTCTATGAACGAAATGGATTCATAGACACACACTACACATACCTTAGGTGGAAGATCTTGTTGATTGATGGAGAAATTTACATGAACTTGAATCCCCAATTGACAATCCTAATGTGTTCTTTAGAGGATTTCAAGAGAAAGACTATGTTCTGGTGAAATAAGGGCTTAATTCTGCATTTATGGAATATATATAGGGGTGGAAAGATGACCCAAATACCCCTCTAGATGCGTCATTAAATTTCTGTGAAAATTTCCCTATTTGGGCCCCCGACGCGACGCGGAGAGATCACGTTGCGCCCGGTTTATGACCTAGAAACTCACCGCAATGTGGTGGAATTGCGGAGAGACACTAGAAATTGACAAGCGTCATTTTTTCTTATGGCGCGACACTCAACTGTCTAAAATGACGCTGCTGAAACTTTAAATCATCATAACTTCTTCAGCGGGTGTCCGTTTTAGGAGAATTTGGTATCGATGGAAAGATTATTTAATTATATACAATTTGGAGGGTACAAATCTGCCAAAATGACAGCTATAAACCAATTTATGCTCGTTCATAGATGACCTATGTGAAATCATACACTAAAACTTTGTGGATTCAAAAGTTCTTAGCTTGGATTACTCTAAGAGACTCTTATGAACATGCTTAACACATAATAAGCTCTATTATCACTAAGATACTCATCGTAAATCATGTACTCCAATATGAATCATAGTATAGGAGGTTTCATGTGTAGGAACAAGGGTTTATTTTCTAGCTTAGAAATATACGGGGTATTACAATATCTCCCCTTTAGAAATATTTATCCTTGAATGAGACAAACTGAAATGGGGATAGACAATAAAATGGACTACGTGCAATACATACACTACTGGAACATGATCTCATAATGGACATAGCTGATAAGATTAACATGCTGGACCTGCATATCTGATATATCAGTAACTAATTCATGAATGCATAAATGAGATTTCTGATAACTAAGTTCTCCCAATGAGAATGCATATTTGATGCATGATTATAGGCTAAACTGACACATGAATGCATGACTGAATATGCAATGGTACTTGATACCAGAATTTTGATAAAACATGAGCGTGAACTGAATACCAAGTTGTATAGAATTCTGAATGGGAAACTGAATATGCTTAAGGAGAACTGTTACCTTGAGCTATATCTGGATTGGCAGAGAAGATGTGATGATACTTGTTACGCATGTCTTCTTCTTCTTCCCAAGTAGCTCCCTCAACGAACTAATTTCACCAAAGAAATTTGACTAGAGGTACTTCTTTGTTCCTCAGTCTACGAGTCTGATAGTCTAGAATTTCGACAAGAATTTCCTCCTAAATGAGACTGTTCTGACTATCAATGCTCTGAATAGGGACTATGACTGATGTATCACTTATACACTTCTTGAGAAAAGATATATAAAATACAAGATGAACTGAGGCTAGATCTGACGGCAATTCAAGCTCATAAGCTACCTTGCCTAAACAACTGAGAATCTTGAAGGGACCAAGATATCGGGGACTGAGCTTTCCCTTCTTGCCGAACCTCTTTACTCCCTTCATGGGAGAGATCTTTAGATAGACATAGTCATCAACCTCGAACTCAAGATCCCTTCTATGAACGTCAGCATATGACTTCTGTTGGCTTTGAGCAGCCTGAAATCTTTCTCTAATTAACTGGACTTTCTCTAAGGCGTCGAATACTATATCTGGTCCTATGACTGAGGCCTCTCTAACTTCGAACGACCCGATTGGAGATCTGCACCTGCTACCATAGAGAGCTTTAAATGGAGCCATTTTAATACTGAAATGATAGTTATTATTGCATGCAAACTCAATCAAAGGCAAGTTATCATCCCAACTTCCCTTGAAATTAAATGTACACACCCTTAGCATATCTTCAAGAGTGTGAATAGTCCTTTCTGCTTGACCATTTGTCTGAGGATGAAAAGCTATACTAAGATGAAGTAGGGTACCAAGACCCTTTTGGAATGCTTTCCAGAAGTAAGAGGTAAACTGGGTACCTCTCTGAGATGACAGATAATGGAACGCCCTGTAATCTGACCAACTCCCTGATATAGAGTTTCTCGTAATCCTCGACTAAATAAGAGGCATGGACTGGAAATAAATGGGCTAATGAATTTGGCGAATAGCTGGTGATCTCTGAGAGTCTAAAGAACAATTCTGAGATGGTCTGAATGATAACGATCTATATGGGAATAGACCAGGATATCATCTATGAAGACCATGAAGAACATGTCTAAGTACTGCTTGAACACTCGGTTCATCAAGTCCATGAAAGTGGCTAGGGCATTGGTAATACCAAAGGACATAACTAAAAATTCAAAGTGACCACACCGCGAATGGAAAGAAATCTTCGTGATGTCACATACTCTTACTCTGAGCTGATGATAGCCGGATCTGAGGTCTATCTTATAGAAATAATTGGCACCCTGAAGTTGGTAAAACAAGTCATCAATTCTGGGAAGAGGATACTTGTTCTTTACCGTAACCTTATTGAGTTGACAGTAATCAATGCACATTCTGAGTGAACCGTCTTTCTTGTGCATGAATAAGAATGGTGCGCCCTATGGGGAAATGCTGGGTCTAATGAATCCCTTATATAAGAGATCCTTCAACTGTTCTTTCAGTTCCTTGAGTTCTGCTGGTGCCATTCTATATGGTGGAATAAAGATAGTGATGATAGGCGTATTTACACACCTAAAGCACCTGAATTCACCCATATTTTAGCAAAGTTTTAAGGACAAAATATATAATTCCTGCACTTTTAGTCCTTTTTCCTGTAAGTGAGCTAACCAACGTGATTAGCAAATTTTCAGTTATAAATGATGAAGATTTCAGCATTTCATGGACTGGTTGACGCCATTGAAGCTTCACGTCAGAAGGAAGGCAGCTTTTGGAAGCCTATGGACTGAATATGATGCATGGAAAACTTGTCCCTGGCAAAAATAGTATTTCCAAAGGCTTGGGGATCAGCAGTAACTTAGTAGGATTAGGATAAGAAAGCAGTAACCTAGTAGGATTAGGACAAGTATGCTGTAGCTTAGTAGGACTAGGATATGGGTGTTATAAATACCCTATTTTGCTGAACTTTTCAGCAATCAATTCATTCAATTCAATTCATTCTCTTTCAATTCATTCTTATTCTCTTCTATTCTTAAATTCGTTGTTGACATTATTCTTCATATATTCGACTTTTAATTTTTACGACAAGAGAAACACTACTAGCAAGGAATTCCCGCCACAAGTGATGCCAATACTTACTTAGTGTGATATTGTCATTACTTTGGTATGATGATGATATCCTCGTGGTTTTCCTTCACAATTATGAATAGCTAAACTTCTCTGTTAGGGTTATGAAAGCCTTATGAGATACTATCTATTGCTATGAGTTTGTGAATTCTTGACACGTATGCTGCTTATATCATTACTCTCTGCATATTAATTGAATTCTTGTGGTTGCAAGCATATAGAATACGCCAGTATAGCATTAACTTGTTCGAAAGAAAAGTTACATGTCTGGAAAAGAGAGAGTGACAAGGAAATAGGGCTACCAACCCCTATTTAAAAGTTAGTGCCATAACTGGATTAACCTCTTGGAGAATTCATACCATAAGTTATACACTTTAAGCTCGAAAGAGTTAAAGTGAGATAATCCTTGATGGTCGAAAGACGCTAGGATTTACCATAGAATACGAAACTCTATAAGCGCATGCATGTCTGAATTCTGCATAACTCATAGTCAATAGATACGTAGAACTCATAAGTTGGACATAACCCTAACTTACAATTCTCATTGATTAAAATCTAACTAAACATTCCGTTTTTACTTTGCTATTTTGAAAATTTTACTTCACGTATAAAATCCCCCTTTTCCGCAGAACTTTCACCAAAAGTCTACTAATCGTTGCATACTTAGTGACCGAATATTCCCTGTGGGATTCGACACCCAACCCAGTTGGGTTCTATATTTGACAGCTACCGCTTACACTCCTACGAGAGCTGTAGTTTGGGCGTTATCAAATTTTGGTGCCGTTGCTGGGGAATACGGTTGTCAACTAAGTTTGTGATAATTACTAGACCCTTTGGTCAAAGATTCTTGTATTTTACTTTTAGTTGTTGTTTTTGTTTTATTCAGGTTTTGTTCAGTGTGTCCAAAATACTCGAAGTTCGAGACAACCATTATTACCCATAAACCTTGAACCGTAACTTATTGGAAGGATGGATGCACAACGTGACATTGAGAGAAGGGCTGCTGAACAGGAGCAGGCTAGACTAGCTGCGTTGGTCGCTGCCCAAGTACATCAACAGAATATTGATAACCATGGGCGGGCAACAAATCCTGACGATAAGGACCTAGGTGATGACAAGCTACTAAACTCTAGGCGTAATGCTTAGCTGGCGACACCTACAAACAGAAGAGATCGTCAAGCCAGATTTAGGCCTGAACGCCGCGCTATGTAGATGCCTTTCGATGATGATGATGATGACCTAGAGGGAGATGGTGCCACAGGAGCTATTATTCCTCTGCCCTTGGCACCTGGAGCCAAGTTCAACATCACTAGCACCATGATTCAGTTATTGCAGCTCAAGGGACTATTTGGTGGACTTGCAGGAGATGATCTGAACATGCATCTGGTCAATTTTATCTCTACTTGCATGTCATTCGATAATACAGGCATTGGACAGAATGCAATTTGGCAACGCTTATTTCCATTGTCTCTATCTGGGGAGGCAACTCTATAGTTGAATGGGCTGACTCCTGATTCTATTACAAATTGGAGGCAATTGAAAGACACTTTCCTAGAAAGATTCTTTCCGCCATCCAAGAGAGCACAATTGAGAGATGAGATCAGTAATTTTTGACAGCTTCCAACTAAAGCTCTTCACAAAACATGGGAGAGATTCAAGAAGAAGCTTATGAGGTGCCCAAACCATCATATGACCAATGTCCACTTGATGGGGATATTATATAGATCCTTGAATTAGGTAACTAAGCCAGTGGTGGATAATGCGGCTGGATGATCATTCATAGACCTCACTTTTATTCAGCTAAGTGATATGTTAGACCGAATGACAAAGCAAAGTAGAGCTTGGCATACCAGGGATTCAGAGGTAGAAAGCTCTCCCACATCAATTGGCATGACTGCAGAACAAAGGTGAAGAAAGGAGGAACGCGATCAAGATATGGCACACATGAAAACACAGATGGATCTTCTTACTAAGCATTTATTATCAAGGAAGACCGAAAAAGAAAAAGCGATTGTGTCAAAAGGAAAAAAGGAATCCTATTCTGAGGAAGAAGCCAACTACGTGAACAATTAAGGGGTTTCCGAGGCAATGCCCAAGGAAACCAAGGTCGGAACTATTATGATAAATCCGAAAAGAAGGACCGTGATCAAGGTAGTTGGAAGAACAAGACTGACGGGAGTGGTCTATATATTTCTCCTGGAAGTAGGGAAACCGCGACATCTGGTTTAGGGAAGATGACAATGGAAGATATGATGGCAAAGCTATTGAAAGTAGTGGAGGCAACTAATACGGGAGTGAATGAGGAGAAGAACGACTTGTATTCAATAAATCAATTGGTTGACTCATATTCTACTACTATAAAACAACTAGAGTAGCAATTGAGTCAACTTTCTGCAGCACTTAATAAAAGAAAAGTCGGCACCCTACCTAGCGACACTGTGTAAAATCCAAGGAATGACAGATCATGCATTGCTATTACTACCAGGTGTGGTAAGGTGCTGGAAAATTTATCAAAAAACAGGCAAGTGGCCGATGATACATTAGATAATATAGTTCAAGAAGACGCCATAGAAGCCAAGAAAGGCGTTAATGACGTCACCCCGAGAGATCTACAGCTAGAAAAGATCACCAATCTGAAGCAAGATGAAAAGAAAGTCGTGGAGAAAACTATTCCCCTTCCACCACCACCTTTTCCTCAAAGACTAAAGAAGAGAGCTAATGATACCAAGTTCAATAAATTTATGACGATGTTAAAGCAACTGACCCTTAATGTTCTGTTGGTTGAGGCGCTAGAAAAGATGCCTGGGTACGCAAAATTTATGAAGGATCTCCTAACCAAGAAGCGGGCAGCAAGTTATGAGTTGACAGACAATGTTCATCATTGCAGTGCAATCGCTACCAGATCAGTAGTTCAGAAAAAGGCCGACCCTGGTGCCTTCACTATTCCTTGCACTGTTGGATCTTTGAATTTTGCCAAGGCATTATGCAATTTAGGAGCCAGTATCAATTTGATGCCACTTTCTATTTACAGAAAGTTAGGGTTGGGTGATCCTACTCTAACCAATATGAGGCTCATGATGGCTGATAGGTCGACAAAACGACCTGTTGGTATTTTATATAATGTATTGGTAAAGGTTTCTTCATTCATCTTTCCGGCAAACTTCATTATTCTGGATTGTGAGGTAGACTCTAAAGTTCCCATAATCTTGGGGCACCCTTTCTTTGCAACAGGAAGTATGCTTATTGATTTAAGAGTTAATGAGTTTCTATTCCAGATGAATGACAAAATAGTTTGCTTTGATGTGTGCAAATCAATGAAGCACCCCAAAGATCTGAATGTGTTCTCGATAGATGATGTTTATTTTGATGATGAAGAATTATCCGTAGAAGAGCAACTTATTGTTGACCCATTGGCGGCTGTACTTATGAATTTAGAGCATGAAAATGATGAAAATTATGAAAAAACTATTTGTGCTCTAACAAGAATAGGGGCGCATCCTCATGCCCCCAAGAAGCTGGACCTTGATCTTAAAAATCGACCTACACCACCAGCTAAACCATCCATTGAAGAGCCACCAATATTAGAATTAAAGGAGTTGTCTAGTCATTTAAAGTATGCATTCTTGGGAAGCTGAAACACACTCCCTGTTATTGTGGCGGCAGATTTGGGTGAGCAGCAAGTTGCAGCTCTCATCGCTGTTCTAAGGAAATACATGAGAGCCATCAGTTTTACCATTGCTGATATTATTAGTATTTCGCCTGGGATATGTACGCACAAGATTCAGCTTGAAGAAAATTGCAAACCCACTATTGAAAATCAAAGACGTTTAAATCCACCTATGCAAGAGGTGGTGAAGAAAGAAATTATTAAGTGGTTAGATGCAGGGATTGTGTATCCAATCTCCGACAGTAAATGGGTAAGCCCGGTACAGTGTGTACCAAAGAAAGGTGGCATGACGGTAGTTGCGAATGAAAAGAATGAGTTAATTCCACTCAGACCTGCCACAGGGTGGAGAGTATGCATGGACTACCGGAAGCTGAATTCGTGGATACTTAAAGATCACTTTCCAATGCCATTTATGGACCAAATGCTCGATCGATTAGCAGGGAAAGGATGGTTTTGTTTCCTAGATGGGTATTCTGGCTATAATCAGATTTGTATTTCTCCCAAAGATCAAGAAAATACAACGTTTACATGACCATATGGTACGTTTGCCTTCAAACGTATGCCATTTGGGTTATGTAACGCACTTGCTACGTTTCAGCGTTGTATGATGTCCATTTTTTCTGATACGGTTGAAGACACCTTAGAGGTGTTCATGGATGATTTTTCAGTTGTGGGTGAGTCTTTCGAAGCATGCTTGGCAAATCTAAGTATGGCGTTGCAGAGATGTGTTGAATTCAACTTGGTACTAAACTAGGAGAAGTGCGAATTTATGGTTAAAGAAGGTATCGTTCTTGGGCACAAAATCTCCTAAAAAGGAATTGAGGTTGATTCAGCTAAAATTGAAGTTATCGAGAAGCTAGCACTAAAGGGAGTTCGTAGTTTCCTCGGTCATGCAGGTTTCTATCAACGGTTTATCAAAGACTTCTCCAAAATTGCTAGTCCATTATGCAAGATTTTGGAGAAAGATGCAAAGTTCAACTTCAATGAAGATTGTTTGTAGGCATTTGAATGCCTCAAAGGGAAGCTAATAGAAGCTCCGATCATAGTAGCACCCAATTGGTTTTTACCATTTGAAGTCAAGTGTGATGCAAGCGGGGTAGCTTTGGGTTCTGTGCTTGGTCATCCAAAAGAACTATACTGTCACGGAACAAGAGCTTCTAGCAGTTCTTTATGCTTTTGAAAATTTTTGTGCTTACTTGTTGGGGACTAAAGTGGTGGTTCATACTGATCATGCAGCACTGAGATATCTAATGGCGAAGAAGGATGCAAAATCGAGGCTAATTCGATGGGTGTTATTGCTGCAAGAATTTGATTTCGAGGTAAAAGATAGAAAAGGGTGCGAAAACCAATTGGCTGATCATTTGTCCAGACTTGAAAATAAGCATATAGTGCAGCTCGATCTTGATATTAATGATGCATTCCCCGAGAAAGAGATCCTGGCCACAGAGGGGGAAAAATCACCATGGAACGAAGACTTTGCAAACTATGTGGTGAGTAATGTGATACCTGCGCGTATGTCCTTTTATCAAAAGAGGAAGTTCATGCATGATGTAAAAAACTACTTCTGGGATGAGCCATATTTGTTTCGACGATGTGCGGATGGTGTTATCAGATGGTGCATATCTTAGTAGAGGTGCCGAGTATGTTGGAAGCAAGTCATGCTTCCCAAGTTAGGGGGACACCATGTAGGTGGTCGGACAGCAAGGAAGGTATTGCAAAGCGGCTATTATTGGCCTTTGATATTTAGAGATGCCTATGAATTTGTGAGAATATGTGACCAATGTCAGAGACAGGGCACGATTTTGAAGCACCATGAGATGCCCATGTCAAAAATTCTTGAAGTAGAGCTGTTTGATGTATGGGGTATTGAATTCATGGGGCCATTCGTGAATTCGTTTGGGATGGAATATATCCTAGTGGCTGTAGATTATGTTTCCAAATGGGTCGAAGCGGTAGCACTAGCTGATAATGAAGGTAATCGTGTTGTTGCATTCTTAAAGAGAAACATCTTCTCTCGTTTTGGGGTACCACGTACCATCATAAGCGATGGGGGATCACACTTTTACAACAAGCTGTTCAGAGCCGTGTTAGTGAAGTATGGAGTCAAGAAACATAAGGTAGCCACACCTTATTACCCACAAACTAGTGGACAAGTAGAGGTTTCTAATCGAGAGATCAAGCTGATCCTTGTTAAAACTGTAAATGCTAATAGGAAAGATTGGTCTCGAAAGTTGGACGATGCCTTATGGGATTATAGGACCACATTCAAGACACCAATTGGCATGTCATCGTACCAACTAGTTTATAGGAAGGCCTGTCACTTGCCCATTGAGCTCGAGCATAAAGCATTGTGGGTGTTAAAGTGGCAAAATTTGAATTGGGATGATGCTATGAATGTGAGATTGGAGCAGCTGAATGAGATGGATGAGTTCCATCTTCATGCGTATGAAAGATCAGACCTCTACAAGGAATGGATGAAAAAGTATCATGATCAACGGATTATACAACAAAACTTTCCAAAGGGTGATATGGTACTTCTTTTCAACTCCAGACTGAAGCTATTTCAAGGTAAGTTGAAATCTAGATGGTCTGGCCCGTTCAAAATTAGCCAAGTCTACTCGTCCGGAGTAGTAGAGTTAGAAGACAATAATGGTGTTGTCTTTAAGGTGAATGGCCAACGAGAGAAGCAATATATCGGTCCTCTTGCCCCGATAAATTGCATGGCCATCATCTATCTCGATGAAGTCTAAGTAATTGAGGTAACTATGTCGTGTCGCGATAATAAATCAAGCACTAGATGGGAGGCAACCCTTCGTCTTTACTTGTTTTGTTTTATTAGGAGTTTGATTTTGTAGTCGAGCCACGACCAAAACTATGGCGCTAGATGGGAGGCAACCCATCGTTCCAATCATTTTTGTTGTTTTTGAGTAAGTGTAGGTGCAAGACGTATAAAGGAGAAAATTGGTCTCAAATGTTGATTTGGAAGTAGTTCATATTGAAGGTGGTAAGTTTGGAATGAAGAAGCAATGGCTATGGGTTAGGCATTGCCTATGTAAATCTAGGCAACGAACAAGGCAAGGCCTATGCTGTTGTCTAAGCTCTCTAAATCTAGAATGCCATAGCATTGGCGTCGCCTATACCCAACAATGCTAGAGCATAGGCGCCGCCTATGCAAAAGCCTTTGGTCTCGGATTCCAGAATGCCATAGCATAGGCGCCGCCTATGCCCAACAATGCCATAGCATAGGCGCCGCCTATGGGAAAGCCTTTTGTCTCTGAATCTAGTATGCCATAGCATAGGCGCCGCCTATGCCAAAGCCTATGTCCAACTAGGCTTTGCAAAAAGCGCCGCCTATGCCAAGCATAGGCAAAGCATTAGACGCCACCTATGCTCACTTTTTGGTCTCCTAATTCGATTCCAAATGGGTCAAAACCCGACCCAATCTTGTCCTATAAATAGAACCTTAGTCTTAAAACAAAAATGCATTGCAAACTCAACTTGAGCGCCGCCTACCTCTCCAAAATCTCTCAAAAATTTACTTTGCAAGAACATCTTCCAAGGCCATCAACCAAGTAAGTACTTCTTTGCTCTTCTTTTATATTTCGTAAGTACTACAATACTACACCTATAGGAAATTGTTAAATCTAGAAGTAGTGTTGGTGATTTGAATGTGGTTGATTTGTTGTGATATAACTAAGTGAGTGAAAGAATACGTAAGGATGCTCTTGACTTGTTTCCAACTTGTATTTGATTTTGATACACTGTCATACTTTTGCGGGATGGAGATGGTCAAGAAAATTGCATAATCTTTTAACTTCAAAGCTTTCATGTTCGAATGACTTGTTCATTGAGATGAAAAATCATGGTTAACTAAAAACATGAGATGTTGTGATTATTTCTATGCCATAACTTGATACAATCTCTATGTAGTAGTCTTGTTCAAAAGGGTACATCAATCCAAACATGAAAGTATTGTCAAGATTACATGAAATAGAATAGAAAAGGATAGTTAAGATGACAAGAAAAGTATTACTGCACTGATTATATTGTTGGAACATAACACCTAAACTTATATCGATGAAGTCTGAGTAATCGACATCGTTCACTTAATTAGTTTGTGCCAATAAATTAAGTGTGGGGTGGTGCCACTACTGTTTGTTTGTCAATTAAATCCTACCGAGTTGAAGCTAACATGACCTTATTTTAATCTCAGGTAAAATGGCACATTTTAGTCGACATAAGGACACCGGCCGGCACAATACCTTCCCATATGCTTCTTTCAACAGAGAAGCTTGGATATGGTTGCGAATAGTCAACTCTTGCCTGATTCCAAGGATAAAGTACACAAAGATAACACGAGATAGAGCGTGTTTGGTGTATGCATTGATGACGAACGTCCCCGTCAACATTGGGGAGATTATTCGATCTTCAATGCATAAGGCTAGGCTGCACAAGAGGTCCCACTTCAGCTTTGGCAATCTGTTGACTGCAATATTGAGGAAGGAGGAATCGAAGAAGAACATACAAATCATAAGCTTCCACAAAACCCAAAGAGGGTTGACCTTACAAAGGTTAAAGATACTGAATCTATGCATGGAGTCAATCTTACCACTGCAGAAAGACATGCTCGCGACGAAAGCTTCTTCCTCCATTTATATGGAATTACGAGGTTCACCATGATGAGCGGGGGTCATGTTACAACTGCTGCAGAGCTCCAACAATTGGATTATGACTACCCAATGAATGAGCATGCGAGGGCTATGTGTGGAGTAGGTGTATATTTTGAGGAACCTATTGATAACGATGTGCCAACCGATGATGATCGCCGAATGCCAGACTCTGACGTGGAGGAGAACTCTGATGATGATTCCGATACAGGGGGTATGACCCCAGACATAGAAGAGGAGTCCGACAAACCAGATTCTTCTTATTTATCTTCCACTGAGGGCAGTGTGTCCCGTCTAAGTGTGGGGTGCTGGTATTTTTATGTTATACTTCTTTATCTACATTTGCATTTATTTATGTTTGTTTGTTTTGTTTGTTAGTAGTGAAATTTTAGAAATTTTTTAGTTAACTTTGCATGAAAGTGTTCTGATAGGCAGCATGGTATTATGACAAGAGTCTATGATAAAATCATTACTGTTGAGACGTTTAGGCTACAAGTGTGACTCACTGTGTGATAGTTGTGTGGTTTAATTCCTTCATCTGTTGGGTCAAGAGTCTATACTGCTCCCAATAAAGTCGACCATGTGCCTTGTGTGTGAGAGGCAATAGTATATTCTGTGTTTGTGGCTGATGCTAGAACTTGCCCTATGTGTGTGTAAAGCGAAATAAAGAGTGTGAGTTTAGGAGATAATTTAGGCATTTCTTTGGCAACCTATGATTGTTTACCTTCGTTTTACCTACCCGTTGACATTATCCTAGTTAACCCCCTTTTAGCCTTTAAGCTATCTTCGTTGACAGCCTCATATGTAGCCTAATCCATTTTTTTTCAAGATCATAATTTGATCCAAATTCCTAAGCACTTTAAATTGTAAAGTCATGTGACAAAATAAGAGGAAATTGTGTGAGAATGACGCCTTAGAGTGTATTGGTACTTGAATTTGTTATGAAAAAGAGTGGCTATCATAGAGGTGTGTTATAATATGAAAAAAAGAGAAAGAAAAGAAAAAGAAATACAAAAATAAAAAGATCTTTGTGTTTATAATTGAATAACAAAATAGGAGAAAAGGGGTGGTAGATGAAAGAAAGGTAGAAAGGTTGTTTTAAAGAGAGTGTTAATGGCATAATGTGATGTATCAAATCGCTTAGGAACATAGTCACTATTTCTGGCCACAATAGACCTACCCGTCCCTTAGCCTACATTACAACCTGTAAAAGACCTATTTAATCCTAAGCTTAGCATTCTTATATTAGTAAAGCATTACACTAAGGGAAAGCCTATGGTCAGCAGTTGCATCATATAAATTCTTTGTGAGAGTGAGAGCAAGAAGAATATTATACCCATGTTTCGAAAAATGCAAAACTTGTGAGTAATTATGGGTAATATCTTGTGTGAGACACACATGGTTGATGAGTTTTCGGTAGTGTTATATGATTCTTTGTGCCTTAACTTGTGGATACGAATTAACCATCATCACGAGTCTGTGTTGGAGGTTGAATTGTTTCTAGTAGTGATCAATAAAACTACTCTTTGTTAATGATTGTTGGGCATGTCTTGTTGAACAGTTTGTGCTGTTACTGTGAAATCCTAAGTAGATGTTTATATGGACATGATATTTTATTCGAGGATGAACAAAGATTTAAGTGTGGGGTGTTGATGATAGGCGTATTTACATGCCTAAAGCACCTTAATTCACCGATATTTTAGCTAAGTTTTAAGGACAAAATATATAATTCCTGCACTTTTAGTCCTTTTTTTTGTAAGTGAGCTAACCAACGTGATTAGCAAGTTTTCATGTATAAATGATGAAGATTTCAGCATTTCATGGACTGGTTGACGCCAAAGGAAGCTTCACGTAAGAAGGAAGGGAGTTTTTGGAAGCCTATGGACTGAAAGTGATGCATGGAAAACTTGTCCCGGGCAAAAACAGTATTTCCAAGGACTTGGGGATCAGTAGTAACTTAGTAGGATTAGGATAAGGAAGTAGTAACATAGTAGGATTAGGACAAGTATGCAGTAGCTTAGTAGGAATAGGATATGGGTGTTATAAAAACCCTATTTTGCTGAACTTTTCAGCAATCAATTCATTCAATTCAATTCATTCTCTTTCAATTCATTCTTCTTCTCTTCTATTCTTAAATTCGTTGTTGACATTATTCTTCATCTATTCGACTTTTAATTTTTACGAAAAGAGAAACGCTACTAGCAAGGAATTCACGCCATAAGTGATGCCAATACTTACTTATCGTGATATTGTCATTACTTTGGTATGATGATAATATTCTCGTGGTTTTCCTTCACAATTATGAGTAGCTAAACTTCTCTGTTAGGGTTATGGAAGACTTATGAGATACTATCTATTGCTATGAGTTTGTCAATTCTTAATATGTATGCTACTTATATCATTACTCTCTTCATATTAATTGAATTATTGTGGTTGCAAACATATAGAATACGCCAGTATAGCATTAACTTGTTCGAAAGAAAAGTTACATGTTTGGAAAAGAGAGAGTGACAAGGAAATAGGGATACCAACCCCTGTTTAAAAGTTAGTGCCATAACTGGATTAACCTCTTAGAGAATTCGTACCATTAGTTATACACTTTAAGCTCGAAAGAGTTAAAGTGAGATAATACTTGTTGGTCGAAAGACGCTAGGATTTACAATAGAATACGAAACTTTATAAGCGCATGCATGTCTTAATTCTGCATAACTCATAGCCAATAGATACGTAGAACTCATAAGGTGGACATAACCCTAACTTACAATTCTCATTGATTAAAATCTTACTAAACATTCCGTTTTTACTTTGCTATTTTGATAATTTTACTTCACGCATAAAATCCCCCCTTTTTCCGTAGAACTTTCACCAAAAGTCTACTAATCGTTGCATACTTAGTGATCTTGTATTCTCTATGGGATTCGACACCCAACCCAGTTGGGTTCTATATTTGACAGCGACCGCTTACACTCTTACGAGAGTTGTAGTTTGAGCGTTATCATATAGTCTGAGTATCTTAAAGAAGATCAATACCAAAGTCTATTTCCCTTTCGAGAGGAATTCCTGGAAGATCTTGGGGAAAGACATCTAAATAATCATTCAATACTGGGATCCTCAGAACTAAAATCTCCAACATGAACTAGATGATAAACATATCGCTTAGATAATTTCCTTTCCCGAACGTAGGAAACAAGTTGACCCCTGAAAGCGGATACGCTAGCCTTCCACTCTAGGAAGGGTTCATTGGGGAATTGAAACTGAACTATTCTATTTATGTAGTCGACTGTGGCATAATAGGAATAAATCCAATCCATGACATGAATGACGTCAAAATTAGTCATCTCTAATTCAACTAAGTCTACTGAAGTAACTTTCTGAAATATCATAACTGGGCAGTTCTTGCATACCTGCCAGGCTGTGATAGTTTTACCCACTTTGGTAGAGACTGAGAAAGGCTCGGCTAGAATTTCAATTCTGATTCCAAATTCAACTAATATATAAGGAGTAACAAAAGACAAGGAATAACCTCGATCTAGTAAAGCACAAACATGCACATGAAAGATCTATAACGTACCAGTAACTATATCAAGAGAACTTTCCTAATTTTGTCGAGACTGAAGAGCATAGAGATGATTTGGGCATTGCCCACTAGTAGCTCTGGAAGTGGAACCCTGCTGAATTGGGCGATCGGACTGAGTTGAAGCGCAATTCTGTTGACCCTGAGGACCTGGCTGCGGACAGTATCTAACTCTACGGACTGTCTTGCCATGACAAAAACAAATGCCACCACCTACTTTACACATACCCTGTTGGTGTTTACCGCAAGTCTAGTAAAGAAGATAGGTGCGGGCACAGCTAATACTGCCCTGGGTCTTAGAGCCAGGTGCTCTATCTTTGTTACCCTCTTTGACCTTAGGAACTGGAGCACTGGCTAGAGAGGGAGCTGGAACTGATGACTTAGGATGAACTGAGAATGGTTTCCTCCTTCTGATTTAGGCTGAGCGAAGTCAAAACTACCTGTCTTCGCTCTTTTATTCTGCTTTTCCCTTTGCTTAATCTTTTGTTCCTCTATATGCTGAGCATGGGTCATATGTCTAGCTAAGGTTATGTCACTATTCAACAAGGCGGATCTGCACTCATTAACCACGCTGTCATTCACCCGTGAAGCAAACTTACTCATCTTAGATATACAATCTGCAACCATATGAGGGGCATACCTTGATAATTTAGTAAACTTAAAAGAATACTCTTTCACTGTCATATTTCCCTGCTTGAGGTTAATGAACTCTAGCACCTTTTCTTTTCTAAGCTCTTAGGGAAAGAATCTGTCTAACAATGCAGTGACAAACTCCTCCCACTCTATAGGACCTGCATCATATGATCTTTTGAACTTCCACTATTTGAACTAAGCATAAGCCACATCCTGCAACTGGTATGCAGTCAGCACTCTCAGCAGTAGTCACCCGCATAGAGTCTGTCACTTTTGGAACTTGATCTAAGAATTCCTTAAGGTTTTCATCTACCTTAGACCCGAGAAAGGTTAGAGGATTCATTTGGGTAAAGTCCTAAATCCTCAATGCAGTTGAGTTGGTAACTGGGTTGGTCGGAATAACTGTTGGCCGTTAATTATGAGCAGTGATTGATTGGGCAAGAGTGGTAAATGAAGTCCTGAACTACGCATTATAAACATGATCTTCCAAAGCTTCTTTGGGATGAGGGGCTGACTAATTTCTTCTCTTAGGGGGCATGTTCTGATATAAAGAGAAGAAGTAGATTAGACTGAGAGACTGACTTGTGATTATGATCACATGCACGACATGATGACTAAAAGAAGGAAAACTGTTCTTAAACATCTCATAGCCTTTTGAACAGAAATTTGGCATGCAACACCCATGCACAAGACTCTTCTAGATGCGGCTTTCAGACTTACTAGGACTCTATTGAACCTTAGGCTCTGATACAAAGTTTTTAACACCCCAAATCTGGTTCCCGAAATGCTACACAGTGCTTATGACCCAAAGGGACCACAAGCTAACCCATGACTGATATCTGTACCTATACACTACATAATATACTTGTAGAATGTAGAGAACATGAAAAACTGGCCATATGGTTCAACTGAATAGAATATTTGATAAATACTAACGTCCATATAGGGTAATAAATACCTAAAACAACTGAAAGATAAATTTAAAATCTAAACTAAATCTGAAAGCCTCTAAATATTGTCTGAAATAAGGAGTTGAAGGAACATGTCTCCAACTAACTCCGTCTAGCAAAACTGAACAAAAATAATGAATGAAAGAAAATAATATCATCCTCGAATAGATGAGGACTCACTGCAACACTGCAACTGGAATGCTATTGCTGATCTAGCACTCATGTCTCTAAACCTATGGTGTAGCATAAAAGAAAGAACCATAGCGCAAATGTGTCAGTACGACTAGGATTACTGAGTATATAGTGAGGTAGGCTAAATGGAAAATGGTATACATGCATAAACAATGCTAACTAACTGACTGATATGAATGTAAGAGTACAAATATGCATATATAGTAACTAAAATTGTGAATACATGATATCTCGATTTGTATGCTAATACATGGTTTACTGTTATCTTACATAACTGATACTAAAATTTTTATAACATGGACGACTGTGTTTCACAGTCCTGAATCTGATGGAACTACCTGAGTTTCGTACTATAACTGAATTAGCTGTGACTAATGAAGAACTATCTGAGTTCTTTTACTGAAACTGGGATTGAAATTGTGGGAGGTAGTTTCTTAAGCGACATGCCCTAATAACGCATATAGCTAGGTTGGGGTCCAATCTCTACCCCGACTTGAAGGTTCTCAATATCGTGCCACTGGTAAGGACTGCTGTGAATGACCCTTAGCTAGCAGGTACTCGAATGAGAATGGTAGGAACCCTAAACTAACAGGTTAGGTTACCTCATAAACCCTAATATGGTAAGTTAAAATGCCTCAACCTATGCTGGCTACATATTTCTGGAATACAAGGATGACTACTAAGAATCACAACCTAAACTGGCAAGTGAGTTCCAATCCTTAGGTTCACTCAGTGCTAAATTCTACTCCCATCTGAAGAGACTGAACATGATTTAACTGGATGCACATCGACTGAGTAACTGACTTCTGTTGACCGATTAAATAGTACTGCTATGTGAGAATTTATTAAGATAATGAGATCTCTGAGATTTCATGAGTTACATGACTGACTGAGTTCTATAGATCATGGCTTGTCTGAGATTATTATCATAATGTGACATGGATCTAGGCACACAACTATATTTTTCAAGTACTAGTACCCCCAGGACTCGATGGATGGAAACTGACTTGATAAAAAAATGGAGTCCATAATTCACCATATCATAAGTAGGGGATTTCACACTAAGAATAGTTCTGAACATCTTACATATGGAAGGGAAATTAATACAACATATTTATACTTTCATAGCTTCAATATCATGCTTAATCAACATCACAACAACAACACATATCAATCACGTGGAATTCATGTGAAATCACAAAGCATAGAGCATGGACTTGTCATTTAAACACTGTTAAATCATGGGACACGAGTCTTATCACCTTAAGCATTTTATCAAACTCTTTTCATGCATTCTTTTAGGTTAGGTGTGTTTTCATCAATTTCTCCATTTTAAACCACATAAAGTTCATGGATTTAAACTAACGAACACATATACTTCATGAAAACTCCTTTAGATATCATCTTGAAACTTAAACAACAATCATCAACATGTACATGGTCATATCAAAGCAAGACAATCACAATATAATATTTAAAACATGGTTCTTGAGCTCTTTGAACGAAATGGATCAATAGATGAACACTACGCATACCTTAGATGGAAGATTCTTGATGATTGATGGAGAAATTTGCTTGAACTTGAATCCCTAATTGAAAACCCTAATGTGTTCTTGAGAGGATTTTGAGAGAAAGAATATGTTTTGATGAAATAAGATCTTAATTCCATGTTTAGGGAACATATATAGGGGTGGAAAGATGACCCAAATACCCCTCTAGATACGTCATTTAATTTCTATGAAAATTACCAGATTTGGTCCCCCAACGCGATGCGGAGATATCGCATTGCCCCCATTTGTGACCTGAAAACTCACCGCGATGTGGTGGAATTGCATAGAGACACTGGAAATTGACAAACGTCATTTTGGCTTACAGTGCGACGTGCCATTGATTAAAATGACGCTGTTGAAACTTTAAATCACCATAACTTCTTCACTGGGTGTCCATTTTAGGCGAATTTAGTGTCGATGGCTTATTCAATTCTATAAAATTTGGAGGGAATAAATCTGCAAAAATGCCACTATAAACCAATTTATGCTCATTCAAAGATGACCAATGTGAAATCACACACGAAAATTTGGTGGATTGAAAAGTTATTAGCTTGGTTTACTCTAAGTGACTCTTATGAACATGCTTAACACATCATAAGATCTATTATCACTAGGATACTCATCATAGTTCATGTACGGCAACATTAATCACACGATAGGAGGTTTCATGTGTAGGAACAACGGTTCATTTTCTAGCTTAGAAATATATGGGGTATTACACCAAGAAATTGATATTACCCTTATTTAGAAATCTAAATAAAAAATTGATGAGAAAGAAAAGAGCATCAGAAGAGGAAAAAAATCCAATAGAACAAAGAGACACCATAAGATGCCATCATTAAAAAAATTTAACTTCAAAAGAGTGAAGAACAAAGAACAACCATATAACAAAACATATCGATCTGTTACTAAAATAGTGAAGAAAAAAGTTTAACAATTTATTCAAAAATAGATGAAATTTACAAGAAGAGGAGGAGAGTGTGAAGAATATAGATAAGCCACTCCATATCTTGGAAGAAACATTTAGAGAAATTATAGGAAATGGAGCCGACAACAAAAGAAAATTTGTAGAAAATGTGAAGTAGATGAGAATGGTGCGTAGTAGTTCAAAAGTAGTACCCAAACTGGTGTATTAGTCGGTACACATGTTGGTTTACTGATGAAAGAATCCTATGTATATTGTAATTTATATTTAGTTTTTTTGTTGTCTTTATTTTGTCTAATTGCAGGAAGTGTCTTTCTTATTTTTGTGAATTTTTTTTGACGGAAAAGATTAGCTATTTAGATTCTTATTCCATACATGATTGTCCAATAGGTGGAACCAACCATCGAAATCTTAGGAAGATGAAGTACCAAAGAAAATGACTAACTGGTTATTCTAATCTTTTGGTCACCTTAGTATTTCAGCTTTACAGGTAGCGTTACATACCATTTTCTTGTAAGTTTCCTTTAATCTTGTCCCATTCAATGTTTACTTGCGACATTTTCTTCGCATATATAACCATGTAAGTATCAAATATGCTACCTATCTAATTTTATTGCAAAAAATTTTATGTGGTAATATAAATTTGAAGCAAAACACCTTACTATATTGCTGACTAGGAAGTACCTTCTTAGTACTAGCATAAATAAAATTGTTTCACATCCTTAAAAATCTAAAACACAATGCCTTACAGTTATGAATGAGCTGTAACGCCTCAAAATCTGATCTCGAGATGTCACACGATGCTCTAGACTATGAGTAGCCTTAATCTAACCTTGTCTACATACTATTAAAATCTCATAATGATGGAAATATAGGTATAAAAGTCATGCTAGAATGCAGAAATTGACTATAATATCTGAGAATAATATTTGAAACATCAATACTGAATAATTTGAATCAAAACTGGCAGTCTGACAAGACTCAATTACTAACACTAGAGAGTCATAGGGATAAACCCCCAGCTAACTCAAACTGTCTGAAATAAATGCTAAAATCTCATAAACTGATAAACTGCAAAATCTGAGTAATAAGACCCCAAACTATGAGGACTCACCAACTGTCGTATGTAGACGAAGATGCTCGAGCTACTCATGTTGCTGATATTGAGCACCTGAACCTACATTATGAGACAACATAACACATAGACATATATATGGATCAGTACTTTGAGGATGTACTGAGTATATGGGGTGAAATGCATAAGTAAAACATCATGTCATCATCATAATTTATAAAACAACGCATGATAAATGTAAATGACTCACATAAGCTGGAATATCTAAAATACTCAAATCATGAATAATAAATCAATCATGCTTTATAAATCTAGTGAGTCATAACATTTAGTTCTAAAAGTTGTACTTGTGTTCTCTTTTAAATCATACTGTCTAAGTGTAGAAAGGACTCACTCTAAATTCGAAAATCTAAAAGTTAAAGTCTGTAGCTAATATCATTCTATAAAGCATAATCTGAGTAAACTTTGTGAGTCTTTACAATTAGTTTTCTAAAATCTTTTCTGTTAATCTTTTCTAAAATATTTAATTTGTAGGGAAAACAATTTATCGTAAGCTTACTTATAGGGGAATTCTTTCAAAGCTTTTCTTTACTAGTAGGGAAAAATTGTTTATTTACTAGAAGGGAGGTTCTCTTAACCAACATAAACCATGCGAGATACATGGACTCTAACGTCTCATCCTCCTAAGGAAGAAATCTCACGTTGGGGAGAGGTGACATAGTCTTTCTTAGGAGTATAACCTAAGCTAAGTGCTCACATCTAAAACTTTCATCCACATATAAGTGTGAATAAGCTGATAATTTGTACCTACATTGGCTACGAAGATCTTTGGAAGTAGGATGCACTAAACCCACACTTCCCATTCGGTGCTAAATACTACTCCCTTTTTATTTGCTATGCTCATTCTGTTGGAAATCCACTTTGAAACAAGCATAAGGGTTTATCTAAAACCACTAATGTATTTATCTAATAAAATCTGTAAATAAAGATGATCTGAATTCTGTAATCTTTAATAATCTGAAAAATGGATTCAAAAACTTATCTGATGATCGAAAGATCAAAGCTTTGCTTAAAATCTATAAATAATCTGATAATAGGATACTTAAAGCATCATCTTTCTTAAAATAATATTCAATATTGGGTAATAACACATGCTTCAATCTCATGTCAAAACATCAAAATAGGTACGCTTGATATTGAAAACAATGATATTTCATCTCAAAAATTGTAAATTACTGCAATAGGCATGAAAAATGAATATAGACATGCAATTCCACTTCTAAAACATTGGAAATCTCAAAATCTTTGAAAGATCAATAATGGGTATGAACCCTAATTCAAAACTCATGGAATATCATTCAAAATCATATGAATTTAATGTAAAAGCTTGGTTTTGGTCACAAGGACGAAAGGCGATCTTTGTTCCTAAACCCCACATACCTTGATTAATGATTAGATGTAGATTCTACAATTATCGATTCCTATTTGAGTTCTTGATGATGGATTCTTGATTATCTAGCCTTGGTAATCCACAATTTAGAGCTTTCTTGGAGAATCTTTAGAGGATTTTGATTTCTTAGAGAAGAGGTTTTAGAGTTCTAGGGTTTTGCTTTTGAAAAGAATGATGAATAATAAGCACAAAGTGCTTTGAATATGATTAATATTGTATTTTTGATGGATTGGGGGCTTGGAAATTGTCCAAAATACCTTTTTTAAACTGGTAAATAGGACTGGAAACGAGATTTGAAAATCCCGGTTTAATGAGCCACCGTGACATGCCACTATCACGGTGGTTCACTAGAAATTGACGACTGGGAAATTGGTGGTCTCCGTAATGCAGAGGTATCACATTGTCCAACTAGATTTTGACAATTGGGACCTTAAACTTCAATGTGACGCGCCACCATTGTGGTGTCCTATAGAAATGCCGATTTGGCAACTGGCACGATGCGCCAATATCACGTTGGGCTACTGAAAATTGACAATTGGGAAATTTTCCCTCTCCATGATGTGGGGATATCGCAGAGGGCCATTGGAATTTGGCAATTATCATTTTACTGACATCCGCGATGTGCCAAGTGTCCAGGTGGCACACTGTCAACTTAAAAATGCTCTAACTCCTCAACCGAGTATCGAAATTTGGCAAATTTGGTATCAATGGAAAGCTTATTCAATTTCTCACACAATGGGAGATCTAAATCCGGAAAATTCCACACCAAATAAATATTCTCCATTTTAAAAAATATTTCTTAACATCATAGGAATGAATTTACGCTTGGAAAAGTATGGGGTATTACATGAGCCTCTTATTCCAAGTAATCATTTCTGTATTTAATGTGCCTTATTCACTCAACTTGTTGACTGATGTAGCGCTTAATGTACTGGATGAATTAAAACGTAAGATTGAAAATGTAAGAACTATGGTGACTCCACATGCTTCACTCCGTTTTTATTTTTACTCCATTTTGTTCACACGCCATATTTTTTTACCTTCTTTTTCATTTTTTTCACATGTAAGTCAGTGGATTTGAAGTTTTATTAAATTTTATCTATTAATTACTTCTTATATTGAATATAGTAGCATATATATTTCTCAATTATCTTTTCGAGGTTAATTTTATGCTTAGAGATGATTGAATTGAATATCTTTGATGTAAGACAATTGTGTGCATCCATTTAGTGAGGAGACAAAATCAGAGAGAAGAAATTCTCGCGAATAAGAAATTCTCGAGCAACAACCCCTATTGAAATTAGAGGTGATTAGAACTTCCAGAATATGAGAAAAAGTATTTTCTGTGCATAAATATGAAAATTGCAGTTAAAAAAACTTGCTCGACTGTTGTTATAAATTAATGAAGCTAAGGTGCTTGGTGAAATGAAAACCTTTTGTGATGAACTATTTGATTCTCTAACACTCATTATTTCAATGTCGGATTAATGTTGTTTGATTTTTAGTCTCAAAATCATATTATTAATCTTCATATTATGTGAGGTAGGAACTTATGCACATTGTGTATTACCATGTAAGTTGCTTCTCCTATTCATTTCTTATTCAAGGGTAATATCAGAATTTTAGGAGCTAAATGTGTGCCTCATTTTAGTTGGCAGGAGATTAAACACAAACCTACTTCATCAAACTCTCTAACTCTTACTATCCATATAATTGTACAGCTACAACTCCGTAAAGTTATGATTTTCATTGCCAAACTGTAGTATCCCAAAAATGCAAACCAATGTTTGAGACATAATTCAATCTCATGCATAGTACATTATAGTTATTTTGCAGTGATATGGATGAGTTTGATGTATATTAAGGCCTCAAATAACTCTCAACTATTAGACGAATCAAAATAATCCTTACCGATTGAATTTTTGATAAGAATGTTGCTTTAGAAAACTTTAAAAGAGCATATTTCTGCTATATTGAGAATTTTCTAGATAAAAATCCACCAAATAATAGAAAATTGAATTAGCTTTCCAACAATACCAATTTCACCCGAATTCGATACTCGGGTGAGAAGTTACGACACTCTTAGTGCAAAATAGTAGCCCAACGCGATAAGGCCACATTGCGGTGATCGCCGAAATAACGTTTGTATTTTTCTAGTGTACCACCGCTATTACCATCGCATCGCACCAAGGGGACATTGTGCAATAGTTCTTTTCCTTTTCTAGTGGGGCATCGCGATTGGCACTGCGTCGCGACAAGCTTCTAGTTTAGGATCGTCCATTTTCATAGGCACTGCGCAATAGCACCGCATCATGCCGTAAGGTAAAATGGGGATTGACAGTTTTCAAGTGGCCCGATGCAATTGTACCGTGTCGCGCTGAGCCAAAAATTGAGACTTCTGCGATGTAAATTCCAGGGACCGTTTTGTCTTTTTTCATAGCCGCAAATCCATCCAAAAACGGGATTTAAGTCCCAATAGAGCATTATTTTCTCATTATTTCATAATTCTCTCGAAAAAATTAAAGTATCCCTATTTTAAGAACAAAAACCCTAGCTTTCTAAGTTCAAAATCAAAAGTCAAGAATTCACCATCAATTCTCACGAATTCATCAACCCAGGTGTGTTAAATGTTAATATATGGGTTTATTTCACCCATGGAGTCCAAATATCCAATTCTAAATTCAAGTTGGGATCTTTATAGGTTTTTTATGATTTTTAATTGTGATTTTAACCATGAATTCCTATGAATTATAATTCTACACCGTGTTATGAAATTGTCGTTGTTATTCAACCCCACATGTTTTAATGATGTTATTTGCTGATTTAATTCATAATTCGTGATGTTAATGTTGAAATCATGTTATTACTACAAGATTTAAATTATTCCCATCTTAGCTTACACTATGAATATCAAGTGTTTGATGAAATGTCTATAATATTGAATTTGGAATAAATGCTTTCATATTATGTCCTCAAAGTTTTAGTACTATTTTTCTATTAATGCTATTGAGTCCTGGGGGTGTGAATACCTCAAAACTGAGTTGTTTACTTAGTCTCAATATCTTCAGAATAGCTTCAGAATATGTTATGAGCATTATCAGTTCAATCAGTCATCATACTCAGTTAAACTTAGAACAGTTCAATATCTCGAGTCAGTTCAGTTGGGAATAGGACTTAGCACTAAGCATGTGTAGGGGTTTCCTCGTTAGATAGGCAGAGTCATTAGCAGGATTCCCTGTACTCTAGAACCACATATCTAGCGTAGGATATAAGGAGTCGCCCGTTAGTTTAGGCTTGACTACCTCGAAGGGGTCACCGTCAATTTAGGCTTGACAACCATTGTCCTTCGGGACAGTATATCTGTGGATCCACATAGCCAGTGTTAGTAACCATGGCACAGTAATAATACCCTTCCAATTGGGGTCACATATTGGACCCCAATTTTCTCAAAGGGGCATGTCGGTTAGATGATAGCTCCCACAGTCTCAGTTCAATATTCATTATACATCAGTTCAGGCTTGTATTAACCATAGCATACAGATATCGGTTATTCATTTATCAGATTTTAGCATTTAAGTTTACATATTATATTAAGAACACATTTTATGCTTGGTCATACATCCTTAGTATTTACAGATTTCATTCCTACTATTCAGTGCTTCATCATATTCATTCATTAAGTTATTACTCCTATACATAAAACCATGCATATCAACATACCTCACTTAGCATACTAGTACGTGCAAAGTACTGATCACATTCTTTTTTCTTGCGCTATGATGTATTATATCATAGGTTCGGACGCTCAATTCTTGGACAGCATATAAACCTTTCAGATTATAAGTCGTAGTTGTGGTGAGACCTTTTATTTTGAGGAAAGACTAAATGTATTTTCATACTTTTAGTTTAGTAAATAAATAGAGTCAGTTGGGGCTGGTCCCATCAACTCTTATTCAGTCAGTAGAGGCTTTTTAGACTAGTATAGACTGTTAGACAATTTTGTTATTATTTTACTAGGTCTAGACAGTTGTTTCTAGTTTCATGATCCAATATTTTTTTCAGTTATTTAAGAACTTATTGATGATAGGCGTATTTACATTCCTAAAGTGCTATAATCTACCCATATTTTAGCTAAGTTTTGAGGACAAAATACATAATTCATGCACTTTTAGTCCTCTTTCCTGTAAGTGAGCTAACAAACGTGATTAGCAAGTTTTCAGGTATAAAAGATGAAGATTTAAGCATTTTATGGATAACTTGACTCCAAAGGAAGCTTCACAAAAGAAGGAAAGCAGAGCTTGGACGCTTAGGGACTAAAAGTGACGCATGGAAAACCTGTCCCGGGTAAAAACAGCATTTCCAAAGACTTTGGGGATCAGCAGTAACTTAGTAGGATTAGGATAATGATGTAGTAACTTATTAGGATTAGGATAAGTACGCAGTAGCCTAGTAGGAATAGGATATGGGTATTATAAATACCCTATTTTGCTGAAGTTTTTCATACTTCATACTTCTTCAATCAATTACTTTTTATTATTCATTCAACACTTTCAATTAATTCTTATTACTTTCGCTTCATCGACTTCTAAATTTCCACAACAAGAGAAATGCTACTTGCAAGGAATTCACGCGACAAGCACTACGAAAGCATACTTCACGTTAGACTCTAATTTTGGTATGATAATAATGTCTATTGTGATTTCCGTTGCACTCATGAGTAGCTAAACTTCCCTGTTGGGGTTATGGAAGCCTTATGAGACACTATCTATTGCTATGAGATTGTGAATTCTTGACACGTATGCTGCTTATATCATTATTCTCTTCATCTTAATCTAAATTCTTGTGGTTGCAAATATATAGAATATGCCAGTATAGCATTAACTTGTTCGAAAGAAAAGTTTCATGTTTGGAAAAGAGATAATGTCAAGGTAATAGGGCACCAACCCCTGTTAAAAAGTTAGTGCGGTAACTGGATTAACCTCTTGGATAATCTGTACCATTAGATACGGTTTAAGCTCGAAAGAGTTAAACTGAAATAATCCTTGATGGTTGATGATAGGCGTATTTACACGCCTAAAGTGCTATAATTTACCCATACTTTAGCTAAGTTTTGAGGACAAAATATATAATTCATGCACTTTTATTCCTTTTTCCTGTAAGTGAGCTAACAAAAGTGATTAGCAAGTTTTCAGGTATAAATGATGCATATTTCAGCATTTTATGGATAACTTGACGCCCAAGGAAGCTTCACGAAAGAGGGGAAGGAGAGCTTGGACGCCTAGGACCAAAAGTGACGCATGGGAAACCTGTCCCGGGAAAAAACAACATTTTCCAACACTTTGGGGATCAGCAGTAACCTATAAGGATTAGGATAATGATGCAGTTATTTATTAGGATTAGGATAAGTACGCAGTGGCCTAGTAGGAATACTATATGGGTATTATAAATACCCTATTTTTGTGAAGCTTTTATAGATTCTGATCAACATCATTATTCTCATCATTCACAGTCTAATTCATTCATCTACAACTCTAAACAATTTGTTTTCAACTATTCTTATTTACTTTCTCTTCATCTATTCAACTCTTAATTTTCACAACAAGAGAAACACTATTCTAAAAGGGAATTCACGCCACAAGCCATACCAAACTCTACTACACGTGAGATCTTTACTTTGGTATAATGATAATGTCTATTGTGATTTCCATTGCACTCATGAGTAGCTAAACTTCTCTGTTGGGGTTAGGGAAGCCTTATGAGATACTATCAATTGCTATGAGTTTGTGAATTCTTGACACATATGCTGCTTATATCATTATTCTCTTCATCTTAATTTAAATTCTTGTGGTTGCAAACACATAGGGTACGCCAGTATAGCATTGACTTGTTCGAAAGAAAAGTTATATGTCTGGAAAAGAGATAATGTCAAGGTAATAGGGTACCAACCCCTGTTAAAAAGTTAGTGCCGTAACTGGATTAACCTGTTGAAGAATTTGTACCATTAGATACGCTTTAAGCTCGAAAGAGTTAAAGCGAAATAGTCCTTGTTAGGTCGAAAGACGCTTGGATTTACCATAGAATACAATTGTCTATAAGCACATGCATGTATAAATTCCGCATAACTCATAGCCAATAGAGACGTATAACTCATAAGGTGGACATAACCCCAGCTCTCAATTCTAATTGATTAATCATCTTCCTAAAACATTTTTTCTTTTTACTTTGCTATTTTCCATTTTAACTTTGTTACATTAATTGCACGCTACAATCCCCTCTTTTTACGAGACTTTCACCAAAAGTATACTAATCTTTGCTTACTTAGTGACCAGCTATTCCCTGTGGGATTCGACACCTAATCCAGTTGGGTTCTATATTTGACAGCGACCGCTTACACTCTTACGAGAGCTGTAGTTTGAGCGTTATCAAATTTTGGCGCCGTTGCCGGGGAATACGGTTGTCTACTAAGTTTGTGATAGTTACTAGACCCTTTGGTCAAAGATTCTCGTACTTTACTTTTAGTTGTTGTTTTTGTTTTCTGCAATTTTTTATCTAGTGGATGCCCTATACTCGAAGTTCTGGTCAACCATTATTACCTTTCAATCCTGAACCACATCGTATTGGCAGAATGGAGGCTCAACAGAAAATTGAAAGAAGGCCTGCTCAACAGGAACAGGCTAGAATAGCTGCATTGGCAGCTGTTCAAGTGCACCAACAGAATATTGATAACCCAGGTCATGTAACAAATCCTGATGATGAGGACCTGGGAGATGAAGAGCTACTAAACCCATGGCATACTGGTGAGGTGGCGTCACCCCTACAAAGGAGAGATCGTCAAGCACGATTGAGGCCTGATCGCCGAGCTGTGCATATCCCTTTTGATGACGAAGATGACGATTTGGATAGAGCTGGTGCCACAGGGGCTATTATTCCTCCACCCTTGGCACCTGGAGCTAAGTTCAATATCACTATCACAATGATTCAACTTTTGCAACTCAAGGGATTATTTGGTGGAGTAGGAGGCGATGATCCGAATATGCATTTGATCATTTTTATCTCTACATGCAAGTCATTCGACAATCCAGGTGTTGGACAGAATGTTATTCGGCTGAATTTTTTTCCATTGTCTCTATTTGGTGAGGCAACTCTATGGTTGAACAGGCTGACTCTTGATTCTATCACTAACTGGAGGCAATTGAAAGATGCTTTCCAAGAAAGATTCTTTCCGCCATCCAAGAGAGAACAATTAAGAGATAAAATCAGCAATTTTCGATAGCTTCCAACTGAACCTCTCCACGAAACATGGGAGGGATTCAAAAAGAAGCTAATAAGGTGCCCAAACCATCACATGGCCAATGTTCACCTGATGGAGATACTATATAGATCCTTGAATTCAGTAACTAAACCTGTGGTGGATAATGCAGCTGGAGGATCATTTATGGACCTCACCTTTGTTCAGGCAAGTGATATGCTAGACCGGATGATGAAGCAAAGTAGGGCGTGGCATACCAGAGATTCTGAGGTAGCAAGTCCCATTTTTTCTATAGGCATGACTGCAGAACAAAAGAGAAGAGAAGAAGAACATGATCAAGATATGGCGCACATGAAAACACAAGTGGATCTTCTTATAAAGAAAATATTATTAGGGAAGACCAAAAAAGTCAAAGCAGTTGCGTCAAAAGGAAGAGAGGAATCTGGTTCTGAAGAATAAGCCAACTACTTGAACAATCAGGGGGGTATCCCAGGCAATACCCAAGGAAACCAAGGTCCAAACTATTATGATAAATCTGGAAACAAGGACCAAGGTAGTTGGAAGAACAAGAATGACAAGAGTGGTTTGTATGTTCCCCCAGGGAGACGTGATACCACTGGATCTAGTTCTGCAAATACGGAAGACATGATGGCTAAACTGTTGAAAGGAGTAGAGGCAACCAGTGCGGGAGTAACTGAGGTAATAAATGATTTATCCTCGATGAAGCAATTGGTTGACTCACATTCCACTTCAATAAAACAAATAGAGTAGCAATTGAGACAACTTTCAGCAGCACTCAATCAAAGAAAGGCTGGCACGTTACCTAGCGACACTGTGCAAAATCCAAGGAACGACGAATCATGCATGGCTATTACTACCAGAAGTGGTAAGGTGCTGGAAAATTTATCCCAAAGCAAGCAAGTGGCCGAAAATAAAGGAGATAAGGACACCATAGAAGCTGACCAAGACGTCCATGACGTCACCCCTAATAGTTTGCATCATGAAAAGACCAAAATTTGGAAGCAAGAGGAGAAGAAAGCCATTGAGAAAACAATTCCACTTCTACCACCACCTTTTCCTCAAACATTGAAGAAGAAAGCTGATGATACCAAGTTCAATAAATTCATGGCAATGTTGAAACAGTTGACCATTAATGTTCCGTTGGTAGAGGCCCTAGAATAAATGCCAGGGGATGCAAAATTTATGAAGGATCTATTGACCAAGAAGAGAGCAGCAAGCTATGAGTTGACAACCATTGTTCATCATTGCAGTGCAATTGCTACTCGATCACTAGTTCAGAAGAAGGCTGACCCCTGTGCATTCACTATTCCTTGCACCATTAGATCTTTGAATTTTTCAAAGGCATTATGCGATTTAGGATCCATCATCAATTTGATGCCATTATGTATTTATAAAGAGTTGGGGTTGGGTGATCCTACTCCAACCAATACGAGGCTCGTAATGGCAGATAGGTCGGTAAAACGACCTGTTGGTATTTTATGTGATATATTGGTGAAGGTTTCTTCATTCATCTTTCTGGCAGACTTCATTATTTTTTATTGTGAGGCAGACTCAGAAGTTCCCATAATCTTAGGGCGCCCTTTCCTTGTAACAAGAAGTGTGCTTATCGACTTGAGAGCTAATGAGCTTTTATTCCGAATAACTGACGAAGTAGTTCGCTTTGATGTGTGTAAATCAATGAAGCAACCCAAAGATCTAAACGTATTCTCGATAGCTGATGTGTATTTTGATGATGTGAAAGAATTACTTGAAGGGGAGCAGCTTATTGATGACCCATTGGCGGTTGTACTTATGAATGTTGAGCGTAAGGAAGCTGAAAATTATGAAGAAACTGTTGGTGCTCTAACAGGGTTAGGGTTATATCCTCATGCTCCCAAGAAGCTGGATCTTGATCTCAAAAACCAACCTACACCACCAGCTAAACCATTTATTGAAGAGCCACCCACGTTAGATTTGAAGGAGCTGCCTAGTCATTTAAAGTACGCATTCTTAGGAAGCAGAAATACACTCCCAGTCATTGTGGCAGCAGACTTGGGTGAGCAGCAAGTTGTAGCTCTCATCACTATTCTACGAAAGTATATAAAAGTCATTGGTTGGACCATCGCTGACATTATTGGTATTCCACCTGTGATTTGTACAGACAAGATTCAGCTTGAAGAAAATTGCACACCAACTATTGAGCATCAAAGGCGTCTCAATCCACCTATGCAAGAATTAGTGAATAAAGAAATTATTAAGTGGTTAGATGCAGGGGTTGTGTATCCTATCTCTGACAGTAAATGGGTAAGCCCGAAATAATGTGTTCTGAAGAGAGGAGGCATAACGGTAGTTACGAATGAAAAGAATGAGCTTATTCCACTCAGACCCATTACAGGATGTAGAGTATGCGTGGATTACCAAAAGCTGAATTCGTGGACACTTAAAGATCACTTTCCAATGCCATTTATGGACCAAATGCTTGATCGATTAGCAGGGAAAGGATGGTTTTGCTTCTTAGATGGTTATTCCGGCTATAATCAGATTTGTATTGCTCCCGAAAACCAAGAGAAAACAACGTTCACATGCCCATATGGTACGTTTGCCTTCAAACGTATGCCATTTGGACTATGTAACGCACCAGCCACCTTTCAGCGTTGTATGATGTCCATTTTTTCTGATATGGTTGAAGATACGTTGGAAGTATTCAGGGATGATTTTTCAGTTGTGGGTGATTCGTTTGAATCTTTCTTGGCAAACCTAAGTTTGGCGTTGCAAAGATGTGTTGAATTCAACCTAGTGCTGAACTCGGAGAAGTGGCACTTTATGGTTAAAGAACGTATTTTTCTTGGGCATAAAATCTCCGAAAGAGGAATTGAGGTTGATCGAGCTAAAATTGAAGTTACCAAGAAGCTACCACCTCCAATTTCCATGAAGGGAGTTCGTAGTTTCCTCGGGAACACAGGTTTCTATCGGTGGTTCATCAAAGACATCTCCAAAATTGCTAGTCCATTATGCAAACTTTTGGAGAAAGATGCAAAGTTTGACTTCAATGAAGATTGTTTGAAGGCATTCGAATGCCTCAAAGGGAAGCTAATTGAAGCTCCTATCATGGTAACACCATAGTGGTCTCTACCATTTGAAGTCATGTGTGACGCTAGTGGGGTAGCTTTGGGTGCTGTACTTGGCCAGGGAAGGGAGAAGTTATTCCATCAAATCTAATATGCGAGCAAGGTCCTAAACGAAACCCAAAAGAATTATACTGTCACAGAACAAGAGCTGCTAGCTGTTGTGTATGCTTTTGAAAAGTTCCGTGCTTATTTGTTGGAAACCAAAGTGGTAGTTCACAAAGACCATTCCGCCCTTAGATATCTGATGATAAAGAAAGATGCAAAACAAAGGCTAATTCGATGGGTATTGTTGTTGCAAGAATTTGATTTCGAGGTAAAAGATAGAAGAGGTTGCAAAAACCAAGTGGTTGATCATCTATCTATACTTAAGAATGAGAATATAGCACAATAAGATCGTGAGATTGACGATACCTTCCCTGATGAAGAGATTTTAGCCACAATGATGGAGGAGTTACCATGGTATGCAGATTTTGCAAACTTCGTTGTAAGTAATGTGATGCCTACGAATCTATCATTTCATCAAAAGAGGAAGTTCATGCATGACGTGAGACACTATTTTTGGGATGAGCCATATTTGTTTAGACGATGCGCGGATTGTGTTATCAGGCAATGCATATCCCACGTTGAGGTGCCAAATATATTAGAAGCATGTCATACTTCCCAAGTTGGGGGACATCACGCAGGTAATTAGATAGCAAGGAAGGTATTGCAAAGTGGATTTTATTGGCCCTCGATATTTAAAGATGCCTAAGACTTTGTGAGAAGATGCGACCAATGTCAGAGACAAGGTGCAATTTCAAAACACCATGAGATTCCCATGTCAAAAATTCTTGAAGTCGAGCTCTTTGATGTATGGGGTATTGATTTCATTGGTCCATTCATAAATTCGTTTGGAATGAAATACATCCTAGTTGCTGTATATTATGTTTAAAAATGGGTCGAAGCAGTAGCGTTAGCCGACAATGAGGGAAAGCGTGTTGTAGCATTCTTGAAGAGAAATGTCTTCTCTCGCTTTGGAATACCTCGGACTATCATAAGCGACGGAGGATCTCACTTTTGCAACAAGCTGTTCAAATCCGTGTTGGCAAAATATGGTGTCAAGCAACATAAGGTAGCCACACCTTATCACCCTAAAACTAGTGGACAGGTAGAGGTTTCCTATCGAGAGATCAAGCAAATCCTTGCTAAGAGTGTAAATGCTAATAAGAAAGATTGGTCTCGGAAGCTGAAGCAACTAAATCTGAATTGGGATGATGCTACGAATCTGAGATTGGAGCAGCTGAATGAAATGGATGAATTCCGTCTACATGCCTATGAAAGATTAGACCTCTACAAGGAGCGAATGAAAAAGTATCATGATCAGCGGATTGTTCAACGAAACGTCCAAAAAGGCAACATGGTACTTCTTTTCAATTCCCGACTGAAGCTATTCCCAGGTAAGTTAAGGTCCAAATGGTCTGGTCCATACAAGATTATCCAAGTCTACTCGTCTGGAGTAGTTGAGGTAGAAGAAAGTAATGGTGTTGTCTTCAAGGTGAATAGCCAACGATTAAAAACCTATATCGGTCATCTTGACTCGATAAACTATATGGCCACCATTTATCTCGACGACGTCTAAGTACTCGAGGTAACTATGTCATGCCGCGACAATAAATCAAGTGCTAGATGGGAGGCAACCCATCGTTTTTCATTTTTTTTCTTTTGTTCTACTAAGTGTTTGATTTTGATAAATAAAAATCAAAAAAGAAGAGTCGAGCCACGACCAAAACTAAGGCGCTAGATGGGAAGCAACCCCTCGTTCTAATCGTTTTTGTTGTTTTTGAGTAAATGTAGGTACAAGAGGTGTAAAAGAGGAGATTGGTTTCAAATTTTGATTTGTAAGTAGTGCATGTTAAAGGTATTAAGTTAAGAATGAAGAAGCAAAAAGGCTATGGTTGAGGCATTGCTTATGAAAATATAGGCAACAAACAAGGCAAGGCCTATGTAAAACTAGGCCACAAACAAGGCAAGGCCTATGCTATGTCCTAAGCTCTCAGATTCTAGAGTGCCATAGCATAGGTGCTGCCTATGACTAAGAATTCCATAGCATAGGCGGCGCCTATGCCAAAGCCTTTTGTCTCTGAATCTCATATGCCATGGCATAGGCGCCGCCTGTGCCTAACAATGCCATGGCATAGGCGCCGCCTATGCTCAACTAGGCTTTACAAAAGGCGCCTCCTATGCCAAGCATAGGCAAAGCACTAGGCGTCGCCAATGGTCACTTTTGGTCTCCACATCCGATTCTAAATGGGTCAAAACCCGACCCAAGCTTGCCCTATAAATAAGAAACTTAGTCTTAGACCAAAAACACATTCCAAATCCAACCTAAGTGCCGCATACCTCTCCTAATCCTCTAAAAAATTTTCCTTTTGCTCTTTTACTTTGCAAGAACATCTTCCAAGGCCATCAACCAAGTAAGTACTTCTTTGTTCTTCTTTTATATTCTGTAAGTACTACACTACTACGTCTATAATGAATTGTTTAATCTTGAAGTAGTATTGATGATTTGAATATGGTTGATTGATTATCGTGATACTAAGTGAGTGAAAAAATACGTAAGGGTGCTCTTGACTTGTTTCCAACTTGTATTTGATTTTGATAGACTGTCGTACTTTTGCGGAATTGATATAGTCTAGAACATTGCATAACCTTGTAACTTGAAAGCTTGTTTGAATGACTTGTTTCTTGCGATGAAAATCAAGGATAACTACAAACATAAGATGTTGTCATAAATTGATACAATATCCATGTAGTAGTTGTATTCAAAGTGATGCAGTAGTTCAAATCATGAAAGCATTGCCAGGATTACATGAGCTAGAATTGAGAAAGGATAGTTAAGATGATACAAAAAGTATGACTGCACTGATTATATTGTTGGAACATAACACCTAAACGTATATCGATGAAATCTGAGTAATCGACATCGTTCACTTCACTAGTTTGTACCAACAAAATAAGTATGGGGTGGTGCCACTACTGCTTGTTTATTAATTGTATCCACCGAGAGGAAGGTAACAAGACTATTGTTTTAATCTCAGGTACAATGGCACCAAAAGCAAGACAAGGAAAAGACAAAGCAACCACTTCACAAAAAGGCAAGAAAAGAGGACGAAAAGAGCAAGGAGAATCCTCCTCACTGCAAATGCCTCTCCGTATGTTTGGAATAAAATGGGTTCTCAAGGAGGAAGAAAAGAAATGGTATAGGAACAATAAAGAGAAAAAATATGTTCATGTGGAGTTGATAAACAAGGAGAGCCTAGCAAAGAAAGAACCTCGTATGTTGGCCAAGATAATGGCGTTACATCTTGATTTCATCTTCCAAGATATGGGAGAGTGCAATATAGATTTAACACAACAATTCTATGCCAACTGGTCACCGAAAACTATAGGGAATGAAGTAAAGATTCGGGGCCAAGTTCTGCAACTAAATGCAGAGTTCTTCAACTCCTTTCTAGGTTTGCCATCTGTTAACCCATCACCATTCAAGGAGCTTTATAACAGACCTCCGTATACAGCGTGGACGCCTAGGACCAAAAGTGATTCATGGGAAACCTGTCCCGGGCAAAAACAGCATTTTCCAAGACTTTGGAGATCAGCAGTAACCTATAAGGATTAGGATAATGATGCAGTAATTTATTAGGATTAGGTTAAGTATGCAGTAGCCTAGTAGGAATAGGATATGGGTATTATAAATACCCTATTTTGGTGAAGCTTTTATTCATTCTGATCAACATCATTATTCTCATCATTCACATTCTAATTCATTTATCTACAACTCTAAACAATTTGTTTTCAATTAATTCTTATTTACTTTCTCTTCATCTATTCAACTCTTAATTTTTACAACAAGAGAAATGCTATTCTAAAAGGGAATTCACGCCACAAGCCATACCAAACCCTACTACACGTGAGATCTTTAATTTGGTATAATAATAATATCTATTGTGATTTGCATTGCACTCATGAGTAGCTAAACTTCTCTGTTGGGGTTATGGAAGCCTTATGAGATACTATCTATTGCTATGAGTTTGTAAATTCTTGACACGTATGCTGCTTGTATCATTATTCTCTTCATCTTAATTTAAATTCTTGTGGTTGCAAACACATAGGGTACGCCAGTACAACATTGACTTGTTCGAAAGAAAAGTTATATGTCTGGAAAAGAGATAATGTCAAGGTAATAGGGCACCAACCCCTGTTAAAAAGTTAGTGTCGTAACTGGATTAACCTCTTGGAGAATTTGTACCATTAGATACACTTTAAGCTCGAAAGAGTTAAAGCGAAATAGTCCTTGTTAGGTCGAAAGATGCTTGGATTTCCCATAGAATACAATTTTCTATAAGCACATGCATGTCTGAATTCCGCATAACTCATAGCCAATAGAGACGTATAACTCATAAGGTGGACATAACCCAACTCTCAATTATCATTGATTATTCATCTTACTAAAACATTCTTTCTTTTTACTTTGCTATTTTTCGGCTATTTTCTGGCTCAAGTGCATCAACAGAATATTGGTAACACAGGGCGAGTAGTAGATCCTGATGATGAGGACTTAGGTGATGATGAGCTACTAAACCCTAGGCGTGATGCTGAGGTGGCGACACTGGAAAACAGAAGAGATTGTCAGCAAGATTTCGGCCTGAACGCTGGGCTATGCAGATTCCTTTTGATGATGATAATGACGATCTGGATGGAGCTGGTACCACAAGAGCTATTATTCCTCCGCCATTGGCACCCGGAGCCAAGTTCAACATCACTAGCACCATGATTCAGTTACTGCAACTCAAGGGATTATTCGGTGGCCTAGCAGGTGATGATCCGAATATGCATCTGATCAACTTTATCACAACATGCAAGTCATTCGACAATCAGGGCGCTGGATAAAATGCAATTTGGTTGCGCTTATTTCCATTTTCTCTATCTGGGGAGGCAACTCTATGGTTGAATCGGCTCACTCCTGATTCTATTACAAATTGGAGGCAATTGAAAGGCTCTTTCCTAGAAAGATTCTTTCCGTCATCCAAGAGAGCACAATTGAGAGATGAGATCAACAATTTTCGATAGCTTCCAACTGAAGCTCTCCACGAAACATGGGAGAGGTTCAAGACGAAGCTTATGCAGTGCCCAAACCATCATATGACCAATGTCCACCTGATGGAGATATTATACAGATTTTTGAATTCAATGACTAAACCAGTGGTGGATAATGTGGCTGGATGATCATTTATGGACCTCACCTTTGTGCAGGTAAGCTATATGCTAGACCGGATAACAAAGCAAAGTAGGGCATGGCATACCAGATATTCTGAGGTAACAAGCCCCACTATATCTATTGGCATGACTGCAAAACAAAGCCGAAAAGAGGAGGAACGCGATCAAGATATGGCGCACATGAAAACTCAGATGGATTTTCTTACAAAGCATCTATTATCAGGGAAGACCGAAATAGTCAAAACGGTTGCGTCAAAAACAAGAGCATCTATTTGGGAGCAAGCATCAATTTGATGCCACTATCCGTCTACAGAAAGTTGGGGTTGGGCGACCCTACACCAACCAATATATTGTTCATGATGGCAGATAGGTCGATAAAACGATCTATTGGTATCTTAAATGATGTGTTGGTGAAGGTTTCCACCTTCATATTTCTTACAGACTTTCTTATTTTGGATTACGAGGTATATTCTGAAGTTCCCATATTCTTGGGACGCCTTTTCCTCGCAACTAGAAGTGTGCTTATTGACATGAGAGCTAATGACCTTTTATTTCGAGTGAAGGATGATGTGGTCCGTTTTGATGTATGCAAAGCAATGAAGCAGCCCAAAGATATGGATGTGTTCTCTGTAGCTGAAGTTAATTATAAGGATAACAAGGAATTATCTATAGAAAAGCAGCTTGCTGATGAGTCACTATCTAATGAGCTACTGAATTTTGAGTGTTCGGAGGCTCAAGAACATGAAGAAACTATGTGTGCTCTAACAAAAATAATGTCCTATTCTCATACTCCTAAGATGCCGGACCTTGATCATATGAATCAATCGTCACCAACAGCAAAGACTTCCATTAAAAGCCCCCAGTGCTAGAATCTAAAGAGTTCCCCAATTATGTAAGGTATGCGTTCTTGGGAATTGGAAATACTCTTCCTGTGAGTATGGCAGATGATTTAAGTGAACAGCATGTCGAGGCTCTCATCTCTGCTCTAAAGAGGTACAAGAGAGCCATGGGTTGGACTATTGATGATATAATTAGTATCCCTCCTGGGATATGTATGCACAAGGGTCATCTCAAAAACGATTGCATGCCTACAAGTAAGCCTCATTATCGTCTGAATCCATTGAGAAAATGATCCACCATCTATCTCGATGATTTTTAAGTAATCGAGATAGCTATGTCGTGCCGCGACAATAAATCAAGCGCTTGATGGGAGGCAACCCATTGTTTTTAATTGTTTTTGTTGTTTTTGTTTTCCTAGGATTTTGTCAAGCCACGACCAAAATAAAGGCGCTTGATGGGAGGCAACCCATCGTTCTAATCATTTTTGTTATCTTTGAGTAAATGTAGGTGCAAGAGGTGTAAAGGAGGAGATTGGTTTCAAATTTTAATTTGGAAGTATTGCATGTTGAAGGTGGTAAGTTAGGAATGAAGAAGAAAAAGGCTATGGGTTAGGCATTGCTTATGAAGATATAGGCAAAGAACAAGGCAAGGCCTATGTAAATCTTGGCCACGAACAAGGCAAGGCCTATGCTATGGCCTGAGATCTCGTATTCTAGAGTGCCATAGCATAGGCGCCGCCTATGCTCAACAATGCCATAGCATAGGTGCCGCCTATGCAAACGCCTTTTGTCTCTGAATCTCATATGCCATGGAATAGGAGCCGACTATGCCTAACAATGCCATAGCATAGGCGCCGCCTATGCCAAGCATAGGCAAAGATTTAGGCACCTCCTATACTCACTTTTGGTCTCCAAATCTGATTCCAAATGGGTCAAAACCCAACCCAAGCTTGTCCTATAAATAAAACCTTAGTCTTAAAACAAAAACACATTGCAATTCCTCCCTAAAGCGCCGCCTACCTCTCCAAATTCTCTCAAAAATTTTCCTATTGCTCTTTTATTTTGCAAGAACATCTTCCAAAGGTCATCAATTAAGTAAGTACTTCGTTGTTCTTCTTTTATATTATGTAAGTACTACACTACTACACCTATGTAGTGTTGATGATTTTAATGTGGTTAATTTGCTGTGATACAACTAAGTGAGTGAAAGAATACGTAAAGATACTCTTGAATTGTTTCCAACTTGTATCTAATTCTTATACACTGTCATACTTTTGTGGAATTGACATGGCCAAGGAAATTGCATAATCTTGTACTTAGAAAGCTTACATTTTGGAATGAGTTGTTCATCGAAATGAGAATCATGATTGACTACAAACTACGATGTTGTGATTATTTCTAAATGCGATAACTTGATCCAATATCTATGTAGTAGTCTTGCTCAAAAGATACATCAATCCAAGCATGAAAGTATTGCCAAGATTTCATGTAATAGACTCAAAAAGGATAGTTAAGATGACAAGAAAAGTATGACTGCATTGATTATATTGTTGGAGCATAACACCTAAACGTATATCGATGAAGCCTGAGTAATCGACCACATTCACTTCACTAATTTGTGCCAACAAATTAAGTGTGGGGTGGTGCCACTACTGCTTGTTTATTGATTGGATCCACCGAGATCAAGCTAACATTACTATTATTTTAATCCCAGGTACAATGGCACCCAAAGCAAGACAAGGGAAGGATAAAGTGACCACCTCACAAAAAGGCCAGAAAAGGGGATGTAAAGAGGAAGGTGAATCCTCCTTGCTGCAAATACCTCTCCGCATTTTTGGAATCAAATGGGTCCAAGAGGATCAAGGAAAGGAGTGGTATAGGTACAATAAATAAAAAAAATAGGTTCATGTGGAGTTGATACACAAGGAAAGCCTAGCAAAGAAAGAACCTGGCATGTTGGCCAAGATAGTGGCATTACATCTTGATTTCATCTTCCGAGATATGGTAGAATGCAATCTCGATCTAACATGACAATTCTATGCCAACTGGTCACCGAAAACTTCAGGGAGTGAAGTAAAGATTCGGAGCCAAGTCCTTCAACTAAATGTAAAGTTCTTCAACTCTTTTCTAGGTTTGCCATCTATTGATCCATCACCACTCAAAGAGTTGTATAACAGACCTCCGTACAGGGCAATTAGACACACATTATATGGAACAAGATCTATGGCATGATGGAGCAGACACAAGGACACCGGTCGGCACAACTCTTTCCAATATGCTTCCTTAAATAGGGAAGCTAGGATATGGTTGCGAATAGTCAACTCTTGCCTAATTCCAGGGACACAGTACACAAAGATAACACGATATAGAGTGTGCTTGGTGTACGCATTCATGACGAATGTCTCTATCAACATTGGGGCAATTATTCGATCTATAATGCGTAAGGCTAGGCTGCACAAGAGGTCCCACTTCAGCTTTGGCAATCTGTTGACTGCAATATTGAGGAAGGAAGACATCGAAGAGGAATCGGCTAATCATAAAGTTCCACCCAACCCAAAGAAAGTTGACCTCACAAAGGTTAAAGATGCTGAATCCACGTATGGCGTCAACCTTACCACTGCAGAAAGATATGCTCGCGATGAAAGCTTCTTCCGCCATTTATATGGCATGACGAGCTTTACCATGATGAGCGGGGGTCATTTTCCAACGGCTGCAGAGCTCCAACAGCTGGATTATGACAACCCAATAAAAGAGCATGCAAGGGCGATGTGTGGAGTAGGTGTATATTTTGAGGAACATCTTGATGACGATGTGCAACCCGATGATGATCGCCGATTGCCAGACTTCGACGTGGAGGAGAATTCGGATGACGACGACTCTGATGATGATTCTGATAAAGGGGGTATGACCTCAGACATAGAGTAGGATTCCGACTAATCCCGTTTCTCCTTATTTATTTTCCACTGAGGGTAGTGTGTCCCGTCTAAGTGTGGGGTCTTGGTATTTGTATGCTATACTTCTTTATCTGCATTTACATTTTTTTATGTTTGTTTAGTAGTTAAATTTTAGAATTATTTTTTTAACAGTTCATATGTGGTTGTTCTGAGAGGCAGCATGGTATTATGACAAGAGTCTATGATAAAATCATTACTATTGAGACGTTTAGGCTCTAAATGTGACTGATTATGTGATAAGTGTGTGGTTTAATTCCTTCATCTGTTGGGTCAAGAGTCTATACTACTTTCAATAAAGTCGACCATGTGCCTTGTGTGTGTGAGATGATAGTATATTCTATGTTTGTGGCTAATGCTAGAAGTTGCCTAGTATGTGTGTAAAGCGAAATAAAGAGTGCAAGTTTAGGAGATGATTTAGGCATTTATTTGGCAGCCTGTATTTGTTTACCTTCTTTTTATCTACACATGGACATTATCCTAGATAACCCTTTTTTGAGCCTTTAAGCCATTTTCTTTGACAACCTCATATGTAAGCCTAATCAATTTTTTTTCAAGACCATAATTTGATCCAAATTCCTAAGTGCTTTAAATTGAAAAGTCATGTGACAAAATAAGAGGAAATTTGGTAAGAGTGATGCCTTAGAGTTTATTGGTGCTTGAATTTGTTATGAAAAAGAGTGGATATCATAGAGGTGTGTTGTAATATAAAAAAAAGAGAAAGAAAAGAAAAACAAATAGAAAAATAAAAAGATAAAAAGATCTTTGTGTTTATAAAAACAAAATAGGTGATAAGAGGTGGTAGATGAAAGAAAGGTAGAAAAGTTGTTTTAAAGAGAGTGTTAATAGCATAATGTGATGTATCAAAGCTCTTAGGAACATAGTCACTATTTCTGGCCAACATAGTTCTACCCGTCGCTTAGCCTACATTACAGCCTGTAAAGACCTATTTGATCCTAAGCTTAGCATTTTGATATTAGTAGAGCATTACACTAAGGGCAAGCCTATGGTCATTAGTTGCAACATATGAATTCTTTGTGAGAGTGAGAGCAAGTAAAATCTTATACCCATGTTCGAAATATATACAATACCTATGAGTGATTATGGGTGATATATTGTGAGACACACATGGTTGATGTGTTTTGGGTAGTTGTGTATGATTCTTTGTGCTTTAACTTGTGGATACGAATTAACCATCATCACGAGTCTATGTTGGAGGTTGAATTGTTTCTAGTAGCGATCTATAAAACTACTTTTTGTTAATAATTGTTGTGCCTGTCTGGATGAATATTTTGTGCTGTTACTATGAAACCCTAAGTAGATGTTTAGAAAGACATGATATTTTTTTCAAGGGCGAACAAAGATTTAAGTTTTGGGTGTTGATGTTAGGCGTATTTACACGCCTAAAGTGCTATAATCTACCCATATTTTAGCTAAGTTTTGAGGACAAAATACATAATTCATGCACTTTTAGTCCTCTTTCCTGTAAGTGAGCTTACAAACGTGATTACCAAGTTTTTAGGTATAAATTATGAAGATTTCAGCATTTTATGGATAACAAGACGCCAAAGGAAGCTTCACGAAAGAAGGAAAGCACAGCTTGGACGCCTAGGGACTAAAAGTGACGCATGAAAACCTGTCCCCGGCAAAAACAGCATTTCCAAAGACTTTGGGGATCAGTAGTAACTTAGTAGGAATAGGATAATGATGCTGTAAATTGTTAGGATTAGGTTAAGTACGCAGTAACCTAGTAGGAATAGGATATGGTTATTATAAATACCCTATTTGGGTGAAGTTTTTCATACTTCATACTTCTTCAATCAATTACTTTTTATTATTCATTCAACACTTTCAATTCATTCTCTTTCAATTTATTCTTATTACTTTCTCTTCATCGACTTCTAAATTTTCACAACAAGAGAAACGCTACTTGCAAGGAATTCACGCCACAAGCACTACCAAAGCATACTTCATATTAGACTCTTATTTTGGTATGATAATAATGTCTATTGTGATTTACGTTGCACTTATGAGTATCTAAACTTCTCTGTTGGGGTTATGGAAGCCTTATGAGACACTATCTATTTCTATGAGTTTGTGAATTCTTGACACGCATGCTGCTTATATCGTTATTCTCTTCATCTTAATCTAAATTCTTGTGGTTGCAAACATATAGAATACGCCAGTATACCATTAACTTGTTCCAAAGAAAAGTTACATGTCTGGGAAAATTAGAATGTCAAAGTAATAGGGCACAAACCCCTGTTAAAAAGTTAGTGTCGTAACTGGATTAACCTCTTGGAGAATCTGTACCATTAGACACACTTTAAGCTCGAAAGAGTTAAAGTGAAATAATCCTTGATGGTCGAAAGACGCCTGGATTTACAATAGAATACGATTCTCTATAAGCGCATGCATGTTTGAATTCTGCATAACTCATAGTCAATAGATACGTATAACTCATAAGGTGGACATAGCCCTAACTCTCAATTCTCATTGATCAAAACCAACCAAGCAATCCGTTTTACTCTTCTATTTTCCGTTCTTACGTTACTGTTTTTATACTCTTAAATTCACGTTACAATCCCCCCTATTTTTTATGAAACTTTCACCAAAAGTATAATAATCTTTGCTTATTTAGTGACCAAGTATTCCCTGTGGGATTCGACACTCAACACAGTTCGATTCTATATTTGACAACGACCGCTTACACTCTTACAAGAGCTGTAGTTTGAGCGTTATCAAATTTTGGCGTCGTTGCCAGGGATTACGGTTGTCAATTAAGTTTGTGATAATTACTAGACCCTTTGGTAAAAGATTCTCGTACTTTACTTTTAGTTGTTGTTTTTGTTTTCTGCAGTTTTTTTGTTCAGTGCATGCCAAATACTCAAAGTTCAGGACAACCATTATTACCCATAAACCCTGAACCGCAACTTATTGGAAGGATGGATGCCCAACGTGACATTGAGAGAAGGGTTGCTCAACAGGAGCAGGCTAGACTAGCTGCGTTGGCTGCGGCTCAAGTGCATCAACAGAATATTGATAACCCAGGGCGAGCAGCAGATCCTGATGATGAGGACTTAGGTGATGATGATCTACTAAACCCTAGGCATGATGCTGAGGTGGCGACACCGACAAACAGAAGAGATCGTCAAGCAAGATTTCGGCCTGAACGCCGAGTTATGCAGAGTCCTTTTAATCATGATGATGACAATCTGGATGGAGCTGGCACCACGGGCGCTATTATTCCTCCGCCATTGGCACCCGGATCCAAGTTAAACATCACTAGCACCATGATTCAGTTATTGCAACTCAAGGGATTATTCGGTGGACTAGCAGGTGATGATCCGAATATGCATCTGATCAACTTTATCTCAATATGCAAGTCATTCGACAATCCAAGTGTTGGACAGAATGCAATTCGGTTGCTCTTATTTCTATTGTCTCTATCTGGGGAGGCAACTCTATGGTTGAATGGGCTGACTCCCGATTCTATTACAAATTGGAGGCAATTGAAAGACGCTTTCCTAGAAAGATTCTTTCCGTCATCCAAGAGAGCACAGTTGAGAGATGAGATCAGCAATTTTCGACAGCTTCCAACTGAAGCTCTCCAATAAACATGGGAGAGGTTCAAGACAAAGCTTATACGGTACCGAAACCATCATATGACCAATGTCCACCTGATGGAGATATTATACAGATCTTTGAATTCAGTGACTAAACTAGTGGTGGATAATGCGGCTGAAGGATCATTTATGGACCTCACCTTTGTGCAGGCAAGCGATATGCTAGATCGGATGATAAAGCAAAGTAGGGATTGGCATACTAGAGATTCTGAGGTAACAAGCCCCACTATATCTATTGAAATGACTCCAGAACAAAGCCAAAGAGAGGAGGAACGTGATCAAGATATGGCGCACATGAAAACTCAGATGGATTTTCTTACAAAGCATCTATTATCAAGGAAGACCGTAAAAGACAAAGCGGTTCCATCAAAAGGAAGAGAGGAATCTGATTCTGAAGAAGAATCCAACTACTTGAACAATCAGGGGGGTTTCTGAGGCACTGCCCAAGGAAACCAAGGTCAAAACTATTATGATAAGTCTGGAAACAAGGACCGTGATCAAGGTAGTTGGAAGAATAAGACTGACAGGAGTGGTTTGTATGTTCCTCCTGGAAGTCGTGACACCGCTGCATCTGGCACTGGTAAGATGTCAATGGAAGATATGATGGTGAAGCTGTTCAAAGGAGTAGAGGCAACTAGCACGGGAGTAACTGAGGTTATAAATGATTTGTCCTTAATGAAGTAATTGGTTAACTCACATTCCAATTCAATAAAATAGCTGGAGCAATAATTGAGTCAAATTTAAGCCACATTAAATCAAAGAAAAGCTGGCACCTTACCTAGCAACACAGTGCAAAACCCAAGCAACGATGGAACATGCATGGCTATTACTACCCGAAGTGGTAAAGTGTTGGAAAATCTACACAAAGGCAAGCAAGTGGTAGACGATGTAGTGGATAATGATATTAATGCAGAAGACGCCAATGAAGCTGAAGAAGGCATCAATGATGTTACCCCTCAACGTCCACAGCCCAAAAAGATTGCCAATCTGAAGCAAGAGGAAAAGAAAGTCGTGGAGAAAACTATTCCCCTTCGTCCACCATCTTTTCCTCAAAGATTAAAAAAGAGAGCTGATGATACCAAGTTCAATACATTCATGTCAATGTTAAAACAGCTGACCATTAATATTCCGTTAGTAGAAGCACTAGAACAGATGCCTGGCTACGCAAAATTTAGGAAGGACCTATTAACAAAGAAGCGGGTAGTAAGCTATGAGCCGGCAGATAATATTCATCATTGTAGTGCAATTTCCACAAGGTCCTTAGTACAGAAAAAGGCAGACCCTGGTGCTTTCACTATTCCTTGCACGGTTGGATCTATGAATTTTGCTGAGGCATTGTGCGATTTGGGATCAGGCATCAATTTGATGCCACTATCCGTCTACAGAAAGTTGGGGGTTGGGCGACCCTACACCAACCAATATGCGGCTCGTGATGGCAGATAGGTCGATAAAATGACCTGTTGGTATCTTAAATTATGTGTTGGTGAAGGTCTCCACCTTCATCTTTCCTGCAGACTTTGTTATTTTGGATTGCAAGGTGGATTCTGAAGTTCTAATAATGTTGGGATGCCCTTTCCTCGCAACTGAAAGTGTGCTTATTGACATGAGAGCTAATGAGATTTTATTTTGATTGAATGACGAAGTGGTCCATTTTGATGTATGCAAAGCAATGAAGCAGCCCGAAGAGATGGATGTGTTCTTTGTAGCTGAAGTTAATCATAAGGATGACAAAGAATTATATGTAGAAAAGTAGCTTACTGATGAGTCTCTATCTGATGAGCTGCTAAATTTTGAGCGTGAGGAGGCTCAAGAACATGAAGAAACTATGTGTGCTCTAACGGAAATAGGGTCCTATTCTCATACTCCTAAGAAGACGGACCTTGATCAAAAGAATAAACCGTCACCAACAGCAAAGACGTCCATTGAAGAGCCCCCAGTGCTAGAATCGAAAGAGCTCCCCAATTATCTAAGGTATGTATTCTTGGGAAGTGGATATACACTTCCTGTGATTATGGAAGATGATTTAAGTGAACAGCACGTAGAGGATCTCATCTCTGCTCTAAAGAGGTACAAGAGAGCTATGAGTTGCACTAGTGATGATATAATTTGTATCCCTCCTAGGATATGTACGCACAAGGGTCATCTCAAAGAAGATTGCAAGCCTACAAGTAAGCCTAATTGTCGTTTGAATCCATTCAGAAAACGATCCACCATCTATCTCGATGAAGTCTAAGTAATCGAGATAGCTATGTCGTGCCGCTACAATAAATCAAGCGATTGATGGGAGGCAACCCATCGTTTTTAATTGTTCTTGTTGTTTTTGTTTTCCTAGGATTTTGTCGAGCCACGACCAAAACTAAGGCGCTTGATGGGAGGCAACCCATCGTTCTAATCATTTTTGTTGTCTTTGAGTAAATGTAGGTGCAAGAGGTGTAATGGAGGAGATTGGTTTCAAATTTTGATTTGGAAGTATTGCCTGTTGAAGGTGGTAAGTTAGGAATGAAGAATCAAAAGGCTAAGGGTTAGGCATTCCTTATGAAAATATAGGCAAAGAACAAGGCAACACCTATGTAAATCTAGGCCATGAACAAAGCAAGGCCTACGCTATGGCCTACGCTCTCGTATTCTAGAGTGCCATAGCATAGGCGCCGCCTATGCTCAACAATTCCATAGCATAGGTGCCGCCTATGGAAAAGACTTTTGTCTTTGATTCTCATATTCCATGGCATAGGAGTCGACTATGTCTAACAATGCCATAGCATAGGCGCCGCCTATGCTCAATAAGGCTTTGCAAAAGGCGCCGCCTATGCCAAGCATAGGCAAAGCTTTTGGCGCCGCCTATACTCACTTTTGGTCTCCAAATCCGATTCCAAATGGGTCAAAAACTGACCCAAGCTTGTCCTATAAATAAAACCTTAGTCTTAAAACAAAAACACATTCTAATTCCACCCTAAAGCGCCGCCTACCTCTCCAAATTCTCTCAAAAATTTTCCTTTTGCTCTTTTATTTTGCAAGAACATCTTCCAAAGGTCATCAATTAAGTAAGTACTTCTTTGTTCTTCTTTTATATTCCGTAAGTACTACACTACTACACCTATAACAAGTTGTTAAATCTTGAAGTAGTGTTGATGATATGAAGGTGGTTGATTTGTTGTGATATAACTAAGTGAGTGAAAGAATACGTAAAGATACTCTTGAATTATTTCCAACTTGTATCCAATTCTTATACACTGTAACACTTTTGCGGAATTGACATGGCCAAGGAAATTGCATAATCTTGTACTTAGAAAGCTTACATGTTGGAATGACTTGTTCATCGAAATGAGAATCATGATTGACTACAAACATACTATGTTGTGATTATTTCTAAAGGTTATAACTTGATCCAATATCTATCTAGTAGTCTTGCTCAAAAGATACATCAATCCAAGCATGAAAGTATTGCCAAGATTTCATGTAATGGACTCAAAAATTATAGTTAAGATGACAAGGAAAGTATGACTGCACTTATTATATTGTTGGAGCATAACACCTAAACGTATTTCGATGAATCCTGAGTAATCGACATCATTCACTTCACTAATCTGTGCCAACAAATTAAGTGTGGGGTGGTTCCCCTACTGCTTGTTTATTGATTGGATCCACCGAGATCAATCTAACATTACTATTATTTTAATCCCAGGTACAATGGCACCAAAAGCAAGACAAGGGAAGGATAAAGCGACCACCTCACAAAAAGGCCAGAAAAGGGGACGTAAAGAACAAGGTGAATCCTAATCGCTGCAAATACCTTGTCGCATGTTTGGAATCAAATGGGTCCTAGAGGTGCAAGGAAAGGAGTGGTATAGGAACAATAAGGAAAAAAATAGGTTCATGTGGAGTTGATACACAAGGAAAACCTATCAAAGAAAGAACCTCACATGTTGGCCAAGATAATGGCGTTACATCTTGATTTCATTTTATGAGATATGGGAGAATGCAATCTCGATCTAACACGAGAATTCTATGCCAACTGGTCACCGAAAACTATAGGGAGTGAAGTAAAGATTTGGGGCCAACTCCTTTAACTAAATGCGGAGTTCTTCAACTCTTTTCTAGGTTTGCCATCTGTTGATCCATCACCACTCAAAGAGTTGTATAACAGACCTCCGTATAGGGCAATTAGACACACATTGTGTGGAACAAGATCTATGGCACGATGGAGCAGACACAAGGACACCGGTCGGCACAACACCTTCCCATATGCTTCCTTAAATAGGGAAGCTAGGATATGGTTGCGAATAGTCAACTCTTTCCTGATTCCAGGGACACAATACACAAAGATAACACTAGATAGAGTGTGCTTGGTGTACGCATTCATGACGAATGTCCCTATCAACATTGGGGCAATTATTCGATCAACAATGCATAAGGCTAGGCTGTACAAGAGGTCCCACATCAGCTTTGGTAATCTGTCGACTGTAATATTGAGGAAGGAAGACATCAAAGAAGAACCGACTGATCATAAACTTCCACACAACCCGAAGAAGGTTGACCTCACAAAGGTTAAAGATGCTGAATCCACGCATGGCGTCAACCTTACCACTGCAGAAAGACATGCTCGCGACGAAAGCTTCTTCCGCTATTTATATGGCATGACGAGGTTTACCCTGATGAGTAGGGGTCGTGTTCCAACTTTTGCAGAGCTCCAACAGCTCGATTATGACTTCCAATAAATGAGCATGCAAGGGTGATGTATGGAGTAGGTGTATATTTTGAGGAACCTCTTGATGATGATGTGCCAACCTATGATGATTGCCGAATGCTAGACTCCGACGTTGAGGAGAATTCGTATGACGATGACTCTGATGATGATTCCGATGAAGGGGGTATGACCCCAGACATAGAGGAGGAGTCCGACTAATCCAGATTCTCCTTATTTATTTTCCACTGAGGGTAGTGTGTCCCATCTAAGTGTGGGGTCCTAGTAATTGTATGCTATACTTCTTTATCTGCATTTACATTTTTTTTATGTTTGTTTAGTAGTTAAATTTTGGAATTATTTTTTTAACACTTCATATGTAGTTGTTCTGATAGGAAGCATAGTATTATGACAAGAGTCTGTAAAATCATTACTATTGAGACGTTTAGGCTCTAAATGTGACTCATTATGTGATAAGTGTGTGGTTTAATTCCTTCATCTGTTGGGTCAAGAGTCTATACTACTTCCAATAAAGTTGACCATGTGCCTTGTGTGTGTGAGATGATAGTATATTTTATGTTTGTGACTGATGCTAGAAATTTCCTGGTATGTGTGTAAAGCGAAATAAAGAGTGCAAGTTTAGGAGATGATTTAGGCATTTCTTTGGCATCCTGTACTTGTTTACCTTCTTTTTATCTACCCATGGACATTATCGTAGATAACCCCCTTTTGAGACTTTAAGCTATTTTCTTTCACAGCCTCATATGTAAGAATAATCCATTTTTGTTCAAGACCATAAATTGATCCAAATTCCTAAGTGCTTTAAATTGAAAAGTTATGTGACAAAATAAGAGGAAATTGGGTAAGAGTGATGCCTTAGAGTTTATTGGTGCTTGAATTTGCTATGAAAAAGAGTGGCTATCATAGAGCTGTGTTATAATATAAAAAAAAGAAAGAAAAGAAAAAGAAATAGAAAAAGAAAAAGATAAAAAGATTTTTGTGTTTATAATATCAAAATAGGTGAAAAGCGGTGGTAGATGAAAAAAGGTAGAAAGGTTGTTTTAAAGAGAGTGTTAATAGCATAATGTGATGTATCATAGTGCTTAGGAACATAGTCACTATTTCTGGCCAAAATAGTCCTACCCGTCCCTTAGCCTACATTACAACCTGTAAAAGACCTATTTGATCCTAATCTTAGAATTTTGATATTAGTAGAGCATTACACTAAGGGCAAGCCTATGGTCATCAGTTGTAACATATGAATTCTATGTCAGAGTGAGAGCAAGTAAAATCTTATAACCATGTTCGAAAAATATACAACACCAGTGAGTAATTATGGGTGATATATTGTGAGACACACATGGTTGATGAGTTTTGGGTAGTTGTGTATGATTCTTTGTGCTTTCACTTGTGGATACGAATTAACCATCATCACGAGTCTATGTTGGAGGTTGAATTGTTTCTAGTAGCGATCTATAAAACTTCTCTTTGTTAATAATTGGTGTGCTTGTCTGGATGAATATTTTGTGCTGTTACTATGAAACCCTAAGTAGATGTTTAGAAGGACAAAATATTTTGTTCGAGCGCGAACAAAGCTTTAAGTGTGGGGTGTTGATGATAGGTGTATTTACACGCCTAAAGTGCTATAATCTACCCATATTTTAGCTATGTTTTGAGGACAAAATACATAATTCATGCACTTTTAGTCCTCTTTCCTGTAAGTGAGCTAACAAACGTGATTAGTAAGTTTTCAAGTATAAATTATTAAGATTTTAGCATTTTATGGATAACTTGACACCAAAGGAAGCTTCACGAAAGAAGGAAAGCAGAGCTTGGACGCCTAGGGACTAAAAGTGACGCATGGAAAAGCTGTCCCGGGCAAAAACTGCATTTCCAAAGACTTTGGGTATCAGCAGTAACTAAGTACGATTAGGATAATGATGCAGTAACTTATTAGGATTAGGATAAGTACGCAATAGCCTAGTAGGAATAGGATATGGGTATTATAAATACCCTATTTTGCTGAAGTTTTTCATACTTCATACTTCTTCAATCAATTACTTTTTATTATTCATTCAACACTTTCAATTCATTCTCTTTCATTTAATTCTTATTACTTTCTCTTCATCAACTTCTAAATTTTCACAACAAGAGAAACACTACTTGCAAGGAATTCACGCCGCAAGCACTACCACAGCATACTTCACGTTAGACTCTTATTTTGGTATGATAATAATGTCTATTGTGATTTCTGTTGCACTCATGAGTTGCTAAACTTCTCTGTTGGGGTTATGGAAGCTTTGTGAGACACTATCTATTGCTATGAGTTTGTGAATTCTTGACACGTATGCTGCTTATATCACTATTCTCTTCATCTTAATCTAAATTCTTGTGGTTGCAAACATATAGAATACGCCAGTATAGCATTAACTTGTTCGAAAGAAAAGTTACTTGCCTGGAAAAGAGATAATGTCAAGGTAATAGGGTACCAACCCCTATTAAAAAGTTAGTGTCGTAACTGGATGAACCTCTTGGAGAATCTGTACTATTAGATATGCTTTAAGCTCGAAAGAGTTAAAGTGAAATAATCCTTGATGGTTGAAAGACGCCTGGATTTACCATAGAATACGATTCTCTATAAGTGCATGTATGTCTGAATTCCACATAACTCATAGTGAATAGATACGTACAACTCATAAGGTGGACAAACCTAACTCTCAATTCTCATTGATCAAAACCAACCAATCAATCCGTTTTACCCTTCTATTTTCCGTTCTTACGTTACTATTTTGATACTCTTAAATTCATGCTACAATCCCCCCCTTTTTTTACGAAACTTTCACAAAAGTGTAATAATATTCGCTTACTTAGTGACCAAGTATTCCCTGTGTGATTCGACACCCAACCCAGTTGGGTTCTATATTTGACAACGACTGCTTACACTCTTACGAGAGCTGTAGTTTGAGCATTATCACTTATGTCTTATCTATTGTGATTCCACATATGTTATTATATTATTTTGTGCTCACAGTAGGTATCTACTCATGGGTTAGCTTGTGATCTCTCGGGACTATAAGCACCATGTGGCGCCCAGGGTGTACTATTGTGTCGTTAAATTCTTGGTATTAGAGCTTAAGTTTTTAATGTGTCTAAAAAAGTCTAAAATTTGCCTTGAGTAGTCTTGTACATGGGTGTGAAACGCGCCACTCTTATGGACAAGAGACTACGAGGTATTTTAAGAAAAGTTTCCCTTATTTCATTGTTCATGTCATCCAACTGAGCATGAGCTCATGTTAAACTCTCTGTCTAATCTGTTCTCCCCTCCATTTACAGATTATGCCTCCCAAAAAGACAAACAGAAGAAGAAATGTGAACCATCCCGCATCTTCGCCTGTTCAAGAAGATCCCCTGAACGAGTATGTTTCCCATGTAGAGTTCAGATCTTCATTCACTACTCTAGCTCACTCTGTAGAAGCACAAAATGCTCATCTAGGTTCTTTCCCAGCCAACCCAGTGTCCAATACTGCTATAGATAGGATTCTGGACCTTACCCGAATGAATCCTCATCTGTTTTTTGATTCAAATATGAAGAGGATCCGTAGGAATTCTTAGATATGGTCCAGAAGGTAACATATATTATGGGGGTAACTTCTAGTAAGAGTGTTTAATTGGCTGCTTACCAATTACAGGATATCGCTCATACATGGTTTAAGTAGTAGAAGGTAGATAGAGACGTAGATGTAGGGCCTATAGAGTGGGAAGAGATTGTTACTGCCTTCTTAGATAGATTCTTTTTTCTGTAACTGAGAGAAGCCAAAGTGTTAGAGTTTATCACCTTGAGGCAAGGAAAAATAAGTGTGAATGAGTATTCCCTTATGTTTACTCAGTTAGCTAGGTATTCTCCTCATGTGGTAGCTGATACCAGATCTAGGATGAGCAAGTTTGTGTCTAGGGTATCTGATAGTATGGTTAATAAGGGTAGGACTGCGATGTTAATTAAGGAGATAGACATATCTAGGCTTATGGTCAATGCTTGACAGATTGAGCAGTAGAAGGATAATGAGAAGGAGAGAGAGAAGAAGAGGGCCAGAACAGGTAGCTTTAATTTCACTCAGCCAAAGTCAAAAAGTTGTAACCATCCTCATTATGTCAGAAATCTTTATTCCCAGCTCCATCTTTAGCTAGTGAGCTAGTACCTAAATTCAAAAATGATAATATGGATAGAGCTCAAAAATTTAAGTCCTAAGGTAGTGTAAGCAGTAGTCGTACAAATCTTCTTTGCCAAAAATATAGTAGAAACCATCAGGGTGAGTGTAGAGCTTGAGTCGCCTGCTGACTTAACATTAGTGCACCCAGTATTCTATATCTCCTTGTTGAAGAAGGGTACTGGATACCCAACAATTTTCGTTCCCTTAGAAAGCATATATGTTTAGAATAACCTCTCTTACAAAGAAATTACAGTCAAGATCCTTGATCGTCAAATTTGTAAACTAAGGAACAAAGAAGTTCCCCTAGTAAAAGTTATTTGGCCGAATTGGTTCGTTGAGAGTGCTACTTGGGAAGAAAAAGTAGATATACTAACAAAGTACCTTCATCTTTTCTCTGCAAACTCAGATTCAGCTAAGGTAACAACCTTCTTAGAATTTCTCTTTGCCATGCTCAGTTTCAGTTGTATATCATTCTCATGTTAGTCATCCATTCATAGAAACAGTTTAGTCATGTGTTGCACTTTAGACTCAGTTATGTAATCAAGTATACCCAATATATAACCTAAGTTCCTCAGTGTTTTCAGCTTAACCAGTCTCATTCGAGGATGAATGTTCCCAAGGAAGAGATATTGTAATAACTCAAAAATTCAAACCAATGTTAGAGCCATGTTTAAAGATCATGCATAGTACATTATAGTTATTTGGTAGTGATATGCATGAGTTTGATGTATATTAAGGCCTCAAATAACTCCTAGCTATTCAAAAAATTAAAATAATCCTTACTGATTGAAATTTTCAAAATAATGTCTCTTTATTCAACTTCAAGCAAGCATATCTTTTGCTATGTTGAGAATTTTCCAGCTCAAGACCCACCAAATGATAGGAAATTGAATTAGCTTTCCAATGATACCGATTTTACCCAAATTTGATACTCGGATGAAAAATTATGGCACTTTTAGTGAAAAATAATAGCCCAACATGATAAGGTCGCGTCATGGTGATGGCTAAAATCATGTTTGTCCTTTTCTAGTGTGTCACTGCAATTGACATCGTGTTGCACCAGGGGCCATTTTGCAATTGTCCATTTCCAATGGGGGACCGCAAGCCAAGCTTCCTGTTTGGGATCGTCCATTTCCAGAGGTGCAATGCGATAGCAGTGCATTGCACAGTAGGGTAAAATGGGGACTGTCAGTTTTCCAGTGGCCTGACGTGATTGCACCGCGTCGTGCCGGAGCCAAAAATTGGGATTTTCAGCTTTTGTGATATAAATTCCAGGGACCTTTTGGTCTTTTCCCGTAGCCCCAAATCCGTCCAAACATGAGATTTAAGTTCCAATAGAGCATTATTTGCACATTATTTCACAATTCTCTCAAAAAATTAATGTAACCCTCTTTCAAGAACAAAAACCCTAGCCTTCCAAGTTCAAGATCAAAACTCAAGGATTCACCAACAATTCTCATGAATTCATCAACTCAGGCATGTTAAATGATCATCTATGGGTTCCTTTTAACCATGGAGTTCAAATATCCAATTCTAAATTCATGTTGGGATCTTTACAATTTTTTCGTGATTTTTAATTGTGATTTTAACCATGAATTCCCATAAATTATAATTTTACACCATGTTTACATGAAATTGTCATTGTCATTCAACCCCACATGTTTTAATGATGTTATTCGTTGATTTAATTCATAGATGTTGAAATCATGTTATTAATACAAGCTTTAAATTAATCTTATGCTTAGCTTACACTACGAATATCAATTGTTTGATGAAATGCCTACAAGAATGAATTTTGAATAAATGCTTTCATATTATGTGCTCAAAGCTTTAGTACTATTTTTCTATTATTGCTATTGAGTCCTGGGGGGTGTGAATACCTGAAAACATATTTGTTTACATAGTCTCAATATCTTCAGAATAGCTTTAGAATATGTTATGAGCATTATCAGTTCAGCCAGTTACCATAATCAGTTAAACATAAAACAGTTTAGTATCCTGAGTCAATTCAGTTGGGAGTAGGATTTAGCACCAAGTGGGTTCAGGGATGACAGGTTTCCCAAAAGATATGCAGAGTTGTTAGCAGTAGTCCTTGTACTCCAGAACTATGTATCCAGCATAGGATATGAGGAGTCACCCGTCAGTTTAGGCTTGACTACCTAACAGGGGTTACCCATTAATTTAAGCTTGACACCCTTAGTCATTAGGGACAGTACATCAGTGGATCCACACAACCAGTATTTGTACCCATGGCACGGTACTGACACCCTTTCAACTGGGGTGATAGGTTGGACCCAATTTTCTCATTGGGGCATGTCGGTTAGGTGATAGCTCCCATGGTTTCAGTTCAGTACTCAGTGTACTTCAGTTCAAGCTTGTATTGACCATAACATACAGATATCGGTTATTCAGTTATCAGATTTTAGTATTTCAATTTACAAATTATATTAAGAACATGTTTTATGCTTGGTTATGCATTCTCAGTATTTATAGATTTCATGTATTCTATTTAGTACTTCATGTTATTCATTCAGTCAGTTATTACTCTTGTACATGAAACCATGCGTATACTCCAACCTCATTTAGCATACCAGTACATTCAAAGTACTGATCACATACTTTTTTCTTTTGCTATGATGTATCATATCATAGGTTCGGATTCTCAGTTCCCGGATCACGCATAGACCTTCCAGATTATCAGCCGTAGCAGTGGCGAGTCCTCATATTTCGAGGACAGACTATATTTATTTTCATGCTTTCAATTCAGTATTTAGATGGAGTTAGTTGGGGCCTATCCCATCAACTTTTATTTAGTTTGTAGAGTCTTTTCAGACTAGTACAGACAATCTGTCAGTTTTGTTATTATATTATTAGTTCCAAACAGTTGTTTCAAGCAGTTATTTCAGTATTCATGATCCAATACTATTTTCAGTTTTTTAAAACCTCATGACATATCAGTTGTTTTTAGACATATGTTATTATATTATTCAATGCTCACAGCAGGTACCAACTCATGGGTTAGCTTGTGGTCTCTCAGAACCATAAGCACCGTGTGGCACCCAGGGTGTACTCTTGGGGTGTTACAAAAACTTGCACATGTATGTTTCAAAATAAATAACTAAGTGAATTCTTTGGATGCACAATCATGGATTGAGAAGTCCCTGCCACCGCCGACCAAGCTGAATCTCATGGTTTTAGCCAAGGTTTCTCAGATGACTCCCACTCCCTCTACAAAAATTGGTATATTACTCCGCTCTGATGTTTTATGGGTGAAATTTATATGCATGTACACAGATGCTAAATATTCTCGTATTTCATACTATCGGATAAGAGAAAAATATAGGTCGCATTCAAAATAGGCGTCGAGAGATTACCGAGGGTGATGTTCCATAACTATAACCTTTTACATAAGATAGTGGAGTTTCTTCTTTGAAAATACCTGCATTTTTGTAACAGATTCTGGAACAAATGGTAGTTACTTCTTGCTGCTTTCAGGAACCCTCTGTTTCTCCTCACTTTATGGGATGACTTCGAAGGAAGAGTACCCAATCATCCTTGGAAGGAACATATGGTGTGTTAGAGTTTTTGTTGTGATTTTCTTACCAAAATTAAGTTTTACTTTTTCTTAGAAGGAAAATAAAAGTAACCAGAAATAGTTTTACTTTTCCTGGAAGAAAAATATAAAACTTTTTCATATTTGGCAAACCTCTTTCTCAGAGGAAAGGTTTTGAAACTCTATAAATAGATGACCCCCTTCGCATACCATAGCACAATAGCTTCCATAATGTAGCTGTTATAAGAGTCTGGTTTAGGGGGAGATTTATCCCATTGGTTTATGTTTTTTCATATATTTTATTTTTTCACTACTGTTTTTAATATGTAGGTCGTTTGATCGAATAATATTAATAATATGTCTTTTTAATATATGTTTTATTTGTCATCTGAATTGTCACTACAAAAAATTGGATTCTTTGAAGGGAATTATTTTGTCACTTATAAGTCATATTTCGGCGCAAAAGATTTAGTGTGACGAAAAAGATTTTGTCAATCAATTGTCTCTAAAAGTGGGTCGCCAAAAGTAGACAAAGACGACTTAGTGTTTCGTCGCTAAAAAAATTAAATTAGCTACAAAAAAAATTCTTCCCCAAATGTGTAACAATTAGGACGAATTTGTTGTCATAAAAATTTAATTTTTTTTGTAGTTGACGGTAAGCTTTTGTCACTAAAAAGTTATGAATACCGACAAAATTTCATCGTCCCTAAGTATTTAGTAAAATCAGCGACGACACCAATTGTCGCTATAGTGATATATATTTCGTGGCTGAACAAATGTATTTTCGTCACTATTGACAACTTTTTGTATAAAACAAAAATTTTCGTCCTTTAACGTATGAATTGGTGACAAATTTATTATTATAATAAAGATTAATAATTTTGTAGTTAAATCTATCATTTGTCACTAAAAATAGTATTTTTTTTACCGACAATGTAGAATCGTCACTAAATTATTATGATTACTGACAACTATGATTGTCATAAAATGCAAAATTAATTTGTATCAAATAAAAAGGAAGATATTGAGACAAATACATATGTCACTAAATATAGTCAAACTTATGACGAACTAGTTTATTTCGTGCCGAAAATATTGATCTTGAAAAGTCTAATTTACTCATTGCTAAAAGTTATCTTTGATAATAAAATGTTTTGTCACAAATTACAAGAAATCGCTTAATTATTTCGTATTGATATTATTTTTTAAATTAGAATTGAATAAATCAAAAATAAAATTATAAAACATGTTAGATTGATAAAATTCACCTACAATCATACAATTAAAAAAACTAAAATTGTACTAAGGTAATATCTCCTCACAGTTCAAAGAAAAGTAAAACTAGTCCAACACAAAGGAAACTAACTAAAATATAGTACTAAATATAACTCCTATCCTAAACTAAGGCAGATATGTAGAGGCTTCTTCGAAAGTACCAATAACATGTTGAGATTGCAATTAGTCTTCATTCAACTCACGTGGAAAAGAGAATAAAATTAAGATTGATGATGATTCTTTCAGGTTTGATAGTTAAAATGACTCTATATGCTACTTCTTCTCCAAGCCACAACTAGAGTCCATTAAACATGTAATTATGAAAAGCAAGGCTACCCAGAAACTAGATAAATACTATCCAGTAAACACATCAAACTTCTATAACAACAACAATAACATACTCGGTGCATTCCAACAAAGTGAGGTTTGGAGAGAGTAACTGTACGTAGTCCATACCACTACCTTAAACGAATTATACAACAACATAGCTAGTGTATCCTGACATAGTGGGGTATGAGGAGGATAATGTGTACGCAATGCACACCACTACCTAAAATGAAGTAGAAAGATTGTTTACGATAAACCCTAACTCAGGATAGATAATAGTATAACAAAAAAACATAAAAGAACACAATAACAGTACAACACACTTCTAGCTAATACAAGTCAGAGAAATTTCTGTAATTCAGTAGTACTTTAATAAGAAAACAAAACTAAGTAGAACTAATACAATCTATTATAAATATCTTGACAACTTATTAGAACCCCGTAATTGTCTATTTAAAACCGCGAGACAAGATAATACTAGCAAGCAAATAGGAACATATAATAAAAAACATCGAAATATTCCTATAGACATGTTTTGTAGAGGCTTTTACAACGTGATCCAGTCAACACACACAGAGAATGAAAATTACATCATTTCAAGAACTTACCAGTGAACAAAAGTAAAAGAGATAATAAGAATAATAAAGGCCAAGCATTTGTAATAGTGAAATATGGAAGATATTTTCAGTAAGCCTTGAAGGAAAATTGAAAAACTATCAAAATATATAATTGCCTTGTATTAAAATAGCCACTAATTCTTTTTGTTTTTGTTTATGTTAGAGAGTAGTAATTGTCATTCAAGAACCCTCCCTCCAATGAAAAGAAGCGTGGTTTATATAGTAGTAGGAATACAGTAGAACAATAGGAAAAAGTATATTATAAAAAAAATCACTTTCAAACATTAAAGGAAAAATATATCAAGAATCAAATAGGAGAAAGCTCAATCCCTTTAATGTCGTATTTACCATAAAAAAATCAAATTATCAAGGCAGGCAACAGTTAATATACATTTAATTTACAGAAAGAAAACTAAAAATGGACTCAATCAATTATTTAATGTTTTACAATAAATAGATGAGGAAAATAAGGTGTGAATTTAAAAGAGAAGAGATAATAATAATAGCAACATGTATCAACACTAGTATTTAGCATATATATTAAAAATTGATTTACAAATCATAAGGCAACTAATCACAAAAATCAAACTAAATTCATTCCACCAATCTACTAAATCAATTTAGTACTTTCATTTAGGATTAAGCATAATCAATATTTTACCATAAAAGCAGATTCAAATTTCAGTCAATATCAATTAAATCAAACGTAGTACAAGTATAACATCTTTTGCGAACAAGCAGGGATAAACACGTAGTTAAATGGATTGAATCAACATTCAAAGTCAGATATCACAAACTTTAGATCTAACATATTAATTTAGGCAATTTTCACCCAGAAGAAAAAGAACATGCAAATTAAACAAAAAAATAATCATGCAATTAAAGGATTGAGGAATCAAATCGTATAATAGTCGGGTTCACCAAAAGGGACCTCATCGGTCCTTAATTTCGATGAGAACGTGACCGGTGAGAAAAGAGGGAGGCTGAATCGCGGCTGGGGATGCATTACTGATTCACGATTATTGGAGGCAACCACGATGATGATGGAGCGGCAGATGATAGGCAGCGGGATACCGCTGTTGTTGTTGTCAGCGTTGATATTTTTTCGAGGGGAACTTAGCCAGTTTACTTGCCAACAGATCCAGCTGGTGGCATCTGCTGGGAGGCGCTGATTTTGGTTGTTCGACGGCGGGATTTGTGGCTGGAGCGGTTTTTCCTTGGTTTTCTCGGTGGTTGATGATGGAGAGGGGAGGTCGACGCGGTGGCTAGTTTGTTCGCCAGCCATTGGTGGCGGTGTAATCTTTCAGATAAACAAATTTGCATATGCATTATTCTAGTACATCAGTTACCTATAATTTATTGAGATAACATGGAACCTCATTCCTAAGAAAGAATCTTGTCCTCCATAATCGTGTGAAGCATAATGCAATAGACTTTCACTTTTCCTGCCACCATATGTTGAAAAAAAAGGTTCGTGTTATACATATTCAAGGTAATGACCAAATAGTTGACACTTTCAAGAAAACACTAGCCAGGCCTGCATATGCGAGCAATCTATTCAAGTTAGGGTTAGTGACCCATCACTTAACTTGAGCGGGGCCTATTTGTCCACGGGGAATAACAAAGACGTGTTGAAAGGGGAGATGAGTTTTCCTAGATGGGCTGATTTAGCTGATGGAGAGGAGTAGGTTTCACCTCTTCCTTTGAATAGCAAATTCAGTTCAGAAGCTTCCATATTTGTGTCTAAAAGTGCACCGTAATGAAAAATGAGTCAGGGGGCTTAGCATCAGGACTTAGTCCAATTAACACTTATTTTAGTGATTTGAGAGAGAATTTTTTATGAGGAAGTGGAAAAAAATATGTTGGATATGTGCTTTGATAAAGTGGCTAGCGATGGAATCTCACCTCAACAACAAAAAGGTGGAAGCAATAAAAAGACACATGAGAGGCAACATAGCTGGGATGGTAAAGTGCAGGGAGTATGTTCCAAGATACCTACCAATGCGACTGACAAAGCCAAATCATACAACAGTGTCATTAGCTTCAACAAAATTCAATAAATCCAAGAATAACTAATGAACTATCAAATGTTGTTGGACATATTGGAAGATGAAGACACTTCAGGTTACTTTAGACGGGAAATCTTTCTTTTTTAAATTTATGCATTGGTAGAAGGAAGTTTGATAACTCAAATTTCATCTTGGATTTTATATTTTTGTACTGTTTAAGCCTCATCATTTGTAATATCATCATAGGGTATGTTATATACTCTGTGATGATTATAAGATACCTAGTTCTCTAGTTCTTATTTTCTTCATTATTGTTGATTAATAGAGGTTTATTACCTCATTAGGATTTGTAAAGGAAGGCCTAATTCCCCTTACTTATCCATGTGATCTTTATTATTAATAAAAGTCTTCTAGAAGGTATAAATTAGCCCAAAAAAAGGAAAAACAGACTACACAGAGTTGTTCGTGACATTCATTTTGGTTAGGAGATCGATAGATTTGGTATAATCAAATCTAGTGTAAATCAAAGGATATACAATATTACTTATATGATTTTCAAATATTATCTTATCAAAACACGGCACACCAATGTACAAAAGCCTTTTTATGTTTAGTTAGGTTTTAAAGTTAGATCAGGTCTAAATTTTAAAAATTACCTTCCACATTTTTTTCCCTTTTAGACTCGATCTAACTGCAAAAACACAATCATTTATTCAATTCTGACCCAATCTCGTTTTATGATAAAGTAGAAGAGAGATTTTTTTTCCCATTTCGATCAGATTTGGAGGGCTAAAAAAATGGGTGACTTAATTTTCTAAATCTAAGGATAAAAAAAGATAGTAAAGGCTTGAATGGATGTCCTTTAGAAATTACAAGATCACTTTCAGGATTTTTCTTTAAGTTAGTGAATATAGGCCAGTTATGAAAAAGGGTAAATACACACTATTTTTTTAATGAGGGATATATCCCCTCGAAATTATTTTTTCCTTTACTAATTAACTCCTTGTACGTAATCAAATACTTCAAAACTTGCATCACTGATTATTACTATCATTTAGATCAAGATATTAAAGCTACTATTTCGACCATGACAACATTATAAAAATATTTCCTTAGTCCATTTAACTGAACAAAAATAACTTAAGTCTTCCATATCATTATTTTGTAGAATATAAGGAATATATGATCAGAATTTTCCTCCAACATCATTTAGGCTACCTAATGAGTTGGAGTACGTCCACACTATCCAACTCTTTGTTGCCTCTCGGAGAACAAACTTCTACCCACTATCTCGTCCTATTGGATAACCTACAAGGGTAATAGTTCAACGTACAAGTATAAAAACAACGGTAATGTTTTTATGTTTGTAGGTTGATGTTTAACCTAATAGGTTGTAAAGTAGAACTAGAAAGTGGGCTTGCAATCGAACTCCACCAAGGTCTTAATTTATACGACCAGAGCTGATAAAGTTGGCTTTAAAGGAAATAAGCTTGTTGTTGGAGTCAAGGAACAGTTGGGCGGTGTGGACTCCACCAAAAAGAGAAAAGAGGAGCAAGAAGTTGTGCTTGAAAATTCCTAACTCTCAAGGTGTTAGAAAAAGCAGCTGAAGGGTGAAAAATTAAAGAACAAAAGAAGAATTTTTATAATTGATATGAGATGATTTTACAAGATAATATGTAACAATTTTATAAATAACTTTATATATACAATGATTTACATTAGATTTTGTCAAAAGTCAGAATTTGAACAAACTTATCAACCTGAACAACTTACCAAAAGCATAGTATTCTTAGTATGAAATCAACATCACAAAAGGTAAAAGAATTATTGTTATTAATTAATTTTTTGACCAGTGAATCGCAATTCAATATAAAATCATGCAAGATTATATGAATAATAACGAAATCCTCAACACCCTCGCGAGGAGGGATCCAAATCCAGTGCAAACATCATTTTTTTAGCCTTTTTTCTGTTACCTTTTTACCTTATATTTCCCAGTCAACTCATTTTTTTTCTTTGAAAAAATGAATAATTTATATTTTCTTTCCGTCTTTGTTGCCTCACGACTAATTCCACTTCTACCACCCCCTCCCCCGCCACTCCCTTTTTATTGTCCAAATATTAATTTATTTTATTAGAAACTTACAAATTTAAAATTTTGAATTCGCCTCTGCTAATGAGTAGATACCAAGCTTTTCACAAGACGAAATTGTGCAGCTTGGAAAAGATTTTTTTTTTTTTTTGGAATCTCTATGCTATGCTTAGTGGGAATATTTTATTAATATTAAAAAATCACATAAAAATGACACAGAACAAAAGCTAAAGCAAAATCCAAAGAAAAATCAAGCAACTCACCTCAACATTCATGGCAATAGATTCATCCTTTAGGGCAACAACTTGGGAGATTTCAGATAAGTGTTAATGGAGTTGTAACTGGTCCAAATAGTGAGGAACATTTCTCATGTTCAAAAATGGGCGTGAACATATAATATATATATCATTTGTTAGACAATGAAGTATATGTACACTACCATTTTAATGAGGAATATTTTCACTCTTCGTATAGTTGAGGGATATATTTCCCTCTAAACTAATTAACTTCTTGTGCTTAACCAAATACATTAAAAACCTGGATCAATGATCTTTTATTTCAATCGTTTCGAGGAAATTATAGGTATTTTTTTTACCACGATGTAACAAAAATATTTTCATATAGTATTTAACAATAAATAAATAACTTAACTCTTTAATAATATAATCTTATCATAATTTAACGCAAACATCATTAGTTTGGGCCTGCATAATGAGTTTGAGAACATCCACATTACCCAACTATTCATTGACTCCGACGACACACTTCTACCCTTTAACGCCAGCGACACCAACTCTACCTGGTAGTATCAAGGAAGAAATTTGTCTGAATTTAAAAGATTATCAAAAAAGAATTTTTTTTAAGGAACAAATTATAAGAGAGAAAATGGTCAAAACCACATAAATGACAATTTATTTTAATCTTGCCTGTTTTTGTAACTGAAAGCCAAGTCATTTGAAATTCAAGTAAAAATTGACATTTATTATGACTTTACAAAAGATCCTGTCACGACCCAAACAGACGCCCACGAACAGATGATCATCCCGAACCATGAAGGCTCAGGAGCCCTTCTCTAACTGGAAATCATATACACAATTCATATATTGTAAGGAAATGTGGAAAATAAATGGAAACATGATCACTTTAATATCTCAACTGAGTAATGTGGACATAAGTTCAATAAAACTCAAACCATCTAGTACACGTTTGTGAAATACTACTACGAAAACAACAATCTGTTTGAAATCGGGACAAGGCCCCTGGTCGGATCATGAACTAAAAACAATGAGAGCAACATAAGTAAACAAGCGGCCTTCTGAAGTAATGGAGGCTCACCAACTATGAATGTCTGGCAACAATCTACTATTTAGCAGGACTACTAGACTGGACCTCAGAACCTGAAATATAGGTGGTCAATACAAAATGGACTGATATGTGAAATACCCCAAAATAATATGTTCTTATATATCATAATAAGAGCATTTTATAAAACAAGAAACATAATGCATAAGTGAAACACATGGGCATACAGAAATGAATTTCAACAACTGTTGGAAATCATGTCTCACTTTCTATTTTCTCTGAGCTAGATGGTACACCCTACAATTTTAATTATCCCATGAGTTATATAGGATCCGTCCTTGACTCGGCGGCCAAGCCCCTTACCCAAATTTTTCTCCAGGGTTGGAGTATCGGTTTGGGAGACTAGCCAGTCCACAAAGCAGAGTGCCATAATTCTCAATCATTATAATATATCATGGTAGGGCACAAAACCACAAATCATGGCTCCTAACCATAGTCCCAAGTTGGGATAACATAAATCAAGGCACACAAGACCACATAGCATGGTGCCAATATCCCGAGTTGGCAAACTATGATTTCCAACATGGAGTCTTTCAACTCGTGCTTTCTTCGGGTAACTATCAAACTCTCTTAAGCCCAACTTTTTGTTCCTTAAAACCATTATTCATAAATGCAAAATATCCAACATTTGTTCTGTTTAGGGCATACTATCACCAGGTACCCTCATACCCCGACTTGCAAGTCATTCATATCATACCCCGACTTGTAAGTCAAAACTCTTCTTCATAAACATGATTGGGGATGTTTAAACATGATAAAATAGTAAATATTATCCCCATGGTGTTTAGAGTGGTCCCACATACCTTAGACTACTTACTTCAAAGGATAGGATCCAAATCTTGATTTTGTTTCTTGGAAATCTTGAACTTAAACTATGGATTCTTGATCTTTGGGAGGGAGATTAGAGTTTTTTCTTGATATATTTGAGTGAAATTGGGCATATTATGCACAAAAGACATTTAAATCACTATTTACACGACTTGGGTTTGTAGGGAATAGATAAGACATCCCCTCAGAATTAAAAGTTTCAGCAGAAATACAAATTTTGAGGCTCACCACTAAGCCCTATTAGTGCCACCGCTATAGGCACCGCTAAGCGGTGTAATTGGGGTGACCTACTATTTTAGAAAATCCCTACTTTGAGGACAAATTATATAATGCATGCACTTTTAGTCCTTTTTCCTGTAAATGAGCTAACAAACGTGATTAGCAAGTTTTCAGGTATAAATGATGCAAATTTCAGCATTTTATGGATAACTTGACGCCAAAGAAAGCTTCATGAAAGAAGGAAGGGAAAGCTTGGATGCAAAGGACAAAAAGTGGCGCATGGAAAACCTGTCCCGGGCAAAAACAACAATTCTAAAGACTTTGGGGACTAGCAGTAACATAGTTGGATTAGGATAATGATACATTAACCTAGTAGGATTGGGTTAAGTAATGCATTAGCTTAGTAGGAATTGGATATGGGTGTTATAAATACCCTATTTTTCTAGAGATTTTTATTCATTCCCCCATTCCATCAATTCCCATCCATCCACCATCCATCTATCCATCAAAACAATTCTCCACCACCCTCATCCCTATTCCATCCTTCCCCTTTCTTTATTAATTCATTGTCGACATTATTTTTCATCTATTCGACTTTTAATTTTACAACAAGAGAATCGCTATTTTGCAAGGAATTCACGCCTAAAGTCATACCACACCATACTACACGTGATATCTTTATTATGGTATAATAATAATGTCTATTGTGATTTCCTTAGCTCTCATGGGTAACTAAAATTCTCTGTTGGGGTTATGGAAGCCTTATGAGATACTATCTAAGGCTATGAGTTTGTGAATTCGTCACACGTATGTTGCTTATATCATTATTCTCTTCATCTTAATGGATATTCTTGTGGCTGCAGACGCATAGAATAACGCCAGTATAGCATTAACTTGTTCGAAAGAAAAGTTGTATGTCTGAAAAAGACATAATGTCAAGGTAATAGGGCACCAACCCCTGTTAAAAAGTTAGTGTCGTAACTGGATTAACCTCTTGGAGAATTTGTACCATTAGACACGCTTTAAGCTCGGAAGAGTTAAAGTGAAATAGTCCTTGTTAAGGTCGAAAGACACTTGTATTTACCATAGAATACAATTCTCTATAAGCACATGCATGTCTGAAGTCTGCATAACTCATAGCCAATAGATACGTATCACTCATAAGGTGGACATAACCCTAACTCTCAATTCTCATTGTTTTACATCTTACTAAACATACTTTCTTTTTACTTTGCTATTTTCTGTTTTTACTTTACTATTTTGATTACATTATTTGCACATCAAAATCCCCCCTTTCATGAGACTTGCACCAAAAGTCTAATAATCTTTGCTTACTTATTGGCCGGCTATTCTCTGTGGGATCGATACCCAACAAAGTTGGGTTATATATTTGACAACGATCGCTTTACACTCCTACAAGAGCTGTAGATTGAGCGTTATCAAAAATTGGCGCCGTTGCCGGGGAATACGAGTGTCAATTAAGTTTGTGATAGCTACTAGACCCTTTGGTCAAAAATTCTCGTACTTATACTTTTACTTTTTATTTTTGTTCTCTGAAGGTTTATATTCAGTGCACGCCCCATACTCGAAGTTCTGGTCAACCGTTATTACCTATCATTCCTGAACCACAATGTATTGGCAGAATGGAGGCACAACACGAAATTGAAAGGATGGCTGCTCAACAGGAACAGGCGAGACTAGTTGCTCTAGTCGCCGCTCAAGTGCATCAACAGAATATTGATAACCCCGGGCGATCAATAAATCGTAACGATGAGGACCTAGGTGATGACTAGTTACTAAACCATAGGAATGCTGCTGAGATCGCAACACCTGCCAACAGAGGAGATCGTCAAGCAAGGTTTAGGCATGAACGCCGACCTGTACGACCAGCTTTCGACAATGATAATGATGATCTTGATGGAGCCGGAGCCACAAGAGCCATTATTCCTCCACCATTGGCACCCGGAGCCAAGTTCAACATCACAAGCACCATGATTCAGTTATTGCAACTCAAGGGATTATTTGGTGGACTAGCAGACGATGATCCGAATATGCATCTCATCAACTTTATTTCTACATGCAAGTCGTTTGACAATCCTGGCGTTGGTCAGAATACAATCCAATTACGCCTATTTCCATTGTCTCTGTCTGGGGAGGCAAATCTATGGTTGAATGGGCTGACTCCTGATTCTATCACTAATTGGAGGTAGTTGAAAGAAGCTTTCCTAGAAAGATTCTTTCCGCCAACAAAAAGAGCACAATTGAGAGATTTAATCAGCAACTTTCGGCAGCTTCCAACCGAATCTCTTCATGAAACATGGGAGAGGTTCAAGACGAAGCTAAGGCATTGCCCAAACCACCATATGACCAATGTTCACCTAATGTAGATACTATACAGAGCCTTGAATTCAATAACTAAACCAATGGTGGATAATGCGGCTGGAGGATCATTTATGGACCTCACCTTTGGTCGGGCAAGCAATATGCTAGATCGGATGATGAAGCAAAGTAGAGCTTGGCATACTAGGGATTCTAAGGTAGCAAACCCCACTTTATCTATTGGCATGACTGCAGACCAAAGGAGAAGAGAAGAAGAACGTGATCAAGATATGGCGCACCTGAAAAGACAAGTGGATCTTCTTACAAAATATCTATTATCAGGGAAGACCGAAAAAGTCAAAGCTATTGCGTCAAAAGGAAGAGATGAATTTGATTCGGAAGAAGAGGCCAACTACTTAAACAATCAGGGGGGTTTCCGAGGTAATACCCAAGGAAACCAAGGTCGGAGCTATTATGATAAATCAGGAAACAAGGACCAAGGTAGTTGGAAGAACAAGAATGACAAGAGTGGTTTGTATGTTCCCCCAAGAAGACGTGACGCCACTACATCTGGTTATAGAAATATGGAAGATATGATGGCTAAACTATTGAAAGGAGTGGAAGCAACCAGCGCGGGAGTAACGAAGGTAATAAATGATTTGTCCTCAATGAAGCAATTGGTTGACTCACATTCCACTTCAATCAAGCAAATAGAGCAGCAATTGAGTTAACTTTTAGCAGCACTCAATCAATGAAAGGCTGGCACCTTACCTAGCGACACTGTGCAAAATACAAGGAATGACGGATCATGCATGGCTCTTACTACCCGAAGGATCATGCATGGCTGTTACTACCTGAAGTGATAAGGTGCTGGAAACTTCATCCAAAGGCAAGAAAGTGGTTGACGAGGAAGCAGACATCGATGATAAGTCAAAAGGAGAAGCTGCCATAGAAATCACCTACGACGTCCATGATGTCACACTGAGTATGTTGTATCCTGAAAAGGCTGAAAAATGGAAGCAAGATGAGAAGAAAGTTATGGAGGAAACAATTCCTTATCCACCACCACCTTTTCCTCAAAGATTGAAGAAGATTGTGGATGATACAAAGTTCTGCAAATTCATGAATATGTTAAAGCAGCTGACCATTAATGTTCCGTTGGTAGTGGCACTAGAACAAATGCCTGGGTATGCAAAATTTATGAAGGATATTTTGACAAAGAAGCGAGCAGCAAGCTATGAGTTGAAGGATACTGTTCATCACTGCAGCGCAATCGCTACCCGATCACTAGTTCAGAAGAAGGCTGACCCCGGTGCTTTCAATATTCCGTGCACAGTTGGATCTATGAATTTTGGTAAGGCATTATGCGATCTGGGTGCTAGCATCAATTTGATTCCACTATCCGTCTACAGGAAGTTGGGGTTAGGCGATCCGACACCAACCAATATGAGGCTCGTTATGGCTGATAGGTCGGTAAAACGACCTGTGGGTATCTTGAATGATGTGTTGGTGAAGGTTTATTCATTCATCTTTCCTGCAGACTTCGTTATTCTGGATTGTGAGGTGGATACTGAAGTTCCCATAATCTTGGGACGCCCTTTCCTTGCAACAGTAAGTGTGCTTATTGACATGAGAGCTAATGAGATTTTATTTCGGTTGAATGATGAAGTGGTCCATTTTTATATATGCAAAGCAATAAAGCAGCCCAGTGATATAAATGTGTTCTCTGTAGCTGATGTTCATTATGAGGATAAGAAAGCATTATCTGTAGCAAAACACCTTATTGTTGAGCCATTGTCTGCTGCACTACTGAATGTTGAGCATAAGGATGATGAAGATTATGAAGAAACTCCATGTGCTCTAACAGAAATTGGGTCCTATTCTCATACTCCTAAACAGCCGGACCTTGATCTTAAGAATCAACCGTCACCAATAGCAAAGACTTCCATTGAAGAGCCACCAATGCTAGAATCGAAAGAGCTCCCCAATTATCTAAGGTATGTGTTCTTGGAAAGTGGAAAAACACTTTCTGTGAGTATGGCGGATGATTTAAGTGAACAGCACGTAGAAGCTCTCATCTCTTCTCTGAAGAGATACAAGGGAGCTATGGGTTGGACTATTGATGATATAATTGGTATCCCGCCTGGGATATGTATGTACAAGGGTCATCTCGAAGAAGATTGCATGCCTACAAGTAAGCCTCATTGTCGTCTGAATCCATTCAGAAAATGATCCACCATCTATCTCGATGAAGTCTAAGTAATCGAGATAACTATGTCATGCCGCAAAAATAAATCAAATGTTAGATGGGAGGCAACCCATCGTTTTTCATTTTTGTCTTTCTTTCGTTCTATTATGTGTTTGCTTTTGATAAATAAAAATCCAAAAAGAAGAGTTGTGCCACGACCAAAACTAAGGCGCTTGATGGGAGGCAACCCATCGTTCTAATCGTCTTTGTTGTTTTTTAGTAAATGTAGGTGCAAAGAGGTGTAAAATGAGGAGGTCGGTTTCAAATTTTGATTTGAACGTATTGCATGTTAAAGTTGGTAAGTTAGGAATGAAGAAGCAAAATACTATGGATTGGGCATTGCTTATGAAAATATAGGCAACGAACAAGTCTAGGCCTATGTAAAACTAGGCCAGAACAAGGCAAGGCCTATACTATGGCCTAAGCTCTCGGAATCTAGTGTGCCATATCATAGGCGCCGCCCATGCCCAAGTATGCCATAGCATAGGCGCCGCCTATGCCAATGCCTTTTGTCTCTGAATCTCATATTCCATGCAAAAGACGCCACCTATGCCTAATAATGCCATGGCATAGGCGCCGCCTATGCTCAACAATGCTATGCAAAAGGCGTCGCCTATGCCTAGCATAGGCAAAGCAAAAGGCGTCGCCTATGCCTAGCATAGGCAAAGCAAAAGGCGCCGCCTCTGGTCACTTCTTGTCTCAAAATCCGATTTTAAATGGGTCAAAAACCGACCCAAGCCTTTCCTATAAATAATAGACTTAGTCTTAGACCAAAAACACATTGGAAACCTAGCATAAGCGCCGCCTATAGTCTCCAAATCCTCTCTAAAATTTTCCTTTTGCTCTTTTACTTCACAAGAACATCATCCAAAGGCATCAATCAAGTAAGTACTTCTTTGTTCTTCATTTATATTCCATAAGTACTACACTACTACGCCTATTATGAATTGTTAAATCTTGAAATAGTAGAAGTGACTTGAATGTGGTTGATGTGTTGTGATACAACTAAGTGAGTGAAAGAATACGTAAGAATGATCTTAACATGTTTCCAACTTGAATTTGATTTTGATGAACTGTCATACTTTTGCGGAATTCACATGGTCACAAAAATTGCTTAATTGTGTCAATTGAAAGCTTACATGTTGGAATAACTTGTTCATCAAGATGAGAATTATGGTTGACTACCAACATAGGAGGTTGTGGTTATTTCTAGATGCTATACCTTGATTCAATCCCTATGTAGTTGTGTTGATATATCAAACATGAAAGTATTGCTAAGAATACAAGAAGTATGACTGCACTAATTTTATTGTTGGAATATGGCACCGAAAACGTATGTCAATGCAGTCTGAGTAATCGCCCACTTTCACTTCACTAGTCTGTACCAACAAACTAAGTGTGGGGTGGTGCCACTACTGCCTGTTTATTGATTGTATCCACCGAGATGATGCTAACTTGACTATCGTTATAATCTCAGGTACAATGGCACCCAAATCAAGATAAGGCAAAGATAAAGCAACCACTTCACAAAAAGGCAAGAAAAGAGGACGAAAAGAGCAAGAAGAGTCCTCCTCGATCAAGTACCATACCGCATGTTCGGAATTAAATGGGTTTTAGAGGAGGAAGCAAGGAATGGTATAGGAACAACAAAGAGAAGAAATATGTTCATGTGGACTTGATAAACAAGGAAAGCCTAGCAAAGAAAGAACCGCGAATGTTGGCCAAGATCATGGCGTTACATCTTCATTTCATCTTCCGAGACATGGTAGAATGCAATCTCGATTTAACAAGAGAATTCTATGCCAACTGGTCACCAAAAACCACAGGAAGCGAGGTCAAGATTCGGGGCCAAGTCTTACAACTCAATGCGGATTTCTTCAACTCCTTTCTTGGCTTGCCTATTGTTGATCCATCACCATTTAAAGAGATGTACAGTAGACCTACATATAGAGCTATTCGACACACACTCTGTGGAACAAGGTCCATGGCACAGTGGAGTAGACAAAAGGACACCGGATGACACAACACCTTCCCATATGCTACTTTGAATAGAGAAGCAAGAATATGGTTGCGCATAGCCAACTCTTGCCTAATTCCAGGGACTCAGTACACAAAGATAACACGAGATAGAGTGTGATTAGTATACGTATTTATGACGAATGTCCCTATCAACATTGGGGCAATTATTCAATCCACAATGCGGAAAGCTAGGCTACACAAGAGGTCCCACTTCAGCTTTGGCAACCTATTGACTGCAATACTAAGAAAGGAAGACATCGAAGAGGAACCGGCTGATCATAAACTCCCATACAACCCAAAGAAGGTTTATCTCACGAAGGTTAAAAATGCTGAAACCACGCATGGAGTAAACCTTACCACTTCGGAAAGGCATGCTCGAGATGAGAGTTTCTTTCGTCATCTTTATGGCATGACTCGGTTTACAATAATTAGCGGTTGCCATGTTCCAACTACTGTAGAGCTCCAACAGCTAGATTATGACTACCCAATGAATGAGCACGCGAAGACGATGTGTGGAGTAGGTACATATTTTGAGGAACCTATTGATGACGATGTGCCGACCGATGACGATCGAGGAATGCCAGACTCCGACGTGGATGAGAATTCTGATGGCGATGACTCTAATAATGATTCCGACGAAGGGGGTATGACCCCAGACATAGAGGAGGAGTTCGACTAACCAGGTTCTTCTTATTTATTTTCCACTAAGGTCAGTGGGTCCCGTCTAAGTGTGGGGTTCTGGTATTTGCATGTTGTACTTCTCTATCTGCATTTGCATTTATGTTTGTTTTGTTTTTCTTTTTAGTAGTTAATTTTTTATTAGTTAAATTTTTTTTTAACTTAACTTTGGATGAAATTATTCTAATAAGCAGCATGAGATTATGACAAGAGTTTGTGCTAAAATAATGATTATTGAGAACTTTAGGCTCTAATTGTGACTCACTGTGTGATATTGTGTGGTTTAATTCCTACATCTGTTGGGTCAAGAGTCTATGCTACTCCCAATAAAGTCGACCATGTGCCTTGTGTGTGAGAGGATATAGTATATTCTGTGTTTTTGGCTGATGCTAGAACTTGCCTGGTGTGTATGTAAAGCGAAAATAAGGAGTGCAAGTCTAGAAGATGATTTATGCATTTCTTTGGCAACGTAGACTTGTTTACCTTCTTTTTACCTACCCATGGACATTATCCTAGTTAACCCTTTGAGCCTTTAGCCTATTTTCTTTGACAACCTCATATGTAAGCCTAATCCATTTTTTCAAGACAATAATTTGATCCAAATTCCTAAGTGATTTAAAGTGTAAAGTCATGTGACAAAATAAGAGGAAATTGGGTGAGTATAATGCTTTAGAAGGTAATGGTGCTTGAATTTGTTATGAAAAAGAATTGCTATCATAAGAGGATTTATGAAAAGAAAAAAAGGGAAAGGAAAACTAAAAAGTTAGTTATGTTTAAAATTGAAAAACAAAAGTGGAAAAAAAGGGTGGTAGAATAAAAGAAAGTAGAAAGGTTGTTTGAAAGAAAAGTATTAATGGCATAATGTGATGTATTAAAGCACTTAGGAACATAGTCACTATTTCTGGCCAAAATAGTCCTACCCGTCCCTTAGCCTACCTTATGACCTGTAAAGACCTATTTGATCCTACGCTTAACATTCTGATATTTAGTGGAGCATTACACTAAGGGAAAGCCTATGGTCATCAGTCGTAACATTTGAATTCTTTGTGAGACCAAGAGCAAGGATACTCGTATACCCATGTTTCGATAAATATACTATACTTGTGAGTGATTATGGGTAATATATTGTGAGACACACATGGTTGATGAGTTTTGGGTAGTTGTGTATGATTCTCTATGCCTTAACTTTTGATAATACGAATTGACCATCATCACGAGTCTATGTTGCAGGTCGAATTGTTTCTACTAATGATCAGAAAACTACTCTTTGTTAATGATTGTTATGCCTGTCTTGATAAATATTTTGTGTTGTTACTGTGAAATCCCAAGTAGATGTTTAGATGGACATGATAGTTTGTTCGAGGATGAACAAAGCTTTAAGTGTGGGTGTTGATGATAGGCGAATTTATACGCCTAAAGTACTATATTTTACCCATATTTTAGCTAAGTTTTGAGTACAAATTATATAATTCATGCACTTTTAGTCCTTTTTCCTGTAAGTGAGCTAACAAACGTGATTAGCAAGTTTCCAGGAATAAATGATGCAGATTTCAGAATTTTATGGATCACTTGACGCCAAAGAAAACTTCACGAAAGAAGGAAGGGAAAGCTTGGACGCCAAGGACCAAAAGTGGCACATGGAAAACCCGTCCCAGGCAAAAACAACAATTCCGAAGACTTTGGGGACTAGCAGTAACTTAGTAGGATTAGGATAATGATACATTAACCTAGTAGGATTGGGTTAACTAATGCATTAGTAGGATGTTTTAAATACCCTATTTTTCTAGAGATTTTTATTCATTCCCCCATTCCATCAATTCCCATCAATCCACCATCCATCCATCCATCAAAACAATTCTCCACCACCCTCATCCCTATTCCATCCTTCCCCTTTCTTTATTATTTCATTGTTGACATTATTTTTCATCTATTCGACTTTTAATTTTACAACAAGAGAATCGCTATTTTGCAAGGAATTCACGCCTAAAGCCATACCACACCATACTACACGTGATATCTTTACTTTGGTATAATAATAATGTCTATTGTGATTTCCTTAGCACTCATGGGTAACTAAACTTCTCTGTTGGGGTTATGGAAGCCTTATGAGATACTATCTAAGGCTATGAGTTTGTGAATTCGTGACACGTATGTTGCTTATATCATTATTCTCTTCATCTTAATGCAAATTCTTATGGCTGCAGACGCATAGAATAACGCCAGTATAGCATTAACTTGTTCGAAAGAAAAGTTATATGTCTGGAAAAGAGATAATGTCAAGGTAATAGGGCACCAACCCCTATCAAAAAGTTAGTGCCGCAACTGGATTAACCTCTTGGAGAATTTGTACCGTTAGACACGCTTTAAGCTCGAAAGAATTAAAGTGAAATAGTCCTTGTTAAGGTCGAAAGACGCTTGGATTTACCATAGAATACAATTCACTATAAGCACATGCATGTCTGAAGTCTGCATAACTCATAGCCAATAGAGACGTATAACTCATAAGGTGGACATAACCCTAACTCTCAATTCTCATTGTTTTACATCTTACTAAACATTCTTTCTTTTTACTTTGCTATTTTCTGTTTTTACTTTACTATTTTGATTACATTATTTGCACATCAAAATCCCCCCTTTCACGAGACTTGCACCAAAAGTTTAATAATCTTTGCTTACTTATTGACCAGCTATTCTCTGTGGGATCGATACCCAACCCAGTTGGGTTATATATCTGACAACGACCGCTTTACACTCCTACGAGAGCTGTAGATTGAGCGTTATCAGCTTACCACTAAGCACTATTGGATCGACCGCTATAGGCACCGCCGAGCGATGTAATCGTTGCAACTTACTGCCTCACACGACAAATGTTATAACTTTTCACTTGGGTATCGGATTAAGGCGAAATTAAAATCGTTGGAAAGCTGACTCAGTTATCTACAATTTGGTGGAGTTTTGATCTAAAAAATTTCATCTATATCAAAGGTTATACACGTTCAAATTAGACCCTTGTTGAATCGATTACCAAACTCTGGACGAATCAAAGATTCTTATCTCAACTTTGCTCTCAGTAAATTCCATGAACATCTTTCACTTCGAGAGAACTTCATAAACTAGGATAAAAATCACGACACATGAATCAAAATATAAATTATGGGATTTGAGTTTTGACACATAGGAACGACGGTTCAATTTCTAGCTAAAAAATGTGGGTTGTTACATTATCTCCCCATTGGGATCATTCGTCCCCGAATGATGGGTAGGATCTCGTTGAATCTCGAAATGTATGAAGTAAGGAATGTAACGTCAGATTGAACATTTTATTTTCCTTAAGGGAATTTGAAAAGGCATCAAAAGAGTTTTATGATAATCCCCTAGTGAATCGTATACGCACGAAGCGTGAGTTGATAAGGATTGACATAGAGATGACCTTGCACATGATTCATGATCATCACAACGTAAGACATGAGTTTATTTGGTGATAATAGGACTGATTATATCAGTACAATCATGAAATGACATTTCGCGGAAGATAGGAATTAGAAGTATTCTCTACCTTACAAGATACAATGAATAGACCTAAAACTTAGAGACACTACTCAAACATGCCCCTAATAATAAATAACATACTTCATCATTTCCGACTTAAAATTCTCCCATAACGCATCTAACCACAAGAGTTTGAGTCCCACTGTATAGTACTTCCATGTTGAAGCCTAACCTGAAGTTAAAAGGGGGCTAACTTAATGTACAAGATCCTGTACTCTACATCACATTAAGAAATTACCTTACCTCATCACTATAACCCAACAATCTCAAGTCTTAATTCAAGAAACAATAACCACATGGCTCATTGGTTTGTGTTTTCATCAATCACAATATTCAAGCTTATCATTACTACACCCACTTAATGGCTATCTCCACTAAGACCATCAAATTCAATCATTCTCATAAGATTTTCTCCATATATCTCCTTTCTAACTATTTCACGTAACGAAAGTTCATCTCCTTATTTCCCCCTTAACCTATAACCTTATCTAAAGAAATCACATCAAACTTTTCACACTCTAGAACATCTACTCACCTACCTAAAACATTACTATGCTTCCACAACCACCATCCTACTAACATACGGAGGGTCATTGAGGGACCCAAGCATAAGAATTACAAATAGGAGAAAATTCAGGAACTACCTTAATTCACTATCTCCCTCTTAGGTCAAAGTCACGATCCTAGACTTGCGAACATATTCCCTTATCAAATAAATAACCACAACTCTCAACAAAATAAGGTATCACCATACACATAAACGCTAAACTCCTTTTTTTTAATTATACTCTATAGGCATTTCTTTCAAAGAACGCTACTCTTAATTTTTATCCTATATAGCCATCAAGTTAAAACTCATAGTCTTATGAGCATACCTATCCTCACCCTTATTACATAAAAATCCAATCCATTCCACTTAACATTCCAACATAAGAATGCTAATCACATAAGCTACAACATAATAAGATTTTGTAAAACTATCCCAAAGGCACATACCGTCTACCTATATTCCCTCAATTCAGATCTAAAGAACATCACACAACAACTCTTTAGTATTTTCCATACTATCGAATTCAAGAACAGGAACTAGGTGCACAAAATAATTACACACATAAAACTTAATCTAACAACATGCTATGTAGGGGTTCAACTTATTCTCCTTTACCCACGTTCTTATCTACTTACTGAATCAACTGTAATTCATTGTTATAACACTAGTCTCATGGATATACGTATATATAAATAATCATTATCCACTCCTATTTTGGAAGAAACCAACCTAGGTTATTCCAAATATTTTATCAAGCCCACTAATTCCTTTCCACAAGACACACATTAACGATCTTCAGCTACTGTTTCCACTACTACACTCCACATCTTATTGTCTAATGACACCAATAATGTGAAGCATGCCAAATACATACCCATCACGGGAGAAAATCTATAACATACTTGTAACAATATCTAGCGAGGTCTCTACATCCTGGAGGTTAGATAAGGTATATAAACAATTGTGAACACCACCGGCAGCTGAAGTAGTACCCTTATGAGGAAACGATGTGGATGTGACTTCGGAGTTAGATCTCCCTATATTCCATCCAGTTGAGGGATAGTCCCTCTGAAAATGGCCTACTTAGCAGCATGAATAACACATCCGAATCTCAGAATAACACTTCCCCTAATGATTTCTCCCACAATTACTACAATGAGGACATGACCTAAAAGGCTGAGTCATATTCTCTTGGGACTAGGTGCCATAAGCTCCAAGCCTATCTCCTGACTGAAAACGCTATTCACCCGAAGGCCTGGGCTCAGGTTCACTTTCTAACGACTGAGCCTTGCTCCAAAACTTCTTTTTAGAACACTTATTTGCCCAATTACCACCTTGGTGATGACTGTTATTTTGATCTGTGGACCCAACTCTCTTAGTTTCTCTTTCTTTTTCCTTACCTCAACCAACCTCTTCTTTTGCTTTTCTACCTACTACTTATGAATGGACAACCTAGAGAAATGCATATATTTATTCAGCATCACTCCCTTGTATTCCAACACCAGATCATCTAAGAGGCCAGATACAAACTTTTTCATGCAATCTCTCATGTTACCCCCTAATTCGGGAGCATAATGGGATAGCTGGGTGAAATTTAATGCATAATCGTTTACCCTTATCTTTCCTTTCTTTACATTCATAAATTTTTTAGCCTTTTCTTCCCTCAATTCCTGGGGAAAGAAGCAATCTAGGAAGGCCTCTACAAACTTACCCCATATAGAAGGCTCAACATCACTACCATTTGAATCCTCCCATTCATTATACCATTGATTGTTCAAATCCTTTAACTGATAGGCTTCCAACTAACTCCCCTCAACCTCATTCGCATGCATAACTTTAAATGTTTTCTCCAATTTATCAATGAACCCTTGGGGGTCCTCCTCAACCTTTGTGCCAGTAAGGGTGGGTGGGTTTAGCCTCATGAATTGACCAACCCATGTAACCTTAGATGAACCAAATACAGAATCCATATCTTCAGAATGACGGGTTTGAGAGTCCACTAGCTGAGCAATCAGATAGATGGACTGTCGGAATTTAGCATTCGAAACGAAGGCTGGGGATGGTTAACACCGGTCTATAGGGCCAGAGATGGACTATTCGTAACTGGAAAAACTCCCAGAGTAGCAATAAAATCTGGGGTACGAGCTCTATTATGGGTCCTCATTCCATGCGTAGGACAAACATCCTTAGCTTGGGCATTTTGTTCATTGGATCTATAGTGAGGCATGATAATTTTTCTGAAATATAGGAAATAGTTGGTTAGAGGACATTCATACTATATGGAATGAACCAAATCATGAAAATAAGAGAGACATTTCTAAACGCCTTATAGCCTCTTACTTATAAGTGTGGCGCACTACACACCCATAAACAGGACTCTACCCGACATGATTTCGCAGACACCCTGGGACAACATATAATTTCACCAAAACAATTCCATGGTACATACTTTTTGAAACAATATCAAAACTCTTCTTTATAAACATGATTGGGGATGTTTAAACATGATAAAATAGTAAATCTTATGCCCATGGTGTTTAGAGTAGTCTCATATACCTTAGACTACTTAGTTCGAAGAATAGGATACGAATCTTGATTTTGTTTCTTGGAAATCTTGAACTTAAAGTATAGATTCTTGATATTTGGGATGGAGGTTAGGGTTTAGTTCTTGATAGATTTGAGTGAATTTGGGAATATCATGTCCAAAATACCAGACTGCCCCTTGGAATTAAAAGTTTTTGCAGAAATTCCAATTTTGAGGATCACCCTGAGCGCTGTTGATGCCATCGCTATGGGCACCGCCGAGCGATGTAATCGCAGTCACCTACTATTTTGAAAAATCCCAACTTTGAGGTTTACTTCTGAGCGCTATTGGTTCCACCGCTATAGGCACCACCGAGCGGTGTAATCACGATAGTTTACCGCCTAACACGAAAAATGCTATAACTTTTCACTCGAGTATCAAATTAAGGGGAAATTGGTATCTTTAGAAATCTGACTCAATTATCTAAAATTTGGTGTGTCTTGATATGAAAAATTAAAATTATATCAAAATTTATACACGTTCATTGTATACCTTTGTATAATTGAATACCAAACTTTGGATGAAACAAAGATTCTTAGCTCAACTTTGCTCTCAATAAATTCTATGAACATCTTTCACTTTGAGAGAACTTCATAAACTAGGATAAAGATCATGACAAATGAATTAAATTATGAATCATGGGATTAAGTTTTGCACATATAGGAACGATGGTTCACTTTCTAGCTCGTAAATACGGGTTGTTAAAGATCCACAATTTATATCAAGAAATTATTGTTACTCATTATATATTAAATTAATATTACTTGATTGAAAAATGAAAAAAAAAAGATTTTATGATTTTTTTATTTTAGTATCAAACACAGTTGTTTTTTAATAAATATGCGGGTCGGGTGGATTGAAAATATGTGTGCGGTGGGATAGGTTGAAATCTTTACGGGATTGAACCACAACCGCACCATTTGCCATGTCTAGGTACATAACATCAACTTCTAAATGAAAATGGTGCTAGTAGCTAAGGAAAGGATTTTTCCAACATGTGAGGAGGCTTATAACTATCAAGGTATAAAAAAGTCTGATTAATATCCCTTCTAAATTATCTAAGTGAGTTGGCATGATAGTATAACTCTATTATATAAGCCAATAGTCATAGGACTATCACAACATCTAATTATTGTACCAAAGGCAGCCAAATATGTACAACACTGCTAGTGAACCAACAGTGTAGTTAATTATTGTACGAAATGTTACTTAAATTATACTTCAAACCCAAACATTTTATTTATTGAGAAATATCTATCTACCTATTAACTTTTATGATTCACTAATTCGTGTCTTTAATTTAAAAGAAAAGGGCTTCCAGTACACCATTTTGTTTTTCCCATTCCTTTTCTTATCTGTTCTTTATTAGTTTTCTTTCTTCTTCTTTTCTACGTCTCTTCTCTTATTTTCACCTTTTATTACTTTGTTTATTTTATATCATTCTATTTGATGATAGGCGAATTTACACGCCTATAGCATTAGATTTTGCCCATATTTTAGCCAAGTTCTGAGAACAAATTACATATTTCATGCACTTTTAGTCCTTTTTCCTGTAAGTGAGCTAACGAACATGATTAGCAAGTTTTCAGGTATAAATGATGCAGAATTCAGCATTTTATGGATAACTTGATGCCAAAGAAAGCTTCACGAAAGGAGGAAAACAAAGCTTGGATGCCAAGGACCTAAAGTAACGCATGGAAAACCTGTCCCGGGCAAAAACAGCAATTCTGAAGACTTTGAGAACTAGCAGTAATTTATTAGGATTAGGATAATGATACATTAACCTAGTAGGATTGGGTTAAGTAATTCATTAGCTTAGTAGGAATAGGATATGGGTATTATAAATACCCTATTTTTCTAGAGATTTTATATCATCTTTCAATCTTTCTATTATTCAATCTTCTACTTCTAAGACATTCTTCTATAATTCTACAACTCTTCTAATTCTTCCATTAATTCTACTTTTTATTCTTCTTCTGTTCATCTATTCAATTCTTAATTTACGCAACAAGAGAAACGTTACTTGCAAAGAAAGTCACGCCTAAACACCTACCACACTTTGCTACACGAAATCTTTATTGTGGTATAATAATAATGTCTATTGTGATTTCCTTCGCACTCATGGGTAACTAAACTTCTCTGTTGGGGTTATGGAAGTTGTATGAGATACTATCTATTGCTATGAGTTTGTGAATTCGTGACATGCATGCTTCTTATATCATTATTCTCTTCATCTTAATCTAAATTCTTTGTGATTGCGAACGCATAGAATACGCCAGTATAGTATTAACTTGTTCGAAAGAAAAGTTATATGTCTGGAAAAGAGATAATGTCAAGGTAATAGGGTCCCATCCCCTATTAAATAGTTAGTGCCGTAACTGGATTAACCTCTTGGAGAATTCGCACCATTAGATACGCTTTAAGCTCGAAAGAGTTAAAGTGAAATTGTCCTTATTGAGGTCGAAAGACGCTTAGATTTACCATCGAATACAATTCTCTATAAGCACATGCATGTCTGAATTTTGCTCAACTCATAGCCAATAGAGACGTACAACTCAGAAGATGGACATAACCCCAACTTCTCAATTCTCATTGTTTTACATCTTACTAAACATTCTTTCTTTTTACTTTGCTATTTTCCGTTTTTACCTTATTACTTTGGTTACATTATTTTGCACGACAAAACTCCCCCCTTTTTACGAGACTTGCACTAAAAGTCTAGTAATCTTTGCTTACTTGTTGACCAAGCTATTCCCTGTGGGATCGATACCCAACCCAGTTGGGTTATATATTTGAAAACGACCGCTTTACACTCCTACGAGAGTTGTAGATTGAGCGTTATAAAAAATTGGCGCCATTGCCGGGGAATACGAGTGTCAATTAAGTTTGTGATAATTAGTAGATCCTTTGGTCAAAGATTCTCGTACTTTTACTTTTAGTTTTTGTTTTTGTTCTCTGTAGGTTTTTATTCAGTGCATGCCCCATACTCGAAGTTCTGGTCAACCGTTATTACCTATCAATCCTGAACCACAACGTATTGGTAGAATGGAGGCACAACACAAAATTGAAAGGATGGCTTCTCAACAGGAACATGCGAGACTAGCTGCTCTAGCCACCACTCAAGTGCATCAACAGAATATTGATAACCCTGGGCGAGCAATAAATCCTGACGACGAGGACCTAGGTGATGATGACTTACTAAAACCTAGGCATGCTGCTGAGATCTCAACACCTGCCAACAGAAGAGATCGTCAAGCTAGGTTTAGGCCTGAACGCCGAGCTATGCAACTAGCTTTTAACGATGATGATGAAGATCTTGACGGAGCCGGAGCCACAGGAGCCATTATTCCTCCACCATTAGCACCCGGAGCCAAGTTCAACATCATAAGCTCCATGATTCAGTTATTGCAATTCAAGGGATTATTTGGTGGACTAGCAGGCAATGATCCGAATATAAATCTCATCAACTTTATTTCTACATGCAAGTCGTTTGACAATCCTAGTGTTGGTCAGAATGCAATTCAATTACGTCTATTTCTATTGTCTCTGTCTGGGGAGGCAACTCTATGGTTGAATGGGCTGACTCCTAATTCTATTACAAATTGGAGGCAATTGAGAGATGCTTTCCTAGAAAGATTCTTTCTGCCATCCAAAAGAGCGCAATTGAGAGATGAAATCAGCAACTTCCATCAGCTGCCCACTGAAGCTCTTCATGAAACATGGGAGAGGTTCAAGACAAAGCTAGTGAGATGCCCAAACCATCACATGACTAATTTTCACCTAATGGAGATATTATATAGAGCCTTGAATTCAATAACTAAACTAGTGGTGGATAATGCGGCTAGAGGATCTTTTATAGACCTCACCTTTGGTCAAGCAAGCAATATGCTAGATCGTATGACGAAGCAAAGTAGAGCTTGGCATACCAGGGATTCTGAGGTAGCAAGCCCCACTTTATCTATTGGCATGACTGTAGACCAAAGAAGAAGACAAGAAAAACGTGATCAAGATATGGTGCACATAAAAATACAAGTGGATCTTCTTACAAAGCATTTATTATTAGGGAAGACCGAAAAAGTGAAATCTATTGCGTCAAAAGGAAGAGACAAATCTGATTTAGAAGAATAGGCCAACTACTTGAACAATCAGGGGGGTTTCCGAGGGAATACCCAAGGAAACCAAGGTCGGAACTTTTATGATAAATCTGGAAACAAGGACCAAGGTAGTTGGAAGAACAAGAATGAAAAGAGTGGTTTGTACGTTCCCCCTAGAAGACGTGATGCCACCACATCTAGTTCTGGAAGTATGGAAGACATGATGGCTAAAATATTGAAAGGAGTGGAAGCAACGAGCGTGGGAGTAATGGAGGTAGTTAATGATTTGTCCTCTATGAAACAATTAGTTGATTCTCATTCCACTTCAATCAAGCAAATAGAGCAGCAATTGAGCCAACTTTCAGCAGCACTCAATCAAAGAAAGGCTGGCACTTTACCTAGCAATACTATGCAAAATCCAAGGAATGATGGTTCATGCATGGCCATCACTACCCGAAGTGGTAAGGTGCTGGAAACTTCAGCAAAAAGCAAGCAAGTGGTTGACGAAGTAGTGGACATTGATGATAAGGCGAAAGGAGAAGATGCCGCTGCAACTAATCCTATCGTCAACGACGTCAATCCCAACAATTTACAACCTAAAAAAGCTGAAAAACGGATGCAAGAGGAGAATAAAACCGTGGAGAGAACAGTTCCATACCCACCACCACCTTTCCCTCAAAGATTGAAGAAGGTGGCAGATGATACAAAGTTCAGCAAATTCATAACTATGTTAAAGCAACTATCCATTAATGTTCCATTGGTGGAAGAACTTGACGAAATGCCTGGGAATGCAAAATTTATGAAGGATCTTTTGACAAAAAAGCGGGCAGAAGAAGGCTGACCCCGACACTTTCACTATTCCTTGCACCGTTGGATCTGTGAATTTTGCCAAAGCATTATGCGACTTAGGAGCCAACATCAATTTGATGCCATTATCTATCTATAAGAAGTTGGGGTTGGGTGATCCTACTCCAACCAACATAAGGCTCATAATGGCGGATAGGTCAGTAAAACGACCTGTTGGTATTCTATGTCATGTCTTGGTAAAGGTTTCTTCATTTATCTTTTCGGCAGACTTCATTATTTTGGATTGTGAGGCAGACTCAGAAGTTCCCATAATCTTGGGGCGTCCTTTCCTTGCTACGGGAAGCATGCTTATTGATTTAAGAGCTAATGAGCTTTCGTTTCGAATAAATGACGAAGTAGTTCGCTTTGATGTTTGCAAATCAATGAAGCAACCCAAAGATCTGAGTGTATTTTTGGTGGCTGATGTTTTCTTTGATGATGAGAAAGAATTACTTGAAGAAGAGCAAATTATTGATGACCCTTTGGTGGTTGTGCTCATGAATGGAGAGAATGAGGATGCTGAAAATTGTGAAGAAGTTATTGGTGCTCTATCAGGATTGGGGACATATCGCTATGCTCCCAAGAAGCTGGACCTTGATCTTAAGAATTGACCCACACCACCAGCTAAGCCATCAATTGAAGATCCACCCACATTAGAATTCAAGGAGCTTCCTAGACATTTAAAGTATGCATTCATAGGAAGCGGAAACACACTTCCAGTCATTGTTGCAGCAGATTTGGCTGAGCAACAAGTTGCAGCTCTCATTGCTATTCTACGAAAGTATATTAGAGCCATTGGATGGACCATTGCGGATATTATTGGTATTTCACCTGGGATTTGTACACATAAAATTCAGCTTGGAGAGAATTGCACATCCACCATTGAGCATCAAAGACGTCTAAACCCACCTATGCAAGAAGTGGTGAAGAAAGAAATTATCAAGTGGTTAGACACGGGGTTTGTGTATCCAATCTCTGATAGAACATGGGTAAGCCCGGTACAATGTGTTCACAAGAAAGGAGGCATGACGGTGGTCGCGAATGCGAAGAATGAGCTTATTCTACTCAGACCCGTCACTGGACGGAGAGTATGCATGGACTACCGAAAGTTCAATTCTTGGACACTCAAAGATCACTTTCCAATGCTAATTATGGACCAAATGCTAGATTGATTAGCGGGGAAAGGATGGTTTTTCTTCTTAGACGGCTATTCAGTCTATAATCAAATTTGTATTGCACCCGAAGACCAAGAGAAGACAATGTTTTCATGCCCATATGGTACGTTTGCCTTCAAACGTATGCCATTCGGGATATGTAACGCACCAGCCACCTTTCAACGTTGTATGATGTCAATTTTTTCTAATATGGTTGAAGACACTTTGGAGGTATTTATGGATGACTTTTCAGTTGTTGGTGAGACTTTTGAAGCGTGCTTGGCAAACCTAAGTATGGCGTTGCAAAGATGTGTAGAATTCAACCTAATGCTGAATTGGGAGAAGTGTCACTTCATGGTAAAAGAAGGAATCGTTCTTGGGCACAAAATCTTTGAAAGAGGAATTGAGGTTGATAGAGCAAAAATCGATGTCATTGAGAAGCTACCGCCTCCAATTTCGGTGAAGGGAGTTCGTAGTTTTCTCGGCCATGCAGGTTTCTATCGTCGGTTCATCAAAGACTTCTCCAAAATTGCTTGTCCATTGTGAAAACTCTTGGAGAAAGATGCAAAGTTTGACTTCAATGAAAATTGCTTAAAGGCATTCGAATTCCTCAAAGGAAAACTCATTGAAGCCCCTATCATGGTAGCACCAGATTGGTCTCTCCCGTTCAAAGTCATGTGTGATGCTAGTGGTGTAGCCATTGGATCTATGCTTTGTCAGAGAAAGGAGAAATTATTTTATCCTATCTACTATGCGAGTAAGGTCCTAAATAAAGTCCAAAGGAACTACACTGTGACAGAACAAGAGCTCCTAGCGATTGTGTATGCGTTTGAGAAGTTTTGTGCCTATCTACTGGGTACTAAAGTGATCGTTCAGATAGACCATGCAGCTCTTAGGTATCTAATGACAAAGAAGGATGCAAAACCAGGATTAATTCGATGGGTATTTCTGCTGCAAGCGTTTGATTTTGAAGTTAAAGATAGAAGAGGTTGCGGGAACCAAGTGGCCGACCATCTATCTAGACTCGAGAACGAGCATGTAGCGCAGCCTGATATCGAGATTGATGATGCATTCCCTAATGAGGATATCCTAGCGACGATAACAGAAAAGTTACCATGGTATGCCGACTTTGCAAATTCTGTGGTGAGTAATGTATTACCTGCCAATTTATCATACCATCAAAAGAGGAAGTTTATGCATGATGTGCAACACTACTATTGGGATGAGCCATATTTGTTTCGACGATGTGAGGATGGTATCATTCGATGATGTATATCCCATGTAGAGGTGCCTACTATATTGGAAGCATGCCACACTTCCCAAGTTGGGGGACAACACAGGTAATCGGACAGCGAGGAAGGTATTGCAAAGTGGATATTATTGTCCTTCGATATTCAGAGATGCCTACGACTTTGTGAGAAGATGCGACCAGTGTCAGCGACAAGGTGCTATTTCGAAACACCATGAGATGCCCATGTCGAAAATCCTTGAAGTAGAACTCTTTGACGTATGGGGTATTGATTTCATGGGTGCATTCGTAAATTCATTTGGAATGAAGTACATCCTAGTTGCTGTAGATTATGTATCAAAATGGGTTGAAGCTGTAGCGTTGGTAGACAATGAGGGAAAGCGTGTTGTAGCATTCTTAAAGATAAATATCTTCTCTCGCTTTGGAGTAACATGTACTATCATAAGCGATGGAGGATCTCACTTCAGCAATAAGCTATTCAAATCAGTGTTGGCAAAATATGGTGTCAAGCAACATAAGGTAGCCACGCCTTATCACCCACAAACCAGCGGACAAGTAGAGGTTTCCAACAGAGAGATCAAGCAAATCCTTCCTAAAATGGTAAATGCTAATAGGAAAGATTGGTCTCGGAAGCTGGACGATGCACTATGGGCTTATAGAACTGCATTCAAAACACCAATTGGCATGTCCCCGTACAAACTAGTTTATGGGAAGGCCTGTCACTTGCGCATTCAGCTTGAGCATAAGGAATTGTGGGCTTTGAACTGGTATGATGCAATGAATCTGAGATTGAAGCAACTGAACGAGATGGATGAATTCCGTCTATATGCTTAAGAAAGATCGGATCTCTACAAGGAGCGGATGAAAAAGTATCATGATTAGCGGATTGTTCGACGAAACTTTCAAAAGGATGATATGGTACTTCTCTTCAATTCCAGAATGAAGTTATTCCCAGGTAAGCTAAAGTCCAAGTGGTCTGGTCCATACAAAGTTAACCAACTCTACTCGTCTGGAGTAGTTGAGTTGGAAGACACTAATGGTGTTTTCTTCAAGGTGAATGGCCAATGAGTAAAACCATATATCGGTCCTCTTGATTCGATAAATTATATGGCCATCACTTATCTCGACGAAGTCTAAGTACTCGAGATAGCCATGTCATGCCGCGACAATAAATCAAGCGCTAGATGGGAGACAACCCATCGTTTTTCATTTTTTGTCTTATTACGTGTTTTCTTTTGATAAATAAAAATCCAAAAAGAAGAGTTATGCCACAACCAAAACTAAGGCGCTTGATGGGAGGCAACCCATCGTTCTGGTCGTCTTTTTTGTGTTTGAGTAAATGTAGGTGCAAGACGTGTACAACGAGGATGTCAGTTTCAAATTTTTATTTGGACGTATTGCATGTTAAAGGTTATAAGTTAGGAATGAAGAAGCAAAAGGCTATGGATTGAGCATTGCTCATGAAAATATAGGCATCGAACAAGGCTAGGCCTAGGTAAAACTAGGCCACGAACAAGGCAAGGCCTATAATATGGCCTAAGGTCTCGGAATCTAGTGTGCCATAGCATAGGCACCGCCCATGCCCAAGTATACCATAGCATAGGTGACGCCTATGCTAATGCCTTTTGTCTCTGAATCTCATATGCAAAGTGAAAGACGCCGCCTATGCCTAGGAATGCCATGGCGTAGGCTCCGCCTATGCTAGACAATGCTTTGCAAAAGACGCCGCTTATGCCAAGCATAGGCAAAGCTAAGGCCGCCGCCTATGGTCACTTCTTGTCTACAAATCCGATTTTAAATAGGTCAAAACCCGACCCAACCTTTTCCTATAAATATGAGACTTAGTCTAGAACTAAAAACACATTGGAAACCTAGCTTATGTGCCGCCTATAGCCTCCATACTCTCAAAAATTTTCCTTTTACTCTTTTTCTTCTCAAGAACATCATCCAAAGGCATCAATCAATCTCAGGTACAATGGCACCCAAAGCAAGACAAGGCAAAGATAAGGCTACCACTTACCAAAAAGGTAAGAAAAGAGGCCGAAAAGAGCAAGGAGAATCATCTTTGATGCAATTACCACGCCGCATGTTTGGAATTAAATGGGTTCTTTAGGAGGAAGCGAAGGAATGGTATAGGAACAACAAGGAAAGAATATATGTTCATGTGGACTTGATAAACAAGGAAAGCCTAGCGAAGAAGGAGCCGCGCATGTTGGCCAAGATCATGGCATTACATCTTTATTTTATCTTCCGAGACATGGGAGAATGTAATCTCGATTTGACAAGAAAATTTTATGCCAACTGGTCGCCGAAAACCACAGGCAGCGAAGTCAAGATTCTGGGCCAAGTTTTACAACTCAATGCAGATTTCTTCAACTCCTTTCTTAGCTTGCCTTCAGTCGATCCATCACCATTCAAAGATCTGTACAGTAGACCTCCATATAGAGCAATTCGACACACACTTTGTGGAACTAGATCCATGGCAAGGTGGAGCAGACATAAAGACACCGGATGACACAACACCTTTCCATATGCTCCTTTGAATAGGGAAGCACGGATATGGTTGCGTATAGTCAATTCTTGCCTTATTCCAGGGATACAATACACCAAGATAACAAGATATAGAGTGTTCCTGGTATATGCATTGATGATGAATGTCCCTATCAACATCGGGGCAATCTTTTGCTCCACAATGCGGAAAGCTAGGCTACACAAGCGGTCCCACTTCAGCTTCGGCAATCTGTTGACTGCAATCTTGAGGAAGGAAGACATCGAAGAGGAACCAGCTGATCATAAACTCCCACACAACCCGAAGAAGATTGACCTCACAAAGGCCAAAGATGCTGAATCAACACATGGCGTCAACCTTACTACAGCAGAGAGACATGCTCAGGATGAGAGTTTCTTTCGCCATCTTTATGGCATGACTCAGTTTACAATTATGAGCAAAGGTCGTGTTCCAACTGCTGCAGAGCTCCAACAGCTGTATCATGACTATCCAATGAATGTGCATACAAGGGAGATGTGTGGAGTAGGTACATACTTTGAGGAACCTCTTGATGATGATGTGTCGACCGATGATGATCGACGAATGCCAGACTCCAACGTGGAGGAGAATTCTGATGACGACGACTCCCATGATGATTCCGACGAAGGGGGTATAACCCCTGACATAGAGGAGGAGTCCGAATGACCAGGTTCTTCGTATTTATTTTCCACAGAGGGTAGTGTGTCTCGTCTAAGTGTGGGGTGGTAGTATTTGCAGGCTATACTTCTCTATCCGCATTTGCATTTATGTTTGCTTTTGTTTTTTGTTTTTTCGTTTTTAGTTTTAGTTTTTTTCATTTTTCGTTTTTTTTAGTAGTTAAATTTTGTTTTTACTTAGCTTTGCATGAAATTATTCTAATAGGCAGCATGAGATTATAACAAGAGTTTGTGCTAAAATCAATACTATTGAGATGTTTAGGATCTAATTATGACTCACTATGTGATATTGCGTTGTTCATTTCCTTCATCTGTTGGGACAAGAGTCTATGCTACTTCCAATAAAGACGACCATGTGCCTTGTGTGTGTGAGATAATAGTGTATTTTGTTCTTGTGGCAGATGCTAGAACTTGCCTGGTATGTATGTAAAGTGAAAATAAATAGTGTAAGTTTAGGAGATGATTTAGGCATTTCTTTGACAACCTATACTTGTGTACCATCATTTTACCTACCCGTGGACATTATCCTAGTTAGCCCCCTTTAAGCCTTTAGCCTATTTTCTTTGACAACCTCATATGTAAGCCTAATCCAGTTTTTTCAAGACCATAATTTGATCCAAATTCCTAAGTGCTTTAAATTGTAAAGTTATGTGACGAAATAAGAGGAAAATGGGTGAGTATGATGCTTTATAATGTATTGGTGCTTGAATTTGTTATGAAAAAAAAGTGCTATCATAAGAGGTATGTTATGAAAAGAAAAAGGAACGAAAAAAATAAAACTGAAAAGTTAGTTATGTTCAAAATTGAAAAACAAAAGAGGACAAAAGGGGTGGTAGAATAAAAGAAAAAAGAAAGGTTGTTTGAAAGAAAAGTGTTAATGATACAATGTGATGTATTAAAGAACTTAGGAACATAGTCACTATTTCTGGCCAAAATAGTCCTACCCGTCCCTTAGCCTACATTACAACCATCAAAAGACCTATTTGATCCTAAGCTTAGCATTCTGACATTTAGTGGAGCATTACACTAAGGGCAAGCCTATGGACAATAGTTGCAGCATATGAATTCTTTGTGAGAGCGAGAGCAAGGATACTTTTATACCCATGTTTGAAAAATATGCTATACTTATGAGTGATTATGGGTAATATATTGTGAGACACACATGGTTGATGAGTTTTGGGTAGTTGTGTATGATTCTTTGTGCCTTAACTTTTGAATATGAGTTGGCCACCATCACGAGTCTATGCTAGAGGTTAAATTGTTTCTACTAATAATTGGAAAACTACTCTTTGTTGATAATTGTTGTGCTTGTCTTAACGAATATTTTGTGTTGTTACTGTGAAACCCTAAGTAAATGTTTAGATGGACATGATATTTTGTTCGAGGACGAACAAAGCTTTAAGTGTGGGGTGTTGATGATAGGAGAATTTACACGCCTATAGCACTAGATTTTGCCCATATTTTAGCCAAGTTTTAAGAACAAATTACATATTTCATGCACTTTTAGTCCTTTTTCCTGTAAGTGAGCTAACGAACATGATTAGCAATTTTTCAGGTATAAATGATGCAGAATTCAGCATTTTATGGAAAACTTGATGCCAAAGAAAGCTTCACGAAAGGAGGAAAACAAAGCTTGGACGCCAAGGACCTAAAGTAACGCTTGAAAAACCTGTCCTGGGCAAAAACAACAATTCTGAAGACTTTGAGGACTAGCAGTAATTTATTAGGATTAGGATAATGATACATTAACCTAGTAGGATTGGGTTAAGTAATTCATTAGCTTAGTAGGAATAGGATATGGGTATTATAAATACCCTATTTTGCTAGATATTTTATATCGTCTTTCAATCTTTCTATTATTCAATCTTCTACTTCTAAGACATTCTTCTATAATTCTACAACTCTTCTAATTCTTCCATTAATTCTACATTTTATTCTTTTTCTGTTCATCTATTCAATTCTTAATTTCCGCAACAAGAGAAACGTTACTTGCAAAGAAAGTCATGCCTAAACGCCTACCACACTTTGCTACATGAAATCTTTATTGTGGTATAATAATAATGTCTATTCTGATTTCCTTCGCACTCATGGGTGACTAGACTTCTCTGTTGGGGTTATGGAAGCTGTATGAGATACTATCTATTGCTATGAGTTTGTGAATTCGTGACACGTATGCTGCTTATATCATTATTATCTTCATCTCAATCTAAATTCTTTGTGGTCGCAAACGCATAGAATACGCCAGTATAGCATTAACTTGTTCGAAAGAAAAGTTATATGTCTGGAAAAGAGATAATGTCAAGGTAATAGGGTCCCATCCCCTATTAAAAAGTTTGTGCCGTAACAGGATTAACCTTTTGGAGAATTCATACCATTAGATACGCTTTAAGCTCGAAACAGTTAAAGTGAAATATTCCTTGTTGAGGTCGAAAGACCCTTGGATTTACCATTGAATACAGTTCTCTATAAGCACATGCATGTCTGAATTTCGTACAACTCATAGCCAATAGAGACGTACAACTCAGAAGGTGGACATAACCCCAACTTCTCAATTCTCATTGTTTTACATCTTACTAAACATTCTTTCTTTTTACTTTGCTATTTTCCGTTTTTACCATATTACTTTGGTTACATTATTTTGCACGACAAAACTCCCCCCTTTTTACAAGACTTGCACTAAAAGTCTAGTAATCTTTGCTTACTTGTTGACCAAGCTATTCCCTGTGGGATCGATACCCAACCCAGTTGGGTTATATATTTGACAACGACTGCTTTACACTCCTATGAGAGCTGTAGATTGAGCGTTATCACTATTCCCTAGTTTTTTTTCTCCTTTTGTTGTTTTGTTTGTTTTCTTTCTTTCAATTTCTAAATTATTTTCTCTTTGTATGTATAATTTTGTACTTTATTTTTTATTTAGGTATTTAAGAAATTGGGGTTTCAAGAATGAGTGGTGGACTACGCGTTAAAGTCTCCAAGGGAAGTTAATTGGAAGGATGGAGGTTTAGAAGTTTTCTATTAAGAGGTAAGAATGAACTTTCATCTTCTTAAAAGAATTATAGATTTTTTTACTGCTTACTTCAAATTTTCTAGGAACGCAACATACAACAACAATAACAACAACAAACCTAGTTTATTTCATGGTGTTTTTTTTTACTTTTCTTAGATTAATTTTTGTATAAATTGAATGTCGAAGCCCAAGTGAAACACCCCAAATCTGGTACCTGAAACACTACATGGTTCTTATGACCCTAAGGGACCACATGCTAACCCATGACTGATATTTGTACCTGTACATTACATAATATACTTGTAGAATGCGGAAAACATAAATAATAGGCCATAAGGTTCAACTAAATAGAATATCTGATAAATACTAACGTCCATATAGGATAACAAATACCCAAAACAACTGAAAGTTGAATCTAAAATCTAAACTAAATATGAAAGCCTCTAAATACTGTTTGAAATAAGGAGTTGAAGGAACATGTCTCCAACTAACTCTGTCTAGCAAAACTGAACTGAAATAATGAATGAAATAAAATAATATCGTCCTCGAATGTATGAGGACTCACTGCAAAACTACGACTGGAATTCTACTGCTGATCTGGAACTCGTGTCTCTGAACCTACGGTATAACATGAAAGAAAGCACCATAGCGCAAATGCGTCAGTACGACTGGGAGTACTGAGTATACGATTGAGGTAGGCTAAATGCAAAAGGGTTTACATGCATGAACAATGCTAACTGAGTGACTGATATGAACATAAGAGTACAAACATGCATACATAGTAACTAAAATCATGAATACAAGATATCCGTATTTTGTACGCTAATACAAGGTTTACTGTTATCTAACATGACTGATACTGAAATTTTGATAACATGGATGACTGTGTCTGATAGTCTTGAATCTAATGGAACTACCTGAGTTCCATACTGTAAGTGAATTAACTGTAATTGACAGTCATGGTATACTGTAATTTGAAGAACTATTTGAGTTCTTTTACTGAGACTATTAAGGAAAATATGGGAGATAGTTTCTTAACCGACATGCCCCAATAACGCATATAGCTAGGTTGGGGTCCAATCTCTGCCCTGACTGGAAAAGGGTGTCAATATCGCACCACTGGTAAGGACAGCTGTGAGTGACCATTAGCTGGTAGGTACTCAAATGAGAATGGTGGAAACCCTAAAATAACAGGTTAAGCCACCTCATCAACCCTAATCTGGAAGGTTATGATGTCTCAACCTATGTTGGCTACATAGTTCTGGAACAAAAGGATGACTATTAAGAATCACACCCTAAATTTGCAGGGGAATTCCCACCCTTGGGTTCACTCGGTGCTAACTTCTACTCCCATCTGAAGAGGCTAAACATACTTTAACTAGCTATACATGGACTGGGTAACTGACTTCGGTTAACTGACGAAATAGTACTACAATCTAAGAATTTATTTAGATCATTAGATTTCTGAGATTTCCTAAGTCATATGACAGACTGAGTTCTATAGATCATGGCTTGACTGAGATTATCGTCAAAAAATGACATGGCTCAAGGAACACAACTATATTTTTTGGGTACTAGTACCCCCAAGACTCGATGGAAGGAAACTGACACATATAACTAACTTGATGGTAAAATGGAGTCCACAATTCACCATAACATAAGTAGGGGATTTCACACTAAGCATAGTTCTCAACATCTTACGTATGGAAGGGAAATTCATACTACATGTGTATACATGCATAGCTTCAATATCATTCTCAATCCACATCACAACAATGACGCATATCAATCACATGGAATTCATGTGAAATCATAAAGCATAGAGCATGGACTTGTCATTTAAGAACTATTAAATCATGTGACACAAATCTTATCACCTTAAGCATTTTATCAAACACTTTGCATGCATTCTTTTAGCTTAGGTGTGTTTTCACGAATTTCCCCATTTTAAACCACATAAAGTTCATGGATTTCAACTAAAGAACACATATACTTTATGAAAACACCTTTAGATATCATCTTGAAACTTAAACAATAATCATCAACATGTGCATGGTTATATCACAACAAGAAAATCACAATATAATATTTCAAACATGGTTCTTGAGCTCTATGAATGAAATGGATCCATAGATGAACACTACACATACCTTAGATGGAAGATTCTTGATGATTGATGGAGAAATTTGCTCGAATTTAAATCCCCAATTGAAAATCCTAATGTGTTCTTGAGAGGATTTTGTGAGAAAGAGTATGTTTTGGTGAAATAAGGTCTTAATTCAATATTTATGGAATATATGTAGGGGTGGAAAGATGATCCAAATAATCTTTCGGAGAGATCACGTTTTTCCCCGTTTGTGACCTGGAAACTCACCGCAATGTGGTGGAATCATGGAGAGACACTGGAAATTGACAAACATCATTTTGGCTTATGGCGCAATGCACCACTTTCTTAAATGACGTTGTTGAAACTTTAAATCGCCATAACTTCTTCACTGAGTGTCCGTTTTAGGCGAATTTGGTATCGATGGAAAGCGTATTCAATTGAGGGTTAAATCTGAAAAAATTCCACATATAAACCAAGTTATTCTCGTTCAAACATGACCTATGTGAAATCATAAACGAAAATTTGGTGGATTAAAAAGATCTTAGCTTGGCTTACTCTAAGTGACTCTTATGAATGTGCTTAACACATCATAAGATCTATTATCACTAGGATACTCATCCTAATTCATGTAATCCAATATGAATCACAGGATAGGAGATTTCATGTGTAGGAATAACAGTTCATAAGACTCTACTAGATGCAACTTTAAGACTTCCTAGGACTCTATTGAACATTAGGCTCTGATACCAAGTTTTTAACACCCCAAATCTGGTACCCAAAATGCTACACGGTGCTGATGACCCCAAGGGGTCACAAGATAACCCATGACTGATATCAATACCTGTACACTGCATAATATACTTGTAGTATGCAGAAAATATGAACAATTGGCCATAAGGTTCAACTGAATAAAATATCTTATAAATACTAACGTCCATATAGGGTAATAAATACCTAAAACAACTCAAAGTTGAATCTAAAATCTAAAATAAATCTGAAAGCCTCTAAATACTATTTGAAATAAGGATTTGAAGGAACATGTCTCCAACTAATTCCGTCTAGCAAAACTGAACTGAAATAATGAATGAAATAAAATAATTTCATCCTTAAATGGATGAGGACTCACTACAACACTGCAACTGGAATGCTACTGCTTACCTGGAAGTCATGTCTCTAAACCTATGGTGTAACATAAAAGAAAGCATCATAGCGCAAATGTGTCAGTATGACTGGGAGTATTGAGTATAGAATGCGTTAGGCAAAATACAAAAGGGTTTACATGCATGAACAATGCTAATTGACTGACTGATATGAACGTACGAGTATAAAAGTGAGGGTATGATAATACATGGTTTACTGATATCTTACATGACTGATACTAAAATTTTGATAACATGGATGACTGTGTCTGACAGTCCTGAATCTGATGGAACTACCTGAGTTTCATACTATAACTGAATTGACGGTAACTGATAGTCCTAGAATACTGAAATGTGAAGAACTATATGAGTTCTTTTACTAAAACTGGGAATGAAACTGTGGGAGGTAGTTTCTTAACCGACATGCCCCAATAACGTATATAGCTAGGTTGGGGTCTAATCTCTGCCCTAACTGGAAGGGTGTCAATACCGTGCCACTGGTAAGGACAGCTGTGAGTAACCCTTAGCTAGCAAGTACTCGAATGAGAATGGTGGGAACCCTAAACTGACAGGTTAAGCCACCTCATAAACCCTAATCTGGTAGGTTAAGATATCTCAACCTATGTTGGCTACATAGTTTTGGAACACAAGGATGACTACTAAGAATCACACCCTAAACTGGCAGGTAAGTTCCAATCCTTGGGTTCACTTGGTACTAACTTCTACTCCCATTTGAAGAGATTGATGATGATTTAACTAGATATACGTGGACAGAGTAACTACCTTCCATTGACCGATGGAATAGTACTACTATTTGAGAATTTATTAAGATCATGAGATTTCTGAGATTTCCTGAGTCACATGACTGACTGAGTTCTATAGGTCATGGCTTAACTGAGAATATTTTGATAACGTGACATGGTTCTAGGCACAGAACTATATTTTTCGGGTACTAGTACCCCCAGGACACGATGCAAGGAAACTGACACACATAACTGACTTGATCATACAATGGAGTCCACAATTCACCATATCATAAGTAGGTGATTTCACACTAAGCATAGTTCTCAACATCTTACATATGGAAGGTAAATTCACACAACATGTGTATACTTGCATAGCTTCAATATCATGCTCAATCCACATCACAACAATGATGCATATCAATCATGTGGAATTAATGTGAAATCATAAAGCATAGAGCATGGACTTGTCATTTAAGAACTATTTAATCATGGGACGCGAATATTATCTCATTAAGCATTTTAGCAAACACTTTGCATGAATTCTTTTAGCTTAGGTGTGTTTTCATGAATTTCTCCATTTGAAATGACATAAAGTTCATAGATTTCAACTAACGAACACATATACTTCCTGAAAACACCTTTAGAGATCATCTTGAAACTTAAAAAATAATAATCAACATGTACATAATCATATCACAACAAGACAATCATAATATAATATTTAAAACATGGTTCTTGAGCTCTATGAATGAAATGGATCCATAGATGAACACTACGCATACCTTAGATGGAAGATTCTTGATGATTGATGGAGAGATTTGCTTGAACTTGAATGCCCAATTGAAAACCCTAATGTTTTCTCGAGAGGATTTTGAGATAAAGAATATGTTTTGGTGAAATAAGGTCATAATTCCATGTTTATGGAATATATATATGGGTGAAAAGATGACCCCAATACCCCTCTAGATACGTCATTTAATTTCTATGCAAATTACCAGATTCAGGCCCCCGACGCTATGCGGAGATATTGCGTTTCCCCCATTTATTACCTGAAAACTCACCACGATGCGGTGAAATTTTTGAGAGACAGTACAAATTGACAAACGTCATTTTAGCTTACGGCGCGACGTGCCACTGACTAAAATGACGCTATTGAAACTTTAATTCACCAGGTGTCTGATTTAGGCGAATTTAGTATCGACGGAAAGCTTATTCAATTCTATACAATTTGGAGGGTATAAATCTGCAAAAATGCCACCTATAAACCAATTTATGCTCATTCAAAGATGACCTATGTGAAATCACACACGAAAACTTGGTGGATTCAAAAGTTCTTAGCTTGGCTTACTCTAAGTGACTCTTATGAACATGCTTAACACATCATAAGCTCTATTATCACTAGGATACTCATCCTAATTCATTTTCTCCAATATTAATCACAGGATAGGAGGCTTAATGTGTAGGAACAATGGTTCATTTTATTGCTTAGAAATATATGGGGTATTACACCAATAAATTGATATTACCCTTATTTAGAAATCTAAAGGAAAAATTGACGTGAAAGAAAAGAGCATCAGAAGAGCAAAAAACTCCTATAGAACAAGGAGACACCATAAGATGCCATCATTAAAAAAAGTTAACTTCAAAAGAGTGAACAAAAATTTTTAAAAATTTATTCAAAAATAGATGAAATTTATAAGCAGAGGAGGAGAGTGTGAAGAACATAGATAAGCCACTCCATATCTTGGAAGAAAAAGTTAGAGAAAATAAAGGAAATGGAGCCTACAACGAAAGAAAATTTGAAGAGCATGTGAAGGAGATGAAAATGGTTCATAATAGTTCAAAAGTAGTACACAAACTGGAGAATTAGTTGGTACACATGTTGGTTCATTGATGAAAGAATCCTATGTATATTGTAAAATTTCAAAGACCTTTAGTACGATTAACCAATGATGTGTTTTCACTTAGTGCTCTATGTTGATTAAGAGAACGTTCTGATTGACATAATTGAGGTATAATGTAATTTATATTTAGTTTTTTTGTTGCCTTTACGTTGTCTAATTGCAGGAAATATCTCTTATTTTTGTGAATTTTTTTTGACGGAAAAGATATGCTTTTTAGATTCTTATTCCATACATGATTGTCCAATAGGTGGAAGCAACCGTCGAAAACTTAGGAAGATGAAGTACCAAATAAAATGACTAACTGGTTATTCTATTTTTTTGGTCACCTCAGTATTTCAGCTTTACAGGTAGCGTCACATACCATTTTCTTGTAAGTTTCCTTTAATCTCGTCCCATTCAATGTTTACTTGCAACATTTTCTTCCCATATATAACCTTGTAAGCATCAAATTTTCTACCTATCTAATTTTATTGCAAAAACTTTTATGTGGTAATATAAATTGGAAGCAAAAGACCTTACTATATTGCTGACTAGGAAGTACCTTCTTAGTACTAGAATAACTATAATTGTTCACATCCCGAAATATCCAAGACAGAATGCCTTATAGTTATGAATGAGATGAAACGCCTTAAAATCTGATCCCAAGATGTTACACGGTGCTCAAGACAACGAGTAGCCTTAATCTAACCTTGTCTACATACTACTGAGCCTAAATCTCACAATAATGGAAATATAGGTATAAAAGTCATGCTAGAACACAGAAATTGTCTATAATATCTGAGAATAATATTTGAAACATCAATACTGAATAATTTGAATCAAAACTGGCAGTCTGACAAGCCTCAATTACTAACACTAGAGAGTCACAGGGATAAACCCCTAGCTAACTCAAATTGTCTGAAAGAAATGCTAAAATCTCATAAACTGATAAACTGCAAAATCTGAGTAATAAGTCCTCGAACTACTCATGTGGCTGATACTGAACACCTGAACCTACATTATGAGACAACATAGCATATAGACATATATGTAGATCAGCACTTTGAGGATGTACTGAGTATATGGGGTGAAATGCATAAGTAAGATATCATCTCACCATCATAATTTATAAAACAATGCATGCTAAATGTAAATGACTCACATGAGCTGCAATATATAATTTACTGAAATCATGAATAATAAATCAATCATACTTTATAAATCTAGTGAGTCATAACATTTAGTTCTGAAAGTTGTACTTTTGTTCTCTCATTAAATCATACTTTCTAAGTGTAAAACAGAGTCACTCTAAATTCTGAAATCTTAAAGATGAAGTCTGTAGCTAATATCATTCTATAAAGCATAATCTGAGTAAACTTTGTGATCCTTTACACTTAGTTTTCTAAAATCTTTTCTGTTAATCTTTTCTAAAATATTTAATCTGTAGGGAAAACACTTTATCTTAAGCTTACCTATAAGGGAATTATTACAAAGCTTTTCTTTACTAGTAGGGAAAAATTGTTTATTTACTTTTACTAGAAGGGATGTTCTCTTAACCGACATAAACCATGCGAGCTATATGGAGTCTAACGTCTCGTCCTCCTAAGGAAGAAATCTCACGTTGGGGAGAGGTGTCATACTCTTTCTAGGGAGTATAACCTGAGCTAAGTGATCATATCTGAAACTATAATCCACATATAAGTGGGAATAAGTTGATAATCTGTACCTACGTTGGCTACAATGTTTTGTGGAAGTAGGATGAGCTAAACCCACAATTCCCGTTCGGTTCTAAATACTACCCCCTTTTTATTTGCTACGCTCATTCTGTTGGAAATCCACTTTAAAACTAGCATAAGGGTTTATCTAAAACCACTAATGCATTTATCTAATAAAATCTATAAATAAAGCTTATCTGAATTCTGTAATCTATAATAATCTAAAAAATAGATTTGAAAACTTATCTGATGATCAAAAGATTAAAGCTTTACTAAAAATATATAATTAATTTGATAATAGGATGATTAAAGCATTATCTTTCTTAAAATAATACTCAATCTTGGGGTACTAACCCATGTTTCAATCTCATGTCAAAACATCAAAATAGTCATGCTTAATATTGAAAAAAATGATATTTCATCTCAAAATCTATAAATTACTGCAATAGGCATGAAAAATGAAAAAAGGCATGCAATTCAACTTCTAAAACATTGGAAATCTCAAAATCTTGCAAAGAGCAATGCTGGGTATGAACCCTAATTCAAAACTCATGGAATATCATTCAAAATCATATGAATTTAATGTAAAAGCTTGGTTTTGGGCACAAGGACGAAAGGAGATCCTTGTTCATAAACCCTACATACCTTGTTAATGATTAGATGTAGATTCTTGAATTATGGATTCCTATTTGAGTTCTTGATGATTGATTCTTCATTATCTTGCCTTGGGAATCTTCAATTTAGAGATTTCTTGGAGAATCTATGGAGGATTTTGATTTCTTAAAGAAGAGGTTTTAGAGTTCTAGGGTTTTGCTGTTGAAAACAATGATGAATAATAAGCACAAAGTGTTTTGAATATGATTAATCTTATGTTTTTGACGGATTGGGGGCTTGGAAATTGTCCAAACTACCCTTTTTAAACTCCTAAATGGACTGGAAATGAGAACTAAAAATCCTGATTAATTGAGCCACCACGACGTGCCACTATCATAGTGGTTCACTGGAAATTGATGACTAGGAAATTGGTGGTCTCCGCAATGCGGAGCTATCATGTTGTCTAACTAGATTTTGACAATTAAGACCTGAAACTTCAACGCGACGCGCCACTATTGCGGTGTCCTATAAAAATGCCATTTTGGCCACTGACATGACGCATCAATATCACGTTGGGCTGCTGGAAATCGATAATTGGGAAATTTTTCCTCTCCACGATGTGGGGATATTGCAGAGGGCCATTGGAATTTGACAATTATCATTTTACAGACATCTGTAATGCGCCAAGTGTCCAGGTGTCACACTGTCTGCTTAAAAATGCTCTAACTCCTCAACCGAGTATCTAAATTAGGCGAATTTGTTATCGATGGACATCATATTCAATTTCTCACACAATGGTAGATCTAAATATGGAAAATTCCACACCAAATAAATATTCTTCATTTTGAAAAATATTTCATAACATTCTAGGAATGAATTTAAGCTAGAAAAAGTATGGAGTATTACATGAGCCTCTTATTCCAAGTAAACATTTTTGTATTTATTGATGTGCCTGATTCACTCAACTTATTGGCAGATGTAGAGCTTAATGCACTGGATAAATTAAAACCTAAGATTGAAAATGTAAGAACAATGGTGACTCCATATTCTCCACTCTGTTTTAATTTCTACTCCATTTTGTTCATAGGCCATATTTTTTTACATTTTTTTTCACATGTAAGTCAGTGGATTTGAAGTTTTATTAGATTTAATCTATCGATTACTACTGATATTGAATAAAGTAGCATATATATTTCTCAATTATCTCTTCAAGGTTAATTTTATGCTTAGATATGATTGAATTGAATATCTATGATGTAAGACAAGTGTGTGCATCCATTTAGTGAGGAGACAAAATCAGAGAGAAGAAATTCTCGTGAATACGATAGTTGACTTAGAAATTTGGCACTAGTTGTCGAGCAACAACCCCTATTGAAATTAGAGGTGATTAGAACTTCCAGAATATGAGAAACAGTATTTTCTATGCTTAAATATGAAAATTGCAGTTAAAAAAACTTGCTCGACTGTTGTTATAAATTAATGAAGCTAAGGTGCTTGGTGAAATGAAAACCTTTTGTGATGCACTATTTGATTCTCTAACTCTCATTATTTCAATGTCTGATTAATGTTGTTTGATTTTTAGTGTCAAAATCATATTATTAATCTTCATATTATGTGAGGTAAGAACTTATGCGCATTGTGTATTACCATGTCAGTTGCTTCTCCTATTCATTTCTTATTCAAGGGTGATATCAGAATTTTAGGAGCTAAATGTGTGCCTCATTTTACTTGGAAGGAGATTAAATACAAACCATCTTCATCCGACTCTCTAACTCTTACTATCCGTATAATTGTACAGCTACAACTCCGAAAAGTTATGATTTTCATTGCCAAACTGTAATATCCCAAAAATCCAAACCAATATTAGAGACATGTTTCAAGTTCTTGCGTAGTACATTATAGTTCTTTCACGGTGATATGCATGAGTTTTATGTATATTAAGGCCTCAAATAACTCCCAACTATTACACGAATCAAAATAATCCTTACCGATTAAAATTTTGATAAGAATGTTGCTTTAGTCAACTTTAAAAGAGCATATATTTTGCTATATTGAGAATTTTCTAGATCAAAATACACAAAATAATATGAAATTGAATTAGCTTTCCAACGATACCAATTTCGCTCGAATCTGATACTCGGGTGAGAAGTTACGACAATTTTAGTGCAAAATAGTAGCCCAACGTTATAAGGCCGCATTGTTGTGATGGCCGAAATAACGTTTGTCTTTTTCCAGCATGCCACCGCGATTACCATCGCATCGTACCAAGGGAACATTTTGCAATAGTTCTTTTCCAGTGGGGCATTGCGATTGGCACCGCGTCGCGGCAAGCTTCTAGTTTAGGATTGTCCATTTTGATAGGCACAATGCAATAGCACCGCATTGTACCGTAGGGTAAAATGGGGATTTTCATTTTTCAAGTGGCCCGATGCATTTGCATTGCATCACGCTGGAGCCAATAATTGAGAATTTTGCAATTTAAATTTCAGGCACCGTTTGGTCTTTTTTCATAACCCCAAATCCGTCCAAACATGGGATTTAAGTCCCATGATATTTAATTGTGGTTTTAACCATGAATTCCTATGAATTATAATTCTACACCGTGTTTACATAAAATTATCGTTGTTATTCAATCCCACATGTTTTAATGATGTTATTCGCTGATTTAATTCATAATTCATGATGTTGATGTTGAAATGATGTTATTACTACAAGATTTAATTTATTCCTATGCTTAGCTTTCACTATGAATATCAAGTATTTGATGAAATGCCTACAAGATTGAATTTTGAATAAATGCTTTCATATTATGTCCTCAAAGTTTTAGTACTATTTTGCTATTATTGATATTGAGTCCTGGGGGTTGTGAATACTCGTAAATTTAGCTGTTTACTTAGTCTCAATATCTTTGGAATAGCTTCAGAATATGTTATGAGCATTATCAGTTCCATCAGTCATCATAATCAGTTAAACTTAGAAAAGCTCAATATCTTGAATCAATTCAGTTGGGAGTAGGACTTAGAACTGAGCGATTCCCTGTACTCTATAACTACGTAGCCATCGTAGGATATGAGGAGTCACCCATCAATTTAGGCTTGACTACCTCATAGGGGTCACCGTCAGTTTAGGATTGACACCCTTAGTCCTTCGGGATAGTATAACTATGGATCCACATAGCCAGTGTTAGTACCCATTGCAAATTAATAACACCCTTCCAGTTGGGGTCATAAATTGGACCCCAATTTTGCTCATTGGGGAATGTCGGTTAGATGATAGCTCCCACAGTCTCAGTTCAGTATTCATTATACTTCGGTTAAGGATTGTATTGACCATAGCATACAGATCTCGGTTATTCAGTTATCAAATTTCACCATTTCAGTTTACATATTATATTAAGAACATGTTTTATGATTCGTCATACATTCTCAATATTTACAGATTTCATTCATTCTATTTAGTACTTTATACTATTCATTCATTCAGTTATTACTCCTGTACATGAAACCATGCATATGAACCTACCTCATTTAGCATACCAATACATTCAAAGTACTGATCACATTCTTTTTTCTTGCGCTATGATGTATCATATCATAGGTTCGGATGCTCATTTCCTGGACTGCGTATAGACCTTTTAAATTATCTGCCGTAGTAGTGGTGAGACCTTTTATTTCGGGGATAGACTAAATTTATTTTCATACTTTTAGTTCAGTAGTTAAATAATGTTAGTTGGGGCTGGTCCCATTAACTCTTATTAGTCAGTAGAGTCTTTTCAGACAAGTATAGACTGTCAGAGAGTTTTGTTATTATTTTATTAGTTCTAGACAGTTATTTCCAGTTTCATGATCCAATATTGTTTTTAGTTATTTAAAACCTTATGGCCTATCTATTGTTCTTCCGCATATGTTATTATATTATATTATGATCACAACAGGTACCAACTCATGGGTTAGTTTATGGTCTCTCGGGACCGTAAGCACCATGTGGCGCCCAGGGTGTACTATTGGTTCGTTAAAAACTTGGTATCAGAGCCTAAGTTTTTAATGTTTCCTAAAAAGTCTGAAAGCTACCTCGAGTAGAGTCTTGTGCATGGGTGTGAAATGCGTCACTCTTATGGACAAGAGACTACGAGGTATTTTAAGAAAAGTTTCCCCTTTTTTAGTGTTCATGTCATGCAACCGAGCATGAGCTCATGTTAAACTCCCTATATAATCTATTCTTCTTTCTATTTATAGATAATGCCTCCCAAAAAGATAAACGGAAGAAGAAATGTGAACCAGCCAGCATCTCCGCCTGTTCCAGAAGATCCCCTGAACGAGCATGTTTCCCATGTAGAGTTCAAAGCTTCATTCACTACTCTAGCTCACTCTGTAGAAGCACAAAATGCTCATCTAGATGCTTTACCGGTCAACCCAGTGTCTAGTACTGTCGCAGCTAGGATTCAGGCCTTTACTCGAATGAATCCTCCTCTGTTTTTGAGATCCAAATATGAAGAGGATCCGCAGGAATTCTTAGACATGGTCCAGAAGGTAATAGATATTATGGAGGTAACTTCTAGTAAGAGTGTTAAATTTGCTTTTTGCCAATTACAGGATGTGGATCATACATGGTTTAATTAGTGAAAGGTAGATAGAGGCGTCGATGTAGGGCCTATAGAGTGGGAAGAGTTTGCTACTACCTTCGTAGATAGATTTTTTCTGCTGGAACTGAGAGAAGCCAAAGTGTTAGAGTTTATCAACTTAAGGCAAGGAAATATAAGTGTGAATTAGCATTCCATTAAGTTTACTCAGTTAGCTAGATATGTTCCTTAACTTCGAAATAGACCATCTTCCAGATACCCACCCTATCTCTATTGCTCCATACATAATGGCTCCAGCCAAATTAAAAAATTTAAAAAAATAGTAGAAAGATCTCCTAGATAAGGGATTTATCAGGCCCAGCATTTCCCTGTGGGGCACACAAGTTCTATCTTAGCATAAGAAAGATGGTTTTCTCTTGAATATTTATTGACTACCAATAGTTGAACAAAGTCACAATCAAGAACAAATACCCACTTCCCAGAATCAATGACTTATTTGACCAACTTTAGGGTGCCAGTTATTTTTTATGATAGATCTCAGATTCGACCATCATCAGCTCAGAGTCAGAGAATGTGAATTCCAAAAATAGCTTTTAGAACCCGGTATGGTCACTTCAAATTTCTAGCCATATCCTTTGGTCTCAGGAATTCTCTAATAACCTTCATGGACTTGATGAACAAAGTGTTCAAACAGTACTTAGACATGTTCGTCATAGTCTTTATTGATGATATTCTTGTCTATTCCCGAAATGAAAATGATCATGCAGACCACCTCAGAATAGTATTGTAGACTCTTAGAGCCCATCAGTTGGTCGCTAAATTCAGTAAGTGTCAATTTTGGCTAAGATTAGTAGCTTTTACTGGTCGTATTATTTCTGGTGATGGCATTAGAGTCGATACTCAAAAGACTGAGGTGGTGAAAAACTGGACCAGACCCATCTCTCCATCAGATATCAGGAGTTTCTTGTGTTTGGCTGGCTTTTATCGATGGTTTGTTGAAGTATTTTTGTCCTTTGTGTCCTACATGTATAGATTGACTCTAAAGAAAGTTAAGTTTCAATGGTCAGATTCTTATGAGAAGAGTTTTTAGGAGTTGAAGACTTGACACACCACAACCTCAATTTTGAAATTGCCAGATGGTTCATATGGGTTTTTTGTGTATTGTGATGCTTCTAGAGTTGGTTTGGGGAGTGTTTTGATGCACAAGTGTAAAGTTGTACCCTATTTATCTATACAGCTTAAGCCCCATAAAAAAAAAATCCCACCCATGATCTAGAGTTAGTGGTTGTTGTGTTGGCCTTAAGGATTTGGAGGCACTAATTATATAGGGTGCGTGTTGATATGCTCACAGATCACAAAAGCTTGCAGTATGAGTTTTTACAGAAGGGCTTGAATCTATGTCAGAGAACATGGTTAGAGTTGCTGAAAGATTATGATATAATTGTTTTGTACCATCCCGGAAAGGTCAATATAGTGGCAGATACCCTAAGTAGATTTTCTATGATTAGTGTTGCTCATGTTGAGGGTGATAAAAAGAATTTAGTTAGAGAAGTTCATCATGTTTTCAGGTTAGGTGTTTGTTTGGTTGATTCAACTGAGGGTAGCATTTCGGTTCAGAATAGTTTGGAATCTTCTTTGGCTGCCGAAGTGAAGGGAAAGCAGGATAGGGATCCTAGTCTGCTAAAGTCGAAGGAGTCAGTTAGAGATCATAAAGTAGAGGCTTTCTCCCAAGGGAGAGATGGTGTGTTTCTTTGCCAGGGTAGACAGTGTATGTCATGTGTTGATGAATTGAGGCAGGGAATTCTTGCAAAAGTGCATGGTGCGTGTTACTCAATTCATCCAGGGACCACGAAGATGTACTGTGATATGCGGGAAATCTATTGGTTCAGTGGGATAAAGAGAGATATTTTAGAGTTATTGGCTAAGTGATCCATTTGTCAATAGGTTAATATTAAAAATTAGAAGCCCAATAGGTCTAGGAATGAGTTCAATATTCCCACTTGGAGGTGGGAGGAAGTGAACATGGATTTTTTGATGGGTTTTCCTTGTACTCGCCGTCAGCATAATTCAATTTGGGTCATTATAAATAGGATGACTAAATCAGCCCATTTTTTGCCAGTCTATACTTCTTTTTCAGCCGAGGACTATGGCAAACTCTATCTCACAGTGTTGGTTAGGTTGAATGGTGTTTCATTGTCCATCATTTCGGATAGAGGTACCCAATTTACCTCACACTTTTGGAAGGCTTTGCAGATGGGTTTTGGTACCCAAGTTCACCTCAGTATATCCTTTCACCCTTAGACAAATGGTCAGGCAGAAAGGACAATTCATACCCTTGAGTATATGTTGAGATCGTGTGCCATTGACTAAGGGAAATTGGGATGACCACTTGCCTTTGATTGAGTTAGCGTATAATAATACCTGTTATTTCAGTATTCAAATGACTCAATTTTAGGCCCTGTATGGAAGGAGATATAGATCTCTGATTGATTGGCTTGAAGTAGGTGAGGCCACGGTAGTGGGTCTTGACTTGATGTTTGATGCCTTAGAGAAACTACAGTTGATCAGGAAGAGGCTTAAGGCAGCACAGAGCCGATAGAAATCTTATCAGATGTGAGGAGAAAAGACCTTGAATTTGAGGTTTCCAATTTGTATATCTAAAGATCTCTCCCATGAAGGGAGTAAAGAGTTTTGGTAAGAAGTGGAAGCTTAGTATTCAATATGTTGGCCCTTATAGAATTATGAGTTGTTTCAGAAAGATGGCTTATGAGCTTGAGTTGCTTGCAGACTTAACATTAGTGCACCCAGTATTCTATATCTCCTTGTTGAAGAAGTGTACTGGATACCCAGCAGTTTTTGTTCCCTTAGATAGCATATATATTTAGAACAACCTCTCTTACGAAGAAACTTCAGTCGAGATCCTTGATCGACAAATTTGTAGACTAAGGAAAAAAGAAGTTCCCCTAGTCAAAGTTCTTTGGCCTAATTAATCCCTTGAGGGAGCCACTGGGGAAGCAAAAGAATATATACTAACCATGTACCCTCATCTTTTCTTCGTAAACTCAGATTCAGCTAAGGTAACAACCTTCTTAGATTTCCTCTCTGCCAAGCTCACTTTCAGCTGGATATCATTCTCATGTTAGTCATGCATTCATAGAACCAGTTTAGTCATGTGTTACAATTTAGAATCAGTCATGTAATCAAGTATATACAATATGTATCCTAAGTTCCTTAGTGTTTTCATCTTAACCAGTCTCATTCGAGGACGAATGTTCCTAAAAGAGATATATTGTAATACCTCAAAAATTCAAACCAATGTTAGAGCCATGTTTCAAGATCATTCATAGTACATTATAGTAATTTGGTAGTGATATGAAAGAGTTTGATGTATATTAAGGCCTCCAATAACCCCCAGCTATTATACGAATTAAAATAATCCTTACCGATTTAATTTTTGAAAAGAATATCTCTTTAGTCAACTTCAAACGATCATATCTTTTTCTATATTGAGAATTTTCTGCTCAAGACCCACCAAATGATAAGAAATTGAATTAGTTTTCCAATGATACCAATTTTATCTGAATTTGATACTCGGGTGAAAAGTTATAGCACTTTTAGTGCAAAATAGTACCCCAACGCGATAAGGCCGCGTCGTGGTGATGGCTGAAATCACGTTCGTCCTTTTCAAGTGTGTCACTGCATTTGACACCGCGTCGCACCAGGGGGCCATTTCTCAATTGTCCTTTTCCAGTTGGGCACCACGCGCCAATCTTCCAGTTTGGGATCGTCTATTTCCAGAGGTGCAATGCGATAGCACTGAATTGCATAGTAGGGTAAAATGGGGATTTTCAGTTTTCCAGTGGCCTAACGTGATTGCACCGCGTCGCGCTGGAGCCAAAAATTGGGATTTTCAGCTTTTGTGATTTAAATTCGAGGGACCGTTTGGTCTTTTTCCATAGCCCCAAATCCGTCCAAACATGGGATTTAAGTTCCAATAGAGCATTATTTGCTCATTATTTCACAATTCTCTCAAAAATTTAAAGTATCCCTCTTTCAAGAACAAAAACACTAGCCATCCAAGTTCAAGATCAAAACTCAAGAATTCACCATCAATTCTCATGAATTCATCAACCCAGGTATGTTAAGTGATCATCTATGGGTTCCTTTTAACCATGTAGTCCAAATATCCAATTGTAAATTCAAGTTGGGATTTTAAAAAATTTTCATGATTTTTAATTTTGATTTTAACCATGAATTCCCATGAATTGTAATTCTACACCATGTTTACATGAAATTGTCATTGTTATTCAACCCCACATGTTTTAATGATGTTATTCATTAATTTAATTCATAGATGTTGAAATCATGTTATTACTACAAGATTTAAATTAATCTCATGTTTAGTTACACTATGAATATCAAGTGTTTGATGAAATGCCTACAAGAATGAATTTTGAATAAATGCTTTTGTATTATGTGATCAAAGATACAGTTCTACTTTTCTGTTATTGCTATTGAGTCCTGGGGGTTGTTAATACCTGAAAAATTAGTTGTTTACTAAGTCTCAATATCTTCTGATTAGCTTCATAATATGTTATGAGCATTATCAGTTCAGCTAGTTACCATAATCAGTTAAACTTAGAACAGTTTAGTATCCCAAGTAAATTCAGTTAGGAGTAGGATTTAGCACCAAGTGAGTTCAAGGATTGAGGGTTTCCCAATAGATACGCAGAGTCGTTAGCAGTAGTCCTTGTACTCCAGAACTACGTAGCCAGCGTAGGATATGAGGAGTCACCCATCAGTTTAGGCTTGACTACCTCACAGGAGTCACCCATCAATTTAAGCTTGACACCCATAGTCTTTCAGGATAGTACATCAGTGGAGCCACACAACCAATGTTAGTACCTAATGCACGGTACTGACACACTTCCAACTAAAGCAACAGGCTGGGCCCAATTTGCTTATTGGGGCATGTCGGTTTGGTGATAGCTCCCAGAGTCTCAGTTCAGTATTCAGTATACTTCAGTTCAAGCTTGTATTGACTATAACATATAGATATAGGTTATTTAGTTATCAGATTTTAGTATTTTAGTTTAGAAATTATATTTAGAACATGTTTTATGCTTGGTTATGCATTCTCAGTATTTATAGATATCATGCATTCTATTTAGTACTTCATGCTATTCATTCAGTCAGTTAGTACTCTTGTACATGAAACCATGCATATCCGCCAACCTCATTTAGCATACCAGTACATTCAAAGTACTGATCGCATATGTTTTTCTTGCTATATGATGTATCGTATCATAGGTTTGGATTCTCAGTTCCCGGATCACGCATAGACCTTCCAGATTATCAGCCATAGAAGTGGCGAGTCCTAATATTTCGAGGACAAACTATCTTTATCTTCATGCTTTCAATTCAGTAGTTAGATGGAGTTAGTTGGGGACTGTCGCATCAACTTTTATTCATTTTGTAGAGGCTTTTCAGACTAGTATAGACAGTCTGTCAGTTTTCTTATTATTTTATTAGATCCAGACAGTTGTTTCTAGCAGTTGTTTCCATATTCATGATGCAATATTGTTTTTATTTATTTAAAACCTCATGACTTATCAGTTGTTTTTAGGCATATGTCATTATATTATTCAATGCTCACAGCAGGTACCAGCTCATGGGTTAGCTTGTGGTCTCTCCGAACCGTAAGCACCGTGTGGCACCCAGGGTGTACTCTCGGGGCGTTACAAAAACTTGCACATGTATGTTTCAAAATAAATAACTAAGTGAATACTTTGGATGCACATTCATGGCTTGGTATAAGTGATGTATTGAGAAACCCCTGCCACCGCCGACCAAGCTGAATCTCATGGTTTTAGGCAATGTTTCTTAGATGACTCCCACTCCCTCTACCAAAATTGGTATATTACTCCGTTCAGATGTTTTATGGCTGAAATTTATATGCATGTACCCAAAGATGCTAAATATTCTCGTATTTCTTACTATCGGATAAGAGAAAAATATAGGTCCCATTCAAAATAGGCGTCGAGAGATTACCGGGGCTGATGATTGGTAACTATAACCTTTTAAATTAAAATAGTGGAGTTTCTACTTTGAAAATACCTGCATTTTTGTAACAGATTCTGGAACAAATGGTAGTTACTTCTTGCAGCTTTCAGGAACCCTCATTTTCTCCTCACTTTAAGGGATGACTTCGAAGGAAGAGTACCCAATAATCCTTGGAAGGAACATTTGGTGTGTTAGAGTTTTTGCCATGATTTTCTTACCAAAATTAAGTTTTACTTTTTCTTAGAAGGAAAATAAAAGTAACCTTAAATACTTTTACTTTTCTTGAAAGAAAAATATAAAACTTTTCATATTTGGCAAACCTCTTTCTTAGAGGAAAGTTTTTGGAACTCTATAAATAGATGACCCCCTTCTCATACCATAACACCATAGCTTCCACAATGTAGTCGTTATAAAAGTCTGGTTTAGGGGAGATTTATCCCATAGGTTTATGTTTTTTCATAGATTTTATTTTTTCAATATTGTTTTTAATATGTAGGTCGTTTGACCGAATCATATTAATAATATGTCTTTGTAATATATGTTTTATTTGTCATCTAAATTATCACTACAATAAATTTGATTATTTTGAATGAATTATTTTGTCACTTATAAGTCATATTTCGGCGAAAAAAACTTAGTGTGACAAAAAAGATTTCGTCAATCAATTGTCTCTAAAAGTGGGTCGCCAAAAGTAGACAAAGACTATTTAGTGCTTCGTCGCTATAAAAAATAAATTAGCTACAAAAAAAAATCGTCCCCAAATGTGTAACATTTATGACGAATCTATTGTAATAAAAATGTAATTTTTTTTGTAGTTGATGGTAAGCTTTTTTCACTAAAAAGTTATCAATACCGACAAAATTTCATTGTCGCTAATTATTTAGTTCAATCAGCGACGACACTAATTGTCACTAGAGTTATATATATTTCGTGGCTGAACCAATGTATTTTCTTCACTATTGACAACTTTTTGTATACAACAAAAATTTTCGTCCTTAAATGTATGAATTAGTTACAAATTTACTATTATAATAAAGATTAATAATTTTTAGTTAAATCTACCATTTGTCACTAAAAATAGTATTTTTTTTTTACCGACAATGTAGAATCGTCACTAAATTATTATGATTAGTAACAATTATGATTGTCATAAAATACAAAATTAATTTGTTTCAAATAAAAAGGAAGATATTGAGACAAATACATATGTCACTAAATATAGTCAAACTTATTGCGAACTAGTTTATTTCGTGACGAAAATATTTGTCTTTTAAAGTCTAATTTAATCGTTGCTAAAAGTTATCTTTGATAATAAAATCTTTTGTCACATATTACAAGAAATCGTTTAATTATTTCATGTTGATATTATTTTTAAAATTAGAATTGAATAAATCAAAAATAAAATTATAAAATATGTCAGATTGATAAAATTCACCCACAATCATACAATTAAAAAAACTAAAATTGTACTAAGGTAATATCTCCTCACAGTTCAAAGAAAAGAAAAACTAGTCAAACACAAAGGAAACTAACTGAAATATATTACTAAATATTACTCCTATCCTAAACTAAGGCAGATATGTAGAGGCTTCTTCGAAAGTACCAACAACATGTTGAGCTTGCAATTAGTCTTCATTCAACTCACTTTTACACCTATGGAAAAGAAAAGAAAATTAAGATTGATGATCATTCTTTCAGGTTTGATAGTTAAAATGACTCTACATGCTACTTCTTCTCTAAGCCACAACTAGAATCCATTAAACATGTAATTATGAAAAGCGAGGCTACCCTGAAACTAGATAAATACTATCCAGTAAACACATCAAACTTCTATAACAACAACAATAACATACTCAGTGCATTACCACAAAGTGAGTTTTGGAGAGGGTAACTGTACATAGTCCATACCACTACCTTAAATGAATTATACAACAACATAGACAGTGAATCCCCACATAGTGGGGTATGAGGAGGATAATGTTTACGCAGTACACACCTCTACCTCGAATGTAGTAGAGAGATTGTTTTCGATAAACCCTGACTAAGGATAGATAACAGTATAACAAAAAAAATATAAAAACACACAACAACGGTACAACACACTTCTAGCTAATAAAAGTCAGAGAAGTTTCAGTTATTCAGTAGTACTTTAATAAGAAAACAAAACTAAGTAGAACTAATACAATCTATTATAAATATCCCGACAACTTATCAGAACCCTGTAATTGTCTATTTAAACCCATGAGACAAGGTATAATGGCAAGCAAATAGGAACATATAATAATAAACATCGAAATATTCCTATAGACATGTTTTCTAAAGGCTTTCACAACGTGATGCAGTCAACACACACAGAGAATGAAAATTACTTCATTTCGAGAACTTAACAGTGAACAACAGTAAAAGAGATAATAAGAATAATAAAGGCCATGTACTTTTAACAATGAAATATGCAAGATGTTTTCAGTAAGCCTTGAAGGAAAATTGAAGAACCATCAAAATATATAATTGCCTTGTATTAAAATAGCCAGTAATTCTTTTTTTTTTGTTTATTTTAGAGAGCAGTTATTGTCATTCAAGAACTGTCCCTCCAGTGAAAGGAAGGGCGGTTTATATAGTAGTAGGAATACAGTAGCACAAAAGGAAAAAGTATATTATAAAAAAAATCACTTTCGAAAATTAAAGAAAAAATATATCAAGAATCAATTCGGAGAAAGCTCAATCCCTTTAATGTCATATTTACCATAAAAAAAATCACATTATCAAGGCAGACAATAGTAAATATAGATTCAATTTGAAGAAAGAAAAGTAAAAATGGACTCAATCAATTATTTAATGTTTTACTATAAATAGATGAGGAAAATAAGGCGCAAATTTAAATGAGAAGAGATAATAATAATAGCAACATGTATCAACACTAGTATTTAGCATATATATTAAAAATTGATTTACAAATCATAAGGCAACTAATCATAAAAATTAAACTAAATCCATTCCACCAATTTACTAAATCAATTTAGTACTCTAATTTAAGAATAAGCATAATCAATATTTTACCATAAAACCAGATTCAAATTTTAGTCAATATAAATTAAATCAAACGTAATACAAGTATAACATCATTTGAGAACAAGCAGAGATAAACACGCAATTAAACGGATTGAATCAACATTCAAAGTCTGATATCACAAACTTTAGTTCTAATAGATTAATTTAGGAAATTTGCACCCAAAGAAGAAAAAGAACATACAAATTAAACCAAAGAAGACAATCATGCAATTAAAGGATTGAGGAATCAAATCATATATTAGTCAGGTTTACCAAAAGGGACCTCACTGGTCCTCAATTTTGATGAGACCGTGACCGATGAGAAGAGGGGGAGGCTTAATCACGGCTGGGGATGCGTTGTTGGTTCACTATTGCTGGAGGTGGCCACGACGATGATGGATGGCAGAGGACAGGCGGTGGGATACTGCATCTACTGTTGGCAGCATCAATTGGGTCTAGTTCCATCGTCTGGAGTGGAAGTGGACTGATATTGATGTTTATTTGAGGGGATCTTAGCCGGTTTGCTTGCCAATAGATGGGGCTGGTGGCGCCGGCTGGGAGGTACTGATTTTGGTTGTCCGGCAGCGAGAATGGTGGTTGGAGAGGTTTTCCTTTTTTTTCCTAGTGGATGATGATGGAGAGGGGAGGGCAATGTGGTGGCTGGTTTGTTTGCCAGCCATTAGTAGTGGTTGACGCTATTGATGCTTCCTCAGACTCATCGATCATCAATTCCGGTAAGTCATCGATGAGAGTGAGAGACAAAAGAGAGTGGGAGGGAGGAGGCCAAATTTTCTCCAACCCATGGTGGCTGGCTGGTGGTGGCAGCCATGGTTATGGTATAGACATAAGTGAGGCTAGAGAGAAGGTAGAGAGAAATAAGAGGTAGAGAGATAGAGCGCCAAGAGAGGCAGATGCTTTTGTGTAATCAGGAATTAGGGTTCGAGTATTTTTTAAGATGGAAAGAGTGAGTGATATGATCTAAGTCGTTGGATCAAAATTGATCCACGACTGAGATTAAAAGGATTATAAAAACAGAAAATGAATTTAAATGTAACTAAAAGTGTAATAAATTGGGTAAAATTAGGCAACAATTGTCATAAATCGAATGGAAAAAGGCTAGCATTTAAATGAACTAGGAGATTGAATTGAAGTGGGCTACAATTTAACAGATGTAATAATAACGACAAAGATAATAGGGTGTCGAGGTTAAAATAAATTACGCATTTAAAATTAATGTTTCGTAGAAATTGTCATATAAGATTATCATTAATAATAATAATAATAATATTAATAATAATAATAAGCATTGTATTTATAAATTGTAAGTGCGCATATTTTGTGAAAAAAATAATTTAATAAATATTAATAAAATTATGTAAAATGTTATATCTGGATTAATAAATTTTAAAAAAATGACATCAAAAATTAATAAAATAATTTGAACATTTTAAAATGTGAATGTGACATATCAAAAATCTGTTTGATGTAAGAAAAATGTGTAAAAAATACTAACATTTAAGAATAAATAATTTTGCTAAAATAGCAGCCTAAATGTAGTATCGGGAGGTTAAAATTGGGTGTCAACAATCATTGGGCCTAAAGGTTCCTTTCCCTGTTTTAAAATGGGGTTTCCACAAGGGTAGACCGGCAGAGAACAAAATGAGTGAAGAGAAATCTTTAGTTGGTTCTTAAGAGTCAAGAGTGGAGTCATATAAGCAAACTGAGAAGCAAATAGGAAGGCATCTAATTGTGCCCAACACATTTATCCATACCCAGATGGGAGGTGAAAGTACATGAGTCGGACAATTTCTTTTCAATTAAACAAGTTTGAATGCACAATATTCATACTTCCTAAGCCCATGTTGAAAATTCCTTTGACAACTAAAAATCATTCAAGCAAGAAACCTAAAAGCCATATCGATCGATTGATATAATCCACGTGTATGTGATGGAACTGGAGAATAGTTACCATCCACGAAACCCCAACCCAGGGACTAGGGAACCACAAAGGAAAAAAATGAAAATGGAAAATAAAATAGAAAGTTTTTTAGGATATGTCTAAACTATAGCATGTCTCAGTTGTAATTTTCCCACATAAATAGAAATCTATGATCAAGTAATTGAAAATTTTAAAAAGAGAAATCAAAAGTTCTTTGACTCAACACTTCGGTGGCAACAGGGGAACGTGAATGGAAATGACCAGTTCAAAGAGAAATTTCTTCTATCTTCTGCACAACAGGACACACTTGTTGCCTGCCAGTAGGCAGATTAATTGGCGCAATAGGAGAAGTTGTAGCAGACTGAAGGAGTTGTTCCTCCCACTCATCCCTCTAGCCTATATAACTGCAGCTAGCAAGAAGGACTCCTAGTGTAGGGGAGAGTTTATACAAGATTTTCGAATGATACACATGAGGATAAAAACACATTGCAAATATTTTCGGGTTCAAGCATCTTGGTATCTCCATCACAGCCATAGGTACACCAAGGAGAATTTGTTAACTCAAGCAAGTGTGGATAGATCTAGAATTAGCATAAGGATCTTACTTGGTCATGTATTTACAACCATGAGGCTCAAACCTTCATTCAGCACCAAAAAGCAGCTCAAAATTCCAATACCGGAGATCACAGTTAGAAAGAATAACCAAAAAAAGGAGATGCAGATAAAGACGAAGAAGACAAAGGTGAAAAGGATACTTACTCTGACAACTGATTTATCTGAAGAATATATGATGAGGATACTAGGAAGAGTAAGTATCACCCATATGAAGAACAAGACGAAACTCAGATTGAACTCAACCAACAACAATACTTCTCAGGTTTATGAAGAAGTGATGGATAATTTTGGAATTGGATTAGGAAATCCTATCTTCATGGGTTTTGTACTAAGCAGAATAGGGCCGGTTCAGATGTTTTATTTTGGGCCTTCTGATTTTAAATGTTTGGACGATGTCATTTTAAATGGGTTGGTCCATTTATGTAAAGACAATGTGATTTAGTCTTTAAATTAATAAAAGAGGAAAGGAAAAAAATAACGCCTAAAATTAAAATAATTTCACAAAACTAGCACCTAAATTTAAAAAACCGAGAAATAGCCACTGAGGGATGGGCACACGCGAGAAGCTGGGATATATTTGTCACTATTCCACATATTTTCCTCAATTCTACAACACAATTTGTCCTTTCCGTTTTGGGTACTGGACCCACTTTTCATCTTTAATGGTTCATGCTTTTTTTGGCTTCTTTTTTCCTTTCTTTTTTAAAGATTCTACACTTTTTTATATCTCACTGATACTTTTACTTTAGAATTTCCTTTTAGCTGAGCTTTAAAAAGCAGTTACAATTATAAATGTATTTTAATTATATTAATCTAAATATAATAATTACAACTATGAAAAATTATATTAGTCTAATTATATTAATTACAAATGTGACAAATTAATATTAGATTGAACAAAGCGATGTAACATACGCCAAGGGTATTGGAACAATTTTTTGTCCAACTTAAACTATACATATGTTTTAGACAATACACGATGTGTTTCACCTCCATAGTTTGATACAATAAACAAAAAGAGTAACTATATAATACATTTGTTAAAGATATATATTTATATATAATAATGATACAGTTTCTTTATCTATATACATATTCTATATAATAATTATAGCATTTTTATACTCATTTTATATAATTTTTAACTACCATTATTATTTAGATACATATTTTATACCACTCCATATAGTTTCTAAATGCATTCTAAAATTGTATCAATCTAGTATAAAAGAGTATCAATTAAATATATGGACACTGCAAGTGTATCAATGTAGTATAAAAGTGTATTAATGTGGTATAAATGAGTATCAATTGGGTATAGGAAATACATATGCTTGCATAGAATTTCCTTTCTCCTTTTTAAAAAGTGTATCAATATAGTATAAAAGTGTATCAATGTGGCATAAAAGTGTATCAACTGAGTATAGAGACTGCATGTGCCCAATTGGGCGAAATGGCTAAAAAGGGGAATTAAATTGTGCCAACTGGCTAAGGTTGTCCACCTTTTCCATTATGGGTCATTCTTTTTTTAAAAATGTCCAGCCCATGTCCTTTTCCCTTAGTAAAATCCCTATTAAATTGAAAAAAAAACTTAAGAAGGTATACCTGGTAAACAAAGGAGAGCATTTTGACAATTTTGAGAATTAATTTAAGTGAATTGGTTGTGCATCAGGGATGAAGAATTCAATTGCATTCCTACTAAGAATTTCAATTTTCGCATGATATTGGGTCATTTCTTGGAGTATCGTACGCAAGAGTTTCAATCTTTTTGCTTGGTCCTCTTTGGATATGCAGAAAAAAGATAAATGATTATGTGAAATTTCAACAAAAATTCAATAGGTACTGAAATTTGAGAAGGGTGGCTTTGAGAATCATCAAAGTAGACTGCAAATCAAGGTTGGAAAGTGCTTACACGTATCTAAATCGAGTTTCAACACCAATTTGGTAGATAAAGAAGATTGAATTAACATGAAGAAGATGAACTGCGTGCTTCTAGATTTATCTTCAACAATTACTTTCCTTTTTCTAATTTTTGATGTTTCTTTTTCTTTTAGTCTTTATGCTGACATTTTTTGTTTTGTTATTTTTTATTGCTTAGTATTTACATTTTTTTTAACGTATTTTGTGGTTCACATCTAAAGACAATATATATATATATATATATATATATATATATATATATATATATATATATGTATGTATGTATGTATGTATTTAGATGTAAATCAAAAAGTATAGACATGAAAAAAGTGAATATTTATTTTTTCAGCAAATGGTTACACCGATTTAATAAACATATGATAGTGCATTCACAAAAAAATTATAATTAATTAAGATACAAAAATTTTTATTTAATTATAATAAAATATGATTAGCTATAAATAAATATTTTTAAAAAAGAAACTATGGGTAAATTAAAGGGTCCTTTGGTACGGTGTATATGAATTCTATAAAATATGATGTATTACTAATGCTTGAATAGTTATGTTTGCATATTATTTGGGTAGTTTTTTATTTGGTGTAAAATATAATTGCATAATTTCTAAAAAATATATTTTTACTATTTTGACATTGCCACTCATAATCTCTTTTTAAAAAATAATAAATTAAAAAAATCTTAAATTTGATAATATTATTTGGGAGATTTTAGTTAATGTTGGATATTCTCAACATTAAATATGATAAATTTTGATATGTGTAAAAAAGTAAGGATAGAGAAAGTAACGTATATAATACAGAAGCTATTTTAAAAATACTATAAATTATAATAATTAATAATTAAATTTTTTAAAAAATTTTATTAACGCCAAATTGCATTTGTGTCACATAATTGAGACTAAATATTACTCTTTCCGTTCATATTTACTTGTCCATTTTATCAAAAATAGATGTGCAATAATACTGTTCAATTTGAAAAATCAATGGGTAATTTTTCACTTCTGTCGATTGTACCATTGATATTAAATACGATTCATTATCCAATAAATTTTGCCATATATTAAATTTATTATATTCAAAAGATAACATAGTAGCATTATCCCTGTCATTTGCTAGTTTTAAACCTATGTGTCAAAGTTAATAGTGAACAACTATTGATGGGCCGAGGGATAAACATATATTGAGTCCATACTAGCGCGGGTGCTCCGATATGTAGTCTTATAAATATAAATAAAAATGATCACACATTTAATATATATTTTTTCTACTATCTTCAACATGTGGGGCATTTTAAATTAAATGAAGCATAGATGATTGGTCTTGAGGGAATATTACTCTAGCTTTTGTATGTTTTCAAGACACAATATAACACCATTGAATAGGAATACTATAGTGAAATAGTTATGTTATTAATTCTTTTCCTCAATAGATCGTGTCAAGTAAAAATATGACAAGTAAAAGCGAACGAGTACTTACTACAATTTAAATTACAGTATTAGTAAGGGATAGAACAAGGCATCTCTTATTGTAAATAGAATCCAAATAGACCTCGACTTTTATCTAGTGTCGAAAATTAACCTTTAAAACAAATAAAATTCTTATAAGCACTTTTGTTTAAAAGAAGTCGCCTAAGAAAGTTTGTAAAACAACAAACAAGACACATAAAATATCTTTAAAAAATAAAATAAAAAATAAAGATGACAACATATCATGAACACATAACCAAAAGATAATGATCTTATAGTTATACCTACGAATTACTTCGTATCCAATAATTACACAATTAAACTACCAAATCAAAGTCGTAATTATTTTTTGTGATAAAATTATAATATGATTAATTGCAGGTTAAACAGTAACGATAATATCATCGTTGCTAATTGTTTGAATAATTAGTTACAAAAACTATTGTCACAATTGAATATAAAATTTTGTGGCTAAAACTTACAATATGATAGCTTCAAACTTCAATTAATTAGTTGATCATATTCAACCTCAGTCTACTTAAAATGTTTCTCACATGTACAAGATTAACACACTGACTTTATACCTTCCGAAAATTCATTCAATAAGTTCACTTCAACCTTCACACAATTAGATCGAGTCTTGTTTTTTATAGCTATATCAATCTACAAGTAATTTTCTATAATCATAAACAAAAATTGCCAAAGATCAATTTATATTTAGCTTTGAAATTTTTTCGTAGAAAAAAATAACTAAATTATTCAGCTACAAATTCCAAATCATCACTACTTAAAGATGACATATTTTGTCATAAAATTATGTTGTCACTGAATCATAGATTAATTAGAGACAATAAAATAAGTGTCAGTAATTGTTTATAGTATTAGTGACAAAAATTGAGGTCACAATTAAGTATCAAATTTTGTAGCTAAAACTTACAATATTTAACTATGGACTCTAATTTGTCGCTATTGTGATAACTTATTTTTTATGATGAATTTTTTTGTGTGTCTAAAATTATAACTAATTCAAGACAAAAAATAGTTTTTCACGAATTGGATCTATTATTAGAGACAAAAAAATGAGCGTCACTAATTGTTTATAGTATTAGTGATAAAAATTGAGGTCACAATTAAATATCAAATTTTGTAGCTAAACTTACAATATTTAACTACGAACTCTAATTTGTCGCAGTTGCGATAACTTATTTTTTATGTCGATTTTTTTTTTGTGTCTAAAATTATAACTAATTCAAGACAAAAAATAGTTTGTCACAAATTCTATCCATTATTGGTGATAAAAAAGGATGTCACTGAAAATGTAATATTCGTCACTAATGGTACTCAATAAAATCGCGCCAACATATTTTTTGGTGGGAAACTTTAGAGGACAAAACTTTGCTACAAAATTTTACGTTTGGACACTAAAAGTATGTGCTTCATATATTTAGATATGAAATGTAATTTTCCTCATAAAAGGTGAACAATTAGTCACCAATTTTATCTCGTAGCTAATAATTTCGTAGCTATATATCAATTTTATTGTAGTGATATATATTATCACCATTGGTTTGCAAACTTTAAGTTTCTGCATGACGCCCTCTCGATTTCGAACCAAACAAGTGGTATCAAAGCCTATGGTTCAAAGATCTGATGGTTTAATTGAGGATACTTTAAGGTCAAAGTTGCAACCAATTTGATGATAATAAAGATATATGTCCAAAAACTACATGTGGAGATGATTTTCAATTATATTTTCAACAATCCTGTTGTCACATATTTGAAAATAAAGTTCACTTTTAACCCTGCAAAAGGACTCAATATTTTTTAACCCAAAAATTGCCCATATACTTTTAATCCAAGCTCCATTTTTAAACATGCCTAACAACAGTGGTGAAGACTATGTGAAACTCAAGGACCAAAGATCTGAAGAAGGTGGATATTAGGAAGAAAATCAAGCCAAAAAGGGGAGATTTGTTAGGGTTTTTGCCCTGATTTTTATATCAAAATTAAGTTTTACTTTTTCTTAAATGTGTCGTATATACCTACAAAAGGCCTATCTATAGAAAGAGTCGAAAGGAATTCAAGGGAATTGATTTAAGGCCTAGGACACGTCAGCATGGCGGTAACTCTACTATCATACCGGAGATCCTAAGATCTAGTTTCAAAGAGATCAAACAAAGTTGTGTCTGACAGCTTCAACATTATCAATTACCCAACCCATTCTTATGATGCAGACAATGTATAGTAATCAAGGATAAGACTTAAAGTGAAAAGTCTTTTAATAATTATCTAAATTTAGAAGACTTGACCAAATAGTTTAATCTATAGGATTGAATGTTTATAAATCACCTATGTGAGGGAGAAGTGGAAGCCGCTTCAAGGAGAATGTTAGTAAAGGCCTATTCTCTAAGCTCTCACGAAACCAAAACGTGTTCATGGCTGAAAAGAATAAAAACCTGAGAACCATAAATGATAAAAGGCTGGTTATGTGATATGTGTTGTCTAGGTGTACATTAAAGCTCGATGGTTCAAAGATACCAAATCTACCGATTGACTGAGTGCATCCGATACATGTTCACTACGGAAAGTTCAAAGGGAAACCTACTTATCCTGATACAATCAATCTTTGCTTGATGATCACATACTTGTCCATAAAATTTTTACAAAAACTTTTACAATCAGATGATTATACTATTATGAAGGAGTTAAAATTAAATGTTAATCTCCAAATTAGTTACTCTCCTTAACTAATTTTATCCAACAAACTATGGGGTTCATAGTAAATGAGAGGTGTGAATGGAAAATGGAGAAAACCAAGTGGAAGATAAAAATTGAGATCATACCAATATGGAAAGTGTACTCAAAAATAGGAAAACTTACTAAATTCTCCCAAATTGGTGGGAGAAAGAAGCTTTAAAGTATTTATAATGTGAAACACACTCCCACATGGATAAGTGAGGCAAGGAATAAGATACGTCTCGCGTCGTCGTCGTCGTCACTCGCTCGGTTCGACTTTGGATTTGGATTTGTCAAATGATCTATCAATGAGATCTATCTTTTTGAAAAAATTTTGTTTTGCATATACAGATTCTGCGTACCCGTAGAAAGAAATAACACAAACAACCATTGGATATTTATTTATCTTACTGTGTAATCTTTTAGATAAACAAATTTGCATATGCATTATGCTAGTAGATCAGTTACCTGTAATTTATTGAGATAACATGGAACCTCATTCCTAAGCAAGAATCTTCTCCTCCATAATCGTGTGAAGCATAATGCAATAGACTTTCACTTTTCCCACCACCATATGTTGAAAAAAAAGGTTCGTATTATACATATTCAAGGTAATGACCAAATAGTTGACAATTTCAAGAAAGCATTGGCCAGGCCTGCATATGCAAGCAATCTATTGAAGTTAGGGTTAGTGACCCATCACTTAACTTGAGGGGGGCCTATTCGTCCACGGGGAATAAAAAAGACGTGATGAAAGGGGAGATGAGTGTTCCTAGATGGGCTGATTTAGTTGATGGAGAGGAGTAGGTTTCACCTCTTCCTTTGAATATAAAATTCAGTTCAGAAGCTTCCATATTTGTGTCTAAAAGTGCACCGTAATGAAAAATGAGTCAGGGACCTTAGCATCACGACTTAGTCCAATTAAAAATTATTTTAGTGATTTGAGCGAGAATTTTTTATGATGAAGAGGAAGAAAATATGTTGGATATGTGCTTTAATAAAGTGGCTAGAGATGGAGTCTCACCTCAACAACAAAAAAGTGGAAGAAATAATAAGACACATGAGAGACAACATAGCTGGGATGGTAAAGTGCAGGGAGTATGTTCCAAGACACCTACCAATGCGGCTGACAAAGCAAAATTATACAACAGTGTCAATAACTTCAACAAAATTCAATAAATCCAAGAATAACTTATGAACTATCAAATGTTGTTGGACAGATTGGAAGATGAAGACACTTCAGGTTACTTTGGACGGGCAATCTTTCTTTTTCAAATTTATGCATTTGTAGAAGGAAGTTTGAGTTAATTCAAATTTCATCCTGGATTTTATATTTTTGTACTGTTTAAGAATCATCATTTGTAATATCATCATAGGGTATGTTACATACTCTGTGATGATCATAAGATACCTAGTTCTCTGTAGTTCTTATTTTCTTTATGATTGTTAATTAATAGAAGTTCATTACCTCATTAGGATTGGTAAAGGAAGACCTAATTCCCCTTATCCATGTTGAAGATTTTTATTATTAATAAAATGCTTTTAGAAGCACTATGGTATAAATTAGCCCAAAAAAAGGAAAAAAAAGACTACACAGAGTAGTTCGTGACATTCATTTTGGTTAAGAGATCAATAGATTTGGTCTAATCAAATCTAGTGTAAATCAATGGATATACAGTATTACTTATATGATTTTCAAATATTATCTTATCAAAACATGGCACACCAACGTACAAAAGCGTTTTTATGTTTAGGTAGGTGTTAAAGTTATATCAGTTCTAAATTTTAAAAATTACCTTTCACACTTTTTACCCTTTTAGACTTGATCTAACTGACAAAACACAATCATTTATTCAATTCTGAACCAAGCTCGTTTTATGATTAAGTAGAAGAGAGATTTTTTTTCCCATTTGGAGGGCTAAAAAAATGGGTGACTTAATTTTCTAAATCTAACAGTAAAAAAATACAGTAAAGGCTTCAATGGATGGCCTTTTGAAATTAGAAGATCACTTTCAGGATTTTTCTTTAAGTTACTGAATATAGGCCAGTTATGAAAAAGGGTAAATATACACTATTTTTTTAATGAGGGATATATCCCCTCGAAATTATTTTTTCCTTTACTAATTAACTCCTTGTACGTAATCAAATACTTCAAAACTTTCATCAATGATTATTACTATCATTTAGATCAAGAAATTAAAGCTACTATTTCGACCATGACAACATAATAAAAATATTTTCTTAGCCCATTTAACTGAACAAAAATAACTTAAGTCTTTCATTTCATTATTTTTAAGAATATAAGGAAAATATGAATAATTCTGTTACCTTTTTACCTTATATTTCCCAGTCAACTCATTTTTTTTCTTTCAAAAAATGAATAATTTATATTTTGTTTACATATTTGTCGCCTCACGACTAATTCCACTTCTACCACCCCCTCCCCCTCCCCTATTTTTTTATTGTCCAAATATTACTTTCTTTTATTAGAAACTTAAAATTTAAAATTTTGAATTCGCCTCTACTAATGAGTAGATACCAAGCTTTTCACAAGACAAAACTGTGCATCTTGGAAAAGATTTTTTTTTTTTTTGGAATCTCTATGCTATGCTTAGTGGGAATATTTTATTAATATTAAAAAATCACATACAAACGAAATAGAACAATAGCTAAAGCAAAATCCAAAGAAAAATCAAGCAACTCTCCTCAGCATTAATGGCAATAGATTCATCCTTTAGGTAGCAATTGAGGTGATTTCAGATAAGTGTTAATGGAGTTGTAACTGGTCCAAATAGTGAGGAACATTTCTCACATTCAAAAATGGGAGTGAACTTATAATATATACATCATTTGTTATACCATGAAGTATATGTACACTACCATTTTAACGAGGAATATTTTCACTCTTTGTATAGTTGAGGGATATATTTTCCGCTTAACTAATTAACTTCTTTTGCTTAACCAAATACATCAAAACCTGCATCAATGATCTTTTATTTTTATCGTTTCGAGGAATTTATAGGTATTATTTTGACCACAATGTAATAAAAATATTTTCATACGGTATTTAACAATAAATAAATAACTTAACTCTTTCATATCATTATCTTTAATTACATAAGATAATCTTATCATAATTTAATTCAAACATCATTAATTTGGGCCTACATAATGAGTTGGAGAACATCCATATTACCCAACTATTCATTAACTCCGACGACACAGATCTACCCTTTAACGCCAACGATACCAACTCTACCTGGTAGTAGCAGGGAAGAAATTTGTCCGAATTCATTTGTTATCCTACTGTATAGTCCTCCTGGACATCACGCGAGGATAATATGACATTTCATTCCTGCTAAAATTTCAATACTATCCTCGCATGTTGTCCAGAGGACTAGTGGGTTTGCAAATGAGCTCGAGCAATGGTATGGTCTTCCTTGATACAACCAGATAGAGTAGATGAGGTTGGCTTTAAAGGAAAGAAGAGAAAATAGAGCAAGAAGTTGTACTTGAAAATTTCTAGCTTTCAAGTTGTGTCACAGAAAGCAACTGAAGGGCGAAAAATTAAAGAACAAAAGAAGGGTTTTTATAGTTGGTGTGAGATGCTTTTACAAGATAATATTTGGAAATCTTATAAATAACATTCTATATACATTGATTTACATTAGATTTTCTCAAAAATCAAAATTTGACCAGATTTGTCAATCTTAGCAACCTACCAAAAAAATAATATTCTTAATAAAAAATCAATATAAAAAAGGTAAATGAAGTATTATTATTAATTCATTCTTTGTCCAGTCAACCTAAATTGCATAAAAAATCCCGCGAGATGATTTGATTAATAAGTATTGAATTTAAAAGATTATCAAAAAAGAATTTTTTTTAAGGAAAAAATTATAAGAGAGAAAATGGCCAGAACCACATAAATGACAATCTATTTTAATATTGTCGTTTCTTGTAACTAAAAGTCAAGTAATTTGAAATTCAAGTAAAAATTGACATTTCTTATGACTTTACAAAAGATCCTATCATGACCCGAACAGACGCCCAGGAACAGATGAGCATCCCGAACCATGAAGGCTCGGGAGCCCTTCTCTAACTGGCAATCATATGCACAATTCATATATTTTAAGGAAATATGGAAAATAAACAGAAACATGGTCAATTTAATATCTCAACTGAGTAATACGGACATAATTTCAATAAAACTCAAATCATCTAATACACGTCTGCGAAATCTCTACTACGAAAACAACAATCTGTTTGAAACCGGGACAAAGCCCCCGGTTGGATCATGAACTAAAAACAATGAGATCAACATAAGTAAACAAGACGCCTTCCGAAGTAAGGAAGGCTCACCAACTCTGAATGTCTGGCAACAATCTACTGTTTAGCAGGACCGCTAGACTGGGCCTCAGAACTTGAAATATAGGGGGTCAATATAAAATGTACTGGTATGTGAAACAACCCAAAATAACATGATTTTATATATCATAATAAAAGGATTTATTAAACAATAAAAATAATGGGATCCATCCTTGACTCGGCAGCCAAGCCCCCTACCCAAATTTTCCTCAAGGGTTGGAGTATCGGTATGGGAGATAGGCCAGTCCACAAAGCAGAGTGCGATAATTCTCAATCATAATAATATATCATGGTAGGTAACAAAACCACAAAGCAGGGATCCTAACCATAGTCCTAAGTTGGGATGACATAAATCAAGGCACACAAGACCACACAGCATGGTGCCAAAATCCCGAGTTGGCAAATCATGATTTCTAACATTGAGTCTTTCAACTCCTTGTTTCTTCGGGTAACTATCGAACTCTCTTAAGACCAACTTTTAGTTTCTTAAAACCATTCTTCATACATGCAAAATATTCAACACTTGTTCTGTTAAGGGCATACTATCACCGGGTATCCTCATACCCTAACTTGCAAGTCATTCATGTCATACCCCGACTTGTAAGTCAAAACTCTTCTTTATAAACATGATTGGGGATGTTTAAACATGATAAAATAGTAAATATTATTCCCATGGTGTTTAGAGTAGTCCCATATACCTTATACTACTTAGTTCGAAGAATAGGATCCGAATCTTGATTTTGTTTCTTGAAAATCTTGAACTTAAAGTATAGATTCTTGATCTTTGGGAAGGAGGTTAGGGTTATGTTCTTGATAGATTTGAGTGAATTTGGGAATATTATGTCCAAAATACATTTTAATTTACTATTTACACGACTTGGGTTTATAGGGAAAATAAAAGACTGCCCCTTGGAATTAAAACTTTCAGCAGAAATCTCAATTTTGAGGCTCACTGCTGGGCGCTATTGGTGCCATCGCAATGGGCACCGCCGAGCGGTGTAATCACAGTCACCCACTATTTTGAAAAATCCCAACTTTGAGGTTTACTACTGAGCGCTATTGGTTCCACCGCTATAGGCACCGCTGAGCGGTGTAATCACAACAACTTACCGCCTCACATGAAAAATGCTATAACTTTTCACTCGGGTATCGGATTAAGGCGAAATTGGTATCTTTGGAAAGGTGACTCAATTATCTACAATTAGGTGGGTCTTGATATGAAAAATTCCAAGTATATAAAAAGTTATATACGTTCAAAGTATACCTTTGTATAATCGAATACCAAACTTTGGATGAATCAAAGATTCTTAGCTCAACTTTTCGCTAAATAAATTCTATGAACAACTTTCACTTTGAAAGAAATTCATAAACTAGGATAAAGATCATGACAAATGAATTAAATTATGAATCATGGGATTAAGTTTTGCACATATAGGAACGATGGTTCACTTTCTAGATCGAAAATGCGGGTTGTTACAGATCCACTTGATGTCAAGAAATTATTGTTAGTCATTATCTATTAAATTAATATTACTTGATAGAAAAATGAAAAAAATATTTTATGATTTTTTTTATTTTAGTAACAAACACAGTTTTTTTTTAATAAATATGCGGGTCGGGTGGATTGAAAAATATGTGTGCGGTGGGAAAGGTTGAAATCTTTGTGGGCTTGAACCACAACCGCACCGTTTGCCATGTCTAGGTACATAACATCAGCCTCTAAATGAAAATGGTGCTAGTAGCTAAGGAAAGGATTTTTCCAACATGTGAAGAGGCTTATAACTATCAAGGTATAAAAGAAGTCTAATTAATATCCTTTTAAATTATCTAAGTGAGTTGGCATAATATTATTACACTATTATATAAGCCAATAGTCATAGGACTATCACAACATCCACTTATTGTACCAAAGGCAACCAAATATGTACAACACTGGTGGTGAACCAACAGTGTAGTTAATTATTGTACCAAATGTTACTTAAATTGTACTGCAAACCCAAACTTTTAATTCATGGAGAAATATCTATCTACCTATTCACTTTGATGATTCACTAATTCGTGTCTTTACTTTAAAAGAAAAGGGCTTCCACTACACCATTTTGTTTTTCCCCTTCCTTCTCTTTTATGTTCTTTATTAGTTTTCTTGATTATTCTTTTCTACGTCTCTTCTCTTATTTTCTCCTTTTATTACTTTGTTTATTTTCTTTCTTGCTATTCCCTATTTTTTGTTTTTCTCCTTTTGTTGTTTTGTTTGTTTTCCTTCGTTCAATTTCTAAATTATTGTCTCTTTGTATGTATAATTTTGTATTTTATTTATTTATTTAGGGATTTGAGAAATTAGGGTTTCAATAATGAGTGGGGGACTACGCGTTAAAGTCTCAAAGGGAAGTTGATTGGAAGGATGGAGCTTTAGAATTTTTCTATTAAGAGGTAAGAATGAAATTTCATATTCTTAAAAGAAATATAGATTTTTATACTGCTTACTTCAAATTTTTGATGCATGGAACATACAAACAACAATAACAACAGCAAACCCAGTAAATTTCATGATTTTTTTTTTTACTTTTCTTATATTGATTTTTGTATAAATTGCATGTCGAAGCCCAAGTGTAACACCCCAAATCCTGTACCCGAAACACTACACGGTGCTTATAACCTTAAGGGATCACAAGCTAACCCATGACTGATATCTGTACTTGTACACTGCATAATATACTTGTAGAATGCGGAAAACATGAATAATAGGCCCTAAGGTTCAACTAAATAGAATATCTGATAAATACTAACGTCCATATAGGGTAACAAATACCCAAAAAAAAATGAAAGTTGAATCTAAAATCTGAACTAAATGTGAAAGCCTCTAAATACTGTTTGAAATAAGGAGTCGAAGGAATATGTCTCCAACTAACTCCGTCAAGCAAAACTGATCTACAATAATGAATGAAATAAAATAATATCATCCTCAAATGGATGAGGACTCACTGCAACTGGAATGCTACTGCTGATCTGGAACTCGTGTCTCTGAACCTATGGTGTAACATGAAAGAAAGCACCATAGCGCAAATACATCAGTACGACTGGTAGTACTGAGTTTACGAGTGAGGTAGATGAAATGCAAAAGAGTTTGCATGCATGAACAATGCTAAATGACTAACTGATATGAACATAAGTGTACAAACATGCATACATAGTAAATAAAATCGTGAATACATGATATCTGGATCTGTACGCTAATACATGGTTTACTGTTATCTAACATGACTGATAATGAAATTTTATAACACGGATGATTGTGTCTGACAGTCTTGAATCTGATGGTACTACTTGAGTTCTGTACTGTAACTAAATTGACTATAACTGAAAGTCCTGGTATACTAAAATATGAAGATGTATCTCAGTTCTTTTCCTGAGAATGGGACTGAAACTGTGGGAGGCAGTTGCTTAATCGATATGCCCTAATAACGCATATAGCTAGGTTGGGGTCCAATCTCTACCCCGACTAGAGGGGTGTCAATACCGTGCCACTTGTAAGGATAGTTGTGAGTGACCCTTAGTTGGCAGGTACTCGAATGAGAATGGTAGGAACCCTAAACTGACAGGTTAAGCCACCTCATCAACCCTAATCTGTCAGGGTAAGATGTCTCAACCTATGCTGGCTATGTAGTTCTGGAACACAAGGATGACTACTAAGAATCACACCCTAAACTGGCAGGTGAGTTCCCATCCTTGGGTTCACTCGGTGCTAACTTCTACTCCCATATGAAGAGGCTGAACATAATTTAACTATATATACATGGACTGATCTGACTTCCGTTCACTAATGGAATAGTACTACTATCTGAAAATTTATTGAGATCATGAGATTTCTGAGATTTCCTGAGTCATATGACTGACTGAGTTCTATAAATCATGGCTTGACTGAGATTATCGTGAAAACATGACATGGATCTAGGCACACAACTATATTTTTTGGATACTAGTACCCCCAAGACACGATGGAAGGAAACTAACACGCATAAATTACTTGATCATAAAATAGAGTCCACAATTCACCATATAATAAGTAAGGGATTTCACAGTAAGCATAGTTCTCAACATCTTACGTATGGAAGAGAAATTCATACAACATGTGTATACTTTCATAGCTTCAATATCATTCACAATCCACATCACAACAACGGCGAATATCAATCACGTGGAATTCACGTGAAATCATAAAGCATAGAGCATGGCCTTGTCATTTAAGAACTATTAAATCATGGGACACGAATTTTATCACCTTAAGCATTTTATCAAACAATTCGCATGCATTCTTTTAGCTTAGGTGTGTTTTCACGAATTTCCCCATTTTAAACCACATAAAGTTCATGGATTTCAACTAACGAACACATATACTTCATGAAAACACCTTTAGATATCATCTTGAAACTTAAACAATAATCATCAACATGTACATGGTTATATCACAATAAAACAATCACAATATAATATTTAAAACATGGTTCTTGAGCTCTATGAATGAAATAGATCAATAGATGAAAACTACACGTACCTTAGATGGAAGATCTTGATGATTGATGGAGAAATTTGCTTGAACTTGAATCCCCAATTGAAAATCCTAATGTATTCTTGAGAGGATTTTGAGAGAAAGAGTATGTTTTGGTGAAATAAGGGCTTAATTCTGTATTTATGGAATATATATAGGGGTGGAAAGATGACCCAAATATCCCTCTAGATTCGTCATTTAAAAACTGTGAAAATTTCCCGATTTGGGCCCCCGGTGCAACGCAGAGAGATCACGTCGCTCCCCATTTGTGACCTGGAAACTCACCGCGATGCATTGTAATCATATAGAGACACTGGAAATTGACAAACATAATTTTTGCTTACGGAATGACGCACCACTGTCTGAAATGACGCTGCTGAAACTTCAAATCGCCATAACTTCTTCACGGTGTGTCCGTTTTAGGCTAATTTGGTATCGATGGAAAGCTTATTCAATTCTATACAATTTAATGGGCATAAATCTAAAAAAATCCACCTATAAACCAAGTTATTCTCATTCAAAGATGACCTATGTGAAATCTTACATGAAAACTTAGTAGATTCAAAAGTTCTTAGCTTGGCTTATTCCAAGTGTCTCTTATGAACATGATTAACACATCATAAGCTCTATTATCACTAGGATACTCATACTATTTCATGTACTCTAATATGAATGATAGGATAGGAGGTTTCATGTGTTGAAATGACGATTCATTTTCTAGATTAGAAATATATAGGGTATTACAATATCTCCCCTTTGGAAACATTTTTCCTTGAATGAGACTAACTGAAATTCGAATAGACGATAAAAAAGAGTACAAGCAAGACATATACTACTGGAACATGATCTTATGACGGACATGGCTTATAAGCTAAACATATCATGCTGGATATGTATATCTCATGTATTAGTAACTGATTCATTAATGGATAAATGAGATTTCTGATAACTGAGTTTTCCCAATGAGAATGCATATTTGATACATGATTATATACTAAACTGATACATGAATGCATGAATGAATATGCAATGGTACTTGATACCAGATTTTTGATGAAACGTTAGCATGAACTGAATACCAAGTTGTATAGAATTCCAAACGGGAAACTAAATAAGCTTAAGGAGAACTGTTACATTGAGCTATATCTAGATTGGCAGAGAAGAGGTGAGGATACTTGGTACACATGTCTTCTTCTTCTTCCCAAGTAGCTCCCTCAACGGACTGATTTCTCCAAATAACTCTGACTAGAGGGACTTCTTTGTTCCTCAGTCTACGAGTCTGATAGTCTAGAATTTCAATAGGAATTTTCACATAAAAGAGACTATTATGACTTTCAATGCTCTAAATAGGGACTATGACTGATGGATCACCTATAAACTTCTTAAGCAAAGAGACATAAAAGACTAGATGAACTAAGGCTATACTGAAGGAAATTTGAGCTCATAGGCTACCTTGCCTAAACGACGGAGAATCTTGAAGGGACCAACATATCGGGGACTGAGCTTTCCCTTCTTGCCGAACCTCTTTACTCCCTTCATGGGAGAGATATTTAGATAGACATAGTCATCAACCTCTAACTCAAGATCCTTTCTATGAACGCTATCATACAACTTCTGTCGGCTCTGAGCAGCCCAAAGTCTTTCTCTGATTAACTGGACTTTCTCCAACGTGTCGAAGACTAAGTCAGGCACTATGAATGAGGCCTCTAAAACTTTGAACCACCCGATTGGATATCTACACCTGCTACCATAGAGATCTATGAATAGAGCCATTTTAATACTAGAATGATAGCTATTATTGCATGAAAACTCAATCAAAGGCAAGTGGTCGTCCCTACTTACGTTGAAATTAATTGTGCACACCCTAAGCATATCTTTAAGAGTCTGAATGATCCATTATAGTTGACCATTTGTATGAGGATGAAAAGCTGTGCTGAGATAAACTTAGGTACCAAGACCCTTTTGGAATGCTTTCCAGAAGTGAGAGGTGAACTGGGTACCTCTCTAAGATGATAGACAATGTAACACCATGTAATCTGACCAACTCCCGGATATAGAGTTTGTCATAATCCTCGAATGAATAAGAGGCATAGACTGGAAAGAAATGGGCTAATTTGGTCATTCTATCTACAATAACCCAAACTGAATCATGCTGCTGATGAGTTCGAGGAAAACCTGTCATGAAGTCCATGTTCACTTCTTCCTACTTCTAAGTAGGAATGGTGAACTCCTGCATAGAACCACTAGATTTTTGATGCTCTATATTAACCTGCTAACATAAAGGGCACTTAGCCACAAATTCTGCAACATCTTTCTTCATCCCACTAAACCAATAGATCTCCCATAGGTCACGGTACATCTTAGTGGCCCCGGGATGAATAGAGTATCACAAACCATGTGCATCTGCAAGAATTCACTACTTTAAATCATCTATACCTAGTATACAGAGATGACCCTGACAACGAATGACACCATCTCCCCCTTGGGACAAAACCTCTATTTTCTAATTCTAAAATGACTCTTTTAGCTAGACAAGCCTAGGATCCTTATCTTGATTTTGTTTCACCAAAAAAAAATAGAGATGATTCTAAACTACTCTGAACACATACACCGCTCTCTGAAGTGTTGACTAAGAGAACACCTAGTCTAGCAAACTGGTCGACTTCCTAGACTAACTTCTTCTTACTATCATCAACATGAGAAATACTACCCATGCACAGTCTACTGAGAGTGTCGGCCACTATGTTGGCCTAGCCCAGATGATAGAGGACACTCATGTCATAATATTTTAAGGGCTCTAACCATCTTCTCTAATGAAGAATGAGATCTTTTTGGGAAAATAGATACTGAAGACTCTTATGATCTATGATGACTATACATGAACACCGTATAAATAATGCCTCCAAATCTTCAAGGAAAATACTATGGCTGCTAATTCAAGATCATGAGTAGGATAATTCCTCTCATGAGGTTTAAGCTATCTGGAGGCGTAGGATATGACCATACCATACTGCATAAGGACATAACCTAAACCAACTCTAGATGTATCACAATACACTACGAACGCATCTCAACCATCTGGAAGAGCTAACACTGGAGCTGAGGTGAGTTTAGTCTTCAATTCCTGAAAACTCTACTCTCAAGGATCTGACCACTGGAACTTGACTTTCTTTTGAGTTAATCTAGACATACGGGAGGATCTACTCTAATGCCAGCCAAATCGAAGAAACTTCTGATATTTGATAGAGAAATAGGGCGAGTCCAGTTTCTTACTACTTCGGTCTTTTGAAGATCTACTATAATTCCATCACAATAAATAATATGGCCAAGGAATGCTACTGACCTTAGCTAAAACTCGAACTTATTGAATTTGGCAAATAGCTGGTGATCTCTAAGAGTTGGAAGAACAATTTTGAGATGGCCTGAATGATAACTCTCTATATGAGAATAGACCAGGATATCATCTATGAAGACTATGACAAACATGTCCAAGTACTACTTAAACATGCAGTTAATCAAGTCCATGAAAGCGGCTAGGGCATTGGTAAGACCAAAGGAGATAACTAAATATTCAAAGTGACAATACTGCATATGGAAAGTTATCTTTGGGATGTTTCATTCGCTAACTCTGAGTTGATGATAGCCGAATCTTAGGTCTATCTTAGAGAAATAATTGGCACCCTGAAGTTTGTCAAACAACTCATCAATTCTGGGAAGAGGATACTTGTTCTTGACCGTAACCTTATTGAGTTGACGGTAATCAGTGCACATTCTAAGTGAACCGTCTTTTTTGCACAGGAATAAGACTGGTGCACCCCACTGGGAAATACTGGGTCTGATGAATACCTTATCTAAGAGATCCTTCAACTGTTCTTTTAGTTCCTTGAGTTCTTCTAGTGCCATTGTATATGGCAGAATAAATATAGGCTGAGTATCTGAAAGAAGATCAATACCATAGTCTATTTCCCCTTCGAGAGGAATTCCTAGAAGATCTTCGAGAAAGACATCTGAATATTTATTCACTACTTGGACTGATTCAAGACTAGGAGCCTCAGAACTAAAATCTCTAACATAAAATAGATGATAAATACAGCCCTTAGATAACAATTTCCTTGCCCAAAGGATGGAATCAAGTTGACCTATGAAAGCGGATACGCTACCCTTCCACTCTATGATGGGTTCATTCAGCAATTGAAACTGAACTATTCTATTTTTCTAGTCAACTATGGCATAGCAGGAATGAATCCAACCTATGACATGAATGACATCAACTTCAGTCATCTCTAATTCGACTAAGTCTGCTGAAGTAACTTTCTGAAATATCATAACCGAGCAGTTTTTGTATACCTGTCGGGCTATCATAGTTTTACCCACTTGAGTAGAGACTAAGAAAGGCTCGACTAGAATTTTGGTACTGATTCAAAAATCAACTGCTATATAAGGAGTAACAAAAGAGAAGGAAGCTCCTCGATCTACCAAAGCATAAAAATGCACATGAAAGATCTGTAACGTACCAGTAACTACATCAGGAGAACTTTCCTGATCTTGTCGAGTTTGAAGAGAATAGAGATGACTTGGACATTGCCTTCTATCTGCTGAGAATAGGTCATAAGTCTAGCTAAGGTCATGTCGCTGTTAAGCATGGCGGACGTGCACTCATTAACCACGCTGTCATTCACCCCTAAAGCGAACTTACTCATCTTAGATCTACTGTCTGCAACCACTTGAGGGGAATACCTGGCTCATTGAGTAAACTTAAAAGAATACTCTTTCATTGTCATACTGCCCTACCTGAGGTTGATGAACTCTAGCACCTTGTCTTTTTTATGCTCTTAGGGAAAGCAGTTGTCTAAGAATGCAGTGACAAACTCCTCCCACTCTTTAGGACCTGGATCATCTGATCTTTGAAACTTCCACAGTTTGAACCAAGCAGGAGCCACATCCTGCAACTGGTATGCAACTAGCTTAGACCTCTCAACATTAGTCACCCCCATGGCATTTGTCACTTTTGGAACTTGATCTAAGAATCCCTGAGGGTCTTCATCTACCTTAGACCAGAGAAAGGTTAGAGGATTCATTCGGGTAAAGTCCTGAATCCTCACTGCAGCTGAGTTGGCCATTGGGTTGGCCAAAATAACTATTGGCCATTCATTATGAGCAGCGACTGATTAGGAAAGAGTGGTAAATGTATTCCTAAACTCCGCATTAGAAACATGATCGCCCAAAGGTTCTTTGGGATGAGGGGCTGACTAATTTCTTCTTTTAGGAGGCATGTTCTGAAATTAAGAGAAGAAGTGGATTAGACTGAGAGACTAACTTGTGATTATGCTCATAGGCACGACATGAATACTAAAAAAAGGAAAACTATTCTTAAACATCTCATAGCCTCTTGCACATAAATGTGGCGCGCAACACCCATGCACAAGACACTACTAGATGTGGCTTTCAGACTTCCTAGGACTCTTTTGAACCTTAGGTTTTGATACCATGTTTTTAACACTCCAAATGTAGTACCTAGAATGCTACACGGTGCTTATGACCCTAAGGGACCACACGCTAACTGATGACTAAAATCTGTACCTGTACACTACATAATATAGGATAATATAATATCTGATAAATACTAACGTCCATATAGGGTAACAAATACCCAAAACAACTAAAAGTTAAATCTAAAATCTGAGCTAAATCTGAAAGCCTCTAAATACTGTTTGAAATAAGAAGTTGAAGTAATATGTCTCTAACTAACTTCGTCAAGCAAAACTAAACTAAAATAATTAATGAAATAAAATAATATCATCCTCGAATGGATGAGGACTCACTGCAACACTGCAACTTGAATGTTACTGCTGATCTGGAACTTGTCTCTCTCAACCTATGGTGTACCATAAAAGAAAGCACCATAGCACAAATGTGTCAATACGACATGGAGTACTGAGTATAGAGTGAGGTAGGCTAAATGAAAAAGGGTTTACATAGATGAACAATGCTAACTGACTAACTAATATAAACATAAGAGTACAAAGATGCATATATAGTAACTAAAATTGTAAATACATGATATTAGGATTTGTACGCTAATACATGGTTTACTGTTATCTTACATGATTGATTCTAAAATTTTGATAACATTGATGACTGTGTCTGACAGTCCTGAATCTGATGGAACTACCTGAGTTCCATACTGTAATTGAATTGACTATAACTGATAGTCCTAGTAACTGAATTGACTGTAACTTATCGTCCTAGTATACTGAAATCTGAAGAACTATTTGAGTTCTTTTACTGAAACTGGGACTGAAACTATGGGAGGTAGTTGCTTAATCGACATGTCCCAATAATGCATATAGACAGGTATGGGTCCAATCTCCACTCCGACTGGAAGGGTGTTAATACCGTGCCAGCAGTAAGGATAGTTGTGAGTAACCCTTAGCTAGCAGGTACTCGAATAAGAATGTTGGGAACCCTAAACTGATAGGTTAACCAACCTCATAAACCCTAATCTGGCAGGTCAAGTTGTCTTAACCTATGCTAGCTACGTAGTTCTAGAACACAAGGATGACTACTAGGAATCACACCCTAAATTGGCAGGTGAGTTTCAATCCTTGGGGTCACTAGGTGCTAACTTCTACTCCTATCTGAAGAGACTGAACATGATTTAACTGGATGTACATGGACTGAGTAACTGACTTTCGTTGACTAATGGAATAGTACTACTATTTGAGAATTATTTAAGATCATGAGATTTCTAAGATTTCTTGAGTCACATGACTGACTAAGTTCTATAGATCATGGCTTAACTGAGATTATTAAGATAACATGACATATATCTAGGCACACAACTATATTTTTCAGGTACTAGTACCCCCAGGACTCGCTGGAAGGAAACTGACACACATAACTGACTTGATCATAAAATAGAGTCCAGAATTTACCATATCATAAGTAGGGGATTTCACACTAAGCATATTTCTCAACATCTTACGTATGGAAGGGAAATTCATACAACATGTGTATAGTTGCATAGCTTCAATTTCATGCTCAATCCACATCACAACAATGACACATATCAATCACATGGAATTCATATGAAATCATAAAGCATATAGTATGGACTTGTCATTTAAGCACTATTAAATCATGGGACTGGAATCCTATCACCTTAAGCATTTTATCAAATACTTTGCATGCATTCTTTTAGCTTAGGTGTGTTTTCATGAATTTCTCCATTTTAAACAACTTAAAGTTCATGGATTTCAACTAACGAACACGTATACTTCATGAAAACACCTTTAGATATCATCTTGAAACTTAAACAACAATCACCAATATGTACATGGTCATATCACAACAAGACAATCACAATATAATATTTAAAACATGGTTCTTGAGCTCTATGAACTAAATGGGTCCATAGATGAACACTATGCATACCTTAGCTGGAAGATTCTTGATGATTGATGGAGAAATTTGCTTGAACTTGAATCTCCAATTGAAAACCCTAATGTGTTCTTGAGAGGTTTTTTAGAGAAAGAATATGTTTTGGTGAAATAAGGTCTTAATTCCATGTTTATGGAATATATATAGGGGTGGAAAGATGACCCAAATACCCCTCTAGATATGTCATTTAATTTCGGTGAAAATTACCAGATTTGGGCCCTCGACGCAATGCGGAGATAACATGTTGCCCCCCATTTGTGACCTGAAAACTCACCGCGATGTGGTGGAATTGCAGAGAGACACTGTAAATTGACAAACGTCATTTTGGATTATGGCGCGATGTTCCACTGATTGAAATGACGCTGTTGAAACTTTAAATCGCCATAACTTCTTCACCGGGTGTCCATTTTAGGCGAATTTAGTATCGACGGAAAGATTATCCAATTATATACAATTTGGAGACTCTAAATCTGCCAAAATTCCACCTATAAACCAATTTATAATCATTCAAATATGACCCATGTGAAATCACACACGTAAACTTGGTGGATTCAAAAGTTCTTATCTTGGCTTACTCTAAGTGACTCTTATGAACATGCTTAACACATCATAAGCTCTATTATCACAAGGATACTCATCGTAATTAATGTACTCCAATATTAATCATAGGATAGGAGGTTTCATGTGTAGGAACAACGGTTCATTTTCTAGCTTAGAAATATACGGGGTATTACACCAAGAAATTGATATTACCCTTATTTAGAAATCTAAAGGAAAAATTGATGAGAAAGAAAAGAGCATCATAAGAGGAAAAAAATCCTATAGAACAAAGAGACACCATAAGATGCCATCATTTAAAAAATATTACGTCAAAAGAGTGAAGAACAAAGAACAACCATATAACAAAACATATCGATCTGTTACTAATAGTGAAGAAAAAAGTTTAAAAATTTATTCAAAAATAGATGAAATTTACAAGCAGAGGAGGAGAGTGTGAAGAACATAGATAAGCTACTCCAAATCTTGGAAGAAAAATTTAGAGAAAATAAAGGAAATGGAGCCTACAACAAAAGAAAATTTGTAGAGAATGTGAAGGAGATGAGAATGCTGCGTAATAGTTCGAAAGTAGTACACAAACTGGAGTATTAGTTGGTACAAATGTTGGTTCATTGATCAAAGAATCCTATGTATATTGTAAAAGTTCAAAGACCTTTAGTACAATTAACCAATGATGTGTTTTCACTCGCTGCTCTATGTTGATCAAGAGAACGTTCTAATTGAAATAATTGAGGTATAATGTAATTTATATTTAGTTTTTATGTTGTCTTTATGTTGTCTAATTGCACAAAGTATCTTTCTTATTTTTGTGAATTTTTTTTGACGGAAAAGATAAGCTTTTTAGATTCTTATTCCATACATCATTGTCAAATAGGTGGAACCAACCATCGAAAACTTAGGAAGCTGAAGTACCAAAGAAAATGACTAACTGGTTATTCTAATTTTTTGGTCACCTCAGTATTTCAGCTTTACAGGTAACATCACCTACCATTTTCTTGTAAGTTTCCTTTAATCTTCTCCCATTCAATGTTTACTTAAGAAGTTTTCTTCGCATATATAACCATGTAAGCATCAAATCTGCTACCTATCTAATTTAATTGCAAAAAAGTTTATGTGGTAATATATTGGAAGGAAATGACCTTACTATATTGCTGACTAGGAAGTACCTTCTTAGTACTAGCATAAATAAAATTGTTCACATTCTTAAAAATCCAAGACACAATGCCTTATAGTTATGAATGAGTTATAATGCCTCAAAATCTGATCCCGAGATGTCACACGGTGCTCAAGACTACGAGTAGCCTTAATCTAACCTTGTCTACATACTACTGAGCCTAAATCTCATAATGATGGAAATATAGGTATAAAAGTCATGCTAGAATGCAGAAATTGTCTATAATATCTGAGAATAATATTTGAAACATCAATACTGAATAATTTAAATCAAAACTAGCAGTCTGACAAGCCTGAATTACTAACACTCGAGAGTCACAGGGATAAACCCCATCTAACTCAAACTATCTGAAAGAAATGCTAAAATCTCATAAACTAATAAACTACATAATCTGAGTAATAAGTCCCCAAACTATGAGGACTCACCAACTTTCGTATGTAGACGGAGAGGCTCGAACTACTCACGTGCCTGATACTGAGCACCTAAACCTACATTATGTGACAACATAGCACCTAGACATATATGTAGATCAATACTTTGAGGATGTACTGAGTATATAGGGTGAAATGCATAAGTAAAACATCATCTCATCATTATAATTTATAAAACAATGCATGCTAAATGTAAATGACTAACATAAGCTGGAATATCTAAAATACTGAAATCATAAATAATAAATCAATCATACTTTATAAATCTAGTGAGTCATAACATTTATTTTTGAAAGCTATACTTGTGTTCTCTCTTTAAATCATACTGTCTAAGTGTAGAAAGGACTCACTCTAAATTCTGAAAGCTGAAAGCTGAAGTCTGTAGCTAATATCATTCTATAAAGCATAATCTGAGTAAACTTTGTGAGCCTTTACACTTAGTTTTCTAATATCTTTTCTGTTTATCTTTTCTAAAATATTGAATCTGTAGGTAAAATACTTTATCTTAAGCTTACCTGTAAGGGAATTCTTTCAAAGTTTTTCTTTACTAGTAGGGAAAAATTGTTTATTTACTTTTACTATCAGGTAGGTTCTCTTAACCGACATAAACCATGCGAGGTACATGGAGTCTAATGTCTCGTCCTCCTAAGGAAGAAATCTCATGTTGGGGAGAGGTGTCATACTTTTTCAAGGGAGTATAACCTGAGCTAAGTGATCACATCTCAAACAGTCAACCACATATAAGTGGGAATAAGCTGATAATCTGTACCTACATTGGCTACGAAGTTCTGTGGAAGTAGGATGCACTAAACCCACACTTGTCGCTCGGTGCTAAATACTACTCCCTTTTTATTTGCTACGCTCATTCTATTGTAACTCCACTTTAAAACTAGCATAAGGGTTTATCTAAAACCACTATTGCATTTATCTAATAAAATCTGTAAATAAAGCTGATCTGAATTATGTAATCTGTAATAATATAAAAAATGGATTCAAAAACTTATCTGATGATTGAAAGATCAAAGCTTTATTGAAAATCTATAAATAATCTGATAATAGGATGCTTAAAGCATCATCTTTCTTAAAATAATATTCAATCTTGGGGTAATAACCCATGCTTCAATATCATGTCAACACATCAAAATAGTCATGCTTGATATTGAAAACAATGATATTTCATCTCAAAATCTATAAATTACTGCAATAGGCATGAAAATATGAAAATAGACATGCAATTCAACTTCTAAAACATTGGAAATCTCAAAATCTTGCAAAGAGCAATAATGGGTATGAACCCTAATTCAAAACTAATGGAATATCATTCAAAATCATATGAATTTAATGTAAAAGCTTCGTTTTGGGCACAAGTATGAAAGGAGCTCCTTGTTCATAAACCGCACATACGTTGATTAATGATTAAATGTAGATTCTTGAATTATGGATTCCTATTTGAGTTCTTGATGATGGATTCTTGATTATCTTGCCTTGGGAATCCTCAATTTAGAGCTTTCTTGGAGAATCTATGGAGGATTTTGATTTCTTAGAGAAGAGGTTTTAGAGTTCTAGGGTTTTTCTTTTGAAAAAAATGATGAATAATTAGAACAAAGCGCTTTGAATATGATTAATCTTGTGTTTTTGATGGATTGGGGCTTTGGAAATTGTCCAAAATACCCTTTTTAAACTCCTAAATGGGACTGGAAATGGGAACTGAAAATCCTGATTTCATGAGCCACCATGACGTGCTACTAACATGGTAGTTCACTGGAAATTGACGATCGGAAAATTGGTGGTCTCAGCAATGCGGAGCTGTCAATTTGCTACAACTAGATTTTGACAATTGGGACCTGAAACTTCAATGCGATGCGCCACCATTGTGGTGTCCGACAGAAATGTCATTTTGGCCACTGGTATGACGCACCAATATCACGTTGGGCTACTAAAAATTGACAATTGGGACATTTTCCCTCTCTGCGATGTGGTGATATCGCAGAGGGCCATTGGAATTTGACAAGTATCATTTTACTGACACGCACAACGCGCTAAGTATCCAGGTGGCACACTGTCAACTTAAAAATGCTCTAACTCCTCAACCGAGTATCAAAATTAGGGGAATTTGGTATTGAAGGAAATCTTATTAAATTTCTCACACAATTGAAGTTCTATATCTTGAAAATTCCACACCAAATAAATATTCTTCATTTTTAAATATATTTCTTAACATTCTAGGAATGAATTTAAGCTAGGAAAAGTATGGGGTATTACATGAGCCTCTTATTCTAAGTAATCATTTCTGTTTTTATTGATGTGCCCGATTCACTCAACTTGTTGACTGATGTAGAGATTAATGCACTGGATAAATTAAAACCTAAGATTGAAAATGTAAGAACTGTGGTGACTCCACATTCTCCACTCCGTTTTCATTTCTACTCCATTTTATTCACACGCCATATTTTTTTAATTTTTTTTTCATTTTTTTCACATGTAAGTCAGTGGATTTGACATTTTATTAGATTTTATCTATTGATTACTACTGATACTGAATAACGTAGCATATATATTTCTCAATTATCTTTTCGAGGTTAATTTTATGCTTTGAGATGATTGAATTGAATATCTCTGATGTAAGACAAGTGTGTGCATCCATTTAGTAAGGAGACAAAGTCAGAGAGAAGAAATTCTCGCGAATAAGATAGTTGAATCAGAAAATTGGCACTAGCTGTCGACCAACAACCCCTATTGAAATTAGAGATGATTAGAACTTCCAGAATATGTGAAAAAATATTTTCGGTCCTTAAATATGAAAAATCCATTTTAAAAAACTTGCTCTAATGTTGTTATAAATCAATGAAGCTAAGGTGCTTGGTGAAATAAACAATCTTTTGTGATGCACTATTTGATTCGCTAACTCTCATTATTTCTGTCATACCCCAAATCCCATTGGAGCGGACTGACACCCGTAGCCGAGGAGGCCCGGGAGAACCCGTTCATAACCTATACTTTCACATTTACATTACTTATGAAAATTAGAAAGTTGGGCAGCACTTCGTTGTAAATAGAAGAAAACAGTACTTGTATCAGCCCAATAGACACGCATAAATATATATATAAACAGTAATTGACCGTCAGAGCCATCACGTCTATCAACCAAACACTCCTATGGCTGTACAATATGTCTACAAAAGCCTCTACACAGATACACAACTGAGTTAGTGTCGGGAAAAACACCCGCCCACAAAAGACTTTTATAAAAATACCAAAAATACATATAGAAACGACTTGGGATGCCCCGAAACAACTGGAGCTGACCACTAACAACCGAATGTCCTGGCTCTTACTGCGGAGGTGTACGACCTGAAGTACCTGTTCCTGCAGGCATGAATATGGGTCCCCCGTGAGGGACGTCAGTACGGAAATATGTACTGAGTATGTAAGGCAATGAGTATTAAGATGAGATACAAAAGATCAACAGAACCCAGGTACCAGTGAATAAACAGTATGAGTAGACCACACTTAAAAGAGCTGATGGGATACCTGCACATTACTTTCATATCATTACTTCCCGTAATCCTTATCAATACATAACGTATGTCATAGAATGGCCAACTAATCAGTGGTACTAATACAATACATCAGGGACCACCCCTGGAATAACATATATACATAAACTTTATAATACAATGGCCAATTGATCAGTGGTACTAATACAATACATCATATCATCAATTTAAAATACAGACATTCCATTTATTAATTCAATTAATCTTTGAGATTGGTTACTTTGTGGTCACACCTTATGGAACTTGAAACCATCATACCTCAATAGGAAAAACATGTAAATAGGTAATAAACATCATGAAAATGAAGTAGAGAATCATGGATACCTCATTAAACCATTTCGGAGTAAACAATAGTATATGGACATTTTTTTGACTAGCCGAACATCTTAAAAGTGAAAACAAGTTCAATTGGTAGTGTCGAAGATCATAAGATGTTATTATGTCTCATGTGTCATAGGACAATGTTGGAAGCTTACTTGAGAGTGCCATGGGTCATTATTCATGCAAAAGATTAGATAGAGTATGTCTTACATACCTTGATATAACCACTTCAATACAAGTCCAACTTGACTTCCCGTACTCTTCGAACACTTATCTACAATAAGTCATTTGTGGCAAACTAGTATTAGCAACCAAACCTTACCATTTAGGTATTAACTTAACCAAATAATGTCTAGGAACTAATACTTTAACTCAACAATAACAGTGCTACATGCATCCTCTTATACTCTTATTACATTCACATATCATGCATTTTCATGAAATATCCCTCAACATCACTCTTAGCCTTTATTTCCCTTCTTAATCACCATCCAATACCAACATGATCACTAGGCATACATAACCACTAATATAATGATATATCATCACAATTCATCCTCCATAATCCAATACAACAACTTCCATAATTTACTACTAACAATTTACACAAAACAATTCATAACTATGTTTCTGGTTATCTTCCAACATCAAGACAATACTCATAATCCTTTATCAATACTTATTCATGGATAAGAATCAAGAATAAATAATATTCATACCTTAACAATGAACTCTTGCATTTAGAATCCTCCTTACATAACCATGGGGTGCTTCTCGAAGCTTTTGAGATGGTGAACACAAGTACGGAACCAATTCGAATTTTCTATGGTTTAATCACAAAATATTTGAAGTTGAAATTAGGCTAGGGTTTCACCTTATCTTAATAATTGGATGACATATGATATATATGAGGCTAATTGTAGGTTTATAAAGACCCATTTTCGTCCAATAGGTAATAGAAAATGACCATTTTGCCCTAAAAATTTAAATAAATCCGAAACTGTCCCCAGTGGACAGTTTTGACAGGCTGAAGTAAATCGATCATAACTCTTTTCTCCGGTATCAGATTTGGGTGAAACGAATTGCATTGGAAAGATAATTCCAAGATCTTTCATTTTCATATAAAGTATACCACCCAGTTCTTCCTGTAAAAGGAGTTATGATCGTTTAAATTTGACCCAAAAATCTGTCCCACAATTCTATTTTTTTTTGATAGGCTGTAGTAAAACGGGTATTGCTCCTTACTCAGACATTGGATTTGGATGAAACAAATTTCATCGGAAAGAAGACTCTCGTAGATTTTCGTAAATATATAGCAGCTCACATAGTTCTTTTTGTACAAGGAGTTATGATCATCTAAATTTGATCCAAAAAAATAATTGCCTAGCTGCAGTAATTTTCCTGCAGATTTACTGTTCACAGGCTTCCCGGCCACCGTTTTGAAATTTCGAATGTGCTCGCTTATATGAAATACTCCTCTGTTTTTGGCAAACTTTATATCATTGGAAAGTTTATTCTAATACCTACAAATACAACTATTGACGGGACACTTCCGAACACCATAAAATTAATTTAACCCATACGCAAGCCTTTAGGACTCCATATAATCGCGATAAGTGTACGAAAAAAATTTACGGGGTGTTACATTCTCCCCCCCTTAAGAACATTCATCCTTGAATGTTAGCATAGTTACTCAATTAAGACATTTCCAAGCTTACAATTAACATATTCATCATCATAACATACTTGCATAAAAATAAACACTTACTTGTTATTGTTCTTCTTCTGTCTCATGAACTTCCTCCTCATCGTTGAATAGGTAAGGGTACTTAATCTTCATCGCTTCCTCGGTTTCCCATGTGATCTCCTCAACTTTTTGATTCCTCCAAAGTACTTTTACCGATGCTATCTCTTTATTCCTTATCTTTTTAATTTGGCTATCAAGAATAGCAATAGGCATTTCTTCAAAAGTTAGATCTTCTGTAACTTGTACATCTTCCGTAGTAGTGATGTGCGATGGATCTCCAATGTATTTGCGAAGCATCAAAACATGAAATACGGGATGAACTGCTGAGAGCTGTTGAGGTAGCTCTAACTCATAAGCAACTTGTCCAAATCTTTTAATGATCTTGTACGGACCTATATATCGTGGACTTAACTTTCCTTTCTTGCCAAACCTCATCACTCCTTTCATTGGTGATACTTTCAAGAATACCCAATCGTCGATAGAAAACTCAAGTCTTTTTCTTCTAACATTCGCATAAGATTTGTATCGACTTTGAGCTGTTTCAAGCAATTGTTGGATCACTTTAACCTTCTCCATTGCTTGATAAACAAGATCCAGTCCAAACCAGACCGCATCGCCTGCTTCAAACCATTCTATTGGCGATCTACACTTTCTTCCATACAATGCTTCATATGGTGCCATTTTGATACTTGAATGATAGTTATTATTGTAGGCAAACTCGATAAGAGGTAGGTGATCATCCCAGTTGCCTTTGAAATCTAATACACATGCTCGTAGCATATCTTCAAGTGTCTGGATGGTACGTTCCGCTTGTCCGTCCGTTTGAGGATGAAAAGTCGTACTTAGATTTACTTGTGTCCCCAAACTCCTTTGAAAAGACTTCCAGAAATTCGTGGTAAATTGGGCTCCTCGATCGGATATAATGGAAATTGGAACTCCATGTAACCGAACGATCTCCTTAATATACAACTTCGCATACTCTTCCGTCGTATAAGTTGTCTTAACTAGTAAGAAGTGCGCAGATTTGGTAAGCCTATCAATGATCACCCATATGGAATCAAACTTCCGATATGTACGAGGCAAACCTGTGATGAAATCCATATTGATCTTGTCCCACTTCCAGACAGGAAGATCTATACATTGCATGTAACCACCGGGTTTCTGATGTTCTACTTTGACTCTTTGAAAATTCGGACATTCAGCTACAAATTCGGCAATATTCTTCTTCATGTCATTCCACCAATATATTGTTTTCAAATCTTGATACATCTTAGTCGACCCTAGATGGATGGAATACCTTGAACAGTGTGCTTCTGTCATAATTCTCTTTCTTAGCTCAACTACATCAGGTACACATAAACGATTCTGACACTAAAGCACTCTTTCTTGCGTATGCTCAAATGCCTTTGTCGTGCCACTCTGCACATCCTCCTTAAGCTGCAATAAAATTGGATCTGCATACTGCTTCTCTTTCACTTCAGCTATCAATGAAGATTCCGCTGCATTACGTATAATAAACTCTTCATCTGGAGTTTCGAGAAGTCGAACTCCCAAATTAGCTAGTTGGTGAAGATCCTTAATCATCCCCTGCTTTTCTATAGATGCCATTTTAGACTTACAACTCAGTGCATCTGCTACCACATTCGCTTTCCCTGGATGATACAAGATATCAACATCGTAATCTTTCAACAATTCAAGCCATCTCTGCTGCCTCATGTTTAGATCTTTCTGACTGAAGATATATTGCAGGCTCTTATGATCGGTATATATGTCAACATAAACCCCATATAAGTAGTGGCGCCATATCTTCAAAGCAAATACAACTGCAGCTAGCTCAAGATCATGTGTGGGATAATTCCTCTCATGTGGTCGCAACTGTCTAGAGCCATAGGCTATTACTCTACCATGTTGCATTAATACGCATCCTAAGCCACTTCTCGAAGCATCACAGTACACTGCATACCCTTCTGTGCCTTTAGGAAGTACCAATACCAGTGTAGAAGTCAACTTGCTCATCAGATCTTGGAAACTCTTTTCACAGGCATCATTCCATTGAAACTTGGAGGCTTTATGTGTCAACTTAGTCAAGGGTGCAGAAATAGAAGAAAAACCTTCTATAATAACCTGCCAACCCGAGAAAACTATGAATCTTCATATGCGTCGTGGGTCTTGGCAAATTCTTCACAGCCTCAATCTTCTGAGTGTCAACTTTTATGCCTTCACTAGATACAATATGGCCCAAAAATGCCACTAACTTGAGCCAAAATTCACATTTAGAAAACTTCGCGTACAGCTTACGATCACGAAGAATCTGTAATGCCTGCCTCAAGTGATTAACATGGTCCTCTTCTAATCAAGAGTAGACCAGAATATCATCTATGAAAACTGTCACGAACACATCTAGAAACGGCTTAAACAGCCTATTCATCAGATCCATAAAAACTGCGGGTGCATTTGTCAGCCCGAATGACATAACCAGGAATTCATAATGACTATACCGTGTTCGGAAAGCTGTCTTGGGTATATCATTATCCTTGACTCTCACTTGATGATATCCTGATCTCAAGTCAATCTTGGAAAAACACTGGGCACCCTGCAACTGGTCAAATAAATCATCAATTTGGGGAAGAGGGTAATTATTCTTGATAGTCACCTTATTCAATTGCCGATAGTGAATACACATCCTCAGCGAACCATCTTTCTTACACACAAACAATACTGGTGCTCCCCAAGGGGACATACTAGGCCTGATGAATCCCTTCTCTAGCAAGTCTTTCAGTTTCTCTTTCAATTCTCGCAACTCTGCTGGTGCCATTCAATAAGGAGGAATTGAGCTTGGCTGTGTGTCTGGCAACATATCAATACCAAACTCCACTTCTCGTTTAGGAGGTAAACCTGGTAGTTCTTCAGGAAATTCATTCACAACCGGAACGATCTGAAAAGTTGGCGGCTCTGCCTCTGTATCCCTTACTCTAACCAAATGGTATATGTACCCCTTGGAAATCACTTTTCTTGCCTTAAAGTAAAAAATAAATCTACCTCTCGGCGCGCCAACATTACCCTTCCATTCAAGGACTGCCTCATTTGGGAAATGGAAATACACCTTCTTAGAATGGCAATCTACTGTAGCATAACAAGACGCTAACCAATCCATGCCCATAATAACATCAAAATCTACCATTTCTAACTCAACAAGATCGGCCATCGTATCACGACCACAAATATTCACAACACAATTTCGATAAACATTCCTAGCTATAAGAGATTCCCCCACTGGCGTTGATACTTCAAATGGCTTGGCTAATAATTCGAGTGTTCTCCCGAACCTTCCCGCAACCAAAGTAGTAGCATACGATAATGTAGAACCAGGATCAATTAAGGCATACACATCAAATGCAAAGATGGACAACGTACCTGTAAGCACGTCTGGAGAAGCCTCTAAATTCTGCCTATCTGCTAGGGCATACACACGGTTCTGAGCTACGCTAGAACTAGCTACTCATTATCACCTCTGCCGTGACCCATAGGTTGTGCACCCCTACTCAAAGGAAGCACCGATGATGACGTAACAGCTGATCCGGTAGGTCATGTTATACCACCTGTGGTCCTGCGTGGGCAATCTCTAGCCATATGCCTCGGCCTACCGTACCAAAAGCAATTGTTCATTCCAAGCCGACATTTGCCAAAGTGAAATCTTCTACATATGGGGCACGGGTTTCGTGGAGGTCTCAATTGACTCATACTCCCTTTCCCTTGATACCCCACTATTCGCGAACTCTAATTTTCACTGCTTTGCCCGAACTGATTACCTCTGAACCTTTGAAATTGCGGTGGAGCACCAATTTCCGGATAAGAAGATAACGGGCTAGGCAATCTATGAGAGAACAAAGGCCTAAAACCTCCCTGAGATTCCATAAACTGCCCTATAGCTCTGGCCCGCTTAGAATATCCTTTTTCTGATTCTTGGGATCTTCTTCTTTTCCTCTGATCTTTCATCTTCTAAGCAAAATCTTGTATCCTCGCTATATCCATGTCCTTGTTTAAACCAGCAATGGTACAATCTCTAACTAAGTATGGTTCCAATCTATCCACATAGTGATGAAATCTGTCATCCATAGTAGCTACCGCATTAGAAGCATATCGAGACAAGGAGTTAAATCGAAGACTATACTCCCTTACACTCATATTACCCTGATAAAGATTTAAGAATTGATCTTCACGGGCCTGACGAGTCTCAAATGGAAGATAATGATCAATAAATGCATCTTTGAACTCTACCCACGTAGTTGGAGGTGCATCAATACCCCTAGATCGTTTCCAATCCTCGTACCACAATATAGCCTCTCCTTTCAGTCTATATGCTGCTAGCTCAACCATATCTTTATCGGATATGTGCATAACATCTAGAGCCCTTTGGGTTTGATCGACGAAGTCCTGCAGGTCTTCATTAATATCTGATCCAGTAAAAGTAGGAGGATCCAGTTTCAGAAAATCCTGTGTCCGAAGGCTAGCTGCTCTATCCGTACAATTAGAACCCGTGGTAGGAAATCTTTCCCTTGAATTTGACTGGCAACTATACGCGTCATAAGTTGTACTGCATCCCTCAAATCTCGATCAACAGCATTAATAGATGTCCCTTCAAGAGGAGAAGAAGTTCCTGATATATGCTCAGCTTGAAACTCATTTTGTTCAGCTTGTGCCGGTGGTGACTTACTAGTACCTTCTCCGGCCACTACATCCACTTGCTTCCACTTATTCTTACTCCTTGTAACCGGCATCGTTACTAATAAAAAAAACAATTGGATTAAGAGATCAATTATGATTTTATCTCTAATATGGGATCTGTTGCACGATCTATGAAATGGAGAGTGAAAACAATCCCTAAATGTCCAATAGCCTCCTGTTTGTAGATGTGGTGCACAACACACCGATAAACGAGATTCTACGAAGACACGGCTTTGTAGACTCACTAGGATGAACTTCTTTGATACCACTTATGTCATACCCCAAATCCCATTAGAGCGGACTGGAACCCGTAGCCGAGGAGGCCCGGGAGAACCCGTTCATAACCTATACTTTCACAATTACATTACTTATGAAAATTAGAAAGTTAGGCAACACTTCATTATAAATAGAAGAAAACAGTACCTGTATCATCCAAACAGACACGCATAAATATATATATAAACAGTAATTAGCCGTTAGAGCCATCACGTCTATGAACCAAACACTCCTATGGATGTACAATATGTCTATAAAAGCCTCTACACAGATAAACAACTGAGTTATGGTCGGGACAAACTCCAGCCCACAAAAGACTTGTATACAAATAACAAAAATACATATAGAAACGACTTGGGATGCCTCGAAACAACTATATCTCACCACTAACAACAGAATGTCCTGGCTCTTACTGTGGAGGTATACGACCTAAAGTACCTATTCCTGCAGGCATGAATATGTGTCCCCCGTGAGGGACGTCAGTATGGAAATATGTACTGAGTATGTAAGGCAATGAGTATCAAGATGAGATACAAAAGATCAACAGAACCCAGGTACCAGTGAATAAACAGTATGAGTAGACCACACTTAAAAGAGCCGATGGGATACCTGCACATTACTTTCATATCATTACTTCCCGTAATCCTTATCAATACATAACGTATGTCATAGAATGGCCAACTGATCAGTGGTACTAATACAATACATCAGGGACCACCCCTGGAATAGCATATATACATATACTTTATAATACAATGGCCAACTGATCAGTGGTACTAATACAATACATCATATCATCAATTGAAATACAGACATTCCATTTCTTAATTCAATTAATCTTTGAGATTGGTTACTTTGTGGTCACACCTTATGGAACTTGAAACCATGATACCTCAATAGGAAAAACATGTAAATAGGTAATAAATATCATGAAAATGAAGTAGAGAATCATGGATACCTCATTAAACCATTTCGGAGTCAACAATAGTATATGGACATTTTTTTTGACTAGCCGGACATCTTAAAAGTGAAAACAAGTTCAATTGGTAGTATAGAAAATCAAAAGATGTTGCTATGTCTCATGTGTCGTAGGACAATGTTGGAAGCTTACTTGAGTGTTTCATGGGTCATTATTCATGCCAAAGATTAGATAGAGTATGTCTTACATGCCTTGATATAACCACTTCATTACAAGTCCAACTTGACTTCCCGTACTCTTCGAACACTTATCTACAATAAGTCATTTGTGGCAAACTAGTATTAGCAACCAAACCTTACCATTTAGGTATTAACTTCACCAAATAATGTCTAGGAAGTAATCCTTTAACTCATCAATAAGAGTTCTACATACATCCTCTTACACTCTTATTACATTCACATATCATGCATTTTCATGAAATATCCCTCAACATCACTCTTAGCCTTTATTTCCCTTCTTAATCACCATCCAATACCAACATGATCACTAGGCATACATAACCACTAATATAATGATATATCACCACAATTCATCCTCCATAATCCAATACAACAACTTCCATAATTTACTACTAACAATTTATACAAAACAATTCATAACTATGTTTCTGGTTATTTTCCAACATCAAGACAATACTCATAATCCTTTATCAATACTTATTCATGGATAAGAATCAAGAATAAACAATATTCATACCTTAATAATGAAATCATGCATTTATAATCCTCCATACATAACCATGGGGTGCTTCTCGAAGCTTTTGAGATGGTGAACACAACTACGGAACCAATTCGAATTTTCTACGGTTGAATCACAAAATATTTGAAGTTGAAATTAGGCTAGGGTTTCACCTTCTCTTAATAATTGGATGATATATGATATATATGAGGCTAAGTGTAGGTTTATAAAGACCCTTTTTCGTCCAAGAGGTAATAGAAAATGACAATTTTGCTCTAAAAATTTAACTAAATCCGAAACTGTCCCCTGTGGACAGTTTTGACAGGCTGAAGTAAATCGATCATAATTCTTTGCTCCGGTATCGGATTTGGGTGAAACCAATTGCATTGGAAAGATAATTCAAACGTATTTCATTTTCATATAAATTATACCACCCATTTATTCCTGTACAAGGATTTATGGTCGTTTAAAGTTGACCCAAAAATCTGTCCCACAATTCTTTTTTTTTTGGTAGGCTGTAGTAAAACAGGTATAGCTCCTTAGTCAGACATTAGATTTGGATGAAACCAATTTCATCGGAAAGAATACTCTCGGATATTTTCTTAGATATATAGCAGCTCACACAGTTCTTTTTGTACAAGGAGTTATGATCATCTAAAGTTGATCCATAAAAATAATTGCCTATCTGCAGCAATTTTCCTGCAGATTTACTGTTCACAGGCTTCTCGGCCACCGTTTTGAAATTTCGAATGTGCTCGCTTATATGGAATACTCCTCTATTTTTGGCAAACTTTATATCATTTGAAAGCTTATTCTAATACCTACACATACAACTATTGAAGGGATACTTCCGAACACCATAAACTTAATTTAACTAATACGCAAGCCTTTAGGACTCCATCTAATCGCGATAAGTGTACGAAAAAAATTAAGGGGTGTTACAATTTCAATGTCTGATTAATGTTATTTGATTTTTAGTCTCAAAATCATATTATGTGAGGTAACAACTTATGCGCATTGTGTATTACCTGTCAGTTGCTTCTCCTATTCATTTCTTATTCAAGTGTAATATCAGAATTTTAGGAGCTAAATGTGTGCCTCATTTTAGTTGGAAGGGGATTAAACACAAAACATCTTCATCCGACTCTCTAACTCTTACTATCCATATAATTGTATAGCTACAACTCCAAAAAGTTAAGATTTTCATTGCCAAACTGTAATATCCCAAAAATCCAAACCAGTATTAGAGACAAGTTTCAAGATCATGCATAGCACATTATAGTTCTTTTGCAATGATATACATCAGTTTGATGTATATTAAGGCCTCAAATAACTCCAAACTATTAGACCAATCAAAATAATCCTTACCGATTGAATTTTTGATAAGAATGTTGCTTTAGTCAACTTTAAAAGAGCATATCTTTTTCTATATTGAGAATTTTATACATCAAAATCCACCAAATAATAGAAAATTGGATTACCTTTCCAACGATACCAATTTCGCCCGAATCCGATACTCGGGTGAGAAGTTACAACACTTTTAGTGCAAAATAGTAGCCCAACACGATATGGTCGCGTTGCGGTGATGGCTGAAATGTAGTTTGTCTTTTTTCAATGTGCCACCGTGATTACCATCACGTCACACCAAGGAGACATTTTGCAATAGTTCTTTTCCAGAGGGGCATCGCGATTGGACCACGTCGCGACAAGCTTCTAGTTTAGGATCGTCCTTTTTCAGAGGCACAACGCAATAGCACCGCATCGTACCATAGGGTAAAATGGGGATTGCCAGTTTTCAAGTGGCCCAATGCAATTGCACCGCATCACGCTGGAGAAAACAATTAAGACTTTTGCGATTTAATTCCAGGGACCGTTTGGTCTTTCTTCATAGCACCATATCCGTCCTAACACGGGATTTAAGTCCCAATAGAGCATTATTTGCTTATTATTTTATAATTATCTCAAATATATAAATATCCAATTCTAAATTCAAGTTGGGATCTTTATAAGTTTTTCATGATTTTTAATTGTGATTTTAGCCATGAATTCCTATGAATTATAATTCTACACCGTGTTTACATGAAATTGTCATTGTTATTCAATCCCACATGTTTTAATGATATTATTCGCTGATTTAATTCAGAATTAGTGATGTTGATGTTGAAAGCATGTTATTACTACAAGATTTCAATTATTCCCATGCTTATCTTACACTATGAGTATCAAGTGTTTGAGGAAATGCCTACAAGATTGAGTTTTGAATAAATGCTTTCATATTATGTCCTCAAAGTTTTTGTACTATTTTGCTATTATTGCTCCTGAGTCCTGGGGGTTGTTAATACCTGAAAACATAGTTGTTTACTTAGTCTCAATATCTTCGAAATAGCTTCAGAATATGTTATAAGCATTATCAGTTTGATCAGTCATCATAATCAATTAAACTTAGGACAATTCAATATCTCGAGTCAGTTCAGTTGGGAGTAGGACTTAGCACCTAACGAATATAGGGATGGAGGCTTCTTCCTTAGATAGGTAGAGTCATTAGCAGTATTCCCTGTACTATAGAACTACGTAGCCAGCGTAGGATATGAGGAGTGACCCATCAATTTTGGATTGACTACCTCGCAGGGGTCACCATCAGTTTAGGCTTGACACCCTTAGTCCTTCGGGACAGTATATCATTGGATCCACACAGCCAGTGTTAGTACCCACGGCACAGTAATAACACCCTTCCTATTGGGGTGACAGATTGGACCCCAATTTGCTCATTGGGGCATGTCGCTTAGATGATACCTCCCATAATCTCAGTTCAGTATTCATTAGACTTCAGTTCAGACTTGTATTGACCATAGCATACAGATATTGATTATTCAGTTATCAGATTTCATCATTTCAGTTTATAGATTATATTAACAACATATTTTATGATTGGTCATACATTCTTAGTATTTACAGATTTCATTCATTCTATTCAGTACTTCATGTTATTCACTCATTCAGTTATTACTCTTGTACATGAAACCATGCATATCAACCTACCTCATTTAGCATACCAGTACATTCAAAGAACTAATCACATTCTTTTTTCTTGTGTTATGATGTATCATATCATAGGTTCGAACGCTCAGTTCCTGGACCGCATATAGACCTTTCAGATTATCAGCCGTAGTTGTGGTGAGACCTTTTATTTCGAGGACAGACTAAATTTATTTTCATACTTTTAGTTCAGTATTTAAATAGAGTTAGTTGGGGTTGGTCCCATCAACTCTTATTCAGTCAGTAGAGGCTTTTCAGACTAGTATAGACTGTCAGATAGTTTTGTTATTATTTTATTAGTTCTAGACAGTTGTTTCTAGTTTCATAATCCAATATTGTTTTCAGTTATTCAAAACCTTATGGATTATCTATTGTGATTCCGCATATGTTATTATATTATTTTGTGCTCACAGCAGGTATCAACTCATGGGTTATCTTGTGGTCTCTCAGGACCGTAAGCACCATATGGCACCCAGGGTGTACTATTGGGTCGTTACAAACTTGGTATCAGAGCCTAAGTTTTTAATGTATCCTAAAAAGTCTGAAAGACGCCTCGAGTAAAGTCTTGTGCATAGGTGTGAAATGGGCCACTCTTATGGACAATAGACTACGAGGTATCTTAAGAAAAGTTTCCCTTCTTTCAGTGTTCATGTCATGCAATCGAGCATGAGCTCATGTTAAAGTCTTTCCCTAATCTGTTCTCCCTTCCATTTACAGATTATGCCTCCCAGAAAGACAAACGGAGGAAGAAATGTGAACCAACCAACATCTCCGCCTGTTCAGGAAGATCCCCTAAACGAGCATGTTTCCCATGTAGAGTTAAGAGCTTCATTCACTACTTTAGCTCACTCTGTAGAAGCACAAAATGCTCATCTAGATGCTTTCCCGGCCAACCCAGTGTCCAATACTACCGCAACTAAGATTCAGGATTTTACCCGAATAAATCCTCCTCTGTTTTTGAGATCTAAATATGAAGAGGATCGGCAATAATTCTTAGACATGGTCCAAAAGGTAATTATATTATGGGGGTAACTTCTAGTAAGAGTGTTGAATTGGCTGCTTACCAATTACAGGATGTGGCTCATACATGGTTTAAGCAGTGGAAGGTAGATAGTGGCGTAGATGTAGGGCCTATAGAGTAGGAAGAGTTTGCTACTGCCTTCTTAGATAGATTCTTTCTACTGGAACTGAATGAAGCCAAAGTGTTAGAGTTTATCAACTTGAGGCAAAGAAACATGAGTGTGAATGAGTATTCCCTTAAGTTTAGTCAGTTAGCTAGGTATGTTTCTCATATGGTAGCTGATACCAGATCTAGGATGAGCAAGTTTGTGTCTAAGGTATCTTCTAACTTATCCCACTATAATCCCTATTCTAATATGGGTGATTATTGATACAATTGTAGACCCATGATACGTAAAGTGGCTTAACTTTTGTAATTGTGCATTCTAGGTATAAGAAGAATCATGTACCTTTTTCTCTTAATCTTTCAACTATTCAAATACCTTTGCTTGGGTACATAATCGATGCATCATTCCTTTACTATAAGTTTAATTCCACTTTTTACTTTGAAATAAACCACATCAAAGCATTTCTAGACATTTTATTCAATTTCAAAGGAAAAATTCACTCTCTTTTACTTACTCGTGATTTATAGACACCTTGCCTAAGACAACATTCAACCTTTTCCAGAATTCCTTTGATATTTTGCGGTAGCCAATTCTATACATATATTTACCTAGTTGATACAAGTCAAATGGCCACCTTAATTTTTGAATACATGATTGGAGGTCATTATTTAAAGGCTCAATACTTGGTCACCCCAAGGTCGCAAGAATATGCAAAGAAGACCCATTTTGAGCACAAGCAAGGCCGTGTGTTGAAGATTTTTTGGAGCATCGAAGACGTGAAGACTCACAGTTTTGGACAACACATAATGGATCATGAATTGGTTATCTTCATTAAGGGTATTTTGGTAACTTCATTGGGTCCAAATGCGATCCATGGCCACCCCGCCCTTTAAGGGCATTGTTGTCATTTTTCCTGTCTTGTAATAGAATAAAAAATAGAACATTTTAGGTCTTTTTCTATTTAGTTGTTCATTGATGTAAGACTTGAAACATGAAACACTTTTATTTGTAGGGCTTGGAATAGCCACCACACCTAAATGAGGGCAACAAGTGTGGTATCACTTGTGTTGCAATGTTGGATTGAGATGTTGGTGTTTAGAGGAGGTAAAGTTCCTCTTGTGTCAACGTAGGAGTTAGGTTAACCGTTGTGTGTAGTGTTAAGGGTCCAAGATTACCATATTCTTGGATTCGTAAGATTATACCAACCAAGGTCTAACTATCTATCGATTTTATTTATGTTGTAATCATTTGATTGTGTTCTTGTAATTTAAATCCGTAAATTGTTGTTCTTGTTCCATTTTTGTTGTTCTTCATCTTATTGTTGTTAGCTGTTTTTAGGTGATAAATACATCAATACATTATGTTCTTTTTGTTGTTTGTTGAATCTGAGTGTGGCCTTCAAAAGGGTCCTTGGATCTTTGATCTTGTGGACTGATTTAAAAGAAAAAGTATGACTAGAGCATAGAATAAGTAAGAGAAAATAGAACTCCAAGAACATATAGAAAAGTTTATACCTTTACACCGAAGTTACAAAGTAGCAGCTAGATATTTAGCTAATCAACTACTGAAACAACATCGTTAAAGGGGTGGAGGCCATATTTTCATCATCCTCAGTGTATACATAACAAAGTGAATTTTTAACCTTGTATATACATATACAAAATGAATCTTTGACAAAGGGGGCCCAACTGACCCCTTCTACCTGCACAATGTAGGGGTACATACACGCAACCCTCCCAGACCCCACTTGTGGCTTGTAAAATTACACTTGGTATGTTGTTGTTGGTCTGAATTATTAATAGAACTTTATTGAAAGAAAGAAAGGCTAAGGTTTACAATATAATCTGAAAAGCATAAAAACTGACTAAACCAAAAGGAGGCTATATATACATAGCCAATAACCTAAAGGTCCATAAACTAAAGGCCCAATAACATATGGGCTAACATCCCCCCTCAAACTCACAATGCAACAGCAATAAGCATTGAGAGTTTGTCACACAAAAAACGAAATCGAGACGCCGACTGAGCCTTCGTAAAAAGGTCAGCAATCTGCAAAGACGATGGAACAAAAGGAAGCGATATGGTCCCGAGCTGCAAATGATGACGGGTGAAGTGACAATCAATCTCAATGTGCTTCGTACGCTCATGGAAGACAGAATTCTTTGCAATTTGTACCGCACTTTTGTTATCACAATGCAGGGGAGTAGGCATAGAAATGTGAACCCCCATATCTGCAAGAAGCCAACGTAACCAAATAATCTCACATGTTGTCACAGCCATGGCACGATACTCAGCCTCCGTGGAAGATCTAGAGACAACATCTTGTTTCTTGCTCTTCCACGAGATTAAAGAGTCTCCAAGAAACACACAAAAACCAGTGGTGGATTTACGATCATTGCGATCTCCATCCCAATCAGCATCACTATAGGCTCGCAACTCGAGAGATGACGTCGAGGGAAACAAGAGATTCTGAAACTGAGTGCCACGAAGATACCTTAGAATACGAAGTACAGCTCCCCAGTGCACAGAAGTAGGAGCAGTAACAAACTGGCTAACAACATGAACTGCATGTGCTATATCTGGACGAGTAACCGTAAGATAAACCAAACTACCCACAATAGTCCGATAAAGACTCGGATCTGATAATGGAACACCATCACTAGGAGAGTAACGTGCATTGGTTTCAAGGGGAGTATCTACAGTCCTGTTGTCAGAAAGACGCGCCCGTGTAAACAAGTCAGATATATACTTAGTCTGAGAAAGAAGATACCCTTTCTTAGACTGAGCCACCTCAATACCCAGAAAATAACGCAGCAAGCCCAAGTCCTTCATTGCAAATCGATGAGCCAAATCATGCTTCAATAACTCAATACCACTATGATCATCACCAGTAATAATCATATCATCTACATATAAGGACAATAGAATTCGCCCTGCACTTGTATATCTAACAAACAATGCTGAATCATGGTTACTCGGGACAAATCCAAGGGAAGTAATAACAGTGGAGAATTTCTCAAACCAAGCACGAGGGGCTTGTTTGAGACCATATAAAGCTTTTCGAAGCCGACAAACTTCACCTGGCTGGTGGTCAATACCTGGGGGAGGAGTCATATAAACTTCCTCGTGGAGATCACCGTTCAGAAAAGCATTCTTGACATCCATCTGAAATATCTTCCACTGTCGAACGGATGCAACAGCAATCATAGTGCGAACAGTCGTCATCTTTGCTACGGGGGAAAAAGTCTCCTCATAATCCATACCATATTGTTGTGAGTACCCTTTTGCCACAAGTCTCGCCTTGTATCGCTCAACAGACCCATCAGATTTTGTTTTTATCTTATACACCCATCGACAACCAACCGCATGCTTACCAGGTGGGAGAGTAACCAAATCCCATGTATGTGTATGATGAAGAGCAGCAAGTTCCTCAGCCATAGCATTCTGCCAAAGAGGATCAGACACAGCCTCTCTATACGACTCAGGTTCAGACAAATGATGTATGTTTGCAATAAAGGAAGCAAATGAGGCTGAATATGTAGAATAGGAAAAATCTGGCAGTTTGGTGGACTTACAAGGTCGAGTAGACCTCCTCAGAGGTGGTGGGTCTCCAGTCTCAACAGTCGAAGGAGCAGACTCAGGCACAGGCGAGGCTGAAGCACTATCAGGTGGCACACCAGATGGCATGGATGAATCCGGAACTGGAACCTCTATGTCAATCCCAAAGGGATCAATAAGCTGAATATCTGACTTTGTCACATCATGGGTTTTAGCTGGAATGGAATAAAAAGGAATATGTTCCAAAAAAGTGACATGTCGTGAAACATATAATTTCTGACTTACAGGATCATAGCAACGATATCCTTTTTGTCCAATACCATACCCCAAAAACACACATATAGCTGATTTTGACCCTAACTTATTTCGTTCAACATGAGGACGAAGAACAAAGCAAGTACATCCAAAAACTCGTAATGCAGAATAATTCGGCGGGTGACCATATAGTTTCTCAAACGGAGACATCCCTGAAGTCAATGCAGTAGGAATACGATTAATCACATATACAGCAGTTAGGACTGCTTCTCCCCAAAAAATACTAGGAACCTCTGCAGACAAAAGTAAAGAGCGTGCTGTCTCAACAATATGACGATGTTTTCTTTCTGCCAGACCATTCTGCTCAGGAGTGTCGGTACAAGATGACTGGTGTATGGTACCATCAGAGGCAAGTAACTGAGTGAAGTCATTAGAGGTATATTCACCCCCTAAGTCACACCTGAAACACTTTATCACAGCCGAATGTTGTGTTTTAACAAGGGCTCTAAAGTTGTTGTAAATGCCAAAGAAATCAGATCTGCGTTTCATAAGATACACCCAGGTATAACGAGTATAGTCATCTATAAACGAAACATAATAGGTCGATCCACCCTTAGTGGAAACTGGCGCTGGTCCCCATACATCAGAATGAATAATATCAAAAGGAGCAACAGAATAAGACACACTTTTATTAAACGGTAAGGCAGAAAATTTTGCCAGTTTACAACCACTACAATCTGAAATATCACTAGTGTTCACATGACCCAAAGCACCACTAGAGACCAAAAAACGTAAACGTGAAACTGACACATGTCCTAATCTGGAATGCCAAAGATAAAACGGAGAAGACAAAGGACTCAAACGAAAAGAAGATAAATCTATGCTAGAGGCAGCAACTGCAGACACTTTGAGATTCTCCAAGACATAGAGTTCCCCCAACCTACGGCCGGTCCCAATCACCCTCTGAGTGTGTTGGTCCTGTATAACACAAACAGATTCAGAAAAAAACACCCAATTACCAGCCTTACACAACTGACTGACCGAAACAAGATTTAAAGCAAGTTTGGGAATGTAATAAACATCAGAGAGGACAATGTGAGGGGTAGTAACAGAACCAACACCCTCGACTGACATAGGTACAGCACTCGCGGACATAACAGAAATTGGTGAAATGGGTGACAAAGAACCAAACGATGACAAATGAGGGGACATGTGATGAGACGCACCAGAATCCAATATCCACAAGGAGGAAGGAATACCTGAGGTACTAGAAGAAACCGAACCCGAATGAGACATAGATGCTGACATGGCCGTAGGATTAGAAACGAAGAACTGTCTGAACTGTTCGAAAACCTGGGGATCCAACGCAGAAGGTGGCATAGTGCTAACAGACTCAACATCTACAGATGGTGCAGCAGCAGCGAACTGTGGAGGACGAGATGACCATGGAGGAGCACCAGAGGAGCGTGACGGAGACTTTTGCTGCCCATATTTCTGTTGCTGCCCAGATTGAGGCTGTTTGACCTTGTTAAGTAACAACGGACACTGAGCCTTCCAATGATTTTTCTGTTTGCAGAATGCACACTCATCAAATGCAACTTTAGGAGATTGTCGAGTCTGAGTACGTGGTGGCCTAGACTGATCAGTTGAAGCAGCAAACACGACAGGAGTAGTAGTTACTTTAGACCCTTGAACCACTTGAGACTTGATACGAGTCTCCTCTGCAATCAGTTCATGAACCACAGAATCAACAGTAGGGAGGGGAGATCGATGAAGGATTGTTCCACGTAGGCCCTCAAAGTCAGAACGTAGTGCCATCAAAAACTGAACCAAGCGTTGCTCTTCCCGTCTAGCAATGTACGGCCCAAAACCTTTTAACTCTGCAGATTCAGTAAGTGCCAATTGATCCCACAAATCCGACATGGCAGCATAAAAATCTTGAATACTGAGGTCATGCTGTTGAAGAGCACGGATATCATACTCCAACTGGTACTGTTTAGCAAAATTAGACTGAGTGTACAGTCTTTCCAAATGATCCCAGACCTCCTTTGCTGTGTCATACTTAGCCAATTGCATACCAATTGACTGAGTTACAGAATTGTTGATCCAAGTGATAATCTTGGAGTTATTAGTTTCCCATAAGTCCACCAACAAATCAAAATTTTCAGTTGTATCATCGATAGGTCTTGGTTTTACTCCAGTGATATAACCCCACATATTCTTCCCACGAAGAAAATTCTTCATGACATAACTCCAATAGGCATAGTTCTTACCATCTAATTGAGTACTAATGGACTGGAGAGAATCATCCTTTCCAGTCATTGTAAACACAGCAACACACAAATAATTCAAAAAATAAAAAGATGCAAAACCCTAGGTTGAACAATTCCGAACGAACAACAATGGCAGCAAGCAAAAGAACGAAAGACGAACAATACCAAACAGCAAACGAATACAGCAGCACCTCAAAAAATAAAATTCGGGGCTCCGCCCCGAACCCCGGACGGGGGCGCGCTGCCCCCCGTACCCCCCAGCGAACTCACCGCGGAGTTCGATCCGCGCAATAGGTGTCTGCTACAAAATCTTCAACCAACAAATCAAAGGACATGGATCGAACTAGCTTTGATACCATATTAATAGAACTTTATTGAAAGAAAGAAAGGCTAAGGTTTACAATATAATCTGAAAAGCATAAAAACTGACTAAACCAAAAGGAGGCTATATATACATAGCCAATAACCTAAAGGTCCATAAACTAAAGGCCCAATAACATATGGGCTAACATGAATGACCCCCTTTCGCCCTTCTAAATATACATCCAGCTTTACTAGTGAATAAAAAAGTTATAAATTTACACCAAAGTTACAAAGGTAGCAGGTAGATATTAGCCAATCCAAACTACTGACCAGTATTAGTGGAAGTTGGATATTCATGAAGGGTATTCATCATCTACAATATACACATAAAAACAGTTTTTGACCTTATAATATGACATGAATTTTTGCCAATGCACAACCTCTACTTAATTCTGCCCCTATCTTTACTAATGAAGTAAACAGCAAGAATAAAGGATAACACATCAAACTTCCATGAAAACAAGAAAACAAACAATAAAAATCCAAACTAGCAAACTTTAGCACTTCTTAATAAACCTAAAATAAACTACTGATCAACATTAGCAGAAGCTGAATATTTACCAAGACGTTCATCGTCTACAAAATACACATAAAAACAATTTTTTTAAGCTTGTATCCAAAGAACCAGAATAAATATAACCATTACAAACAACCAAATAATAAATACTATCAGCATGTTTGACCTACTAGAAGAAATGGAGGAACAAAACAAAGGACAAGTCAAAAGCACATTACAACTATAGATTAGGATAGCAAGTGATAATACCGTGTCATTCTAAGGTCGACCACAAGTTGCAAGTGAATAAAGCTGCTCATTCGAATCCATAGCACAAGAGCCAAACATTAAATATTCAGGCAACACATCTTTGAGAAATCAGAGATCTGTGGGTAGAAGCTTTCTTTCCTACATGTGCCATTGATGAATCCTAACTTGTTTCTTCCAAGTATGGCAATTCTCATTGATTCAATCCGCACAATAGTTTTTAGATCTGACTAATTGAATAAAAATCAACATTACTCCAGACAGATCTGATGCATTCAGATACAATTGATGATTATGACAATTTCTTAGGAAATTCATTATCTATCACCACCACCACTGTTACTCCTACTAGCTTTCTTAATTTTTCTCCCCGGTTATCTTAACTTAGACCATATCAATAGTCAATATCTCTTATACCATGATGTAAAAGAGGATCAAGCAAAAGAGGAGAAATGAGGATAATCTCCAAGGTGAACCAAGTCGTGATCCAATGGTTGATGATCAATATCGTGAGTCTATTTGATTGAAATCGGATGAAGAGAAAGAGGAAAAAGAGAATGAGTATTTGAGAAATGAGGAAAAAGATAAACAATGAGAATGAATATCTGAGAAAAAAAAAGAGAAAAAAAAACTCTAAATAAAGGTTAAAGAAAAAAAAATTAAAAAAAAATGAAGAAATAGATAACGGTTGAGAAAAATGAAAAAGAAAAAAAAATAAAGGTTGAGACAAATAAATTAAAACATGAAAATAAAGATAAAGGAAAATATAAAAACTAGAAATAATAAAAATCAAAATAATAAATTTACAGGATAAAATAAAAAGTGATAAAAAAGTAGAATGATAAAAGTAAAGAAAAAACAAAAAAGTGAAAATAATAAAGAATAAAATTTGAGAGATAAATGAGTATGGAAAGTTTAAAAATATATTTAAGGTGTAGAGGGGCAAAATGATACTACTAGTATGTTAAAAAGTAAGGAAAACTAGAGTCAAATATCTAAAGCTACCCATATTTGGGTCTATCGCATGCAATTTCCTGTGCATCATTAGTTAGGACCTGCATAATGAGTTGGAGAACATCCACATTACCCAACTATTCGTTGACTCCGACAACTAACTTTTATCCTTTAACGCCAACGGCACCATCTCTACCTGGTTGTATCAAGGAAGAAATTTGTCCGAATTCATTTTTTAGCCTACTGTCTAGTCCTCTTGGGCATCATGCGAGGTTAATATGGCCTTTCATTCATACTAAAATTTAAATACTATCTTTGCATGATGTCCAGAGGACTAGACTACTAGTGTGTTTGCAAATGAACTCGACCAATAGTATGGCCTTCCTTGACACAACCAGATATAGTCAATGGAGTTGTCTTTAGACGAAAGAAGAGAAAAGAGAGCAAGAAGTTGTACTTGAAAATTTCTAGCTTTCAAGTTGTGTCACAGAAAGCAACTAAAGGGTGAAAAATTAAAGAAGAAAAGAAGGGTTTTTATATTTAGTATGACATGCTTTTACAAAGATAATATTTGGAAATTTTATAAAGAACATTCTATATACATTGATTTACATTAGATTTTCTCATAAGTCAAAGTTGTACCAAACTTATCAATCTTAACAACCTACCTAAAACATAATATTCTTAATAAAAAAATCAGCATAAAAAAAGGCAAGTGACTTATTGTTATTATTAATTCAGTTTTTCCAGTCAACCCATATTGCATCAAATATTCCGCAAGATGATATGACTAGTAAGTATTAGATTTACAAGATTACCACCAAAGAATTTTTTTTAAGGGACAAATTATAAGACAGAAAATGATTAGAACAACATAAATAACAATCGATTTTAATCTTGTTTTTTGATGTAACTGAAAATCAAGTAAAAATTGACATTTATTATTACTTTAAGGAAGATCCATAATTGGCGTCCATTAAATTAATTTAAGTCATTATCTATTAAACTAACATTACGTGACAAAAAAATGAAAAAGAATTTATGATGCTTTTTATTTTAAGTATCAAAAACAGTTGTATTTTTTAAAAAAAAAAATATGTGAATTGGGTAGACTGAAAACATATTTTTTTTTGTGTGTAAGTCATGACCCGAAACGAGGCCCAGACGGACATGGGCATTCCAAACCGTGAAGGCCCGAGAGCTTACTGGCAATCATACAAACCATTCATATATTTATAAGGAAATGCAGAAAAGATAACAAAACAGAAACATGGTCATCTGATTATATTAAGAAAACAACACGTCATAAGTTTAACAAGACTCAAATCCATCTAACACCTGTCTGTGAAATCTCTATTAACTGAAGGAAAACAATATCTATTTGAAGATCGGGACAAGGCCCCGGTCGGACCATAAACCACAACAAAATGAGATTAACACATATGAGCAATATGCCTTCCGAAGTAAGGGAGGCTCACCAACTTTGAATTTCTGACCACAATCTACAATTTAGCAGGACCGCTAGACTGGGCCTCAGAACCTGAAATATAGAGGGTCAATAAAGATGTAGTGGTACGTAGAGTAATCCAAAATAATATAATTTTATATAACATAAGTGAGAGCAATTTATGAAATATTTGACATACAATACATGAAAATGCATGGGCATACTTAAAAGACTTTAAAATATTTCTTGAAACCATGACTTACTCTTTATCTTACTTTTGAGCAAGGTGGTACACCCTACAACTCTACAATCCCATGGGCTATAAGGAATCCACCCTTAACTAGGCGGTCAAGCCCCTAGCCCATGTTTGTCGCAAGGGATAGAGTCTTTATCTCTAATATGGTAAGGGGCACAAAGCCAGCGTATGATCCCTCTTGGGGACATAATAAACCCGTATCGACAAAACACGATTTCCCGCAATGAGCCTTTCCACTCAAATGCCTTCTTCGGATAACCACCTAAATTTCTTTAAATCCATTTTTAACTCTTTAAGACATCTATTCTTTGAAATCAAAATTTGAAAATCATACTCTGTTATGACATTCATTTGTTTGGTATCTTCATACCCAAACTTGCAAGTCATATCTCTAAGTCATAAAATATCATGTTACAGTACATTCATTCAAACAGTACAGGAGGATTTGTATATCGAATTAGATGAAACTTATGCAAAGACTCTCTCATTAAACTCTTAAACATGTGGTCGTCCAAGGCATGCAACTCTTTAAATCATCACTTTTCATCTATATTAACAAGAAACACCCTCTATTAAGTTCATAACCAAAACCAAGTCTTAAAAGATAGTAAATACGTTTGTATTTATGATTCTCAATATGCAATTGATATGCAATTGAATAAATACGTGTTAAGATGTTTAAGGATGGTTATTCGGTGACAAAAGACCATGTTGCCCTTGAAATACTGAAAAATAGAGTTTCTGCACCACTTAGCCATAGGGTTTGCAGCTCCATATCCATGGCAAACATTGAAGTTTGTGGCACCAAGTCCATGGAAAACATTAGGATTTGCATCACCAACCCTATTGCCAACCTTTTCCAGGGAGCGTTAGTGATGGTAAGGCGATGTCAAGCCATTACCTAAGCTATAGTTAGCGGCGCCTACTTAGTTTTGAGGTCCTTAAACACCCCCAACACCCCCCAAAATGTCAATACACGATCTACCATCACTACTGTGGTCCTAAAGATCATTTTAGAAGCATCAAATGAGTGTTACGACTATAGGGTGTCACAATCATACAGCCTGTATGGTGCCTTATTCAAACACTCATAACCTCTTACTCCAGACTCAAATTAATGAATGGTCGGAGGCGTTGGAAAGAAGAATCGAATGTAATTAAATTAATATATAGTAAGCCACATGAATATTTATATACTATGAGAAATAGTCATGGGAAGTTGACCCATGCAAAATCATCAACTAAAATCAACCGATAGGAAAAGCTTTTAACTCGACTTTGTGTTAGGGAATTTTTGTGACCTAAATTCATATTCAAAGGTATTCAAAAAGTATAGTATTGATATTCACACAAATATTAACAAGGATTCATTGGTTTTTGGTCTATACGTGTAAGAACGATGGTTTAAATTCTAGCCCAAAGGTGTGGTGTTACATTATCTCTCCCTTGGGATCATTCGACCCCGAATGATGTGTAGTGACTTGTTCAAGCTCTAAAAGTATGGACTAGTGAACGTAACCTTGAGTTGAACATTTATCCTCAACAATATATGCAAAGAAATCAAAAGAGATTCATGATAACCCCTATTGAAACGTCTAAGCACGAAGTGTGAGATATAAAAATTGACATAAAGATGGCTGTACATAATTTTTTGGGATCGTAATCATCACGACATATGGTCTGATTTTAATTGGTGACCATAGGTATTGATTTACATCGGTACAACTATGAAATGAGATTTGAATAGATGTTACACCTAGAAACACTACTCATCTATGCCCCAAACAAAAAATAACATACTTCATTATTTCCAACTTAAAATTGTCCCATAACACTTCTAACCACAAGAGTTTGTGTCCCGCCACGTAATACTCCTATGTTGAAGCCTAACTCAGAGAAAAGAGGAGCTAGCTTAAGCTATGGGACCTCATACCCTATATCTCTTTAAGGATATTCCTTCACCTTATCACTACCATCAAACACCCTCGGATCTTAATTCAGGGAGTACTAACCACATAGCACTTTGGTTGGAGTTTTCATCAAACATAATATTCAATCCTATGATTACTACACACACTTCATGGATCTCCCCACTAGGACCGGCAAATTCTATTGCTATTACCAAGATTTTTTTCCATATATCTCCTTTCTAACTATTTCACTTAACGAAAGTTCATATCCTTCTTTTCCCCTTCACCTATAACCTTAGCTCAAGAAGTTACATCAAAATTTTCACATTGAAGAAAATCTACTCCCTTACCTAACACATTACTAAACTTCCATAACCACCATCACACTAACATACGGAGGGTCATTGAGGAACCCGGGCATAAGCATCATGAATGGGAGTAACACTATTAGACTATAACTTATACTTATTACACTACTCAAGGAGGGACATGAGGTAAAGATACGATATAATCACAAAGTGCTTTATATATCAAGTGTCTTGATCATAAGTAAACAGACACTCTGCATAAACACAACATAGCATGTGTTCATAGGACAAACCATTGCGAGAAACATAAGTGCTTACATCATGATTTGTATAACATAAGTTTAAGATTCATAAAGTCAACAATTAAGACAAGGACTTCTACTCGAAGATATCACTTCTCATTTTCATATCTGAAATAGTCATGAGTTCGCACAACTTTATCATTTTGGGTAATCCAACCTAAAATGAATCAGTAACATTTAGAAAGCATATTTTATTAGAACCAAGCATTTTGTGAGAAATGATTTTTTATCGATCATGAGCAACATAACATAGGGTTTGAATATCTGGAATATTAAATTACCGAGGGACATTGTTGCTTCTAGATTGGAGGTCGGAACATGACATGAGTTACATAGAGATCTCAAACCTTAGATATAGGCAAGACTTGAATATATTAGACTTTGGTAGAATGACCTCTTAAATTGGAGTAGGAGGGGCTTTCTTGCATAGGAATTGATTTTATCGCGATTCTGACTTGAAACTTGACACCACAAGAAAATACGGGAACTATTTAATTCATCATCTCCCCCTTAGATCAATGTCACAAACCTAAACTTAAGGATATATCTTATCATTAAATATTACAAGCACAACACTCAACACAATGGGGTATCACCATACACATAAATGCTAAAATTTCTCTTTTCAACTATACTCTAAAGGCATTGCTTTCCAAGAACGCTACTCTTAATTTTCACCATCCTCTATAGAAATCAACCTACAACTCCCAGTCTCATGATCATACCCATCCTCATGCTTTATCACATACAAATTCACTCTCCACTACTTAACATTCTAATATTAGACCGTTAATCACATAACTTATATCATAATAAAATCTTTAAGACAATACCAAAGGCACATACTGCCTACTTATAGTTCCTCCATTCATCTCTAAAGAACACCATACAACAACTCCTTAGTCTTCTCCATACTACGGGATTCGAGAATGAAATCTAGGTACACGTGACACTCGTACACATCACACTTTATCTAACAACATACTACCTCCGGATTCAACTTATTCTTATATATTCACGCTCTTATGCACTTAATGACTCAACCACAATTCATTATTTTAACACTAGTCCTCACGTACATAAATATCACAATTATCCATTCTTTTTTTCATAAGTTGCCAACCTAAGCTATTTCACACCTCATATTAAGCCTACTAATTCATTCCCATAAAACATACATCACTAATCTTAAACTATTATCCTTTTTACCACTACCGACATCTCAAGTTTAAGCCTATAGTCTACAATCAGGGTCGGATCTACATGGAGCCCAGAGGGTTCATCCAAACCCACTCGGCCAAAAAAATATACTGTGCAGGATCAAATTATTGTTTTAGGTATGAATAACTAGCACTGCACCTCCTAAACAAAGTATAGTCTGCAGCTCAATGGTAAAAGGGCTCAAAATCATCTTTTTTTCCCCAAGATCGAACTTGGTGGATGCATTTTTGAAGCAATTTGGTATGCTCGTTTGTCTCTGCTATTTGCCATCACCTTCTTTCTCTCTTTTTCTTTTTCTAAACATTAATCTTTTTGTCAAATTTTTAAAAGAAACTTTATATTGTTATAAATTTATTCAAATTTTTAAGCTTTATATTGTTATAAATTTATTCAAATTTTTAAAATTTATGAGTTTTTATTAAAACTTTAAATTAATATTTAATAATAATTCAATTAATAAATTAATTTAAAAGTAAATATTATTAAGTATTTGATAACAAAAATTAATGTTAGTATTTAATTTAGATTAAAGATATTGAATTTACAGGTAATTCTCCTGTACCTCATTTCATTAATCTAGCCAACACTATTAAAAAGTAGTTCAACCAAATCAAATAAAGTTTAGTGCTACTAGTGTTGCAGGACCCAATGGGTTTAATGGAACATTCTTCTAAAGTTGTTGGGACATCATCAAAGAAGATATTAAAGCCTATGTTCAAGAATTCTTCGAAGGTAAAATGCTAACTAGGTATTTTTCTCATACTTGCCTCGTCTTTGTTCCTAAAAGTAATAATCCAAGCAGTTTTGGAGAGTTTAGACTTATAAGCCTCTCAAATTTCACCAACAAAATTGTGTCAAAAATTATTTTTTTAAGACTTAATCCTCTTTTATAAAAACTTATCTCTCCTAGTCAAAGTGGTTTTGTTAAAGAGAGGCTTATAACTGAAAATATCTTATTATCTCAAGAAATTATTCAGAACATCTCCAAAAGTAACAAAGGTGGCAATGTGGTGATTAAACTAGATATGGTTAAAGCTTATGATGGGATGTCATGGCATTTTGTTGTGGCTGTTTTGTCTAAATTTGGATTTTTCAAAAGTTGGACTTACATGATTCATAATCTTATCTCTGAAAATTGGTACTCAGTGATTGTTAACGGTTCTATGTATGGTTTCTTATCCTCCTCTCAAGGTTTTAAATAAGGAGATCCCCATTCCCCGTCCCTTTTCATTATTGTTGCAAAGGTGCTTTGTAGATCCCTGAATAATCGGATCCATAATAAAAATTTCATTCCCTTTATTATGCCCTCTAATTGTCATACTATTAATCACACCGCTTATGCTGATGATATAATTGTTTTCAGTTATGGGAAATCCTCGTCTATAAAGTTCATCATGGATCAAATCAGTAAGTACAAGAATTGTTCTGGCTAGATGGTCAATAGAGATAAAAGTTTCTTTTTCCCTGCTCCTAAAACTGGTGCTCAGAATTAGAAGATGCACTGATTTTATGGATAAAAAATTTCCTTGTACTTACCTTGACTGCCCCTTGAATGTTGGGAGAAAAAAACTTGAATATTTTGATTATCTGGTTAGTAAGATAGTGAAAAGGCTTAACTGATGGCATGGTAAGTTATTTTCTTATGGTGGTAAAGTTGTTTTGATTAATAGTGTGATTCAATCTCTCCCTACTTACACTCTGTCTGAGTTAACCCCTGTTACTATTAGTGCCTCGAAAGCTATAGATTAGTTGTACTAGCTGCTATAATGCAAAATATAGCTTTAAAGTTGGATTAATTTAAGGTAAATAAGGCCACAATCATGTAGAATCTGATTTTATAACAGTTGCTGATCTTTAGGCAATAATATTAGAGATATGATAACTTATTTTACTTCTTTAATTAAGCCATTTAAGTTATGATGTTATGTATAAATGTGGCAGTGATCATTTTAATAAGCAATAAAACATAACAAAGGTTTCTGCTCTTTCTCTTCTTAGTTCAAGTTTAGTTTTTGTTTTCTTACACATATTAAGCTTTGTTTTTTTCTTTCCTACAGATTAGTATCAAGAGCATTGCTATCTTGAGGGACCTATGAGAAGAGAGTGAATAAGAACACAAGTTCTTTCTGTATAACCTTTCTTTAAACTGTTACCTTAAATAGTTTATAGAAAATAAACTCAAACAATCTTTCTAACTCCACTTGTCTTCAATGGTGAGAATTATCAAGCTTGGGAAATTAGAATGATGATTTATTTTGAAGCACTGGATCTATGGGAAGCAGTAGAGGTGGACTATCAAGTAACTCCTCTTGGAGATAATCCAACAGTGAATAAGATGAAATGTCACAAAGAGAGAGACAAGGAAAGCCAAAGCCAAAGCATGCCTTTTCTCAATACTATCTCCTTCAATTCTTAGCAAAATTATGCAGATGAAGTCCACTACAAAAATTTTGGAGTATCTCAAAAAGGAATACCAAATAAATGAAAGAGTGCGGAATATGCAAGTGATGAATCCGATTCAAGAATTTGAAATAAAGAGAATGAAGGAATGAAAAACTATAAAAGATTATGCAGATGAACTACTCGACATAGCCAATAGCGTAAGATTGTTTGTTAAGGATTTTACTGAGGAAAGAATTTTTCAAAAAATTCTTGCCACACTTCCCGAGAAATATGAAGCCACAATATCTTAATTAGAGAATTCTAAAGATTTGTCAAGCATCACCTTGGAAGAACTTGTTATCGCTTTGAAGGCATTGAAGCAAATGAGAATAATAAGGAAAGAAGGTTCCATTAAAGGTGTTTTTCAAGCTAAATCCTAGAACGAGTCATACGAGGAAAATCAAAAGAACTAGAAGCAAAGGCAAGAAAATAATTACAACAATCAGGGAGGAGTGCCGTCATTGCAAAAAGACAAATCACTCTCAATATAAATGTTGGTGGAGACCACATGTCAAGTGCAACAAATATGGTCAACTAGGCCATGTGGGGAGGGTATGAAAGTCACAAACAGAATAAGAAGAAGCCAAGGCTACTGTAAATCAATATGAAGAAGAGAAACTATTTGTAGCAACTTTTTTGCAAGGAAAAGCACATCTAAAAATTGGTTGATTGATAGTGGATACACAAATAATATGACCAGTAATCAAGAGCTCTTTAAAGATCTAGATATATCAGTTATTTCCAAAGTCAAAATTTGTAATGGAGAATATCTTGATGCAAAAGGCAAAGGAACATTTGTAATTCAAAGTCTACAGGTTTGAAACTTTTAACTGATATTTCCTTTGTTCCTAATCTTGATCAAACCTCTTAAGTATTAGACAACTACTTGAAAATGGTTTCAAAGTATTGTTTGAAGAAAAAGTATGTGTCATTAAGGATTCTGATAATAAGGAGATGAAAGGTAGGAGTTTTTCCTTGAATCTATTGGATGAGGAAAAAGAAATAGTTGTTCGGTTGGAAAATGATTCAAAGTTATGGAAAAAAAGACTCAAACATTATCATCATGATGCAATACTTTTCTTGAAAGAAAATCAACTCGCAGAAGGTCTCCCGAGCCTTGAGAAAAATTTGCTTGCTTGTGAAGCTTGTCAGTACGGAAAGCAAACAAGGCTTTCTTATTCATCATGCAGAGCAAATAATAAGCTGCAACTTATTCATACGAATGTAAGAATACCTTAGAAAACACCATCTTTAAATGGTAGTAAGTGCTATATAGCCTTTATCGATGATTGTTACATATATTGTTGGATTTATTTTTTGAATTTTAAGTCTGAGGCTGCTAATGTACTCTGGAAATTTAAAGCTTTTGTGGAAAATCATAGTGGTTGCGAAATTCAGCTGATAAGAACAGATAATGGAATCAAATATACTTCAAAAAAGTTCAACAACTTTTGTAATGAAGAAAGAATCAAGTATCAGCTAACGGAACCATATACTCATCAACAAAACGAAGTAGTGGAAAGGAAAAATAGGACGCTAATGGAGATGAAAAGGTGTTTGCTCCATGAGAAAGGGCTACCAAAGAAATTTTAGACTGAAACTTCCAATATCATAGCATTTCAACCAAACAGATTTCTAACTAAGGCTTTACAAAAGAAGACACCATTTGAGGCTTAGTTTGGTTACAAACCGTTGCTAACAAATCTAAAAATATTTGGTTGCCTTTGTTTTTTATTATGTACCTCAGGTGAAAAGAGATAAACTGGATATGAAGGCTGAACCTAGAATCTTTGTAGGACACAGTAATCTATTAAAAGCTTAAAGGATTTTGTCAGCCTCAAAATGACAAACTTATTGTTACCAAGGACGTCAAGTTTATGGAGAATGACACCTAGAGCCGACAAGATGATGAAGAGTAAAAGAATCTAGAATTTCTAGATGATGATGTTGATGATATACCTGTTAAAGTCACAAGAACACTTTCTGATGTTTATCAAAGGTGTAATGTTGCAGTTCTAGACCCTGTAGGATTTACAGAGGATGTGAAAGATGAGGAATGGAGATATGCAATGCAGGAGGAGCTCAAAATAATAGAAAAAAACAACACATGGGAGCTGGTTGACAGACCATCACACAAGAAGGCTATTGGAGTCAAGTAGATTTATAGAAATATGATCAATCCTGATAGTTCTATAATCAAGTACAAGGCTAGGCTAGTTGCAAAAGTGTGTGCAAATGTTTGGAGTAGATTTTTCTGAAACTTTTGCTCCAGTCACCGATTTGGATATTATAAGAATGTTGTTAGCATTAGCATCTCAACAAGGATGGAAGATCCTCCAGCTTGATGTGAAATCAGCTTTTCTAAATGGTTACTTTGAAGAAGAAATCTTTGTAGAACAACTTGTAGATTTTTCTATCAAAGGCAAAGAAAACAAAGTGTACTTGCTAAAGAAGGCATTGTATGGTTTGAGACAAGATCCTAGAGCTTGGTATAATAGAATTTATGCTCACCTTGTTAGTTTAGGCTTTCAAAAAAGCCTCAGCAAGTGTATGCTCTATATTTGAAAAGAAGATTCTGATTTAACCATTGTCTCTTTATATGTAGATGAGTTGCTAGTTACAGGTAGCAATTTAGAATTGATCATTCTGTTTAAGACTAAAATGATGAAAGTTTTTGAGGTGAAGGAGCTTGGTGAAATATTCTATTTCCTTGGAATAGAAGTTCAACAAAAAATATAAAATATTTATATGCCAGTAGAAATATGCCAAAGAAATTCTCAAAAAGTTTACAATGGAAGATTGCAAGTCTACTACAACTCCTATGAATCAAAATTAGAAGTTTTGCAAAGAATATGGAGCTGGAAAGGTTGATGAACGACTTTATAGGAGTCTGATAGGTTGCCTAATGTACTTGACTGCAATGAGGTCGGATATTGTTTATGGTGTGAGTTTACTTTCAAGATACATGCATTGTGCTGGCAAAATTTATTTTCCAGCAGCAAAACGTGTTATTAGATATGTCAAAGCTACTATTAATTTTGGCATAATATTCAAAATGACACAAAATTTTTAATTTTGTGCATTTTTTTATAGTGATTAGGATGGTTGCTCAGATGATATGATAAGCACCTCAGGTTAATATTTTAGTTTTGGTTCTGGAATATTATCTTGGTGTTTAAAGAAGCAAGATGTTGTGGTTTAATCTACAGCCGAAGCAGAATACATTGCAGCTACTTTAACAGTGAATCAAGCTCTTTGGATTCGGAAGCTGCTAGCAGATTTGTCCATGGAACAAAAGAAGAGTACTAAAATCCTTGTGGATAATGAAGTTGCAATTTCAATTAATTCTCTCACATGGAAAGAAAAACATTTTAATATCAAGCTTTATTTCTTAAGGGAGGTACAAAAGAACTGATTTCCAGAATGCTGATATTTTAAATAAGTCTCTACCTAGAGCAAGATTCGAGTTTCTCAGAGAAAGACTTGGTGTTACTACTCTTAAGTCAAGGAGGAGTGTTAATATTAGTGCCTAAAAAGCTGAAGATTATTTTTACTAGCTGCTATAATGCAAAATACAACTTTAAAGTTGGATTAAGTTTATGTAAATAAAGCTACAATTATGCAGAATATGATTTTATAGCAACTATCTTTAGGCAATAATGTTAGATATATGATAGGTTATTTTAATCCTTTAATTAAGATTTTTTAGTTATGATTTTATGTATAAATATGGAAGTGATCATTTCAAAGTAAGAAAACATAACAAATTCCTATTGTAATGCCCCGCATGTTTCTAAGCTAGGAAGTCAATAAGTTTTCCTACGTATGAATCCTCCTATCCTGTGAGTAGCATTTTAGTGCATGACTTACAATGAATATCCTAGCGATAGGATAGCGTGTGATGTCTTAATCATGCTCATATGAGTCGCTTAGAGTGATGCAAGCTAAGAGTTTTTAAATCCATCAAGTGTTAGTGTTCGATTATGCAAGGGTTATCTTTAAACAAGAACAACATGATTGATATGTGACATTTTGGTAGATTTAGATCCACCAAATTGTAGAGAATCGAATTAGCTTTCCAACAATACCAATTTCATCAAAATAAAACAACCGAGCAAGGAGTTGTGGCCTTTCAAAGTAATATGCGTCGCCTAACCAATCGCACATGGCCACTGGAAAGCATAGGCGATAACATATGCAGCACCTATGTAAAGCATAGGTGATATCATATGTGGCGGCTATGTAAAGCATAGGCGATATCATATGAGGAGCCTATGTAAAGCATAGGCAATATCATATGTGGCGCCTATGTAAAGAAAAGGCAATATCATATGCGGCACCTATGTAGATATAGGCGATATCATATGCGGCGCCTATGTATGATTTATTTCAGCAACGAAAAGACTTAGTTTTTGAGTTATTTTGAGGGTAGTTAGGTCTTTTAACACTCCTTACATGTCCCTAAACCTAACCTCACAAAATTTATAGCTTCTAAACATATTACAACCCTATTAACATCTCAAAGCTCATTATCCAAGAGCATCATAGGAGAAAAATAACTAGGGTTGCAGAATCAAGCTTGAAGATCAAATTTCAAGGAAATTCCTCCTTCAATCATCAAGAACCTCCCTTTCAAGGTATGCGTAGTGTTCATCCATAGATTCATTTTATCCGTGGAGTTCAAGAATCAATCTTGAAAATACAAAATCTTGGTTGGTTGTGGTGATATGATCATACCCATGTTGATTTTTGTTTGTTTTGCTATATGATAGTATCGTGACTGTACATCTCATGAAAGTTATGTTGTTAGTTGAAAAACATGATCTTTAGGTGTATTGATAAAATGAAAATATCAAATCCACCTATGCCTTAAAGAATGCATGCAAGGTGTTTGATAAAATGCGTAGTATGTTAGAAGTTCGTATTTACATGATTTCATGTTATCAAAATAACAAGTTCATGTTATCCATACACTCCAATATGAATTCCATGCAAATTATATATTGTTATTGTTGTGGTATAAAACATGTATGATAATGGAGATATAAATTATGTACACAAAATATATCCATGCTTTTCCTATCATGTTTGAAATGTTGAATAAATACATGAAGTATACTATCCCCTTCTTATGATATTGTGAATTCTGGACTCAAATTTTGTGATCAAGTCATATCATGTGTGTCAGTTTCCTCCTATCGAGTCCTAGGGGTATTTGTACCCAAACACTATGGCTGTGTGCCTAGATCTATGTTATGTTTCACGATATCCAAACTCAAGCTATGATTCCATAGACTTCAGTTAGTCATTTGACTTAGGAAAAGCTCACGATCTCAGTCATTTGTCAGATTTCAGTAATATTCCACTAGTTAATAGAATTCAGTATGATTAACACACGCATAGTCAGTGATTCATATCTATTCCCTCCAGATGGGAGTAGAGGTTAGTACCGAGTGAACCCAAGGATGGGAACTCACTCGCCAGTTTAGGGTGTAATTCTTATAAGCAATCCTTGTGTTGCAGAACTACGTAGCCAGCGTAGGTTGAGATATCTTAACCTATCAGATTAGGGTTGATGAGGTGGTTTAAACCTTTTAGTTTAGGGTTCCCACTGTTCTCATTGAGTACCTGCCAGATAAGGGTCACTCACAAGCTGTCCTTATCCATGGCACAGTATTAACACCCCTCTAGTTGGGGCAGATATTGGACCCCATCTTAGCCATAACTAAATACATGGGGCATGTCGGTTAAACGCTACCTCCCATAGTTTTAGTATTAGTCTCAGTAAAAGAACTCAAGGCGTTCTTTAGATTTTAGTATATACAAGACTGTCATATATAGTCGTTATGTTCTTCAAATTTTAGTCTATATAGGACTGTCAGATACAGTCATCCATGTTTTCATCTTGCAGTATCAGTCATGATAGTTATCAGTAAACCATATATTAGCTTACAGGTCTTACTATCACGTATTCACAGTCCCAGTTTGTATATATGTGTGTTTGTACTCCCACGTTCATATTAGTCAGTCAGTGCTGTTCATGCATGAAACCCTTTATGTATAGCCTACCTTCCTCGTATAATCAATACTCCAGTTGTACTGACATATTTGCGCTATGGTTCTTTCTTTTCATGTTACACCATAGGTTTCGAGACACGAGCTCCAGCCCAGCAGTAGCGGTAGCATTCCAGTCCCAGAGACATATTGAGTCCTCATTGATTCGAGGATAATATGATTTGATACATTTATTTATTTCTTCAGTTCAGTGTTATGAAGTTAGTTGGAGACATGTTCCTTCAACTCCTTATTTAGATAGTTTTGAGGCTTTTAGATTTATATTCAGATTTATGTTCACACTTAGCTTTCAAATTGAGTTGTTTTGGGTATTTTCACCCACATGGACGTTATGATTTTTAGGCATGGTTTTATTCAGTTGAATCGTATGGCCTTATAATTTTACGTATTCTGCATTATTATTTCATGGTTTGCATTATATAGGTACAAATATCATTCATGGGTTAGCTTGTTGTCCATCAAGGTCATGAGCACTGTGTAGCATTCCGGTTCAGCAAATTGAGGCTTTACAAACTTGGTATCAGAGCCTAAGGTTCAATAGAGTCCTAGTAAGTCTGAAAGCCGCATCTAGTAGAGTCGTGTGTTGCGTGTCACATTTATGTACAGGAGTCTATAAGATGTTTTAGGAATAGTCCCCTTTCTTCAGTATTCTTGTCATGCTAGTGAGCATAATCACAAGATAAACTCTCAGTCTAATCCATTCTTCTCGTATTCCAGACCATGGCCCCAAAGAGAAGAAACCAGCCAGATCCTCAGCCCGAAGATCCTTTGGTCGAACATGTTTCCCATGCAGATTTTAGATCCATATTTACCATAGTTTCTCAGTCTGTGGCTGCACAGAATGAAAGGTCACCAGTCATTCCGGCCAATCTAGCAGCCAATCCCATAGATGCTAGAGTTTGGGACTTTACCCAGATGAACCCTCTGTTTTTCCATGGGTCTAAGTTTGATGAGGAACCTCAGGAGTTCATTGACCAAGTCTAAAAGGTCATTGACATCATAGGTGTTACTTCTATTGAGAGTGACGAGTTAGCCGCCTACCATTTATAGGATGTTGCTCATGATTGGTAAAAACAGTGGAAGTCTGATAGGTTAGATGATGCAGGCCCTATCGAGTGGTGATGTTAGGCGAATTTACACGCCTAAAGTACCATAATGTACCCATATTTTAGCTGAGGTTTGAGGACAAATTATATAATTCATGCACTTTTAGTCCTTTTCCCTGTAATTGAGCTAACAAACGTGATTAGCAAGTTTTCAGGTATAAATGATGCAGATTTAAGCATTTTATGGATAACATGACGCCAAAGGAAACTTCACGAAAGAAGGAAGGGAAAGCTTGGACGCCAAGGACCAAAAGTGACGCATGGGAAACCTGTCCCGAGCAAAAACAACAATTCTAAAGACTTTGCGGACTAGCAGTAACTTATTAGGATTAGGAGAATGATGAAGTAACCTAGTAGGATTGGGTTAAGTAATGCAGTAGCTTAGTAGGAATAGGATATGAGTGTTATAAATACCCTATTCTGCTAGAGATTTTTAATTCATTCTTCAATTAGACATTCTACTTCTAATTCATTCCTCTACTATCCGAATGATTTTAACACTTTCAATTCTTATTCTCTTCATCTATTCAATTCTTAATTTCCACAACGAGAGAAAAGATATTCTAAAAGGAATTCACGCCTAAAGCCATACCACACCATACTACACGTGATATCTTTATTGTGGTATAATAATAATGTCTATTGTGAGTTCCATCGCACTCATGAGTAGCTAAACTTCTCTGTTGGGGATATGGAAGCCATATGAGATACTATCTATTGCTATGAGTTTGTGAATTCGCGACACGTATGCTGCTTATATCATTATTCTCTTTATCTTAATGCAAATTCTTATGGTTGCAAACGCATAGAATACGCCAGTATAGCATTAACTTCTTCGAAAGAAAAGTTATATGTCTGGAAAAGAGATAATGTCAAGGTAATAGGGCACCAACCCCTGTTAAAAAGTTAGTGCCGTAATTGGATTAACCTCTTGGAGAATTTGTACCGTTAGATACGCTTTAAGATCGAAAGAGTTAAAGTGAAATAGTCCTTGTTAGGTCGAAAGACGCTTGGATTTACCATAGAATACAATTCTCTATAAGCACATGCATGTCTGAATTCCGCATAACTCATAGCCAATAGAGACGTATAACTCATAAGGTGGACATAACCCTAACTCTCAATTCTCATTTGTTAAACATCTTACTAAACACTCTTTCTGTTTACTTTGCTATTTCTGTTTTTACTCTATTATTTTGTTTACATTATTTGCATATTAAAATCCCCCCTTTTACGAGACTTGCACCTAAAGTCTAATAATCTTTGCTTACTTATTGACCAGCTATTCCCTGTGGGATCGATACCCAACCCAGTTGGGTTCTATATTTGACAGCGACCGCTTACACTCTTACGAGAGCTGTAGTTTGAGCGTTATCAAATTTTGGCGCCATTGCCGGGTAATACGAGTGTCAATTAAGTTTGTGATAATTACTAGACCCTTTGGTCAAAGATTCTCGTACTTTTACTTTTAGTTTTTATTTTTGTTTTCTGCAGGTTTTTATTCAGTGCATGCCCCATACTCGAAGTTCTGGTCAACCGTTATTACCGATCAATGCTGAACCACAATGTATTGGAGAATGGAGGCACAATAGGAAATTGAAAGGATGGTTGTTCAACATGTACAGGCGAGACTAGCTGCTCTAGCCGCTGCTCAAGTGCATCAACATAATATTGATAATCCTGGGCGAGCAATAAATCCTAACGACGAGGACCTAGGTGATGACGAGTTACTAAACCCTAGGCATGCTGTTGAGATCACAATACCTACCAACAGAAGAGATCGCCAAGCAAGGTTTAGGCATGAACGCTGACCTGTACAACCAGCTTTCGATGATGATGATGATGGTCTTGATGGAGTCGGAGCCACAGGAGCCATTATTCCTCCACCATTGGCACCCGGAGCCAAGTTCAACATCACAAGCACCATGATTCAGTTATTGTAACTCAAGGGATTATTTGGTGGACTAGCAGGCGATGGTCCGAATATGCATCACATCAACTTTATTTCTACATGCAAGTCGTTTGACAATCCTGGCGTTGGTCAGAATGCAATTTGATTATGCCTATTTCCATTGTCTCTGTCTAGGGAGGCAACTCTATGGTTGAATGGGCTGACTCCTGATTCTATTACAAATTGGAGGCAATTGAGAGACGCTTTCCTAGAAAGATTCCTTCCGCCATCCAAAAGAGCACAATTAAGAGATGAAATCAGCAACTTCCGGCAGCTTCCAACCGAAGCTCTTCATGAAACATGGGAGAGGTTTAAGACGAACCTTATGCGGTGCCCAAACAATCATATGACCAATGTCCACCTAATGGAGATATTATACAGAGCCTTTAATTCAATAACTAAACCAGTGGTGGATAATGCGGCTGGAGGATCTTATATGGACCTCACCTTTGGTCAGGCAAGCAATATGCTAGACCGGATGACAAAGCAAAGTAGAGCTTGGCATACCAGGGATTCTGAGGTAGAAGGCCCCACTTTATCTATTGGCATGACAGCAGACCAAAGGAGAAGAGAAGAAGAACGTGATCAAGATATAGCACACCTGAAAACACAAGTGGATCTTCTTACAAAACATCTATTATTAGGGAAGACCAAAAAAGTCAAAGTTGTTGCGTTAAAAGGAAGAGACGAATCTGATTCAGAAGAAGAAGCCAACAGCTTGAACAATCAGGAGGGTTTCCGAGGCAATGCCCAAGGAAACCAAGGTCGGAACTATTATGATAAATCTGGAAACAAGGTAGTTGGAAGAACAACAATGACAAGAGTGGTTTGTACATTCCTTCAGGAAGACGTGACGCCACTGCATCTGGTTTCGAAACTATGGAAGACATGATGGATAAACTATTGAAAGGAGTTGAAGCAACCAGCGCGGGAGTAACGGAGGTAATACATAACATGTCCTCGATGAAGAAATCGGTTGACTCACATTCCACTTCAATAAAGCAAATAGAGCAGCAATTGAGCCAACTTTCAGCAGCACTCAATCAAAGAAAGGTTGGCACTTTACCTAGAAAAACTGTGCAAAATCCAAGGAATGACGGATCATGTATGGCTATTACTACCCGAAGTGGTAAGGTGCTGGAAACTTCATCCAAAGGCAAGTAAGTGGTTGACGAGGCAGCAGAAATTGATGATAAGGCAATAGGAGAAGCTGCCATAGAAACCACCCACGACGTCCATGACGTCACACCGATTATGTTGTAGCCTGAAAAAGCTGAAAAACGGAAGCAAGAGGAGAAGAAAGCCATGGATAAAAAAATTCCTTATCCACCGCCACCTTTTCCTCAAAGATTAAAGAAGATTCCGGATGATACAAAGTTCAGCAAATTCATGAATATTTTAAATCAGCTGACCATTAATGTTCCGTTGGTAGAGCCACTAGAACAAATGCCTGGGTATGCGAAATTTATGAAGGATCTTTTGACAAAGAAGAGAGCACCAAGCTATGAGTTGATGGATACTGTTCATCACTGCAGCGCAATCGCTACCCGATCACTAGTTCCGAAGAAGGCCGACCCTGGTTCCTTCACTATTCCTTGCACTGTTGGATCTTTGAACGTTGCCAACGCATTGTGCGATTTGGGTGCTAGCATTAATTTGATGCCACTATCCGTCTACAAGAAGTTGGGGTTAGGCGATCCAACACCAACCAATATGAGGCTTGTGATGGCTGATAGGTCGGTAAAATGACTTGTGGGTATCTTGAATGATGTTTTGGTGAAGGTTTATTCATTTATCTTTCCTGTAGACTTCGTTATTCTAGATTGTGATGTGGATTCTGAAGTTCCCATAATCTTGGGACGTCTTTTTCTTGCAATAGGAAGTGTGCTTATTGACATGAGAGCTAATAAGCTTTTATTTCGGTTGAATGACGAAGTGGTCCGTTTTGATATATGTAAAGTAATGAAGCAGCCTAGCGATATGAATGTGTTCTCTGTAGCTGATGTTCATTATGAGGATATGAAAGCATTATCTGTAGCGAAACAGCTTACTGTTGAGCCATTGACTGTTGCGCTACTGAATGTTGAGCATAAGGATGATGAAGATTATGAAGAAACTCCATGTGCTCTAACAGAAATAGGGTCCTATTCTCATACTCCTAAACAGCCGGACCTTGATCTTAAGAATCAACCATCACCAACAGCGAAGACTTCCATTGAAGAGCCACCAATGCTAGAATCGAAAGAGATCCCCCATTATCTAAGGTATGTGTTCATGGAAAGTGAAAATATACTTCCGGTAAGTATGACGGATGATTTAAGTGAACAACACGTAGAGGCTCCCATCTCTATTCTGAAGAGATACAAGAGAGCCACGGGTTGGACTATTGATGATATAATTGGTATCCCTCCTGGGATAAGCATGCACAAGGGTCATCCCGAAGAAGATTGCATGCCTACAAGTATGACTCATTGTCGTCTGAATCCATTCAGAAAACGATCTACCATATCTCTCGATGAAGTCTAAGTAATCGATATAGCTATGTCGTGCCGCGACAATAAATCAAGCTCTTTGTGGGAGGCAACCCATCGTTTTTCATTTTATTTTTTTCTTTATTTCAATCTATTACGTGTTTGATTTTGATAAATAAAAATCCAAAAAGAAGAGTCGTGCCACGACCAAAACTAAGGCACTTGATGGGAGTCAACCCATCGTTTTAATCGTCTTTGTTATTTTTGAGTAAATATAGGTGCAAGAGGCGTCAACGAGGAGATTGGTTTCAAATTTTGATTTGGACGTATTGCATGTTAAAGGTGGTAAGTTAGGAATGATGAAGCAAAAGGCTATGGATTGGGCATTGCTTATGAAAATATAGGCAACGAACAAGGCTAGGCCTATGTAAAACTAGGCCACGAACAAGGCAAGGCCTATAATATGGCCTAAGCTCTCGGTATCTAGTGTGCCATAGCATAGGCGCAGCCCATGCACAAGTATGCCATAGCATAGGCGCCGCCTATGCCAATGCCTTTAGTCACTGAATCTCATATGCCACGCAAAAGGCCCCGCCTATGCCTAAGAATGCCATGGCATAGGCGCCGCCTATGCTCAACAATGCTATACAAAAGGCGCCGGCATAGGCAAAGCAAAAGGCGCCGCCTATGGTCACTTCTTGTCTCTAAATCTGATTTTAAATGGGTCAAAATCCGACCCAACCTTCCCCTATAAATAAGAGACTTAGTCTTGAACCAAAAATACATTGGAAACCTAGCATAAGCGCCGCCTATAGTCTCCAAATCCTCTCCAAAATTTTCCTTTTGCTCTTTTACTTCACAAGAACATCATCCAAAGGCATCAATTAAGTAAGTACTTCTTTGTTCTTCATTTATATTCCGTAAGTACTACACTACTACGCCTATTATGAATTGTTAAATCTTGAAATAGTAGAAGTGACTTGAATGTGGTTGATGTGTTGTGATACAACTAAGTGAGTAAAAGAATACGTAAGAATGATCTTAACATGTTTCCAACTTGAATTTGATTTTGATGCACTGTCATACTTTTGTGGAATTGACATGGCCACAACTATTGCATAATCTTGTCAATAGAAAGCTTACATGTTGGAATAACGTGTTCATCAAGATGAGAATTATGGTTGACTACCAACATAGGAGGTTGTAATTATTTCTAGATGCTATACGTTGATTCAATTTCTATGTAGTTGTCTTGAGATATCAAACATGAAAGTATTGCTAAGAATACAAGAAGTATGACTGCACTGATTTTATTGTTGGAATATAGCAACTAAAACGTATGCCGATGAAGTCGGAGTAATCGACCACTTTCACTTCACTAGTCTGTACCAACAAACTAAGTATCGGGTGGTGCCACTACTGCTTGTTTACAGATTATATCCATCGAGATGACGCTAATATGAAATTTGTTTTAGTCTCAGGTACAATGGCACCCAAAGCTAGACAAGGCAAAGATAAGGCAACCACTTCCCAAAAAGGCAAGAAAAGAGGACGCAAAGAGCAAGGAGAGTCCTCCTCGATGCAAGTACCATGCCGTATGTTCGGAATTAAATGGGTTTTAGAGGAGGTACCAAAGGAATGGTATAGGAACAACAAAGAGAAGAAATACGTTCATGTGGACTTGATAAACAAGGAAAGCCTAGCAAAGAAAGAACCGTGCAAGTTGGCCAAGATCATGGCGTTACATCTTGATTTTATCTTCTGAGACATGGGAGAATGCAATCTAGATTTAACAAGAGAATTCTATGCCAACTGGTCACCGAAAACCACAGGAAGCGAGGTAAAGATTCGGGGCCAAGTTTTACAACTCAATGCGGATTTCTTCAACTCCTTTCTCGGCTTGCCTGCTGTTGATCCATCACCATTCAAAGAGCTGTACAGTAGACCTCCATATAGAGCCATTCGACACACACTCTGTGGAACAAGATCCATGGCACGGTGGAGTAGACACAAGGACACCGGTCGACACAACACCTTCCCATATGCTCCTTTGAATAGAGAAGCAAGGATATGGTTGCGCATAGTCAACTCTTGCCTAATTCCAAGGACCCAGTACACCAAGATAACATGAGATAGACTGTTCTTGGTATACGCATTGATGACGAATGTCCCTATCAACATTGGGGCAATTATTCGATCTACAATGCGGAAAGCTAGGCTACACAAGAGGTTCCACTTCAGTTTTGGCAACCTGTTGACTGCAATATTGAGGAAGAAGGACATCGAAGAGGAACCGGCTGATCATAAACTCCCACACAACCCAAATATGGTTGATCTCATGAAGGTTAAAGATGCTGAAACCACGCATAGAGTGAACCTTACCACTTCAGAAAGGCATGCTCGAGATGAGAGTTTCCCTCTCCGTCTTTATGGCATGACTCGATTTACAATTATGAGCGGTGGCCGTATTCCAACTGCTGCAGAGCTCCAACAGCTGGATTATGCCTACCCAATGAATGAGCATGCAAAGGCGATGTGTGGAGTAGGTACATATTTTGAGCAACCTCTTGATGACGATGTGCCAACCGATGATGATCGACGAATGCCAGACTCCGACGTGGAGGAGAATTCTGATGACGACGACTCCAATGAAGATTCCGTCTAAGGGGGCATGACCCCAAACATAGAGGAGGAGTCTGACTAACCAGGTTCTTCTTATTTATTCTACTGAGGGCAGTGTGTCCCGTCTAAGTGTGGGGTGCTGGTATTTGCATGCTATACTTCTCTATCTGCATTTGCATTTATGTTTATTTTATTTTTATTTTTATTAGTTAAATAATTTTTTTTAACTTAACTTCGCATGAAATTATTCTAATAGGGAGCATGAGATTATGACAAGAGTTTTTGCGAAAATCATGACTATTGAGACGTTTAGGCTCTAATTGTGACTCACTGTGTGATATCTATGTGGTTTAATTCCTTCATTTGTTGGGTCAAGAGTCTATATTTCTTCCAATAAAGTAAACCATGTGCCTTGTGTGTGTGAGATGATAGTATATTCTATGTTTGTGGCTGATGCTAGAACTTGCCTGGTATGTATGTAAAGCAAAATAAAGAGTGTGAGTTTAGGAGATGATTTAGGCATTTCTTTGGCAACCTGTAATTGTTTACCTTCGCTTTACCTAACCGTGGACATTATCCTAGTCAACCCCTTTGAGCCTTTAGCCTAATTTCTTTGACAGCCTCATATGTAAGCCTAATCCATTTTTTTTCAAGACCATAATTTGTTCCAAATTCCTAAGTGCTTTAAAGAGTAAAGTAATGTGACAAAATAAGAGGAAATTGGATGAGTGTGATGCCTTAAAGTTTATTGGTTCTTGAATTTATTATGAAAAAGAGGGGCTATCATAAGAGGTGTGCTATACAGAAAAAAAAGAAAAAGAAATAGAAAAATAAAAAGATAAATTGTGTTTATGATTGAATAAAAAGATAGTTATCTTTGAATAGCAAAATAGGTGAAAAGGGGTGAGAGATGGAAGAAAGGTAGCAAGGTTGATTAAAAGAGAGTGTTAATGGCATAATGTGATGGATTAAAGCGCTTAGGAACATAGTCAGTATTTCTGGCCAAAATAGTCCTACCCGTCCCTTAGCCAACATTACAACCTGTAAAATACCTATTTGATTCTAAGCTTAGCATTCTGATATTTAGAGGAGCATTACACTAAGGGCAAGCCTATGGTCATCAGTTGCAACATATGAATTCTTTGTGAGAGTGAGAGCAAAGATAATCTTATACCCATGTTCGAAATATATGCAATACTTGTGAGTGATTATGGGTTATATTTTGTGAGACACACATGGTTGATGAGTTTTGGGTGGTTGTGTATGATTCTCTATGCCTTAACATTCAAATACGAATTAGCCATCATCACAAGTCTATATTAGAGGTTGAATTGTTTCTAGAAGTGATCAGAAAACTACTCTTTGCAACAAGGGTTGTGCCTATCTTGATGAATATTTTGTGTTGTTACTGTGAAACCCTAAGTGGATGTTTAGATGGATATGATATTTTGTTCGAGGACGAACAAAGTTTTAAGTGTGGGGTGTTTATGTTAGGCGAATTTACACGCCTAAAGTACCATAATGTACCCATATTTTAGCTGAGTTTTGAGGACAAATTATATAATTCATGCACTTTTAGTCATTTTTCCTGTAATTGAGATAACAAACGTGATTAGCAAGTTTTCAGGTATAAATCATACATATTTCAGCATTTTATGGATAACTTAATGCCAAAGGAAGCTTCACGAAAGAAGGAAGGGAAAGCTTGGATGCCAAGGACCAAAAGTGACGCATGGGAAACCTGTCCCGAACAAAAAAGCAATTCTAAAGACTTTGGAGACTAGCAGTAACTTATTAGGATTAGGAGAATGATGCAGTAACCTAGTAGGATTGGGTTAAGTAATGCAGTAACTTAGTAGGAATAGGATATGGGTGTTATAAATACCCTATTCTGCTAGAGATTTTCAATTCATTCTTCAATTAGACATTCTACTTCTAATTCATTCCTCTACTATCCGAACAATTTTAACACTTTCAATTCTTATTCTCTTCATCTATTCAATTCTTAATTTCCACAACGAGAGAAAAGCTATTCTAAAAGGAATTCACGCCTAAAGCCATACCACACCATACTACACGTGATATCTTTATTGTGGTATAATAATAATGTGTATTGTCAGTTCCATCGCACTCATGAGTAGCTAAACTTCTCTGTTGGGGTTATGCAAGCCGTATGAGATACTATCTATTGCTATGAGTTTGTGAATTCGCGACACGTATGCTGCTTATATCATTATTCTATTCATCTTAATGCAAATTCTTGTGGTTCCAAACGCATAGAATACGCTAGTATAGCATTAACTTGTTCGAAAGAAAAGTTATATGTCTGGAAAAGAGATAATTTCAAGGTAATAGGGCACCAACCCCTGTTAAAAAGTTAGTGTCGTAACTGGATTAACCTCTTGGAGAATTTGTACCGTTAGATAGCTTTAAGCTCAAAAGAGTTAAAGTGAAATAGTCCTTGTTAGGTCGAAAGACGCTTGGATTTACCATAGAATACAATTCTCTATAAGCACATGCATGTCTAAATTCCGCATAAATCATAACCAATAGAGACGTATAACTCATAAGGTGGACATAACCCCAACTCTCAATTCTCATTGGTTAAACATTTTACTAAACACTCTTTCTGTTTACTTTGCTATTTCTGTTTTTACTCTATTATTTTGTTTACATTATTGGCATATTAAAATCCCCCCTTTTACGAGACTTGCATCAAAAGTCTAATAATCTTTGCTTACTTATTGACCGGCTATTCCCTGTGGGATTGATACCCAACCCAGTTGGGTTCTATATTTGACAGCGACCGCTTACACTCTTACGAGAACTGTAGTTTGAGCGTTATCAAGTGGGAGGAATTTTACACGGCCTACTTAGACAGATTCTTTCCCCAAGTGCTGAGGGAAGACAAAGTTCTTGAGTTTATCAACCTCAGGCAGGGGAATATGAAGGTTAGGGAGTATTCTCTCAGATTTTCTCATATAGACAAGTATTCTCCTCAAGTGGTTGCAGACAATAGGGCTAAGATGAGCAAGTTTGTCTTAGGGGTCAACGATAACATGGTAAATGAGTGTAGGTCTATGATGATGATCACTGATATGACCTTATCCAGTCTCATGACCCATGCCCAGCATGTAGAAGAGCAGAAGGTTAAGACTAGGCAGAGGCAGAACAAGAGAGCAAGGTCAGGTAACTTCAACTTTGCTCAGCCCAAGTCAAATGGAGGAAACCGTTCATAGTTTCTCTCCTAGTCAGCCATTCCAGCCCCTTGCTCCACTAGAGCTCCAGTGCCGAAGTTTAGAGATGTCAAAAAAGATAAAGCGCCAAGATCTAAATCTCAGGGCAGTGTTAGAAGTGCCCGAATGAATCCCCTTTGTCAGACCTGTGGTAAGAACCATAGGGGCATTTTTAGAGTTGGTAGTGATATCTGTTTTGGTTGTGGCAAGCCAGGGCACAGGATTAATGAGTGTCCGCAGTCATGTCTTCAGTGTCAGAAAAATCATTCTGCAGCTCAGTCCGGTCGCCCGAACTAGTAGGGTGCCATTTCAAGTGCTACCAGTGGGCAATGCCTAAACAGATTCTATGCTCTTCAGTCCCGACAGGATCATAAAAATTCTCCTGATGTTGTTACTGGTACGTTACAGATTTTACATGTCCATGTTTATGCTTTGCTAGAGGTAGGTGCATCCTTGTCTTTTGTTACTCCATACATAGAAAGCAATTTCAGAATCAGTCCCGAAATTCTAGTAGAGCCCTTTTCAGTCTCTACCCCAGTGGGTAAAACCATCATAGCCTGGCAGGTATAGAGGAACTACCCGATTATGATATCTCAGAAATCCATGTCAGCAGATTTAATTGAGTTAGAGATAACTGATTTTGATATCATTCTCGGCATGGAATGGCTTTATTCCTGATATGCCACACTCGACTGCAGAAATAGGATAGTTCAGTTTTAGCTCTCGAATGAGCCCATACTAGAGTGGAAGGGTAGCATTTCAGCGTTCAGGGTTCAACTTGTTTCCTACCTTCGGGCAAGGAAAATTATTTCTAAGGGGTGTGTGTATCATCTCGTGCATGTTAAAGATTCCAGTTCTGAATCTCCCAGTCTTGAAACAGTCCTAGTTGTTAATGAATAGTTAAATGCCTTTTTCGATGATCTTCCAGGCATTTCTACCAAAAGGGAAATAGACTTCGGCATAGACCTTTTTCCGGATACTCAACCTATTTTTATTCCGCCATACAGAATGGCACCAGAAGAACTCAAAGAACTGAAAGATTAGTTGAAGGATCTCTTAGATAAGGGATTCATCAGACCCAACGTTTCCCTATGGGGTGCACCAGTATTATTCATGCGCAAGAAAAATAGTTCTCTCAGGATGTGTATTCATTACCGTCAACTCAACAAGGTCACGATCAAGACAAATATCCTCTTCCCAGGATCGATGATCTATTCGAGCAACCTCAGGGTGCCAGTTACTTCTCCAAGATAAAGATCAGATCAGGCTATCATCATCTCACAGTATACCACAGTACACCATAAAACCATCAACACCAACAGGAAAACTCAAAACAGGGGCTAAAGTGAGTTGAGTTTGCAACCCCTAAAAACTCTTCTCACAAGATTCAGACCACAAGAACTTCACTTTCTTTTGGGTCAATCGAGTTATAGGAGACGCTATAGAGGAGAAACCCTCAATAAAACAGTGGTAATAGCCAGCTAAACCCAAGAAACTTTGGATATCAGTCGGAGAAATAAGTCTAGGCCCATTTCTAACAGCTTCGGTCTTTTGGGGATCAACTCTAATACCCTCGGAATAAATATTATGACCCTGAAAAACAACTTACCTTAGCCAAAACTTACACTTAATGAACTTGGAAAACAACTTGTGATCTCTAAGGGTTTGCAAGACAGTTCAGAGATGATTAAAATGTCCATCCTCACTACGGGAGTACACCAATATATCATCGATGAACACTATAACAAATATATCAAGATATGGTATGAACACTCGATTCATGAGGTCCATGAAAGATGCCGGGGCATTAGTTAACCCGAAAAACATAACAAGAAACTCAGAAATGGCCATAACAAGTTTGGAAAGCAGTTTTCGGGATGTCACACTCCCTAAATTTGAGTTTATGATAGCCAGAACTAAGGTCTATCTTTAAGAAATAACTTGCACCTTGCAATTGGTCAAACAAATCATCTCTTCTCGGAAGGGGGTACTTATTTTTTATGGTGACTTTATTCAGTTGGCGGTAATCAATGCATATACGCAAAGAGCCATCTTTCTTTCTCACAAACAACACACGAGCAACCCCAAGGAGTAATATTGGGCCTTATGAAACCCTTATCTTGTAGATCTTTGAGTTGCTCTCTCAATTTCTTAAGTTCTGCAGGGGCCATACGGTGAGAAAGAATAGAAATGGGCTGAGTATCGGGAAGAAGATCAATCCTGAACTCTATCTCTCTATCAGGAGGTATCACTGGGAGATCATCCGAAAAGATATCAGAAAACTCATTAACGACGTTAACACACTGGAGAGATAGAGTCTCAGATTTAGTGTCTTTGACTCTAATCAAATGGTAAATACACCCCTTGGAAATAAGCTTTCTAGCTTTGACGTAACAGATAAAATGAATCTTGGGTTACACAGAATTCCCAGACCACTTAAACACAGATGCCCCGGAAAACTGAAACTTGACCATTCAAGTCCGACAATCAATAGAGGCATAAGAAGAATATAGCCAGTCCATACCCAAAATCACATCAAAATCTACCATGTCTAACTCAATCAGATTAGCCAACAAGAGTCTATGAAGAACGGTAACAGGACACTTTTTATACACTTTCTGGGCAACAGTCGAATCACCCACTGGGGTAGAAACTAGGATAGGATCAGGAATAATCTCAGGACTCATTTCAAAATTCACAGCAATCAAAGGTCTAACATATGAGAAACTGGATCCAGGATCTAACAAAGCATACACTTCAAACTGAAATATACGAAGCATACCAGTAACAACATCGGGAGAGTCCTCCCATTCCTAGCAAGACTATAAAGCGTAGAATCTATTCTGGTGCTGCCTACCAGCATTGCTAGAAGAGGTGCCCTAAGCTGGGGCTGGGTAAGTCGCTGGAACTAGAGTACTAACAGTCTGAGTCTGGGTCTGAGGTCGATAGTCACGACACCCTTGTCCATCTTGTGGACAATCTCTAACTCTGTGACCCATGTTACCACACCGGAAAAAACCCTTCTTCTCACCCCGAATGAGCCCTACCACACTTAGGACATAGGGGATGATTTGGCTTACTGCTAGTACTGTACTAGGAACTGGAAGCATATGACCTGCTACCTTGCTCCTGCCTACCTCTAGGCATGGGAGCACTAGCAGATGACGGTGCTTTCATAGACGAACGATCCTGATACTGAGGGCGACTCCGTCCCTGTGATCTAGTATGACCCTGTCTATGCTACTCGGACCTAGCTCACTTATTCCCTCTCATTCTATCTCTCTCCTTAATTTTATCTGCCTCAATCTGTTGGGCATGCGTCATCATCCTAGAAAGATTTATCTCACTATTCAGCATAGAAGACCTACACTCTTTAACCACATAACTAGACACTCCAGTCATAAACTTACTCATACTAGCCCGATTATCAGCCACTACGTCAGGAGCATACTTGGCCAACTGATTGAACTTTAGACAGTACTCCCTAACAGTCATAGAGCCCCGTCGCAGGTTCATAAACTCTTCCACCTTTTCCTCTCTCATCTCTGAAGGGAAAACTTATCCAGGAATGCATCCTGGAACTCTTGCAAAGTCGTAGGGAAAACTCCCTCACCTCTACCTTTTCTCCAAGCAACAACCCAGTCATAATCGAGGTCTTTCCACCTATACGCAGCCAACTTCACACTATGTTCTTCAGATACATGCATCACCTGAGTAATTTTTTGCATCTCCTCTAAAAATAACTATGGATTCTTATCAGACTTGGACCCATAGAATTCCTGCGGATTCATCCGCATGAAGTCATGGATCCTGGCAACTGCTGAATTAACTCACTGCTGTTGTGTAGCCAGGGTCGGGTTGGCCCGAACATTTACAGTAACAGCTTGGGCCAGTGCCTAAAAGGCTGTCCGAAATTCAGTATGAGACATATTTTCATTCAATGGGTCAGCAGGTTGAGCTTGCTAACCATCATTATTTCTTCTCGCTCAATGTGGAGGCATATTTCTGAAAGAGGAGAGCACGAATCAATAGTAGAGAGAGACAATTTAAGCACGATAGACTTCTGAAAGAAAGAATCACACTTTTTCCTAAAATGTCTTATAGCCTCTTGCTTATAGATGTGGCGTGCTATACACCGATGATCAAGACTCTACTTAACGCAGCTTTTCAGACTCTCTAGGACACCATAAAACCTTAGGCTTTGATACCAAGTTTGTAACGCCCCGAAAATGGGTCCCGGAGCATCACACGGTGCTTGAGGCTACGAGTAGCCCCAAGCTAACCCTTTCAGCCATTTTCATTCAGTTTAACACAAATCAACGATGTTTCCATAAATAATCCTCAAATATCAACAGAGTAATCATCATCCAAGAATAAAAGAATTTCATAAAGATAGTAAAATACGACTTATTTGTCAACTCCCAACTTCTATACTAGTTTCAAAAGCCTCTAAGAAAATCAATAAAACCAGTGAGCCATTGAGACATGCCCCACTGACTCTACTCAGTTATCAAATATAAGCAATTCCGTGAAACCAACATCATACATCACGTCCTTGGATCATGAGGACTCACTACAATAGAGGATGTAGAGCAGCGTGCCCGAAAAATCACTGTGGTCCCTCGGGGTCATGAGCACCATGTAGCATTTTAGTTCAGCAAATCGGGGCGTTACACTTCTACTCTTTCTCTGTTTAGTTCAAGTTCTATTTTTTTCTTATACAGATTAAACTCTATTTTTTTCTTTCCTACAACCCCTCCCAAAGGTACTATTAAGTTGATTGAGCATCACTTTGCTAGATTTTTTTGGGGTAGTAGCCAGAACCGTAAAAATTATCACTAGATCTCTTAGTCTAATCTTTGTGTACCTTGAGATGAAGGTAGTATAGTAATTAGAAGCATGATAGATAGTAACACTTCGGCTTTGAAAAGATTGTGGAGGTTTAGAATCTCTAACTCACTTTGGGCTAATTATGTCAGAAATAAATATTGTGTTAGATCTCATGTGGTTGGCAATAAATTGGCTTCGGTGACTTTCGTGCCTGGAAACATATGTTACAGGTTAGAGAACAAGCTGAAAAACACATGTTGTGGCAACTTAATTCAGGTACTAGCTCTTTTTGGTGGTATAATTGGACTGGAAAAGGTCCTCTAGCTCATCAAGCTTCCGAATCATCTAGGAGTTCTAAACTTTTAGTCAAGAAGTTTATCAAACAGGGAAATTGGGACATGGAAAAGCTGAAAAGGATCCTGCCCAACTATACTTATGATATCATTAGTGAAATAGAGATGGTAATCTTGAGAAGGACGATCAAATCTTTTGGGATCTAACGGAGACTAGAAAATACTTTAACAAGACAGCTTAGAACCTGGGAAGAACTAAGAGAGCTCCTAATCCTCTGATCAACAAGGTATGACACTCTTCTATTCTCTTTAAAATTTCTTTTCTTACTTGGAGATTATGGTAAGATAAACTCCCTTTTGAGGATGTAATTGGTAAGTTCGGAAAGCAAATGGATTGCAAGTATTACTGCTGTCCAAATGCCTGTGATCAGAATTTGAATCACGTTTTCAGTCAAGGTGCAGCAGCTAGTAAAATATGGAATCTATTTGGTGCCCATCTTGGCACTAGACGTTCACAACTCCCTGTTAGGCATGTCATTAATTTTTGGTGGCACGAGAAGGCAAAAAATTATGTCCATAAGTTAATTTTACAATCACCCCATTATTATTTGTTGGGATATTTGGAAGGAGACTTGTGCTTGCAGGTACGATAATTAAAAAAAAGTTCAATTTGTATAAACTTGAACAACAGGTGGGATGGATCATACAAGTGGCCATAACCAAGACATTTCCTGGATGCAAGCACACATTTCCATGGAAGGAATTTTGTGTGAACCTATTGAAGCTACAACCTGTACCAAGAATTATGGTGGTCTGCTGGCAAAAACCAGAACTCGGCTTCCTTAAGCTAAATACAGATGGAAGCTTGGAACAAAACAATGGGAAAGCAGGAGTTGGTCAGAGATGAAGATGGACTAACCATCATGGCATTTTCCATCCCTTTCCAGTGTATTAACCATAACATTGCTGAAGAAAAGGCATCTTGGTATGGAGGAAAATGGTGCTAACAAAATGGATACACCAACCTCATCATAGAATTAGATTCCATGGTGGTCACTGATATGCTCAGGAACAAGAAGGCTGGCAGCTTTAGAATTAATAGAATTATTAAAGAAACCTCAGAGGTGCTCTAGCAGGCTACTATCAAATTCACACATTGTTACAGAGAAGCTAATCAACTTGTGGATTGGCTAGCAAAAAAGGCAATAAACTCACAAGATAGTGCTATCTACTTATCTACAAACGAGCTCCCTAGCGGTGAAAAAGGTCCCTACCTTTCTGATAAGAGACAAGTCCCTTCCATTAGATCAAAATTTGACAAATCTAATTTTTTTGTTTGTTAGGACTTACCTTTTGTGTAGTTGTAGAATAAGCGATTAAATCTTGGAAGCTCATTCTTTGTTTTTGCTGGATAGTCTCTATCCTTGTGTTGTAATCCAATCCCTTGAAATGAAATACAACACAACCAGAGTCACTGGGAAAATTAAAAAAAAAGTTTATATTTATTTTATTTTGTTTTGTACGTAACAATGATTTGAACTTCCACATTTAGGATGATAGAACGATAAGTCTTATATTTATGTCAAGTTCTTTGTCATGATTCATTCACAAATATAAATGTTAGATTATAAGTGATTAAGGGATCATTTGATTGCTCGTTAAGAAGGTTTATATAAGGTCGATCATATATCATATGACTAGTTCATATATATTCTGATCTGCTCATTTGCTATCACTTTTGATATGCTTTTTTGTTTTCAAATACCTGGACGAAAATTCTAGATCTGCCACTGTCTACAATCAATCATGTACCACCGATAAAGCATGCCACATACCATACTGGTCCATCAAGTTGGGGAATATCACTTAACTACTACCTATAATCACATCCTCTCCATGACATTACTATTACACCTCAAAATCCACTACATACCGTCTCACATTAAGTCTACTTACCAATGTATACATTCTCACTATCACCAAATTTCATAAACACCAATGAGTCTCTATCCATAACATATTGACAAGTCTACCCCTTTTCATTCACAACCTATAACTGATTTCTATAACCACCATAACTATCCACTCTAGGCTCCTTCCCTAATTTGAACCAATAATAATCATAGCCAAACACTTCCTTCACAACTACCATCCAATTTATAAATCTTGCTATAACATTAGACAACCACCATAAAAGGAAAAACCACCCCTCAATCAAAGGGTTATAAATAAAACTACTTATTTACGTAAAAGTAACCCTCACTCTGAGAGCTAATCTTGTGACTTCATGTCCCCAACTTTTGGACCATCTCACTACCAATGGTTCATGAAACATTAATACATACTACTACTCGGGTGAAAAATATAGTTCCAACACTCTACTTCACATCATTACCTTTATACATGATAGCTGGAACACGAATTTTGAAACGGGACTGAATACACTTCGGACCTAGGCTGAAAAGCATGATTTCATCAGGATAAAGGTATACACTCAAAGCAATACACCTTGAAGCACTGATGGACTCCACTCAAGGCCTTGTGCTATCTCATAACTTTATGGATAACTCAATCAGAGAGAACCGCGAGGGGAGATACACTCTTAGACTTATATTGCCTCGACAATGAGGCATGGCACATGAAATTTGAATAAGGAAGGAATTCGGTTAACTTTTTATGGACGATGCTATAGCACGAACTAGAGTATGAAAGAATAAGAAATAACTCTTAAATTTCCGATAGCCTCCTGATTATAAGTGGGGTGCATACACACCCATAAACAAGACTTTAATAGACACGACTTCACAGACACCCTGGGACCATGAACTATACTCTGATACCACATTTTTCATAACCCAAATCGAGGCATAGGCCACAACGGTCATCCCAAATTGTGAAGGCCCGAGAGCCCTTCTCTAACTGGAAATCATACACACCATTCATATACTTATAAGGAAATACGGAAAAGATAATATAATGGAAACATGGTCATTTGATTATATCAACAAAACAACATGACATAAGTTCAACAAGACTCAAATCCATCTATTACCTATATGCGAAATCTCTACTAACTAAAAGAAAACAACATCTGAGACCGGTACAAGGCCCCTAGTTGGACCATAAACCAAAACCAAATGAGATCAACACAAGGGAACAAGACGTCTTCAAAAGTAAGGGAGGCACACCAACTCTGAATGTCCGACAATACTCTACTATTTAGCAGGACCACTAGACTGGGCCCAGAACCTGAAATATAGGGGTTCAATACAGATGTACTGGTATGTAGAGCAATCCAAAATAATATACTTTTATATAACATAACTGAGAGAAATTTATGAAATATTTTAAATACAATATATGAAAACGCATGGACATACTTAAAAGACTTTGAAACATTTCTTGAAACCTCGACTAACTCTTTATCTTACTTCTAAGATAGGTAGTACATCCTACAACTCTACAATCTTACGGTCTATATGGAATCCGCCCTTAACTTGGTGGCGAAGCCCCTAACTCAATTTTGCCACAAGGGTTGGAGTCTCTATGTCTAATATGCCAAGGGGAACTACGCCAGCGTATGGTCCCTCTTGGGGATATAATAAACTGACATCAGCAAAACACAATTACAAGTAATGAGCCCTTACACTCAAATGCCTTATACAAGTAACCACCTAACTCTCTTTAAGCCCATTTTTAACTCTTTAAGACATGCATTCTTTGAAATCAAAATCTGAAAATATTACTCTGTATTTGCATTCATCTATTTGGTATTGTCATACCAAGACTTGTAAGTCATATCTCTAATCCATAAAATATCATGTTACTGTACTTTCATTCAAAACAATGTTTAGACCACCAAGTCATTCAAATAGTACAGGAGGATTTGTATATCGAATTACATGAAACTTATGCAAAGACTCTCTCTTTAAACTCTTAAAACATGTGGTGCTCCATTACTTGTATCAAGGGATGCAACACTTTAAATCATCACTTTTCATCTATATTAATAAAAAACACCCTATTTTTAGTTGATAACAAAAACAAAGTCTTTAACGATAGTAAATACATTTGTATTCATGCTTCTCAATATGTAATTGATACGCAATTGAATAATTCATAACATATGAAAATAAGAGCCTTTGTAACAAGAGAGGGATTAAAAGTGTTTATGCTCTCAATTCAGTATTCAAAACTCAAAATGAATACATACTTATATACGAGAACAAATCAAATTTAGGGGAAGGCCACAATATCAAAATATTATCTCATTGAAAGAGTTCACAATGCATGCTTTTTAATGTAATTCAAAACCCTTCATGAATACATGATTTCTCAATGTTCAAAACTTTATAAAAATTATTTCACCATGACCATGTAGTTTAGGAAAACCCCACATACCTTAATGACAAAGAATTTTTGAAAAGATTGAACCTTTAAGCTTGATTGCCCAAACCCTAAGTTGTTTTTATCCTTTTCTATTCTAGATGACAAACTAATCATTTGCTAGGGTTAAAATGTGTTTTAGGGACTTAAATATGCGTTAAGATATTTAGGTATGGTTATTGGGTGACAAAAGTCCATGTTGCCCTTGAAATACTCAAAAATGGAGTTTCTGCACCACTTGGCCATAAGGTTTGCAGTGCCATCTCCATGGAAAACATTGAAGTTTGCAGCACCAAGTCTATGGCAAACATTGAAATTTGCATCACCAAGTCCATGGCAATCATTAGGATTTGCGGCACCAACCTAATGACCAATATTTTCCAGTGAGCATTGGTGATGGTAAGGCGATGCCTTGTCACGGCCTAAGCTATAGTTTGTGGGGCCTACTTAGTTTGAGGTCCTTAAACACCCCCATCTCCTCCCACAATGTCAATACATGATATACCATCACTAAAGGGGTTCTGAAGAATACTTTTAAAAGCATCAAAAGAGTGTTACGACTGCGGGGTGTCACAATCATATAGCCTAGATGGTGCCTCATTCAAATACTCATAACTTCTTACTTCGAACTCAGATTGACAAACAATCGGAGGCATTGGAAAGAAGACTTGAAGGGATTTAACTTGATATATAGTAGGCCGCATGAATATTTATATACTATGAGAAAAATTTTCTAGAAGTTAACCAATGCAAAATCATCAACTAAAAATCAACTGATAGAAAAAATTTTCATGTCGACTTTGTGTTAGGGGATTCTTGTGTCCGAACTTCATATTCAAAGGAATTCCCACACTATAGGAATGATCCTCACACATATATTTAAAAGGATTCGTTGGGATTGGGTCTATATGCATAGGAACGACAATTTAAATTCTCGGCCAAAGGTTCGGGGCGTTGCAGTGTACAATGGGGCAGGTTGCAATATTTGCAGGTTTGACCCACAACCGCATCATTTTCTATCTCTAAGTACATAACATCAACTTAAAAATGAAAATGGTGCTAGTATCTAAGGAAAAGGATATTTCCAACATGTGAAGAAGCTTATAACAACCCAGGTATAAAGGAAATCTAATTTATATCCCTTTTAAATTATCTAAGTGAACTGGCCTGATAGTATATATATATAAGGGGTTACTCATAATTCCTTCAACACTAAAAAATTAAGCTTCTGGATTGGAATTGAACCACTAGATAGAAAAGCTACTTCTAAGAGGCCAATCAAGTAGTATTGGGGTTTTATATTGCTTCTCCTCACTCCCTTTTCAAAGGGAGTCGATGGATACCCTTCACTAAAAAATTACATTCGTTATACATATATTCCACATTTTGTAACTTTAATTTATTAGTTATTTTTAATACTTTATAGTTGAATTTTTTTTAATGAAGACCCTGACTTTGTCTTTGAATCTTGGGATGCTTCAACTTCGAGATGGAGATACCTAACACTAATATTGTTAATTAAAAATTGCGAAGATATACATGTAGCCCAGCATAAATTTCATGAATATTTTAATTCAAGATCGTGACAAAGGACATTAAATTATGATCATTTGGCTTTGATCATGCTAATAAGACAATGATTTGAACCCTTTTTTCATATATTGAGAGCTAAATGTGTGCAACCTCTTGCCATGCATGTTAAATTGTAGGGGCTGCATAACCGTTCTAGGGACTTGGTCCTTAAGACTACAAAAATAGAAATAAACTAGTATCGAACTAAAACTGGTAGAATTTAGAAGAACACAAAGATTTACGTTGAAACCTCCTAGCTCAAGGGAGGAAAAACCATGACTTACCCTCACAAGCGCTCAAACTTTACTATAATCAAAACTCTTTGATTACAGACACTTAGAACTTAACTCTAAGTTCTATTGGTACCAATAGATATACTATAACCACCTCTACTCACATCAACAACCTCACAATCGACTAACTCTAATTGATTGACTTTAGGTAACTCTACCTAAGCACTTTACTGCCAAGAGAAGGACATTACTCTTATAAGATGAGTAATTCGATTACAAAGCAAGACTTGACTAAAGAACAATTAAACTTGAAGCATACAGATAGAGATTTAGAACTTGAGCAAAAGAGTTTTCACTGTTTCTTTGATTCACCAAATTTGCAAAAACTAGTTGAATGAGAGGCATCTTTTTTTACTTATAGTAATGAATAAAACAAGGTTTACTTTTGATTTGACCAGGTGTTACAACGGGTACACAACACTCCTACACAGTTAGTTACACTAGTGGACAAAACTGTATAGAGTGTGACAGCTATACCACTTCATGATGACCCAAGGACCAGGTCCTTTAAAGACAACTGATAATTATCTGATCAATACAGAACTAAATTAATATAAATACCACTATTCTTTTACAAAAAAATACTGAAATTAATACGTTAACACTACTGACTATGTATGAAGCCTCTACTCGCATTAAGTATAGATAGTCGGGACATGACCCCCAACTATCTAAAATTAATACGACTGAATAAAGAAAAATACAATACTGCTCAAATTATATGACTAACTCGAGCCCTTGAATCAAGAGGACACATCACCTGTTGACTGCAAATTGCAAACTGTCTAAATATCTTATCTGCACTACAACTAAGTTGATTCCTACTTTATGAGACAATGTATCACATAGACATATATGTGGATCAGTACTTTGAGGATGTACTGAGTATATGGGGGAGAAATACATAAGTAAAACATCATCTCATCATCATAATTTATATAACATTGTATGCTAAATGTAAATGACTCACATAAGCTGGAATATTTATAATACTAAAAATAATAATCATGAGAAGGAAGTCATGCTTTATAAATCTAGTGAATCATAACATTTAGTTCTTAAAGTTGAACTTTTATTTTGTCTTTAAATCATGTTGTCTAAGTGTAGAAAGGACTCACTCTTAAATCGGAGATCTGAAAGCTGAAAACTATAACTAAAGATTTTCTATAGAGCATAGTCTAAATAAATTTGTGAGCCTTTACACATAGTTTTCTAAAAGCTTTTCTATTACTGTTTGCTATTAGGAAAATCTTTCAAAACTATACTTTACTAGTAAGAAAAATACTTTTAGAAACTATTCTAAAAAATTTTACAATTAAGCTATAGGGAAAACAATTTATCTTAAGGCTTTAAACCAATGGACTGTTTTAAGGTAGGGGACTTCTTTTTGGGAGGTTCTTCTAAATGACATAAACAATGTGAGAATTTATGGAGTCCAATGTCTAACCCATGTTGGGGAGAGTTGGTTTACTAGTTCCATCTGAATAAAACTTCTTATCTTAAGTGATCACAATCTTAGTCATCCACGTAAAAGTGGGAGTAATCTTAATCCTACGGGGGCATGTAGTTCTGGGGTATGAAACCTTGGAAACATACTCCTCTCGGTTCTGAATAATACTCCCGTTCTTATGCTCAGGATCTTAAGAAATTCACTTAAAAAATAGCACAAGGGTTTACAAGAAAACCAATTATGCTTTTGTTTCTTTAAATCTCAAGTCATATGAACAATGTGGATTATTTATCTTAGCTTAGGATCAAAATGTCAAATCATTATCAAAATATCTGAGAATAGTCTTATCATAGGGTGCTCATACCACTAACAATCTTTAATTAGGGATTAATGACCTATGCATTAAACTCACGTTAAAATATCATAATACTCATGCTTGATAATGTAAACAATGATAAATTAAATTCAGACTCTGGAAATTTCTGAAATATGCATGAAAATATGAACATAATCATGTAATTAAACTTCTAAATCACAGGAAATCTCATAAGCTTGTGAATAACAATAATGAGTATAAACACTAACTTGAATTTCATGGGAAATCATATAAAATTTCAGTAAAATTGGAATTAAAATAAGTTTTTGGGCATAAGGACGAAAGAATTGTCCTTGTTCATAACCCCGCATACTTGATTGAAAATTAGATGAAGAAACTTGATCAATTGATTCCTATTTGAGTTCTTGGAGATGAGTTCTTGATTATCTTGCCTTGAAAATCCACAATTTGGAGCTTTCTTGAGAATCTATGGAGGATTTTTGATTTCTTGGAGAAGATTTGGAGCTTTAGGGTTTTGCTTTGAGAGAGAATGGATGAAATTGGGGATAAAGTTCTTAGAATAGGCCTAAATATTATGTTTAGACAAATTGGGGGATTGGGAATTGACCAAAATACCCTTTTTAAACTTCTAAACGGAATAGGAAAACATAATATTTTTCTGAACTGGGTGGCCACCGCTACACGCCACTATCGTTGTGGCTTACTGGAATTTAGATAATTGGGAATTGGGCAAACTCCACGATGAGCGACCATCGCGGTACCCCTTTGGAATGTCATTTTCTCCACCTCCGCGACACGTTATTATCACAGAGGCTCACTGGAAATATCCAAGTGTGAAATGGGACTCCTCCGCGATGCGCCATGATCGCGGAGCTTCACTGGAAAGTGATAATTGAGATTTTTGCCTTCTCCACGATGCACTGATAGTCCAGGTGGTACACTGTCAACTTAAAAATGCTCAAACTTCTCAACTGAGTGTCGTATTTAGGTGAATTTGATATCGATGGAAAACTTATTCAATCTCCCATAGAATTGGTATTCTAAATCAGGATAAAGGTATACAGTCGAATCAATACACCTTGACGCACTTATAGACTCCACTCAAGTCCTTGTGCAATCTCATAACTATATGGATAACACAAGAAGAGAGAACCACTAGGGGAGATAGACTCTTAGACTTATATGCCTCAACAATGAGGCATAGCCCATGAAATTTTAACAAGGAAGGAATTTGGGTAACTTTCTTATGGAAAAAGCTATAGCACGAACTAGAGTATGAAATAATAAGAAATAACTCCTAAATGCCCAGTAGCCTCCTGATTATAAGTGTGGTGCACAATACACCCAGAAGCAAGTCTCTACTAGACACGACTTCGCAGATACCTTGGGACCATGAACTGTACTCTGATAACACATTTTTCACAACCAAAACTGAGGCCCAGGCCATGACGGACATCTATAATTGTGAAGGCTCGAGAGCCTTCTCTAACTTAAAGTCATACACACTGTTCATATCCTTATATGAAAATATGGAAAAGATAATATACCAGAAACATAGTCATCTGATTATATCAATAAAACAACATGACATAAATTCAACAACACTCAAATCCATCTATCAAATGTTTGCAAAATCTCTACAAACTGAAGGAAAACAACATCTGTTTGAAGATCGAGACAAGGCCCCCGGCCATACCATAAACCAAAACCAAATGAAATCAACACAAGTGAACAAGAAGCCTTAAAAATTAACGAAGGCTCACCAACTCTGAATGTCCGAGAATAATCTACATCTTAGCAGGACCACTAGAATGGGCCTCAGAACCTGAAATATAGAGGGTCGGTATAGATGTACTAGTATGTAGAGCAATCCAAAATAATATACTTTAATATAACATAAGTTAGCGTAATTTATGAAACATTTTACATACAATATACGAAAATGCATGGGCATACTTAAATGATTTTGAAACATTTCTAGAAACCACGACTAACTCTTTATCTTACTTCTGAGTAAGGTAGTAAATCTACAACTCTACAACCCCACGGTCTATTTGAAATCGTCCCTTAACTCGGTGGCCAAGACCCTAACCCAAGTTTTCCGCAAGGTTTGGAGTCTCTATCTCTAATATGCCAAGGGGCACTAGGCCAGCGTATGCTCTCTCTTAGGGACATAATAAACCCACATCAGCAAGGCATGGTTTTCTGTAATAATCCCTTACACTCAAATTCCTTCTTTTGGTAATCATCTAACACTCTTTAAGTCCATTTTAACTCTTTAAGACATGCATTCTTTGAAATCAAAATATGAAAATCTTACTCTATTATGGCATTCATCTATTTGGTATCGTCATACCAAGACTTGCAAGTCATATCTTTAAGCCCAAAATTATCATGTTATAGTACTTTCTTTCAAAATAATATTTAGACCACCAAGTCATTCAAATAGTACAAGAGGATTTATATATCGAATTACATGAATTTTATTGAAAGACTCTTTCTTTTAACTCTTAAAACATATGGTGGTCAATTAATTGTATCAAGGCATGCAACTCTTTAAATCACCACTATTCATCTATATTAACAAGAAACACCCTCTCTTCAGTTCATAACCAAAGTCAAGTCTTAAATGATAGTAAATATATTTGTATTCATGCTTCTCAATATGCAATTGAATAATTTATGACATATGAAAACAAAAGGATTTATAACAAGATCGGGAGTATAAATGTTCATGCTCCCAATTCAACATTAAAACTCAAAATGCATACATACTTATATGTGAGTACAAATCAAATTTAGAGGAAGGCCTCAAGATCCAAACATTATCTTATTGAAAGAGTTCACAATATATGCTTTTCAATGTAATTCAAAACCCTTCATAAATACATGAATTCTCAACGTTCAAAACATTATAAAAATTATTTCACCATGCCCATGTAGTTTAGAAAAATCCCACGTACCTTAATGATGAAGAATTTGCAAAAAGGTTGAACCTTTAAGCCTGATTGCCCAAACCCTAAGTTGTTTTACTCCTCTTGTGTTTTAGATGATGAACTAATCGTTTGCTAGGGTTAAAACGCGGTTTAGATACTTAAGCTAAGATGTTTAGGGATGGTTATTGGGTGATAATAGTCCATGTTTCCCTTGAAATACTCAAAATGGAGTTTTTGCACCACTTGGTCATAAGGTTTGCGGTGCCATCTCCATGTCAAACATTGAAGTTTGCGGCGCCAAGTCTATGGCAAACATTTAAATTTGCGATTCCAAGTACATGGAAAACATTAGGCTTTGCGGTACGATCTTATTGCCAATCCTTTCCAATGAGAGTTGGCGATGGTAAGGCAATGCCTAGCCATCGCCTAAGCTATAGTTTGCGGATCCTACTTAGTTTTAAGGTCCTTATACGCCCCCATCTCCCCCAAAACGTCAATACATGATCTACCATCAACAAGGGGGTCCTAAATATTACTTTAGAAGCATCAAAAGAGTGTTATGACGATGGCGTGTCACAATCGTATAGCTTGGACGGCAACTCATTCAAACACTCATAACTTCTTACTCCGAACTCGGACTAACGAATAGTCGAAGGCATTGGAAATAAGACTCAAAGGGATTTAACATGATATATATTAGGCCACATGAATATTTATACATTATGAGAAACAATCACTAAAAGTTAACCAATGCAAAATCATCAACTAAAAATCAACCAATAGGAAAAGTTTTCAACTCGACCTTGTGTTAGGGGATTTTTGTGACCTAACTTCATATTCAAAGGTATTCCCACACTATAGGATTGATCACCACACAATTATTAACAAGGAGTCATTGGGCTCGGGTCTATATGCATAGGAACTTCAATTTAAATTCTAGCCCAAAGGTGCGGGGTATTATAGTTCACAATGGGGCAGGTTGAAATCTTTGCGGATTTAACCCACAACCACATTGTTTTCCATCACTAGGTACATAACATCAACCTCAAAATAAAGTTTGCACTAGTAGCAAAGTAAAGGATATTTCCAACATGTGAAGAGGCTTATAACTACCGACATATAAAGGAAATCTAATTTATTTCCCTTTTAAATTATCTAAGCAAACTGGCCTGATACTATATGTGTATAAGGGGTTACTCCTAATGCCTTAAACACTAACAAATTAAGCGTCTGGATTGGAATTGAACCACTAGATAGAAAAGCTACTTCTAAGAGGCCGATCATGTAGTACTGGGGTTTTGTAGTGCTTCTGCTCACTCCCTTGTCAAAGGGAGTCGATGGATACACTTCACTGAAAAATTAAATTAATTATACATATATTCCATATGTTGTCACTTTAATTTATTAGTGATTTTTCATACATTATATTTGATTTTTTTTTAATTAAGACCCTGGCATTATCTTTGAATATTGGGATGCTTCAACTTCGAGATGGAGATACCTAACACTAATATTGTTAATCAAGAATTATGAAGATATACATGTAGCCCATCACAAATTTCATGAATAGTTTCATCAAGATCGTGACAAAGGACATTAAATTATGATCATTTGGCTTTGATCATGCTAATAAGACAATGATTTGAACCCTTTTTCCATATATTGAGAGCTAAATGGATGCAACCTCTTGCCATGTATGTTGAATTGTGGGGTGTGCACTGCTATTCTAGAGACCTGGTCCCTGAGACTACAATAAAAGTAATAAAACAGTAACAAACTAAAACTGGTAGAAATTAGAAGAACACAAAGATTTACGTGGAAACCTCCTAGCTGAAGGGAGGAAAAGGCACGACTTGCCCTCACAAGCACTCAAACTTCACTATAATAAAAACTCAGTCATTAAAGACACTAATAACTTAACTCTAAGTTCTATTGGTAGCAATAGATTTACTATAACCACCTCTACTCACATCAACAACCTCACTATCTACTAACTCTAATCAATTGACTTTAGGTAACTCTATCTAAGCACTCTACTACCAAGAGAAGGACATTACTTTTATAAGATGAGTAATTCAATTACAAATAAAGACTTGACTCAAGAACAATTAAACTTGAAACACACACATAGAGATTTGGAACTTGAGAAAAAGAGTTTTCATCGTTTCTTTGATTCACCAGATTTGCGAAAACTAGATGAATTTGATGCATCCTTTTTTACATTTAGTATTGAATAAAACAGGGTTAAATTTTGATTGGACTAGGTTTTACAATGGGTACACTTCACTTCTGCATAGTTAGTTGCACTAGTGGACAAAATTGTACAGAGTGTGACAGTTGTACCACTTCATGATGAGCTAGGGACCGGGTCCTTTAAAGACAACTGATAATCATCAAAACATGAGACATTAGTTTTTCCCCTTTTTGATGATAATATACCATAACCTAAGAGCATCAAAATTCATTCAATCAACAGAGCACCCACTACTATCCATATGTGTTCCCCCTATGACCATGCCTCCTCATGTTGTGTTCCCCCTATCAAAATTCCCCCTACTTCAAATAGATAGCTACATCGATAACATCACTCACTTAGCATAACACTTGGTCCCTACCATTATGAATTAAGTATTCCTCCTTTTGGAATTAGTGAAAAGAAATGATAGTAAATGTAACGCCCCAAAAATGGGTCCCGAGACGTCACACCGTGCTTAGGACTACAAGTGATCCAAAGCTAACCCTTCTACTGGCATAAATCATGAGCCACTGAATAAAATACCTAAATATGAACGAAATAAGCAAAAAATAACTCTTTTCTGAATCTGATCAATACAGAACTAAATTAAAATGAACACGACTCTACTTTTACAAAATAACACTGGAATTCATACACTAACTCTACTGTGTATGAAGCCTCTACTAGTATTGACTATAGGTAGCCGGGACATGACCCCCAACAATCCCAAATGAATACGAATGAATAAAGAAAAATACAATCCTGCTCAAACTATATGACAAACTTGAGCCCTTGAATCAAGAGGACTCATCACCTGTAACATACCCCTCTCGGTGCTAAATACTACTCCTGTTATTTTGCTAAGGGTGTTAAGAAATTCACTTAAAAAATAGCACAAGGGTTTACAACAAAACTAATTTTGCTTTTCTTTCTTTAACTCTCAAGTCATATGAACAATGTGGATTCTTTATCTTAGCTTAGGACCAAAGGGTCAAATCTTTATCAAAAAATCTGAGAATAATGTTATCATAGAGTGCTCATAGCACTAACAATCTTGAAGTAACAATATTTAATTAGGTTTTAACTATCCATGCATCAAACTCACGTTAAAATATCATAACACTCATTCTTGATAATGTAAACATTGATAAATTAAATTCAAACTCTGGAAATTTCTGAAATATGCATGAAAATATGAACATAATCATGTAATTTAACTTCTAGATCACGAGAAATCTCATCATCTTGTGAATAAAAATAATGGGTATAAACCCTAACTTGAATTTCATGGAAAATCATATAAAATTTTAGAAAAATTGGAATTAAAATAAGTTTTTGGGCACAAGGATGAAAGGATTGTCCTTTTTCATAACCCCACATACCTGATTATCTTCCTTTGAGAATCCTCAATTTGAAGCTTTCTTGAAGAATCTATGTAGGATTTTTTATTTCTCGGAGAAGAAGCTTTGGAGCTTTAGGGTTTTTCTTTGAGAGAGAATGGATGAAATTGGGCATAATGTTCTTAGAATAGGCTTAAATATTATGTTTAGACGGATTGGGGGCTTGGAAATTAACCAAAATACCCTCTTTAAACTTCTAAATGGAATTGGAAAACGTAATATTTTTTTGAACTGGGTGGCCACCGCGATGCGCCACTATCACGGTGGCTTACTGGAATCTGGACAATTGGAATCTGGGCATACTCTGCGATGCGCCACCATTACGGTGCCCCTTTGGAATGTAATTTTTGCCACATCCGCGACACACTATTATCGCGGAGGCTCACCTGAAATTGCCAAGTGTGAAATGGGACTCCTTCGCGATGTTCCATGATCGCAGAGCTTTACTGAAAAGTGACAACTGTAATTTTTGCTTTCTCTGTGATTCGCTGACAGTCCAGGTGGCACACTGTCAACTTAAAAATGCTCTAACTTCCCAACCGAGTGTCGAATTTGAGCGAATTTAGTATCGAAGGAAAACTTATTCAATTTCCCATAGAATTGGAGTTCTAAATAAGGTTAAAGTTTACACTCAAATCAATACACCTTGGACAATGCTATCGCATGAAATAGAGTATGAAAGAATAAGAAATAACTCCTACATGTCCAGTAGTCTCATGATTATAAGTGTGGTGCATAACACACCCATAAATAAGACTCTACTATACATGATTTCGCAAACACCCTGGGACCATGAACTATACTCTGATACCACGTTTGTCACAAAATCTTTAAAATTCCATATGCATAAAAGGGTATTTATTTTTGAAGATAGTCCTTGACATTGTAGGAGTGAATTTAAGCTAGGAAAAAGTACGGGGTATCACAGTAAATCAAGAATAAAATAAGCACAAATCAGTTAACTCATGGACATTGGGGTTACACTAACATAAATGAACACTTAAGAAGATAGATGATAAACAAAAATAAGGAATTCATTCATATTAAATAGGATTAGTACCATTACAGAATACCAAAAACACAAAAATCTAAATCTTTAAAAAGCTATTTAGGAATCAAGGACATGAAATTAACACACGAGATAATTAAAAGCATGAGGGATGAGGCTTAGGTAGATGGTGGTTTTGGGGAAAGGGTCTTTTGAATCATCTCCATTCTAGCATTCGTAGCAACATGAGAATCCAACTGCTTTGTTAGGTCTTTACTTCAGTATTTAAATTTTGGACCTCATCAGTGAGTGATGAAACATTCTTCTTCAGATATGTATTCTCTACACTAAGTGCTTCATTGGAACCTGGTCCCTCTGATGATAACCGGTTATCTTTAAATTTTAGTGTGAGGATTTTTGCATCATTAGTGGCCATAGCAACTCTCATCTCCGATAATTCCTTACTCAAACTCTCTTGATCTGCCAACAGTTCTGACACTTGGGACATGGTCTAAGTTTTCCCTTCAACACACTCGTTATCAATAATCATAGTCAAGCTAAACATTTGCTTTGTTGTTCCATGAGTTTCCTTTTCACCCATTTGCTTTGAGCTCAATGGGTGAACCAAAAGCTTGATTTTGGTCCACCACCATGACTGAATCAACAAAAATTTTCATGGATTCTTAAGTTTCTTCAGAACAAAAATTGTAACTCTCAAATCTGCCCAAGTTTTGATCATGGCTATTTTCATAGCCTCCACAATCTCCCTCAACTTCTTAGCCATAAAAACCTTCATTACAATCATAGTTTCCTATGTCATAGTCATAATAATCCCCGTCTATCAAGGACATGTTCCCCTTATATTACCTTTGTACCTAAACAATGAATAAACAAGATTAGTAGTAAAATATCCTCACCAACACTCGTCTACACTAACCTTTGTGATTCTCACATTTAGAGCGGCGAATATTGAAAGTTGCTTATACTCTGATAGTCAATGGAATGTCAAATTTATTTGGCGGCTCGAATAGATTCTTGTTTGATTTACTGAAGACACAAAAACAAAATTTACTTATGAACTTGAAACAAAGAAGTTACTACGAGTTAAAAATGAGAAAAACACACAAATAAATCTAACACGAAGAAACGTATTCAAAAACTAATTTACAACTTAGTAGATTCTTACTAGTTGCCAACTAGTATAGGAGTCAATAAAATGAAGATAATGGAGACAAAGACAGAAACTAGGAGTTCCAAGAACTTGAGTCTTGTTGATGACAAGGCCTTCAATGATCATCCTTTGATTATTGTTGTTGAAGTTGAAGAATAATAGTTCAAGACTTTAGTTGTTCAATCTCACTCCTTTGATAAAGAAAATTCGATTATGGTGTAGGTGGACAAGATTTTAGACTCTCTTTTCAAGAGTCAAAAAGTCTTCTATCAACTTTTCACCAACTTTCACTCTTTTGGCAAAACATCTTTTTGGAGTAGCCTTGTCTCTTTCTTCTTTTGTCTATTCTTAAAAAGTGTTATTACTCCCTTTTGGTAACTATACTTTTTGAACACCTCTATTCTTTTTCCATTTTGGTGTTGTCCTGAAAGTGTTTCCAAGAAAAACACAGAGTCGTATCTATATTTTCTCTTTCAAAAATCAAAACATACCTTTAGTTGAACACCATTTCAAGAATAATAAGAACAACAACTTTCTAGCCGCCCAACCTTCAACAACTTATCAAGAACTCAAATCTTGTACTTAGACTCAATAAGTATTAGTGAATAATATGCTAGCACAAGAAACTACTAAGAAAAACAAAAACACACCTAAATCTATACACTATTCTTGGCTAGAACAACAACAACAACACAATTTCAGCCAAGACACAAAAAAAGGACAAATTTGCTTCTTCTTGATTTTTCAGTTTTCTAACACCTTTCTTTTTATTTTCAAGTTTATGAGCCCAATATTGATCTTGTGAGAACAAGGTCAAGTCATGCTATAATACCAAATGATACAATGAAGACCACAGAAGAAACAAAAATTACACAAAAACAGTCTACAAATTAAGAGCAACCCGAGGGACCCCTTTGAGTGCTACTTTCGGCAACCAAAAACAACACAAGTATAATGAGTTTTCAAGGTATTTTAGCACCAAAACAAAAACAATACAAAAAGAACAAGATGAACACAATGAACACAAGATTCAGATTCAACAAGAACAAATGATTACAAGTTATAAACACTAACACAATTGCAAGAAAGGTAAAGATAGATAATAAGACATAGATTATTACAAAGATTAGGAACTAAAAAGTATATTAAACTCAAAAACCCCTAATGAATGTAACAACAATACGACACTCTTATGGTGACACTCACCTTAAGATCTACCATTTCCAAAAGAGAACAATATTGGCTTTTCCAAGCCCTAAACTATAATGGCTAGTCCAAACCCTAACTAAGAACTACACTAAGGTGGTCTACTCTCAAGAGATAAGATTTTCAATGTCTCATATTTTCATCATTAAACAACTAATAAGATAAAACCTAAAATTTCCTATTTATAATATATTACAAAAGCAGACAAAATGACTACACTACCCTTAATGATAGGGGCGGCCATGGAGTGCATTTTGGGCAAAATGAAGTTATCAAAATGTCCTCAATGAAGATGACTCCAAAATCGTGAGCCATTAAGTTTCCAAAACCGTGAGTTCTCAAGTCTTCAATACTCTAAGCCATATTCCACTCTAAGCCTTGATATATGGTATGCTTAATGGTAGGCTCAAAACGGGTCTTGAGCCTCTACGTGTTGGCCTCCAAAGATGTCATCAAAAGATAAGATGGCCATTTGTCCCATATCAATTACATAAAGTACTCAAACCTTAGGCATAGGAATGACTTGAATACATAAAACATTAGTAGAATGTCCTAATAAACAAACTGAAGTAGAAGGAGTTTACTTGAATAGGAATTGATTTATCTTGACTCCTCCCTAAAACATGCCACCATGAGAAAATTCAGGAACTACCTTAGTTCACTATCTCCCCATTAGATCAAAGTCACAATCCTAGATTTGAGGACATATCCTCTCATCAAATATATAACCACAAATCTCAACACAATAGGGGTATCACTATACACATGAACTCTAGACTAATCCTAATACCCTATTATAGGAAAAGTACTAAATTCTTGCCATGACATTCCTCCCAGGGGCACTACTCTTAACTTCCTCTAGCCTCCAAGCTTGAACTCTTTGTTTGGGAATAAGGAATGACCTTTTTGAGAGAATACAAAAGTTTTAAGGATTAAAAATGGGTTATAAAAAGATTGTATGGCCTATAGGACATAAAAGGACCAAAATGACCTTAAAACACTTTTAAGAAAAAGTCTCATCAATGGAAGAAGAGAGGTCCGCGTGCAAAGCCCAAAGTGAACCTCCAACTTTGTTGTGCGATGCCTAATGCAAATCAGCAGCTTCACGACGTGTAGCCCAGCACGAAGCTGGGAGAATGACCACTCACGGGCTCCGTCACTGCGTGAAGCCTATGCAAACCCACCCCTTTGCGATGCACAACCTGTTTTTTGTCCCAATCTTTCCCCCAACACATCCAAACTCCTTTCGAAGCATTTTACGTTCAATATAGGGGTTATATAGGCTCATTTAAGCTTTATTTTAGACCCAATAACACCCCAGGTGTTACAAACTCATTTCTCCAACACTAGTCCTCAAATGTATCACCATTATCCACTCAAACTTTTCATAAGTTATCAACCTAGGCCCTTTCACATATTATATCAAGCCTACTAACTTACTCCTACAAATTTTGTATCATAATTCTTGAGTTTACATTTTTATCACAACAATCCATATCTAAAGTTCAAACCTAGTGTCTAGAACCAATCAATCATATACAATCGATGAAATATCTCGCATAATATACTAGTCAGTCAAATGAAGAAATCAACCTAAATTCCTTATTTCTTTTAACTACAAGATACAAGTACATTTTTCTTCACAACGTTAGTACACCTTAATATTCATTGCATGCCTTCTCACATGTTGTACAAGTTTATAACTACTAGAGAAAAGAGAATCTAGGGTGGTAAAGTCACATAATAAGGATAGTCGATCTTACTCTTATAATGTAACTCATTACGATCTATTAGCATAGGCTACTTTCTCACATCATATCTACTTACCCATGCATACGTGTCAACTACCTTCAAAATTCTATAAGCATCACCAAGCCTCTTTTTTTCCTAAGATTTGCCCAAGTTAATGCTAAACTTATAAATTATGAGCCAATCTACCCGTTTCATTCACCACCTATGATTAATTTTACTACTACACTAGGTATTCATCATGAGCTCTTTCCCTATTTTAACTAAATTCTAATCATCATAACTAATCACATCCTTTTCTAACTACCATAAATCTATAAATCGTGCTACAACTTTAGCCAATCACCATAAAAGGGCATACCACCCTCTACTCAAAAATTACACAACTACAACTACCTTCACACTTAAGAGTTACCCTCACTCTGACTTCTAAATTTATAAATTCATATCACAAACTTTGGGACCATCTTACTACTCATAGGTTATAACACCTTAGCATATACTACCACTCGGGTGGAAATACTGTTTCAACATTCTGCTATATATCATTACTCATAAGCGTGACATCTGGATGAAAAGTTTTGAAAAAGGACTGAATACACTTCTTACCTCACACTAGTGATGGCAAACTGTGCGGTTGTGGGTCAAACCCGCATATGTTTCAACTTGCCCCACTGAACACAAAAAAAAAAAATATATGTTTTTAATTCATCCGACCCACATATTTTTTTTACAAAAAAAACGTGTTTGATACTATTTTTAAAAAAAAAATCATAATTTATTTTTTCATTTTTCTATCATGTAATATTAATTTCATAGATAATGACTTAAATTAATTATTTGGACGTCAATTGTGGATCTTTCGTAAAGTTATAATAAATATCAATTTTTACTTGACTTTCAAATGAATTGATTTTCAGTTACAAGCACAGACAAGATTAAAATCGATTGCCATTTATGTCGTTCTAATCATTTTCTATCTTATAATTTGTTTCTTAAAAAATTTTCTTTCTCCATAATCTTGTAAATTTAATACTTATTAGTCATATCATCTTGCGAGATTTTTTATGCAATTTGGGTTGACTGGACAAAAATGAATTAATGATAATAATAATTCACTTTCTTTTTCTTGATGTTAATTTTTTTTATTAAGAATAGAGATAAGCATCTTGTAACCCCTCAAACTATGACCAAAGTTTCTAGGACGCACTCCAACTTCACAGGGATCCTATTACCTCCGAACTCAATTTTAGCGTATTTTGTCACCCTTTTGTGTTGATGTGGCACCCTTACTACATAAAATAAAATCCACTTAAAATGTGTCACGTCAGCTAAAAAGGCTGACAAAAGGTGTCATGTCAGCTAAAAAGGATGATAAAAATATGCTAAAATTTAGTTCAGGGATAATAAGCCCCCGTGAAGTTGGAGTGCACCGTAGCAAATTTGGTCATAGTTCAGGGAGGTACTATATAGATGCTTTAATCTTAAGTATATTATGTGTTTGGTAGGTTGTTAAGATTGATAAGTTTAGTCTACTTTTGACTTTTGAGAAAATCTAATATAAATCAATGTATATAGAGTGTAATTTACAAAATTTCTAAATATTATTTTGTAAAAACATCTCACATTAACTATGAGAAATAACTAAAGAAGTGGTAAATATAAATTTGAGGGATGAAGGAAATGATAAAAGGGTCATTAAGTGGTTACTTTGTATATTTTAGAATTTTGTTACTAAAAAAATCTACATAAGCAAAATTTTGTTTAAAAAATAATAAAATGGATTGAGTGACTTTTTGAGTAAAACATTTAATGTTGAGTGATTTTCTCGGATAAAAATTCAAAGTTGAGTGACCATTTAAGTTATTAACTCGTCATTTCATTTTTACTAAAATTCCAATACTGTCCTTGCATGTTGTCCAGAGGAATAGTGGGTTTGCAAATGAACTCGACCAATGGTATGGTCTATTGTTGTTTCAACTGTTTTTCTTCCATATACACCATTATCCAAAGTATTGACTCATGAATTTATAGCTTTATTCGTCACTTGATAAAAAATCATCTATAAATTACTATTCAAAGGTAACTGAATAAACAACATCCTTTTAACAAAAAATACTATTTATAAGACAACACATGCAACTAACGAGTAAAGGTCATATGAAAATAAATTTTAACAAAATAAGCAAAATTCAGTGATTTGATTTTTGTATTTTGTACTAGTACATGTATGTTATTCGTGTTTTTTTTAATGTTCAAAACTGAGATTATTCGAAGTTGAAGCGACTCAATTTATTTATTATTATTATATACCTTGGATCACTGATTCCTTTTGTCTTCTACTATGAAAATATAAGAACATAATGTTCTCTCTATTTTGTAATACACTATTATTAATGAAATAATTTTTAGTTAACTATCATTTTGATGAACACCTATAAATGTTTATATAATAAAGTGATTTGCCTTTTGTATTTTGTACTAGTTCTACTAAGTTTTATCATCCTCTATCTTACCCACCATATTACTTTGGACAACTTCTAATACATTATCACATAAATTTAGAACATTACCATTCTGAATTTCTTCAGCTAGCACCATGCTCAAAATTTTTTATACAAGAATCAGTACTTTGGATAAATAGTTCGAATACTTATTACGTTTAGCTAGAGAGAAGGAGAAGCAAAATGTGTAAAAAAGATGGTAAAGATAATGTGGATAGAAGTTAGTTGTCGGAGTCAACGAATAGTTGGGTAATGTGGATGCTCTCCAACTCATTATGCATGCCCAAACTAATGATGTTTGAGTTAAATTATGATAAGATTGTCTTATGTACTTACAGATAATGATATGAAAGAATTAAGTTATTTATTTATTATTAAATGCAATATGAAAATATTTTTATTACATCGTGGTCAAAATAAAACCTTAAATTTCCTCGAAATGCTAGCAATAAAAGATCATTGATGATGGTTTTGATGTATTTGGTTAAGCCCAAAAAGTTTATTAGTTAAGAGGAAAATATATCCCTCAACTATACGAAGACTGGAAATATCCCTCGTTAAAATGGTGATGCACATATACTCCATTGTCTAAGAGTTGATGTATATATTATAGGTTCATTCCTATTTTTGAATGTGAAAAATGTTCCTCACTATTTGGACCAGTTACAACTCCATTAACAGTAATTTGAAATCACCCAAATTGTTGCTGTAAAGGGAATAAACTGTTGCCATGAATGCTAACGAGAGTTTCTTAATTTTTCTTTGGATTTTGCTTTCACTTTTGTTCTTTGTCGTTTGTACATATTTTTTAATATTAATAAAATATTCCTGCTAAGCATAGCGTAGAGATTCCAAAGAACCAAAAATTCTTTTCCAAACTGCACAGTTTTGTCTTGTGAAAAGCTTGGTATCGATTCAATAGTAGACAAGAATTCAGGATTTTAAATTTGTGATTTTCTAATAAAATAAATTAATATGCAGTAATAATTAGACAATAAAAAAGTAGAGGGGGAGGGGTGGTGGAAGTGGAACTATTCATGAGGCAACAAAGACGTAAAGAAAATATAAATTATTCATTTTTTGAAAGAAAAAAAAATGAGTTTACTGAAAAACATAAGGTAAAAAGGTAAAAGAAAAAAGACTAAAAAAATTATGTTTCCATTGGATTTGGATCCCTCCTCGCGAGGGTATTGAGGATTTCGTTATTATTCATATCATCTTGCATGATTTTCTATTCAATTTGCGTTAACTGATCAAAAATTAACTACGGAAATTAATTTATTTACCTTTTGTGATGTTGATTTTCTTACTAAGAAGAGAAAATTGAAGGAAAGGTGTCTTTTAAGTCTTGAATGAAGGATTGGTGACATTGACCAACTTAAATGGTCAAACATCATTAGAAAACTTGAGTAAGTTAATTATGAACTTGATTAATATTTTCAAAACTTTTTAATATTTTCAAAAATACAAATCAACTCACACACCTCTTCAATCAAAATCAACCAGTCTCCCTTCTCTCTCTCGAGATAGCTTTTCTCAACTCTCTCCCAACAACAGTTCTGCAAAATTCTCCCTTCAATCCCCGACGACTTCATCCTCCAGCAAAAAATAGTCGGACGAGTTTCCTTTCGACTTTCAACCATCAATCGATGTGAAGACTTCTCCGGCGACAAGAACTTTGAGTTTTTCTTCATCGTATTTTCTTTTTCACAGTAAAAAATTATGTAAAAACAGAAGAACTTGAGCCAACTACTCTTCTAGTATTGAAATATGGACTAAATAAAACTCTAATTTCTGGCATTTCTTCTTCTTCTTGTCGTACTGTTGATTCGGATTTGTTGGTAATTTTTTTCACAGCTGATGTTCTTAGTATGTATATGTGATGTGTTGGTGTTGCTGGGTTGATTTGTTGTTTGTCTTGATAAAATAGTGTTGCAACAGATGAAACATCTGATGCGACAAATAAGGACATCTGATGCAATAGATGAAAATATTTGATACAACAGATTAAAATCTGATGCAACTATGAAAATATGATGCAATAGATGAATAATCCAACAGATCATTCATCTCTTGCGACAGACGAATCTTCTGTTTGGAAGAAATCTAAACAATATTGATCCAATAGATAATTCATTTTGCAAAAGATGAGTGATATGTTTCAATAGTTCAGTGATCTATTTTTATTATCTCCAACGATTTATTCATCCGTTGCAACATGTCAGTTATATGTTGCAACAGATAACATACCTGGTACAACAAATTGGTGATGTGTTTTATGGTTTCCAATGGATTACTCATTCGTTGCAACAGGTTAGTTATATGTTGCAACAGATAACATACCTGGTATAACAGTTTAGAGATCTATTTTTATGGTTTTCAACGGATTACTCATCCATTGCAATAGGTTAGTTATATGTTTCAATATATAAATGATATAATGCAACAAATTAGTGATCAATTTTATGGTTTCCAACGGATTACTCATCCGTTGCTACAGGTTGGTCATATGTTACAACAGATAAACTACCTGGTGCAACATATTAGTGATTTAGTTTTATAATTTCCAGCGATTTACTCATCCCTGCAATAAGTTGGTTATATGTTCCAACAAATAAACTACCTGGTTCAACAGATTAGTGATCTATTTTTATGGTTTCCAGCGGTTTACTCATCCTTACAATAGGTTAGTTATATGTTGTAACAGATAAACCACCTGGTGCAAGAGAGTAGTGATCTACTTTTATGGTTTTCAACGGTTTACTCATCCGTTGTAATGGGTCGGTTATATGTTCCATCTAATAAAATACTTGGTGCACCAAATTAGTGATCTATTTTTATTATTTCTAATGGTTTACTCATCCGTTGCAACAGGTTGGTTATATATTGCAACAGATAACATACCTAGTGCAATAGATATGTGGTCTGTTAGAACTGTCATTTTACCATTGTGCATGTTATATTTACTATTATTCTTTTTTAATGATGAATTAATCAATTATAATCTATTTTATATTCATATTAATTTAGATAGTATGGGTCCCAAAAGAAAAGAAACTAAATTAAGTCCAAGTAAAGGAACAAGTGCAGCAGCTCAGCTACATCCACCACTCAGTGAGCTTGCTGTACAAGAATTATCTCAATAAGGAGCAAAAGATAATGAACATGGGGAGGAGGAAGTTTTCAAAAAAGATGATCCAAATGCTACTAGCCCTTCCGCCGAAGAGTTAGTAAAAACCATCACCATTAATCGTTATTCTGTGAGGATATAGTGCGATGGTGCCACAGATTTAATGAGTGATTTCGTGGTTAAGTCAGCCACGGGAAAATCTTTTGACGCCTTCAGAAAAATTCTTTGAGAATAAAAATTGGATGCTTATTTCAAGGAAAGCTGCTTTGAGAAATATCTTGATTTGCCAGAGGACAATAATGCTCGTTTCCAGATGAAAATGGTATACAATCTTCTCAAGCGTAGGTTTATGTATGAAAACAAAGACAAGATAGATGAGGTATGGATAAATTGTTGTTGCATTCTTGTTTGCTTTGGTTGGAACGAGTTTGCCATAGTTATCGGACTAAAGTGTTATCCTCCTTCTCCTTCTCAAGTTATACCTACTCTAACCCAAAAAAAGTACCCTGCACGCCCAAACCAGGCAAAGGTAAGTCGAGTGATTGTGAGGACCTGGTGTCCATTGTTGGTGCAAGCTTCAAAAATAAAAATTTGATAGAAACGTTAAAGGTAAAGGACTCTCAAATAAGCACAAGCAATCATTGGGCGAGATACGTTAACAACAACATAAACTCCAGTTTAATAAATCTCTCATAGGAACTTGAGGCAGTTAATAGCTATCCTTGGGGTTATTAAAACTTCAAAATGATTGTCCAATATTTGTTGACTCCATTAATGCCAAAGACACTTAAATTATACGGGTTTTCATGGGCCTTCATGGTAAATATTTCTTTTATCATGATATGATTCATCATTTTTTATTCAATAATGCTTTTGATTTATTGGCATTATGTTAGAGGCTTCGGCATTTGAAGTCATTCCTTATTTGAGACAACAAGTGACCTAACAGGAAGAAGCTTTCTATCCAAGAATCCTGAGATGGTTGTCAGCCAAAACTGATAAAAATGCAAAATTTCTTTATCTTTTAAACCCTCCGAAGGAAGTAGTAAGTCCAATTCTAATCAAGTTTTTATTTTAATTAATGATTATTTTAGATGATTTCATTATCATTCTAGTATATGTACTGATTATTTTAGATTGTCCATCCTTGGCTTGTTCCGACCAACCGAGAGTTGTAGATGCCATTTTTTCTTACTTTACGATCTGTCTAAATTTTATCGGACCCTAAGGTCGTTGATGGAATAAAAATAAAATTATTTGGAGCAACAACCATCAGAAGAAATTTTTTTTAAGTGTGGGCTTATTGTTGTTGATGATGGTATTGGTAGTGGTGCTGCTGTTGGGGCTAACGATGCTCCTCTTACAGTTTCTGAAACAAAAAACCATTATGATTGTGATCATACTGGTTGTATAGATTTTTCTCTAGATTTTTCCACATCTAGCGAATGTTCTACAAGCAAATATCAGGACTGCAAGGCGAAAGACAATGAAGTGATTAATGTTATTAATGCAATAACTATTTATGTAAAGAAAATGTCATCTAAGAGGGGTATCATTCCATCAAAGAGGGGTGTCATTCCCCTAAAGATCAAGGCGGCTAAGAGGAGAAAGAAAGATACCCCCAAGGAATCATCAAGCATCAAAAAAAGCAAAATTGCAATGCCTCATTCTTTGTCTTGCACCGTTGTTCAGTATGCAAGAGCCACATAAGAGCACTATGATTGAACAAGGTGAATGTACGTCATTTTTTGTAACAGAAAAACATCCAAATATCTATTTCAATAGCTGATACATCTGCTGAAAATTGTCAAACAGATATATACATCTGTTGCAACTGTTGTCAACCTGTTGCATCAGATGCGTTATCTGTTGCAACACATGGGTCATCTATTCAAAATTATTGTACTACTTTGATTTACCTATTAGAATTTGTCCCAACATATGATCCATCTATTGCAACATAAAACTCATCTGTTGCAACAGATGGACAATCTGTTGTATATCTATAAATAGCATTGACAATTTTTGGCTTTCCAGGTGGATGTCACAGTAGAAGCCACTTCTAAAGAGCATAATATCAAAGCTGATAATCCATCAACTTCTTCCAAAGAATAAGAAAAAGTGGAACCTATCAATTCGGGAGAATGAAAGAATTACCCATTTGAAGGTTTCATCATCTCGGACGAGGCTCCAAAAAAACTAACACATTTGATCAACGACTATTTACAATGGATTGCCGATGGGTTGTTAAAGGATCATGCTGGTAGGTAAATAAATCAATTTTTAGAGATATTGGTTTATATGATTTTTGTTATGAGAATGTGACATTAACGCATACAAATCATCATGTAGAAAATAAAATGACGAATGCTACAAAGTGAACAAATCTAGTCTTTGTTTTGATATGTTCAACTTTGTTGTTACACATCCCGGAACGAAGAATTAGCTCTATTTGATGTCACATCCCCAAACTTGCTGGAATGATGAGGTTTAAATGCCATACATATTACTATTAATTAATACTTTATTTAATTGCATCTGCATATTAATTTTTTATCACGTAATTCAAAATGTTTGACAATATGCACAACACCTCGATGTGATTTTTACTACCTCAGAAAGAAGGCCAAGTTACAAACATAAGAATAATACAGATACAGGACAGGCAATTGTTTGTACAAAGTTTATATCAATAATGCCTACAATAGGTATAGTCAAAAACAACCGGAAGTTTCCTGAAATAAGGAATGCTTAATCAACATCATCAAACGTTTTAGCATTCTGGCTTGCTTACCTTGGAATTTGGTCGACAAAGTGTATATCCCAATCAATTGTGGCGATGAATTCTATTGGGTGTTGGTTGTCGTCATTCTAAACGAGACACATTCGAGTTTATGACTCGATATCGCAAAGGATATGTTCCAATCCGTCGTCTGAGATACAAAAGCTGGGCAAAATATTTCCTACTTACCTTGATATAAGTGTCTTTTTGGACCAAAAGATTCATACTGATTGATCAAAGATTGAAGCATACCGGGATAAAATAGGTAATCCATTTGATGTAAAATATGTTGAAGGAATTGCTCAACAAACCATTGGTAGCCTGTAAGTTTAAGTGTCATGATTTAGTTTCATTTCACAAATTTCACAACGCTTGCATGAACGACAAGATATGGATTATATATTTTTTTAAAATGCAGGGATTGCGGTCTTTTTGTTGTTGCGTATACCGAGTATTTGAGCGATGGATTACAAGTACCAAATGATGGACTTGATTTCGGATTACTCCACAAAATATATGCTTCTCTTTTATGGAAATACGGAGAAGCGAAAATCTCAGAAGCCGTACGCAAGCGACATTAAAGATCCACAATGACCAAAGCCAAATTCCACAGTCTCGGATGAAGAACAACTTGTCCATATTGAGTACATTTTTATAGCTTGATTCCGTCTATAAAATAACTTATCCTCCTTTGTTTAACTTGTTGATTTATTTGTAAAGTAGATCATTCGTACCCATAATAATTTTTTTACATTTCATTTCTTTATTTAGTTATTTCATGTAATTTTCGAAGGTTTCAACTTATTTTATACTATCTATGAATATAATTTAATCTTTAGTTTTGAACATGTTAATTGAAATGGAATACTAGATTCAAATATTGCAACAGATAATATATCTGCTGCAACAGATGACATATCTTATCAAATAGATTTGACATATGTTGCAACGGGAGATGCAACACGTAGGTCATTTGCTAGAAATTATATAATAGGTATTCCTACTTTCTTGATTTTTCCAACAGATTATCTATCAAATGCAAAAGATAGATTAGATGTTACAACAGATTGGATGTCTGTTGCGACAGACGGACTAGGAAACATCTATTAATGCAATAGATGACCAACCTATTCCAACAGATAATCAATCTGTCACAACAGGTATTATATCTGTTACAACAAAGATACTGTCTGTTTCATTATAAAAATTCAACTATCCGCAGACATAAAAATTATTGCCACTACATTTAAAGTAAAGTGAAGTGGCTTTAAATGAAAAATTGTTATGGTGTTCATTTCTATATTTGTACAGATTCTTATTTATACACGTGTTCTAACTATTTAGTTAGTAACCCATAAGCCCAGACCCATTGCATATTTCCCACATCAGCGTTGCACATAAAGGTCATTTCTGTCTATTCAGCAAATACTTGATCTATGCAAGTAAGTACAGCCCGCACGCTGCACCGATTCTATTTCTCTGGAGCTCGATGTTCTTATTTTGACCTTCAAAATCCCATGATTCCTTCTTTAAGACTTCAGCTGGAAAATGATCCATCCGCTTGCTCTACGTTAACAACTTGGGAAACAACTTCAAGAGTGGCTGCATATGGGCTAAAAATGTGTCCTCGTTGAAGACAGGTAAGTTACAGTCATAAACCTTAATCTTTCCCGCGTAGATTAGTATCTCAACATTGATAAAATGTTTGACTTCTATATTCATGACTGCAAGGATTCTCTTTGCCTTGGTCCAACTCTTTCCGTGTGGAGATGGACTCTTCCCTCTGACATATTTAATCTCTTCTTCATCCCATAGGAACGTAGAAACTAACTTATCAAATCTCGGTCCACTGGAATTAGATAGCTTACAGAGATCAGCGTACCTATCCTTGAAATTATTGTAGAAGTTGAGGTCCATTATCCTATCAGCAACATCATAAGCATTTGGGTACGCTAATTGCCTGCCCCCCATGAAGCAGAGAATTTCATAAACATATTATGGTATAAGAAGAAAATTTTTAAATACATAAGAAATTGTAAAGAATAAAAATACAGTGGAAAGAATCCGATGTAGAGGGTTCTTTGAATCAGTTCACAGATTACCCAGCCAACACAACTTATACAACATATGTGTATTATGTTGCAATAGATTACCAAGCTATTGCAATGGATTACACATCTGCTACATAGAATTTTGTTCATGGAGTAGATTGGAAGTATAGGTTAGCAAAAGTAAACTTACATTCTCCACATACCACACACGCATATTTGTCATATCCTTGATGTTTTTGGTAGCAAATGAATGTATGGTGTATTCTTTTCAAACCTTCGTCTTCCCATACATAATTTCTTGCAGTTCCTTCTTCGCCTTGCTAAGCACCTTATTCAACAGCCCCTAAACTTCAATAGCTCTTGGAGCGGGAAGAGTTGCAGTTATTGCTGTTTTTAAAATGGAGAGAATTTGACTAATTTTTCTTATCTTCCTCCTAACCATTATTGTAGGAGTGCATGGCTCCATCACCTCGTTGGATGGTATTACACCCTTCCTGGATTTCAAATCCTCGGTAGCTTGAGAAATAACCTATATCTTTTCAAGGAGTTTATCCTCTCTGTCCTTCTATAATTTTTATTTGGAATGACAATATGAGGGTGAGAAGGGGTGAAAGGGACCACTGTAAGGGTGGGAGAGACCGATAAAGGGGTGAAAGGGACCTGTGCAATGGGTGTTTTCAAAAGTATTTATTTTTTGCTGAGCACCAACATGCTCATAATCACGAATTGCAGCAACAACAGTAGCAGGATGGCTGCCACCATCATAAACAACTCCACCAGCAACACCCCTAGAAGAAGCACCCGGATATGTTACAGTTTGAGGTTGGTCGTGAAGAGCTTTAACATTAGGCTGACCTTACCTAACTTCTCTTCTTATGGATATTATTCTAGCCAATTTCTTCTTTATTAAATATACCGTTGGGTCTTATTTTATATTAAAAAGACCCAGGGTAAGAAAAGAAGTCATCCCCAGCTCATCAACGGTAGGCACAATCCAAGGATGCACAACTTATAAAAAAGACAAAAGGAATTTAAATCATTTAATAATAATTTGCAATCAGTTGATTTACATAGATGTTAACACAACGAACTTATGCAATAGACAATCTAGCTACCGCAATAGCTGATCTGTATGTCGCAATAGATTTATAATATGTTGCATCAGATTACACATCTGTTGCTTAATTTCCATTAGTTGGCTAATCTATTAAGTCGGGTTCAAAGAACCATAGCAATATATGGTTAATCTATTGCGAAATATGGATCGTCTATCACAACAGATTATCCATCTATTGCACCAGTTTTAGTTGACAGGTAATCTATTGTAATAGATGACCCATCTGTTGCAACAGATGGAACATCTGTTTCTATATCTTTCTTTGAGGAAAATTATTTTAGTTAAAATAAGATGTACTACATCATCCGAAGGGTTAAATAGATCGGCCTCCTTAATATATTTTTTGTTTCTCTTTGTTGCTTCCAACCACCTATGGATCCATGGATGAAAAACATTATCCGGGTAATCCTTGAACTGCTTTCAGAGGGGAGGAATGGCTTCACATGCCCAAACATAAAAAATGCAAACAGAATGCAAGCAAAAAAAAGTCATAATAACTATATTCAATATAAATCAATGGATGAGTAAAAATAGTGATTAATTTTACCATGAAAGCCCAGGAAAAGCCGTATAATATGGTCATCTTTGGGGATAGGTTTGTCAGTAAATATTCGACAATCAAGTATTAGTTGTCATATCCCCAGGGATAATCATTGAATTTCCCAAAATCATCAGCAAGCGCCAACAAATTATGTTCTATGACTTTTCTGGCGTCTCTTGCCAATAAAACGGAATGGACAAACCAAACTAAGAACAATTTATCCTTGTAGTGCTTTGGTATGTTTTTATTCTCGAGATAAGCCATCAAATCCACCCCTTTGTAACTAGGTCCACCAATTCAAAATTTCCATTTTTTACCTTGCATTTGTTGGACCCTTTGTTGGGTATTTCTTGGATGAGAAGTTCTTCTGGACGATCGCATCTCAAGCCCGTCACTATGGCAAACTCTTTCAATCCAAAACAAACCGGCATGCCATAGTAGTTGATCCAGATTTCATCCAACTTTTTTCCACCCTCCTTCCCCGCATACTTGATCCTACGCTTGAGAAGGCCATATACTATGCTCATTGGAAAATAAAAAGTGTGATCCTCGGACAGCTAGAGAAAATATGCAAAGCAACTCTTCTTAAAAAGTCCATCTATGTTTTCATTCTTCATATTACTCCTAATTTAATCAAAAGGTTCCCCCAACTGGCATTTAAGTAGAAGATCACCAAATACTACGTTAGGGCTATTCATCAGCATTGCAACTCAAAACTTGTCAACACTAATTATTTTGACAGAATCATGCTGGGATTTTAATATTATTTCACGCCTCATTGGTGAGGAGGTGTTATACTTTCCTCGGCTTCATTTTTCTCTGACTAAGATTGTTCTGGAAGTTTCTCCGAATCTATCTGTACTCTAGCCTTTTTTGTTTGGTGATAAAAAGTTGATCTACTTTTAGTTTCTTTTCTTTTGGCAGACATCTTTTAACTACAAACAATAGAAAAATAAAAAATACATTGCATTTGATGTCTGCATAATTTTTTAAAAAAAGGTAAGATAAATTTCAATAAATTATTCTATGCCACATAACAAAAAAATACTCCAACAAATAACCCATCAGTTGGAACAGATGGAGAATCTGTTTGAAGACCTATTTAATATCTTTCGAAAGATCTTCCACCCGTTGCAATATATGGACCACCAACACCACAACCAATGCCACCACCAATGCCACCAAGACCAACATCAATGGCAATACCAATGCCACCAATACCAACACTAAGACCACCGACACTGCCACCAAAAACACAAATACCGACAACACCAACAACAGCCACCAAAAATATCACAAACACCATCCAACAATACCACGATAGTTAATAAAATACAGAGACAAAACTAGGATTTTCACGGGTGCTTCATACCTTTTAGCATCAAAACACAAAATTGCTTACCCATTCTCGAAGATAATACAACTAAAAGTCTTCTTTTTTATCATTAACTAAAAATCCCTAATTTTTAGAATAAATAACAAATGTAGAACTCTTCTCGAACTCTGTTACCTATGAAGATAGAGAAAATGATGGATACAAGCAAGAATGAAATCAAAAATAAAAACTATGTGGTCGAAAATGGGAAGAAAATTGATCTGTTTGGAAGGGTTGAGCAATATGTTGAGTAGTTGTTGTCTTTATTGTTGAGCGAGAGAGAGAGGAGGGATAACTTGAGATTTGAAATGAGGAAAATTTTTTCCTGCAAATAGATAATTTGTAATTTTGAAAAAGAATGACAAGTTTTGAAATTGTTAATTTGGTCTGAGCTAAATGATATTCACAATTTATAATCGTAAAAGGAAGATTATTTAATTCATAAAAGAATTACAAAATTGGATTGATAAAGTTATATGATGATATGATTATTAAGGAAAAGTTGAATAGTCGTGTCTGTGACTTTTTGTCTAAACACATTCAACAAACAAAAACAAACAACGTTGTTGATGCATCAAATTCCTTATCTGTTGCGACTGTGAATTAGTTGTTAGAAGAAATAAAAAAAGCTCCTAAATAGATGGTTGATTTGTTGCAAAATATGGTATATCTATTGCAATAGATGGGTTATCTGATTCAACAGATATACAATCTGTTGCCATAACTCAATAAAATATGGTTATTATTTTATTAAAGAAACAGTTATTGAAAACTAGGTGTGTTCGTTTTTTTAGTTGAGAAAAAAGTTATTTATTTTTAATAAGCTGAAAAGTCATGACTTGTCACAATAATAAAAAATAAGCAGTTTGATTTAATTAAATCATTTCTTTTCACAGAAAATAATAAGGAAATAATTGATAAACACAATTTAAACCTTAAAAATTCACCAAAAATATTCTTGTTTTTAAATCTATTTTATTAATTTATATAACAAAAAAGTAAGAAAATTTGAATCAATGATATGATGATAAATTTTTTTGAAAAAAAGTTAGATTATATGTTGCAACAGATAGATTATCTGATGCAACATGTTATATATTATTGCAATGGATGATATATCTATTGTCACAGATTAGTTATCTGATAACAAATATATAATATGTTGTCACAACTCAATGTAAAAACAGTTCCTGGAAAGAACTAATTATTAATAATAATAAGTTTAAAAGTCATGACGTATCACAATATTTCTTAGTTTATTTAAGTCATAACTTTTTACAGTAATCAAGAATGTCATTAATAAATATAGGTGAACAATTGCGCCTTTAAATCTGTTTTATTAATTTATATAATTAAAAAGATAAAAAATTTGGATGGCAAGATGATAATTATTTTAAAAAAAGATATATAGATTATATGTTGCAACAAATAATTATCTGATACAACAGGTTATCTATTTGTTGTAACAAATGATATATCTGTTGTCACAGATAAGTTATCTGATGCAACAGATATATAATCTATTGTCACAACTCAATATAAAAATGTTTCTTGAAAAGAACTAATTATTATTAATAATAATAAGTTTAAAAGTCGACTTATCACAATATTGCTTAATTTAATCAAGTCATAACCTTTCACAATAAGAAAGAAATGTCATTAATAAATGAAGCTGAATAATTGCGACTTTTTTTCTAACACATTCATGTTTAGTCCTCTATAAATAGGTCCTTCCTTACTCAATCGTTCATTCTACTACACTCTATTTACTCCTTGCTCTTGTTAGACCTTCAACTACTTTCTCTTCAAGGACTTGATAGTTTTGTCCTATCTCTGGTAAGTTTTTTTCTTGATTTTTGAGTAAATATACATTATATTACATTCGAATTCTTTCTTTTCATTACTTTTATTTTTACGTGAATGTTTTGTCAACTTATGCATTTTCTAGATATGGCTGATCAAATCTGGGCTGTTGCTACTTTATGAGATTCCATGCGAGAACTGCAGAAGGTGGTTCATGACCTGCAGTGGGAGTTGGCAGCCGTTAGAGTAAAGATGTCGCGGGAGATCCGCAGGCTAAGGAGAGCACTACTGTTGCTAGTTGAAGATTGGCTGGCTAGCCAAACAAATAATAATGATAATAATAATTAAGCTTTTTTTTTATGTATTTGACGTTTCAATTCTTATTTAATTTTCATGTTGTCTATTTCTTTTTCTCAAAGAATTACATGTATACAATTAAGGAATAATTTAAATCTAGTATCAATAGCAAGAGATCAACATATGAGTTGAGTTATTTGTTGGGTTTGTGATAGAAGCTGAATTTTTTTTATTCGAAATAGATTATTTATCTATTGCAACAGAATAATTATCTGTTGCAACAGATGAATATTCTTTTGCAACATATATATATTCTGTTGCAAGAGATTAATTTTTTGTTGGAACAAATAACTAATCTGGTGTAACAGATTATTTATCTGTTGAAACAGATTACTAATCTGGTGCAACATATTATTAATTTGTTGCAATAGAATACCCATCTATTCGATTCATATTACGGGCACCTAGAACCATAAACATGAATCCAACATGAGTCTACTATTGCAACAGATCATTTATCTGATGCCACAGATGATGGATCTGTTTAAATAGATTGCTCTTATGTTGCATTGATTTTCGCGTGCTAGCTATTGTTGAAAAACAGCACACTAGCAGTCACCCAGATAACAAGTTCAACTAAAAAGCATAATTTGACTTACTAAAGCCTCCTCTCAAATAAACTCCGATGTTGAAAGTGATGTATGAAATAAAATTTGACATAAGAAATTAGTCAAAGAGCAGCAGTTGCGGTAACAACAACAACAACAACAATGGTCAACAAGAAGAATATAAAGATGATAATGAAGTATAAGATGATGATAATGAATCAAAAGATGATGAATAAAGCAGCAACAACAGTGGATAATAAATATCGTGAAGAGAGAGAAAATAACAACGGATGAGCAGAGAGAAAAATGTGCCTTTTTCCCTTCATTTCCCGTTATATTGACTAACATTTGGATCAAAATGTAGACTTAAAATTTTTTGGGTTATTTTAAAATTTTTCAAACTTTCTTAATCTATAATTAAGTAATTGTCACGTCCACTCAATTATTAAAACTTGTGTCACCTACACCTCATTTTAAAACTTTTTTGTCACCTGTAGCCCAAAGCCCCTACTAAGAATACTATGCTTTTGATTTTATAAAAGTTCATCTTTTGTTCTTTAATTTTCCACCCTTCAATTGCTTTTTCTAACATTTTGAGAGTTAGGAATTTTCAAGGACAACTTCTTGCTCTCTTTTCTCTTTTTGTTGGAGTCCACACTACCCAATTTTTGGGTTCTGCATCCTACCCCAAAAGTTTAATCTTAAAAAATATATATATTAAAAAGCTCAGCTCAGCTAAGAAGGACAAACTTTGCAGTTACCTAGAATCGGACCTGCAACTTACGCTAAAGTATGAACACCCATTTCGCTAACCTAAGTGCTTCATTTGTTTGTCAGGTGGTTCATTCTTTAATATATCAATATAAAACAAACAATTAACCATATATATTTAGTGTGATTTTTCGATGAAGGGGATTCGAACCTCCTGAGGTCTACCTCGGTCTACCCCTAGTGTTACATAAACTATGCTAAAATCAGTGGTCAATAGATTCTGTACTATTCTTTTCTTTCATTGTTTTAGTTATATTATATTATCTCAGAGAATAATTTAATTTGTTGAACACATTTTAATAATAGAGTCCGTGTACTTTTCATGATAGAGAACTTAATATTTACTTTCTTTCATCATTTCTGATTCATCCATCTTTAATTTTAGTTATAAGGTTCTTCATAATCCAAGTTCACAGATGTAGTGTGTGCAACAACGGCTGAAGCATTAGCTATGGGAAAGATAGTTGTATGCACCAACCATCTAGCAAATAATTTTTTCTTGTAGTTTCTAAATTGTCTGAACATATAATGATGGTGAGGAATTTGTTAAAGCCATACTCAAGGCACTGACTGATGCACAAAGGCATGCAGTTTCTTGAGAAGCAGCAATCAAGAGCTTTCTAAAAGCTGCAAAGCTTGATAATACTCTGCAGATGCAATAAAAAAACTGGGGATGCATCAACATTAGTTCACTTCGTAGGGGCTTGATTTATAAGCTCACCGCCTGATGACGAGAAATGTAAAGAAAATCGGAATAAGTTCTTTGTTATTTATCGCCATATTGCTTGTGTTTGACTGCCATAAGATAGGAGTAATTTTTTATTGTTATAATGAAGGGTTTAATCTGTAGATCCACAATCATGGGACTCATTTGGTATTTGAGGGTTGATGATTGATATCAAGAAATATTTGTAATACCCCACATTTTGGACTAGAATGAAAATTCATCATTCCTATGTGTGAATGTTTCAAAATCCTCAAATCCAATATAAATTTAGTTTGTTAATCAATTATGTTGTGTGGGAATATATATGAACATGAATTTAGATCATAGAGGTCCCCTAACTCAAGTACAACTTGAAAGCTTTCCTATCATTTAAGTTTTAGTGAGTGTCAAAACTTAGGACAACTTCAATCGACCATAACTAGTTGTATATGATGAAGTGGGTAGTTTAATATATATGAAATGAAATATCTTTGAATTATATTTCCAACGATACTAATTTTGACTAAATACGATATCAGAGCAAAGAGTTATGACTATTTTACTCCAACATGTCAGGCTGAAAACAGTGTAATGACATTCGTGATAGCTTATCACATTTGTGACTCCCTATCATAAAAGTCGTCAGCCTTAGGAAGAAACCATACCCTAACTGGGAAATTATTTCATAAGGGTATTTTGGTCTTTTCCTTCACCTTCCACGACTTATAACGCTAAAGAGGAATAATTTTTCCCATTTTTCTTCAGTAAAGCATCTTAAAAACTCTCTCTTACACTCTCAACCACAAGATTAGGGTTTCCATCAAACTTATCTCTCAAAAGCAAGATTCAAGCCTTTTTCCAAGATAATCAAGAATTAAGTTTTCCAATCCAAGAACTCTCCAGCAAATCATCAAGGTTTCCTTTATAAGGTATGAATGTGTTCATTCATGGACTCCTTTCGTCCATGAAGTTCAAGAAACCTTTTCTAAAACTATATATCACGGTTTTCATGTTATGAATGGATTATTGATCATGTTTATGTGTTGAATGAGGCCAAGATAGAATCTTTATGTGTTATTATGAATCTATGACATCATATGAGTTGAAAACATGTAAGTTTGATTATTTATGATAAGTAATTGTATTATTTACGCCTATGCCTAAGTTGTGCATGTGAGGTGTTTGATAAAATACCTAAGAGACTAGAAATCATGCATTATAGCTAAATTATGACTAAGTAAAGTATTCATGATATGCCCCCTTATTCCAATGATTTTCATGTTGATATTGTCTCTTGTAAATATTTTTGGGATGTTCATGAACTAGTCTTACGGAATTATGCTATGCTTACTTATTAAACCCACTCACGTACAAGATGTAGAATACTCATGTACTTCATGAAATTACCCAAGTTATGATATTTTGGATTGTGGTTGTAAAATGTAATGAGCATGATATTTAAAGCTATGCAAGTATATACATGTTTTATGAAATTCCCTTCCATGAAATAGATTATTGAGAACTATGCTTAATATGAAATCCCTTATTTATGATATTGTGGATTATGGCTCTACTCTTATGATCAAGTCAGTCATGAGTGTCAGTTTCCTTCCACATAGTCCTGGGGGTACTTGTACCCAAAAAATATAACGGTGTGCTTAGAGCCATTTCATGTTGTCAAGATACTCTCAGTCAAGCCATGATCTATAGAAATCAGTTAGTCATGTGACTCAAGAAAAACTTAGTAATCTTAGTAATTCGATATTCTTAGTAATCTTAGTGCTCAGAAACCTCAGTAATCACAATAAATCTCAGAAACTTCAGTACTCTTAATCAGTACTCAGAACTCATTATATTCTATCCATCATCGAAATTCAGTAAAATCAATTTTAGCTTTGCTAAACAGTACCAATAGTATCAGTTCAATTAATCAATATTAGTTCAACAAATCAGTTCAGTTAAGTTATTTAGTTTAGCCCAGTTATTCAGTTCAGTGTCTTTCAGATAGGAGTAGGATTCAGCACCGAGTGAACCTAAGGATGGGGACTCACCCGCTTGAATAGGACTAAGATCGCTAAAAGCAATCCCAAATTTCCAAAACTACGTAGCCAGAGTAGGTACGAGATGTCACCCATTAGATAGGACTAATATACTCAGGGGTCACCCGTTAGCACATTTATATGTATAGGACTGATCCCAGGAGTCACCCACTAGATTAGGACTAACTCCACATCAAATGTCTTTATTGGTAGCGCGGTACTGACACCCTTCCAGTCAGGACAGAGATTGGACCCCAGCAAGCTTAGCTAGGGCATGTCGGTTAGATAAATATATCTCACAGTTTTAGTTGCAGATTCAGGACTGTCAGATACAGTCAACTCAGCATAGTAGTACTGATTCAGTACTGTTAGAAAAAGTCAATGCTTATCAATGTATTTACACTTTAGGATCACCCATTAGCTAGGACTGATCTCAAATATGAATAATCAGATCAGAATCATCAGATTTAAAGATCACATACTAGATAGGACTGATCTCAGACTAAGTCAAATCATCTTTATTATCAGTATACTCATGATCACCCGCTAGATAGAACTGATCTCAGATTTAGTTACTCCAAGTAGAATGGAACTCAAATAGTTCCATTAGAACTTAGACTGTTAGATACAGTCACTCAGTATCAGTTACATCGGTTAGGCCGATCATCATAGTTATCTCAGTTATATCAGTTTTTTGAACTCATGTATCAGTCATACCAGTTATCAGAATTCATGATATCAGTATTTAGCTTCAAGGTTCTCAGACACAATCAACCAGACTAGTTTTTCATAATTTAAACAGTTAGAAATAGTCGTTCATATATTCAGTATCCCAGTATCAGTACACTCATATTGTCAGTATTTAGACTCAGTAGTCAGTATCTCTACGAGTTTAGTTATAGTTATGTATGTATGTATGTATTCTCATGTTCATATTAGTCAGCATTGTTCATGCATATAACCCTTTTCATTTAGCCTACCTCACTCGTATACTCAGTGCATTTAGACGTACTGACGTATTTGCGCTATGGTGATTTCTCTTGTGTTACACCATAGGTTCAGAGGCATAAGCTCCAAATCAGTAGTAGCATTCTAGTGTTCAGAGTTTGCAGTGAGTCTTTCTCATTTGAGGATGATATGATTGTTGTTACATTTACTATTCAGTTGCTAGATGGAGTTAGTTGGAGACGTATTCCTTCAACTCCTTATTCAGTTAAGCTAGAAGCTTTTAGACTGGATGTCAGATTAGATATTTAGATCTTATTATTTTCAGTATTTATGACTTGTTTTGGTATTGTTATACATTTTAAAAATATTTTATTATCAGATGTTTATTCAGTTTGAACCTTATGTCCTTTCATGTTCATGTTTCCGCATTTTATGTATATTATATAGTATCCAGGCAAAGATATCAGTCATAGGTTAGCTTATGGTCCTTCGGGGTCATGAGCACCGTGTAGCATTCTGAATCAGAAAATCGGGGTGTTACAAACTTGGTATCAAAGCCTAATCCTAGGAAGTCTGAAAGCCACATCTAGTAGAGTCTTGTACATGCGTGTGTTGTGCATCATACCTATGTGCAGGAGGCTATGAGATGTTTTAGGAATAGTTTTCCTTCTTTCACTATTCATGTCGTGCCAGTGAGCAGTCAGATTTGTTTAGCTTGTTTTCTCATCCTTACATCTATTCATGCTATCTAAAATCTTAGAGAATGTAACTATTTCATGGTAGAACCTCCTATTAGTTGCAAGTTCAGTTCATCTCATGCATCATGCATTAGTTTTAGACTCCCAAAGTTTAGTTATAATCTAGTTCATAGATGCCCTATGCATCACCCAGTATCTCCATAAGGTAAGCATTCTTAGAGGGACATAGCGTCCTAAAAGAGATATACCCCACCTTCTATTAACTCTCTCATGTCTTAAATCCTTCAATTTCTCCTTGCATAACAAATTCAGTCTAGAATAGAGGGTACTCATAAATTGACCTTCAAGTTAGATATCAGTTGTAAGTCAAGTATTTAGATTTTTGATTCAGTTCATGATGTTCAGTCCATATGTCACGTAGCAGAATCAGTCATGTTCTCATGTTTCAGTTCAATCTTAATGCCTTTACCATTTCATGTTCAATCGCATGTTCGTGAGTTAGTTCAGTCATGTACTCACGCATCAGATATGCGTGGTAAGCTTATCAGTACTTTCACTCACGCATTCACATATCATGTCAGTTATATAATCATGCATCAGATATACCTGGATTCAACTTATCAGTTAAGCATCAGATATTCATTCTCATTTTGAGAAACTCAGTTTATCGAACAATAACTAGTTGTATATGACAAACTGGATAGTTTAATATATATCAAATGAAATCGATTTGAATTATCTTTCCAACAATATCAATTTTGACTAAATCCGATATCGGATCAAAGAGTTATGTCTATTTTACTCCAGCATGTCAGGCCGAAAATAGTGTGATGACATTCGTGATAGCTGATCACATTTGTGACGCCTTATCACGAAGGTCATTAGACATAGGCAGAAACCAGCCCTTAAGTGATGACATTCGTAATAGCATATCACATTTCTGATGCTCTATCACGAAGGTCATCAACTATGATTTTTAGCAAATTGGAAATTATTTCATAAGGGTATTTTGGTGTTTTCCTTTACCTTCCACAACTTATAACCCTAAAGAGGCGTAATTTTTTCCATTTTTCTTCAATAAATCATCTTTAAAACCCTCTCTTATACTCTCAACTACAATATTAGGGTTTCCATCAAACTCATCTCTCAAAACTAAGATTCAATCATTTTTCCAAGATAATCCAGAATTGAGTTTCCCAATCCAAGAACTGTCCAACAAATCATTAAGGTTTCCCTTCTAAGGTATGCATGTGTTTATTCATGGACTCCTTTCGTCCATGAAGTTCAAGAACCCTTTTCTAAGATAATATATTATCGTTTTCATGTTATAAATGGATTGTTGATCATGTTTATGTGTTGAATGATGCCAAGATAGAATCTTTATGTATTATTTTGAATCCATGACATAATATGAGTTGAAAACATGTAAGTTTGATTATTTATGATGATTAATTGTATGATTTCAATCTATGCCTAAGTTGTGCAAGTAAGGTGTTTGATAAAATACCTAAGAGACTAGAAATCATGCATTATAGCTAAATTGTGACTAAGTGAAGGATTCATGATATGCACCCATATTCCAATGATTTTGATGTTGATATTGTGTCTTGTAAATTTTGTTAGGACGTTTATGAACTAGTCTTACCAAATTATGCTATGATTACTTGCAAAACCCACTCATGTACAAGATGTAGAATACCCATGTACTTCATGAAATTCCCCAAGTTATGATATCATGGATTGTGGTTGTAATATGTAATGAGCATGATATTTAAAGCTATGCAAGTATAAACATGTTGTATGAAATTCCCTTCCAAGAAATAGATTGTTAAGAACCATGCTTATTATGAAATCCCTTATTTATGATATTGTGGATTATGGACTCTACTCTTATGATCAAGTCAGTCATGTGTGTCAGTTTCCTTCCATCGAGTCCTGGGGGTACTTGCATCCAAAAAATAAAGTTGTATGCCTAGAGCCATGTCATGTTTTCACGATACTCTCAGTCAAGCCATGATCTATAGAAATCAGTTAGTCATGTGACTCAAGAAATACTCAGTAATATCAATAATTTATTATTCTCAGTAATCTCAGTGCTCAGTAACCTCAGTAATCATAGTAAATCTCAGTAACTTCAGTAATCTTAATAAGTCCTCAAAACTCATTATATTCCGTCCGTCATCGGAATCCAGTAAAATCAATTCTAGTGCCACTAAACAATACCACTAGTATTAGATTAGTTAATTAGTATCAGTTCAGCAAATTAGTTCAGTTAAGTTATTTAGTTTAGCCCAATTATTCAGTTCACTGTCTTTTAGAAGGGATTAAGATTCAGCACTGAGTGACCCTAAGGATGGGACTCACCCGCTAGTATATGACAGAGATCCCTAAAAGCAATTCCTAAGTTCCAGAACTACGTAGCCAGCATAGATATAAGATGTCACCCGTTAGATAGGACTGACATACCCAGGGGTCACCTGTTAGCATATTTATATTTATAGGACTGATCCTAGGAGTCAGTTGCTTGATTAGGACTGACTCCATAGCAGATGTATTTACTTGTGGCGCAGTACTGACACCCTTTCGTTCAGGGAAGAGATTAGAACCCAATCAGCTTAGCTTGGGGTATGTCGATTAGAATAACACATCCCACAGCTTCAGTACAGATTCAGGACTGTCAGATATAGTCAACTGAGCTTAGTAGTACAGATTCAGTACTGTTAGATACAGTCAATAAATATCATTATAAATAGACTTTAGTATCACCCATTACCTAGGACTGATCTCAACTATGATTAATCAGTATCAGAGTTATTAGATTTAAAGATCACCCGCTAGATAGGACTTATCTCAGACTAAGTCAAATCATCTTTATTATTAGTGAAAACATGATCACCCACTAGAAAGTACTAATCTCAGATTTAGTTACTCCAAGTAAAATGAAAATTAGATAGTTCTATCAGAACTTAGACTGTCAGATACAATCGCTTAGTATCAGTTACATCAGTTATGCCAATCATCATAGTTATATCAGTTGTATCAATTTTCTAAACTCATGTATCAGTCATATCAGTTATCAGAATTCATGATATCAGTATTCAGCTTCAGGAATGTCAAACACAGTCAACCAGACCAGTTCCTTATAATTCAAACTATCAGAAATAGTCGTTAATCTATTCAGTATCTCAGTATCAGTACACTCATGTTGTCAGTATTCAGACTCAGTAGTCAGTATCTCAATGAGTTTAGTTACAGTTATATATGTATATATGTATTCTTATATTCATTTTAGTCAGAATTGTTCATGCATATAACCCTTTGAATTTAGCCAACCTCACTCATATACTCATTACATTGAGAGATACTCATCTCAGCCAGTATCATTCGAGGACGAATGTTCCCAAAGGAGAGATATTGTATTACCCCATATTTTGGAATAGAATGAAAATCTGTCATTCCTATGCATAGATGTTTTAAAAGACTAAAATACTAAATAAATTCAGTGTGTTAATCAATTATGTATCGTGGGAATCTATTTGATCTTGAATTTAGATCATAGAGGTCCCCTAAATCTAGTACAAGTTGAAAGTTTTCCTATCGTTCAAGTTTTAGTGAGCGTCAAAACTTGGGTCAACATAAATTGACATAACTAGTTGTATATGAAAAACTAGGTAGTATAATATATATCAAATGAAATTGATTTGAATTATCTTTCCGACGATACCAATTTTAACTACATCCGATATCGGAGCAAGGAGTTATGCCTATTTTACTCCGGAATGTCAGGCTGGAAACAGTGGGACGACATTCGTGATAGCTTATCACATTTGTGATGACCTATCACGAAGGTCATAAGACTTAGGCAGAAACCAGCCCCAAAGTGATGACATTCGTGATAGCTTATCACATTTGTGATGCTCTATCACGAAGGTCATCAGCTATGATTTTCAGCAACTTGGAAATTACTTCATTAGGGTATTTTGTTGTTTTCCTTTACCTTCCACAAATTATAACCCTAAAGAGGCATAATTTTTCCCATTTTTTCTTCAGTAAAGCATCTTAAAAACCCTCTCTTACACTCTCAACTACAAGATTAGGGTTTCCATCAAACTCATCGCTCATAAGCAAGATTCAAGCCTTTTTCCAAGATATTCAAGAATTAAGTTTCCCAATCCAAGAACTCTCCAGAAAATCTTTAAGGTTTCCTTTCTAAGGTATGCATGTGTTCATTCATGGACTCCTTTCGTCCATGAAGTTCAAGAACCCTTTTATAAAATAATATATTATCGTTTTTATGTTATGAATGGATTGTTGATCATGTTTATGTGTTGAATGATGACAAGATAGAATCTTTATGTATTATTATGAATTTATGACATCATATGAGTTGAAAACATGCAAGTTTGATTATATATGATGAGTAATTGTATGATTTAAACCTATGCCTAAGTTGTGCATGTAAAAAGTTTGATAAAATACCTAAGAGACTAGAAATCATGCATTATAGATAAATAGTGACTAAGTGAAGGATTCATGATATGCACCCATATTCCAATGATTTTCATGTTGATATTGTGTCTTGTAAATGTTGTTGGGATATTTATGAACTAGTCTTACGGAATTATGCTATGCTTACTTGGAAAACCCACTCATGTACAAGATGTAGAATACCCATGTACTTCATGAAATTCCCCAAGTTATGATATTATGGATTGTGGTTGTAATATGTAATGAGCATGATATTTAAAGCTATGCAAGTATATACATGTTGTATGAAATTCCCTTCCAAGAAATAGATTTTTTAGAACCATGCTTATTATGAAATCCATTATTTATGATATTGTGGATTATGGACTCTACTCTTATGATCAAGTCAGTCATATGTGTCAGTTTCCTTCCATCGAGTCTTGGGGTACTTGTATCCAAAAAATATAGTTGTGTGCCAAGAGCCATGTGATGTTTTCACGACACTCTCAGTCAAGCCATGATCTATAGAAATCAGTCAGTCATCTGACTCAAGAAAAACTCAGTAATATCAATAATTCTGTATTCTCAGTAATCTCAGTAATCTCTGTCATCTCAGTGCTCAGTAACCTCTGTAATCACAATAAATCTCAGTAACTTCAGTACTCTTAATAAGTCCTCAAAACTCACTATATTCTGTCCATCATCGAAATCCAGTAAAATCAATTTTAGATCAACTAATCAATACCACTAGTATCAGTTTAGTTAATCAGTATCAGTTCAGCAAATTAGTTCAGTTAAGTTATTTAGTTTATCCCAGTTATTCAATTCAGTATCTTTTAGATGGGATTAGGACTCAGCACCGAGTGATCCAAAGGATGGGGACTCACCCGCTAAAATTGGACTGAGATCCCTAAAAGCAATGCCTAAGTTCCAAAACTAAGTAGCCAGCGTAGGTACAAGATGTCACACATTAGATAGGACTGACATACCCAGGGGTCACCCGTTAGCGTATTTATATTTATAGGACTGATCCTAGGAGTCACTTACTTGATTAGGACTGACTCCACAGCAGATGTATTTACTTGTGGAGCAGTACTGATACCCTTTCGGTCAGGGAAGATATTGGAACCCAGTCAGCCTAGCTTGGGGCATGTCGATTAGATGAACACATCCCACAGTTTTAGTATAGATTCAGGACTGTCAGATATAGTTAACTCAGCTTAGTAGTACAGATTCAGTACTGTTAGATACAGTCAATACATATCATTATAAATAGACTTCAGTATCACCTATAACCTAGGACTGATCTCAACTATGATTAATCAGTATCAAAATCATTTGATTTAAAGATCATCAACTAGATAGGACTGATTTCAGACTAAGTCAAATCATCTTTATTATAAGTATAATCATGATCACCCGCTAGAAAGTACTAATCTCAGATTTAGTTACTCCAAGTAAAATAGAAATCAGACAGTTCTATCAGAACATAGACTGTCAGATACAGTCGCTTAGTATCAGTTACATCGGTTAGGCCAATCATCATAGTTATATCAGTTGTATCAGTTTTCTAAACTCATGTGTCAGTCATATCAGTTATCAGAATTCATGATATCAGTATTCAGCTTCAGTACTGCCAGACACAGTCAACCAGACTAGTTCTTTATAATTCAAACTATCAGAAATAGTCGTTAATCTATTCAGTTTCACACTATCAGTACACTTGTGTTGTCAGTATTCAGACTCAGTAGTCAGTATCTCAATGAGTTTAGTTACAGTTATGTATGTATATATGTATTCTTACATTCATATTAGTCAGTATTGTTCATGCATATAACCCTTTGAATTTAGCCTACCTCACTCATATACTCAGTACATTGAGACATACTGACGTATTTGCGATATCTTGCTTTCTCTTATGTGACACCATAGGTTCAGAGGCATGAGCTCCAGATCAACAATAGCATTCTAGTGTTAAGAGTTTACAGTGAGTCCTTCTCATTTAAGGATGATATAATTGTTGCTATATTTACTATTCAATTGCTAGATGGAGTTAGTTGGAGACATATTCCTTGAACTCCTTATTCAGTTCAGTTAGAGGATTTCAGACTAGATGTCACATTACATATTCAGATCTTATTATTTTCAGTAATTATGACTTGATTTGGTATTGTTATACCTTTTCAAATATTTTGTTATCATACATTTATTCAGTTCGAACCTTTTGTCCTTTTACGTTTATGTTTCACTATTTTATGTATATTACATAGTATTAAGGTACAAATGTCAGTCATGGGTTAGCTTGTGGTCCTTCGGGGTCATGAGCACCATCTAGCACTTCGGTTCAGAAAATCAGCGTGTTACAAAATTGGTATCAGAGCCTAAGGTTCAAGAGAGACTAGTATAGTCTTGTACATACGTGTGTTGTGCACCATACCTATGTACAGGAGGCTATGAGATGTTTTTGGAATAGTTTTCCTTCTTTCAGTATTTATGTCGTGCCAGTGAGCAGTCAGATTTGTATAACTTGTTTTATCATCCTTGCATCTATTCATGCTATCCAAAATCTCAGAGGATGTAACTATTTAATGGTAGAACCTCAAAGTAGTTGCAGGTTTAGTTCATCTCATGCATCATGCATTAGTTTCAGATTCCCCAAGTTTAGTTATAATCTAGTTCATAGATGTCCTGTGCATCACCCAGTATCTCCGTAAGGTAAGGATTCTTAGAGGGACATATCATCCCAAGGGAGAGAGACCCTACCTTTTATTAACGCTCTCATGTCTTAAATTCTTCAATTTCTCCTTGCATAAAAAATTTAGTCTAGAATAGAGGGTACTCATATGTTGACCATCAAGTTAGACCTCAGATGTAAGTCAAGTATTCAGAGGTTCGGTTTAGTTCATGATGTTCAGTCCATATGTAACGTAGCACAATCAGTCATGCTCTCATGTTTCAGTTTAATCTTAATTCCTTTACCATTTCATATTCAGTCGCATGTTCGTTAGTCAGTTCAGTCATGTATTTATGTATCAAATATACGTGGTCATCTTATCAGTACTTTCAGTCACGCATTCTCGTATCATGTTAGTCATATAATCATGCATCCGATATGCATGGATTCAAATTATAAGTTAAGCATCAGATATGCTTTCTCATTTTGCGAAACTCAGTTTATCGGAACACTTTGTCCTACATTCATAAATCAGCTACCCATGCATCAGATATCCATGTACAGTATGATATTTTTAGTTTTCAGTCATGGCATCCTTGAAATCATGATTAGTCATTCATGATATATATTTGTATAAGTTTTCTTTTTTGTCATCTCAGCCAGTAGAATTCGAGGACGAAAGTTCCCAAGGGAGAGATATTGTATTACCCCATATTTTGGAATAGAATGAAAATCTGTCATTCCTATGTGTAGATGTTTTAAAAGACTAAAATACTAAATAAATTCAGTGTGTTAACCAATTATGTAGCGTGGGAATCTATTTGATCTTGAATTTAGATCATAGAGGTCCCCTAAATCAAGTACAAGTTGAAAGCTTTCCTATCGTTCAATTTTTAGTGAGTGTCAAAACTTGGGATAACTTCAATTGACCATAACTAGGTGTATATGATAAACTGGGTAATTTAATATATATCAAATGAAATTGATTTAAATTATATTTCCAACGATACCAATTTTAACTAAATCCAATATCGGAGCAAGAAGTTATGCCTATTTTACTCCAGCATGTCAGGCTGGAAACAGTGTGACGACATTCGTGATAGCTTATTACATTTGTGACGACCTATCACGAAGGTCATCAGACTTAGGCAGAAACCAGCCCCTAAGTGATGACATTCGTGATAGCTTATCACATTTGTGATGCTCTATCACGAAGGTCATCAGCTATGATTTTCAGCAACTTGGAAATTATTTCATTAGGTTATTTTGGTGTTTTCCTTTACCTTCCACAACTTATAACCCTAAAGAGGCATAATTTTTCCCATTTTTCTTCAGTAAAGCATCTTTAAAACCCTCTCTTACACTCTCAACTAAAAGATTAGGGTTTTCATCAAACTCATTGCTCATAAGCAATATTCAAGCCTTTTTCCAAGATAATCAAGAATTAAGTTTCCCAATCCAAGAACTCTCCAGCAAATCATTAAGGCATCCTTTCTAAGGTATGCATGTGTTCATTAATGGACTCCTTTCATCCATGAAGTTCAAGAACCCTTTTATAAAACAATATATTATCGTTTTCATGTTATGATTGGATTGTTGATCATGTTTATGTGTTGAATGATGCCAAGATAGAATCTTTATGTATTATTATGAATCTATGAAATCATATGAGTTGAAAACATGTAAGTTTGATTACTTATGGTGAGTAATTGTATGATTTAAACCTATTCCTTTGTTGTGCATGTAAGGAGTTTGATAAAATACCTGAGAGACTAGAAATCATGCATTATAGCTAAATTGTGACTAAGTGAAGGATTCATGATATGCCTCCATATTCAAATGATTTTCATGTTGATATTCTGTTTTGTAAATGTTGTTGGGATGTTTATGAACTAGTCTAACAGAATTATATTATGGTTACTTGCAAAACCCACTCATGTACAAGATGTAGAATACCCATGTACTTCATGAAATTCCCCAAGTTATGATATAATGGATTGTGGTTGTAATATGTAATGAGCATAATATTGAAAGTTATGCAAGTATGTACATGTTGTATGAAATTCCCTTCCAAGAAATAGATTGTTGAGAACCATGCTTATTATTATATCCCTTATTTATGATATTATGGATTATGGACTCTACTCTTATGATCAAGTCAGTCATGTGTGTTAGTTTCCTTCCATCGAGTCCTGGGGGTACTTGCACCCGAAAAATATAGTTGTGTTCCTAGAACCATCTAATGTTTTCACGATACTCTCAGTCAAGCCATGATCTATATAAATCAGTAAGTCATGTGACTCAAGAAAAACTCAGTAATATCAATAATTCAGTATTCTCAGTAATCTCAGTAATCTCAGAGCTCGGTAACCTCAGTAATCACAGCAAATCTCAATAACTTCAGTACTCTTAATAAGTCCTCAAAACTCATTATATTCTGTCCATCATTAGAATCCAGTAAAATCAACTTTAGATCCGCTAAACAATACCATTAGTATCAGTTTAGTTAATTAGAATTAGTTCAGCAAATCAGTTCAGTTAAGTTATTTAGTTTAGCCCAGTAATTCAGTTTAGTTTCTTTCGGATAGGATTAGGATTCAGCACTTAGTAAACCTAAGGATATGGACTCACCCGCTAAATAGGACTGAGATCTTGAAAAGAAATTCCTAAGTTCCAGAACAACGTAGCTAGCATAGGGATGAGATGTCACACGTTAGATAGGACTGACATACTCAGGGGCCACCCATTAGCATTTTTATATTTATAGGACTGATCCTAGGAGTCACCCTCTTGATTAGGACTGACTCCACAGCAGATGTTATTTACTGGTGGCACGGTACTGACACCCTTTTTTTTAGGAAAGAGATTGGACCCCAGTCAGCTTAGCTTGCGGCATGTGGATAAGATGAACACATCCCACAGTTTCAGTTACAGATTCAGGACTGTCAAATACAGTCAACTAAGCTTTGTAGTACAGATTTAGTACTGTTAGATACAATCAATTCTTATCATTGTAAATAGACTTCAGTATCACCCATTACCTAGGACTGATCTTAACTATGATTAATCAGTATCAAAATCATTTGATTTAAAGATCACCGGCTAGATAGGACTGATCTTAGACTAAGTCAAATCATCTTTATTATAAGTATAATCATGATCACCCGCTAGAAAGTACTAATCTCAGATTTAGTTACTCCAAGTAAAATGGAAATCAGATAGTTCTATCAAAACTTAGACTGTTAGATACAGTCGCTCAATATCAGTTACAACAGTTAGGCCAATCATCACAGTAATATCAGTTGTATTAGTTTTCTAAACACATGTAACAGTCATATAAATTATAAAAATTCATGATATCATTATTTAGCTTCAGGACTGTCAGACATAGTCAACCAGACCAGTTCTTCATATTTTAAACTATTAAAAATAGTCATTAATATATTCAGTATCTCAGTATTAGTACACTCATGTTGTAATTATTCTGACTCAGTAGCCAGTATCTCCATGAGTTCAGTTACAGTTATGTATGTATGTATCTATGTATGTATTCTCATGTTCATATTAGTCAGCGTTGTTCATGCATATAACCCTTTGCATTTAGCCTACCTCACTCATATACTCAGTACATTCAGATATACTGATGCATTTGTGATATGGTGCTTTCTCTTATGTTACACCATAGGTTCAGAGGCACAAGCCCCAGATCAGCAGTAGCATTCTAGTGTTCAAAGTTTGCAGTGAGTCCTCATTTGAGGATGATATGATTGTTTCTACATTTACTATTTAGTTGCTATATGGAGTTAGTTGGAGACATATTCCTTCAACTGCTTATTCAGTTTAGTTAGAGGCTTTCAGACTAGATGTCACATTAGATAATCAGATCTCATTATTTTCAGTATTTATGACTTATTTGGGTATTGTTATACCTTTTCAAACATTTTGTTATTAGATGTTTATTTAGTTCGAACCTTATGTCCTTTAGTGTTCATGTTTCCACATTTTATGTATATTATACAGTATCAAGGTACAAATATCAGTTATGGGTTAGCTTGTGGTCCTTCGGGGTCATGAGCATCATGTAGCATTTCAATTCAGAAAATCAGGATGTTACAAACTTGGTATCAGAGCCTAAGGTTCAATAGAGTCCTAGGAAGTCTGAAAGCCATATCTAGTAGAGTCTTGTACATGCGTGTGTTATGCACCATACCTATTTGTTAGAGGCTATGAGATGTTTTAGGAACTGTTTTCCTTCTTTCAGTATTCATGTCGTGCCAGTGAGCAGTTAGATTTGTATAGCTTGTTTTCTCATCCTTTTATTAATTCATGCTATCCAAAATCTCAGAGAATGTAACTATTGGTAGAACCTCATAGTAGTTGCAAGTTCAGTTCATCTCATACATCATGCATTAGTTTTAGACTCCCAAAGTAAAGTTATAATCTAGTTCATAGATGCCCTATGCATCACCCAGTATCTCCATAAGGTAAGAATTCTTAGAGGGATATAGCTTCCCAAGGGGGAGATACCCCACCTTCTATTAACGCTCTCATGTCTTAAATCCTTCAATTTCTCCTTGCATAACAAATTCAGTCTAGAATAGAGGGTACTCATAAGTTGACCTTTAAGTTAGACCTCAGCTGTAAGTCAAGTATTCAGAGGTTTGGTTCAGTTCATGATGTTCAGTCCTTATGTCATATAGCATAATTAGTCATGTTCTCATGTTTCAGTTTAATCTTAATGCCTTTACTATTTCATGTTTAGTCGCATGTTTGTGAGTCAGTTCAGTCATGTATTCACGCATCAGATATACATAGTCAGCTTATCACTACTTTCAGTCACGCATTAATGTATCATGTCAATCATATAATCATGCATCAGATATACATGGATTCAACTTATCAGTTAAGCATCAGATATTCATTCTCATTTTGAGAAAGTCAGTTTATCGGGAAACTCAGTCCTACATTCATAAATCAGCTACCCATGCATCAGATATGTATGTACAGTATGATATGTTCAGTTTTTAGTCATGGCGGCCATGAAATCATGATCAATCATTCATGATATATATTTGTGTAAGTTGTCTTTTCTCTCATCTCAGCCATTATCATTCGAGGATGAATGTTCCCAAGGGGGAGATATTGTAATACCCCACATTTTGGAATAGAATGAAAATTCGTCATTCCCATGCGTGGATATTTCAAAATCCTCAAAATCCTATATAAATTTAGTGTTTTAATCTATTATGTAGTGTGGGAATCTATTTGATCATGAATTTGGATTATAGAGGTCCCCTAACTCAAGTACAAGTTGAAAGCTTTCCTATCATTCAAGTTTTAGGAGCGTTAAAACTTGGGTCAACATCAATCGACAATTACTAGTTGTATATGACGAACTGGGTATTTTAATATATATCAAATGAAAGATATTTGAATTATCTTTCCAACGATACCAATTTTTCTAAAATACGATGTCAAAGCAAAGATTTATGACTATTTTACTCCAATATGTCAGGCTGGAAACAGTTTGATGACATTCGTGATAGCTTATCACATTTGTGACGCCCTATCACGAAGGTCCTCAGCCTTAGGTAGAAACAAGCCCCTAAGTTACGACATTCGTGATAGCTTATAACATTTTTCATGCCCTATCATGAAGGTCGTCAGCTATGATTTTCAGCAACTGGAAAATTATTTCATAAGGGTATTTTGGTCTTTTCCTTCACCTACCATGACTTATTAACCCTAAAGAGGCGTAATTTTTCCCATTTTTATTCAGTAAAGCATCTTAAAAACCCTCTCTTACACTCTCAACCATAATATTAGGGTTTCCATCAAACTCATCTCTCGAAACCAAGATTTAAGCCTTTTTCTAAGATAATCAAGAATTAAGTTTCCCAATACAAGAATTCTCTAGGAAATCATCAAGGTTTCCTTTCTATGGTATGAATGTGTTCATTCATGGACTCCTTTCATCCATGAAGTTTAAGAACCCCTTTCTAAAACTATATATTATGGTTTTCATGTTGTGAATGGATTGTTGATCATGTTTATGTGTTGAATGATGCCAAGATAGAATCTTTATGTGTTATGATGAATCTATGACATCATATGAGTTGAAAACATGTAAGTTTGATTATTTATGATGAGTAATTGTATGATTTACACCTATGCCTAAGTTGTGCATGTAAGGTGTTTGATAAAATACCTAAGAGACTAGAAATCATGCATTATAGCTAAATTGTGACTAAGTAAAGGATTCATGATTTGCCCCCATATTTGTAATACCCCGATTTTCTGAACCGAAATGCTACACAGTGCTCATGACCCCGAAGGACTACAAGCTAACCCATCACTGATATCTTTACCTGGAAATTGCATAATATCTCATAAATTATGTGGTAACATGAACTGTAAGTCCATAAGGTTCAATACTGATACAAATCTGAAAAACATGGTATAACAATACCAAAAAGGAACATAAATACTAAATTCTAAACATCTAGTCTGATATCTACTCTAAAAGCCTCTAACTGTACTAAATAAGGAGTTGAAGAAACATGTCTCCAACTAAGTCCATGAACTGAAAAACTAATTTAAAATACTGAAATAAAGTAATAATAATATTGTCCTCTAATGAAGAGGAGCACTGAGTGCTGAAATCTGCAATGCTGCTTCTGCTCTAAAACTCGTGCCGCTGTACCTGTTGCATCAAATAAAACACCATATCATGAATGCGTCAGTACGACTGAATATACTGAGTATACGAGTGAGGTAGGCTAAATGCAAAGGGTTTTATATGCATGAACAATGCAGACTGATATGAACGTGAGAATACATACATACATAGATAACTGCAACTAAACTCGTGGTGATACTAACTACTGAGTCTGAATACTGACAACATAAGCTTACTGATGCTGAGGTACTAAATTTGAGATACTGAATGACAGAGTTTACTGATATTGAGATACTGAATGACTGAGTTTACTGATGTTGATAGGTAATTTACTAATAAGTAAGGAACTAATACTGTATTCCTTAATACTGTGAGACTGATACTATATTACTGATAAAGGAATAATTGTTTTTGATAGTTCTGATTATGAAAAACTAATTTGAATTGACCGTATATAATAGTCCTAAAACTGATCTCGTGATAACATGACTACTGAGTATGAATACTGATGATATGTATTTACTGATAACATATCATGAATGATAACTGAATTCTAATAACTGATATATCTGATAATATGCGTTCTGATCACTGATAGCATGAATGACTATATCTGACAGTCCTAAATCTAATGGAACTAGCAGAGTTCCATACTGGATTTGATAGTCCTGATATCCTGAAGAACTACCTGAGTTCTTTTACTTAGAATGATATTGAAACTGTGGGGGGTAGTGTTTAACCGATATGCCCCATGTATGCCGTTATGGCTAAGCTGGGGTCTAATCTCTGCCCCGACTAAAGGGGTGTTAATACCATAACACGGGTAAGGAAAGCTTGTGAGTGACCCTTATCTGGCAGGTACTTAATGAGAATGGTGGGAACCCTAAACTGACAGGTTAAACCACCTCATAACCCTAACCTGACAGGTTAAGATGTCTCAACCTACGCTGGCTACGTAATTTTGGAACATAAGGATTGCTTCTAAGAATCACACCCTGAACTGGCGGGTGAGTTCCCATCCTTTGGTTCACTCGGTGCTAACCTCTACTCCCATCTAGAGGGATTGGACATTAATAACTGACTATACATGACTTAATCTTACTAAATTCCATTGACTAGCGGACTGTTACTGATATCTGACAACTAACTGAGATCATGAGGTTTTCCTAAGTCACATGATTGACTGAAGTCTATGGAATCATAGCTTGAGTTTGGATATCGTGAAACATGACACAGCTCTAGGCACACAGCTATAGTTTTCTGGTACGAATACCCCTAGGACTCGATAGGAGGAAACTGACACACATGACATGACTTGATCATAAGATTTGAGTCCACAATTTACAATATCAAAAGCAGGGGATAGTATACTTCATGTATTTATTCAACATTTCAAACATGATAGGAAAATCATGGATATATTTTGTTTACATAATTTATATCTCCATTATCATACATGCTTTATACCACAACAATAACAACACATAATTTGCATGGAAATTCATATTGGAGTGTATGGCTAACATGAACTTGTTATTTAGATATCATGAAATCATGTAAATATGAAGTTATAACATACTAGGAATTTTATCAAACACCTTGCATGCATTCTTTAAGGCATAGGTGGATTTCATACTTGCATTCTGTCAATCCATCTAAAGATCATGTTTTTCAACTAACAATATAACTTTCATGAGATATACAATCACGATACTATTATATAGCAAAACAAACAAGCATCAACATAGGTATGACCATATCACCACAACCAACCAATATTTTGTATTTTAAATATTGATTCGTGAACTCTACGGATGAAAGGAATCCATGGATGAATACTACGCATACCTTGGAGGGAGGTTCTTGATGATTGACAGAGGAATTTCCTTGAAATTTTATCTTCAAGCTTGATTGTGCAACCCTCGTTGTGTTTCTCCTATGGTGCTCTTGGATAATTATCTTTAAGATGTTAATAGGGTTGTAATGTGATTAGGAGCTATATATTTCCTAGGGTTAAGTTTAGGGACGTGTAAGGAGTGCTAAAAGACTTAATTACCCTCAAAAGAACTCAAAACAGAGTGTTTTTGGAACTTGAAACTGACTTAGGCGGCGCCCAAGTAATCGTACAAGAAAGGTTGGGCGGCACCTAACTAATCACCTAAGTTTGGTTGGGCGGCGCCTAACCAATTGCATACCCTTACTGTCTCTCACGAAAATGGGCATAACTTTTCGCTCATGTAATGGATTAAGGCGAAATTGGTATCGTTGGAAAGCTAATTAGATTCTACATAATTTGGTGAGTAGAAATATGCATTAATACCACATTAACATTGAGTTATACTCATTAAAATATGATTCTTAAGAAATCAAACACTAAAACTTGATGGATTCAAAAACTCTTATCTTGTATTACCTTAAGTGACCCATATGAACATGCATAATTCATCATAGCTATCTTATTGCTAGGACACTCATTGTAAGTCATGAACTAAAATTCTACTCACAGGAGAGGAGATTTCATATGTAAGAAAACTTATTCACTTCCTAGCTTAGAAACATGCAGGGTATTACAATATTCCAATGATTTTCATATTGATATTGTGTCTTGTAAATGTTGTTGGGATGTTCATGAACTAGTCTTATGGAATTATCCTATTCTTACTTGCAAACCCACTCATGTACAAGATGTAGAACACCTATGTACTTCATCAAAGTCCCCAAGTTATGATATTATGGATTGTGGTTGTAATATGTAATGAGCATGATATCGAAAGCTATGCAATTATATATATATTGTATAAAATTCCCTTCCATGAAATAGATTGTTGAGAACTATGCTTCGTATGAAATCCCATATTTATGATATTATGGAATATGGACTCTACTCTTATGATCAAGTCAGTCATGTGTGTCAGTATCCTACCATCGAGTCCTGGGGTACATGTACCTAAAAAATATAGCTGTGTGCCTAGAGCCATGTCATGTTTTCACGATACACTTAATCAATCCATGATCTATAGAAATCAGTCAGTCATGTGACTCAAAAAAAACTCATTAATCTCAGTAGTTCAGTATTCTCAGTAATCTCAGTGCTCATTAACCTCAGTAATCAAAGTAAATCTCAGTAACTTCAGTACTCTTAATCAGTCCTCAGAACTCATTATATTTCGTCCGTCATCAGAATTCTGTAAAATCAGTTTTAGATCCGCTAAACAATACCACTAGTATCAGTTTAGTTAATCAGTATCAGTTCAACAAATTAGTTTAGTTAAGTTATTTACTTCAGCCCAGTTATTCAGTTCAGTGTCTTTCAGATGGGACTAGGATTCAGCACTGAGTGAACCTAAGGATGGGGACTCACCCGCTAGAATAGGACTGATATCCCTATAAGCAATTCCTAAGTTCTAAAACTATGTAGCCAGCATAGGTACGATATTTCACCCGTTAGATAGGACTAACATACTCAGGGGTCACCCGTTAGCACATTTATATGTATAGGACTGATCACAGGAGTCACCCGCTAGATTAGGATTGACTCCATAGTAGATGTCTTTACTGGTGGCGCGGTACTGACACCCTTCCTGTAAGGGTAGAGATTGGACCCCATTCAGCTAACTTGGGGCATATCGGTTAGATTAACATATCCCACAGTTTCAGTTATAGATTTAGGACTGTCAGATATAGTCAACTCAGCTTAGTAGTACAGATTCAGTACTTTTAGATACAGTCAATACTTATTATTGTAAATAGACTTTAGGATCACCCATTAGCTAGGATCTCAACTATGATTAATCAATATCAGAATCATTAGATTTAAGATCACCTGCTAGATAGAACTGATCTCAGACTAATTCAAATCATCCTTATTATCAGTATACTTATGATCACCTGGTAGATAGGACTGATCTCATATTTAGTTACTCCAAGTAGAATGGAACTCAGATAGTTCCATCAAAACTTAGACTGTCAGATACAGTCGGTCAATATCAGTTATATTGGTTAGGCTAATCATCATATTTATATCAGTTGTATCAGTTTTCTAAACTCATATATCAGTCATATCTGTTATCAAAATTCATGATATCAGTATTCAGCTCTACGACTCTCAGACACAGTCAACCAGACCAGTTCTTCATAATTTGAACTGACAGAAATAGTCGTTCATCTATTCAGTATCTTAGTATCAGTACACTCATGTTTTCAGTATTCAGACTTAGTAGTCAATATCTTGACAAATTCAGTTACAGTTATGTATGTATGTATGTATTCTCACGTTCATAATAGTCATCATTGTTCATACATATAACCCTTTGCATTTAGCCTACCTCACTCGTATACTCAGTACATTCAGACGTACTAATGCATTTGCGTTATGGTGCTGTCTCTTATGTTACACCATAGGTTCAAAGGCACGAGCTCCATATCAGCAGTAGCATGCCAGTATTCAGAGTTTGCAGTGAGTCCTTGTCATTTGAGGACGATATGATTATTGTTACATTTACTATACAGTTCCTAGATGGAGTTAGTTGGAGACATATTCCTTCAACTCCTTATTCAGTTTAATTAGAGGCTTCCAAGCTAGATGTCAGATTAGATATTCAGATCTCATTATTTTCAGTATTTATGACTTGTTTTGGTATTGTTATACCTTTTTTAGACATTTATTCAGTTCGAACCTTATGGCCTTTCATGTTCATGTTTCCGCATTTTATGTATATTGTGCATTATACAAGTACATATATTAGTCATAGGTTAGCTTGTGGTCCTTCGGGGTCATGAGCACTGTGTAGCATTCCGGTTCAGAAAATTGGGATGTTACAATATTATTCTATTGTACATGTTGTCTAGGTTGCTCTATCCAACTTTATATTTGGGAGAAAGGACAAATCAGCCATCCTTGGTCCCTTAATGTCTTCAATGTTAGATAATTGGATGTTTAATCATGAAAAAATACTTTTTTAAAACTACAGAGTCAAGTATATTTTCATTACCTTGCTACCTTATTAGGATTGGTAAGTTACTAGGGAGTTTGGGCCACAGGTGACAAAAGAGTTCTAAAATGAAGTGTAGGTGACACAAGTCTTAATAATTGAGTAGAGATGAAAATTACTTCATTATGGTTTAAGAAAGTTTGGAAAATTTCAAAATAACCTACAAGTTTTTAAATTTACACTTTGATTCAAATGTTAGTTATTATATAATGGGGAACGAAGGGAAAAAAGATGTCTTTTTATCTCTCTTCATCCGTTGTTATTTTCTCTCTCTTCGTGATATTTATTGTTCATTTTTGTTGCTACTTTATTCATCATCTTCTGATTCATTATCATCATCTTATACTTTATTATCAACTTCATATTTTTCTTGTTGACTATTGTTGTTGTTGTTGTTACCCAAACTGCTGCTCTTTGACCAAATACTTATGTCAAATTTTGTTTCGTAAATCAATTTCAACTTTGAAATTTACTTGAGAGGAGACTTTAGTAAGTTAGATTATATTTTTTAGTTGAATCTGGGTAACTACTAGTGTGTTGTTTTTTCAACAATAGTTTACACGCGAACATGAATGCACTACAAGAGCAATCTGTTTAAATAGATCCATTATCTGCGGCACCAGCTAAAAGTTCTATTGAAATAGTAGACTCATGTTGGATTCATATTTAAGGGTTCTAGGTTCCCGTAATATGATTATGAATTGAATAGATGGGTATTTTGTTACACCAGATTAGTAATCTGTTTCAACAGATAAATAATCTGTCTCATCAGATTACTAATATGTTTTGAACAATAAAATACAGCTCCTGTCACACACAAAACCTAAACAGATAACTCATATGTTCTTTCTATTGATAATGGAATCAAATTATTCCTTAATTGCAGACATGTCATTCGTTAAGAAATAGAAATAAACAACACAAAAATTAAATAAGAAATAAAAAGTCAAGTGCATCAAACATAATTTTTTATAAAAAAAAAAATACATAGATAATAGAAAAAATCTTAATTAATATTATCATCATTATTAACATCATTATTATTTGTATGGCCAGCCGACAATCTTCAAAAGGAAGTAGTAGCGCCCTCCGCAGCCTGTGGATCTCCCACAGATCCTTACTCTGATGGCGGCCAATTCCCAATGCAGGTCATGAACCTCCTTATGCAGTTCCTTTATGGCGTCTCGTAAAATAGAGACATCCTACACAGGATCAGCCATATCTAAAAAATGCATAATTTGGCAAAACACACATGTAAACATAAAAGTAAAGAAAAGAAAGAATTTGAATGTAATGTAATACAACGTATATTTACACAAAAATCAAGAAAAAACTTACCAGAGACAGGAAAAATCTATCAATTCCTTGAAGAGAAAGTAGTTGAAGGTATAACAAGAGCGAGGAATAAATACTGTGTAGTAGAACGAACGATTGAGTAAGGAGGGACCTATTTATAGAGGATTGAACTTGAATAAGTTAGGCAAAAAATCGCAACTGTTCACCTCCATTTATTAATGACATTCTTGATTACTGTAAAAATTTATGACTTAATTAAATTAATTAATATTATGATAAGTCATGACTTTTCAGCTTTATTATTAATAATAATTAGTTCTTTCCAGGAACCATTTTTTTAACACTATTTTGGACAACAGATAATATATCTGTTGCATCAGATAAATCATATGTTACAACAGATATATCATGATTTGCAATAAATAGATAACCTGTTGCATCAGATAATATAACTGTTGCAACATATAATATATATATTATTTTTAAAAAATATATTATCTTCATGACATCCAAATTTTTTGACTTTTTAATTATATAAATTAGTAAAGCATTTCTAAAGGTACAACTGTTCACCTCCATTTATTAATGACATTCTTGATTACTGTAAGAAAATATGACTTAATTAAATTAATCAATATTTTGATAGGTCATGACTTTTTAGCTTTATTATTAATAATAAATAGTTCTTTCCAGGAACCGTTTCTTTTCACCGACTTGGACAATAGATAATATATCTGTTGCATCAGATAAATCATCTGTTACAATAGATATATCATGATTTACAACAAATAGATAACCTGTTGCATCAGATAATATACTTGTTGCAGCATATGATATATATATATATGTATATATATATTTAAAAAAAAATATTATCTTCATGACATCCAATTTTCTGACTTTTTAATTATATAAATTAATAAAGTAGATTTAAAGGCACAACTGTTCACCTCCATTTATTAATGTCATTCTTGATTACTGTAGAAAGTTATGACTGAATTAAATTAATCAATATTATGGTAGGTCATGATTTTTCCGCTTGAAGCTTAGCTTTATAATTATTAAAATAATTAGTTCTTTCCAGCAACTATTTATTTTTTACACTGAGTTGCACAATAGATTATATATTTGTTGCATCAAATAAATCATCTATTAGAATAGATATATCATATATTGCAACAAATAGTTCAACTGTTGCATTAGATAATATATCTGTTGCAACATATAATATATATATCTTTAAAAAAAATTATGTTCATGGCATCCAAATTTTCTGACTTTTTAATTATATAAATTAATAAAGAAGATTTAAAAACAAAAATATTTCTGGTGAGTTATTTACGGTTTATCATTTAGTTTATTATTCTTTTTTGTGAAAAAAATGAATTAATTAAATCAAGATGGTGGTGACTTAATCTTTCCGTTTCTTTAATAACTATTTTTATAATTGAGTTATGGCAACAGATTGTATACATGTTGCATCAGATAACCCATCTGTTTCAATAGATATACCATTTGTTGCTATAAATCGACCATCTGTGTAAGGTGTTTTTTTATTTCTTCTAACTGATTCATAAGTCACAACAGATGAATAATTTGATGCATCAGAAGAATTTTTTGTTTTTATTTTTTTGTTGAATGTGTTTAGACAAAAGTCACAGTCATGACTATTCATTAACTTTTTTCCTAAAAATCATATCATCATATATATATACATATATATATATATATATACATATATATATATATTAAATTAATCCAATCTTGTGACTTTTTTTAACTTAAATAATCTTTCTTTTAAGATTATAATATCATTTAGTTTCTTATTATTTATTAACAAACCATTTTTGGGAGAATTTCTCATTATGATCGCGTCCCTAACTCCAACCGCCGACATGTTTTGAATGGGGAATAAATAGAATGATAGTTAAATATTGAATAAGAATTAAAAATTTAAAATCTACCAAACCAAACCAAACCAAACCTATACATGGATTTTTTTGAATCCCTTATAGGTAGATCGGATATAAAAAAGGGAAATACATACGTAAAAGAAAGAAAAGACATAACCTAATTATTATTATTATTATTATTATTATTATTATTATTATTATTATTATTATTATTATTATTATTATTATTACTATTATTATTGTCAACCTGATAATTTTCATCTGGCAATAGCAGGGCCCTCCTCGGCCTTACTCAAAAGTTGGCCAAATCTCTCTGGAGCTCATCAAACTGCCTTTGAAATTCCTGCAAGGACTCGATATGAACCTTCTTGTACGAATATGGATCTGAAATATTAGTATTATAAGTATAGTAGTGTGAACGAGAGTGAGTGAGGAGGCTGGAGGGACCTATTTATAAAATGATTGAGAATTGGAAGGGACTGGACTTAGTCAAACAAAAAGTCACGACTGTTCATATCCCATAAAAGAAAAAATTACACAAATTCCATATTTAAGACACCATATTACACAATATCCGTTAATGTTTTAAAAATTACATAAAATCTCGGATTCATATTTACTAGTGATACATATGCTATATGTATCACTGCTTAACATATGTATCACAATTCAAAATTTTGGGATAAAAAGTAATTAGCAAACTATCCGGGATTTAATGCAATATTGATGAAGCTATCCAGGATTTATGTGTTGTGTGTGTTACTTAAATAATATTGGTGACTTTATTAATAAGTAAATTAGAAAAAAAATGGATCTAAATACAACATTTTATCTTTTTGTTGTATTTCCAAAAGATAAAGATTGGCAATTTGTTGCATAATATATTCCTCCTGTCAGATAACTTACAATATATGGACAATCTATTGCAACAGATGGATATATCAGTTTGTTTTTCCTTTAGCGGTGGTGTCTGTTGCAACTTGTTAGTCATCTGTTTATTCAATTTCATCGAGAGCAATCGATTTTCCTAAACACTTCTTGGCCAAATTCAATTTTAGCTCTTGGATTGATTCTCTTTTTTTCTTTGCATCCTTCAACCAAACTAAATTTTTGCTATTGGATTGAGCTCAAAAATTGAATTTGGAGGCCATCTTGAAGTATGCAAAGAAAAAAACAGAAGCAGTCCAAGAGCAAAAATTGAGTTTGGCCAAGAAGTGTTTAGAAAAATCTACTGCTCTCGATGAAATTGAATAAACAGATAATTAGCAAGTTGCAAACGATGCCACAGCTGATGGAAAAAAATTGATATATATATCTGTTGCAATAGATTGTCCATATATTGTAAGTTATCTGACAGGTGGAATATATTTTGCAACAGATTACCAATATGTTTCTTTCAGAAATACAACAAAAAGATAAAATATTGTATTTAGATCCATTTTTTTAATTTACATAATAATAAAGTCACCAGTTTTATTTAAGTAACACACACAACACATAAATCCCGGATACTTTGCGTCAAATGTGGAGTCTGTTGCATCAGATATGGAGTCTGATATAACAGATATGGAGTTTGTTGGAATACATAGCAGCCTTGCTGGTGGTTTGATTTGTTCCATCAATTGCTCCATCTGGTTCAACATCAACAACAACATAAACTACAAATAACAAATAAAAAACATCAACAACAAAGAAAACAACAACATTTGTTCCAACAACATCATCAACTATAAAGAAGCATACATCCTATGTTCCAACACCATCAACAATAAGGGACAGACTGACATGGAGTCTTCCGGGTGCGCGAGCACAGACTGAACTCGTATCAAACTTTATATATGTATGTGGAAATAAGGAAAAAAATGTATATAATCTAATCAGTGAGCACTCATAGTAAGAGTTGTTTGGTTAGCCTAGTTGTTGTTTATGGGTGCTTAAGGCTATTTATTTCTTTTGGTCTTGAGTTTAGTTCCCACTCAGCACATATTTTTAAAATTTTTGTAACCAACTCTTCTCTTCTTATTCACTTTAAACTTTTTATATTTTTCTCCCTTACTCCTTGTGTTAATTGCTTGGACTCCACTAGTTTTAAGCTAAGAAGCACCCACCGTCTAAACCACACCACACCACAAGTTCCAACAATGCAAAACCCACCAACAACACCACACCACAAGTTCCAACAGTGCCAGCATCACCAACAACATCAATAACAGCATCAACAACAAAGAAACAAGTAAAATACATAAAAAAAATAATACTGCCACCAAGGCTTTTAAACTTCTCCAATAGATGACTTCTTTCGTATCTTATAATAAAAATTCTCGGTATGTTTATTCAACAATTAAAAGTTCATTGAAATTTTTTAAATAAATATGATATGGGAAAATGGTAATTAAATAAAAAAAAGATGTAAATAAAGTTGCAAAAAGAAGACGAGAATGAAAGAGCAACAGTGAATCATATCATACAATGTCAAAAGGGGGTCAAAACAGCAATTTCAGTTGAGGAATTTAAGATATGAATTTCGATCGTTTTAGATCCGAATGAAAATTTTTTAGAAAGAGGACAGTAAAAAGGCAATGATAATCCTAAAGATGATAGAAAGAAAAAATATGAGAGATTTAGGGTTGAAGAAGAGGAGGGGAGAGATGAGATAATTCTAATTTCTAGATGTACTACCCTTAATATTAAATGACTAAACAAAGTGTATTTATTCAAATTTATATTTACAAAGCATAATTAATAAGGCTAATTTGGTAGTAAAATAAACCCCTAATTAAAATTTTCTGGATGGGAGTGCCAAGTCAATATGAAAAGGAAGAAGTATTAGGGGTTTCAATATTAATTAATTAATATTCACTAATAATTTGAGGGGCACGAGGAAGAAAACGGGTGACATTGAAAAGACAGGACAAGACTACTCAATGTGATTTTTGAGTTATCCAAGAAATATTTTTTACCGCCTTTAGTAGTACTACTACTTTATCTACTCGAACAGTAGCTTGATTTAAAATTAAAAGAAAAAAAAAGATTTTCAAACATATATGTCATCTGTTGCAACAGATTTAGATATCTGTTTGAGAAATCCCAACAGCTCAGTCATCTGTGATAACAGATGGAAATGTCATTTGATAACTAAATTAGAAACGTCATCTCTTACAACAGATATCAATATCTGTTTGAAAATTTCCAACACCTCAGTCATCCATCGTAACAGATGCAAATGTCTATTTGATAATTAAATAAGAAATGTCATCTGTTGCAACAAATATTGTTATCAGTTTGAAATTCTCCAACAGCTCAGTTGTTTGTTGCAAAAAATTTCATTGTAATTGATTTAGGATGAACTGGGGATGAAAGAATGAGCTCCTCATTAACTTGATGTTAAGATTAATAATAGTACCTACATTGATCTAGGTGGAACAAGGGATGAATGAATGATCTCACATGGTCAATTACAGATACAATTGAGTCATTGTATTTGCATGGTGTTAGTATTGCGTTCATCCCAACCCGAGTCGTCCATCGATCACTCTGAATTGAAATCTGTTCTCATTAACTTAATGTTAAGATTAATAATAGTACCTACATTGATCTAGGTGGAATTAGGGATGGATGAATGAGCACAAAGGGTCAACTACAACTTCAATTGAGTTTTTTGGCAATTACATGATGAGACGGGACTGCGTTCCTCCCGACAAGAGTTGTCGATCTATCACTCTAAGCCGAACCGATTCTTACTACCTTATATGTCCAACTAATACCTTAATTGATTATTCTAGGACTAGGGGTGAGTTCTCATAATGTCAACTACAATAGATGATAGTGTCTATTTTATAATTTATAATAGATGGGTAATCTATTACAATATATGACTCAATCCATTTGATAATTTACAACCGATGGGTAATCTGTTGCAATAGATAACTTAATCTGTTTGATAGCTTACAACAGATGTGTAATATGTTGTAACAGATTACATAATCTGTTTGACTTGATCCAATAGAAAAGACATCTGTTGCAACAGGTTGAGTATTTGTTTCTATATAATTTAATTGAGTTCATATGTTAGACTAATACCTTAATTGAATGTGAGTTCTCATAGGGTTAACTACAACTTCAATTGAGTCTTTTATCAATTGCATGATGAAACGGTACTATGTTCCTCCCGACCAGAGTTGGCGATCGATCACTCTGAGCCGAAGTGATTCTTACTACCACATATGTTAGACTAATAACTTAATTGATTAATCTAGGATTAGGTTACTAATACCTTGATTGAATAATCTAGTACTAGGGTTGAGTTCTTATACAGTAAACTATCGAATAATCTAGGACTAGGGGTGAGTTCTCATAGGGTCAACCACAACAGATGGCAGTGCCTATTTGATAATTTACAACAAATGGGTAATCTATTGCGACATATGATAATTCATTTGATAATTTACAATAGATGGGTAATCTGCCGCAACAGATGACTTAATCTGTTTGATAATTTACATCAGATTCGTAATCTAATGCTACCTAATTTGATAGATAATTTACAACAGATGAGAAATATGATGCAATATGTTGAACATTTACTTTTTAAAATTTTAATTGAGTTCATATGTTAGACTCCTAAGTTGATTAATCTAGGACCAGGATTGAGTTTTCACGGGGTGACCTCCTAGAGTACTCGGTCAACTACAACTTCAATTGTTTTTATATGATTTTACAAATTACGCATATATTTTATGATTTTAAAAATAATTAAGATCATTTCAGACCAAATTAACATTTTCAAAACTACTAGTCATTCTTTTCTAAAATACAAATCAACCCATACAAATGTTTCATCATTTCAAATCTCGAGGTCTGGCTCTTTCTCTCTCATTCTCACTTAACAATACAATACAGGCAACAACTACTCAATAAATTTGATCAACCCTTCACAGCAGATCACTTTTCTTCTTATTTCCAACCTCATAGGTATTATTTTCAACATCATTTTTGCTTGTATCAATCATTTTCTTTGTCTTCGTAGGCAACAGAGTTTGATAAAAGCTCTATATTTCTTTGTTGTTTTCTAAAAAATAAGGGCTTTTAAGTTAATGATGAAAAATAAAACTTTTAGTTGTATTATCTTCAAAAATGGGTTTACAATTTTGAGTTTTGATGGTAAAATCATAGGAAAAACTTGAGAAATCCTTAGTTTCAATCGCAGTGTTCCAATGATTGTCGTTGTATAGTTGGATGGTCTTGGTGGTGGTGGTGTTTGTGGTCTTTTTGGTGGCACTGGTGGTGGAATTGGTTGGTGGTGTTTGTGGTGGTGTCGGTATTCGTGGTGTTTGTTTATTTGTTGGCATTGGTTGGTGGTGTTTGTGGTGGTGGCTGTTGGTGTGTCGGTATTCGTGGTGTTTGTAATGTATTTTTTAAAATCTATGCATACATCAACTGTAATGTAATTTTTTTTCTTTGTCTGTAGGTAAAACATGTCTCCCAAAAGAAAAGAAAGTAAAAGTGGATCAACGTCTAACCACTCAAAAAAGGCTACAATACAGAGGGATTTGGAGGATCTTCCAAAACAATCTCAATTAGGGAAAAGTAAAGTTAAGGAGAGGTGTGAAAACAATATTGAGGGAGGTGGACAAGGGTCCGTAGATGGTGATGAAGAAAATAAAAGTGAGAAAGAAGAGGATTTCGAGAGTCAGAAAGAGAAAAAGGACCACATTATACGGCTTTCCTTGGGCTTTCATGGTAAAATTAATCACTAATTTTACTTATCCATTAATTTATATTGAATATAGTTATTATGATTTTTTTTTTGCTTGCTTCCTGTTTACACTTTTTAGGCTTGGGAATTTGAAGTCATACCTCCGCACCGAAAGCAGTTAATGGATTACCCAAATGAGGTTTATCATCCAAGAATGTTTAGGTGGTTGGCTGCAAAGAGCAACACACATATTAAGGAGGCTGATCTCTTTAACCCTCCGGATGATGCAGTACGTCTTCTTCAAGTAAAATAATTCCACTTAAAGATAAGGAAGATATTTAATAGATGTTATATCTAGTGCATAAGATGTATATCTGATGCACCAGATGGGATATCTATTTCGATGGGGTATATCTTGCATCAGATTACCCATCTGTGGCTTTGGATCTCTGAACCCGACTCCTAAAAGATTAATCATCTACAACAAATTATGTAACAGATGTTTAATCTGATAACATATCGTTCATCTATTGTGATATACAGATCATCTATTACATAACAAATCGCCCTTCTTGTGCAGCTATTGCAACAGATGATTGATATTTTGCAATAGATTATCCATGTGTTTCTCTATTTCTCTGAGCCAAACTCAAACATATTTTAACCATATACTGCAAACTATGCAATAGATGGGTCTTTTTTTAAAATAAAGTGTAGCCCAACTGTGAAAATTATTATATTATATGATTTAAATACATTTGTCTCTTTTTCTTTTTTTATAGGTTGTGCATCCATGGATCGTTCCTAGTGAGGAGGAGTCGGTGATGACTTTTTGTATTACTCTTGGTCATGTTGATACTATTACAGATCCAACGGTGGAGTTAATAAAGAAGGAATTGGCTGGAGTAACAGCCATAAGAAGAACAGTTAGGCAAGGTTAGCCTAATGTTGAGGCTCTTCATGACCAACCTTTTACTAAGGCAGATCCGGGTGCTTCTTCTAGTAGAGTTGTTGGTGTTGGTGGAAGGCATGCTGATGCTACTACCAAAGAATAAATATGTTTGAAAACACCCCTTTTAGCCCTTACACAGGTCCCTCTCACCCCTCTTCACCCTCGTGTTCTCGTTGTGAATGCGATAAGTGCAAAGATAGACAAGATAAACTCTTTGAAAAAGTAGATACTATCTCTAAAGCTATTGAGGAATTCAAATCCAAGAGGTTTGTCATACCATCCAAGAAGGTGAGGGAGCCACACACTCCTACAGCGCTGGTTAAGAGAAAAAAAGAGCAATTAGAGACGTAATCTCCACTCGAAAATCAAAAGAAATTGCAATTCCTCCCTCTCCAAAAGCTATTGAAGTTCAGGGGCCAGTCAAGAAGGTGGACATATACGTGGAACTTGGTGCCGAATATAAGAGGGATCTGCGATAGCCCAAGAATGCCAAGCCAAGTGCACCAGATTACCCCAGGCCTTCTTTTTCTCCTGAAGACTTCTAGACTATGACTAATATACATATGCCGTATGAGGACAAGGCAAGTTTACTTTTCCTAACCTAGACCTTCTTATCTACCCCATGAAGAAGAAGCTACGCAATAGACTTCATATCTATTGCAATAGATGGGTATACTGGTGCAACTGGTTGTGGTTCTGTTGCAACTTATTATCCATCTTTGTATAAGTTGCGTTGGATTATTGATTCAGAGAACCCTATGCAACAGATGGACCATCCATTGCATCCTTACAATTACTAACCTATTTAAAAATTGACTTCTTTAAAAATTGACTTCTTATCTCACAGCATGTTGACATAATTCTCTACCTCATGAGGAAAAGAAAATTAACGTACTGGGAGGCTTATGACGCTGCCGATAGGATAATGGACCTCGACTTCTGTAAGAAGCTCAAGGATAGGCACGATCAACTCAATGGAGAGGCGTCAGCCCTTGGTGTGGGACTTGATTTCCTAGTTCCTACGTTGGTATTGGATGAAGAAGAAACATTTTAATATGTTAGAGGGGATAGGCCAAATCCACACGAAAAGAGCTAGATCGAGACAAAAAGGATTCTTGCAGTAATTAGTGTGAACGACATGCATTATCAGGCTGTTGAGATATTACTTGATGAGGGAAAGATCAATGTTTATGACTCAAACATACCTCTCATCGATGATTTTGATCTTTTTCTCCTCGTGGAGCCATAGATGGTGCTATTGCACATCTTTTTGAGGGAGAGTAAACTGATGAATCATTTGCCAAAGGAAGTCTTGATGAAGAAATCATGGAATTTTAAAGGTCGAAACAGGGGAATAATCCTTCCAAAAGATGATTCCCCTAAAGCGAGCAGCTTGCATGCTCTTGTACACATTGAATATTTGTTGACCGGCATAGAAATGGCTGAGCCAATGACTTTTTTGTGCAAAAACGTTGTGGCAAACCTGCAAGAGGTCTGGTCTTATGAGGTACTAATTGGACGCTTGAAGCCTGTGTATATAGAAGAGCCTGTGAAATATAAATTTTTAATTTCAAGTCACCCTTCATTTTATTACATGTACATGTAGTGGCAATAATTTTTTTTTTATGAAGGTTGAGCTTTTTATAATGCAATAGAATAGATTGTCAATTTCTTGCAACAGTGGGAAGACCTATTTGAATAATCTAAAAATCTAATAATCTAAGTCTAATCTATTGCAACAGTAGGAAGACCTATTTGATAATTTCTATGAATAATCTAATAATCTAAGTCTAATCTATTGTAACAGTGGGAAGACCTGTTTGATAATTTCCACAGATAACCTAAATTTTACAACATATGCCTAAATCTTTTTGATTTTTTCCAATAGTTACGCTTGAATATCCATGTGCTCGTTGACAATAAACCAGTAGCAAATACATACACCACTATGAAAATTTCAGCATTTAGGCTTCAATATCCATGTGCCCAACAGTACCAAACCAGTAGCAATAACGGCAACAATTTAGTATCTTCCTGCTTGATTTTGTTTCCCTTCAGAAGCCTTGACTTTGTTCAACAAACCCCAGATTACACGATTTGCTTGTGAGGGGTGTCGTTCTTCATACCAATCAAAGTAATCGCATCAACCCAGTTTCTATAAAAAAGAGAACACAATTACAAAATAGTTACAAGTCAATAATTAATCAATTAATTAAATAAAACAAATATTACCTTTAAAATCTTACAAGAAAATAACCTACAACCCAGATTTTGTTGAGTCCAAGAAGTCTTTAACAGAGCTTTAAAAATCTTTATCACAAAAAACAGTGGAAGATGTGCACGACATTTTCAAGGTTAGTTGGAAAAAATGAAAGTAATAATTCAAAGAATTTAGATAGATAAAAGAAGATGACGATGAAGAAAAATATTGGAATTTAGGATTAAATTTTAGGAGGAAGATGAATATATAAGATAATGGAGGAAAAAATGACCGTTGGGGGCCAAGTGACGGCAAGTCAGCGAAATGTGTCAGGACTGACCCTAACATATTTGATGCCTATTTTATTTTACGTCTTTAAAATGAAAATGTCTACTTGATGCCTATTTTATTTTAGGTGTTTGAACAAAACATCGTCTATGGGTTGCGCCTTTTTTATTTCAATTCACTATAACCTTATTAAACGCAGTGGCAATTTTTTATGTCCAACAAAATTTGAATTTTTATAATGCAACAGATTCTCCATCCGTTGTAACAGTTATCCTACCTGTTCTAACATATAGTTTATTTGTTGCAATAGGTGGGTCATCTATTGCATTATATCGATATTTTTATCTAAAGTCCATCTGTTGCAACAGTGGAAACACATATTTGATAAATTCCAACAGATAACCTGCCTGTTGCAACATATGTATAAATCTGTTCGATTATTCCAATAAATGTGTCGTCTGTTGCAACAGATAAAGTCCATCTGTTGCAACATATGTCTAAATCTATTTTTTTTCTAATAGATGTGTCATCTATTGCATTATCTAGATGTTCTTATCTAAAGTCCATCTGTTGCAATAGTGGGAAGACCTGTTTGATAAATTCCAACACATCACCTACCTATTGCAACATATGTCTAAATCTATTCAAATTTTCCAATAAATGTGTCTTCTGTTGCAACAGATACATTATCTGTTGCAATATTTGAATCTAGTATTCCTTTTCAATTAATAAGTTCAAATCTCAGGAATAAATAAAACTCGTAGACAAAATAAAATAAATCGAAGCCTTCATAAATTAGCTGAAATAAGTCAACGAATAAATGAAATATAAAAAAATTATTATGGGTATAGATCTCAACAAATACATCAACAACAATTTAAGTGTACTGCCAAGGATTTCTTTGACAGGATCAAGCTATAAAGATCTACTCAGTATGGACAAGTTGTTCTTCATCTGGTGCTATAGAATTTCTCTTTGCTCATCGTAGATCTTCATTGTCGCTTGGGTACGATTTTTGCGCTTTCTGTTCTCTGTATTTCCATAAAAAGAGTAGCATATTATCAATGTTGTTCAGCAGTAGCTTCTTCTACATCCACCTAGAAAGCCAGAATTGGTCAATTGTAATCATGGAGATACAACAAAATGGAAAAGGATAACTTATCTATTCTAGCAAATCAAATAGGTCTTTCTCCCATTTTAAATTGTCCGAAACATATTATATTTTTGTTGCAACATTGAATCAATTGTTGAGATAAATTTCTACGTGAGGAAGACCCTATGTGATAATTTCCAATGGATGAACCATTTGTTACAACTTATGAATCACCTGTTGCAGCAGATAGGTCGTTTGTTGATACAAATAAAAGTTGTACGAAGAGCTATTAGATTTGCTAAAATAGACGAGACATATATTGCACTAGATAAAGTATCTGGTACAATATGTTAGTCAAATTTTGCAACAGATGTATATATCTGTTTGCTAATTTTCAGTAGATGTGTCATCTGTTGATATAGATATGGGTCTGTTTGTTTTTTCAGTTGGATGACATATATTGTATTTACCTTCTTCAGCTCATGATGCTCTCCTTTGGACATTGTACATTGCTCTGTGTAACATGCAGACAGAGGAGTTGCAATTTTTCTTTTTTTGGATGTCTGATAATGCCCTAGAAATCACTCTCCTTCTCCTCTTAGCCCTAATATCTAATGAAGCGGATGAAAATAAAATCTTTTTTGATGGAATGGGACCCCTCTTAGATGTCAATTCCTTTACAGAAGGAGTTAATGCATTAATAGCATTAATCACTACATCATGTTTCGCCCTGTAGTCTTAACATTTGCACATAGAACATTCATTGGGAGAGGAAAAATTTGTATAACCAGTATGATCATACTCATAATGGTTTGCTTTAAATACAGTAAGAGGAGCATCATTAGAACCAACAATAGCACCACTACCATCACCAACAGCTCCATCAATAACAACAAGTCCACCCTCCAAAATTCTTTTTCTTGTAATGCTTGTTGCTCCAAACAATTCCATTTTTATTCTGTTGATGACCTTAGGGTCCGATAAAGTTTGCACAGACCGTAAAGTAAGAAAAAATGGCATCTTCAACTCTCGATTGGTCAGAACGAGAGACGGATGCACATTCTAACATAAATCATTACATATATTAGAATGGTGATTAGATCATTAAAAAAACATTAATTAAAATAAAAAATTAATTATAATTATACTTACTTCATCCTTCGGGGGGTTGAAGAGATGAAGAAATTTTACATTTTTATGAGTTTTGGCTGACAACTATCTCAAAATTCTTAGACAGAAAACTCCTTCCTGGTAGTTCACTTGTTTTCTCAAATAAGGAATGGCTTCAAACGTCCAAGCCTATAAAATAACACTAATAAATTAAAACCATTATTGAGCAAAAAAAAATGAATGATATCATAATAGAAGAAAGAAACATTTACCATGAAAGCCAAGTTGATTGTCTTTGGCGCTAACGGAGTCAACAAATATTTGACAGTCATTTTGAAGCTTTCATACCCCCATGGATAACTGTTAAATGCCTCAAGATCCTCGGAGAGCTTTATTAAACTGAGGCTTATGTTGTTGTTAACGTCTCTCACCCAAAGAATATTATGTACAAACCAAACCAAGCACAATGACTGCTTGTGCTTCTTTGAAAGTCCTTTACCTTTCAATACTTCTATCAAATTTTTGTTTTTGAAGCTTGGACCAACAATGGACACCAGGTCATCACGTTCACATGACTTGGCTTTGCATTTTTTGGGTGTACAGGGTACTTTTTTTTTTGTTAGAATAGGTATAACTTGAGAAAGAGGATAACATTTTAGTCCAGTAACTATGGCAAGCTCCTTCCAACCAAAAAAAGTAGGCATGCCATAGTAATTTATCCACACATCATCCATTTTATCTTTGTTTTCATACATAAACCTATGCTTGAGAAGTTCATATACCATTTTCATTTGGAAATGAGCATTGTTATCCTCCAGCAAATCAAGATATTTCCCAAAGCAGTTGTCCCTGAAATAAGCATCTAATGTTTGTTCTTGAAGTATTTTTCTGAAGGCGTCGAATGATTTTCCCATGACTGACTTAACCACGAAATCACCCATTAAATCTGCGGCACCATCGCACTGCATTCTCACAGGATAACGATCAATGCCGAAATCTTTGATCAGCTCTTCGGTGGAAGGGCTATTAGCATCTGCATCATCTCTTTGGAAATATTCCTCCTGCCCGTGTTCATCATATTCTTCTCCCGATTAAGATTACGCTTGTAAAGCAAGCTCATAGAGTGGTGGATGTAGCCTAGTTGCTTCACTTGTTCCTTTACTTGGATTTGATTCGGTTTCTATTTTTTTGGGAACCATATTATCTAATATTAATAGAAACATAAAATAATATATTATTGTTGATTAATGCATCGTTAAAAAAAAGATAACAGTAAATCAAATAAGCAAAACAGTAAAATAATAGTTGCAATAGATCACCAATCTGTTGTAGCAGGTAGTATATTTGTTGCAGCATATAACCAAACTGTTGCAGCAGATAAGTAATCTGTTACAACAATACAAAGTATACCACTCATCTTTTAAGACAGATGAATGGTCTGTTCAATAGATCACACAACTATTATGATATTATCTGTTATAACATATGAGTGATTTGTTGGAACAACTAAATAATCCGTAGCAACGGCTGAGTAATCTATTGCAATAATACAAAATATATCACTCATCTGTTGAGAAAGATGAATAGTATGTGCAACAGGTCACACATCTGTTGCAACACATGAGTGATTTATTGGAACAGTTATCAACGGTCAATATTGTTTAGATTTCTTCTAACATAGGGTCGCCTATTGCGGCAGATGAATAATTAGTTGGAAAAATCAAGTCTTGGACTTTTCTTGTAGGAAGAGTTGGTAGGATTTTATCCAACAGGAGGTTCATCTGTTGCATGAGATCATTAATATGATGGTTATTCCATTACACCAAATGTATAATTAGTTGCATCAGATTTTTTTCCGAAGCTTAATCTATTGCAACGTATAGTAAAGTTGTTGCATCAGTCAGACTATTAAGCTGTCATATCAGAATTGTAATTTGATGGTTCCTCTAGTGCATCAGATGGTTGATCTGTTGCATCATATGACAAATCTGTTGCATTAGATGGTTAATATGTTGCACTAGATTGGTAATTTATTGCAGGAAATAGTAGCACGATTTTGTTAAACAAAAAACGGCAATTTCACCATTTTTACCAAGAACAAGAACAGAACAAATCAAATCAAATTGTCCTTTTGTTTTTATAAACACAAACAATAAAAATTAAACTTCAAAAAAATGCAAAAAATAACAAAATATCATAATTCACTTCAAAAAAAGAAGAGAAGAGAAGAAATACCAGAAATTAGGGTTTTATTCAGACCGTATTTCAAATTAGTGCAACAAATATTGAAATTATTAACCAATACTATAAGAGAAGTTGGTTCAAGTTCCTCATTTTCTTCAAAACTAAAATGGCCATAAATTTTTACCTGTGAAACAAGAAAAAGACTGATGAAGAATTCAAAGTTGTTGTGGCCGGAGAGCAAGGCTATCACGTCGATTAAAGTCAAAAAGGAACTGGAATCCCAACTATTTGTGGTCGGATGCTGAAGTCGCCGAGGATAGAAATAAGAAATTTGCAGAATAGTTGGTTGGGAGAGAGTTAAGAGAAGTTGTCGAGAGAGGGATGAGAGACGGGTTTATTGAATTGAAGAGGGAACTCGAAGACCAACTATTTGTCGTCGGGGGTTGAAGGGAGAAATTTTACAGAACTATTGGTTGGGAGAGAGTTGAGAGAAGCTGTCGAGAGAGAGGAGAGAGTGGTTGATTTGGATTGAAGAGGGTGTGGGTTGGGTTGATTTGTATTTTTGAAAAGATTAGAAAGTTTTAAAAATATTAATCAAGTCCACAATTAACTTGATCATGTTTCCTAATAATGTTTGACCCTATCTGTTGGTTAATGTCACAAATCCTTCATTCGAGACACCTATTCTTCAATTTTCTTAAGGTACTAGCCCCTTTTGCTTGTACTTATTCCTATTGAAGATTTTTTATTTCTAATAAAAATGCCAACAGACACTATGTTTAGTGGTATAAATTCTCCAAATATATATATATATATATATATATATATATATATATATATATATATATATATAAAGCACACACTTTTCTAGCTATATATAATGATGGAGGGTGTGTGCGCACGTCTTCTTGCATCTTTAACTAACATAACGAGTCAAAAAATTTCACCTATCAAAGTTAATATTATGGACTAAAAAGTAGCTAGGGAACGAGTTTTTAACAAATGAATGCACATGAGATCGATAAGAAAATAATGTAAGGTTTATATATATTTGACTGGACAACTAAAGAAACAAACTAACTAAGCTATTGGAATTTAACTTTCCAAAGAAAATTTATCTTTAAATGAAATTATAATTTTCTTTTTTCATCTTTCAGTCAAGTAGTACTAATTAATAGATAATAATTTGAAATTAATTTTTTGGAGGTCAATTGCGGATCTTTCTATAAGATCATACATAATTGTAAATTTTTACTTGATTTTCATTTATAAGTACAGACAAAGTTAAGAAGATTGCCATTTATATATGTTGTTTTGACCATTTTCTCTCTTGTAATTTGGTCTTTTAAAATTTTGTATTGATAGTATTGTAAATTTAATATTTAACAGCCATATCATTTTGAATGATTTCTTAGCCAGTTTGGGTTGACTGGAAATGAAATGAATTAATAATAATAATAATAATAATAATAATAATAATAATTATTATTATTATTATTATTATTATTATTATTTATACGGATTTTATGATGCTGATTTTCTTACTAAGAATATTATGTTTTTGATAGGTTTTTAAGATTGATAAGTTTGGTCTGATTTTGACTTGTGATCAAATCTTATGGAAATTATATATATAATGGAATGTTATTTACTGTATTCCCAAATATTATCTTGTAAAAACAACTCACACCAACTTTAAAAATCCCTTCCTCATGTTTTGGCAGGTATTTAAGATTGATAAAATTAGTTTAATTTTCAATTTTGATCAAATCTATTATATGATGTTCATTTTCTTATAAAGATTATGTTTTTGATATGATTTTAAGATTGACAGAATTGGTTTAATTCTAACTTCTCATCAATTAATGCAAAAATATATATATATATACAGAATGTTATTTACAAGATTTCCAAATATTATCTGATAAAGGCATCTCATGCAAACTATAAAAATCTTTTATTTTCTCTTTAATTTTCAGTTCCTCAATTGCTTTCTCTAACACAACTATAGAGCCATAAATTTTCAACCAAATTAACTTCTTTCCCTCTTTTCTCTCTATTTTTTGGCATCTCTGTTGCAACATCTGGGGTTTAGAGATGTCATATCATATGTTCCTCATCACTGTAATTTGCAAGACAAAACAATAGAAATCATGTCATCTTTTGACAGATGGAGAAAAAAATGAATATAATGTTTAATTCCACCCTACCCAACTCTTCATTGACTCCGACAAGATTCTTTCCTTTTATGCCATCCACACTCGCTGTACTTGGTTGTACCAAGGAAGACCTTATTCTGTGTTTTTTTCCCCAAATTCACTGTCTAACCCTGTTGGATAATCTGCAAGGCTAATATTGATATTTCATTCTTGTTAGATATACATCAATATTATTGATACTGGAAACTTTTTGCACATCTCTGGATTGCAATTATTAAACAATGCTCCTTTATGGTTACTTTCCTAGTATCAATATTTTCCTAGGTCCGCACCTCCTCCAAATGGTATCAGAGACCAGTAGTTTAAAAAATACAGCAGTAGTAGATATGTTTGAATTTATGTTTGAATATAAATTAAATTAATTATGAGAAGACCATTTAGAAACCGAGAAGCTCTTAGAAAAATTAAAGAATCTTTAATTAGTAATTATTCAGAATATATAAGTCTAAATAAAACAAAAGAAAACCCACAAAGATTAGCCTACCTAATTACCTTAATATCTAGTATTGAAGCAAAATTAATAATCCATTTAAAATCTAGAAGAATGAGACACATACCACCTAATTATGATAAAATTAGATTTAGATATCCACCAAGATATTATAAATATGGTTTAAAAGAATAAAGTGCAAAAATACAAAGAATTAAAACAAATTATCTCTGAAAAACATAAAGAATTAAAAATAAGAATAGAAAGACTACATTATAATATATTTGCCGGAATTAGTGAAAATTCAATAAATACACAAAAAGATGAAATATCAAAATTAGAATCACAAATAGACAGTTTAGAATATATATATCAACATGAACTATTCACAAAAATAATAACAAAGGAAGAATATTTAAGTGATGAAGGAACGGAACAAAAAATATTATTTGACAGTAACATATTTGATGAAATAAAAGGAAAAGAATTAGATTTAAGTGTAGAAAAAATATTTAAAATACCAACAATAAAAAATATTTTTACTAGGAAAAAGGACGAATATTATGTAGTATGCCAAAAGGAACATGTAATAGACTGCAGATATGCAAATGGTAAAACTAGTATACCACTAGTAACAAAAAGAATAATTAATAAAGAGATAAATGATATAAAAAGTAAAGGAGACGCAATAAAATATGTACACCTTGGAGGTACAAAGATATTAATAAAAGCATGTTTTAGAGAAGGAATAGATACACCAATAGAATTATATTTAGCAGATGATAGAATTATAAAACCTATAGAAAAAAGCATAATAACTACCATAAAAGGAAATCTAATATACCAAAAATATAAATTTATAATAAGTGCAAATTATCTCGTAGCGGTAACAGATAAGAATATAGATAAATCACTTGTATTATATTAAAAAATATCAGGAATAGAATTAACCTCAGGAAGTAAAATATTTACAGCAAGATGCAAAATTTTATATATATTAACAACAAAATATAAAATAATAGGAAAAAATAAGATTAACAAAATACGAATAGAAACTCCATTCGAACAAATTGTAAAAATAATAGATTATAATGATTATAACTATAGAGACATAGATATAGAAGAAAATTTAGAAATAGTAAATGATAGAATAAGTACAACGAAAAGAATAGCTGATGAAAAAACAGAATCATCAAGCTCATCAAAAAGAACAAGTTATGAAATAAATTCAACAAGTAATTTAAAACAATATTACATAACAGGAAAAATAAATGAAAAAGAATATTTAATACTTTTAAATACAGGACAAAAAGAAAATTATATAGCAAAATATCTAGTAAAAAATGAAGAAATTAAAACTGATAATGATATGTGCCCAGATCTACCAAGAAGTTTAATAAATAGTAAAAATATAATAGAAAAAGAAATAATAAGAAGAATTAGAAAAATAAAAATAGAATTTGAAGTAAAGGAAGAAATGCAAAAAACAGTTATAATATTAGGAATAAAATGGCTAGAACAAGTAAAACCATATAATATAGAACATACACAATTAACCTTAACATATAACAAAGAGAAATTATTCTTAAGAAGAGCCTTAACATAAAATGAAAATATATGTAATAATGAAGATAGTAGTAGAAGGATATTAGAGTAGATATTATACGTCCATGATATATACAGGAGCAGAAGCTAATTTATGTAGATATAATAGCTTACCAGAAAGTAAATGGGATAAATTAAAAACACCAATAATAGTTAAAGGATTTAATAATGAAGGAAGCTTAATTACTTATAAAACTAGGAATGTAAATATACAAGTATGGGATAAGATATTAACAATAGAAGAAATTTATAATTATGAACTAACATGAAAAGATATACTTTTAGGAATGCCGTTTTTAGATAAATTATACCCACATATAATAACTAGAACAGACTGGTGATTTACAACACCATGTAAACAGAAAGTAAGAGCAAAAAGAGTTAATAATAAAATAAGAAAGAAAACTGATTGGATAAAAGGAAGTGAAAAAATTACACAAAAGTTAGAAAATATAAAAAATACTGAAGATACAATAGAACTAGTAGTATTTTCGATAAATAAAACAGAAATAACTATATTTTCAATAAATAAGATAGAAATAATTAAGAAAAAATTAGAACAATTATATAGTGAAGATCCATTAAAAGGATGGGAAAAACATAAAACTACTATAAAAATTGAATTAATAGATAAAAATAGCATAATAACCCAGAAACCATTAACATATAATTTTGACGATTTAAAAGAATTTAAAATGCATATAGATGAATTATTAGAAAAACAATATATACAAAAAAGTAATAGTAAACATAATAGTCCAGCATTTATAGTAAATAAACATAGTGAACAAAAAAGGGGGAAAAGTAGAATGGTTATTGACTATAGAAATTTAAATGCAAAAACTATAACATATAATTATCCAATACCGAATAAGATATTAAAAATAAGGCAAATACAAGGATATAATTATTTTAGCAAATTCGATTGTAAATCAGGATTTTACCATTTAAAGTTAGAAGAAGAATCTAAATAATTAATCGCATTTACGGTACCACAAGGATTTTATGAATGGAACGTATTACCATTTGGATATAAAAATGCACCAGGTAGATATCAACATTTTATGGATAGTTATTTTAAACAATTATCTAATTGTATAGTATACATAGATGATATATTATTATATACAAAAACTAAAGAAGAACATTTAAAATTATTAGGATAGTTTACAGATATAATAGAAAAATCGGGAATAAGTCTAAGCGAAAAGAAAGCTGAAATTATGAAAAATCATATAGAATTTTTAGGAATACAAATAGATCAGAGTGGAGTAAAAATGCAACAACATATAGTACAAAAAATAATAAATTCGAAAGAAGAATTAGATACAAAAAAGAAATTACAATTATTTTTAGGATTAGTAAACCAAGTAAGAGAATATATTCCAAAATTAGCAGAAACTTTAAAACCACTACAAAAAAAATTAAAAAAGGATGTAGAATATAACTATAATGAAGAAGATAAAAAACAAGTTCAAAAAATAAAATTACTTTGTAAAGAATTACCAAAATTACAATTTCCATATGAAAATAGAAAATTTATATATATAGTAGAAGCAGATGCTAGTGAATATAGTTATGGAGGAGTACTTAAATATCGATATGAAGCAGAAAAATTAGAACACCATTGTAGATACTACTTAGGTACGTTCAATGAGACAGAAATAAAATAGGAAATAAATAGGAAAGAATTATGTTCATTATATAAATGTTTGTTAGCATTTGAGCCATATATTGTATATAACAAATTTATTGTACGAACAGATAATAAACAGGTACGCTGGTGGTTAACAAAGAAAATCCAAAATTCAGTTACAACAAAAGAGATTCAGAGACTAGTCTTGAATATATCAAATTTCACATTTATAATTGAACTAATCAGTACTAACAAAAATGTTATTGCAGATTACATATCAAGACAAAGTTACACAGACTGATATAATAGAAGAGATACTCAAGAAAAAATACTCAACACCCTAACTACGCTTTCAATGAAAGTGGACAGTATGGGTAATGAGATAGAAAAGCTAAAGACTAATGAAGATAAATTGAAGTCTATAGCTACAAATCAGCTAACTCAGCAGTGTGCAGAGCTATGTCGATAGAAAGACATTAAAGTTTCAGAGCTAGAAGGAGACGATGGGACACTCCATAAAACCCATAACGTTTATCAATCTACTCCTGCAAGTACAAGCAGAGGAGTTAGTAGACAAAGATATCAGAACATGAACATGAATAAGATATTTGAGAAACCATTTATACCAAAAACACAAAAAGACCCCTTGTTCATACCCCCACAAATTACCACATACCGAGATAGTCTGAACCAAGATAAAAAAGTTTACAACTATACAGCCCAAAAATACATAGAAAATATCTATCGAGTACAAAATTTCCTAAACCTTAACCCCAGAGCTACAAATATCAAAGAACCAAACACAAACTATATAACCCAAAAATTACAAGGATATAACAAGCTAATTGCACTACCCAAAACCAACCCAAACCTAGTGAAAACTTGTTTTGACTATGGATTATTAAATACCATATACACCCAAGATGGAGAAGAACTAACAGCTATGGAAGAATTACATAAAATATTCACCACCTACAAAAGGATAACAAAAGGAAATCTATTTTATATAAAGTGTTATACTGCACCAGCAGAGATATTATACGACGAAATAAAACTAGTTATACAAGTTGTAAAAATAGGACTAACCAGAGATATGTTCATACCGGAAGATATTACGCAGCAACCAGAGATACCCAGAATTGAGATACCTGATTTCTACTCAAATAAACAACTTATTGGAATAGCTACAATTATTCAAGAATTATCAAATAATTATACTAATGGCAACCCAATATGGAGCTATTATTCGTGAGACCATCATATGATATATTCAAATTCAAAAGAGCTACGACAAGTAGATATGAAAGATGTTAGGCAATGGATAATGGCATTACTTAACCCAGAAAAACAATCTACTGCAAGAGCAATTAAAAAAGGATTTATTTCAGGCGGATTATTGACAAGATATTATAAGATAATTGGACACAAATATCTAGACCATTAATGTTCAAGATGTAATGGAGAAGATAACATTATTCTAGAAGTACACCTAGAATAAAAATCAAGAAGATGGGCATGCCAGCTGGAAAGATAAGATAAGAAGCAATAATGGAGATATGGAAAAACAGCAGATACGACAAAGAGAAGATCTCAACGGAGTAATAGAAGACAAGATACTAAATTATTTACGTAAAATTGTTGTACAGAATTATTAGACTTTAGCCTTTTCATTTTAGCCTTCTAGCCTTTTTGACTTTTTTAAAGGCTATAGCATTAACTTTTTAGCCTTCTCGCCTTTTTGACATTTTTTAAAGGCTATGACACTTAGTTTTAGGATTTTTTTTAGAAAACGTGTAAAGACTTTGTAAAAAATTTTCATTCTATATATTTATTTATGATTATGAATAGCTAAATTCATAATTCCCAATAATCATGATATGATAAAATAAATTCATATTAGTTACGTTATAGTAGAATTATTCGAAGAATAATATGTTAAGAAGTTTATTAGCAAAGTGAAAACGGAGAAAAATCCCTAAGAACTATGCCATCCTAAAGGTGAAACCAATGAGGCAATAAGCCGTGGCGGGGAGTAGCCAGAATAGAGGCGCTGTTTAAGGGAAAAAGTATCCAAATTACCATGCTAATAGTGACCGAAGAACATGTTGTTTAAAAATAATCTAGTATATAGTAATCTAAGATGACCATATTTTGTTATGTACATGGTTGAAGGGAATATTTTGAAAATAGCAATTTTATGAAAATGAATAATTATTTATCTGATGTGATGGTAGATAAATTTAAAATACTCATTTTGTATGCACTTAAGGATATAAAAGTAGTAGATATAAGAAAAATCATATTAGACAAAGCATTTGGTAAATATTATATGACTAGAGTAAATTACATACCATACCTACCTAACTACTCTTACAAATACTTACCATGATAAATTACATAGAATTTTTGGAAAAAGATATGAGAAACATACAGTTAATAGAAAAACAGATGAAACTAAATTTAGACAAATACATGGAAACTAAAGAGATAAAATATATAGAATTTCTTAATAAAAATATGCAAGAACTACTAAGGCTAAAACAAACAACTACAAAATATTATAATAAAATATTTAATCAATTTTTTTTTTAAAAAATAGATCATCTTAAAGTCTTAATCTTATATATACTTAGAGATATAGAAATTATAGATATTAAGAGAATAATATTAGAAAAAGTAATAGACTATGAAATTGAAACCATAAATCGGATAAAACAGTTATACCTAGATAATTACCCAGAAGGATATTATTCAGATTAAGAGATGTTACAATATATTAGAAAAACTAGAGAAAATCAAGATAATCTAAATAAAGAAATTAATTATAGAAACCGAATTAGAAAAATAATGAAAAATCTAAAAGAAAAATTAATATGGATAGAAGAAACTTAAAAAATTTAGAAAAAAGTACATGTAATGGTTTATATAATTTAAAAACTTCGCTACGAGAAGAACAACACAAGATAATAAATAACATTGAAAATCTACAATTAGATATACATTACAGTATAATTAGAATAAATTATTATACAGAGATCTGTAACTCTACAATTACTACAGGATAAAATAATAAACCATACAAATTAATGAACACATCTTACGAAAAGAATAAATCATTAAAAAATATTGAAACAAAATTTAAGAAATATCCACGCATAAAGAAAAATAGATTCATCATACATATAATAAATCTATTTAATAAGACAGTTATCCGCCTAGGTACGCACCCCAAGAATAAAATGATAATATTATCCAGCAAGTTGTCCAATAGGACTAGATAATGGATTTGCAAATGAACTGGAACAACGTTCCTCCATGATACGACTAGTTAAAGCAGGTGTGGTTGACGTTAAAGGATAGAAGCTTGTTGGACGGAGTGGACTTCAACTCATTATGCAACCTAAAGGATGTTTGAGTTAAACAGTAATATGATTTTGCTTTATGTACTTAAAATAATGAGACAAATGACTTTAACTTATTTTTTTACTGTTTAAATGGGCTATGTAGAATATTTTTATTATGTCGGGGTCAAAACAAGGGTTTTATTATCACTAAATGATAGTAATAAAAGATCAGTGATGTAAAGTTTGATGCGTTTCGTTAATTACAAAACTTAATTAGTAAAGGAGAAATTATGCTTCTCAACTTTGAGACTTTGAATAAATATACTATTCGTTAAGAAAGTAACGCATATATACCATGTTGTCTAACAAATAATATATATTTACCCTTTTTGTTGGCTGACATATATTAACTAGATTAAAAAAATAATCCTAAAATTAATCTTTCTTTAATTTCAAAAGATCATCCATTCAAGTCTTCCAAGTCCTTTTATATTTTTGTTGGTTTTAAAATTTAAATCACCTATTTTATTTAGCCCTGCAGACCTGACCCAAATAAAAAGAAAATAGGTAAAATATATTCCTCGACTTTGATTTATTTGCTAAGATTGTCCATAATTATATTATGGGTCCAAACGTATCTCTACGATATCAAAGTATTCAAAAATACCCTTCATTTGAGATGGGTATTTCCAAATACTTATAACCTTCCCTGAAATTTGTTAAATTTGTGGAAAACACTAAACACCTAAAGCTAAAAAGGAAGAAAAATCTCACAACTTTATCTTCTCTTATGAAACTGAATTCTAAAGCAAATTATATTATGTTTTGATTTATGATATGCTCTATAAGTCTTGCGTTAGAGGCTAGACTTAGCTCAAGGACTTTTGAACAATAAGTTACAAGTTGCACTTTCATATCGTGTCTTGATTTATGAGATATTTTATATATAAATCAAGGACTTTCAAACAACAAGTTATGCACTTGGGTAAGAGTTGACAATACCGCACACTGTGTCTTGATTTATGACTATAACTCTTGTCTTAGAGACACGACTTAGTCCAAGGACTTTCAAGTAACAAGTTACGCCCCATGGGCTAGAGTTGAGACTAACACATAGTATCTTAATTTATGAGATATTCTATAACTTTTGTCTTAGAGGCATGACTTTACCCACAAGTTACTCTTCATGAACAAGAATTGACACTGCCGCTTTGTGTCTTGATTATGTGATGCTCTATTAATCTTGCCTCTAAGACAAGACTTAACGATTTGTATTGGCGTGCTATGTCCCCTCTCACTAATTTCCTGGTTTTATGCTTGTATGGAAGCTTCCGATCAATCACTTAAATATGTTGCTTATTTCGGCATTTATCTTATGTATTTCTCTGCTTAACAATTATCACTAGATTATCTCTCGAATCTGACCCAATAGGATAAGGAACAAGTTTAATTGCCTTAATTCGTGTTATTTTCTTTCTTTGTACTTTATTTAACATGTAATAAGTCTTTTATCACGTCTAAGTTCCGGTGTTTTCTATCTTCGTCTTCTTCTTCTTTGCTATAGTGTATTGTCGATATACTTAATTAATTAAGGATGTGAGGAATAGGTTGACACATTATAAATATTTCTCTCATCTCATATAAAAAAATGGTCGTACCAAATTAAATACATCCACAATCTCCGCCCACTTTATTTGTCAAGTTTAAAAAATAAAGCGATAAATTAATCACAGTTTCTAATCATCTCTTGCAAAGCTTGTATGTTTGTGTTAGAATTGGCGAAAGAATATTGTTGATCTATCTAAACCACGAATTTTTGTTGGTATTGTTAATTTACGCCTTACGGGCACAAAAATTTGTATGTTTCTATACAAAACTCAACACTAAGTTCAAGAATATCTTTCAAGAACTACAATGAAGTTCAACAACTTCAACACAATTTCAAATGAACTATTAAAATGAAGTGTTTATTAACTTTTAAGAAATAAAGATGAAGAAGAAATATTTGAACCAAATCCGTCTACTTCACGGTGTGTCCTTAAGGAATTTATTTCCCTTGAGTACCGAGGTTATGGAGTCTTTTCTCCTAGGCTAAAATGGTTCACTTTTTGAAAGTAGCGGTACCTCAAACTTTAAGAAACTTCAAATGCACTCAACCATTTGATGATCACAATACTTCAGTTGTGCCCAATCTATGCTGGACCTGCGGCCGCAGGTGACGTTTGGCGCTAACCAGTGGCTTCTGCACTTATGCCAGGCAAAGCCTATTTGTGCCAAATCCATTATTTCAAAAATCTGAATCCGAAGACAAAGCCGAGCTGAGCGAGCTACACCGATGATGATACAAGGCTTCTCTTGGTTCTTGCCTAACTATCCACATGAAGGAATGTTTCTTAATACAAATACAAGAAAGTTTCTTTCTCTCACCAATGTGGGAGAACTTGACTTTCTTAATTGATACTTCACTTTTTCTCCAATTTATTCCCTCCATTTTCCATTCATAAATAACCTTAGAACCAAATAATCCCCCACATGAATGAGGAATGACTATTTTGTCAAAAAATTTACGGACAAGTATATGATCAACAAGCAAAGACTGATTCCATATGGATAAGTGGGTTTTCCTTTGAACTTTCTGCAGTGAACATGCATCAGATGTACTCGCTTAATTGGTATATTTTATATTTTTGAACTGTTGAAATTTAATGTACATTTAGACAAAACATGTCATATAACCAGCCTTTTACCATTTATAGTTCTCAAGGTTTTATTCATTTTAGCCATGAACACATCCTGGTTTCATAAGAGCATAGAAAATAGGCCTTTACTATCATTCTCCTTAAAGTGGCTTCCACATTACTCTCACATAGGTGATTCCTAAATGTTTAATCCTATAGATCAAACTATTTGGTTAAATCTACGAAACTTAGAAACTATTAAAAAACTTCATACCATAATCCTTATCCTTGTTTTCTGAACATTGTTTTTATCATGAGAATGGTTGAATATATTGACAATGTTGAACCATCAGTCACAACTTTGTTTGATCTCCTTGAACCTAGTTCTTGGAATCTCCAGTCTTCTAGGTAGAGTTGTCGCCATGTTAACTTGTCCTAGGTCGAAAACCCATTCCTTTTGATGTTCTCTCAACTCCCTCACTAGATAGATATTTTGTAAGTGGATTCCACTTATTATCCTTTAACTTCATTGTAACGCCCCGAGTCTATACCCTGGATACTACACGGTGCTTACGATCCCAAAGGACCATAAGCTAACCCATGACTGATATCTGCTGTGAGCACTAAATAATCACATGGAAATAATAATAATAATATTAATAATACTAAAAAAATGCAGAAATTAGGATGAAGTTACCATAAGGTCCACAACTGAAACAAATACTAAATACTGATAAATGAATACCGAAAACTGAATATCTATCTGAAATACTCTAATATGAAAGCCTCTAACTATCTGAATATGGATTTGATGGGAAAAGCCCCCAACTAACTCTTTCTACTAAATGTTTTGAGCTACTAAAATATTGAAAGATAATATCATCCTCGAACTATGAGGACTCACCACTAAATTACTGTTGATAATCCGGGATGCTAAGTACGGTCAGGAGCCCGTGCATCTGAACCTATGATATAAGACATCATAGCGCAAAAGAAAAGTATGTGTCAGTACTTTGAATATACTGGTATGCTAAGTAAGGTAGGTTGATATGCATGGGTTCATATGCATGAACAGTAACTGGCTGAGTAACATGATTGTAACTGAATGAGAGTACATGCATGAATACGTAAACTGTAAATGAGGTCATAATAATACTGAATACTAATTTATGAATACTGATTAACTGATATTTGAGTTTATTGATACTATATTATTGATAGTTGAATGACTATTTCTGACAGTCCTAATTTTGAAGAACTGATATGGGTTCTACACTGAACTGGGTGACTGTATCTGACAGTCCTGATTCTGTAGAACTGAACTGAGTTCTGGACTGAGACTGAAACTAAAACTAAAACTATAGGAGGTAGTCATCTAACCAAAATGCCCTTCTCTGAATGGTTTGGGGTCCAACCTGTAACCCTAGTTGGAAGGGTGTCAGTACTGTACCATGGGTACTAAAACTAGCTATGTGGATCCACTATACTTATTTACTGTATTTTCCCAAAGGACTATGGGTGTCAAAATTGAACTGATGGATGACCCCTGCGAGAAATTTAAGCCTAAACTAATGGGTGAATTCTCATATCCTATGCTAGCTACGTAGTTCTGGAGTATAGGGACTGCTACTAACGACTCTGCGTATCTAACGGGGAAGCCGTTATCCCTGTACTCACTTGGTGCTGAATCTTACACCCAACTAAATAGATACTGAACTAATTTCTATACTGCACTAGGCTTGACTGAACTTTTACTGATCGTGCTGTCTAACTGAACTAAACTGGTTTCCATTAACTGACGGAATGCTACTGAGTTCTGTTAGCTAACTGTATTTACTTAAGGTCTAAACTGAATATTGAACTGAGACTATGACTGGGTACTGAGTGCTACTGTTCATGACACTACCAAGACCATTCTATAACTATTGTAGCTTTAAGTAAACAACTAGATTTTTGGGTATTGAATACCCTCAGGACTCGATAGCATGAAAAGTAAAGCATACCATAACTTGAAAAGAATAACCATGTGCACTTGTTTCTAACTCATTTATGGAGACATTTCATAAAGCACTTGTAAGATATGAAGTTGCACATAAGCTAGCATGACATGATTTTTCCCTTTTAGTTCATATGAGCAATTCATCAAGCACTTAGGGAAACATAATCTATACACATGATACTAAGCAACATGTAGGCATCATAATTTCCAGTCCCAATTTACAAATTCAAGGGTTCAACATGAATTCACATGATACTACATACGTGATAAATAATTTCACATGATACTTGTAATAAACCATGGATTAAAATCCAAATAACATCAAAATCAAGAATACATTCATAATCCAACATGGAATTCATAAAATCATTTAACTTATAGTTTAAAAGAGTTTCTTGAACTCCAAGGGTGGAAGTAAACCCTTTGATGAACACTTCACATACCTTGAGTCTTGAATTAGTGAAGATTGATGGTGCTTCCTTGAAGTTTGAATCTTGAATTGTAAGCCCTAGGGTTTTGTTCTTAAGTAATTTGAGAATAGAGAATGGATTTTGACTCTAAAGTGGCTTAATTTAATGTTTTGGGGGCTGATATAAGGTGGAAAAATACCCATTCACCTCTTTATATGCGGGCTTCTAATGACTGAAAATATGCCCAGTGACACGCAGCCTGATGTACTACGTCAATGGGATTGACTCTATGGCCGATGCGCTGTGTCGAGTCTACATCGGCTTACTGGAATTTGACATTAGGAGCTGGGAAAAATATTTATCAACATGATAGGTGATGTGGTACATCGAGGTCACATTGATCCACTGGATTGGACTTTCAAACGTGCCTCAAACAATGTTTGAAAACACCAAAACTCGCCCGTGAACGCCTACTGACATTCCTGATCATGAATCAACATAAAGATCGATATTTTAAGGTCATAAGGGTCATGAAATAAGATTGCCAACTTATGAAGCCTAAAATACTTCTAAGTATAAAAACTTTGCTAAAATTTCTAAGTCTGGGACCCCTTTTCTAGCATTAACAGACTGAATTAAGCTTATGATTTTATGGGGTCTTACATTCATAGAGTCAACAGTGATAATTCCAGTAGAAAGTAGTTATCTAATGGTATTATTTCTCCATCTTATATAACGAAATTTACCATTGTACATTATGCTCCCTGCCCTACCTATCAACACTTGACTATCATAGTGTATACATACTGGTGCCAAAGGTTTGGGAAAATAAGAAATATCTTCCAAGAAATTTTGAAGCCATTCAGATTCTTTATTGGCTTTATCTAACGCGATAAATTTAGATTCCTTTGCAAAGCGGGTAATGTATGTCTATTTGGATGATTTATAAGAGGATGCTCCTCCAACTAAAGTAAATTATATCCACCCGCGGATTTTACTTCATTCGATCTGATGATCCAATTTGCATCACTATATCCTTCGTTTACTACTAGATATGTATTATAATGTAAAGAACATTCTTTAATATATTTTAGATATCCCATAACTCTTTTCATTTCCATCCAATGAGTTTGATTGGGATTATTCGTGTACCAACTCAATTTATTAATATCACATGTTATATCTGGTCACGTATAATTCATGATATACATCAAACTTTCCAACACTCTTGTGTAGTCTAACTGTGAGTTACTTTCACCTTCATTCTTTTGAAATTAAAAGCTCACATCTAATGGAGTCTTGGCAATACAAAAATCCAAATACTTGAATTTGTTAAGTACCTTTTCATTATAATGATACTGTGACAATGCCAAACCTTATGGAGTTTTGTGGATTCTTATCCCTAAGATAACATCTGCAACTCCAAGTTCTTTCACATTAACTTTCTCTAAAATATTCATTTCGTAGTATTTATGTCAGAAATGTCTCTACTGATGATCAACATATCATCCACATTGAAACAAATAATGACCTTGTGATTTGGAATGTCTTTAATGTAAACAAATTTATGACATCCATTTATCTTGAAGTCTTTTGCCAACATGGTTTGGTCAAACTTTGCATTCTACTATTTCAGTGTTTGTTTTAGTCCATAAAATGACTTAACAAGTTTGTACACTTTTTTTTCTTTACCAAGAACTACAAAACCCTCGGGTTTTTCTAGGTAAATTTCTTCTTTCAATTCTCCATTTCAAATTGTTTTTCTTATATTCATTTGATGGATTTCAAGATCATATACTTCCGGTCAGGAAACTAACATCCTTATGGATGTTTGTCCCTTTACAGGAGAGTATATATCAAAATAATCAAGGCCTTTTTTTGTTTAAAGGCTTTCACTACAAGTCTTTCCTTGTAATTGTTAATAATACCATCAATATTTATTTTCCTTTTGAAGATCTATTTAGAACCTAATGGTTTATTTTTTGGCGGAAGATCAACCAACTCCCAAGTTATAACGCCCGAAATCTGGTACCCAGAATGCTACACGGTGCTTATGACCCCAAAGGACCACAAGCTAACCCATGATTGATATCTATAACTAAGCACTGCATAATATACTATGAAAATGCGGAAAAAGGTTGAAAGACCATAAGGTTCAAATATCTAATAAAACATAACATCTGAAAAATATGGTATATCAAAACCAAAACGACTGAAATAACTATCTGAACATGCTATAGTCTGGAATCCTCTAAAACTAACTGAGTAAGGATTTGATGGGACATGTCCCCAACTAACTCCAACTGCTAAAATAAACTAAGTATTGAAAGAATGAAAGAATCAAATAATAACATCCTTGAATGATGAGGACTCACTACTGGTTTGACTGCTGAAACTGGAATGCTATTGATGCTCTGGAGCTCGTGCTTTTGAACCTATGGTACAAAACACCATAACAGAAATGCATCAGTATGATTAAATGTACTAGTATACAAGTGAGGTAGGCTGAATACAAGGGTAAATATGTATGAACAATACTAACTGATTGAATAACACAAACATGAGAATACATGCATGAATACGTGAACTGTAACTGAGATCATGACATCACTAAATCTAAAGAAAGATAACATAAGTTGTTGTGTAACTGATATACTATTATCTGAATGACTGTGTCTGATAGTCCTATTTCTGATAGAACTAGCTGTGTTTCGTACTAAACTGGGTGACTATAGCTGATAGTTCTGAATTCTGTAGAACTATCTAAGTTCTATTACTAAGACTGAGACTATAAATGCGGGAAGTAATCATTTAACCGACATTCCCTAATATGCTATTATAGCTGAGTTGGGGTCCAATATATAACCCCAATTTGAAGGGTGTCAATACCGCGCCATTGGTAAGGATAAGATGTGAGTAATCCCTCATGTAATAGGTACCGTAAGTAAAACGGTGGGACCCTCATATAATAATTTAAGACATCTCATCTACCCTCAACTAGCAGGTTTGATGTCTCAACCTATGCTGGCTACGTAGTTTTGGAGAGAAAGGATTGCTTCTAAGAATCACACTCTCTAATAACAAGTGAGTTCCCATCCATGGGCTCACTCGGTGTTGAATCCTACTTCCATCTGAATAGGAACTGAACATGATTTACTAAACTAAACTTTACTGCGTTCATTGAGTTATGTTGACTGACAGAATATTACTAAGATCTGATAACTGACTGAGATTACTGAGTTTTCCTAAGTCATGTGACTGACTGAATTACTGACTGAGAATACTACTGATTATGGCATGATTGAGATTATTACGAAACTAAAACTGGCTCTAGGCACACAACTAAATTGTCGGGTACAAGTACCCCTAGGACTTGATAGCATGAAATTGATAAGACATGACACTTCTTGACACATGACCATAGTTAACAATTCATAGTACAATCATTGGAGATTTTCATGAAGTATTCACATGCTATAAGCTTACACATAAATAGAAATGCATGTAAACATATCATAATTTCATAAGCCTAATCTCATGAGCATTACATCAATCCATTACAAATCATAACAATAACGTGGGAGTCATATCAAACATAAGGGAGAAACATGGATTTATCAATTTTGGTCACAAATGAGTCATAAGGCATAATTTCTATTCTCTTAGGCATTTTATCAAACACCTTGCATGCATATCTTTAGGCTTAAGCATGAATATTGAAATAATACTTCACGACAATATTTTACACTACCAATGTAAGAATTTCAACCACATACTAACATATTTTCATGATAGTCATTAAAGACTTCAACTTGGAAATCAAACAACAACATAAACATGGATATAATTCAATTCATACCATGGAATCTATAGTTTATATTTCAAATAGAGTTTCTTGAGCTTCATGGGTGAAAGGAACCCATGAATCAACACTTGACATACTTGGGTAGATGATTTCTTGAAAAATGGTGAAGGAAAGCTTGAATGCTTGCCTTGGGATTAGACACCTAGAGTTTCTTGTTCTTGGGGATTGATCTTTAAGAGAAACCCTAATTTGGTATTACGGATAAATAAAGAAGTTATGAGCTCTGGTTTGGTATATTAGAGGTCAAAACAGGTTGAAAAAGACCCAAATACCCTTTTAAAAATGGCTTAAAATTGTTGTCGGAAGTAGTGATGGTTTGATCGATGGCCCGTCGCTAGCTCGATGGTTCGGCAGTCCATCCCGTCATACTTGGCCAAAACCTGAACTTCCTACCACGTCTGCGATGGGTTGGGATGATGGTCCATCACTAGCTCGATAGTCCACCATCGCACTTGGACAGGATATAGGATCACTGCATTAGGCATGACAGCTTGGGCAATGGTCCATCACTAGCTCGACGGTCCGTCGGCCTGACCATCGCTTCTGGGCGGTTCCGATAGTTCTCTGTAAAACGTCCATAACTTTTTACTCTGATACCGTATTTGGACGAAATTGGTATCGTTGGAAAACTAATTCAATTTCACACATGATAAAAAGTCAAAATTAGGGAAATTCTATTTGATTTAAACATTAACCATTTAGGAATTCATCACTAACTCTTCTAGAGACTAGATTTGACTTAAAAAAAATTTGGGGTATTACACAAGTGTAGTTGCTCAAAACTGAATCTATCTCACTATTGAATACCTCTGTTCAAATGGATGAGTCTGAAGACGACATCACTTTTTTTAATGTTTGAGGCTCATTTTCTAGGAGAAACATTACAAAATCTTGTCCAAAGAAAGATGATGTTCATTGACATGTACTACGCCTTAGATTCTCATCATTGAGTGGACTCTGACTTGGTTCATCTGGAGGTAGTTTAGACTCTTCACTAGACTACTCGTGTCTAGTTTTACATGGATAAATGCATTCAAAGAACTCAACATTATCTGATTTAATGATTACATTTTATTGATATACGGATGTTCGAACTTATGAACTAAAAATCGACATGTTTTACTGCTTTTAGCATATCCAATAAAATACAGTCCACAATCTTAGGTTCTACTTTTACTCTTTTAGGCATAGGAACTTGGACTTTCACTAGACACTTCCATATTTTTAAATATTTCAAGTTGAGTTTCCTTTCATACTATTTTTCATATGGAATTGAAAGTGTCTTACTTTGGTGAACTCTATTGAGTATTTGGTTAGCTGTAAGGATAGCTTTCCCTCACAAGTTTTGCGGTAAACAAGAACTTATGAGTAAGACATTCATCATTTCCTTTAATGTTCGATTCTTTATTTCTACAATACCATTTTATTGAAGTGAATACGGGGAAGTAATTTGATGGATAATTCCATTTTCTACATATATCTCCGCAAAAGGAGATTCATATTCTCCATTCCTATCACTTCTTATTATTTTGATCTTTTTCTCTAACTTATTTTCAACTTCTATTTTGTATTGCCTAAGAGTGTCTACTGCTTCATCCTTATTAATCAGAAAATAAACATAACAATACCATGTCTAATTATCAATAAAAGATAAAATACTTTTTCCCACCACGAGATAGCGTTGACTTCATATAAAAAAATGTCTGTGTGGATTAAGTCTAAGGGATTGGAATTCCTTTCAATGAAATTATACAAATTTTTAGCATACTTTTTTCCCATACACGTTTGACTCTTTTATTTATTGCACACAAAGTTTGACAAAATTTCTACGTTAATCAGTTTTCGCAAAATTTTGTAATTGACATGTCCTAAACGTTCATGCCACAATTCATTTGACTCAAGGAAGTAAGAAGAATTAGTTCTTTTATTGATATCAACAGTAAATACATTAATCTTAAACAAGCCCTTAGTGAGGTAGCCTTTTCCTAAATACATTTCTCCTTTTCTAATTACAACCTTGTCAAAAACAAATGCACATTTAAATCCATTTTCGGTTAGAAATAATATAAAATCCAAGTTCTTTCTCAACTCCGGTATATGACGGACGTTTTTAGGTGTCAACACTCTGCCTGATGTAATCTTTAAGAATTTTTTTCTCATTCATTCAACCTTTACTATTGTGGAGTTAGCCATTTAAATATTCTCCTCATCTTAATCCAGAGCATATGAAGCAACCAACTCCTTCTTGGCACAAACATGATGGATGGCATCAAAATCAACCCACCACTCTCTAGGATTACCCACCAAGTTGCATTCTGAAAGCATGGTGCATGGATTATCTACTTCATTTTTAGATTCTCCTTTTTGGATTGATCATTCTTCTTCACTTTCGTAGGGACCCAACAATCTATGGACTTATGGCCAGCCTTGCCACAATTAAAGTAATTCCCTTTGAATTGCTTCTTTGAACGGTTGCTTTGTTGTCCAGATGCTTTCTTTTATTTTTTTGAGTTATTAGGGTCATAGTCACAATGTTATCTCCCCTGATTGAAGAATTACCTTTTGAAATCTTCTTGGTTGCTTTGTTACCTTTATCAATACGTAGCGTCACAATAAGGTCTTCGGCTGACATCTCCTTCCTTTTATGCTTCAAGTAGTTTTAAAATCCTTCCATAAAGGTGGCAATTTTTCTATTATAGCTGCTATCTGGAAAGTTTCATTCACAATCATACCTATATCAAAGGTCATTTAAATATTAAGAAAACACTTAACATGATCAAATAAGGTATTTACTATACTCATACCCTTTGTTAGGAGATCATGAATGATTACTTGTAGTTCTTGCACTTGAGAGATGATATTCTTACTGTCAATTATCTTGAAGTCAAGAAATTTCGCATCCTCAGTCTTATGTTTTTGTTCTAAAGCATCCCACAACTCTTTTTAGGTTTGTATACCTCTATATGATATTCTCAACTTATATGTCAATTTAAGTGAAAGACAATCGTTGTCAATATAATTACCTAACAAGAGTCAGGGTCGAATCCATGAGAAATAATATGAGTGGCGATTGAGTAAGTTTGAAATAAAAGTTACTTGCTAAGTTCAAACCTATGGTACAAAATGGTTTAGGGGTTTTGAAATATCTTTTAACATATGAACAATTCTTGGGCTTCTAAGGTACTAATTCGCGACTAAGAATAATTAAAGCGTAAATAATTACGAACGGATCTTGGGGTTATGTTTTCCTATGGGAAACCTATGCATGAGAGCATGAAGATTAGTGCAAATTCTAATAGACGATGATGTGGTAGGCTAGGTTTAAAGTCTTTGAGGCTAGTTTTTCAACAAAACCTCAAGGATATCATTCATTAACCCTTTCGAGTACCTAATGAGTGTGTTAATTAAAACCACCCAAAACCTCAATTGGGCAACCCTATTTCTAGAATGGTACCCAAGGTATAGTCAATCTCATAATTTCCCTTATTTATAACATAGCAAAAAAATTAGCCAACCATGACATTAATTGTCTACTATTGCCTTGTTTTCTGCATCCCCCTTTCAAGGATGATTTAGGTTCCTAAAATTCACTTAAACCCCTATTTCAAGGATAGTTTGAGCTTTCAAGAGTCTGGGATTTTCACTCATCAAACCCATTTGGGTATTTGGGGCCTTCACCCATAAATTCCAACCTATTTAATCAAGCAAGAGAAGAACTAATCATCAACAAACTAGAATCTACACAAATATATCACAACCCACACGCATTTGCACCCTAATCAAACATAACCCCAAGAGATAGATCCAACAAATAATAATGATAATAAATACAAATAAACTAATATTTACATCAAAGTTATCCATAAGAAAATAAAGTAATGGCAAACCACAATTTAGAAACCAATGAATCTTGAATGGTGATGCCAAATCTGCACTTAAAAGTCACACAAATGTCTTCTTAGTTAAAGATTAGTACAAGTTTAGCTCCAAGCTCCAAGAAAATTATAAAAACCCTAAACTAAGGATGGGGAGTAGGGTTGTAGATTGATAGATAAAAATATGCCATAGAATGAAGGGATTTTGACGCTTAAATTGGATTTGGGGTCAGCTGGCCAAAATAACGTTTCTGCCCTTAGGCCATTTTCCACCCTCACGTGATCGAAGAGATTGAAGTGATCACACTCACTGCAATTGCGGTTTGTCCATTGTGATCACAGTTGGTTGACTAGCTTGACTTAGCACGATCACGTGATGACACCCCCGATCGCGATAATTGAGGGATAGATCTTGATCCTGCTTCAGTTTGTCCAGTTCTTGCACTTCAATTCACTTTTTGATCCTTTTCTACTCAAGTTTGATTCTTTTCTTATTAGCATTTGTACACCCGCAAAACATGGGAATTAGTACATTTAATCACAAATATGTCTCACTTTTACATTCAAATTATAGTAGTGTGCATGAATATTTAGTGAAAATAAGTGGTTAATTCACCCCTCATCAGCACCCCAACTTAAAGCCTTGCTTGTCCTAAAACAACACTACCTATAACCATGAGACAATGCAGTTTTATGCCCAAATTAGATGACCCAAATGATCATGATGACTTCAACTTGATTATTACCACAAATAGCTGTCCAAACTTGGGCAAGACTATTTTAACGACACCCCTTAACATAACATGTAATTTTTAAGTATGCAAAATACTTCAAAGATCAATTATGCAATAATCACTAATACTCAAGAAATGACTCCTCTTTGACCTCAACAACATTATACTCCTTTTTCCTCATTTTTTGGGAGATGACAAAATCACCCACCTCAACTTGTTTACATGCCACCTTACAAGAAGGAAAATTCTACACACCAAGTCATCAAATATGCAATAAGGAATTTAGGTACAAAACTCTCTCTCTCTCTCAAGAACTCTCGATGTTAACAAGTACCATGCCATAGGCTTGCCCCTATTTTCAATCTCCACTACAATGAATGCACTTATTTGGAGATCTCAAAGGACTTTTTAAGCTTATAAGGTAGGTTCGAAGTAGTGTAGGATATTATTTGGAACAAAGCGACTATACCCTCCTTGAATATCCACATTATACCTTTTTTTTATCTAACTTTTGACCAGGGGCCACTTATATTATTTTCACTTTTTGAGAACGTGCCTACTTTTACTATCTTGATTCACCCATATTTTGGAAAGCATCTTATTTTTGCCTCTTTTCCTTGTGCATTTCATACTTTTCATTCCTTTCTTGGTCCCTTCTTTTTTCCTATTCATTTGTTCTCAAAATTTAGCTCCTAAGCACTAACTTACATTCTCGTGGCCCGATGTTATCTCTTCCAATCTTAACCACCCCCAACTTAGACTTTTAACGTCAATTTTTATTTTTAAGTCCAAGGAGGATAGGGTTAAAAAGAGGGATACGAATTTAAGGTCTCACGACTGTAATTTGTTTGCCAAAGAAAGGTCCAACAACTCAAAGTGGGTGACCAGGGGTAACATCTATGTACATGTAGACGTTTTAGGCTAAAGTGGATTGTCAATGTCGCAAAAATGGCCTAAGATCATCTCCTTGACAAAATACAATCAAAACTAGCCTTGAGAGACTAATGGGGCAAGTTCTAGATGGTAAAAGTGCATATGAGATTTAGAGAAATAAGCTCACCACACATGGAATGCAAACTCGCTAAGGAGGCTCAATTAACCCTCTCGGTAGAGACAAAAATAGAGTATCTACCATTTTTTACAAATCAAAAGTTTGGAGTCACAAAAAGAGAAAAATAATTGTTCTAATGTCACTCACGTCCATGCCCTTAATTTTTGAAAAATTTTGAATAGAGGGGGTGTTCGCTTTGCATTTGCACTATGCATAAGTTTCTAACCATGGAAACAACCCAAGTCTTGGTCTCACAGTTTCGTTTCATATGGGCGAACCAACAATATGGATACTCAGACTTCTCCAATGGTATGCATGTAATCCCAAATCCACAATGCCACAGGTACTCAGACTTCCTTTGTATTTTGGATCTCGATGTTGTGGGTACTCAGACTTCCCCTGCATTCATGGTTCAAAACCTAGGCACGATTCTTCTCCCTTAAGAATGACGTCACTAAATCTATCATAGGAAAAGGATCGTCCAACATTATTATTAAAAGAAATAGACAACTACAAATGAAAACAATCATTTCACAAAATTGTGATGCTTAGAGTAAACTAAGTTCAAGTATTGCAAACCTATGAATACACACAAGGTTAGGGCCACATCCCCAACTGTATGACTTGTAGTGACCTTACTATATAACACAAAAGCATAAGAGAGGTTAAAGGGTACTCTTAAACCGTAATGACAACAAAGGTACAGGTTGGAGAGACTTTCGTGATCACGGCATATATGCCATGATCGCAGTATGGTGATCGCGATCCTCAGACCACGATCGCGGTACCTAAGGCATTTTGCTCCCTTGTTTTGCTCTTTTTCTAAAGGGTTGCCATACTTCTGAAACTTGTATTTCCCTTGTTTATGGGTTCCAATCCTATCCAAAGCACCTACAAAACATTAAAATTATTTGACTTATTCAAAAGCATATGAAGTAAATATGAAATCATAGGTTGCCTCCCATCAAGAACATGATTTAACGTTGTGGCACAATGCCTCTTTAACCATCATTTATGTCTTCACTTAGAGGATTTGAATTTTATACCCAATTTTTGATCAATGCATCTTTTAGAGACATTAGGAAAATGCAAGGGCATGATGAAATATGTTCTATCATGCCACTTCGAAGATTTGAACGTTTTCCCCAATTTTGTGTCAAATTTTTAAGTAGGCTCACTGGGTAATGTGGGAATAGACTGCTAGTTGAACATTGGAAATTAAGCTCCTTGTCCTTCAAGTACGGGGCTTCCTTTTTCCCTATAGGAATGAAGAACTCCAAAATATAGGAATTTTGCTCCTCATTTACAAAATTCATCATTCACTTTAGTGGTTCGATTTTCATCACATCCACCAAGAATAATGTTGAAAAGTGGTTTGAGTGAGGTTTTTTACTTAAGTTTGGAGTAGCATCCTATTGGCATCCTCACCCCAAAATGGACTAGAGTCTTCATAAGAAATTTTCTTGGATTCTTCATTTGACTCTAGCACCATTTCCTTTATTCTGGCTTCTTCTTCCTTATATGACTCGGTTGATTGGGAAGTCACCGAGGAGTCTTCATTACCAAGCTCATCATCATAGCTAGGTTTCTCTTCTTGATGAAATTCCTCTTGGGAAATAGGCAAGGTTGTGATAGTTTCAAGCTTTTTGTCTTTACCAATTTCCTTCATCTTGGCACTTGCCTATCCTAATACCTCTTAATGCATGTTTTCTATATTCTCCCCCATTGTATCTACCTGATCCAAAATATCTAGAAGACTTCAGTCAAATCTATTAGATTAAGTATGTTGCTTCTCCTTCTTCTCTTCATAAGACCTGTTATGCTCATACGAAGCACTAACAAACCGATTAGCATAATAGAGGGAGGGGGCATTTGGACAATCACTCCAATGTCCATCTTGACCACTACATAAAGAACACCTGTAATCCCTATAGGATCGAGATGGTGGATTCATCTCTCTCCGAGGAGCATAGTCACTATCTCTCATGAAGTGTGGTACGTCATAATATGGACATGGATCATTAAGACAGGACTTCCAACTACCAACATCATATTTGTTGGAAGATTCCATGGACAAAGGAAAAATAAAATAAAAATATATGTAAAAAACAAAATCACAAGCAAATATTTACAATCTTGAATTCAAGCAAGTAAGCTAAAATTTCAAACTAACTCAATAGACCAAATTGTTCTCCGGTAATGGCGCCATTTTTGATAACGCTTAACTTACACGTCAATTTAAGTGCAAGGTGGTCATTGTTAATATAAGTACCCAACAAGATTCGAGGTCGAATCCACGAGAAACAATATGAGTGACGATTGAGTAGGTTCAAAATAAAAGTTACTTGCGAAGTTCAAACCTATGGTACAAAATGGTTTTGGTGTTTTGAAATTGCTTTTAACATATAAACAATTCTTGGGATTCTAAGGGACTAATTCGAGACTAAGAATAATTAGAGTGTAAATAATTATGAACAGATCTTGGGATTATGTTTTCCTAGGGGGAACCTATGCATGCGAGAATGAATATTTAGTGCAAATTCTAATAGACAATGATATGGTAGTCTAGGTTTAAAGTCTTTGAGGCTAGTTTTTTAACAAAACCTCAAGGATGTCACTCATCTAGCCTTTCGAGTACCTAACGAGTGTGTTAATTAAAACCACCCAAAACCTCAATTGGGCACCTCTATTTCTAGGGTGGCACCCAAGGTATAGTCAATCTCATAATCGCCTTTATTTCTAACATAGAAAAAAAATTAGCCAACTATTCCATTAATTATCTACTATTTCCTTGGTTTGTACATCCCCCTGTCAACGATGATGTAGGTTCCTAAAATTCACCTAAACCCCGCTTTCAACGATAGTTTGAGCCTTCTAGAGTTTGGGATTTTCACCCATCAAACCCCTTTGGGTATTTGGGGCTTTCACCCACAAATTCCAATGAATTTAATCATACAATGTAAGAACCAATCATTAACAAACTATAATCTACACAAGTACATCACAACCCAGACATATTTACACCCTAATCAAGCATTATCCTAAGAGGTAGATCTAGAAAATCATAATGAAACTAAACAGAAATAAACTAATATTTACATCAAAGTTATCCATAAGAAAATAAAGAGCTGGAAAACTACACTTTAGGATCCAATGAATCCTTAATAGGTGATGCCAAATCTACCCATAAAAGTCACTCTAATTTCTTCTTATATAAAGATTAGTACAAGTTTAGCTCCAAGCTCCAATCTCCAACAAAATTGCAAAAAACCTAAACTAAGGATGGGAAATAGGGTTGTGGATTGATAGAAAAAAGTATGCCATAGAATGAAGGGATTTTGAGTCTTAAATTGGATTTGGGGTCGGCTGATCAAAATAATGTTTCTTCCCTTAGACCATTTTTTGCCCTCACGCGATCGCGAGAGATTGATCGCGATCGCACTCACTGTGATCGTGGTTAATCCATTGCTATCACAGTTGAATAGCTTGACTCAGTGCGATCGTAATAATTGAGGGCTAGATCCTGATCCTACTTCAGCTTGTCCAACTCTTGCAGTTCAATTCCTTTTTTGATCCTTTGCTGCACAAGTTTGCTTCTTTTTTTCTCAGCACTTATACACCTACAAAATATTTGAATTAGTACATTCAAACCCAAATATGTTTCACTTTTACATTCAAATCATAGTAGTGTGCATGAATATTTAGTAAAAATGAGTTGTTAATTTACCCCTCATCATTATACATATTGTACAGGCCGTCTTGGAGGCAATTCAGTATATAATTCTTGCATAAGAAGTCTTAATATTTCCATACCTCCATTACAATAATCAGTCCTTGTCCGATGTCTCTTTAGGAAATTCTGAAGCATTTTCAAAAATAAATCTTTGAAGGCTTAGAGTCGTCAAATAAAAGAACATCTTTTGCTTCCAACATTTAAAATCAACACCCAAAAATCTTTTGGGTTTCTTTGCAGGTGCCATTGCGGGCGTCGCATTTGTATGGCTTGTCGTAGCAACAGTTTCTTCTTCTACACTTTTCATCTTAATATCTACATGATTTTTAGCATTTATTTTGCTGTCACAAAAAGACAACCAATTTAGTATATCAGAATACTAATTACAGAGGTTTAATAACATTAAACACCAACTTGTTTCTAGTTTAATAGTGAAGTTTTTATGTTCTTCCACTCGTAAGTGGAATGAACTTTAACTCGTGATGTAGTTTTTATATCTTCAAATCACTATTAAGTTTAAACAAAGTAGAAATCAATAAACTTTAATCTCCAGAAACAAAACAATATAGATTAGATTTAAATTCCTTAAGATTGTTATTTTACGAGTACAAAAATCTATATGTTTCTATATAAAATTCAAAATAAGTTTGAGAATAACTTTTAAGAACTACAATGAAGTTCAACACCTTAAGCACAAGTTCAAATGAACTATCAAAATGAAGTGTGTATAAGATTTTAAGAAATAAAGATGAAGCAAAAATGTTTGAACCAAGTCCACTTGCTTCACGGTGTGTCCTTAAGGAATTTATTCCACTCGAGCACCTGAGGTTATGGAATCTTTCCCCCCAGGATAAAATGGTTCACTTTCTGAAAGTAATAGTACCACAAACATTCAGAAACTTCAAATGCACTCAATAGTTTGATGCTTAAAAGAGAGTTATTGAAGAAGAAGATTGTTTTTCAACTTAAAATTTTACCTACACCTGATGATAAGTTCTAGTATTTATATCCATTAGGTTTCCCTTTGGATAGGAAGCAATGGTTCATGAAAAGAAAGTCCTTTCTAAAATAATGTCACATGCGCCCGATCTGTGCTAGACCTGCGATAGTAGGTGTGTTGTCTGTGCATTTGTACTGTGTCCGAAATGCGTCCTCACATGGAGAAAAACAATTCCATTGGGCCAAAAGTTTAATATTTTGAACATTTGACAAATTTGAAGCTGAAGCCGAAGCTGAGCTGAGCGAGCAACGACGACGGTATGGGCATCTCTTTGTTCTTGCCTCACTATCCACATGAAGGAGTGTTTCTTAATATAAACACATGAAAGTTTCTTTCTCCCATAAATGTAGGAGAACTTAACTTTTCAAAGTGAAACTCCACTTTCACTCTAATTTGTTCTCTCCATTTTACATTTACACATCAGCTTAGTGTTGGGTTTGAATTGAATGTGCGCATGGAAAATGGAGGGCATTAGTGGAGGGAAAGTGAAATCACACCTAAAAGGAAAGTGTGCTCACAATAAGGAAAGTCTACTAATTCTCCCATGTTGGTGGGAGAAAGAAACTTTCATGTGTTCTTATTAGGAAACACAACTCCACATAGATAGTGAGGTATGAACCAAGAGGTTCCTCGTGCCGTTGTTGTCATCACTCGCTTGGCTTGACTTAGGCTTCGGATTTGGATTTATCAAATGATCCATCGTTGAGATTAATTTTTAGACAAAATTTATTTGAAACTTAGAAAAACAAGTGATCCAAAAAAATTAAAGAAAAAAAATAAAAAATTATTTTTTTCCTCTATGAATGTGCATGGATGCAGTGCAAAAATGACTACAGAAATGCTGAAATATTGTCTCGAAAGGGATGCAACCCTCTGTGGAAATGACACACTATTTCAGAAAAGGGATGAATGTTTAGTCGGATGTGATTGTTCAAAAAAGACATAATGTTTCAAATGTACAGACATGAATGTTTCAAAGGGATACACCTTTTCGCCGAACCATTGCTTCCTTTTGTGTGAGGCACTTGATGGCTATAAATACCTATATTTTTTCCACAGGCAGTAATGAAAATTTTTAGAATTGAAAACACTCTTCTACTTCTAAAACCTCATTGTGATCAACTTCTGTTGAGTGTATTAAACGAATTCGATAGTTTGCGGTACTACTACCATTGAATTGTGAACCATGTTATCATGGGAGGAAAAATTCCACAACCTCAGGTATTTGAGGGGAATTAATTCCTTAAGGACACTCCATGAAGTTGGAGAACTTGGTTCTTATTCTATTTTGTCTTATTTCCTTAAAATAACGCACTTCTTTGATAATTCATATTGAACTTCTATTGAAGGTGTTGATAACTTCAAAAATGTTCTTGTAAAAGTATTGAACTAGCGTTGAAGTTTAGCGTATAAACATACAGATTGTATACCCAAAATAAGAATCTTAAGGAATTACTTTTTTTGTAATCTGTATTGTTTGGTTTCTGGAGATTAAAGTTTTATGCTTTCTACTCTATTTGAACTTAATAAGTGATTTGAAGAAATAAAAACTCCATCACAAGTTAAAGGCCATTCAGTTAATGATTGGAAGACATAAAAATTTCATCATTAAACTAGAAACAAGTAGTGTTTATAAGTTGCTACGAACTTGTAATTAATATAATTTTAAACTAAAATTGACTATATTTTTGCGACATGAAAAAATTACTACAGACGGTCATGTAATTGAAGGTATGGCAAGTGTGGCAGCAACGAGTGTTGCTACAACCACTCACACAATTAGGCCACCTGCTATGGCACTAGCGGAAAAGCTCAGAAAATTTTCTTGAATTGATCTTAAGCGGTGGAAACTGAAGATGTTCTTCTTTCTGACAATCTTATGTCTTCAAGGGTTTGTATCAGAAGATACTCCAAAAGTGCCCGAAGAAACTTCGGACAAGGAGCGGTTTATTGTAATAGAGGCATGGAAACATTATGATTTTCTATGTAGGAATTATATCCTAAGTGGCCTCCAAGATGACTTATACGATGTTTACAGCAGAATCAAGACATATAAAGAATTGTGGAATGAGTTGGAAAAGAAATATATGACTAAGGATACGGGAACCAAGAAGTTCTTTGTTGCATGAATTCTTGAGTACAAAATTATTAACAACAAGACTATTATTTCTCAAGTACAGGAATTGCAAGTCATCATCCACAACCTTTTTGTTGCAGGTATGAATTTAGTGAATACCTTATTTGAACATGTTAAAAATGTTCTTAATTTTAACCTGAACTTTGTTGTATGATTGGTTGTGAATGATGCATTTCAAGTAGCTGTAATAATAGAGAAGTTGTCACCTTTTTGGAAGGACTTTAACAATTACTTGAAACATAAACGAAAGGAGATGACAGTCAAAGACATCATTGTGAGGTTGTACATTGAAGAAGACAACAAAGCCGCAGAGAGAAGGTCTAAAGGAAATTCTGTAATGAATGGAGCCAACATTGAAAAAGACAATTCCAACAACTCACAGAAATGGAAGAAAGCTGGACAAAAAAACAATCAACCTAAGAAGAAATTCAATGGGAAATGCTTTAATTATGGAAAGATTGACCCCAAGTCAACTGAATGTTGTACCCTAAAGAAAGAAAAAAAGAAGGATCAAGTAAATATGGCTGAATCCAAGAACAAAATGGATGATCTATGTGTCATGCTTTTTGAATGTAACTTGTTGGGAAATCCGTGAGAATGGTGGACAGATTTGGTGACACCCACCATATTTGTGTAAATAAATAGTTGTTTGCTGCATTTTCTCCAGTTCAAGGCAAAGAGAAGATCTATATGGCAAACTCTGCCACTGTAAAAGTTGAAGGGATAGGAAAAGTTTGCTTGAAAATAACGCCAAACAAAATTTTGACTCTCAACAATGTCCTTTATGTATCCGAGTTAAGAAACTTGATTTCTGTATCATTTTGTCATGACCTGAGGCTACCCCCTAGTGGTAACACGGTGCTTAAAACTATGAGTAATCCCAAGCTAACCCATGAACTGGAATATTTCTTGAGCAACTGATTTAATAAGTATTAAATATCTTGTTTTCCTGTGTGGAAACATAATAAAAATGAAATCTGAATAAGTATGTAACTGATAAAGTTTACAATCTGATAAATCTAAAGAGAGAAACTGAAATACATGACTGACTCTGACTGACATCAATGAAGACTCTACTATACTAACTATAAATAGCTGGGACATGCCTTTAGCTATCACTAATCAGTACATATGAATAATAATAAAAATAAAGTATGTGATCAACATCTGACTGGAGTCCCCGGAATAGGAGACCTTTTCACTTGCTGGTTGGAAAATACAACCGTCTTATCATGATATGCGGGCTATAACTGGTACCTACATTATGAAACAATGTAGCAGCACACACGAATATGTGGATCATTACTTCTGGAATGTACTGAATAAGTGGGAGTGAATGCAATAAGTAAAACTGAGTTCATACGTAATCTTAAAACATACATACTAAGTCTAAGTAAACTCAACAAGTTCTTGAAATAAGATAAAAGCTGATATATCTTAAAACATGATTAACCAACAAAATTTGATAAGCTGGTGAATCACTACACTTAGTTTTGTGAAAACTAAACTTTTGTAATATAAGTAGAAGTGAAGCAGGAAAACATTAAAATAGTATGAATACTGGGTCTGAAACTACGTGATGGAAACTAGCATAACTTGAGGATCTAAATATACAAATATACTGAGCACGAATGCATAAACAAACAAAACCAAAAATAACATATACTAAGTTGATCTGATTAACTAAATAAATGATAGTTGAATACTAATAACTTACCTATGAATACTGATTAATTGGTATCAGGATACCGATTAGCTGGTATGTATATACTGAGTAATGGATAACTATATACTGATTAACTGATAATTGAATACTGGCCATGTAAAACTAAAATGTACTTAGTCTGAATAACTGGAGTGAAACTGTGGTGTACTATGCATATGAGATAAGGACTAACTGAACAACATGAGATAACTGAGCATGAATGCATGAAAACTGTAGCATCTGAGAATAAAAGACTAAGTGTATATCTATGATGTCACCAAGACAATCTAAATTATGAAAAACTAAAATCTATAAGAATGAATATCTAAAAGTATGTACACTTAGTGAAGAAAACCTAAACTGAAAATACATTGAATACTGATTGAAACTATAGGATCTATCATGTAACCGAAATAAATCATGTGATTTATCATGGAGTTCAATGTCTGACCCATGTTGAGGAGGGTTGTTCTATCCTTTCCATAAGAATAGAACCTGAACTATATCGACCACTAAATTGATGTCCCAAAGGACGAGGGTGTCATTCCTAAATGGTGGTGGACCCCCCAAAGTATATGGAGGCGCTGTAGGTCTGGAACGTAGGGACAACCACTAAGGTCTCATGCCTAACTGGCGGGGGAAATGCCATCCCTACGTTTGCTCGATGCTAAATCCTACTCCGAACTAAAAGAAACAAAAATACTAACTGATGCATACAATGATAACTAATAAACTCAGGTCGTGGTATTTTTAAGATAACAGAGAAAACGGATTCTAGGGTAATTATTAACATATAAACTGATAAAGCTCATCATGAATCTGAATATTTGAGCATACTGATAAGATTCATGGATTAAATGTCTGAGTACTTGAAAGGCTAAATTTATGTAAATACATAGGTGTCGGGGGTTCATAACCCACTAGCACTGAATGAGTATAAAATACGATATCAAACTTGAAATACTATAATAAGTGATCATGGTTCAAAGACCAAACCATGGGCATTTCATTAAACATGTGAAAATCATAAACTTATACATAAGAATATCTTAAACATGTGTTACAATAGGATTTCATGTCAAAAATGATAACTTGGGGATTTATCCTGAATCAACTGAACATGACCTGGGAATTACAACATTCAAAACATAATATGACTCATTCCACTAGAAAGCACTTATAATCATAACTTGAAATTGAATTAACAAAAGATTCATGGAGATAGTTCAACTTAAATATGTAAAACTCATAATTTACTGAAAATGCACAACTGGAAACATGGTTACATAACTATGTCTAAAATATAATACATGAACTGAACTGATTTCGTGAATACATGCAACGACATGAGAATGCTTATAAGATAAGATAGAGACGGGAGAGTCAACTTATAAGTAACCATTACCTCAAATTAGATTTTTTTTCTTAAAGAAAAGATGAGAGGTTTAGTACATGGAAACTCGGGGTATTACAACATCTCCCTCATGGGATATTTCGTCCCCTGAATGATATTGACTTGGATGAAATACTAAGAAAAGACTGAGATGATGCACAAGAACATACATACTGAATTTTGACTGAATATTTAGAATCTGAAACTGATGCATGAACTGAGCTGAATTCACAAATTACATAGATGTGAACAATTTACCCATTGGAATAGCCATATTCATGAGACTTCGGATAATATGACTAGATGGAAAGATGGAAAACCATAGGAACTTGTCTGTCTGACTTCTAAATTCAATTGCTAGCTATATAGACTAACTCATACTAAAAGCTTATACTCAACTGAAGTATTTCTTCAATGCTATTTCTAAAAAGTTCTAAACATAATAGGGAGCAAAGAATCTGGGGCATGATCTGAATATGATATCTGAATAAAGAATCACAACATGGCTATAATTATGTAACATGGAACATAGGACTATTAAACATAAGCTAGGATAGAATTGCTATGCCTAAGACCATGCAACTGTTACTCTCAAGTTGAGACATACTCCTCCAATACTCCTTCAATTATACATTTGACACAACCCGAGCTGGGGCCCTAGCCATAACAAGAATCCCAAACCATGAAGGCCCGAGCACTCTTTTAAATCTGGTAATCATGCAAAATATTCATATAAAATAAGAAAATTTGCAAAAAACAACACAAGACTGAACCATGGTCAATCTCATAAACTTGAACAATTTAAAAAGAGAAATTCTGAATATTCTAAACATGTGACAACCATCTGCAAAATCTCTAACATTACAATAACCATATTAAGTCTGAAACAAAACTGGGACAAGGCCCCTAATAGCCCATGAAAGAAAGAAACAATGAAATCTAAAATTCGGCCTTCCAAATTAGAGAAGGATCACCAACTACAACTTCTGACAAGTCAATCTACTACTTAACGGGACCCCATGACTGTGTCTCAGAATCCTGAAATATAGGTAGTCAATACAAATGTACTGGTATGCAGAGCAATTCAAAATAATACTCTTATATCAATAAAATAGTTGAGAGCAGGTCATAAAACATCATGCATGATATGGTTCAAAACACATGGGCAGTTCTTTGATAATCATAAAACTTCTTGTGAATGCAGTTTCTGATCTTTGTATTGCTTCTGAGTTAGGTGGCACTCCCTTAATAGTCTGATATTCCATGAACTATATGGAGTCCGCCATTGACTCGGCGGTGAAGCCCCAAACCTAAGTTTTACGCAAGGGTTTGAGTGTCTGATACGCCATAGGGCTCTAGGCCAAAGTAAAATCCCTCTAAGGGATTAAATAACCCATAGCGGAAAAACATGATTTTGGGAAATAAGTAGTCTGAACTCGTGCCTTCTTCGGGGAATGACCTAACATCTCTTTATGCTCATTTTTAACAATTTCTAATCATGCATCATTCAAAGTTTCAAATTCTGAAAATCTGATTACAAACATGCATTCTATTCTATTCTGAATTATCATGGCATTATCTGAGTTGGTGTCGTCACACTAAGAATTGCAAGTCATTTTTCTGAGCTATAATATATCATGCATGATTATTTCATTAAAACACAATTCAAACCACCCAAACATGCAAATAGTATAAGAGATTTCATGTTTCAAAACACAAGTCAAAACTATGCAAAGATTCTCATTCTTTCATAAAACATGTGGTGGTCATGTATTTTTTTTACAAACCATGCCATTCTTTCATTATATATATATATATATATATATATATATATATATATTCAACATTTATCAACATGAACAATGCTCTCTTTTGAATTCAAAATCATATTCAAGTCATAACATTAATCAAGACATCCGTATCATGTTTTTCAAGATGCATTTGAAACAATCAATATCGTATGAAAAATGGGAAAATTCATAACAAGAGAGGGATTCTATATGATTCATGATCTCAATTAAATATTCAAACCCGATTTCCATACATACGTATATATACGAGTACAATTCAATTAGGGGAAAAGGCCTCAAGGCCAAAACAAAAGTGCCATTAAAACATTCATAAAGCAACATTGAAATATAAATTCTAAAACCCCTTCGAAATTTATGATTTCACCATATTTAAATGTTGTTGAACAATTTTCTTATGCCCAAGTAGTTTTAGGAAAACCCTCGTACCTTATATTACTTAGGTTGAAGGATGGAACCTAGATCTTGATCCATTTATTGGAAATCTTGAACTTAAAGTCTTGACTTCTTGATCTTTGGAGAATGAGTTCTTGAATCTTTGGGGGAGGAGTTAGGGTTTTTTATTTTGAGAGGAAAAATTGAAAATATGCAATTTTGGCTTCTTGGGGTAAAAATTATATGTTATAGATGAATTTTGGGTGAGGAAAAATGACCACGGTGCCTCTAGACCCATTAGAAACTGAAATAATGCGTAAAAAAGCCTTAGATTTTCGCCTGATTTCATGTCGGCACGATCTCGACGCGACGCATCATGATCGAGTCAGCTTACTGCCTCACATAGAAAATGACATAAATTTTTGCTCGGTTATTGGATTTTTCCAAAATTGGTATCGTTGGAAAGCTACTTAAATTATCTAAAATTTGGTGGGTATTGAGCTGTAAAATTCTATGTGTATCAATAGTTATCCATATTCAAAGTAGACCCTTGTAGGATCGAATATACAATTTTGGATGAATTAAAGGTTCTTAGCTCAACTTTGCTTTAGGCCTTTTGTATGAATGTTTTTCACCTCATAATCACTTCATATACTAGGTGAGATATCATGAAACATGATCTAAACATAAACCATGGAATTAGAGCTTACACACGTAGAATGACGATTCAAGTTGTAGCTAAAAATTGCGGGGCATTACATTATCTTCCCCTTGGGATCATTCGTTCTCGAATGATAGGTAGGGACTTTTGAGGATCTAAAAGTGTAGAATAGCGAACGTAATCTCACATTGAATAATTTTCCTCAACAAAACTTACAAAGGCATCCAACGAGTTTCATGGTAACCCTGAGAGAAACGTGAAAACATGAAACATGGGATAATGATACTTTACATAGGGATGATCTTGCACATGAGTTATATGAATCATAATCATCACAATACAAGGCAAGGGTTTATTTGATGATCATAGATTGATTGATATTGGTACTAATAAAGAAATAAGATTTTGCGGAAGATAGGATTAGAAGCATTCTCTACCTTACAAAGTACCGCCAAAAAAACTTAAACTTAGAGGCACTAATCGCCTACACCCCAAACAATAAATAGCATACTTCACACTTGCCAACCTACAATTCTCCAATCACCTATCTAGCCACAAGAATTTGAGTCCTACTACTTAGTACTACTATGTTTAAGCCTAACTCGTAGTAAAAAGGTTATAACTTAAACTATAGGACACTATACTTTACACCCCATTAAGAACATTACCTCACCTTATCACTATCATTAAACACTCTCGAGTTTTAATTCAAAGAATACTAACCACATAGTGCATGGGTTGAGTTTTCATCAATCACAACATTTAATCCTATCATTACTACACCCACTACATGGATTTCCCCCACTAAGACCAGCAAATTCAATTACATTCACAAAGATTTTCTCCAAATATCTCATTCCCAAATATTTCTCATAATAGAAGTCCATCCCCTTCTAAGCTATTTCACACAACAAAAGTTCATCTCCTTCCTTTCCCTTTCACTTATAACCTTAGCTCGAGAATCACATCAAAATTTGAATTCACCATCAAGAACATCTACTCCCCTATCTAACACATTACCACATTTCCACATCCACCATTATATTATCATACGGAGGGTCATTAAGGAACCCAAGCATAAATGTCATGAGTGGAAGTAACACTATTAGATCATAACTTATACTTATTACACTACTCAAGGAGGGACATGAAATGAAGATACGATAGAATAAACACAAAGTGCTCCATATAATAAGTCTTTGGATCGTAAGTAAAGAGTTGTTCGGAAGAAACAATACTGCATGAATTCTTAGGATAGAGCACAGTGAGAAACATTGGTGCACATATCAAGATAATACGAGGGAAAAAGACTGAATTACCCTCCTAGATTCGGAAATCAGTAAGACAAACTGGGCACCTGACGCATTTGGTGATGCAACGTGATGCGTCGAGATCGCATCGAGACATTGGTTTGGCCAATGCAATTACCAATGCGGTGCATTGATATTGCATTGATCCACTGGTTTGCTCACTTAATGCATCTCAAACGTGGTCGAAAGAATCCAAAACTTTCCTAGAACAACCCTTTTACGCTCCTGAACATGAATCAACTCAAAAATCTACGTCTCGGAGTCTAAAAGATCAATTTGAAAATCATGAAAGTTAAGAGCTCAAAATATGGCTAAGTCTTCTAATACTTAGAAAATATTTCAGCTCTCCATACATGCAACAAAGAGTGGTATTGAGTAGAGAATACTATGGGGTGTTACATTACAACTAAGACAAAGATTTCTGCTTGAAACGATTGCTCCTCATTTAAGGAACTAAGATTTTTCCATAAATTTGCATATACTTTAACACTCTGGCTAAACCCGACATAGGATGAATTGATGACATACAGAAACATATTTTCTTAGGACCAAGCATGCAGAGAGACATAGATTTTCATGGATCACAAACAATATAACATATGGCCTGAATACATGAAAGACTGGATTACTGAGAGACATATCGTAAACCTAAGTCCATACGGAACTTGAACCATAGGCATGAATTAAACAGATGATGTAAGACATTAATAGGATAATCTCCTAATTTGAAGTAGGAGGATTATGTTTGAGTAGAATTAGGTTCATCATAGTTCCTTCCCGCAACTTGCCACACTGAGAATATTTGGGAGCTCACTTAATTCCCCATCTCCCGCTTAGATCAAAGTCACACCCCTAGACTTGCAGACATAACCTTACATCAAAAAATTGTAGCCACAACCTCAATGCAAATGAGACATCACCATAAACTTCAACTCTAAACTCTCCCTAATGAACTATACTCGAAAGGCCTTGCTTTCCGAAAAAAATGCTACTCTTAACTTTCTCTAACCTCAATAGACATCACTCTACAATACCCATTCTCATGAGCGTACACATCCACACTCCCTATCACAAAGTGGGGTATCAATATACATATGAACGTGGGGTATCAATATACATATGAACACAAACTCCCCTCAATAAAAATATAAAGATACAAAATCCTTTCTAAGACACCCCTTCCAAGGATACTAATCATAATTTCTCCTAACCCCCAAAGTCATCAACTTACTACTAATATTTTCATGGGCATAGACACCCACACTTCTAAATACTTAACACTCCATCTTCAATTGCTTAGAATACTTACATCACCCCTAAAATCATATAACTTGCAACTTAACAAAAAATTTATAAAACCATACCCAAGGCTCACATTGCCTACCTAATTTTTCTCAATTCAACTCTAAAGAGCACCATACAATATCTTCCCAGATTTCTCCGTACTACAAAATTTAATAACTAAATCTATGTACACAAAATACTTATACACATAAAAAATTTTCTAACAATCTACTACCTAAGGTCAACTTATTCATATATACTCGCATTTTTATCCACTTAACGATTCAACCATAATTCATTGTTTTAACACTAGTTCTTATCTACACATATATCTCATGATTACCACTTAAACTTTTATTAATCATTAACCTAGGCCATTTCGCACATCACATCAAGACTATTAATTACTCCACAAAACATGTATCATTAATCTTAAGCTATTATTCTTGACACCACACTTCATACCTCAAGTTCAAGTCTACAGTCTTGCATCAATCATGTACCATCAACGAATCATGACACATGCTATACTGGTCTATCAAATAGGGAAGCCAACCCAAAATACTACATTTCGTCTAGCTACTACCCATCATCACATCTGCTCCATGACATTACAACTACGCCTCAAATTTTACTACCTACATTCTCACATAGTACTAGTTTACTACTACTTAAAGAAAAAGACCATCAAGGAGGTAAAGTCACATTATTGAATTAGTTAATCTTAATCTTGCAATATAACCCATTTCAATCTTATCCACATATTCCAACTTCTCACATCATACTTACTTACCTAATTGTACATCAGAATGATCTTCAAAATTCAATAAACACTAATGATTCTCTACGTACAGCTTATTAACTAATCTACCCCTTACCATTTACAACCTATAGATGATTTTTACAACCACAATGACCATCCATTTTGTGATCCTTCCCTATTCTGAATAAATAATAATCATATCTTGTATCTTCCTTCACAAACTACCATACAATCTACAATTATTGTCGTACATTATTCTATAATTATACCATATTAGTCTATCAGTATACAATGGCAACCTAGCCCTCGATCTATGATTATACATCTACGATCGATGATTATACAGCTAAAACTATTTATTTGTGCAAATGTCTCCCTTACTGACTGCTAAATTTATGACTATATGTCACTAACTTCTAGATCATCTCACTACCAATAGGCCATGACCCTTTAACATACACTCCTACTCCGGTGGAAATATAGTTCCAACATTCTACTACACATCATTACTCTTATACATCACATCCCCAATCAGAATTTTATTAAATGAGACTGGATACACCTCATACCTCAGGATCAACTGCATGACTGATGTAGATAAGGGTATATTCTTAAATAAACACATTTGAAAGCACTAATGGACTCCTCTCAAGTCTTTGTGATAAATCCAAAACTTTATGGACAACTTAATTAGAGAGAACCATATTGCTGGGGAGCTAGACTCTTAGAATTATATCGCCTCGACAATGAGGCATGACCCATAAAATTGGAATGAGGAATGAACTTGGATAACTTTCTTATGGACGACTCTATAGCACGAACTAGCGTATGAAAGAATGGGAAACAACTCCTAAGTGCCTGGTAATCTCCTGATTATAATTGTGGTGCATAACACACCCATAAGCAAGACTCTACTAGACACAATTTAGCAGACACCCTGGGACTATGAACTATGCTCTGATACCAAGTTTGTCACGACCCAACCTGAGTCCTTAGCCGTAAGGAGCATCCCAAACCATGAAGTCCCCGACGTTCTTCTAAGACTGGTAATCATGCAAAATATTCATATAATATAAGAAAATTTGAGGAAAAAAATACAAGAAGGAACCATGGTCAATCTCATAAACTTGAACAATTTAAAAAGGGAAATTCTAAATATTCTAAACATGAGACACCAGTCTATGAAATCTCTAACAATAAAATAACCATCTTATGTCTTAAACAAAACTGGGACAAGGCCCCAGTAGACCATAAAAGAAAGTAACAATGAAATCTGAAAATCCCTCCTTTCTGATTAGAGAAGGCTCACTAAACTGCAACTTCTGACAAGTCAATCTACTACTTAACAGGACCCTAGGACTGTGTCTCAGAATCCTAAAATATAGGGGGTCAATACATATGTACTGGTATGCAGAGCAATCCAAAATAATGCTTTTATGTAAATAAAATACTTGAGAGCAGTTCATAAAATATCATGCATGATATGGTTCAAAACACATGGGCACTTTTTTGATAATCATAAAACATTCTTGTCAATGCAGTTTTTGATCTTTGTATTACTTTTGAGTTAGGCTGCACTCCCCTACAAGTCTGATATTCTATGGGCTATATGAAATCCGCTATTGACTCGGGGGAAGACCCCAACCTAAGTGTGCCGCAAGGGTTGGAGTGTCTGAGTCTGATATGCCTAGGCTAGAGTAAGATCCCTCTAGGGTATTAAATTACCCATATCGACAAAACACGATTTCGGGCAATAAGTAGTTTGAACTTATGGCTTCTTCAGGAACCACATAATATCTCTTTATGATCATTTTAACCATTTCAAAACATGCATCATTCTAAGTTTCATCATCTAAAAATCTGATTGCAAACATGCATTCTGTTCTATTCTGAATTACCATGGCATTATTTGAGTTGGTGTCATCACACCAAGACTCTCAAGTCATATTTCTGAGCCATAATGTATCATGAATGATTCTTTCATTAAAACATAATTCAGACCACCCAAACTTGCAAATATTATAAGAGATTTCATGTTCCAAAACACAAGTCAAAACTATGCAAAGATTCTTATTCTTTCATCAAACATGTGGTGTTCATGTATTATTTTTACAAACCATGAAACTCTTTCATTATATATATATTCAACATTTATCAACATGAACAACCCTCTCTTTTGAATTGAAAATCATATTCAAGTCATTACATTAATCAAGACATTCATATCATGTTTTTCCAAATGCATTCGAAACAATCCATATCATATGAAAAATGGAAAAAATCATAACAAGAGAGGGATTATATATGATTCATTTTCCCAATTAAATATTCAAACCCAATTTTCATACATACATATATATACGAGTACAATTCAATTTGGAGAAAAAGCCTCAAGTCCAAAACAATAGTGCCATAAAACATTCATAAAGCAACATTGGAATATATATTATAAAACCTCTTCAAAACTCATGATTTCACCATATTTAAATATTGCTGAACAATTTTCTTATGCCCAAGTAGTTTTAGGTAAACCCCATGTACCTTATATTACTTAGGTTAAAGGATGGAACCTAGATCTTGATCCGCTTCATGGAAATCTTGAACTTAAAGGTTTGACTTCTTGATTTTTGGGTAATGAATTCTTGAATCTTTGGGGGAAGAGTTAGGGTTATTGATTTTGAGAGGAAAAGTGAAAATAAGCAATTTTGGCTTCTTGGGGTAGAAATTCTATGTTATAGACGGATGTTGGGTGAGGGAAAATGACCACGGTGCCTATAGAACCATTAAAAACTGAAATAATTCATAAAACAGCCTTCGATTCACGTCTGGTTTTGTTTCAAAGCAATCTCAACACGACGCATCATGATCGCGTCGGCTTACTGCCTCACACGAAATATGTCATAACTTTTCGTTCGACAATTAGATTTTGGCGAAATTGGTATCGTTGGAAAGATATTTAAATTATTTACAATTTGGTGGGTCTTGAAACGAAAAATTATATGTGTATGAAAACCTATATACATTCAAAGTAGACCCTTGTAGAATCTAATATATAATTTTAGATGAATGAAAGGTTCTTAGCTCAACTTTGCTTTAGGCCATTTCTATGAACGTTTTTCACCTCACAGTCACTTCATATACTAGGCGAGATATCATGAAACATAAATCTAAACATAAACCATGGAATTAGAGCTTACACACATAGAATGACGATTTAATTTCTAGCTCAAAAATGTGGGGCGTTACAACATTCCACATCAATACTGCACCTCTGTTGAGGCTACTTAAAATCTTCCCATGGGCACTGATCACTCTATTTACTGAAGTCTTAGTTGAACTGAATTCTCTCACTATGTTCAATCCTACTCGAATCTATAAAGTGCACACATAACATTGTAATACTAGTATGAATCATGAATTCAATACCCCCTGTATTTTGACAACTTCTAATCTTATGAATAATTCTTATTACAACTTCAACAATGACATTCAATCTCTTACTAAGAATTCACTAATGTGCAATACATTCATCCACTTATAAAAAAATAGGTAATTCAAGGCTATCTTATAACCACATATAAGAGTTTGGTCAATCAACCCACCTAGGAACTTTTACCACATTCTCAAATATCTCTTGTCAACAACAACTCCTGTGAACTATCCTCAATAAAACACACATAAATTCTCATCTAACCATGACATATATTTAAATATTTGCCTTGATCTTAATTCACACTTATAGCCTTAGCTTAAATAAGCATACAAAAATTTTTCCTTAACAAGGAATATTTACTCTCTCTCATCTAACAAATTAATCATCAGTAGTATCATTTCATAAGGAGAGCTCACTGAAAGGTTAAAACATTAGGACTTGAAGCATGAAAGGATACTATGTATAACTTTGACACTTAATTGAGGCATGAGAAATAGAATATCAACATCATAGATTCATCAAAGAGATCTAATATAAGAACATACACGACAAAATCTATATTTTACTGGTCATTAAGAGTGTAGCATGAGTTATGGGGATTGAGCATACTGTAAAGCATGAGTACATGAGTTATGAGCTATATTATCTAAGTTCGGAGTTCATTCATGGAATTTGATTTGTACTGCTAAGAGAAATGGAACTCCTTATACTAGGAATAGAAACATATATTATTTTCTATGATGTGCATGAACATGAACTATGATCATGGAGCTGACATGTAAGGCATGAGTAGATGTCGTGAGGACTAAAAAACTTTACACTGATATAAGAATGGGTCGGGCATCTTCCTCCCCTACTGATGTTCTACAATACACTGGCATTACTACTAAAATTTGACATCCTGACTTGGTTACTTGTTCTATCATCTCCCTCTTATCTTAAATTCATCATTCTAAGTCTGCGGGATCCTTTTAAATAACTCTAAACTGAACTATAACCACTGCATTCTAGATTCCAAGATATAACAATACACATAAATAAGAACTCGCCCTGAGAGAATACACTTGAAAATATAAGACCCGCTGCTAGTACTTTCTTCTGATATACAACTCTTAACTTTTTATAGCCCATAACATAGCTGGTAAGAACATCACATACTACATTACTAGCTTCATTCGCACTTATCAACTCAAGGGTACTATATAAGAATATCCATTTCAAAGTCTTAGAAATAATATAATCTCAATCACCTTGGGTACACTTTTAACTTACACCGACATCATCACACTTAACTTAAATTCTTGCATATACTATTTCAAGACTACTGATTCACCTTTCATACAACTAGCCCTATGGATACATAAACTATCAAATTCAGATAACACAATCTCCACTTTACAACTGCTAAGCTTTTGGGTCCATGCTTCTAATTCTAGATCATATGCTATCAAAGGGTTCTAAGAAGGGATCTTAGGGCATATATGACTTTGTCTCAATGCACGATTTTTCATGAATATGAATGAAATACTTTATGCATTAGAACATAAAGGTACTGATGGGATACTTTTGAGCCTGTATATATTCCAATAACTATCTGTGGGGACTATTTGCAAAAAATCTATCCGTAAGGACTTAAGCTTCACTATTTCTGTTACCTTAAAAATAAGGAAAAGTTGATAAGAATGGAGCAAGACAAAATTTTTTATAAATTTCTTAGAGGACACTTCTACTACATGATCTTAGGCATGAAAAAGGAAAACATTTCTTAAATGCCCTATAGCCTTACGAAGAAAATTACAAATGTCTTTGTACCATTTCGCAAGACTCTACTAGGCATGGATTCATAGACACCCTTGGAAACTTGAACTCTTGACTCTTATATAATGTTTGTCATAACCTGAGGCTACCCCCTATTCATAACACAATGCTTGAAACCACAAGTGATCCGAGCTAACCCATGAACTAGAATACTGGTTGAGCAACTGATTTAATATGTATTAAGTTGCTAGTTTTACTGTACAGAAACATAATCATAATGATATATGAATGAGTATGTAACTGATAAAGTTTACAATCTGATAAATCTGTAGAGAGAAACTAAAATTACATGGCTTGCTTCGACTGACATTAATAAAGCCTCTACTATACTAACTATAGATAGCGGGGACATGCCTCTAGCTACCACTAATCAATACATATGAATAATAATAAAAATAAAGTACATATCAACATTTGACGAGAGTCCCCAAAATAGGATTACTTATTATATGATGGTTGGGAACTACAACCGTCTGATCATGATGTGTGGGCTATAGCTGGTACCTACATGATGAAATAATGTTGCCACATAGACGTATATATGGATCAGTACTTCTGGAATGTACTGAGTAAGTGGGAGTGAATGCATTAAGTAAAACTGAGTTCATACATAATCATAAAACATGTATGCTAAGTGTGAGTAGACTAACCAAGAGACTAAAGTAAGCTAAATGCTGATATATCTTAAAACATAATTAACCAACAAAATCTAATAAGCTGGTGAATCACTAAACATACTTTTGTTGGTTATTAGAAGTAAACTTGGAAAATAGTAAAACATGATTATTATATAAATATTGGGTATGAAACAATGTGATAGAAACTTACATAACTCGAGGATCTAAATATACAAATACACTGAGCACGAACGCATAAACATATAAAACTAGCCATAACATATACTAAGCTGATCTGATAAACTAAATGACTAATAGCTAAATACTTAATAACTGATGTTTGAATACTGAATAACTGGTATCTAGATACTGATTAGCTGGCATCTCTATACTGATTAACTGATAACTATATATTGATTAACTAATAACTGAATATTGGTCATGTAAAATTGAACTATACTTAGTCTGAATAACTGGTCTAAAACTCCAGGGTACTGTGCATATTAGATAATGACTAAGTAGACAATATGAGATAACTGAGCATGAATGCATGTAAACTATAATATCTAAGAACGCAATACTAAGTGTATATTTGTTATGTCATTGAGACAATCTATAATTCTGAAATACTAAATTCTGTATAACTTAATATCTGAAAGCCTGTACACTTAGTCAAGAAAACCTGATCTAAAAATACAGTGATACTAACTAAAATTGTGGAAGCTATCATGTAACTAACCTAAACTATGTGAGATATCATGAAGTCCAACGTCTGATCCACGTTGAGGAGGGTTGTTCTATCCTTTCTATTGAAATAGAACATGAATTATAGTGATCACTAAACTGATGTCCCGAAGGATAGGGGTTTCATGACTAAGTGATGGAGGGGCCCTCAAAATCTATGGAGGCGTCGTAGGTATGGAACTTAGGACTTCTACTAACGCTAATACCTAACTGATGGGGGAGGCGCCATCCCTACGTTCTCTTAGTGCTAAATACTACTTCCAATAGAATGAAACTAAAATACAAACTGGTCCATGCACTGATAACTGATAAGTTCAGGTCATGGTATTCTAAAAATAACAGTGCATATGGATTCTAGGTTAATTATTAACATCTAAACGAATAATGCTCATCATGAATATGAATATCTGAGTATACTGATAAGATAAGGATTGCTATACTGATAAGATTCATGGATTACTTGTCTGAGTACTTGAAAGGCTTAATTTATTTAAATACATATGTAGCAGGTGTTCATAATCCACCAACACTAAATGAGTATAAAATACAATATCAAACTTGAAATACTATAATAAGTGATTATGGTTCAAAGATCCAACCTTGGGCATTTCATCAAATATGTGAAAATCATAAAATTATACATGAGAATATCTTAAACATGTGGGATACAAGGATTTCATGGAAAAAATCACAACTTAGGGATTTATCCTGAATCAACTGAACATGACATGGGAGTTAAAATATTCAAAACATGATACGACTCATTCCACTTGAAAGCACTTATAATCGTAACTTGAAATTGAATTAACAAGAGATTCATGGAGATAATTCAACTTAAACATGTAACACTCTTAATCTAAAATGAAAAAGGGTTCCTGAACTCTATGGGTGAAAGGGGACCCATGGATAAACTCCCACATACCTTAATAGATAATTTCTTGTGGGTTTCTTGATCATGAAGATTGAATTCCTTGATTTCTTGTAAAAGGGTTAGGGTTTATTCTTGTGAAAAGAGAGGGTTTTTCTTGAGAGAATTTGTGAGAAAAGGGACCAATAATGCTCCTTGGGAGTCCCAATTTGTGTTTATATACTAGTTGGGTGATGGGAAATGACCCAAAATCCCCTTGGTCATTTAAATAAAAAGGATGAACGCATAGGCACCAGGAAACCCGGGCTCTACATCGGCGTCATAAGCCTTGCACCTGGGGCTCCGGTCTGGTGGACTAGACCGGGCGCCGCGGGCTCCATCCCAGCAGACTGGATCGGGTGGCGTGGCCCTATCCCAGTGGTGCTGCTATTTTTATTTTCTAAACTTGCCCCTACGCCCGTCCAAAAGTTTTGAAATTCACTTGAGACATACATTGAACACCCCTGAACATTAATCAACTCAAAAATCAATATCTTGAGATCGAGAAGGTCAAAATTGAAATCATCAAAGTTTAGGGGTCTTGCAAAATGACTAAGTCCCCAATATTTAATGAAATTTCCAAGCTTAGTACCCCTTAAAGATATAAATGAGAGTTGTATTGAGCTAATACTTTTATGGGGTATTACAATATCTCTCTCAAATGAGATTGGTTTAGCTAACAATACTGAGGAAACTGAGATCGTATACTGAATATGCTTGACTGAAAACATAACTACATAACTGAGTCTAAAACATGATACATGAACTGAATTAATTTCGTGAATATATACAATGACATAAGAATTGTTATAAGGCTAATATAGAGACAAGACAGTCAACTTATGATTAACAATTACCTGAAATTGGATCTGGTTTTCATGAAGAAAAGATGACAGGTTTACGATATGTAAACTTGGGGTATTACAATATCTCTCCTTTAGGATATTTCATCCCAAGAATGATAATGATTTTGCTTAAATTCTAAGAAAAGACTGAGATGATGCACAGGAACTTACAAACAAAATTATGACTGAATATCTGGAATCTGAAACTGATGCATGATGCATGGACTGAGCTAAATTCGCAAATTACATGGATTCAAATAATTCACCTCTTGGAATAGCCATATTCATGAGACTTTGAATAATATGACTAGATGGAACGATGGAAAACCATAGGAAATTATCTGTCTGATTGCTAAATAGAATTGCTGACTGTACTGACTAACTCATACTAATAGCTTGTACTTAACTAAAGTATTTCTTCAACGCTCTTTCTAAAAAGTTCTGATAATATTAGGGAGAAAAGAATCTTGGGCATGATTTGAATTAGATATCTAAATAAGGAATCACAGCATGGCTATAATTTTGTATCATGGAACACATGCCTATTAAACAAAAGCTAGTATAGAATTTCTATACCTTAGACCACGCAACTGCTACTCTCAAGATGAGACCCACGCCTCAAATACTCCCTCAATTATATATTCCACTTCAAAACTTCACCTATCTTGAGGCTAATTCAAATCTTCAAATGGGCATTGATGACTCTATTTACTGAAATCTGAGCTAAACTAAAATCTCTCACAATGTTCAAGCCTACTCAAATTTATAAAGTGCACTCATAACACTGTAATACCACTCTGAACCATGAATTCAATATTTTCTTTCATTTTTACAACTTCTCATCTCATGGATAATTCTTATTACCACTTCAAAAACTATATTCAATCTCTTACTAGGAATTCACTAACGTGAATTGCATTCATCCACTTATACACTGATAACGCTCAATCTACAGCACTCATAAGAGTGTAAAGTGGTCGTTAGAAAATATAGAACCCAACCTGGGTTGGGTGTTGATCCCACAGGGAATAGCTTGGTCAACAAGTAAGCAACGATTACTAGACTTTTAGTGCAAGTCTCGTAAAAAGGGGGGATTGTAATGTGCAAGTAAATTATTAAAGTAAAAACTAAAAATAGCAAAGTAATAGGAAAGAATGTTTAGTAAGTTGTAAATATTGAGAATTGAGGAGTTGGAGTTATTTCCACCTTCTGAGTTATACGTCTCTATTGGCTATGAGTGTGTGGAATTCAGACATGCATGTGCTTATAGAGAATTGTATTCGATGGTAAATCCAGGCGTCTTTCGACCTATTCGAGGATTATTTCACTTTAACTCTTTCGAGCTTAAAGCGTGTCTAACGGTACGAATTCTCCAAGAGGTTAATCTAGTTACGGCACTAACTTTTTAATAGGGGATGGGACCCTATTACCTTGACATCATCTCTTTTCCAGACATATAACTTTTCTTTCGAACAAGTTAATGCTATACTGGCGTTATTCTATGTGTTTGCAGCCACAAGAATTTACATTAAGATGAAGAGAATAATGATATAAGCAGCATACGTGTCATGAATTCACAAACTCATAGCAATAGATAGTATCTTATAAGGCTTCCATAACCCCAACAGAGAAGTTTAGCTATTCAAGAGTGCGATGGAAATCACAATAGACATTATCATTATACCACAATAAAAGATTTCACGTGTAGTAGGGTGTGGTATGGCTTTAGGCGTGAATTCCTTTTAGAATAGTGTTTCTCTTGTTGTGGCAATTAAGAATCGAATAGAGGAAGAGAAATTAATAATAATTAATAAAAGCAAATTGTCTAGAGTTGTAGATGAATGGGTGAATGGATAGGTGGATGGATGATTGGGTGATAGATGGATGGGTGAATGGTGAATGAATAAAAATCTCTAGGATAATAGGGTATTTATAATACCCATATCCTATTCCTACTAGGCTAATAAATTACTTAACCAAATCCTACTAAGTTAATGAAATACTTAACCCAATTGTACTAGGTTAATGTATCATTATCCTAATCCTAATAAGCTAATGAAATACTTAACCCAATTGTACTAGGTTAATGTATCATTATCCTAATTCTAATAAGTTACTGCTAGTCCCGAAAGTCTTCAGAAATGCTGTTTTAGCCCGGGACAGAATTTCCATGCGCCATCTTTTGTCCTTAGCGTCCAAGATTGGCTTTTCTCCTTTCGTGAAGCTTTCTTTGGCGTCAAGTAATCCATAAAATGCTGAAATCTGCATTATTTATACCTGAAACTTTGCTAATCATGTTTGTTAGCTCACTTACAGGAAAAAGGACTAAAAGTGCATGAAATATATAATTTGTTCTCAAAACATGGCACAAATATGGGCAAAATATAGTGCTATAGGCGTGTAAATTCGCGTATCATCAACACCCCACACTTGAAGCTTTGTTCATCCTCGAACAAAATATCATGTCCCTCTAAACATCAACTTAGGGTTTTACAGCAACAACACAAAATATTCGTCAAGACAAGCACAAGAATTATCAACCAAGAGTAGTTTTCCGATCATTAGTAGAAACAATTCAACCTCTAATATAGACTCGTCATAGTGGTCAACTCATATTCAAAGGTTAAGTCACAAAGAATCATACACAACTACCCAAAACTCATCAACCATGTGTGTCTCACAATATATTACCCATAATCACTCAAAAGCATAGTTTATTTATCAAACCTGGGTATAAAAGTATCCTTGCTCTCGCTCTCACAAAGAATTCATATGTTGCAACTGATGACCATAGGCTTGCCCTTAGTGTAATGCTCCACTAAATGTCAGAATACTAAGCTTAGGATCAAATAGGTCTTTTGATGGTTGTAATGTAGGCAAAAAGGCGGGTAGGACTATTTTGGCCAAAAATGGTGACTATGTTCCTAAGAGCTTTAATACATCACATTGTATCATTAACACTTTTCTTTTGAACAACCTTTCTACTTTCTTTTATTCTACCACCCCTTTTCTCCTCTTTTGTTTTTCAATTTTAAGCATAACTCACTTTTCAGTTTTTTTTCTTTTTCCTTTTTTCTTTTCATATCATACCTCTTATGATAGCACTTCTTTTTCATAGCAATTTCAAGAACCAATAAATTCTAAAGAATCATTGTCACGACCTAAAATCCCATCAGGCCGGACTGGCACCCGAAGCCGAGAAGGCCCAGGAGAACCCGTTCAAATACCTGTACTTTCACTTACATGTCACCAAATATTTGGGCAGCACTTCGCTGCATATAAAAGGGTCTAATTACCTGTATTAGCACAACACGCACAAATATATATATATATATGTTATTTGGCCGTCGGGGCCACCCCATATACGACTATAACATCACTATATAAACTTCCATGACTTTACCCTTCCTTATGTCTACAAAGCCTCTAGGATATACATGACATAACTAGGGTCAGGACTAACCCCCACCCACACATGACTCCTGTACAATAACAAAATATAAGAAACCGACTCGGAAAGCTCCGAAGCAAACTGGAGCTCACCAACAACAGCTGTATGACCTGGCTCCTATCTATGCTATGAATGAGCTGAAGTACCTGATCCTGCAGCATGAAATATAGGTCCCCACGTCAGTACGAAATATGTACTGAGTATGTAAAGCTGTAAATAATCATATGTGATATGGGGGATCAAGAAAATCATACGCATGTGAATAAATCATAATAGAAGTGAACCACACTTCATAAACACTTTTAGGATCATGTACATTATTATTAATCTGAATTGGGTTCTTGAAAAAAAACACATTTCTGGAATAGTATACATTCGTTCATTTTATTCTTTACAATAATTATTCGCCATTACCTCCTCCTCCCGAACCTCCAACCACCTAATAATAATCAATACTGTACCGTACTGTGACCATTAGGCTGCCCCCAATACATATCAATTGGGATCGACCCATGCTAGGCTTATGCCCCTGGGATACCACCCACACGTATATCAAGTAACACATAAGAGATTTTTCCAATAACTTAGTTCAAAAGCTTTTGAGATTATTACATTAGTGTTCATGCCAACATTGTACCTTTGGAACAATGATACATCAATAGGAATCAAGTAATATACCTTCTATACAATAACGATGTAATAAGGACTCATTGGTACATCAACAATATGTTTCAGAATCATCAATATCACAACAATGAAATAGGAGCCTTTTGGTATATCAATGAAGCATTTTGACACTTTATAGAATGGAAACAACTTCATTGGTAATGTAGAGCAATACATGTGTTTGGATAACCTCGGAATCGTACTTGATGGAACATTGGTGTTTTCATGCCAAAGAACATCGTTAGAGTATGCTTTACATACCTCGTTGTAGATTCGGATACCAATTCAACACAACTTCCCGCCTTTACAAATTACTTATCTACAATGAAATATTTGGCATCTAGTATTAGCAACCCAACACCACAATTCTCTTCCATAATTCCATACAACCAATATTTGCAAAGCATTCCAAAAACCAACTTGAACAATAGGTTTATGTGTATATATATATATATATAATCATCATTTCAATACCACATCATCAATTCCACATCATTCTTTAACAATTCAACATAATCCAACCATGCGCAAGAATGATCCAATATCATTTCCAATCATCTTTCAATAACAATCAAATAACATACTTCTTATGCTCACATGCATATATATATATATATATATATATATATATATATATATATATATACATATCCATATAAATAACACCAACATAATTTGCATCCTTACCATAGAATGGCCCTTTGGGTTTTGAAGTCCTGTTGGCACAAATAAGGGGTGCTTCTCGAAGCCCTTGAGATGATGAACACAACTACAGAATCAATTTGGACTTTCCACGGTTGAATCACAAGTAATTTGAAGGTCAAATTTGGCTAGGGTTTGTTCTCTCCTATGATTGATGATGGATATGAGTTTTTAAACTCATATACATGTACATATACACATATTTCCGTCCATAATATCATAGGAAATGACCAAAGTGCCTTTAAAATTTAAATAATGTCAAATATGTCCTCCGGTGGACTGTTTTGACAAGCTGAAGTAGATAGACCATAACTCTTTGCTCCGATATCGGATTTGGGTGAAATTGGTATCATTGGAAAGATAATTCAAAGGTCTTTCATTTCATATAAATTAGGACACCCAGTTAGTCCTGTACAAGGAGTTATAATCTCTTTGAAGTTGACACTAAAAATCTGTTTTGAGAGGCTCAAGTAAAACGCGTATAACTCCTTACACAGATGTTGTATTTGGATGAAACTAATTGCATTATCAAGAATACTCAAAGATATTTATTTTGATATGTGGTATCTCTCCCAGTTAATTATATTGAGGGAGTTATGATCGTTCAAAGTTGACCCAAAAACTGGCAGGCCTCAGTATTTTCGTGCTAATTTACTGTTCACAAAAATCTGTTTTGAGAGGCTGAAGTAGAATGCGTATAACTCCTTACACAGATGTTGTATTTGGATGAAACTAATTGAATTAGAAAGACGACTCAAAGATCTTTCTTTTGATATGTGGTATATCTCCTAGTTCATTATATTGAGGGAATTATGATCGTTCAAAGTTGACCCAAAAACTGGAAATTTTCCTGCAATTTTACTGTTCACATCTCGGCCACCGTTTTATAGTTTCGAGCGTGCTCGCTTATATCCGAAACTTATCCGTTTTTGAAAATCTTTATATCGTCGGAAAGCTTATTCAGTAACCTTTGTATGGAAACATCGACAGGCAAATTCTGGTATAAATAAGGTCGATTCCTATACACATATAATCAAACTATACACTTGAAACCATCTCAAAATAATCAATACTCATATATACCTAACTTAGGATCAATACATATAATCCAACACATATAACAATGGATAATGCACGTAATTGAGTACGGGGTGTTACATCCTTCCCCCCTTAAGGACATTCGTCCTCGAATGTGAATGTAGTTATTTAGCCGAAACAAGTTCAAATTCATAATTGATATTCACGTCATCATATAGATATTATGCATATGTAAAAACTTACTTGTTAGTATCTCAGTTCCACTCCTTGCACTTCTTTTTCATCTTTGAACAAATAAGGGTATTTTAATTTCATTGCTTCCTCCGCTTCCCATGTAATCTCTTCCCTTTGTTGATTTCTCCAAAGTACTTTCACCGATACTACTTCTTTATTTCTCATCTTCTTAACTTGACGATCTAATATAGCAACAGGCATCTCCTCATAGGTAAGATCTTCTGTTACTTGCACATCTTCAGTAGAAGTAATAAGGGACGGATCTCCGATGCACTTTCGAAGCATCGATACATGAAATACTGGATGCACTGATGAGAGTTCCTGGGGTAGCTCTAATTCATAAGCAACTTGCCTACATCTTCGAATAACCTTATACGGGCCTATATATCTTGGACTCAACTTTCCTTTCTTACCAAATCTCATCACCCCTTTCATTGGCGATACCTTCAAAAATACCCAATCGCCTAACGAAAACTCTAGCCCTCTTCTTCTACTATCCGCATATGACTTGTGTCGACTTTGGGCTGTTTTCAACCATTGCTGAATCACCTTGACTTTTTCTATGGCTTGATACACAAGATCCGGTTCGAACATAAGAGTTTCACCCGCTTCGAACCATCCTATTGGTGATCTACACTTCCTCCCATATAAAGCTTCATATGGTGCCATTTTGATACTTGAATGATAGCTATTATTGTAGGCAAACTCAATAAGAGGTAAATGATCATCCCAGCTGCCTTTAAAATCTATAACTCATGCTCGTAGCATATCTTCAAGTGTTTGAATGGTGCGCTCTGCTTGTCCATCCGTCTGAGGGTGAAAAGCTGTACTCAGATTCACTTGTGTTCCCAAACTCTATTGGAAAGACTTCCAAAAGTTTGCAGTAAATTGAGTTCCCCGATCTGATATAATAGAAGTTGGCACTCCATGTAATCGGACTATTTCTTTAAAATACAGCTTCGAATATTCTTCAACTGTGTAAGTGGTCTTAACGAGTAAGAAATGTGCAGATTTAGTAAGCCTATCCAAAATCACCCATATAGAATCAAATTTCCGAGTTGTACGAGGCAAACCTGTAACAAAATCTATGTTGATCATGTCCCACTTCCAAGTTGGAAGATCTATGCATTGCATATAGCCTCCGGGCTTTTGATGTTCCACTTTAACTCGTTGGCAATTTGGATATTCAGCTACAAATTCTGCGATGTTCCTTTTCATGTCATTCCACCAATACATATCTTTCAAATCTTGATACATTTTGGTTGATCCTGGATGAATGGAATACCTTGAAAAATGTGCCTCTGTCATAATCTTCTTTCTTAGCCCATCTACATCCAGCACACACAATCGGTTTTGGTACTGAAGTACTCCTTCTTGTGTAAGCTCAAATTCCTTGGTTGCACCACTGTGAACGTTCTCCTTAAGCTGTAATAAAATAGGATTTGCATATTGCTTCTCTTTCACTTCAGCTACTAATGAAGATTCCGCATCATTATGTACGATAAGCTCTTTGTCCGGAGTTTCAAGAAGGCGAACTTCCAAACTAGCTAACTGGTGAAGATCTTTAACCATCCCTTGCCTTTCTATATGCATCATCATAGCCTTACGACTTAACGCATCAGCTACTATATTCGCTTTCCCTGGATGATACAAAATATCGACATCATAATCTTTTAATAGTTCCATCCACCTTCGCTGCCTTAGATTTAGATCCTTCTGACTGAAAATATATTGTAAGCTCTTATGATCAGTATATATATCAACATGAACCCCATACAAATGGTGGCGCCATATTTTTAAAGCAAAGATAACCGCTGCCAGCTCAAGATCGTGTGTAGGATAATTTTTCTCATGTGGCCGCAATTGTCTAGAAGCATATGCTATTACCTTACCATGCTGCATCAATACATATCCTAAACCAATTCTAGAAGCATCACAATACACTGTATACCCTTATGTACCTTATGGAAGTACCAACACAGGTGTAGAAGTCAACTTATTTTTCAATTCCTGGAAACTCTCCTCACACGTATCATTCCATTGGAACTTGGATGCTTTATGCGTTAGCTTGGTTAAAGGTGCTGAAATGGAAGAAAAGTCTTTAACAAACCTCCTATAATAACCGGCAAACCCGAGAAAACTATGAATCTCCGTCGGCGTTGTGGGCCTTGGCTAGTTCTTCACAGCTTCTATCTTTTGAGCATCAACCTTTATCCCTTCACTAGATACAATATGACCCAAAAATGCCACCGACTTTAACCAAAACTCACATTTAGAGAACTTTGCATAAAGCTTACAATCACGAAGAGTCTGCAATGTCTATTGTAAGTGATTGGCATGGTCCTCTTCTGATCTAGAATAAACTAGAATATCATCTATAAAAACTATCACAAATACATCCAAGAATGGCTTAAACACCCTATTCATCAAATCCATAAAAGCTGCAGGTGCATTTGTTAGCCCAAATGACATAACTAGAAACTCATAATGACCATATCTTGTTCGGAAAGCTGTTTTGGGTATATCTTTTTCTTTGACCCTCACTTGGTGGTAACCTGACATTAAATCAATCTTAGAAAAGCACTTGGCGCCCTGTAACTGATCAAATAAATCATCAATTCTTGGGAGAGGATATTTATTCTTAGTTGTCACCTTATTCAATTGCCGATAATCAATACACATCCTCAGCGAGCCATCATTTTTCGCACAAATAACACTGGTGCTCCCCAGGGGGACATACTAGGCCTTATAAATCCCTTCTCTAGCAAATCTTTCAATTGCTCTTTCAATTCTCACAATTCTGCTGGGGCCATTCTATATGGAGGAATGGAGATTGGTTGGGTGCCTGGTATTACATCAATACCAAACTCTACTTCTCGTTCAGGAGGCAAACCTAGAAGATCTTCAGGAAATACATCAGGAAATTCATTTACCACCGGAACAACGTGAAGAGTTGGTGGCTCCGCTTCTGTATCCCTTACTCTAACTAAATGATATTGGTATCCCTTGGAAATCATTTTTCTTGCTTTGAAATAAGAAATAAATCTACCTCTTGGTGCGCCGATCTTACCTTGCCATTTAATAACTGCTTCATTCGAAAAATGCAAATACATCTTTTTTGTACAACAGTCAATTTTGGCATAACAAGACGCCAACCAATCCATACCCATTATAACATCAAAATCTACCATTTCTAGTTCCACGAGATTAGCCATCGTGTCTCGACCACACACAGTTACTACACAATCTTTATAAACTCTTCTAGCAATAATAGATTCCCCAACCGGGGTAGACACTTCCAACGACTTATCTAACAATTCGGGGGTTCTTTTCAACTTTCCAGCAACCAAAGGAGTAACATATGATAATGTAGAACCGGGATCAATTAGAGCATATACATCAAATGAAAATATGGACAACGTACCCGTAACCACATCTGGGGAAGCCTCTATATTCTGTCGATCCGCTAAAGAATAAGTGCAATTCTGAGTCCCGCTGAAACTGGCGACTCTTGTTTCATTTCTAGCGTGACCCACGGGTCGTGCGCCTCTACTAGAATAAGATACCGGTGACGATGATGCAATAGCTGATCCCAAAGGTCGTGCTACACCACCTGCGCCCCTTCGTGGGCATTCTCTCATCATATGCCCCATCATACCACACCAATAACAAACATTTGTTCCCATTCGACATGCGCCCATATGATGCCTTCCACATTTATTGCATGGTTCTCGAGGAGGTCTCAGTTGGATCATATTCCTTTGCCCATGATAACCCGCTGATCGCGAACTATGACCCTCACTTCTTTGCCCAATTTGACTGCCTCTGAAACCCTGATGCTGTGGTGGAGCACTAGCTGCAGAATAAGAAAATAATGGCCTAGGTGGTCTAATAGAAAATTGAGGTCTAAAACCTCCCTGTGGCGCCATAAACTGCCCTGTAGATCTGTCCCTCTTAGAAGATCCGCTTTTAAATTCCTGTGTTCTTCTTCTTTGCGTCTGATCTTCCATTTTCTGTGCAAATGCTTGGATCCTAGCTATATCCATATCTTTATTCAGTGCAGCAATAGTACAATCCCTAACCAAATACGGATCCAATCCGTTCACATACCGATGAACTCTATCATCCATAGTAGCTATAACATTAGGAGCATATCTATACAAGGAATTAAATCGAAGACTATACTCCCTCACACTTGTATTACCCTGCCAAAGATTTAAGAACTGATCTGCACGGGCCTGACGAGTCTCATATGGAAGATAATGATCAATAAATGCCTATTTGAACTCTTTCCAAGTAGCTAGGGGTGCATCAATTCCCCTCGACCATTTCCAGTCTTCATACCAATATATAGCCTCACCTTTGAATCTATACGCGGCTAACTCCACTGTCTCTCTGCCTGATACATGCATCACCTCTAGGGCCTTTTGGATCTGATCAATAAAGTCCTGCGGATCTTCATTAAGATCGGATCCGGTAAAAGTAGGCGGATCCATCTTAAGAAAATCTTGCGTCCGAAGACTAGCCGCCCTATCAGTACCGCTAGAACCCGCGACAGGAATGGCTTGCCCTTGGACTTGCCCAGCAACTATACGAGTCAAAAGTTGCACTGCATTTCTAAGATCTTGATCAACAACATTAATAGGTGGCTCTGGGGATATAGTTCTCCTCCCCCTTATTTCTTCTGGACTGGGGGAAAATTCTGATGCATGCTCAGCTGGAGCCTCACTTTGATTAGCTGGTATAGTGGGTGACTTACTAGTCCCCTCTCCGGCAGCCACATCTACTTGCTTACCGGTATTCTTACTTCTGGTAACCGGCAACATTACTATAATAAGAGAAACAAACTGATTCAGTGGTCAACTTTGACTTCATATACAATATAAGCTCTATCGCACGATCTAAGACATGAAGAAAAGAAACAATTCCTAAATGTCCATAGCCTCCTGTTTATAGATGTGGTGCACAGCACACCGATAAACAAGACTCTACGTAGACACGGCTTTGTAGACTCACTAGGACGAACCGCTCTGATACCACTTTTGTCACGGCCCAAAATCCCATCGGGCCGGACTGGCACCCGAAGCCGAGAAGGCCCGGGAGAACCCGTTCAAATACCTGTACTTTCACTTACATGTCACCAAAAATTTGGGCAGCACTTCGCTGCATATAAAAGGGTCTAATTACATGTATCAGCACAACACGCACAAATATATATATATATATGTTATTTGGCCGTCGGGGCCACCCCATATACGACTATAACATCACTATATAAACTTCCATGACTTTACCCTTCCTTATGTCTACAAAGCCTCTAGGATATACATGACATAACTAGGGTCGGGACCAACCCCCGCCCACACATGACTCCTGTACAATAACAAAATATAAGAAACCGACTCGGAAAGCTCCGAAGCAAACTAGAGCTCACCAACAACAGTTGTATGACTTGGCTCCTATCTATGCTGTGAATGAGCTGAAGTACCTGATCCTGCAGCATGAAATACAGGTCCCCACGTCAGTATGAAATATGTACTGAGTATGTAAAGCTGTAAATAATCATATGTGATATGGGGGATCAAGAAAATCATACGCATGTGAATAAATCATAATAGAAGTGAACCACACTTCATAAACACTTTTAGGATCATGTACATTATTATTAATCTGAATTGGGTTCTTGAAAAAAAACACATTTCTGGAATGGTATACATTCGTTCATTTCATTCTTTACAATTATTATTCGCCATTACCTCCTCCTCCCGAACCTCCAACCACCTAACAATAATCAATACTGTACCGTACTGTGACCATTAGGCTGCCCCCAGTACATATCAATTGGGATCGACCCATGCTAGGCTTATGCCCCTGGGATACCACCCACACGTATATCAAGTAACACATAAGAGATTTTTCCAATAACTTAGTTCAAAAGCTTTTGAGATTATTACATTAGTGTTCATGCCAACATTGTACCTTTGGAACAATGATACATCAATAGGAATCAAGTAATATACCTTCTATACAATAACGATGTAATAAGGACTCATTGGTACATCAACAATATGTTTTAGAATCATCAATATCACAACAATGAAATAGGAGCCTTTTGGTATATCAATGAAGCATTTTGACACTTTATAGAATGGAAACAACTTCATTGGTAATGTAGAGCAATACATGTGTTTGGATAACCTCGGAATCGTACTTGATGGAACATTGGTGTTTTCATGCCAAAGAACATCGTTAGAGTATGCTTTACATACCTCGTTGTAGATTCGGATACCAATTCAACACAACTTCCCGCCTTTACAAATTACTTATCTACAATGAAATATTTGGCATCTAGTATTAGCAACCCAACACCACAATTCTCTTCCATAATTCCATACAACCAATATTTGCAAAGCATTCCAAAAACCAACTTGAACAATAGGTTTATATGTATATATATATATATATATAATCATTTCAATACCACATCATCAATACCACATCATTCCTTCACAATTCAACATAATCCAACCATGCACAAGAATGATCCAATATCATTTCCAATCATCTTTCAATAACAATCAAATAACATACTTCTTATGCTCACATGCATATATATACATATATATATACATATCCATATAAATAACACCAACATAATTTACATCCTTACCATAGAATGGCCCTTTGGGTTTTGAAGTCCTGTTGGCACAAATAAGGGGTGCTTCTCGAAGCCCTTGAGATGATGACCACAACTACAGAATCAATTTGGACTTTCCACGGTTGAATCACAAGTAATTTGAAGGTCAAATTTGGCTTGGGTTTGTTCTATCCTATGATTGATGATGGATATAAGTTTTTGTACTCATATACATGTACATATACACATATTTCCGTCCATAATATCATAGGAAATGACCAAAGTGCCTTTAAAATTTAAATAATGTCAAATATGTCCTCCGGTGGACCGTTTTGACAAGCTGAAGTAGATAGACCATAACCCTTTGATCCGATATCGTATTTGGGTGAAATTGATATCATTGGAAAGATAATTCAAAGGTCTTTCATTTAATATAAATTAGGCCACCCAGTTCGTCCAGTACAAGGAGTTATAATCGTTTGAATTTGACCCTAAAAATCTATTTTGAGAGGCTGAAGTAAAACGCGTATAACTCCTTACACAGATGTTGTATATGGATGAAACTAATTGAATTAGAAAGAATACTCAAAGATCTTTCTTTTGATATGTCGTATCTCTCCCAGTTCATTATATTGAAGGAGTTATGATCGTTCAAAGTTGACCCAAATACTGGCAGGCCTCAGTATTTTCCTGCTAATTTACTGTTCACAAAAATCTGTTTTGAGAGGCTGAAGTAGAACGAGTATAACTCCTTACTCAGATGTTGGATTTGGATGAAACTAATTGCATTGGAACGAAAACTCAAAGATATTTCTTTTGATATGTGGTAGCTCTCCCAGTGCATTATATTGAGGGAGTTATGATCGTTCAAAGTTGACCCAAAAACTGGAAATTTTCCTGCAATTTTACTGTTCATATCCCGGCCACCGTTTTATAGTTTCGAGCGTGCTCGCTTATATCCGAAACTTATCCGTTTTTGAAAATATTTATATCGTCGGAAATCTTATTCAATAACCTTCGTATGGAAACATCGTCGGGCAAATTCCGGTATAAATAAGGTCGATTCCTATACACATATAATCAAACTATACACTTGAAACCATCTCAAAATAATCAATACTCATATATACCTAACTTAGGATCAATACATATACTCCAACACATATAACAATGGCTAATGCACGTAATTAAGTACGGGGTGTTACAATCATACTCACCCAATTTCCTCTTATTTCGTCACATGACTTTACACTTTAAAGCACTTAGGAATTTGGATCAAATTATGGTCTTGAAAAAATTGGATTAGGCTTACATATGAGTTTGTCAAAGAAAATAGGCTAAAGGCTCAAAAGGGTTAACTAGGATGATATCCATGGGTAGGTAAAAATGAAGGTAAATAATCATAGGTTGCCAAAGAAATGCCTATATCATCTCCTAAACTTGCATTCTTTATTTTCGTTTTGCACACATACCAGACAAGTTCTAGCATCGGCCACAAACATAGAATATACTATTATCTCACACACACAAGGCACATGGTCGATTTTATTGGGAGTAGTATAGACTCTTGCCCCAACAGGTGAAGGAATTGAACCACACAATATCACATAGTGAGTCACAATTAGAGCCTAAACGTCTCAATAGTCATGATTTTAGCACAAACTCTTGTTATAATCTTATGCTGCCTATTAGAATAATTTCATGCGAAGCTAGGTAAAAAAATTAACTACTAAAAAAAACAAAAAAAAACAAAAAAAAAACTAAGCTAAGCAAACAAACATAAATGCAAATGCGGATGAAGGAGTATAGCATGCAAATACCACCACCCCGCACTTAGACGGGACACACTGTCCTCAGTGGAAAACAAATAAGAAGAACCTGGTTAGTCGGACTCCTTCTCTATGTCTGGGGTCATACCCCCTTCGTCGGAATCATCATAGGAGTCGTCGTCCTCAAAAGTTCCTCATAAGTACCCCACTTGATTCTAAGAGTGTGTTTAGGTATTTGCAGCACGGAGGATTCAGCTTGCTCTTTGCGTCCTCTTTTCTTGCCCTTTTGGGAAGTGGTAGCCTTATCTTTGCCTTGTCTTGCTTTGGGTGCCATTGTACCTGAGACTTAAAACAATATTCATGTTAGCATCCTCTTGATAGATACAATCTATAAACAAGCAGTAGGGGTACCACCCCACACTTAGTTTGTTGGCACAAACTAGTGAAGTGAAAGTGGTCGATTACTCAGAATTCATCGACATACGTTTTAGGTGCTATATTCCAATAATAAAATCAGAGCAGTCACACTTCTTATAGTCTTGGCAATACATTAATGTTGGTTATATCAAGACTACTACATAGGGATTGAATCAAGGGATAGTATCTAACAATAATCACAACCTCTTATGTTGGTCGGCAACTATAAGTCTTATTCCGATGAACAAGTCGTTCCAACATGTAAGTATTCAAGAGACAAGATTATGCAATGTTAATGACTATAGAAATTCCGCAAGAGTATGACAATGCATCAAAATCAAATTCAAGTTGGAAACAAGTTAAGATCATCCTAACATATATGTTCACTCACTTGGTTGTGTATCAACAATTCAAACACATTCACATCACCAATATTTCTTCAAGATTTAGCAATTCATAATAGACATAGCAACGTAGTACTTACGAAAAATAAATGAAGAACAAAAGAGTACTTACGTGATTGAAGCCTTTGGAGATGTTCTTGTGAAGAAATAGAGCAAAAGAAAAGTTTTGAGAAGATTTGGAGGCTATGTGTGTCACCTAAGTCAGGTTTTCAATGTGTTTGTCTTTCAAGACTAAGTCTCCTATTTATAGAACAATCTTGGGTTGGGTTTTGACCCATTTAAAATCGGATTTGGAGACCAAAAGTGACCATAGGCGGCTCCTAAGGCTTTGCCAAGTTGAGCAGAATGCCATAGCATAGGCCATGCCTAGTTGAGCAGAATACTTTTGCATAGGCGGCGCCTTTTGCAAAGCATTTGGTGACCATAGGCGGCGCCTTTTGAAAAGCATATGAGATTCAGAGACCAAATGCTTTAGCATAGGCGGCGCCTATGCTATGGCATACTTGAGCATGGGCGGCGCCTATGCTATAGCACACTAGATTTCGAGACCTTGGGCTATAGTATAGGCTTTGCCTTGTTCGTGGCCTAGTTTTACCTAGGCCTAGCCTTGCTAGATGCCTATTTTGTCATGAGCAATGCTCAATCCATAGCCTTATGCATCTTCATTCCTAACTTACCACCTTTACCATGCATTACGTCCAAATCAGCATTTGAAATCGATCTCCTCGTTTTATACCTCTTGCACATACATTTGCTTAAAACCAATGAAAACGATTAGAACGATGGGTTGCCTCCCATCAAGCGCCTTAGTTTTGGTCGTGGCTCGACAAAATCCTAAGAAAACAAAAACAACAAAAACATTTAAAAACGATGGGTTGCCTCCCACCAAGCGCTTGATTTATTGTCGCGGCACGACATAACTATCTCGATTACTTAGACTTCATCGAGATAGATGAGGCATCGTTTTCTGAATGGATTCAGACGACGCTAATACTTACTTGTAGGCATGCAATCTTCTTCAAAATGACGTTTGTGCCTACATATCCCAGGTGGGATACCAATTATATCATCAATAGACCAACCAATGGCTCTCTTGTACCTCTTTAGAGCAGAGATGAGAGCCTCTACGTGCTGTTCACTTAAATCATTCGCCACACTCACCGGAAGTGTATTTCCACTTCCCAAGAATGCATACCTTAGATAATTGGGGAGCTCTTTCGATTCTAGAATTGGTGGCTCTTCAATGGAAGTCTTCGCTGTTGGTGAAGGTTGATTCATAAGATCAAGGTCCAACTTCTTAGGAGTATGAGAATAGGACCCTATTCCTGTTAGAGCACACATAGTTTCTTCATAATCTTCATCATCCTCATGCTCAGCATTCAGCAGTGCAGCAGACAATGGCTCTACAGTAAGCTATTTCTTTACAGATAATGCTTTCTTATCCTCATAAGCTACGGAGAACACATCCATATCGCTGCGTTGTTTCATTGCTTTGCATATATCAAAGTGGACCACTTCGTCATTCAACCGAAACAAAAGCTCATTAGCTCTCATATCAATAAGCACACTTCCAGTTGCAAGGAAAGGACGTCCTAAGATTATGGGAACTTAAGAATCCACCTCACAATCCAGAATAACGAAGTCTGCAGGAAAGATGAATGAAGAAACCTTCACCAACACATCATTCAAGATACCCACAGGTCGTTTTACCGACCTATCAGCCATCAGGAGCCTCATATTGGTTGGTGTCGGATCGCCTAACCCCAGCTTCTTGTAGACGGATAGTGGCACCAAATTGATGCTAGCACCCAGATCGCACAATGCCTTGGCAAAATTCAAAGATCCAACAGTGTAAGGAATAGTGAAAGCACCAGGGTCAGCCTTTTTCTAAACTAGTGATCGGGTAGCAATAGCACTGCAATGATGAACAATATCTTTCAACTTATAGCTTGCTGCCTGCTTCTTTGTCAAAAGGTCTTTCATAAATTTTGCATACCCAGGCATTTGTTCAAGTGCCTCCACCAACGGAACATTAATGGTCAGCTGCTTTAGCATAGTCATGAATTTGCTGAACTTCGTGTCATCCGCCACCTTCTTCATTCTTTGAGGAAAAGGTGGTGGTGGGTATGGGATTGTTCTCTCCTCGGCTTTCTTCTCCTCTTGCTTCCGTTTTTCAGCTTTTTCAGGTTGCAAATTGTGAGGGGTGACGTTATGGACGTCAGGATCAGCTGCTGCGGCATCTTCCCCTTTGGCCTTATCATCAATGTCCACTACTTCGTCAACCACTTGCTTGCTTTTTGCTGAAGTTTCCAGCACCTTACCACTTCGGGTAGTAATGGCCATGCATGACCCATAATTCCTTGGGTTTTGCACAGTGTCGCTAGGTAAAGTGCCAGCCTTTCTTTGATTGAGTGTTGCTGAAAGTTGGCTCAATTGCTGCTCTATTTGCTTGATTGAAGTGGAATGAGAATTAACTAATTGTTTCATAGAGGACAAATCATTAATTACCTCTGTTACTCCCTCACTCGCTGTTTCCACTCCTTTCAATAGTTTAGCCATCATGTCTTCCATACTTCCAAAACTGGATGTGGTGGCGTCACATCTTCCAGGGGGAACGTACAAACCAGTATTGTCATTCTTGTTCTTCCAACTACCTTGGTCCTTGTTTCCAGATTTATCATAATAGTTACGACCTTGGTTTCCTTGGGTATTCCCTCGGAAACCCCCTGATTGTTCACGTAGTTGGCTTCTTCTTCCAAATTAGATTCGTCTCTTTCTTTTGACGCAACAGCTTTGAATTTTTCGGTCTTCCCTGATAATAAATGCTTTGTAAGAAGATCCACTTGTGTTTCCATGTGCGCCATATCTTGATCACGTTCTTCTTCTCTTCTCCTTTGGTCTGCAGTCATGCTAATAGATAAAGTGGGGCTTGCTACCTCAGAATCCCTGGTATGCCAAGCTCTACTTTGCTTCGTCATCCGATCTAGCATATTGCTTGCCTGACCAAAGGTGAGGTCCATGAATGATCCTCCAGCCGCATTATCAACCACTGTCTTAGTCACCGAATTCAAAACTCTGTATAATATCTCCATCAAGTGGACATTCGTCATATGATGGTTTGGGCACCGCATAAGCTTCGTCTTGAACCTCTCCCATGTTTCGTGGAGAGCTTCAGTTGGAAGCGGTCGAAAATTGTTGATCTCATCTCTCAACTATGCTTTCTTGGATGGCGGAAAGAATCTTTCTAGGAAAGCGTCTTTCAATTGCCTCCAATTTGTAATAGAATCAGGAGTCAGCCCATTCAACCATAGAGTTGCTTCCCCAGACAGCGGCAATGGAAATAAGCGTAGTCAAATTGCATTCTATCCAACGCCAGGATTGTCGAATGACTTGCACGTAGAAATAAAGTTGATCAGATGTATATTCGGATCATCGCCTACTAGTCCACCAAATAATCCCTTGAGGTGCAAAAGCTAAATCATGACGCTAGTGATATTTAACTTTGCTCCACGTGCCAATGGCGGAAGAATAATAGCTCATGTGGCACCAGCTCCATCAAGATCATCATCATCATCGAACGGTATTTGCACAGCTCGGCGTTTGGGCCTAAATCGCGCTTAACGATATCTCCTCTGCATGGGTGCCGCTATCTCAGCAGTATGCCGTGGGTTTAGTAGCTCCTCATCGCCCAGGTCCTCATCATCAGGATTTGTTGCACGGCCTGGTTATGAATATTCTGTTGATGCACTTGAGCAACTATCCTTTCAATTTCACGTTGTGCATCCATTGATGCACTGAATAAACCTGATGTAAACAAAAACAACAACTAAAATTAAAAGTACGAGAATCTTTGACCAAAGGGTCTAGTAATTATCACGAACTTAATTGACACTCATATTCCCCGGCAACGGCGCCAATTTTTGATAACTCTCAATCTATAGCTCTCGTAAGAGTGTAAAGCAGTCGTTAGCAAATATAGAACCCAACTTGGGTTGGGTGTCGATCCCACAGGGAATAGCTTGGTCAACACGTAAGCAACGATTACTAGACTTTTAGTGCAAGTCTCGTAAAAAGGGGGGATTGTAATGTGCAAGTAAATTATTAAAGTAAAAACTAAAAATAGCAAAGTAAAAGGAAAGAATGTTTAGTAAGTTGTAAACAATGAGAATTGAGGAGTTGGGGTTATTTCCACTTTCTGAGTTATACATCTCTATTGGCTATGAGTGTGTGGAATTCCGACATGCATGTGCTTATAGAGAATTGTATTCGATGGTAAATCCAGGCGTATTTCGACCTATTCGAGGATTATTTCACTTTAACTTGTTCGAGCTTAAAGCGTGTCTAACGGTATGAATTCTCGAAGAGGTTAATCCAGTTACGGCACTAACTTTTTAATAGGGGATGGGACCCTATTACCTTGACATCATCTCTTTTCCAGACATATAACTTTTCTTTCGAACAAGTTAATGCTATACTAGCATTATTCTATGTGTCTGCAGCCACAAGAATTTGCATTAAGATGAAGAGAATAATGATATAAGCAGCATACGTGTCACGAATTCACAAACTCATAGCAATAGATAGTATCTCATAAGGCTTCCATAACCCCAATAGAGAAGTTTAGCTATTCATGAGTGCGATGGAAATCACAATAGACATTATCATTATACCACAATAAAAGATTTCACGTGTAGTAGGGTGTGGTATGGCTTTAGGCGTGAATTCCTTTTAGAATAGTGTTTCTCTTGTTGTGGAAATTAAGAATCGAATAGATGAAGAGAAAGTAATAATAATTAATAAAAGCAAATTGTCTAGAGTTGTAGATGAATGGGTGAATGGATAGGTGGATGGATGATTGGGTGATGGAAGGATGGGTGAATGGTGAATGAATAAAAATCTCTAGTATGATCGGGTATTTATAATACCCATATCCTATTCCTACTAGGCTAATAAATTACTTAACCAAATCCTACAAAGTTAATGAAATACTTAACCCAATTGTACTAGGTTAATGTATCATTATCCTAATCCTAATAAGCTAATGAAATACTTAACCCAATTGTACTAGGTTAATGTATTATTATCCTAATCCTAATAAGTTACTGCTAGTCCCCAAAGTCTTCAGAAATGTTGTTTTAGCCAGGGACAGAATTTCCATGCGCCATCTTTAGTCCTTGGCGTCCAAGATTGGCTTTTCTCCTTTCGTGAAGCTTTCTTTGGCGTCAAGTAATCCATAAAATGCTGAATTCTGCATCATTTATACCTGAAACTTTGCTAATCATGTTTGTTAGCTCACTTACAGGAAAAAGGACTAAAAGTGCATGAAATATATAATTTGTTCTCAAAACATGGCACAAATATGGGCAAAATATAGTACTATAGGCGTGTAAATTCGCCTATCATCATACACCAACATGACATTCAATCCAATCTTATAACCACATATAAACTTTTGGTCAATCAACCTACCTAGGAACTTTTATCACATTCTCAAATATCTCTTGTAAACAACAACTCTCACGAACTATCCCCAATAAAACACACATAAATTCTCATCTAACCATGACATATATTTAAAGCTTGGCCTTAATCTTACTTCACACTTATAGCCTTAGCTAAAATAAGCATACAATAATCTTTCATTAACAAGAAACATTTATACTTTCTCATCTAATCAATTACTCATCACTACTATCATTTCATAAGAAGATCTTACTGAAAGGTTAAAACATGAGGACCTGAAGCATGAAAGGATACTATGCATAACTTTGACACTTAACTAAGACATGAGTAATAGAATATCAACATCATGGATTCATCCAAGAGATCTAATTTGAGAATATACAAGACAAAATTTGAATTTCACTGGTCATTAAAAGTATGGCATGAGTTATGGGGACTGAGCATACTATAAAACATGAGTACATGAATCATGAGTTGCATGACCTAAGTTTAGACCATAAATTCATGGAATATGATTCGTATTGCTGAGTGAACTGGAACTCCTTATACTAGGAACTAAAAATGCATATGATTCTCTATGATGTGCATGAACATCAACACATATGATTCTCTATGATGTGCATGAACATGAACTATGATCATGGAGCTGACATGTAAGGCATGAGTAGATGTCGTGAGGATTACACTGATATAAGAATGGGTCGGGCATCTTTATCCCCAATTGATGTTCTACAATACACTGGCATCACTACTAAAATATGAGAGCCTAACTTGGTTACTTGTTCTATCATCTCCCTCTTATCTTAAAGCCATCATTCTAAGTCTGCGGGACTTTTAAATAACTCTAAACTGAACTACAACTATTGTATTCTAGAGTCCAAGATATAACAATACACATAAATAAGAACTCACCCTAAAAGAGTATGCTAGAAAATGTAAGACCAGCTGCTAGTACTTTTTTCTGATATACAATTCTTAACTTTCTATAGCCCATAACTTAGCTAGTAAGAACATCACATACTATATTACTAGCTTCATTCACACTTACTAGCTCAAGGGTACTATCTAAGCACATCTATTTAAAAAACATAGAAATAATATATTCTCATATTACCTTGGGTACACCTCTAAATTACACCCACATCATTATACTTAACTTAAATTCTTGCATATACTATTTCAAGCCTATTGATTCACCTTTCATACAACTAGCCCCGTGGATACATAATCTATCAAATTCAGATAACACTATCCCCATTTTACTACTGCTAAACTTTTGGGTCTATGCTTCTAATTCTACATCATATGCTATCAAAGGATTCTGAGAAAGGATCTGAGGGCATATCTGACTTTGGCTCAATGCATGACTTTTCATGAATATGAATAAACTACTTTATGCTTTGGAACACAAAGACACTAGTGGGATACCTTTGATCCTGCATATAATCCCATAACTATTTGTGGAGACTGTTTGAGAAAACTCTATCTATAAGGACATAAGCTTCACTATTTTTGTTACCTAAAAAATAAGGCAAAGTTGACATGAATGGAGCAACATGTGAATCTGCACAAATTTATTAGAGGAAACTTCTACTGCACGATCTGGTATATGAAAGAAGGGAAACAATTCTTAATTGCCCTGTAGCCTCTCAAAAAAAAAGTACAGACGTCTCTGTACAATTCTGCAAGACTCTACTAGGAACGACTTCATAGACACCCTAATGTACTTGAACTTTGGACTCTGATACAAAGTTTGTCAAAACCCGAGGCTACACCTTAGTTGTAACACGGTGCTTTAAACCACAAATGATCCCAAAATAACCCATGAACTGCCATACCGCAGAAGCAAATGATTTAATATCTATTAAATAGCTAATTCTAGTATGCGGAAAAGTAATCATAATGAAGTCTGAATAAGTATGTAACTGATAAAGTTTACAATCTGATAAATTTGAAGAGAGAAACTAAAATTACATGACTAACTCTAACTCATATTTATGAAGCCTCTACTATAATGACTATAGATAGCTGGGACATGCCTCCAGCTACCACTAATCAATACATATGAATAATAATAAAAATAAAGTACATGATCCACATCTTACTGGAGTCCCCAAAATAGGAAAACTCATCACCTGCTAGCTGGAAACTACAGTCGTCTAATCATAATGTGTGGACTACAACTGGTACCTACATTATGAAATAATATAGCCACACAGACGTATATATGGATCAGTACTTCTAGAATATACCGAGTAAGTAGGGGTGAATGCAATAAGTAAAATCGAGTTCATACGTAATCTTAAAACACGCATGCTAAGTGTAAGTAAACTAACCAAGAGACTGAAATAAGTTGATAGTTGATATATCTTAAAACATGATTAACCAAAATAATCTAATAAGTTGGTGAATCACAACACTTAGTTTCTTAAAACTATACTTTGTAATATAAGTATTAGTGAAGATGGAAAATAGTAAAACATGGATATTGTATGAATACTGGGTCTGAAACTATGTGATGGAAACTGGGATAACTCAAGGATCTAAATATACAAATATATTGAGCATGAATGCATAAACATACAAAACCAAACATAACATATACTAAGCTTATCTGATTAACTGAATGACTGATAGCTAAATAATGAATAATTGATATTTGATTATTGATTAGCTGGTATCTGTATACTGATTAGCTGGTATATGTATACTAATTAATTGATTACTATATATTGATTAACTGATAATTAAATACTGGTCATGTTAAACTAAACTGTACTTAATCTGAATAACTGGACTGAAACTATGGGGTACTGTGCATATGAGATAAGGATTAACTGAACATCATGAGATAACTGAGCATGAATGCATGAAAACTATAATATTTGAGAATGCAAGTCTAAGTATATATCTGCTATGTCATTGAGACAATTTGTAATTCTAAAAGATTAAAATCTATATAACTGAATATTTGAAAAGTCTATACACCTAGTCAAGCAAAACTAAACTAAAAATACATTGAATACTAACTGAAAATATGGGAGATATCATGTAACCAACAAAAATCATGTAAGCTATCATGGATTCCAACATCTGTCCCACATTGAGGAGGGTTGTTCTATCCTTGCCATTGGAATAGAACTTGAACTGTAGTGATCATTAAACTAATATCCCAAAGGACGAGTATGTCATTCCTAACTTATGAGGGACCCCTCAAAATCTATGGTGATGCCTTAGGTTTGGAACATAGGGACTGCTACTAACGTCTCATGCCTAACTGATGGGGGAGACGCTATCCCTACATTCACTCGGTGCTAAATTCTACTCCCAACTGAAAGACACTGAAATACTAACTGGTGTATGCACAGATAACTGATAAGCTCAGGTCACGGTAGTCTGAAAATAACTATTCTTACAGATTCTAGGGTAATTATTAAAATATAAACTGATAATGCTCATCACGAATATGAATATCTGAGTATACTAATAAGATACATAGATTAACTGTCTGAGTACTTGAAAGGCTGAATTTAGGTAAATCATATAGGTATCGGGTGTTCATAACCCACCAACACTGAATGAGTATAAAATACAATATTAAACTTCAAATACCATAATAAGTGATAATGGTTCAAGATCCAACCATGGGCATTTCATAAAACATGTGAAATCATAAACTTATACATGAGAATATCTTAAACGTGATAGATATAATAGGATTACATGGTTGAAATCATAATTTAGGGTGAATCGACTAAACATAACATAGGAATTACAATATTCAAAACATGATATGACTCATTCCACTTGGAAACACTTATAATATAGCTTGAAATTTAATTAACAAGAGATTCATGGAGATTGTTCAACTTAAACATGTAGAACTCATAATTTAAAACCAAAAAGGGTTCTTGGACTCCATGGGTGAAAGGGGACCCATGGATGAACTCCCACAATCCTTAATGGATGATTTGTTGAGGGTCTCTTAACCATGAAGCTTGAATTCCTTGATTTCTTGTGAAAGGGTTAGGGTTTGTTGTTGGGGAAAGATAGGGATTTTCTTGAGAGAATTTGTGATAGAAAGGACCAATAATGCTCCTTGGGAGCCCCAATTCATGTTTATGGAAGAGTTTAGTGATGGGAAATTACCCAAAAGCCCCTTGGGAATTTAAATAAAAAGGCTAAATGTGTAGGCACCGGGCGACGTAGGCTCTAGACCGGCGGGGTAAGCCCTACACTGCTGGCTCTAGTCTGGCGCACTAGATCAGGTGCTGCAGGCTCCATCATGGTAAACTAGAGAGGGTGCCGCAGGGCTTCCCCGGTTGTACTAATATTTTTATTTTTCAAACATGACCCTACACCCATTCAAAAGTTTTGAAACTCAGTCGAGACAAATATTGAACACCCCTAAACATGAATCATCTCAAAAATCGATGTCCCTTGGTCGAGAAGCTCAAAATTAAAATCATCGAAGTTTAGATGTCTTTGAAAGTGACTAAGTCTCCAACACTTAGTGGAATTGTCAAGCTTAGGACCCCTTAAACATGCAACTAAAAGCTAAATTGAGCTAAGAATTTTATGGTGTATTAAACATTTCTTGATAAAAATGGATTCAAATCTATATTTGTTTCTGGCAAGATTGTAATTATCAAAGGTGAAGTGTACATATGAAAAGCTACCTCATTGAGGGCCTATTTAAGATGAATGTAATGATAGTTGAAATTAATAAAAGTTCTATTTCTTCTTACTTGCTTGAGTCTAATGAATTATGGCATGAACAATTAGGATATGTCAATTACAAAACTTTGCGAAAACTGATTAAATTAGAAGTTTTGCTGAACTTTGAGTGCAATAAATCAAAATGTCATATTTGTGTGGAATCAAAGTATGCTTAGCATCCGTATAAATTTGTTGAAAGGAATTTCTATCCCTTTGAATTAATAAACACTGACATTTGAGTTATGAAGTCAACACCATCTTGTGGTGGAAAAAATTATTTTATAACTTTTATTAACAATTGCACTAGGTACTATTATATCTATTTGCTAAATAGTAAGGATGAAGCAATATATGCATTTAGGCAATATAAAACAGAAGTTAAAAAATAGTTAGAGAAAAAGATCAAAATAATAAGAAGTGATAGGGGTGGAGAATATGAATCTCCCTTTGCAGAGATATGTGTGGAGAATGGAATTATCCATCAAACTACGGCCCCGTATTCACCTCAATCTAATGGAATTATGAAAAGAAAATATCAAACCCCAAAGAAAATGATGAATGCCTTACTGATAAGTTTAGGTTTACCGCAAAACTTAAGGGGGGAAGCTATCCTTACAGCTAACCAAATACTCAATAGAGTGCCCCATAGTAAGACACAATCAATTTCATATAAAAAATGAAAAAGAATAAAATCCAACTTGAAATATTTCAAAGTTTGGGGGTGTCTAGCAAAATTCCAAGTTCCTATGCATAGAAGGGTGAAAAAAGGACCTAAAATAGTAGACTATGTGTTCCTAGGATATGCTAAAAGTAGTAAAGCATGTCGATTTTTGGTTCATAGATCCAAAAATCCAGATATCAATAAAAATACGATAATCGAATCAGATAATGCTGAATTATTTGAGAAAATTTATTTGTATAAAACTAGACATAAACAGTCTAGTGGAGGGTCTAAACAAACTCGAGATAAACCAAGTAAGGATGTACATAATGATGAGAATCCAAGACATAGTACACGTCAAAGAACGTCAACTTTGTTTTGATTAGATTTTGTAACATTTCTCTTATAAAATAAGCCTCAAATAATTAAAGAATCAATGTCGTCTTCAGACTCATCCTTTTGGAAAGAGGCAGTCAATAGTGAGACTGAATCAATCTTGACAACCCATACGTAGGAGTTGGTGGATTTTCCTCCTGGAAATACACCTTTAGGTTCTAAATAGATCTTTAAAAGGAAAAGGAAAATGGATGGTAATATTGACAAATACAAGGCAAGACATGTAGTAAAGGACTTCAAATAGAAAAAATGGATTCATTACTTTGATACATACTCCCCTATAACAAGGATAGCATTAATGCAGATGTTAATTGCCTTGGCAGTGATATATGGTCTTGAAATCCATCAAATAGATGTGAAAACAACATTCCTAAGTGGAGAATTGGAGGAAGAAATTTACATGGAACAACCAAAGGGTTTTGTGGTTCCTGGTAAAGAAAAGAAGGTATGCAAACTAGTTAAGTTACTTTATGGATTAAAACAATAACCTAAGCAATGGCATACGAAGTTTGAACGAACCATGTTGGCAAATGGATTTAAGATAAATGAATGTGATAAATATGTTTACATTAAAGACACTTCAAATCTCAAGGTCATTGTTTGTTTGTATGTGGATGATATGTTGATCATCAGTAGAGACATTTCTAATATAAATGCTACTAAATGAATGTTTGGGAGCAAGTTTGATATGAAAGCCTTGGACTTGTGGACGTGATCTTAGGAAGAAGAATCTATAAAACTCCACAAAGGTTGGCATTGTCACAGTTTCATTAATTTGAAAGGTACTTGACAAATTTAAGTATTTGGAATTTGGTATTGCCAAGACTTCATTTACTGTGAGATTTGCACTTCAAAAGAATGAAGGTGAAAGTGATTCACACTTGGACTACGCAAGAGTGTTGGGATGTTTATTGTATATCATGAATTGTACACAGCCACACATAGCATGTGTTATTAGTAAGTTGAGCCGGTATATGAGTAATCCTAATAAAACTCAATGGATGGCAATGAAAAAAGTTCTGGGGTATCTAAAATACACTCAAGACTATGCTTTACATTATAATAAATATTCCACAGTAATTGAAGGATATAAGGATGTAAATTGGATCACCGGATCGAATAAAGTAAAATCCATGAGTGGATATGTATTTACTATAGGTGGAGGACCAGTCTCTTGGAAATCACTCAAACAGACATGTATTGCTCGCTCCATAATGGAATATGAACTTATCGCATTAGATAAAACCAGTGAAGAAGCAAAATGGCTCCAAAATTTCTTGGAAGATATTCCTTATTGGACCAAGCCATTGGCACCAGTATATATACACTAGATAGTCAAAAAGAAATAAATAGGGCAAGGAGAATGATTTATAACGGTAAATTTCATCATATAAGATGGAGGCATTATACAGTTAGAGAACTACTCTATAGTGGAATTATCACTGGTGACTATGTGAAGTCAAAGGATAATGTATCGGGTCCACTAACAAAAGTCCATGGATATAAATCTACCTAGAAGACTGGAGATCCCAAGAGCTAGGTTCGAGTAGATCAAATAAAGTTGTGACTGATAGGTTCAATATTATCAATATACCCAATCTATTCTCATGATGTAGATAATGTTTAGTAAACAAGGATAAGGCTTATGGGGTGAAGCCATTTAATGATTATCTAAATTTGGTAGATTTTACAAAATAGTTTAATCTATAGGATTGGACGTTTAGAAATAACCTATGTAAGGATAAAGTGAAAGTTGCTTTAAGGAGAATGTTAGTAAAGTCCTATTCTCTATGCTCTTATGAAACCAGGGCATGTTCATGGATGATGAATAAAACCATGAGAACCATAAATGGTAAAAGGCTTGTTGTGTGACATGTGTTGTAGAGTTACATTAAATATCGATGATTCAAAGATATCAAATCTACCGATTGACCATGTGTATCTGATGCATGTTCACTATGGAAAGTTCAAAGGAAAACCTATTTATCTAGATGCAATCAGTATTTGCTTGCTGATCACATACTTGTTTGTAAAATTTTATAAAGAATATACATTCCCTATTCATGTGGGGGGTTGGTGGATTCAACTTGAATGTGTGAATGGAAAATGGAGGGAATTAGTGGAGGAAAAATGAAATCACACCTAAAAGAATAGTGTGCTCACAATAAGGAAAGTCTACTGATTCTTCCACATTGGTGGGGGAAAGAAAATTTTATGTGTTCTTATTAAGAAACACTACTTCACATGGATAGTGAGGCAAGAACCAAAAGGTGCCTCGTACTGTTGTCGTCTCTTGCTCGCTCGCTCATGTTGACTTTGACTTTGGATTTGGAAAATGATCGATGAGATTAATTTTTTAGATAAAATTTATTTGAAACTTAGAAAAACAAGTGATCCAAAGAAAAAAATAAAAAATTATTTTTCCTCCATGAACGTGCATGCATGCAGTGCAGAAATGACTATAGAATTTTTGAAATGCTTCCTTTAAAGGGACACAACCCTTCAAGGAAATAATATACTATTTCAAAAAAGTGGTGATTATTCGTCTTGGTGTGACTTTTCAGAAAAGACACAATATTTCGATTGGACAGGCATAACTGTTCCAAAGGAATACACCTTTTCGATGAACCATTACTTCCTTTTGTGAGAGGCACTTGATGGCTTATAAATACCTGCATTTTTTCCACAAGTAGTAATGATAATTTCCAAAATTGAAAAAACTCTTCTACTTCCAAAAAGACATTATGATCAAGCTGTTGTTAAGTGTGTTCGACGAATTCGATAGTTTGAGGTAATGCTACTGTCGAATTGTGAACCATTTTATCCTGGGAGGAAAAATTCCATACCTCGGTTACTTGAGGAGAATTAATTCCTTAAGGATACTCCGTGAAGTTGGAGGACTTGATTCTTATTCTGTTTCATTTTATTTCCTTAAAATAACACACTTCTTTGATAGTTCATACGAAAATTATGTTGAAGATATTGAAAACTTAATAAGTATTCTTGAAAAAGTCTTGAACTTGTGTTGAAGTTTAGTATATAAACATACAAATTGTGTACCCGAAACAATGCTTAGAACCCTATAGGTATCAAACGTGTTGCGATCTCCTCTACAATAGTTTGTCATGAAATTTCATTTGATCTTCATTCGAGTGTCACAATTGAAAGCTTCTATTCTGATACTAATGTTTGGACTACCATTGATCTCCTCCTTTGTACTTTCTCCACAAGTATTCAATTTGTTAATCTGCACAACTTTTACTTACTTGTAGGTGATAAGGTTATTTCGTATGACTTAGAAAATGATAATATAGAACTTTTGTATGATATCAGAGTGCCTAGTTCGATGGCAGAATACTGCTTATTCTTTTGTTTTGAGTGGCATCAATGGTCGTGTCTACTCTAGACTAGTCAATTGGCAGAATTGTAACTTTTGGGTTTATCTGCATTCTTAATATTAGATACAACATCTCTACTTTTGCAAGTGGTGCATCTATATTTTTAAAGTAGAGATGTTGCACCTAATCTTAAGAATGCAGATAAACCCAAAAGTTATAGTTTTGCCAATTCACTAGTCTAGAGAAGACGTGGCCATTGATGCCACTCATAACAAAAAATAAGACATATTTTGCCATCGAACTAGGCACCCCGATATCATACAAAAGTTCTATATTATCATCTTTTGAGTCATATTAAATAAACTTATCACCTACAAGTAAGTAAAAGATATACAGATTAGAGCATGTTTTATTTTTAAAAAATAGATTTTTAACGTTGATTTGACTTTTTCTGTTTAAAGAATGCAGAAATTGCAAGCTTTTTATGGGAAAATTTGAAGTACATGCAATTAAATACAACCCACATCTCAAGAATATGTAATTTTGTAACAAACTACAATATCCAAAGCTAGTGAAAAATATACAAATTCTATTAGAGAGAACTGATAGAATATACTATTAACCAAGTGGTTTATGTTATAGTATTGTATTTTCATCCCATGTAAAGACTATTTATTTTATCTATTTAATTCAATAAACTCTTTAGATCATTGTGTTAATATTTGTGTCCTTTACTTATATAGTAGATGATTTTGTGTATGGAGTCATTTTTAACTCATGCAAGGAAGATTAAAATTTTCAATTCTTAAAAGTTATAAATTAATTTTCAAAATCAAAGTTGAAGTAAGACAAAAATGTTTATGATTGTAGCACAAGATTAAATATAATTGAATTTAATAATGAGCATGTGAATGTTCTAACTTTTTGTGCTAGTACATTTTTTATGTATTGAACAGACCAATTAGAGATGTTCATTTATATTATGAATATTAATAAACAACTTCTCTATCTCATTACATGCACTTATGCTCTTAATCTAGATATAATTTTTTTAATCTATGTAGTTTGATTTATTATTTTAATCTATTAAAAGGTAATTCTTTTAAGATTCAATATATACCTAATAGATTGGATGATGAAAATTACTTAGTAAAATAATAATTAGTTAATAGAGTCGTGTCTCAAACTTGATAAAGAAGACACCCCTTTATGGTTGCTTATAAGTTTTTACGTAAAAACACTGTAATTAATTTTTTATCCATTGTGTGAAATAAGTTGAGCATATTAATAAATTATTAAGTTAGACAATGAATTAAATTTTCAGAAAATTTTATTTGATTGGTTGGTTTCGACAATTCTATTGTGGTGAGTTAAATAAGATGTAATGGTAGATTTCAAAATTTAATCGAGGAGTGCAATTATAGATTTTTAGTGGCATAATTTTTAATTTATTATGATATGATAATTCATTCATTATTGAATTAAAATCATATTTGAAAAACTCAAATAATAAATTTGTGGTTCCTACTATGCCTGATTAGTTAATCAATTTTTGAAAACAAAAAATATTCCGAAAGAAGTAATACTACCTTTACTAGTCTTCTAGAAGACTAAAATGTGTGTTATTAAGTAGGAAAATATTTGAGTAATTAAATATTTCTATTTAAGGAAAAAATGGTTTTACTGTTTTAATTTTTTGATTTGATGGCAAAAACATTTTATCATTAAATGTTATTAAGGCTGAAAAAACGCCCAACTTTTCCCTTGCCTTCTTAAGTGGAAATTGGGGATAAAAGAGACTTGTTTTCTAAAAGAAAGACGCACTTTTTAGAATATAAATAAGTTTGACCACACAAGTGTTAGATTAGAAAATTAGTGAGAAAGTAGCAGAAGACTGCAGACCCTAAGAACAAAGTAATGAACGGGTTTTGTGAAAGCTTTGAGAGCTAAGTGCTTTCTGATTTTCGTTCAAGTTTATATTATCTAGATTGTATTTAAATTATTGATCCATGAAAATTACTTCCGTTGGGAATGTTCTAACAAGAACAATGTCAAAAGAAGCTGAATACTCAATCCTATACTGCAACACGACATGCTAATAGGAAATTTCTGCTTTGTTTCAAATATACTGGTATACTGAGTGATGTGAAACATCAAGAACATAAAAATAGAAAAAAATAGCTGAGAATTTCTCTCAAGTCTTCAATTAATTAAAATGAGAAAGTGAGTCCCACAATATTATTAAGTTAAAAAGGGTAAAATCGCTCAAACAAGAAATTGGAGACAGTTGTTAATTTGCACAGTTGTTGAACAACTTCGTTACTCGTTGGGACAATTTCTATAGTTTTTGAGACAAAATTTATAGTTGTTGGAGCGAAAATGTTGAAATAAAAAGCTAAAAAAAAAATTCACTTTTACCTAATAATTAAAATTTGAAGGGTGCACATTTATTTGTCACTTCTAATTGCATATCCCATGTAAGTGGGACTCAAAGCATTGAACAGAGCTTTAGAAGTTTAGCCAACAAATCAGGTTGTATTATAGGGCTATAGGAAATAGCAGTATAAGGTTATCAAAGCTTCTTTATTGCCTAAATCTTGCCTTATAGGAAATAAAATCATATGGACACTATTAGGTAAGAAGTCTAAAAAAAATCTTTTTTATATACATTCGAACCACTGTTGGTCATACTGCTCTATATCAAGAAATCAAAGAAGATATACAAGGATTTTCTCTAGCGTATTCATATGTTACCTAACGTAATTCTATGATACGGTGAGACTTGGGGCCTGGGTAAACAACTGTAACACCCCATATTTCGGGCTAGAATTTGGACTGTCATTCCTACGAGTATAAACTCGAACCCAATAATTTCTATAAAAATATAAGTGTCATGATCATTTACCTAGTGTGCAAAGCGCTTTGGATGTGAAGAATGTTCATATGAAACACTTAGAGCAAAGTTGAGTGGAGAATTTTGTTATCGACTGAATTTTGGTATTTGATCCTACAAAGGTCAACTTTGAACGTGCATAACTTCTGAAATATATGAAATTTTGTAGCTCACCCACCAAATGAAAAATAATTGAGTCTTCTTTCTAACGCCACTGATTTCACCTTAATCCGATATCCGAGGGAAAAGTTATGAGCATTTTAGCGGGCGAACAAGTGAGGGTCCACGATTAGGGTGTGACATGCCCTCTGTGATCCACAATAAGAGTGTGGCACACTTTGTATGCTCTGTGTTAAGGGAGTGGCACACCCATTTTATCAGAGACGCTAAAACTCACATTTCTCTTCAGTTTTTCAAGGGCAAACTAGTCACTTACGTCCTAAATCATCCTATAACTAATACTAATGCATTTTCTTCATCCCATAACCCAAATACATGATTTCTCTCCTCCCATATTCTCAAGAAAACTAATTACAGGTTCTTTCCCAAAGTTCAATTTTCAAGGCTTCAAATACAAGTTTCTTCTCTAGAGAGCAGGGAGGTTGTTTGTGTAGTAAATGTTAGTCGTTAAGTAAGTTCTAAGTATTTAAAACTGGAAACATTGTTCATTCCTGATAAGAGCATTAATAGTTGAATCAATATGTTTACAATTGGTAGTCCTGTGTTGGCACTACTATGTCTGATAAATAATACTTCGTCCATTTCAATTGACGTGTCTTTGGCACAAACTTAAAAAAATAAAGGAGATTTTTGAATTTTCTGGTCTTAAACTTGTCTGGTAGAATGTTGGAATTAAAAAACTTACTAAATATACAAGGGGACACTCTTTTCAGGACACCCCAAAAAGGAAAAATTAAAATCGTGTAAAACTTGTATTTAGTATATCAAGACTCATTTTGTATTCTATGTGAACAGGCTTAGTATAAACTTTACTGCTAGAGAGAAGCATATCATTTTATTGATATGTATGTGTATATATACAAGAGACCACACAACAAATAAAGAAAGAATAAACTAATAAAGAACGTGATCTTCTCTTATTCAAAAAAGAAACTAAATCACTGGCGAGATACTAAGATATGGAAGATCAATCGTGAGACATCTTAGTATCAATAAGGAGATATCACTAATATGAACCCGCAACATGGTAGATCAGTCCGATATAACAATCTTGGACCTTCGTGTTTCGAATAGAGCTTTTGGAAGTGGCTTGGTCAGAAGATCAGCCAATTGATCTTGGGATTAGACATGAGAAACATGTAGCAGGACTTGTTGGCAGTGATTTTGAACAAAATGATGGTCAATCTCGATGTGCTTCATTTTGGAACGAAAAACTGATTTAGCACACACATAGGTCGAGCCAAGATTGTCACAGTAGGACGTTTGAGAGTCAAAATAAAACAACCATAGTTTCCCAATACTGTCCACAAAGCCTCTAATCCAAAGAATACCATTTAAGTAGGGACATGCCCCCGACTATGACAAAGAAATCCATAAGTTTTAAAATGATAAAAGAAGCAAAGATAATAACCAAGTCTTTCAAAAGATAGAGGGCTCACCACTTCACAGCTGATCCATAGGAGTACCAATCCCACCTAATGCTACACAGGATAACAAGAAAAGCCCTTGAAACTTACATCATGAAATAATGTAGTATACAAGGATGGTCAGTAAGACGAGTACTGGCATGCAACCTAAGGGAAGGGATAAAACAAATTCAATTACCAAAAATCCAGTCATAAATCGCATGTACAACAGTTATACATATTATAGGATATCGGGATAGGGATAAGGGACATAAAACATGAGAGTTTACAATATTAGCCTAAATTTTGTATCTCATACAGACTTTCGAGGCACCCACGGGTTATATGAGTTTGGCTCCCCCTGTCGGAAGGGCTCAAGTCCATGTTAGCCACTTGTATCGAGGAATGGCTAAAGACACCAAGGATATGGACATTCAAAATATACTATGTGAATTACACACATTGATCGTACAAATCCACAATTTTGAAAAACGTGGTTTTCAGTATTGGTCCCTCCGGAACTACACCTTCTCGGTGAGTTACACATTTTCCTTTAAGCCCAAATTAAAACAATTTGCACAAAAACCTACCATTAACCATGAAGTTTTTTATTTAAGAATTTCCAACTTGGTATCGTCATACCAATAGGTTTGCAAGCTAGTCCATTCATGCCAAACCATAACCACAATCCATTTAATCATTCAGACTCCAATTTTTTGTTTAAAATCTAAAACCATATCCACCAATGGCATCTTAAACCTTGTTATTCCTTTTCTCTTTTAATGGAATGAAACGTGTTCAAAAGATAATTAAATCATGTACAATTCTTGTTCAAAACTAAATTAACAATGTGGGTTGAGGTTAATGTCATTACCATGCCAAAATTCATCCATATTGTTAAAACCCAAGTCACCATTATAATAATGCTTAAATTCAGTTCCAAAATCCATCAATTAAAGCATGAATAACCCATTAAAATCAACAGGAAAATAATGTAAGTATTAACAAGCAAAATCTCTCAATTTCTAGTTGATTCAATCATTCAAAAATACCAAGTTAATTAATGCAATATTATAATAATTAAAAGAGGAAGTGTACAACATGCTTGAAAAATAAAAGAAATTGGAGAGGAATTGATGTATAGAGCTCGAGGAATGGAATCCTTGAAAACCCATTTGTATTTCTTGACTTAGGAGTTGGACAGGAGAAGATCAATTTAAAACTCAATGGCTGATGCATTTTCTGGGGTTAGGGACATTTTAAGTTGTTTTAAGGTGAAAAGGACCAAATGTTTCCCATCCCAAACTAGAAAAGAACTGGGTGAATTACACCCAGTGGCATGGAACGCTCTTATCGCGGTATGTACGCAGCGTGCCATGCCCCTATCGCGGACCCTCACTAGTTCGTGGTCCCGAAATGACCTCAAACAATTTCCAAAAGTTCCAAAACTTACCCAAATCACCCCTATAACACCCCTTATCATTATTCAAGTAAACAATTATCATTAAATACGTTGGAAGGTCCAAAATAAAATTTTCAAGTTTTTTTGGGATCTCCGTTAGGATCATTCGTCTCTAAATGAGAAGTTAGGACATTATTAGCACGATAATATAAAGAGTGCAATAGAATCCAAGGACAAATTTGAAATGTGAAAAGAGGGAAATGAAACTTATACCTTAAATACTTTCGTCCAACGTTGAGTACAAGAATTGGTACTTGGCTTTCATATCGTTTTCTGACACTTATGTAGCCTCCTCTACCTTTTGATTCCTCCAAAGAACCTTCACCGATGCTATATTCTTAGTCCTCAATTTCTAAACTTTCTTACCCAATATCTCGACTAGGTCTTCCTCATAGGAAAATGAATCCTTAACACTAATATCCTCAACGGGCACTATCAAAGAAGGGTCACCCACATATTTCTTAAGCATGGACACATGGAAAATAAGATGAGCCAAGGCCAAATTCGCTGGTAACTCCAATTCATAAGAAATATTCTCAATCGTTCTTAAAATATAATATGGATCAATAATATAACGGGGACAGAGTTTTCATTTCCTCCCAAAGCTCATGACTCCTTTCATAGGAGAAACCTTCAAGAATACCCAATCGTCAACCTCAAAATTCCAAATCCCTCTACCGCACATCCGTAAAGACTTTTGGTAACTTTGAGCATTCATAAGTCTTTCTTGAATCACCTTTATCATCTTATTTTCTTGGTAAACCAAGTCAGGTCGAAACAACCTACTCTCAGCCACCTCAAACTATCCAATAGGAAACCTACCCCTTCTACCATAAAGGGCCTCAAAAGGGGCCATTTGGATGCTGGAATGATAACTGTTGTGATAACAAAATTCAATAGGAGGAAAATGGTCAACCTAACTTTCATTAAATTCAATCACACGTGCCCTTATCATATCATCTAAAGTTTGAATAGTATGCTTTTCTTTCTCATCCATTTAAGGATGAAAAACGGTGTTAAGGATCAACTAAGTACCTAGTCTTTTCTGAAAAGAACATTAGAAGTAAGAATAAAACTATGTACCTCGATCGGAAATGATGGGCATTGGTGCTCGCTTAACTATCTCCTAAAAGGACAACTTGGCTTAATTCTCTCCAGAGTAGTTTGTCCTTATAGGTGAGAAGCATAAAGACTTTGTTATTTTATCTACAATGACCCAGATAGAATCATACTGATTTCGAGACCACGGAAGGTCCATGATGAAAATTCATATTTATCATTTCCCACTTTCACATGGGCAATTCTATCTCTTGTGAAGTGCCACCAGACCTCAAATGTTCTACCTTGACTTGCTGATACACCAAACACTTGGAAACAAAATCTGCCATATCCTTCTTCATATTATTCAACCAGTAAATCAAGTCATGATACATTTTGGTTGAAATGGGATAAACTGTATATCCAAACTCATAAAATTATATCAAAATCTTTTCCTACAACCCATCTACATCAGGAACACAAAACCTCTCTTGATACTTCAAAAGCTATGATCTCCTTGACCTCGGCACCAAGAGACAACTTAGCCACCTCTTGAACGATTACCCTTCCATCCTTGGAGTCCAAAATCCAAACTCCTATATTGGCCAACCGGTGAATATCCTTCACCAACCCTTTTTTCCCTTCCTTGATGTGAGATAAGCTCCCCATGGATAACTTGCAAATAGCATTAGCAACAACATTAGCTTTACATGGATGGTAGTAAAAACTCATGCCGTAAAGCATAAGCTATTTGAGCCACCTCTTCTGCCTGAGATTCAATTTCTCCTGTTTAAACTCATTCTGCATACTCTTATGGTGTGAATAAATTTCCACGTGCATCCTATACAAATAGTGATGCCAAATATTCAAGGGATAGACCACAACCGCCAACTCTAGATTGTGAGTAGGATAGTTCCTCTTATGAACCTTAAGCTATCTGAAAGCATAAGCAACAACCTTACCATGCTGCATCAAAACACAACCCGATCCAACACGAAACGCATCACAATATACAAAAAAAAAACTCAGTACCCTCGAGTAGGGTCAAAATAGGAGCAGAGGTCAACTTATACTTCAACTTCTCAAGACTTACCTCACTAGCATTGGACCACAAAAACATAACCTTTTTCTGGGTCAAGCTTGTAAGCAGCGTAGCAATAAACAAGAAAGTATCTTCAAACCTCCTATAGTACCCAATCAAGCCCTAGAAGCTCCTAATGTTGATTGGAGTCATGGGTCTAGTCCACTTCTTAATCACCTCAATCTTTTGTAGATCTACCTTGATCCCTTCACGAAAAATAGCATGCCCGAGAAAAGTCACACCACTTAGCCAAAATTCACACTTAGAAAATTTTGCATATAATTTTTAGTCCTTAAGGGTCTGCAACACAATTCGAAGGTGACTGGCATGTTCCTCCTTACTTTTGTAGTACACCAAGATGTCATTAATGAAGACTATAAGAAAAAGATCCAAAAACTGCCTGAACACCCTATTTATAAGGTCTATGAAAGTATCTAGAGAATTAGCCAACCCAAACTCCATAATCAAGAATTCATAGTGACCATATTGGATTCTGAAGGCAGCCTTAGGAATATTAACCTCCCTCATTTTTAGTTGATGATAACCTAAATAAAAATCTATCTTAGAGAAACACCTAGCACCCTAAAGCTAGTCGAAAAAGACATCATCCTAGGAAGAGGGTAATTATTTTTCATGGTAACTTTGTTCAGTTAGCGATAGTCTATACACATCCGAACAGACCCATCTTTCTTTCTCACGAAAACCATATGAGCATCCTACAAAGAAATAATAGGAATGATGAAATCATTATCAAGAAGATCATTTAATTGCTCATTTTGTTTCTTTAGTTTAGACGGAGCCATCCTATAAAGAGGAATGGAAATGGGACGGGTATCCGATAGAAGACCGATTCCAAAGTCTATTTTCTATCTGAAGGAATCCACATAAGACCATCAGGAAAAACTTCAGGAAATTCATTAACCATAGGGACAAATTGCAAAGAGGGACTTTCAATATTAGAATCCTAAACCTGAACTAGATGATACAGACACACTTTGGAATCAATTTCTATTCCTTAAGATAAGAAATAAACTTCATGTTTTGCAGTAGAGAACTTCCCTCCAATTTTAATACTAACTCATTAGGAAAGTGAAAGGTGACCTTTTGGGTTCTACAGTCCAAAGAAGCATAGAATGAATAAAGTCAATCCATTCCCAAGCTTACATCAAAATCCACCATATCAAGTTCTATCATATCCACCATATCTCCATATGAAAATGGACACCACACAACCCCTATAAATTTTTGTAGTAACAATAGAATCACCCACCAGAGTAGAAATAGAAAAGGGGTCAGGAATACTTTTAGGACTAAAATCAAAGTGTACGACCATATAAGGACTCGCATATAATAGGGTTGAACCCCAATCAATCAAATAATAAACATCATAGGATAAAAACTGTAACATACCGTGACAACATCTAGGGATGCCTCAGATTCTTGATGAGTATAAAGTGCATAAAAAAGATTTCGACCAGTTACCATCGTTGAAGTAGTACCCTTTACTACAGGAGATGAAGAAGTGGTGACCGAGACCTTATTAGCTTTAATGGCAACCCTAGATATAGGATAATTCCACCGCATATAACTAGGTTGACCATAATTAGAACACAAATTCCTTCCCTACTCACAATATCCACAATGAATCTTTCCACAAAAATGACAAGGGGGGTAATGTGGGGCCGACTAAGCTCTAGTTGCTTGAGATAGGCACCCTGTGCCTTATGGTCATTACTATACTGAAAACGCCGATCACCGAAAGACTTAAGATAAAGAGCACTAGATAACCAATAAGAATTTCCTCAGTTCTTCTTCTTAGGCTATTGCCTGCCATCCTTCCTACTGTTAAGTTGATTTGCACCCTGCTCTACACATTTAAACTTCTTGCTCTGCCTTTTCCCTATTTTAGCCTTCTTGTTTTTCTTATCTTTCACCTGTTGCATGTACACTACTAGCCTAGATATGTCCATATCATTATTCAGCATAGCATACACTCTAACACCAAATTATCAGACAGACCAAAAGTAGATGTCCTCATCCTGGACCCCATATTAGACACCAATTCTGGAGCATAACGGGACAGTTGTTGGAACTTCAATGCATACTCCTTAACTCTCATTCTACCGTTCTTAGATTCATAAATTTTTTAGCTTTGACTTATGTAACGCCCCGTAAAAGTCATGCATGTATTAGACGGTAATTTCTGAGCTTTAGACTTAAGTTTTAGTGGACGTTGTAACTTGTGTCAGCTTCCATTGACCATAACTCTCTGTACAGCTAGAATTAGAGAACCTACTAGGTTTCAAATGATAGGTCTTCGAGTTAACTTTCCAACGATACCAATTTTGCAAAAATCCGACACCCGAGCAAGAAGTTATGGCTTTGCAAAGTAGAGTGCATCGCCTAACCAATCGCTCATAGCCACTGGACTGGTTGCGCGATACACAAGGCGGCGCATACCTTAATCAATGCGATACAAAGGGCGGAGCCTATCTTAATCTATGCGATGCAAAGTGCGGCGCACACTTATGGTTTCAGATGACGAAAACACTCCGTTTTGAGTTATTTTAAGTGCAATTTAGTCCTTACAAAACCAAAAATCATCTTTACTCACTCCTAAACGGATTTGGACCTATTAACAACATTGAAGCCTCCTATAAAAAAAAAACAAAATCTAATCCTTCAAGAACTTAAGAGGAGAAGCAACTAGGGTTTGAGAAAATAAGCTTGAAGGTCCGGTCATTCCAAAACTTCTTCGTAAAACAAATTACAGATTTGAAATCCTCTCGACGTAGGCTTCGATAGACACCCAAAATTCGTGGAGAAAAAGGTACGCGGGGTTTTCCTAAAATCTTATAGGCATAGAAATGATGTTTTAAGAATCGGGTTTTCAAATTCATGTACATACTCATGTTTTAGAAGCTTTAATGATATTGTTTTGGCCTTTTGGCTTTCCCCCAAAGTGATTGAAAACTTTATGTATACGTATATATGTGTTTGTCCTGAAATATGAATTAGGAACATGACTTTTATGAAACCCCTCTCTTAATGTAAAGTTTTTCATGATTTACGTAATATAAATTGTTTTGAAATACATCTCGAAAAGAAAAGGAAATCATGATATGAAGTGCTTTGACTCTTGCTATGTTTGGAATATGATTTTGAACACAAAAGAGTGGGTTGTGAATGTTGAATATGCATGTAATGAAAGAATGCATAGTTTTGCCAAAATGCACATGACCACCATATGTTTGATGAAAGTTTTGCATGGATTAGACTTGAGTTTCGGAACATGACATCTTTAATACAAACTACATGCTTCGGTGGTCTGAAACTATATTTTTATGAAAGCTCGTGCTAAAATCATTATGGCTCAGAAATAGGACTTGCAATGTCTTGGTATGACGATACCAATTCAGACTAATGCCATATCAGACTCAGACTAACAGACATTTCAGACTTTCATGATTTTAGACATTCAGAATGTTGCATGTATAGAAAAGGTTAAAAATGGGCATACAGAGATGTTAGGTGGTCCCCCGAAGAGGGCTTGAGTTCAAGAGACTCATTACCTAAAACCGTGGTTTGCCGACTCGGGTATACTATTATGTGCTGACTTAAATGTCCTGTGGCGTATCAGACTCAGACACTCCAACCCTTGCGGCACACTTGGGTTGGGGGCTTCCCCGCCGAGTCATTGGCGGATTCCATACAGCCTGTGGGATATCAGACTTGTAAGGGAATACCACCTAACTCAGAAGTAAAACACAGATCATGATTTGAAATGAACAGCCAGGTTTCATGTTTTCAGAAAGTGCCCATGTATTTTTCAGAAACAGTTTTATACATGATGTTTTGATGAAAATAATTGCTTTCACTTAATATATATATATATAGGTATGTATGTTCCATTATACTATTTTTGGAGTGCTTCGCGTGCCAGTACTTTTGTGCTGACCCCCCCCCTCCTTCCAGGTTCTGAGGCACAGTCTAGGGGTCCAGCTACTCAGTAGACATTTTCGGATTTGCAGACTTGATTTACAGTGGTGATCCTTCTATCATTCGGAAGGCCTAATCATGTCAGACATTATCTTATTTATTATGTTTTTGGTTTACTGGGGGCCTTGTCCCAGTTTCTTTTCAGACGGATGTTTATGTTCTTAGTAGAGATTTCGCAGACTGATGTCAGATAGTATTATTCAGAAATGTTGCAGAACTTGACCATGTTTTCCGTACTCAGTTTGAATTCCGCATTCTATTATGATTATGAAAGTTGTGCATGATAACCAGATAGAGAATGGGTGTTCCGAGCCTTCATGGTTCGGGATGTTCGTCACGGCTAGGGCCTAGGCTCGGGTCGTGACAACTTACCTCAACTCCTAAGGAAAGAAATGATCAATAAAGGCACCTGCGAAGTCTTCCCACATAATCAACTCACTATTATCACCCCTTAACTCATCCCACATATCATACCACTGATAATCCATTTCCTTTAACTAATAAGCAGCAAATTCAACCCCTTTCTGAATCACTAGCATGCATAAATCTTTAGATCTTCTCCATCTCATCGATAAACCCCTAAGGATCCTCTTCAAACTTAGAGCCTGTAAAGGTTGGGGATTTAACTTCATAAACTGGCCAACCTAGCTGACCTCAAATACACTAAAAACAATACTAGCATGATCAGAACGATGAGACTATGATGCCATAATTTCATTATATAGGTGAATGAACTGTCATAACTCAAAATTGAAGATGTCTCCCTTAGGGGGTTGAGTAGCACCCACTCAAAGATCTTGAGGGGGTCTGGTAAGGACCAGTGGAACCCTAGGTTGAGCAGTACAGTTAGGACTATATGTCTTATACCAACTCTGCATCCATGAGTAAGGCGAACTTTCTCCGAATTTTCCTCAGTTCGGACGGAGGTTCCAGCTGAGTTTCTACAACCATCAGATCTTAGGAAATGCATGATCTAAAATGCAGGTAAAACAGGAGTTAAAGAAAACTCAAAGTAACTAGACTCTCTAGTATGAAATTAAACTCAAAGATGGAAAACATTCTTAAGTAACTTGTAGCCTCTTCCTTATAAGTGTGGCGTGCTACACACCCATAAAAAGGACTATAGTCGACACTAGTTTGTGGAAAACCAGCGAACCTGAATCATGCTTTAATACCAATCTTGTCATAACCCGAACCTAAGCCTGGCCATGTCGGATATCTCAAGCCAACCAAGATCGGAGACAATCCCCTTAGCCTTACCTCAAGAGCAAAATAATACAAACACCAGAAGCCAACCAAGATAATAAGGGAGAACAAAATTAAAGAATGACATTTGAGAGTCAAAACAAAACAACAATAGATTCCCAATACTATCTACAAAGCCTCTAATCCAAATAATACCAAGTAAGTCGGGACATACCCCTGACTATGAAAAAGAAATCCATAAATTCTAGAATGATAAAAAAAGCAACGCTAATGGCTAGGACTTCCTAAAGATAGAGGGCTTACTACTTCACAGTTGATCCACAGGAGTATTAAACCACCTAACTCTACACAAGATCATAAGAAAATCCCTCAGAATTGACATCATGAAATAATGTAACATTCTAGGATGGTTAGTACGACGAGTATTGATGTGCAACCCAAGAGAAGGGATAAAACAATTTTAGTTACCAAAAATCCAGTCATAAAACAAATGCACAATAGTTATACATATATATAGGATGCACGAATAGGGACATGGGACATAAAACATGAGTGTTTAAAACATTAGCCTAAACTATATAACTCATTTCATCTTTGTCATCACCCATGGGCTATATGAGTTCCACTTTCCCTGACAGAAGGTCCCTAATCCATTTAGTCGCACGTACTGAGAAATGAATGAAGAAACCAAGGCTATATCCATAAAAAATATAATGTTTGCATCAAATATATTGGTCGTATAGACCCCTAACATCAATAAACGTGGTTTTCAGTGTTGGTCCCTCCAAGACTACACCTTGTTGGTGAGCTACATAATTTACTTTAAGCCTAAATTACTATAATTTGTACATAAACCAATAATTAACAATGTAGTATTTTAATTTCCAATTTGGTATCATCATATCAACAGGCTTGCAAAATATTTCATTCATGTCAAATCATAACCACAATCCATTTAACCATTTAGACTCCAATTTTTTATTTAAAATCCAAAGCCATAACCACCAAGGGCATTCCAAGACCTTGCTATCCCCTTTAATGCAATGAAATCTATTCAAAAGATAGTTAAATCATATATAATTCTTTTCAAAACAAAATTAACAATGCGAGTTGAGGTTAATGTCATTACCATGCCAAAATTCATCAATATTATTGTGAAAACCCATGTCACCAAATTCACTATTATAACAATGCTTAAATTTAGTTTCGAAATACATCAATTAAAGAATGAATAACCCATTAAAATCAAGGAAAAAACAATGCAAGTGTTTCAAAGAAAAAACCCTCAACTCTAGTTCATTCAATCATTCAAAAACACCAAAATACCAAGTTAATTAATGTAATATTATATTAATTAAAAATGAGAGTGTACGACATGCATGAAAAATAGAAGAAATTGGAGAAGAATTGAAGTTTAGATCCTGAGGAATGGAATCCTTGAAAAAAACCCTAGTATTTCTTGACTTGGGAGTTGGAGCGAAGAAGAGCAATGTAAAACTCAATGATTGATGGGTTTTCTACGGTTGAGGGATGTTTTAAGTTATTTAAGGTTAAAAAAGTAAAAATCCCCTATCCTAAACTAAAAAAAAATGAAAATGGGAAAATTACGCCTAGCAGTGTGGCACACCCTTATCGCGGGGTGTAGGTAGCATGCCACGCCCCTATCATGGACCCTTACTAGTTTGGGGTCCCAAAATGACCCCAAAGCCTTTTAAAAGAATTTAAAACTTAACCGAATCACTTCTTTAATTTCCAATATCATGATTCAAGTCAAAGATTATTATTATACACACGGGAGGGTCCAAAATAAATTAGTCAAAATTTTCTGGGGTCTTACATGTCTGCTGAGTTAAGAAAATTTTAGAAGGTGAGTGAATAACTTGAACACCCAAAAACAAATGAAAATTAGCAAGTTCATTAATAGAGAAACGATTAGCAAGATACCCAATAAAATCTTCCACCGAACTTTGATGATTACATATGATAATTAGATCATCAACATAGATAATAAGATAGAGTGTAACTCCAGATTTAGCATATATAAGTAGGCAATGATCTAACTGAGAGTATAAAATCCATATGAAATAAGATAGGATTTGAGTTTCTTATACCTTGTTCGTGGAGCCTATTTTAGCCCATAAATTGCTTTGTGAAATTGACAAGGCTCATTCACAAATGCATGAGGTTGAGACATATAAACTTCCTTTGTTAAAGTACCATACAAGAAGGCATTGTTAACATATAATTGATGAAGTCTCCAATAAAATGAGGCAGCGAGTGAGAGAATAACATACACTGCGGTATGATTTGCTACTAGAGAATCTGTTTCACCATAATCAACACCTGGATGCTGCAAAAAACTTTAGCAACAAGTAAAGCTTTATATAGGCTAATACTTCCATCAAAGTTGTATTTAACATGAAAAAATCACTTAGATCCGATGAGTTTGCATTGAGAATTTGTTGGTACAAAGAGACCATGTGCCTTGACCCTTAAGTGTAGATAATTCCTTATTCATAACAACACGCTATTTAGGATCTTTTAATATTCGTTAACACTCCTAGGATCAACATTTTTGGTTATTAAATTAGAAGAAAAAAATGAGTTGATAGTTTTGTTTGGTAATGGTATTTGAGGAAATGGCTTGCAATTAGAAGGTTGTGCGGCAGAGGATGATTCGAGTTTAGGAGATAAAGTAGCACTAAGACAAAGTCTTTGAATTGACTTACTAATATTATTTTTAAAATGGTTAATCATAGGAGGATTTGGTATAGGGGCAGAACAATGAATGGAGGAACCACAAGTAGCAGAAAACATACCTGAAAAGATGTGGTGGAGTTCTCAGGATCGTCTGATAAAGAGATATTACTGGTGGAGGCCTCATGAGAGGTACTTCCTTAATCCGATATTGTAGATATAACATAAGAAGAGTTACCAGATAGAAATAATGTAAAAGAAATAGTATAATGCGAGCGATCCCATATATCAACAGTTTTAGAATCAAGTCGATTGACCTTAAAATCATAGATAAAAACAAAAAATGATGCTCCACAAAGACCACGTGCCTGGAGAAATACAACCTAGAATATATAGAATAAAAACAAACATAAGCACTTTGATTTTGTGAGTATCCAAGAAAGAGACATAGGCTGAAGCAAGGTTGCAATCTAATCTGATTATAAGGCCTTGACCATGGGTAGCACAAACAACCAAAGAATCCAAAGCTTGGTATAGTTTGGTTGTTTTCCATACAACCAAAAATAGGGAGACTAATTCTCTAAAATACTGGTAGGTAAGCGATTAATTAAGGAGGCTGCAATAGTAAAGGCATAGGACCAAAATTTTAGAGGGACATTCCCATTATGTAATAGGGTGATGTCTGTCTCAACAATATGAAGATGATGACGTTTGGCAGTTATATTATGTTTAGGGGTATGTGGAGGAGTGAGAAGGTGAGAAATTCCATTATCTTCAAAGTGTTGTAGTTATCTTCTTGTATCCTAGTTTTAGTAGAACTCTATTTTTTATTTATTCTTGTACTTATCTGTTAGATAGATATATGCAATAATTTTACTTTTTAAATACAGAAATATAGAATGAGCAAGGCTCATGCTTTAACCCTTCACTTTATCTATTTCATCTTGGTATCAAAGCCTTAAACGATCCTTTCCATGGCTTCAGAAATTTCCTCATCTCAGACCACCACTATCTTTGATCAAACTGCTATAAATCAATCTTCTCTTGGCTTTCCAAATCCCCCTCCAACAGTCTCCAATATCAAAGGTTTTATTCTTATTGAATTGATATACATCAACTACCTTACTTGGAAGAAAGTTTTTCTCACCGTCCTTAAAAGTCACAACCTTCTTTCCTTAGTAGATGGAACCATACAATGTCCACCACTAGAACACGCTTATTTTAAGCTATGGATTCAGTGTGATACTATTGTATTAAGTTGGATTAATGCAACCCTCCCTTATACTGCACTTGACATAATTTTGAACTATGCTTCTGAGACATCAAAACAATCTTGGGACACCTTAGCCTCCCTATATTTAGATCAAGTCTCTTTCTCTATAATTCACCTCAAGTTTAAATTCAAAAACTTCAAAAAAGAGTCCCTTTCTATGGAGGATTATCTTCAAAAACTTCACTCAATTGTCTGATTTGGTAAACCTATAACTGATGATGATCTAGTCAATCAATCACTGCAAGGATTACCTTCATCTTGTCGTACCTTTGTGTCTAGATTAAATGCTACTGGCGCACTTCCTTCCTTTATTACATTACGACCACTCTTTCTCACTGAAGAAGCTCACATTAATGCAAATACTTCTGAAGAGTCAAATTCTCAAACCACTTTGTTGGTGCTCACTCAAGGAAAGAACACTTCTAATTTATCATCATCTGATAATGGAAATCAGTCATATCAGTCATCTATTAATGGAAATCAATTTGCAAAAGAACACTACAATGGACGAGGCTATGGTAGAAATAATAAGGGTCAACACGGTAGAGACCGAGGTTACCAGAACTCTTCAAGGTCTGGTTTCCAATAGCAATATCGGCCTCCTTCCCCTGGCACTGGTATTTGGGGTTTCTTTCCTGTTAAGCAATGTCAAATTTGTTTTCACTATAATCACACTGCATTAGAGTGTAGAAATAGGTTCAATTATTCCTTTGTGGCTAACAATATTCCTCAATCATTTGTTTCCATGAATTTGGAGGAGGTTCAACCAATAGTTTGGCATCCAGACTCTAGGACATCTGCACACATGACTCCTGATCCTTCTTCTCTTACATCTCACACTCCTTATTCTGGTTATTCTTAAGTTATGGTTGGAGATGGTACTCTTCTCCCAATTAAATCTATTGGCTTTTCTACTCTTTCAACAACCTCTAAACTTCTTCTTCCAAAGAACGTATTATATGTCCCATCCCTCGCTAAATATCTACTTTCTATTCAACTCTTATGTGCTGATAATAATTGTTTTATTCACTTTAATGACTCAGGGTTTTTTGTCAAGGACATGAGTATCAGAACAACATTACTCCACCTGTAACAATTCCGAGTCCCTCTATCATCTACGTGTCGCTCCATCCAGCTCTTCCAGCCTTGGTCTCTTTGCTAAAATTTTGCCTGCTTCACTTTGGCACCAGCGTCTCGAACATCTTGGCCGAGAATCTCTTAAATCTTTAATTGTTAGAAAATTTATAAGTCGTACTTATTCTATTAGAAATAATTCATGTAATGTTTGTCATTTAGGCAATCAAACTCGAATGTCTTTTCCTTTATCTAGTACTAATGCAAGTTCTCCATTTGTTTTAATTCATGTAGATATATGGCATGCTTCTATTGTCTCAAATTTTGGATATCGTTATTACATTTTATTTCTTGATGATTACACCAAATTCTCTTGGGTTTACTTGATGCGCAAAAAATCTGAGTCATTTGGCAAATTCAAAGAATTTTATACCATGGTTAAAAATGTTTTTCACACCTCCATTTTTTATTTCAAGTCTGATGGAGGTGGTGACTACGTTAACAAAAATTTTAGTTCATTCTTCAAGAAAAATGGCATATTCTATCATTTTCTTGTCCTTACACGTGTGCTCAAAATGGTAGGGCTGAGCGCAAACATAGACACATTGAAAATGTCCTACGCTGTCTTATTTTCCAAGCATCTATGTCTTTTAAATTTTTGGCTGATGCTTGTCTGTATATAGTCTCCCTTATTAATGTTACTCCTCTTCCAGTGTTGTATTTCCTATCTCCGTTTGAACAACTTTATGGTTTTGCGCCAGATTATAATCTTATTCGTGTATTTGGATGCCTCTGTTATCCCTTTGTAGCAATTGGTCCTTGCTCCAAGTTCCAACCTCGTTCCAAGACTTGTTTATTCCTTGGTTCATCAGATAAACACAAAGGTTTTAAGTGTTTGGATCCAAATTCAAATAGAGTTATCATCTCTCAGCATGTTCATTTTGTTGAAGACTCTTTTCTATTTTAGACCTTCTTTCCTACTCAGCTAACAACCGCACCCAATTCTATCTTATCCAACATTGTTTTAGATAACTTCTCTAAATCTTCTCATTTTCTGATCCATCTCTCACGTTCTGGAGAACCTTCTCCTAATTCGTTCCAAATGGGACTTCTTCCTGCTCAACCTTCTTCATGTTTTCCCAATGCACATAATACTAAATATTTTAATTTAGAAACTCCTATCGCTGAAAATAAGAAGCAACTCACAGCTAGTAGTAGTCTTCAGAGTTCTATATTAATGTCACCTAATTCTCGTGATTCTAGCCTTAAAGATTCTAATCAATTTTCTCCAGCTTCTCCAATACACCTTATGAACTCCCCTTTGAATCAATGTCCTGTAGATACTTTAAATATTTCTTTTGAAGGTCGTATTGATTTATCCCAGGCACAACCAACACTTATATAACCTTCATCTAACAATATTAGTGTGCCTAACTCTACTCTAATCGCCATTAAACTAAACTCTCATCTCATGATTACTCGTTCTTAAACTGGTTCACTCAAACCACATATTTTTCCTTCTTTAACAGCTTCAACAACTTCTATTTTATCTGAACCTACCTCCTTTTCTCAATCTTCTAAAGATCCCCATTGGAAGCATGCCATGAATGTCGAATTTGATGACCTAGTTCAAAATAAAACTTGGTCTTTGGTTCCTGCTCCTGCAAATATAAATATTGTTGGAAATAAATGTGTGTTTCGAACTAAGTTTTGCACCAATGGCTCTGTTGAAAGACATAAAGCTCGGTTAGTGGCTCAAGGTTTTTCGCAGCAGCCTGGAGTGGATTAGTTTGAGACATTTTCTCCTGTTGTCAAGCCTAGCACAACTCGGTTAGTCTATCTTTGGCCCTTCAACGAAACTAGTTCATGAATCAACTTGATGTGTCCAATGCATTCTTACATAGTGAGTTATCTGAGATAGTTTATATGCATCAACCAAAAGGTTTTGTCCATCCAGTTTATCCTCATTATGTTTGCAAGTTGCACCGTGCTCTATATGGTCTTAAACAATCACCGCGTGCTTGGTTCCATTGTCTTGCTCGTTTTTTTCTTGATCTTGGTTTTACACATTGTATCTCGGACCACAGTATGCTCATTTTTTACTCGGGGAGTGTTTGGATAATTCTTTTGATTTATGTGGACGATATAGTTGTTTTTGGCTCTTCGAAGTCATTGGTATCTCAGTTCATCACTTCTATGAGTATGAAATTCTCAATGAAGGACTTAGGCCCTCTTACTTACTTTCTTGGCATTGAATTAAAGCATAACTCCTTGGGGCTGCTATTGGTGCAACATCATTATATTACTTCTATACTTCATCAGTTTAAACTTGAGAAGTGTAAATCCGTACTTACTGAACTTCATAGTAAGCTTGATTGGAATTTGACTTCTTCTCCCTTGCTTGAAGATCCTTCTACCTATCGTAAAATGGTTTGGAGTCTACAATACTTGTCTTTCACTCGGCCAGACATTCAATTTGCTGTAAAACTTGCTTCTTAATTTCTCTCAATTTCTTCAACAGCCGAGACAATTACATCTTCAGGCAGTAAAATGCATTTTCAGGTACCTAAGTGGCACAACTGATTGGGGCTTGCAGTTATACAAAAATTCTTCTCTTGCGCTTACTATTTATTGTGACTCCGATTGGGATGGTTGCTCTGCTACAAGACGATGAATAACTGGTTTCTGCATTTTTCTTAGCTTCAATCTCATCTCTTGGTCCGCTAAGAAACAACCTACAGTTGCACACTTTAGTACTGAAGCTGAGTATAGGGCTCTTGTTGTTGCTACTGCTGAGGCTACATGGGTTCAATACATTCTTCGTGATCTTGGTCTTTTTCTTACTTCTCCCATTTCTGCAAAATGTGAAAACATTAGAGCCATTCACCTAGCGCATAATCCAGTTTTTCACTCTCATACAAAACACATTGCTTTGGACTATCATTTTGTTCATAAAAAGATCAGTCATGGTGACTTGGTGGTATCTCATGTTCATACCTCTGAACAACTTGCAAATTTGTTTACCAAAGTTTTGCCTTTTGGCCATTTTCGTAATCTCACTGCCAGGCTTCACGTTCATTCTTCCCGTTCAAATTGAGGGAGGGTGTTGCAATTATCTTCTTGTATCCTAGTTTTAGTAGAACTCTATTTTGTATTTATTCTTATACTTATCTATTAGATAGATATATGTTGTAATTCTACTTTATAAATACATAAATATAGAATGAGCAAGGCTCACGCTTTAACCCTTCACTTTATCTATTTCATCTCAAAGAAAGATCTAAGATCACCACCATTGTCAGAGTAAAAAGAGATGATAGGCCTCTGAAAGAGCTTTTCTACAACTTTCTTAAATTTTGGAAATATAATGGCTACATCAGAATTTCATTTTATGGGAAAGAACCAGATATATTTAATAAGGTGATCAATAAATATTAAATAATATTGCAAATCATCTATTGAAATTTTTGGTGAAGGAACCCAAACATCCGAATAAATATATTCCAAAGGAGCATTGCTCTTTATTGTAGAGTTGTAGAAAGGAAACTTATGCATTTTACTGCATTTACAAGAATTGTAAAGAAAGTTTTTTTCTAATAAAGATGAAATATCTAAAAGCTTGAAAACTTGCCAAAGAGTGGGGGAGGATGGGTGACCGAGACGTCGATACCAATTGGAAGTAGATGTAGTGGTGGTAGTGATAAGGGCTTAAGGAGAGGTTGGTGATCAAAGAGATGAAGGCCATGGATAAACACCGTTTTCAGGTTTCCCTGCTGTAGAGGTGCCCCCGTGCAAAAGTCCTTCACAACAAATGAATAAGGTAAGAATAAGACAGAGATATAATTATAATTATAAAGCTGATAAACAGAAATAAGGTTCTTCTTCGTCTTTGGAACATATAAAATATTGGATAAAGTTAAAGCCCGAGAAGCTGATGGTAAAAAGTAGATCCTGTATGGGTGATTTTGTGTCCGTTACCATCACTAAGCATAATGTTTTCACTACCATCATAATTGGAGTGAAGCGACAGATTTTGGAGATCCTACGTGACGTGATGCGGGGCACTAGAGTCGACAAGCTAATTTCCATCATTGCTAGTTTGTGAGCTGCATGGTTATCACATGGATGCTATGTTTGAGACTGAGCATTGTTTCTTGTATGTTCATCTGATACAGATTCATTAATCAGACAAAGGATTTACAATAATTTTTAGCACTGCTTCACGTGATGACCAGGCTTGTCACAAAGTTGGCAAGTAACATGAGGGTGATTTATGTGGTTGTTTTCACCAGCAAGTTGAGCACTAATATTGTTAGCAGTAAGTTGATTTGAGTTATTTCCTGGACACGAAGCATGATTAGGACGATAACGATTTTTATGAGGTGAGGGTTTAGCAGCAAAGTTTATTGTGATTAGAACTGTGGTAGAGGAAGATGAGCAAATGAGATTCTGCTTGTAATCAAGGAGCTTCTCATGAAGCTCTTCAAATATCACTAGGGTTTCTCGGGCACGCAAAGTTGCAGTGATAATGTCATATTCTGCTGAAAGTCCATGGAGAGCATGAAGAAAGAGCTCATCTATCAATGTTTGAATGCCAACCGAGGCTAAAGTACTGCAAATTTGTTTGATCTTCTGCAGGTATGAAGTAATAAAGAGGTTACCCTTTTTCATGTTGCTTAGGGATTCTCTAAGACTCATGATATGGGAAAGTGATGGCTTCACATAGGTTGCTGCCACATTTTTCTAGAGAGCATAGGAAGACTTGGCATCAATGACAAAGGGAATAATATAAGAAGATAGAGAGGCAACGATGGCACATCAGATGAGATGATCTTGCCTCTTATGAAAAGGAGCGGTTGTTGAACTTGTGTCTGTTCAACAAAGTGAAGAAATTCATATGCAGTGAGGATGGTTTCCCACTGGTATTTCCATGACTGGTAGTTCGTATTATTGAGCTTTAGAGTTGCCTAAGCAACAACATTGATACTAATTAACTGCTCATTGTTATTCATAGTAAAAATTATAGGAGAACTTGGTGCAGCTACATGAGAAGGTGTGGTGGAAATGTTCTCAGTGGAGAAATTGTTTGGAGGTGTCATCGAGGTGTTCTCGTGGAGGAATTGCTTGGAGCTATTGTTTTGGCAGAGGAAACAAACACAAATTCTCAAGAAAAAAAATGTTGTGAAGATTTTAGTCTCTTGATACCATATAAATTTTTCTGCTGGAAAGAAGTATATCATTTTATTGATATGTATATATGTATATACAAGAGAACACACAACAAATAAGGAAAAAATCAACTAATAAAGAGCTGTGATCTTTTCCTAATCAAAACAGAAACTAAATCAATGATGAGATACTAAGTTATAGAAGATCAATCATGAGATATCTTAGTATCAATCAAGAGATATCACTAATACCTAGAACACCTGCAATATAGTTTGTTTTAGGTGGTATATTGTTTATATATGTGCTCATTGTCTTATTGTCTAGTTTTATCAAAAAATTCTTGGAGAATGTCAATATTTTGTTGAAGGATGGAAAAACTAGTTTAGATAGACAAATGAATAATTACGTTCCTTCTTACTGTGTTTTTTTAAAAAAAAAAAAAAAAAAAAAAAAAAAAAGCAGAAGCTCTGCAGAATACATAGGAACTATTTGAAAAATAACATAAACGGAGCGGGGCTTAACGGGGCAGGACTGGGTAGGGAAAATATTAGAAAAATGCTAAACAAGACGGGTTAAAATCTTAATAGGCCAAGTCTTGCCCCGCCCTAACCCACCCTATTTGACTTGGTGACTCGAGGTGGGTGTTCGGTTATGGAAAAGTGTACACCAAACACCAAATCACATTAGTTCGATTCGGTTTGGTTTAGTTCAATGTGTCTAAAATGTTTTTTCGGTGCAAATTGTTACACAACTCTGTCAAATTCTATATCGCACTTTTCAAAATTTCCGCAAATTAAAGAAACCAATTCATGAATCAACAACTATCGACCAAAGTGGCAGCCAACATGAACCCTTACTTTTGATGGTAGTTCTACTCCATGCCCTACTAACTCAATAAAAGTAAGTAATAATTTAATATATATTTCCTCTTTGATTTTCCTCTGCGGCATAATGCACAAAATTATATGTAAAAACATTATTCACTAAGAGAAACAAATAAGACGCTCCATAATGTTTAAGTATACAATGTATATAACTGAGAAACAGTCATAAAAAATAAAATGAAAACGTAGAAAAATTGAGAAAAAACAGTCAAGAGAATGATTAGTCTATGTAAAACATTAAAAAATTATAATTAAAAAAGAACACAATCTCAAAAGAACAAATTGTCGAATTATGATCTTAAGAGTTTTTTCCCCCACCTCTGTAAATACAATTAATAAATCAACTATATCTTAACCTTAAATTAGTTAATGTGACTATATAATCCTAATTCCTATGTATCCACACAATTTATAGTGTTCAAAGATTCATCTTAATCAAATTATTTTATGTAATGGATTTGAGACTAAGTACATCGGTGAAACTCATGCTACTAAATTTAATGACGAATACAAGCATTACATAATTCTGTTATGTGAAACTATTGGAACAATGCATCAAGAAAATTCCTATGTTTCATTACCAACTAAAATTGGCATAATTGAAACAGAAACTATATAAGTTTTAAAATACACCAATTTTTTACATACTTCTATATTTATCCCTTTTTCATATTGAGTTTAATTTTCCTTATATCATATATTTGAGAACTCCTTCTTAAAATAAACAAAGAGAATCAAGACGTCATCTTAATTAAAATTCAATGAAACACTACACCACAATAGAACTAAAGAACATGAAAGAATAAGATTGAGAATATATTAAAATCGGCGATCAATTCAAACTTCGATATGTGACGGAAAGTAGTGATTCTAACATCCTATGCTCTTCTACACTTATTCAAATTGTTTGCACCTATTCAAATTGTCTACAAGTCATAACTTTATTCATGTCCGGTTGATCCTTGAACTCCAAACCCGTTCTTAGTTACTTTTCTTTGACTTTTACTCAGATTTCAAAGTCATCAATTGTTTAAATTGGATTTTGAAGTGTGATCTTTTAATTATATATTTTTTTTTTCGTAGTTTAGATATGAAAGTTTCGTTAATTTTATTTTCCACCAAAATGTGAAAGTAATATTTAACAACTAACTCTATTTCTTAATAATTGATAATATAACATATTAGCAATTACTTATATAACGAAATAATAAATATTTTTATTTCAAATAAACTAAACCAAAACGAAATAATTGATTTTTGTTTTTTTATTCCTTGTTGTTTTAATCCACCCCTTCAGCTCACCGATTTTATACTTATCCATTATTTTATCCCTTTTTCCACGTTATTTTAAAATAATTGACACAACTATTAACGTATTGTTATGAAATATAAAATACGAACAACAAGAATAAATATAGAAAAGAGGGAGGCTTCTTTATTTCTTCTTGTGGGATGAGAGATCATAAGATTTGTTGATAATACAATGAACATGACCCCTCTATTTATAGGGGAAAATACTTCTAGTTTCTGACTAAAAGACAGATACTTCAAAGCCTGATAGATATCAACTTGATTTTGATAGATCTTGATAGACATTCGCTATAATGTAAATACATTTATAATACTCCCCTTGAATTTCTAGATAGATAATGTGTCTTGTTAAAACCTTACTAGAAAAAATCCAGTGGAAAAAAAACTCTAGTGAAGGAAAAAGAGTACACATCTCCAACAATATGCATATAGGCTGCCTCATTAAAAACCTTACAAGAAAAACCCAGTGGGACAAAACCTTGAAAGGGAAAAGAATACAACGCGTATTTACTCCCCCTAATGAGAACATCCTTGAACTTTTGCATCCCGATCTTGTGCAGCGTCTTCTTAAAAGTTGCAATTGGAGAAGATTTGGTGAATAAATCAACCACATTGTCACTTGAACAAATTTGTTGCACGTTAATATCACCATTCTTTTGTAGCTCATGTGTATATAAAATGTTTGGCGAAATGCGTTTCGTTCTATCTCCTTTTATGCCTACTTCCTTAAGTTGTGCTATCCATGCTGCATTATCTTCATATAAAATTATGGGTACTTTGTCATATTTCAAACCACAGTTTCCTCAAATGAGATGTATCATGGCCCTCAACCATACACATTCTCGGCTTGCTTCATGAATAGCTATTATCTCAGCAAGTCACATTTCAAACCACAGTTTCCTCAAATGAGATGTATCATGGCCCTCAACCATACACATTCTCGGCTTGCTTCATGAATAGCTATTATCTCAGCATGATTTGATGAAGTGGCTACAATAGACTGCTTTGTATATCTCCAAGATATAGCAGTACCACCATATATGAATGCATAGCCTGTTTGAGACCAACCTTTATGCGGGTCCGATAAGTACCCAACATCAGCAAGATCAATAAGATCAGGACTGCAATCTTTAGAATAAAAAAAGCTCATGTGTTTTATCTCATTTTGATGTCTCCTAGTAGGAGCCAAAATATACCTTGCTAACGAATTGACTGAAAAGGCTATATCAGGCCTTGTAGTATTTGCAAGCTACATTAGTGCATCACTTACTCTAAGTTATGGTACTTTATAATCAATCTAATTCGGTATATTTCTCATTTCAGTAAATAATCTATTGCTTTGAAAACTCTCCAAGAGTTTCAATAATTTTTAAGCTATAAGCTTACACAATATAAGGATTATCAATAAGTTTTCAAAAAACTTTTATATTTTGAATCCTTAAAGAAGTTTTCATATAGATTTTGTCAAGTGACAATATTCAATATTTCATGTGTGACATCTTCAAGTGTCTGGACTGCAAATCAAATAAGTTTTATGCTTACCAAGATGCATCCTTTCATGTCACTTGATAAATGTTTCTACGTCAGCATGCTTAAATAAACGTAGAATTCAGATCCTCGTAATCTTTCACAATATTGAGCCAATATTGTATCAAAGATATCATCGACAGTTTCTCATTTTGTATTGGTTCACATTGTGAAATAACAATTTGAGATCTCTTCACTTCAATATTATTCAAGTACCTCAACCTCACGTAAGGTTTCTTGAAGTGTTATGTCGTAGACCTTTCATGAGTACATTGTCTTCTTATTATGATTATCTGCTCATTATCCTTTTCGAGGATTATTTCATTTAGAATCAATTAGTCTACTATGGTTCACACATGCATAGACTTTGTCCTTTTGGAACACAAAATAGGAGCACTTACAGCTTAAATATGATATATGTTCGACATTCGACTTGAATTATCTTTTGAATGAGGATATATGATAACTCCTAACATATTTCATAGCTTCTTATAATCTCCCCCTCATGTTAGGAAAACTAACATACATCCTCCATCTTCTTTGAGGAATCTTTCTTTGCGCATCATGATATATTCATTAATCGTATATCGTACATCAAAACTATTAGATGAAATAGTTGGTTCCTGACCTTGAACCAATTGAGAGGGAATAAATAATCATAATATATTGGTCTAATGCATACAAGCGCTATTGTATGCATCATATCATATTTTATACCAATACATGAAACTTTGTTCTCATTAGTAATAGCTCATCTATTTATGGAAGACGTTCAATGCTAAACCATCATCATCAAGATGAATTGTCTTGATTGCACAATTTGAAAGTTATTCTCTTATCTCAATTTTATTGAGCAAGCAAATTTATCAATGTCAAGTTGCAGGTTCACAATGAATACACATCTGATCATCTTATTGATGTATCTTTTCAACATATCACATGATAGGTGAACGGGCCCTTATTCACCTTTTATGCTTCTCAGATTTTAAGGAATAAAATCTCAAAATTAGTCGGTCCAACCAACTTATCACGAGAAAAAGAAACATTAATGTTCATGAAGAATTTTTGAATTCTTCTATATATGTTCAATACTTAGTATGCACATCTTTAGGATGTCGATCGTCCATGTCAATTTATGAACTTTTATTCTAGCAAACTCCAAGTTTATCATGACATAAACCTTTTACTTTAGTAAATTTCAGATTTACTATTACATGAATAAATTTTAGATTTACTACTTTAGAAGTAGATTTCAAAATAAGTCTTTTCTGTTATTCTGCCTCATTTGGAGGTGACTTGTGATACCATCACAATCAAGTGCACGTTTGCATTAATAAGTTTTTCATTCCCCAGGAATGAAATATAGTTGTGCCTTAAGTCTATCAAATTATGATAGCTTATAACCTTTTTCAAGATTTTTCTACTTCAGAAGCAAATTGAGGCATACATATGATGTAGAGAATTTTTCTCTAACATATCTTATAATCATGATAAACTTGTTAAAATATTATCACTTTTGATGAGTATTATCATATTGTCCCTCCACGCTTATATTCATGCATTCAATCACTTGTCTTTTTTCAGACAAGTTATGCACTACTATTACATACACTTCAAGAATAACAAAGTAAGTTGTCATATTTTAAACTTATCATATATTGCTACCACATTCACTTCATGGAATGGAGCATATTCAATGGGTTGGATTTCATGACTTTTTACCAAATACCCATTATTTTTCCTTAGCCATCATAATATCATCAGTATGGTGCATTGATATTCAAACTCAACGTCTTATCCACATAAAGACGTCTTAGACATAAATCGATGAGTGCTAACTTTTAGCTCTCAAATAGTGCTGACTGAATGCAAACTTTTAAATTTCAATCAACAGATACTTTTGGACTATATCACGATGAAATATATATATATATATATAAAGAAATAATATAGACACAAAGTATCACCGAATACAATAATCGTATGAAAACATATATAACTATGACCATTAATAGTTGACCAATTCTCTATATAAAGCAATTGAAACTTTATTTTATTATATAATGATTAGCTTGGCAGGTCACTGCAAAACTTTTGGATTTTTATTTTTTTTTTAAAAAGAAACAAAACTTTTATGAACGAAATAAACTTATGTTATCATCGCTAAAGATTAATGAATACACCCAGCAAAAGTAGTTAATATTTCTGACAACTTTAAAATCAAGTTAACTATCAGCAAGTAGTCAAATAGTTAATGAATTTTCTTCCCTAAACATAATATATAATATATAATACCAAATCAATATTTAATAAAATAAGATCACAATTCACATCCTCGTATCTAAGGACAGATGCAACATATTACCTTTTAATAGAATTATCTATATGCTTACCTTCAAAGAGTATTTTGACTCATGATAGAGTCTCGTGCTGATAACGTATTATGAAATATAAAATAAGAACAACAAGAATAAATAGAGAAAAGAGGGGAGTCTTCTTTATTTCTTCTTGAGGGATGAGAGATCATAAGATTTGTTGATAATACAATGAACAAGACCCCTCTATTTATAGAAAAAAATACTTCTAGTTTCTGACTATAAGATAGATGCTTCAAATCTTGATAGATATTAACTAGATCTTGATAGATCTTGATAAACATTCACTATAATGTAAATACATTCATAACACGTATAATTAAAAAAAATGTCATTTTTTGTTTGAGAAAACCCTTTTCTAAGTGAAACTCTTACTAAATATTTTCTTTTATTATATAATTTAGAACACCTTTTTTTAAAATTCACCTTTCTTTTATCATAAATTTTAAAAATCCTTAAATATTAATTCATATTACTTACCATATATCTTATTCTTACCAAATATTCTAGCAATCTTCAATTTTTAAAATATATTTTTCTCTTACCATATATTTTAGGATTCCATAATTTTAACTATTATTATATAATTAATAATTTGAGAAAAAATAAAAAGATAATTTTGTCTATTGCAGAGTCTTTTAATAAAGGAAAAAAGATAAAAAAGTTCAAACAATATTTATAAGGTCATTCACACTTTTCATATACTAGTTTAGGTGTACATGATTGCACGTGTATATAGTTAATTAACAATAGAAGAATATAAAAAGAATAAATTATTGTGTGTACGTTATATTATTAAGTTAAAAATTTAAAAGATCAACATTAAGTTTAAGACAAAAAATGTGAAGAACATGATAATTCACCATACATTTTCTAATGTCTCTTTTAATTATTATAGACATGTGAAATATATTAAAATATACTTTAATCTTGTAGTTTTAAATATACTGTATGAAAAATTAGAAATAGAGTATTTTAAATAAAGATATTGAAATGAACTAAAAAAAAAGGTAAAATAGACAATTGGATTCGTGTATTTTTTTCGTATGCTAAAGAAATAAGATATTTGTGTGCTAGAGTATGTATGTATATAGGAAGACATTTCTTTGTGTTATTTCTTTTACACCGACCACTAATTGAGCCAACAAATATTCTTTTTTTGAGAGTTTTTTTTTTGGTTTCATGCCCTATAGGTACACATTTGTAGTGCTTTCTAGCTAATTAAGATTTAATAACCTTTCTTTAGTTGATTTCAAAGTTCTAAATATTTTATTTTTAATCCAATTGAAAAATAAGATTAAATCACAATTAGTACAAAATTTTCAAAAAAAAGTTTAGATGAAAATACATGAAAAAAGTTAACGATATTCAAAATTAAGAAACAATATGGAACAAACTAAATAACCATTATCATGCCTCATTTTAGTGCTCAATTAACTTGAAGCATCTAACTACAAAAAAGCAAATAAGATCTATTAGAAAAATAATAATTAACATCCTAATGATCTATTTTTAAATTGTCAGAATCCTCTATGAAGGCTCGAATTAATTATTATACTGTATTTATATTGTTTGATGGAATTTGCTATTTAGGAGAAGAAATCAATTAAGAAAAACACTATAAAATGTCAAGTTACAAGCCAAACAATTAATAAATAAAAATAAAATCTCCTAAAAATCTAATCCCATGAATAATCCTCAGAACGTAGTACACTTAGTTTTTTAACCATAAAGTATAGATAAAAAATATCTTTAATTAATAAGATAACTAATTATTATTCATTCAGAATGACCTATCAATTTTTCGTAACGAAATATGATGATCCAACTAACTTATTCAAAATTATAAATAAGTCAATTTCATTACTAATTATCATGAATTTCGAATGACCAACCAATTTCTTGTGACAAAATGCGACGATCAAAATAATCTATCCAAAATTGTAAATAATTCAATTTCAAATCACTAATTGTACATGAAATACTATAAACAAAACTCACAAAGAAATTTCTCAATTTATAATTGTTTATCAAAAAATACATCATTTATTATTGTAAATTTTAAAATCAGTCTAAAATTTTAGAAAACATACCTTTGAACAAATTCATTTCAAGAATTTACAATTTTGATAAAGAATATGAATGATATATTTATGGTGGAAAACATAAGAGAAAGTAATAAGACCAAACATTAAGATCTACTATAAAAAAAATCGTAAAGAAAGAAAACCTAGAAATGCAAAAGTGATAAAGTTCATGAATGAGATTGTGCAGTAATATTATATATATATATATATATATATATATATATATATATATATAGGAGATCCTAAACCAAAAAGAAATTAAAAAATTAAATTGTTAAATAAGCGTGATATTGATATGTACGAACGCCATTATAATTTTATGCATATTGGAATGGTACAAATTGCATTTAAACCATTAACTCTTAAAGGGTTACCAGAGACATTTCTAGCTGCACTTCGGGATGCTAGAAATCTAAATTTTAGACAGTCTGTGATGGGTTCAATTGAATCCACTGTAGCCTATAGTCCAGTATATTTTAACACCCAGCCAAATTTACAATTATCTTTCACATATGCAAATATCCTTGATGCTCTAACTTTGAATATAAAAACTCATGGTTATAACTACGCCCTTGGTTCTGAATTGATCTGTATTTCATACAGAATTTATTACAGACTTTTGACTGCTCTGAGCCCAAGATGTAAACTGATAGATGATGTATCTAATCATACCTTATTGGTTGAAACAAACTTTGCAAGATCCAAGGTCACCACCAGGATACCTATGAAATGGGATAAAATTGAATTTTTCAAAACATGGATCTTAAATTTGGTTATTTCTATGAATCAAGACATGGATGATGTGACAAATTCTGAGTTATCTCATGTTACTCAAAATCCAAATGGACGGATCTGTCTTTAATTTGACAATAAATTCACAGTTTATAACTGACATTCCTTTTCTATGCCTAAATTATTGCCTACTATACATCATATTTCTCCTATTAAATCAATTTATGGTCCGACTAGGAATCGTGAAGCATCTTTACATACTATTGATTCTGCATCTACACGCTTTGTAGAAAAGATTAAAATTAATCCTAAAATAAAAATTGTTCAAGATAGTGATAATAACTCTGATAGGGGTAATCTAACTCCTTCTGAAATGAAGTTTAATGTTAACAATGTTTAATATGATTCCACACCAAATCTATTTCAGTCTTGGTTCCCAGACAAGGAGTTATATTAAAAAAGAGTTTTTTGATAAAAAATATAATTGATTTAGAATTTGGTTCTATGAGACTTATAGTCTAGATGAACTAAATAGTATTTCTCAAGAATTTTATTAGATGTGTGCATTGCATAATCAGATCGTGTGCTTTGTGTCGTGGTTCATAACCACATATTTGCCATTATATGTTAAGGTGTTGGAAATATCTTACCAAGATGCGAGTGGTAATATTCTTCAAACTATTTACCCTTCCCAATCACCTTTTGTATTACCTAATAATACTGGTATTACTTTTTCTGCCTTATAAAAATTCATTGATAATAAAATTGGTAAAGTAACTATTGGAAAAATTAATAATTTGATTGCTCAGAATAATTATTTGAGTCTTTATGTGAAAGTTTTGGGAGAACATATTTCTTCTCTTAATAAAAAAACTGGATGAATTGATTGAGATTATAAAAAAGCTTAGTGTTAGTCCAAAGTCATCTGATATTGCTTCCACTTCAGAAAGTAAGACGGAAGACTTGATAACTAGGCCTTGTATTCAGAGATCTCTAGATATTGAGGGATTTGAAAAAATGTCTCCCATAGAAGAATTGGAAAAATTACTTGATAAGAAGTTTTCCGGTTTAAATATTAAACCCATTAAATTGTCTGATGCCTTTGATAATAGCATAAAATCTACTCCAGATATGGGAAATGAAATCTACTCTGAACTCAATAAGCTCAGAGGTATGGTTAGGAAGCAACCAGGGAAAAAATTTGATGATATACCCCGCATGACTTCTAATTATTATCCGTGTCCAACTCCTCGAGATGTTCTGATAGAGGAAAGAGATAAGAATCAGACTAATACATCGTATAACAGAGATGAAATTTATGAATGGAACTTGGATGGCTTATTTGAAAGACAATTATCTTTCCTTGGTCATCATATGTTAATGTATTCTACTATAGCGAAAGCTACTACATCTGTCGAGAATCGTCAAAGACGTACAGATGCAACTATTTGTAAAATGATTGTTGCTGGTTTTACAGGACAACTTCGTGACTGGTGGGACAATTTCTTAGATAATGATAAAAGAAATGCAATATACAAATCTAACAATTCCACCCCTGGTGTTGATAACCTACGAAGAGCATTACCTGTGGGTAGAGAAGATGTTGTTTAAACTCTTATGCTTACTATTATTTAGCATTTTAGAGGTAGGTTTTCCAATCAATTTGAAAATACTCAAACACGATTAAATGGTATTAGATGTAGCATCTTAGGAGAATTTAGATGGTATAAAGATACCTTTCTAAGAAGGGTCATGGATTTACCCGAAAGTAAGTATGAACATTAGAAGGTGAAGTTCATAGATGGTCTTCCTCCTCTATTTGCAGAAAGGGTTAGAAAGGAGCTTTAGAGCTCAGGTTCCTATGGTGAAATATCCTATGGAAATTTTACCTATGGTCAGCTGATAGCAACCTGTACTCAGCAAAGTTTAGCTTTGTGCAATGAGTTAAAATTAGCTAGACAAATTAAGCTTGATAAGCTTAAAGAAAAATCACAATTAGGAGATTTTGTGAGCAGTTTGGTATAGACAAACCGGCTTCTATTTCTCATAGAAAAGGTTGAATAAATTCTAAGTCTAATAATCTTTATAAGAAAAAAAGACCTAGACATAGGTCCAAAGAAGAGCGTAATATTCACAAAGCCCATCGTAAGTCTACTAGACTTACAAAGAATAGGTCTAAGTGTGATCTAGCCAAGATTAAGTGTTACAGATATGGTAACCTAGGACATATTGCTCCTAACTGCTAGCTCCAAAAGCTTAAGTCTTTAGGTCTTGATGATGATATTCATGATTAAGTATATGGTTTGTTATACACTTCTGGTTCTGAGTTTGATTATAATTATGATTTTGAATCTGAAAATAATGTTGAATTGTCTGATTCATGTGATAGTGATCATGCTAATATAAATACTTGTGCTAACTGCAATGGTGATAATTGTGTTTTTGATGAAGCTTTTTATAAATTGAAATCACAATTTAAAGATTTAGATTTAAATATTCAAACCCTCACTGCTGATAGCATTCTTGAGTTGTTAAAAGAAGTTTTCGATGAAAAACTTCATGAAAAATTTATTAATTTTGCTATAAAAAAATCTGCTAATAGTGCCGCTAGTACTTCTAAAACTGCTGATAGCATTTATGTTACTCGGAGTACTGATAATGATTATTACATGCCTTATTCATTAGCTGAGGTTAATAGACGTCCTTCTATAAATCAATTACCGGGCAAAGAAACATCTTTCAACGATTTAAATATTGAGGTAGATGCACTAAAAATGGATACTTTATCCCTAAAACAAAACCAAATAATTTGTGATCACCGAATTATAAAAATTGAGAAAGATGCTTCTCACTAAGATGTTTCTTCTAGTTCCAAAGGGAAGAAAAAAATGTCAGAAAAAGAGGACGATGACATTGTCCAAGATCTTGACATAAAAAATGATTATTTTTTGGGTATGATGCAAATTGTTACAACCCATAAATGGCATATTAATTGTACTATATTGATTAATAATGATTTCTATATAACTAATATTTCCATGATTAATAGTGGTGCTAATGTTAGTTACATCCAAGAAGGATTGGTTCCCACCAGATATTTTCATAAGACTATACATACTGTTAAGTCTTCATCTGATAATTCTCTTGATATTAACTATAAGCTTCCTAATGCACATATTTGCCAAAATAAGGTCTGCATTCTGCATTCTTCTTTTTTGTAAAAAAATCAAATATATCCCCCAATTATACTTGGAACACCATTTATAAATGCAATTTATCCTTACACTCATATTGATTCTAAGGGATTTACTGCTATTTATAAAAACAAGGAGATATCCTACCCTTGTGTTACAGATCCAGTAAGGGATATAAATGCTTTAATTGATATGAAGCAACAACATGTTAAATTTTTTACAACTTGAAATATTTAGCATGAATATTTATGATATCATGAAATCTACCAAGATTCAGGAGAAAATAAAAATAATCTCCGAACAAATGATTATTGATGTATGTGCTGATCACCCCAATGCTTTTTGGGATCGCAAATAGCATATTGTAACTCTTCCTTATGAAAATGATTTCTGCGAGGATGAGATCCTAATGAAATCTAGACCCTGTCAAATGAATGCAGAGTTAGTCGAATTGATAATCTCTTACAAAAGGGTTTGATAAAGCATTCTAAATCACCTTGATCTTGCACTGTAATTTATGTGAATAATTCTGCTGAAAAAGAATGACGTATGCCGATGTTAGTAATAAATTATAAGCCTATTAATAAATGTTTAAAATGGATTAGATATCATATTCCAAATAAAAAGGATTTATTATCCAGATTATTTGATGCCAATATATTTTCTAAATTTGATTTAAAATCTGGCTATTGGCAAATTCAAATATTTAGAGAGAACACTTATAGAACTATTTTCAATGCTCCATTTGGTCAATATGAATGGAATGTGATGCCATTTGTATTGAAAAATGTTCCTTCTAAATTCTAAAAAATAATGAATAACATTTTTAATCCATATATGGATTTCATTATTATTAATATTGATGATATTCTTGTGTTCTTAAAAGTATTAGAATTACATTTTAAACATCTTTATATGTTTAAAAAGATTGTGATATAAAATGATTTGGTTATATCTAAATAAAGAATGAGTTTATTCCAGACAAGTATTCAATTTTTATGTCACAATATTTTTCGGGGGAAGATAGTCCCTATTCAACATTCTATTGATTTTGGTTGATAAATTTCCTGATGTCATCATCAATAAAACTCAAATACAACAATTCTTAGGAAGTTTGAATTATATATCCCCATTTTATGAGAATTTATCTAGAGATTTAGCCCCCTTATATGATAGACTAAAAAAGGGCTTTCAAGGTCCCTGGACTGATAGTCATACAAACCTTGTTAAACATATTAAGCGACATATCAAAACTTTGCCTTGCTTAACGTTAGCTAACCCTGCTTGGCTAAAAATTGTTGAAACTAATGCCTCTAATATTGGGTATGATGGAAAACTTAAACAAGTTAATCCCCATGATAATTCAGAACGGTTGATTCGATTTCATTCTAGAAAATGGACTGATAGTCAAAATAAATATGCAACAGCGGCACATGAAATTTTAATGTAACGCCCTAAATCTGGTACATGAAATGCTACTTAGTGCTCATGACCCTGAAGGACCACAAGCTAACCCATGACTGATATTTGTGGTTGTATACTGCATGATATACTGTATAATGCGGAAACATGAACTGAAAGGCCATAAGGTTCAAACTGTAACAAAATATCCGATAAAATATAACATCTGGGATGGGGCATAAATGCCCAAAACAAAACTGTCTAAACATACTGTAGTCTGAAAAGCTTCTAAAACATGACTATTTGAATAGGGAGTTGATGGGACATGTCCCCAACTAACTCCAACAAATAAAATAATTAATGAGATAATAAAGAAATGATCATGTCCTCGAAAGATGAGTAGTCACTTCTAAATTTGACTGCAGAGACTGAAATGCTACTGATGCTTTGGAGCTCGTGATTCTGAACCTATGGTATAAGACACTATAGCGCAAATACGTTAGTACTTTGAATGTACTGGTATGCATGTGAGGTAGGCTGAATGCTACGGGTTTATATGCATGATCTATACTAACTGACTGAATAATATGAACGTGAGAATATATACATGAATACATAATAACTGTAACTAGGGTCCTGATAACATGATTAATGAGTCTGAGTACTGATAATATGAGATACTGATAACTATATAACTGAAATAACTAAAACTGAGTGACTGTATCTGACAGTCTAGTTTCTGAGGGAACTAGTAGAGTTTCGCACTATTCGGAGTTGACTATATCTTACAACCCTGAATTCTATAACCGAAACTGTGGGAAGTAGTCATCTAACCGACATGCCCCTAATATGCCATTATGGCTGAGTTGGGGTCCAATCTGTAACCCCAATTGGAAGGGTGTTAATACCACTCCACTATTAAGAACAATCTGTGAGTAACCCTCATATAATAGGTAGCTATAGTGAGAATGGTGGGAACCCTCATATTATAGGTTAAGCCACCTCATCTACCCTCATATAACAGGCTACGACGTCTCAACCTACACTGGCTATGTAGTTCTGGAATGCAAGGATTTCTTTTAAGAATCACACCCTCATATAACAAGTGAGTTCCCATCATTGGGTTCACTCGATGCTAATTCCTACTCCCATCTGAATAGACACTGAATATGTTAACTGAACTGGACTACAATGAATTCATGTAGTTCCGTTAGCTGACGGAATATTATTGAGATTACTGAATTACTGAGATTTCCTAAGCCACATGACTGACTGGGTTCTATGGACCATGGATTGACTAAGGATATCGTGGAAACATGACACTAAATCTAGGCACACAGCTATATTTTTTGGGTACAAGTATCCCCAAGACTCGATGGAAGAAAACCGACAAGGCTCATTATTGAATACATGATCAACATCAACAATCCATAATACAATAGTTGGAGATATTTCATGGGCATTTGATTATCATACCTTGGTACGTTAATAAGGTAGCATGTATACATAGCATAATTTCATAAGGCTAACTCATGAGCAATCCCACAAGCAATTTCAATACATAAGAATAACATGGAAGTCATTTTGAATATAAGGTTAAAGAATACATTGTCATTTGGGTTACAATTTAGCTATAGTGCATAATTTCTATCCCTTTAGGCATTTTATTAAACACCTTACATGCACAATTTAAGGCATAGGTGAAATCATCAAATTTCACTAATCATAAACCACCAAATTCATGGATTTCAATTTATATGCTAACATATCTTTCATAATTTCACATAAGGTTCCCAACATGGGAATCAAACAACAATCATCACATAACTTGAGCAACCCACAACATAATAATCATGATTCATAATTTAAAATAAAGTTCTTGAGTTTTATGGATGAAAGGAATCCATAAATCAACACAATACATACCTTAGTTCTTGATTTAACGAAGATTGATGGATAGATTTTCTTGAAATTGAATCCCTAGTTTGTTATTGACAAAAAAAATGAGAAAAACTAGTATATTTTGGGTGAAGTATGGCTAAATCACGTGTAATTGGGTTTTAATAGGGGTGAGAAATTGACCCTTTTAACCCTGGACGCGTATTTTAAAATTGATGAAAATTTTACGACCTGGATGACCCCTGGCGTGATGCGGAGCTATCGTGACGTGTCACTGGAATTTGACAATTAGGAAATAGGGGAATGGCGCGACCCAGAGCCATTGCGTTGCCACTTCATTTGTGACCTAGAAGTTTGGTGCGCTTTGGAAAAAATCATGCTGAGACACTGGAAAAAGGATAGTTGCCATTTTAGCTTGTGGCGCGGCAATCCACTGACTAATATGGCCCTGTTTTACGACAGGAACTTTAAATAGTCATAACTTTTTACCCGGTTATCGAATTTTGACGAATCTTATATTGATTGAAAGCTTATTGAATTTTCCACCTGAAAAAAAGTGAAAATCTAAAAAAAAATCCTCATGGAATAAACATCATTCAATTTAGAAGATAATGCTTGACATTTTTGGGATGAAATTAGTTTTAAAAACTTTAGGGTTTTACGATATCTCCCCCTTGGGAACATTCATCCTCTAATGCGACTGACTGAGATAGGAGAAATGATAGGCTAAAGTACATACTAAACATATCAACTGAAACATGACTACATAACTGACATTTCTGAGATTCATGCTAAGCATGCATATCTGATGCATGATTGCATGACTGAACTGACTTATGAATACATGATTGAGATTTCTGATAACTGAGTTTCTCATAAATTAAATGCATGTCTGATGCATAAACACATGACTGATCTGATGCATGAGCATATGATTGAATATGTAATGGTAAATGATACCAAGTTTAAAATGGGAATCCAAGCATGAATCTGGTTTATAACTGAAATTTGAACATGAAACTAAATAAGCTTTAAGGAAAGCTATTACCTTGGACTGAGTCTGAGTTTTATGGAGAAGAGGTGAGGGTGTTCGAATCGTATGTCTGCTTCTACTTTTCAAGTATCTCCCTCAACGGACTGATTTCGCCAGAGAACTTTCACTAGAGGGACTTCTCTGTTCCTTAGTATACGAGTCTGGTAGTCAAGGATTTCGACTAGAATATCTTCATAAGAGAGGTTTTTTTGAATGTCTATTCCCTCAACAGGGACTACGACTGCTGGGTCACTTATGAATTTCTTAAGAAAGGAGACATGAAATATTGGATGCACTGAAGCTAGATCTGAAGGCAACTCGAGATCATAAGCTACTTTGCCAAAGCAACTAAGAATTTTGAAGGGACCGATATATCGGGGACTGAGCTTTCCCTTATTGACAAACCTCTTCACTCCCTTTATGGGAGAGATTTTCAAATACATGAAATTTTCTGACCTCATCTCGAGATTCTTTCTAAACATACATGAACGGGAATATGAGAACATGGTTGAGTCTGTAACATGTGACATGAAATGGGTATCGTGAACTGAACTAAGCCATTAAGTACATGGCTTATAGCTGATATTAGAGCTAGAGGGTCAACCTATGGGTACCTACAAATCCAAACTGGATTTGTTACATGAAGAGAAATTGGAGGGTGTATGGCATGATAGCTCGGAGGTTATAGAGCATATCCCCCTTAGGACATTATACCCCTAGAAGAATACTGACTTGACTGAGATACTGAGAAAAAATGGGACGATGCACAGGGCACCTACGAACTGAATTGTGACTGAATATCTGGGATCTGAAATTGAGACATAATACATGAACTGAGCTAATCTTGCAACTACTGAGACTTTCTCTCTTGGAATAGTTACATTTATGAGATTTCTTATAGTAGGACTAGGTGGAAAGATGGGAAACCACACCATACAAACTTGTTTCATGATTGCTAAATTAAATTACTGGCTGATCTATCTAACTCATATCGAAAACTTATACTTAACTGAAATACTTCTTCTTCACCTGAGACTACTAAAAATATTCGCATGAGTGTTGAGCACGAATACCTAAACATACTAAATTATCTGATTAACTGAGTGACTGATAGCTGAATACTGGGTCTGTAAGATAGAACTGTACTTAGTCTTAAATAACTAGACTACAACAGCAGAGCATTATGCATATGAGATAAGGACTGACTAAGTGACATAAGATAACTGAGCATGAATTGAGGGTAAATGTATTATTTGAGAATGCAACACCAGGAATACAACACGATTCTTGAATAGTTTTGTAAACTGAGGTACTGGAAGGCTGATAACTGAGTGACTAATAACTGTACGCTATGGTTGAGTAAACTCGAAACTGAATTGAGTTATCGACCCGATTACAGGTCAAGGACTGAGATTGTACCTAAGACGATAATTGAGACTGTAACTATAACAAAGACTATAGTTGGGACTGAATACTGGTTTCTGATAACTAAGGTTAAGACAGGTACTGAAGTACTGAATTTTAGTGTCTAAGTAATTGATAAGTGAAATCCATGGTTTTGTAGGACTGTCTGAGTCCTTTACTAAATATTGATTACTAAACTGACTCCACAACTGAGACTCGAGGGATAGAACATCATCCTAACAGATTCACCAAGGGATCTAAACTGAGGGTATACATGACTTAGTCTGAGTTTGGTTGATCATTAGGAGTGGAGAATGAGTCATGTGGGCTGAACATACTGTAAGACAGGACATGAGTGTATGAGTCATGAGCTGCATGACCTGAGTCTAAAATTTCTGTACTCATGGAACATGATTCGTAACACTGAGTGAACTGGGATTCCTCGTACTAGGAACTTAAAATACACATGATCCTAAGGAAAATGCATGAATGTAATCTGTGTTCATGGAACTGAAATGTAAAGCGTGCATAAGTATCATGATGATTGAATTACAAAAATTTACACTGAGGTAGGAATGGGTCAGGAATAATCTTCCCTTACTAAATTCCTACACATACTGGGCCTGACTTTCTGAGACATCATAACCGGACTGTTCCTGTATACCTATCGTGTTGTATTAGACTGACTCACTGGGGTGGAGACTGGAAAAGGTCCTATTAATATTTTATCAGACCTTAAAGTTACAAAAGAAAAAGAAGCTCCTGAATCTGAAAAAGCGTAAACAAGCAAGTGGAAAAATTGTAACATACTAGTCACTACACTAGGAGAACTTTCCTAACCTTTTCGGGACTGAAATTCATAGAATCTATTTGGGTGTTGCCCACTGATAGCGCTGCAATTGGTGACCTGCTGATTCGGGCGACTAGACTAAGCTGAAGGACGACCATGCTGACTTTGTTGACCGAGCTTAGGACAGTCTCGGACCTTGTGACCTGATTTGCCACATCCCAAACACACATTACTTTTGTCTCTACACACACCCTTATGATACCTACTATATTCTTTGCAAAGTGGATGAGCACGAATAATGCTTGCACTATTCTGAGATTTAAAGCCTGACACCCTATCTTTGCTACCATTTCTGAACTTTGGAACTGAAGCACTGGCTGAGGAAGGAGCTGGAACTAAAAACTTCTAGCTATGCTGAGAACAGTTACCACCCTGCGACCCTAGCTGAGAAAAATTATAACTACCTATTCTTTTTCTCTTCTTCTTCTTAAGTTTCCGCTCTTCAATCTGTTGAGCATGGACCATAAGTCTAGATATGTCCATTTCCTTAATCAATATCACACTCCTACATTCCTTAACCACTCTACCTGAAACCCCAGATACAAACTTACTCATTCTGGATCTACTATCTGCTACTAAATAGGAAGCATACCTAGCTAACTGGGTGAACTTAAGGGATTATTCTTTTACACTCATACTACCTTGTCTGAGATTGATGAACTCTAACACTTTGGCTTTTTTCTGCTCTAGGAGAAAGAATCTATCTAAGAAGGCTGTAGCAAACTCTTCCCATTCTATGGGCTCTACATCTATACCCCTGTCTACCTTTCACTGTTTAAACCATGTATGGGCCACATCTTGTAGCTGATAAGTGGTTAACTCTGCACTCTTACTAGAAGTCACTCCCATGATGCCTGTGACTTTCTAAACCTAGTCGAGGAACTTATGTGGATCCTTTTCGGACTTAGAACCTAACAATAAAGGAGGATTGATTCAGGTAAAGTCCCGAATCCTGGCTGCATCTAAATTGGCCACTGGGTTAGCCGGAATAGCAGCTAGCCATTCATTATGAGTTGTTAATGAATCGGCTAGAGTAGTAAATGTAGTCCTGAATTCTGCATAGGAAACATGTTCGTCCATGGGATCCGCCTGAATGGGATGAGGTACTGATTGATTACTGATTCTCTTTTTGCTAGCCCCTTTGGAAGGCATATTCTGTAAGTGAGAGGAAGAAGCGGATTAGACTAAGAAAATAATCAGAGATTATGCTCACTGCCATGACATGAATACTAAAATAAGGGAAACTGTTTCTAAAACATCTCATAGCCTCCTGCACATAAGTGTGGTGCACAATATACCCATGCACAAGACTCTACTAGATATGACTTTTCAGACTTCCTAGGAAACTATTGAACCTGGCTCTTATACCAAGTTTGTAACGCCCTAAATTTGGTACCCGAAATGCTACACGGTGCTCATGACCCCGAAGGACCACAAGCTAACCCATGACTGATCTATGAGCTTTTATACTGCAGATATACTGTATAATGCGGAAAAATGAACTGAAAGTCCATAAGGTTCAAACTTTAACATAATATTCGATAAAATATAACATCTGGGATGGGGTATAAATGCCCAGAACAAAACTGTCTAAACATACTGTAGTCTGAAAAGCCTCTAAAATATGATTTTCTAAATAGGGAGAGGATGGGACATGTCCCCAACTAACTCCAAAAAATAAACTAATTAGTGAGATAATAAAGAAATAATCATGTCCTCGAAAGATGAGGACTCACTGCTAACTCTGACTATGGAGACTGGAATACTACTGATGCTCTTGAGCTTGTGATTCTGAACCTATGATATAAGACACCATAGCGCAAATGCATCATTATTTTGAATGTACTGGTATGTATGTGAAGTAGGCTGAATGTAAAAGGTTTACATGCATGATCTATACTAACTGAATGAATAATATAAATATGAGAATACATGCATGAATACATAATAACTGTAACTAGGGTCGTGATAACATGATTACTGAGTCTGAGTACTGATAATATGAGATACTGATTACTGTATAACTGAAATAATTGATATTGAGCGACTATATCTGACAGTCTAGTTTCTGATGGAACTAGCTGAGTTTTGAACTATTCTGAGTTGACTGTATCTGACAGCCCTAAATTTTGTAATCAAAACTGTGGAAAGTAGTCATCTAACCGATATACCCCTAATATGCCATTATAGTTGAGTTGGGGTCTGATCTGTAACTCAAATTAGAAGGGTGTCAATATCGCGCCACTGGTAAGGCCATTTGTGATTAACCCTCATATAACAGGTAACTCTAGTGAGAACGGTGGAAACCCTCATAACAGGTTAAACCACCTCATCTAACCTCATATAACAGGCTATAATATCTCAACCTACGTTGGCTACGTAGCTCTGGAATGCAAGGATTGCATCTAAGAATCACACCCTCATATAATAGGTGAGTTTCAATCCTTGCATTTACTTGGTACTAATTCCTACTCCCATCTGAATAGACACTGAACATGATTAACTGAACTTTGCTAGACTGAATTCATGGAGTTCTATTAGTTGATGAAATACTATTGAGATTACTGAATTACTGAGTTTTTCTGAGCCACATGACTGGATGGGTTCTATGGACCATGGCTTGACTGAGGATATCGTGAAAACATAACACTAGATCTAGGCACACAACTATATTTTTCAGGTACAAGTATCCCCAAGACTCGATGGAAGAAAACTGACAAAGCATGACATTATTGAATACATGATCAACATCAACAATCTATAATACTATATTTGAAGATATTTCATGGGCATTTGATTATCATAGCTTAATATGTGAATAAGATAGCATGTATACATAGCATAATTTCATAAGGCTAACTCATAAGCAATCTCACAAGCAATTTCAATACATAAGAATAACATGAATGTCTTTTCGAACATAAGGTTAAAGCATACATTGTCATTTGGGTCACAATTTAGCTGTAGAGCATAATTTCTATCCCTTTTGGCATTTTATTAAACACCTTACATGCACAACTTAAGGCATAGGTGAAATCATCAAATTTCACAAATCATAAACCACCAAATTCATGAATTTCAATTTATATGCTAACGTAGTTTTCATAATTTCATATAAGGATCCGAACATGGGAATCAAATCATCACATAACTTGATCAACCCACAACATAATAATCATGATTCATAATTTAAAATAGGGTTCTTCAGATTTAGGATGAAAGGAATTCATAAATCAACACAACGCATACCTTAGTTCTTGATTTAGCGAAGATTGATGGAGTTATTTTCTTGAAATTGAATCCCCAATTGAAACCCTAGTTTATTCTTGAGAGAAAAATTGAGAGAAACTAGTATATTTTGGGTAAAGAATGGCTAAATCCGTGTTATTGTATTTAAATAGGGATGAAAAATTGACCCTTTTAACCCTGGATGCGTCTTTTTAAATTAGTGAAAATTTTCCGACCTAGACCCCTGGAGCGACACAACGCTATCACGTTGTGTCACTGGAATTCGACAATTGAGAAATAGGGGAATGGCACGATGCGGAGCCATCGCATTGCCACTTCGTTTGCGGCCTAGAAGTTTGGCGCAACACGGTAAAAATTATGCTAAGACACTGGAAAAAGGACAATTGCCATTTTAGCTTGTGGCCCGGCCCGCCACTGACCAATATGGCATTGTTCTATGATAGGAACTTGAAATAGTCATAACTTTTTACCTGGTTATCGGATTTAGGTGAATTTTATATCGATTCAAAGCTTATTGAATTTCCCACATGCCAAAAAGTGAAAATCTAAAACAAAATCCCCATGAAATAAACATCATTCAATTCAAAAGTTAATGCTTGACATTCTTAGGACAAAATTAGTTAAGAAACTTTGGGGTATTACAATTAACCATTGTTAAATGTGTTCTTCAATTTCAGGATGATTTTTATAATCAAAAAACATTTATTCAAACAGATGCTCGATCAGTCTAGTATATGTTCGACAAAGATTTTAAATATGATGCTTTGAAATTGATATTTGCAAGGTGGCAAGCTCAATTAGCCCCTTTTAATTTTGAATTTCATTATAAAAAGAGGAATTGATAATTCCCTGCCTGATTTTTTATCCAGAGATATTTAAGCAAAAAATAAATTTTTACACCCATTTTCTCTCTAAAAAGATATTAATTACTATAGTAAAACCAATTTCTATAAACGCAGATCTGCATATTCTTATAATCGAAAAAATTATCCATGCAATAATTGAATGTGAAATTGCCTTCTTTAATTATGAAGAAATAGATTGGATTGATATTGATTTATCTAACTAAACTATTATGTGCAACATGACTACAGATCCGCCATGGCAAATGGCCAGACGAAGAGGCAAAGGCAGAGAAAGATACTCCTCTAGCGGAAGATCCGCCCCCAGCCTCAGGCATCATCATATGCTTCATCATATAATGCCCCAGTGATACGAAGGGGAAATATGAGTTTGATAAACTCCAGGATTCCGTAGATACAATCGATCCATCTAGAAGATATTCCAAAGGATCATCAATAATATAAACAATTGCAGTCATATCTAACTGCAAAGTAAGTAGATACATTTGCTAATATTACAAAAGAAAACGCTAATAGCAAACCTTATGTACAAATCGATAATAGAGAGCTGATAGTTCTCGTCAAAATCTCTGAAATTCAGAGATACAATGAACCGTGGAAGATAATCTACAAATATTTGATTTCTAATCTTTATTTTGCAGGAGACATATATGACTCGAGCATATAATGAGACAATTCTGCTATCTACTGGCAGTGCAAAAATTAAACATTTTCAAGCTTATGATGGAGAACTAGATGTGCATGGCTTCTAAAAAATTGTGATTAAAAAGATTATTACTCTTGGAGATTGGGGTAGGACCTCAATAGCAGAAAGACAGATATTGATGAAAGGTTCCAAGATTAATTTCACATACTGGAACTATATTCAGGCTTTCACCAAGACTTTATATTACAATAATAATAAACATAAACATACATGATTTATTAAGATTTGTGCGAAGATATTCGATGAAGAAATTCCTAACTAGTTCATTAATTGGTGGGAGTATCATGGCTCAACTACTCAGATATTACCTAATTCATTCTTAAAATTATACAAAAAATGGACAAAGGTATCTCCATTCTTGACTGAGTTATGTCACTCAGATCATGTATGTGATGATAGGCGAATTTACGCGCCTATATCAATATATTTTGCCCATATTTTAGCCTAGTTTTGAGAACTAATTATCTATTTCATGCACTTTTAGTCCTTTTTCCTGTAAATGAGCTAACAAACATGATTAGGAAAGTTTCAGGTATAAATGATGCAAAATACAGCATTTTATGGCTTAGTTGACGCAAAAGAAAGCTCACAAACGAAGTAGAAAGGAGCTGGACGCCTAAAGGACCAAATCTGCTGCATGGAAAATCTGTCCCGGGCTAAAACAGCATTTCTGAATACTTTGGGGACTGCATGGAAAATCTGTCCAGGACTAAAACAGCATTTCTGAAGACTTTGGGGACTTACAGACACAAAGCTGGATTTTTACAAAGATACATTAACCTAGTACAATTAGGTTATGTATTTCACTATTCTACTTGGATTATGATATTGTAACCTTACCCTAGTACATTTGGGTTAAGGATTTCATTAGTATATTAGGATTTGGTTATTTATTTCATTAGCTTAGTAGGAGTAGGATAGGAGTATTATAAATACCCTATCATGTTAGAGATTTTTATTCATTCTTCAACTATCAATTCAACAATCAATCTTCTTCCATCCTTCTCATCTTCCACTACAAACACTTCTAATCTATTCTTCTATTCTTAAATTCCACAACAAGAGAATCGTTACTTGCTAAGGAATCACCAAAACCACACGCCAAACACCCACTATTCACGCCAACCACCATGCAAAACGTGATATCCTTCGCATTCATGGGTAACTAAATCTCTTAGTTGGGGTTATGGAAGCCGAATGAGTTACTATCTATTGCTATGAGCTTGTGAGTTCAAGACACGTATATTGCTTATATCATTATTCTCTTCATCTTAAATCTACAATCTTTGCGGTTTCAAACACATGAACACGCCATTCTAACATCTAACCTGTTCGAGAGAAAGGTTACTTGTCTAGAAAAGAAGACGCATAGACTAACGCCAGTCTAACATTTAACTTGTTCGAGAGAAAGGTTATTTGTCTGGAAAAGAGATAATGTCAAGGTAGTAGGACACCCTTTCCTATTAAAAAGCTAGTGCCGTAACTGGACTAACCTCTTGGAGAATTCGTACCGTTAGACACGCTTTAAGCTCGAGAGAGTTAAAGTGAAATAGTCCTTGTTCAGGTCGAGAGACGCTTGGATTTACCATCGACTACAATTCTCTATAAGAAATTGCATGTCAAGACTCTACACACTCATAGCCAATAGAGACGTATACCTCAGAAGGTGGACATAACCCCAACGCTTCAATTCTCATTGTTTACAACCAACGTGACAATCTTTCTCTTTTTACTTTATTATTTTCAGCTTTTATTTCATTACTTTGGTTACTTATTACAATCCCCCCTTTTTACGAGACTTGCACCAAAACTAAACGTGAAAGTACGAGAATCTTTGACCAAAGGGTCTAGTAATTATCACGAACTTGATTGACACTCGTATTCCCCGGCAACGGCGCCAATTTTTGATAACGCTCAATCTACAGCTCTCGTAGGAGTGTAAAGCGGTCGTTAGCAAATATAGAACCCAACCTGGGTTGGGTATCGATCCCACAGGGAATAGCTTGGTCAACAAGTAAGCAAAATTAATAGACTTTTGGTGCAAGTCTCGTAAGAAGGGGGGATTGTAATAAGTAACCAAAGTAATGAAATAAAAGCTGAAAATAATAAAGTAAAAAGAGAAAGATTGTCACGTTGGTTGTAAACAATGAGAATTGAAGCGTTGGGGTTATGTCCACCTTCTGAGGTATACGTCTCTATTGGCTATGAGTGTGTAGAGTCTTGACATGCAATTGCTTATAGAGAATTGTAGTCGATGGTAAATCCAAGCGTCTCTCGACCTGAACAAGGACTATTTCACTTTAACTCTCTCGAGCTTAAAGCGTGTCTAACGGTACGAATTCTACAAGAGGTTAGTCCAGTTACGGCACTAGCTTTTTAATAGGAAAGGGTGTCCTACTACCTTGACATTATCTCTTTTCCAGACAAATAACCTTTCTCTCGAACAAGTTAAATGTTAGACTGGCGTTAGTCTATGCGTCTTCTTTTCTAGACAAGTAACCTTTCTCTCGAACAGGTTAGATGTTAGAATGGCGTGTTCATGTGTTTGAAACCGCAAAGATTGTAGATTTAAGATGAAGAGAATAATGATATAAGCAATATACGTGTCTTGAACTCACAAGCTCATAGCAATAGATAGTAACTCATTCGGCTTCCATAACCCCAACTAAGAGATTTAGTTACCCATGAATGCGAAGGATATCACGTTTTGCATGGTGGTTGGCGTGAATAGTGGGTGTTTGGCGTGTGGTTTTGGTGATTCCTTAGCAAGTAACGATTCTCTTGTTGTGGAATTTAAGAATAGAAGAATAGATTAGAAGTGTTTGTAGTGGAAGATGAGAAGGATGGAAGAAGATTGATTGTTGAATTGATAGTTGAAGAATGAATAAAAATCTCTAACATGATAGGGTATTTATAATACTCCTATCCTACTCCTACTAAGCTAATGAAATAAATAACCAAATCCTAATATACTAATGAAATCCTTAACCCAAATGTACTAGGGTAAGGTTACAATATCATAATCCAAGTAGAATAGTGAAATACATAACCTAATTGTACTAGGTTAATGTATCTTTGTAAAAATCCAGCTTTGTGTCTGTAAGTCCCCAAAGTCTTCAGAAATGCTGTTTTAGTCCTGGACAGATTTTCCATGCAGTCCCCAAAGTATTCAGAAATGCTGTTTTAGCCCGGGACAGATTTTCCATGCAGCAGATTTGGTCCTTTAGGCGTCCAGCTCCTTTCTACTTCGTTTGTGAGCTTTCTTTTGCGTCAAGTAAGCCATAAAATGCTGTATTTTGCATCATTTATACCTGAAACTTTCCTAATCATGTTTGTTAGCTCATTTACAGGAAAAAGGACTAAAAGTGCATGAAATAGATAATTAGTTCTCAAAACTAGGCAAAAATATGGGCAAAATATATTGATATAGGCGCGTAAATTCGCCTATCATCAACACCCCACACTTAGAGCTTTGTTCGTCCTCGAACAACATATCATGTCCTTCTAATATCAACTTAGGGTTTTTACAGCCACAACACAAAACATTCTTCAAGACAAGCACAACAATTAGCAACAAAGAGTAGCTTTCCGATTATAAGTAGAAACAATTTAACCTCAAGCATAGACTCGTGATGGTGATCAACTCGCATGCAAACGTTAAGGTGCATAGAATCATGTACAACTATCCAAGACTCATCAACCATGTGTGTCTCACAATATAGTACCTATAATCACTCACAAGTATAGCATATTTTTTTCAAACATGGGTATCAAAGTATCCTTGCACTCACTCTCACAAAGAATTCATATGTAGCAACTAATGACCATAAGCTTGCCTTTAATGTAGTACTCTACTAAATGTCGGAATGTTAAGATTAGGATCAAGTAGGTCTTTAGATGGTTGTAATGTAGGCTAAGGGACGGGTAGGACTATTTTGGCCAGAAATAGTGACTAAGTTCCTAAGCACTTTAATACATCACATTGTATCATTGACACTTTGTTCTTTCAACCTTTCTTTATTTTATTCTTCCACCCTTGTTCTCATCTTTAGTTTTTCAATTTTAAGCACAACTCACTTTTCAGCTTTCTTTTCCTTTTTCTTTTCACAACATACCTCTTATGATAGCACTACATTCAAGCACCATTACAATTTAAAGCCTCATACTCAACCAATTTCCTCTTATGTTGTCACATGACTTTTTCACTTTAAAGCACTTAGGAATTTGGATCAAATTATGGTCTTAAAAAAATGGATTAGGCTTACATACAAGGTTGTCAAAGAAATAGGCTAAAGGCTCAAAAGGGTTTAACTAGGATGATTTACATGGGTAGGAAAAACTGAAGGTAAACTTGTATAGGTTGCCAAAGAAATGCCTAAATCATATCCTAAACTTACATTCCTTATTTTCGCTTTGCATACATACCAAGCAAGTTCTAGCATCAGCCACACACATAGAATATACTATTATCTCACACACACAAGGCACATGGTCGACTTGATTGGTAGTAATATAGACTCTCGACCCAACAAGTGAAGGAATTGAACCACACACTATCACATAATGAGTCACAACTAGAGCCTAAATGTCTCAATAGTCACATTGTAGCACATACTCTTGTTCTATTTTCATGCTGCCTATCAAAATAATTTCATGTGTAGCTAGAAAAAATTTTACTCCTAAAAACTAAAAAAAAAAACAGTAAAACAAGCAAACATACAAACATAGGTGCAAACAAAGAAGTATAGCATGCAGATTCTGCCACCCCACACTTAGACTAGACACTGCCCTCAGTGGAAAATAAAGTCGAAGAACCTGATTAATCGGACTCCTCCTCAATGTCGGGGGTCATACCCCCTTCGTCAAAATCATCACAAGAGTCATCGTCAGAGTTCTCCTCAGCATCAGAATCAGGCAATCGTCTATCATCATCAGTTGGCACGTCATCATCAAGAGGTTCCTCAAAATATACGCCCACTCCACACATCTCCCGGGCATGCCTATTCATTGGGTAGTCGTGGTCCAGCTGTTGGAGCTCTTCAGCAGTTGGAATACGTCCACCACTCATCATAGTGAATCTCGTCATGCCATAGAGATGACGGAAGAAACTCTCGTCACGAGCATGTCTCTCCGCAGTGGTAAGGTTGACTCCATGCGTTGTTTCAGTATCTTTGACCTTGGTGAGGTCAACCTTCTTTGGGTTATGTGGGAGTTTGTGGTCAGCTGGTTCCTCTTCTATATCCTCTTTCTGCAACATTGCTGTCAACAAATTGCCGAATGTGAAATGGGACCTTCGGTGGAGTCTGGATTTTCTCATGGTAGATTGAATGATTGCCCCAAAGTTGATAGGGACATTCGTCATCAACTCATAAACCAAACACACTCTATCTCTCGATATCTTGGTGTATTGCGTCCCAGGAATAAGGCATGAGTTGACAATGCGCATCCAGATTCTTGCTTCCCTATTTAGTGGAGCATAGGGGAATGTGTTGTGACGGCCTGTTTCCTTATGTCTGCCCCATCTTGCCATTGATCTGCTTCCACAAAGCATGTGTCTTATTGCTCTGTAAGGAGGCCTGCTGTACAACTCTTTGTATGGTGCAGTGTCGACCGAAGGTAGGCCTAGAAACGAGTTGATCCAATCCGCTGTAAGCTGTAACACTTGGCCCCGAATTTTGACTTCGTTGCCTGTTGTGTTTGGCGACCAGTTGGCATAAAACTCTCTTGTCAAGTCAAGATTGCACTCTCCCATGTCACGGAAGATGAAATCCAGCTTCAAAGCCATAATTTTAGCCAACATTTGCGGCTCCTTCTTTGCTAAGGTCTCCTTGTTGATTAAGTCGACGTGCACATATTTCTTTTTTTTATTGCTGCTGTACCATGCCTTGGCTTCTTCCTCAAGAACCCATTTGATTCCGAACATTCTGCGTGGTAGGTGTGCTGAAGATGATTCTCCTTGGTCTTTTCGGCTTCTCTTTTTATCCTTTCGGGTCGTGGTAGCCTTCTCCTTGCCTTGCTTTGCTTTGGGTGCCATTGTACCTGAGACTAGAGATAATGTTAGTTGCAGCACAATCTCACTTTATACAATCTACATGCAAGGACTAGGGGTACCACCCCACACTTAATCTTGTTAGCACAAATTAGTGAAGTGAAAGTGGTCGAGTACTCAGACTTCGTCGACATACGTCTTAGGATTGTATTCCGACAAGAAAATCAGCATTACATCACTTATGTGCAGCCATTTGGATGACTTTCATGGTGCATATAGCAACACTACAACATAGGGGTTACCACATGGAATTGTTATTCGAACAACAAACACCACCTCCTAAGTCGATAGTCACTATAACCTTATCCCGATGGCCGGGATGGTTAATCATGCAAGCATTCAAACCACAATCTCAAGTAATATTCATAGTCACATATGTTCAGCAAGTATCATAACAATGCCATTGAAACAAAATTCAAGTCGGAAACAAGTCAAGAATTCCATACGTATACATTCAATCACACGATTTTGCAACAATTATCCAATTATATGAACATCACCACCAATTTCTTATGATTTAGCAAATTATAATAAGCATAGCAACGTAGTACTTACGATAAATAGATGAAGAATAAGAGAGCACTTACTTGCTTTGAAGATTGTGGAGAAGTTGTTGTGGATTGGAAGAACAAAGGAAGAAAAATTTGAGAGGATTTGGGATGATATGCGGCGCCTTTAGGGTTGCTTCTAATGTGTTTGTGACATAAAAACAAGTCCCCTTTATATAGGAGGAGTATGGGTCGGGTTATGACCCATTTACAATCGGATTTGGGGACAAAATCACAACATATGCGGCGCATATCCCTCGGCATATCACTTACATATGCGGCGCATTGTCCATGGCATAATGGGACATATGCGCCGCATATCCTATGGCATTTCTAGACATATGCGCCGCATAGTCTATGGCATTTGGTCTCAGTATCTCAAATGCCATAGCATAGGCGGCGCATAGTCAAAAGCACACCTAGGAATAGGCGGCGCATTGTGTATAGCACACTAGATTCCGAGTCTTTAGGCTATAGAATAGGTTGTGCATCGTTCGTGGCCTATTTATACCAAGGCCTAGCCTTCCTCGAAGCCTATTATGACGTGAGAAAGGCTCAATTCATAGCCTTATGCATCACCATTCCTAACTTACCGACTTTACCATACAATGCGACCAAATCGTCAATTGAAATCAATCTCCTCGTTGCATACTTCTTGCACCTATATTTGCTCAAAACACAATGAAAACGATTAGTACGATGGGTTTCCTCCCACCAAGCTCTTTAGTTTTGGTCGTGGCACGACTCTTATTTTTGGATTTTCATTTATCAAAAAGAAAAAAAACTAAAACGACGAAACGATAAAACGATAAAACGATAAAACAATAAAATGATAAAACGATGGGTTGCCTCCCATCTAGCACCTTTTTTTATTGTCGTGGCTCGACGTAGTAACCTCGAGTACTTAGACTTCGTCGAGATAAGTGATGGCCATGTCATTTATCGAGTCAAGAGGACCGATATATGGTTTAACACGTTGGCCATTCACTTTGAAGATAACACCCTCATTATTTTCCAATTCGACTACTCCAGACGAGTAGACTTGGGTGACTTTAAATGGACCAGACCACTTTGATTTTAACTTACCTGGGAAGAGCTTGAGTCTGGAGTTAAAGAGTAATACCATGTCACCTTTTTGGAAGTTTCGTCGAACAATCCGCTGATCATGATACTTCTTCATCCGCTCCTTGTATAAATCTGATCTTTCATATGCATGGAGACGGAATTCATCTAGTTCGTTCAGCTGCTCCAACCTCAGGTTCTTCACATCATCCCAATTCAGATTCAAGTGCTTTAATGCCCACAATGCCTTGTATTCAAGCTCGATGGGTAGATGACAAGCCTTCCCATAAACTAGCTGATAAGGTGACATGCCAATAGGTGTCTTGAATGCAGTCCTATACGCCCATAGTGCATCATCTAGCTTTCGAGACCAATCCTTCCGATTCGCATTGACCGTCTTGGTAAGGATTTGCTTGATCTCACGATTGGAAACCTCTACTTGTCCACTAGTTTGAGGATGATAAGGCGTAGCTACCTTGTGTTGTTTGACTCCATACTTGGCCAATACAGTTTTGAATAGCTTGTTGCAAAAGTGAGATCCTCCATCACTTATGATAGTACGAGGTACTCCAAAGCGAGAGAAGATATTCTTCTTTAAAAATGCTACAACACGCTTTCCTTCGTTATCGGCCAATGCTACAGCTTCAACCCATTTCGATACATAATCCACAGCAACCAAGATGTATTTCATTCCAAACGAATTCACGAATGGTCCCATGAAATCAATACCCCACACATCAAAGAGTTCTACCTCCAGAATTTTGGACATGGGCATTTCATGGTGTTTTGAAATAGCACCTTGACGTTGGCATTGGTCACACCTTCTCACATAGTCGTGTGCATCTCTGAATATTGTAGGCCAATAATAACCACTTTGCAAGACTTTCCTTGTCGTTCGATTCCCTGCATGATGTCCCCCAACTTGCGAAGTGTGGCATGCTTCCAATATAGTAGGCACTTCTCCATGGGATATACATCCTCGAATGATACCATCCGCGCATCTTCGAAACAAATAAGGCTCATCCCAATAGTAGTGCTGAACGTCATGCATAAACTTCCTCCTCTGGTGGTAAGATAAATTGGAAGGTAGCACATTACTCACCACGAAATTTGCAAAGTTGGCATACCATGGTAAGTTCTCCATTGTTGTCGCTAGTATCTCCTCGTCAGGGAATGCATCGTCAATCTGATTTTCTGGTTGCGCCATATACTCATTCTCAAGTCTAGATAGGTGATCAGCCACTTGGTTCTCGCAACCTCTTCTATCTTTGACTTCGAAATCAAACTCTTGTAGCAGCAATACCCATCTAATCAGCCTTGGTTTTGCATCCTTCTTTGTCATTAGATATCTAAGAGTTGCATGGTCTGTATGAATGATCACCTTAGTACCCAATAGATAGGCACGAAACTTCTCGAATGCATACACAACTGCTAGGAGCTCTTGTTCAGTAACAGTGTAGTTCCTTTGGGCTTCATTAAGGACCTTACTCGCATAGTAGATAGGATGAAATAACTTCTCTTTTCTCTGTCCAAGAACAGCACCAACGGCTACACCACTAGCATCACACATGATTTCAAACGGGAGCGTCCAATCTGGTGCTACCATGATAGGGGCTTCAATGGGTTTTTCTTTAAGGCATTCGAATGCCTTCAAGCAATCATCATTAAAGTCAAACTTCGCATCTTTCTCCAATAGCTTGCACAATGGACTTGAAATTTTGGAGAAGTCTTTGATGAATCTACGATAAAACCCAGCATGGCCAAGAAAACTACGAACTCCCTTCACCGAAATTGGAGGTGGTAGCTTTTCAATTACCTCTATTTTGGCGCGATCAACCTCTATTCCTCTTTCGGAGATCTTGTGCCCAAGAACAATTCCTTCTTTTACCATGAAGTGGCACTTCTCCCAATTCAGCACAAGGTTGAACTCTACACATCTTTGTAATGCCATGCTCAAGTTCACCAAACATGCGTCAAAGGACTCACCAACAACTGAAAAGTCGTCCATAAATACCTCCAAAGTGTCTTCTACCATATCAGAGAAAATAGACATCATACAACGTTGAAAGGTGGCTGGTGTGTTACATAACCCGAATGGCATACGTTTGAAGGCAAATGTACCATATGGGCATGTAAACGTTGTCTTCTCTTGGTCTTCTGGTGCAATACAAATCTGATTATAACCTGAATAACCATCAAGAAAGCAAAACCATCCTTTCCCCGCTAATCGATCTAGCATTTGGTCCATAAATGGCATGGGGAAGTGATCCTTGAGAGTCCAAGAATTCAGCTTGCGGTAGTCCATGCATACTCTCCATCCAGTAACGGGCCTGAGTGGAATAAGCTCATTCTTTGCATTAGCAACCACCGTCATACCTCCTTTCTTGGGGACACATTGTACTGGGCTTACCCATGTACTGTCAGAAATAGGATACACGACTCCTGCGTCTAACCACTTGATAATCTCCTTCTTCACCACCTCTTGCATTGGTGGGTTTAGACGTCTTTGATGTTCAATGGTGGGTGTGCACTTTTCTTGAAGCTGAATTTTATGTGTGCAAATCCCAGGTGGAATACCAATGATATCCGCAATGGTCCATCCAATAGCTCTAATATACTTGCGTAAGATTACAATAAGAGCTGCAACTTGTTGCTCACCTAAATCGGCTGCCACTATGACTGGAAGAGTGTTTCCGCATCCTAAGAATGTGTACTTCAAATGGCTTGGCAGCTCCTTCAATTCTAACGTGGGTGGTTCTTCAATAGATGGCGTAGCTGGTGGTGTGGGTCGATTCTTGAGATCAAGATCTGGCTTCTTGGGAGTATAGCGATATGCTCCTAATCCCGATAGAGCACAAATATCATCTTCAGAAATTTCAGCATCATCATCCTCTTCTGCCATGAGCAAAACCTCCAAAGGATCATCAAGAATTTGCTCTTCAGCAAGTAAGTCATCCTCATCATCAACGACAACATCAGCCACAGAAAATACACTTAGATCTTTAGGTTGCTTCATTGATTTGCAAACATCAAAGCGCACCACTTCATCATTTATTCAGAATGAAAGCTCATTAGCTCTCAAATCTATGAGCACACTTCCCGTAGCAAGGAAGGGGCGTCCCAAGATTATGGGAACCTCTGAATCTGCTTCACAATCTAAGATGACAAAGTCTGCCGGAAAAATAAATGAAGATACCTTCACCAAGACATCGCATAGAATACCAACTGGTCGTTTTACCGACCTATCCGCCATAACAAGCCTCATATTAGTTGGTGTAGGATCTCCTAACCCCAACTTCTTGTAGATTGATAATGGCATCAAGTTGATGCTGGCTCCTAAGTCACACAATGCTTTAGCAAAGTCCAAAGATCCGATGGTGCAAGGAATAGTGAAAGCTCCGGGGTCGGCCTTCTTCTGAACTATGGATCGGGTAGCGATTGCACTACTATGATGCACATCATCTTTCAGCTCATAGCTTGCTGCCCTCTTCTTAGTCAAAAGATCTTTCATAAACTTCGCATACCCAGGCATTTGTTCAAGTGCCTCTACCAATGGGACATTAATAGTCAGCTGCTTCAACATGGTCATAAATTTGCTAAACTTAGTGTCATCGGCCACCTTCTTCAATCTTTGTGGAAAAGGTGGTGGTGGGTATGGAAGTGTTCTCTCCATGGCTTTCTTCTCCTCTTGCTTCCGTTTATTTTTTTCAGGCTGCACGTCACTAGGTAAAACGTCCTTGACGTTGGAAGTAGATATTGCGGCGTCTTCTCTAGTGGCGTCACTAGGTGTGGCGTCCATGTCTGCTGTTCCGTCAACTACTTGCTTGCCTGTTGCTGAAGTTTCCAGCACCTTACCACTCCTCGTGGTGATGGCCATGCATGACCCATCATTCCTTGGGTTTTGGACTGTATCGCTCGGTAAGGTGCCAGCCTTTCTTTGATTGAATGCTGCTGAAAGTTGGCTTAATTGCTGCTCTATTTGCTTGATAGAAGTGGAATGAGAATCAACTAATTTCTTCATGGAGGCCAAATCATCAATCACCTCTTTAACTCCCGCGCTCGTCGCTTCCACTCCTTTCAATAACTTAGCCATCATGTCTTCCATAGAATTAGATGTGGTGGTGTCACGTCTACCAGGGGGAACGTACAAACCACTATTTTCATTATTTTTCTTCCAACTACCTTGGTCTTTACCTCCAGATTTATCATAATAGTTCCGACCTTGGTTTCCTTGGGCATTCCCACGGAAACCCCCCTGATTGTTCAAGTAGTTGGCCTCCTCTTCCGAATCAGATTCGTCTCTTCCTTTTGACGCAATAGCTTTCACTTTTTCAGTCTTCCCTAATAAATGCTTTGTAAGAAGATCCATTTGGTTTTTCATGTGCGCCATATCTTGATCACGTTCTTCTTCTCTTCTTCTTTGGTCTGCAGACATGCCAATAGATAAAGTGGGGCTTGCTACCTCAGAATCCCTGGTATGCCAAGCTCTACTTTGTTTCGTCATACGATCTAGCATGTTGCTTGCTTGACCAAAGGTGAGGTCCATAAAAGAACCTCCAGCTGCGTTGTCCACCACTGGTTTAGTTACTGAATTCAAGGCTCTATACAAGATCTCCATGAGGTGAACATTAGTCATGTGATGGTTTGGGCATCTCGCTAGCTTTGTCTTGAACCTCTCCCATGTTTCGTGAAGAGCTTCAGAGGGAAGCTGACGAAAGTTGCTGATTTCATCTCTCAATTGAGCCCTCTTGGATGGCGGAAAGAATCTTTCTAGGAAAGCGTCTCTCAATTGCCTCCAATTTGTAATAGAATCAGGAGTCAGCCCATTCAACCATAATGTTGCCTCCCCAGACAGAGACAATGGAAATAGACGTAATCGAATAGCATTCTGACCAACACCAGGATTGTCAAAAGACTTGCATGTAGAAATAAAGTTGATGAGATGCATATTCGGATCATCGCCTGCTAGTCCACCAAATAATCCCTTGAGTTGCAATAACTGAATCATGGTGCTTGTGATATTGAATTTGGCTCCGGGCGCTAATGGTGGTGGAATTATGGCTCCAGTGGCTCCGGCACCATCAAGATCATCATCATCATCGTCGAAAGCTGGTTGCAAAGGTTGACGATCATATCTGTACCGAGCTTGTCGACCTCTTCGATTGGCAGGTGTTGCAATTTCAGCGCCATGCCTTGGGTTTATCAACTCGTCATCTCCTAAATCTTCATCGTCAGGATTTGTTGCTCGTCCAGGATTATCAATGTTTTGTTGTTGGACTTGAGCAGCGGCAAGAGCAGCTAGTCTTGCTTGCTCGTGTTGAGCAGCCATCCTGTCGATTTCAGCTTGTGCTTCCATTCTTCTAATTCGTTGTGGTTCAGGATTGATTGGTAATAACGGTTGACCAGAACTTCTAGTATGGGGCATGCACTAAAAGAAAAACCTGCAATAAACAAAAACAAAAACTAGAGATAATTGTACATGATTCTATGCACCTTAACGTTTGCATGCGAGTTGATCACCATCACGAGTCTATGCTTGAGGTTAAATTGTTTCTACTTATAATCGGAAAGCTACTCTTTGTTGCTAATTGTTGTGCTTGTCTTGAAGAATGTTTTGTGTTGTGGCTGTAAAAACCCTAAGTTGATATTAGAAGGACATGATATGTTGTTCGAGGACGAACAAAGCTCTAAGTGTGGGGTGTTGATGATAGGCGAATTTACGCGCCTATATCAATATATTTTGCCCATATTTTAGCCTAGTTTTGAGAACTAATTATCTATTTCATGCACTTTTAGTCCTTTTTCCTGTAAATGAGCTAACAAACATGATTAGGAAAGTTTCAGGTATAAATGATGCAAAATACAGCATTTTATGGCTTACTTGACGCAAAAGAAAGCTCACAAACGAAGTAGAAAGGAGCTGGACGCCTAAAGGACCAAATCTGCTGCATGGAAAATCTGTCCCGGGCTAAAACAGCATTTCTGAATACTTTGGGGACTGCATGGAAAATCTGTCCAGGACTAAAACAGCATTTCTGAAGACTTTGGGGACTTACAGACACAAAGCTGGATTTTTACAAAGATACATTAACCTAGTACAATTAGGTTATGTATTTCACTATTCTACTTGGATTATGATATTGTAACCTTACCCTAGTACATTTGGGTTAAGGATTTCATTAGTATATTAGGATTTGGTTATTTATTTCATTAGCTTAGTAGGAGTAGGATAGGAGTATTATAAATACCCTATCATGTTAGAGATTTTTATTCATTCTTCAACTATCAATTCAACAATCAATCTTCTTCCATCCTTCGCATCTTCCACTACAAACACTTCTAATCTATTCTTCTATTCTTAAATTCCACAACAAGAGAATCGTTACTTGCTAAGGAATCACCAAAACCACACGCCAAACACCTACTATTCACGCCAACCACCATGCAAAACGTGATATCCTTCGCATTCATGGGTAACTAAATCTCTTAGTTGGGGTTATGGAAGCCGAATGAGTTACTATCTATTGCTATGAGCTTGTGAGTTCAAGACACGTATATTGCTTATATCATTATTCTCTTCATCTTAAATCTACAATCTTTGCGGTTTCAAACACATGAACACGCCATTCTAACATCTAACCTGTTCGAGAGAAAGGTTACTTGTCTAGAAAAGAAGACGCATAGACTAACGCTAGTCTAACATTTAACTTGTTCGAGAGAAAGGTTATTTGTCTGGAAAAGAGATAATGTCAAGGTAGTAGGACACCCTTTCCTATTAAAAAGCTAGTGCCGTAACTGGACTAACCTCTTGGAGAATTCGTACCGTTAGACACGCTTTAAGCTCGAGAGAGTTAAAGTGAAATAGTCCTTGTTCAGGTCGAGAGACGCTTGGATTTACCATCGACTACAATTCTCTATAAGCAATTGCATGTCAAGACTCTACACACTCATAGCCAATAGAGATGTATACCTCAGAAGGTGGACATAACCCCAACGCTTCAATTCTCATTGTTTACAACCAACGTGACAATCTTTCTCTTTTTACTTTATTATTTTCAGCTTTTATTTCATTACTTTGGTTACTTATTACAATCCCCCCTTCTTACGAGACTTGCACCAAAAGTCTATTAATTTTGCTTACTTGTTGACCAAGCTATTCCCTGTGGGATCGATACCCAACCCAGGTTGGGTTCTATATTTGCTAACGACCGCTTTACACTCCTACGAGAGCTGTAGATTGAGCGTTATCAGTATGCAATTTGGACAAGATCGATCAGATGTTCTTCATTATTGAATTCTCCATTCCATGGATTCACAAATGGGGTATTGGATTCGTATTTACTAAAGAACAAATACTTTGTATCTATAGGGTATTTTTCAATAATTTTTGGGACAAGCTGATGCGCAAGGACCCATATACTAAAAAATTAAATGGACAAGAGCTCCTTAAAACCATTGAAAATAAAATTCAGGAATACATAAATGCTCCTCAAAAAAATATTGATGAGGAAAATCATTGAAACATATCACCAGAAGAATCTCTGTATATGATGGAGATTGAATGCAGATGATAGAACAATATTTGGAAGAAGTTCGTAAAAAATCTTATGAAGACTGTCGAACAACATTTAGATACATCAATGAAAAGAATCCCCAACGATAACATTGCGGGAGATGATCAAGATTCTCAACCTATTAATTCAGAAGATACTCTGAATGAGGAATCCATTGCAAGGATGGAGGAATTTCTCCACCAATTAAAAAAGGGAAAGGCTAAGATTTAAAAAAGATACTGGGACCCAGATATAGGACCCTCTGCTACTATTTACATAATAGATCCACTATTTATAGGGACTCGGATGTGAGACCCATAAATACTATGCTTAGATTCTATTGTTTACTATATATACGACCTTCATTTGTTAAGGAAGGTCAGAAGAAAAATTTTCATTTTCTTTATTTCACTCTCTAAGTAGTTTGCTCTCCCCTCTCTCTTGTTGTAAATTCAAGGTTTGAATAAAAGGGCTAATAACCGTCGTTATTTACTATTCCGTCCTTGCATCCAGTCACTTTCAAGGTAATTAGTTCTCTTTTATTTTTAAAGTACTGTAATACTTTCTTCCCCGCTCCAGCCGTGACTATGTTCGGCTAAAAAACCTTTTCATATCTATACTAGAGATCTAACTTCTCTTACATAGTGACTCTGAAAGATCCAGACTCTATCAAAATATGAAGGAATTTTTCTATAGTTTCTTGACTTGGTTCTGAAATAGTTGGTACAGTCGAAATTAGTACTTCCTCTGGTGGCTTTGTCTTAGTGACTACGTCTAGCAAGCCGTGAATTTTCAGGTCCGTTAAAGATGGAAAAAAGGGCGTCACTTTTCTCATGGTTAAAAATGCTAGACACATGGGCTCATCTTAAGTAAGTATTAATCTTCTGATAGGCCCCTTGTTCGGGTAAAATAATTGAAGTCTCCATACAGTCAATGAGCTATTTGAAATTCTCTTATCTTTCGGTTGGTGCCTCGCTTGTTTTTTCGACTAGGCTTTCCGATATTATTTAATAAGTCTAGTAGGCCGTGAAGATTACTGCCCGCCTGTCCGGTCCTGTTAAAATGGTATCAAACCAAAAAGGAATTAAAAAAGTAAATAGTGTCTAAACCGAAAAGGAATTAAAAAAGTAAATATTACAGATTCCAACACCTAAAAAGGAAAAAAAAAAGCTAAAACATGAAAAAAATTTAAAGAAAAAGACAAATAGACTCTATTTAGAAAAAACATTACGTAAATAAAAAATATAAAATTTTGTAAAGTAAGCATTGTAATGTGATTTGGATAAATATGGTAATTTAAGAATAAATAATACTTTTGGAACTTATGCTCTTAAAATATATTATAGTATTTATATGATTATAAGAGTTTTCATAATAATAAAAAGAGAATCTAAATCTCTATTTTGGATCACCTGGTTTTTAAAAATTTAATAATCAAAATTTAGTATATTTATTTTATTAGGATTTCATATATATTCTATTGGTTATTTCTTTCCATATATTTCAAAATTTCTTAATTTCTATCTCATATATTTTAGGAGTGTTTAATTTATATTTATATATTTTTAGGAGTCCTTAATTTTATTAAATAATAAATTTATTTTTTAAAAAAGAATAAAAGACAATTTTGTCTATTGTAGGGACTTTTAATGAAGGGTAAAAGTTCAAATCACTTTTTTAAGGGTCTTCACACTTTTAATATATTATAGATATAGATATAGATTAGAGATTAATGAAAACAAAATACCTGTTAAATTTAAAATCTCAGTTGATTTGCATATTTCATAGTGGAAGGACTAATACACAACTAAAAATTCATAATTAGATATATCGTATTGACAAAGAATTAAAATTTAAGGAATATATGAATTTAAATTAATGAAAAGTATAAATATTTCAAGCTTGACGTAAGAATCCTATAATTGTAGGTTGTTTCATAAACTCTAATCCCTTAGTGACTATATATCGCTTGAATTTACAAAAATTTCTGTCCAAGTTTTTAGCAAAAGGGCATTCAATTGCTTTACCTTGAAGGTTATTTAAGAGATTAATAATTGACCCTTCTATCATAATTGTAGGTTGTTTCATAAATTCTAATCTCTTACTGACTATATACTATTTGAATTTATGAAGTTTTTTTTCCAAATTTTTAGCAAAAGGGCATTCAATCGCTTTACCTTGAAGGCTATTTAAGAGCTTAACAATTGACCCTTCTATCTCACCCAGTAGCAATAAGTTGAGGCTCTTCATCAACACTTTTGTAGGTTGAGTTTCCAAAGTTTTTTTCTAATTTTTTTCCCTTGTGATTGTGTTAATTTTTACCCCCAAGCGATTTCTCACGAGATTAAGAAAATTTTAGGCATTAAAGTTATGTTATCCTAAAGTACAATGGTGAATAACTTAAAAACCCTTACAGTTTGCTTAGTTTAATGATAATTACTATAAGCATTTTAATATTTTATTTTATACAATGCACAATGTATTTTCTATAAAATAGTAATATTACATAATATTTGGGTATGTTATTATAGAGAGGTAATTTTATATAGAGAGTACTGTTAGCCCATATGTTATTGGGCCTTTAGTTTATGGACCTTTAGGTTATTGGCTATGTATATATAGCCTACTTTTGGTTTAGTCAGTTTTTATGCTTTTCAGATTAAATTGTAAACCTTAGCCTTTCTTTCTTTCAATAAAGTTCTATTAATATGGTATCAAAGCTAGTTCGATCCATGTCCTTTGATTTGTTGGTTGAAGATTTTGTAGCAGGCACCTACTGCGCGGATCGAACTCCGCGGTGAGTTGGCTGGGGGGTACGGGGGGCAGCGCGCCCCCGTCCGGGGTTCGGGGCGGAGCCCCGAATTTTATTTTTTGAGGTGCTGCTGTATTCGTTTGCTGTTTTCGTTGGATTGATTCGTTGCTGTCTTCGTTTGCTGTCTGGTATTGTTCGTCTTTCGTTCTTTTGCTTGCTGCCATTGTTGTTCGTTCGGAATTGTTCAACCTAGGGTTTTGCATCTTTTTATTTTTTTTTTGAATTATTTGTGTGTTGCTGTGTTTACAATGACTGGAAAGGATGATTCTCTCCAGTCCATTAGTACTCAATTAGATGGTAAGAACTATGCCTATTGGAGTTATGTCATGAAGAATTTTCTTCGTGGGAAGAATATGTGGGGTTATATCACTGGAGTAAAACCAAGACCTATCGATGATACAATTGAAAATTTTGATTTGTTGGTGGACTTATGGGAAACTAATAACTCCAAGATTATCACTTGGATCAACAATTCTGTAACTCAGTCAATTGGTATGCAATTGGCTAAGTATGACACAGCAAAGGAGGTCTGGGATCATTTGGAAAGACTGTACACTCAGTCTAATTTTGCTAAACAGTACCAGTTGGAGTATGATATCCGTGCTCTTCAACAGCATGACCTCAGTATTCAAGATTTTTATGCTGCCATGTCGGATTTGTGGGATCAATTGGCACTTACTGAATCTGCAGAGTTAAAAGGTTTTGGGCCGTACATTGCTAGACGGGAAGAGCAACGCTTGGTTCAGTTTTTGATGGCACTACGTTCTGACTTTGAGGGCCTACGTGGAACAATCCTTCATCGATCTCCCCTCCCTACTGTTGATTCTGTGGTTCATGAACTGATTGCAGAGGAGACTCGTATCAAGTCTCAAGTGGTTCAAGGGTCTAAAGTAACTACTACTCCTGTCGTGTTTGCTGCTTCAACTGATCAGTCTAGGCCACCACGTACTCAGACTCGACAATCTCCTAAAGTTGCATTTGATGAGTGTGCATTCTGCAAACAGAAAAATCATTGGAAGGCTCAGTGTCCGTTGTTACTTAACAAGGTCAAACAGCCTCAATCTGGGCAGCAACAGAAATATGGGCAGCAAAAGTCTCTGTCACGCTCCTCTAGTGCTCCTCCATGGTCATCTCGTCCTCCACAGTTCGCTGCTGCTGCACCATCTGTAGATGTTGAGTCTGTTAGCACTATGCCACCTTCTGCGTTGGATCCCCAGGTTTTCGAACAGTTCAGACAGTTCTTCGTTTCTAATCCTACGGCCATGTCAGCATCTATGTCTCATTCGGGTTCAGTTTCTTCTAGTACCTCAGGTATTCCTTCCTCCTTGTGGATATTGGATTCTGGTGCGTCTCATCACATGTCCCCTCATTTGTCATCGTTTGGTTTTTTGTCACCCATTTCACCAATTTCTGTTATGTCCGCGAGTGCTGTACCTATGTCAGTCGAGGGTGTTGGTTCTGTTACTACCCCTCACATTGTCCTCTCTGATGTTTATTACATTCCCAAACTTGCTTTAAATCTTGTTTCGGTCAGTCAGTTGTGTAAGGCTGGTAATTGGGTGTTTTTTTCTGAATCTGTTTGTGTTATACAGGACCAACACACTCAGAGGGTGATTGGGACCGGCCGTAGGTTGGGGGAACTCTATGTCTTGGAGAATCTCAAAGTGTCTGCAGTTGCTGCCTCTAGCATAGATTTATCTTCTTTTCGTTTGAGTCCTTTGTCTTCTCCGTTTTATCTTTGGCATTCCAGATTAGGACATGTGTCAGTTTCACGTTTACGTTTTTTGGTCTCTAGTGGTGCTTTGGGTCATGTGAACACTAGTGATATTTCAGATTGTAGTGGTTGTAAACTGGCAAAATTTTTTGCCTTACCGTTTAATAAAAGTGTGTCTTATTTTGTTGCTCCTTTTGATATTATTCATTCTGATGTATGGGGACCAGCGCCAGTTTCCACTAAGGGTGGATCGACCTATTATGTTTCGTTTATAGATGACTATACTCGTTATACCTGGGTGTATCTTATGAGACGCAGATCTGATTTCTTTGGCATTTACAACAACTTTAGAGCCCTTGTTAAAACACAACATTCGGCTGTGATAAAGTGTTTCAGGTGTTACTTAGGGGGTGAATATACCTCTAATGACTTCACTCAGTTACTTGCCTCTGATGGTACCATACACCAGTCATCTTGTACCGACACTCCTGAGCAGAACGGTCTGGCAGAAAGAAAACATCGTCATATTGTTGAGACAGCACGCTCTTTACTTTTGTCTGCAGAGGTTCCTAGTATTTTTTGGGGAGAAGCAGTCCTAACTGCTGTATATGTGATTAATCGTATTCCTACTGCATTGACTTCAGGGATGTCTCCGTTTGAGAAACTATATGGTCACCCGCCGAATTATTCTGCATTACGAGTTTTTGGATGTACTTGCTTTGTTCTTCGTCCTCATGTTGAACGAAATAAGTTAGGGTCAAAATCAGCTATATGTGTGTTTTTGGGGTATGGTATTGGACAAAAAGGATATCGTTGCTATGATCCTGTAAGTCAGAAATTATATGTTTCACGACATGTCACTTTTTTGGAACATATTCCTTTTTATTCCATTCCAGCTAAAACCCATGATGTGACAAAGTCAGATATTCGGCTTATTGATCCCTTTGGGATTGACATAGAGGTTCCAGTTCCGGATTCATCCATGCCATCTGGTGTGCCACCTGATAGTGCTTCAGCCTCGCCTGTGCCTGAGTCTGCTCCTTCGACTGTTGAGACTGGAGACCCACCACCTCTGAGGCGGTCTACTCGACCTTGTAAGTCCACCAAACTGCCAGATTTTTCCTATTCTACATATTCAGCCTCATTTGCTTCCTTTATTGCAAACATACATCATTTGTCTGAACCTGAGTCGTATAGAGAGGCTGTGTCTGATCCTCTTTGGCAGAATGCTATGGCTGAGGAACTTGCTGCTCTTCATCATACACATACATGGGATTTGGTTACTCTCCCACCTGGTAAGCATGCGGTTGGTTGTCGATGGGTGTATAAGATAAAAACAAAATCTGATGGGTCTGTTGAGCGATACAAGGCGAGACTTGTGGCAAAAGGGTACTCACAACAATATGGTATGGATTATGAGGAGACTTTTTCCCCCGTAGCAAAGATGACGACTGTTCGCACTATGATTGCTGTTGCATCCGTTCGACAGTGGAAGATATTTCAGATGGATGTCAAGAATGCTTTTCTGAACGGTGATCTCCACGAGGAAGTTTATATGACTCCTCCCCCAGGTATTGACCACCAGCCAGGTGAAGTTTGTCGGCTTCGAAAAGCTTTATATGGTCTCAAACAAGCCCCTCGTGCTTGGTTTGAGAAATTCTCCACTGTTATTACTTCCCTTGGATTTGTCTCGAGTAACCATGATTCAGCATTGTTTGTTAGATATACAAGTGCAGGGCGAATTCTATTGTCCTTATATGTAGATGATATGATTATTACTGGTGATGATCATAGTGGTATTGAGTTATTGAAGCATGATTTGGCTCATCGATTTGCAATGAAGGACTTGGGCTTGCTGCGTTATTTTCTGGGTATTGAGGTGGCTCAGTCTAAGAAAGGGTATCTTCTTTCTCAGACTAAGTATATATCTGACTTGTTTACACGGGCGCGTCTTTCTGACAACAGGACTGTAGATACTCCCCTTGAAACCAATGCACGTTACTCTCCTAGTGATGGTGTTCCATTATCAGATCCGAGTCTTTATCGGACTATTGTGGGTAGTTTGGTTTATCTTACGGTTACTCGTCCAGATATAGCACATGCAGTTCATGTTGTTAGCCAGTTTGTTACTGCTCCTACTTCTGTGCACTGGGGAGCTGTACTTCGTATTCTAAGGTATCTTCGTGGCACTCAGTTTCAGAATCTCTTGTTTCCCTCGACGTCATCTCTCGAGTTGCGAGCCTATAGTGATGCTGATTGGGATGGAGATCGCAATGATCGTAAATCCACCACTGGTTTTTGTGTGTTTCTTGGAGACTCTTTAATCTCGTGGAAGAGCAAGAAACAAGATGTTGTCTCTAGATCTTCCACGGAGGCGGAGTATCGTGCCATGGCTGTGACTACATGTGAGATTATTTGGTTACGTTGGCTTCTTGCAGATATGGGGGTTCACATTTCTATGCCTACTCCCCTGCATTGTGATAACAAAAGTGCGGTACAAATTGCAAAGAATTCTGTCTTCCATGAGCGTACGAAGCACATTGAGATTGATTGTCACTTCACCCGTCATCATTTGCAGCTCGGGACCATATCGCTTTCTTTTGTTCCATCGTCTTTGCAGATTGCTAACCTTTTTACGAAGGCTCAGTCGGCGTCTCGATTTCGTTTTTTGTGTGACAAACTCTCAATGCTTATTGCTGTTGCATTGTGAGTTTGAGGGGGGATGTTAGCCCATATGTTATTGGGCCTTTAGTTTATGGACCTTTAGGTTATTGGCTATGTATATATAGCCTACTTTTGGTTTAGTCAGTTTTTATGTTTTTCAGATTAAATTGTAAACCTTAGCCTTTCTTTCTTTCAATAAAGTTCTATTAATAAGTACCACTATAATAAACGTCATTGTTATTATAGGCACTATAACAAAATACATATATAGCTATAAAATATATCGTAGCTAAATATGAAAAGTTCTGTAGCTAAACATTTTAGCCCCAATTTTTTCCCGTAACAAGAAGTGGCGTAACTAAAAGTTAGCCACAGAGTTTATATGATTTGTGGCTAAGGACTCACTCATATATCTACAAAACAAATTGTGTTGTAGCTGTGATGGTAAAAATAATTTACTATGAGATATATACTTATAACACATAATTTTAATCTTCTGTCGCAAAAAAATTAAAATCTGTAGCAATTTTTATTTTGTAGACACAATGTTTTCCATTGTGGTAAAAGTCTTGATTTGTTTGCTATTAAAATTTAAATTTTATGGCTATATTATATTTTAGTCTCATGGCATAAATAATTTATTTAGCTATGAGTTAGAAAATCTATAGCTCTGAATTGAAATATTTTCTACAAACATTTTGTATATAGCTAAAAATTTATTATTTTTGGCATAAAATAAATAAATTATATCTATATTAAAAAAATGGTACGAAAAATGACAATGTATAACCATATTTTGGATAATTAAATATAAGGTTTTAACCACAACTATCAAAATTCATTTCTATAAATTGAAGAATATTGTCATAAGCATTTATTAATTACAAGAATTTTTATAATATAGCTAAAATTAAAAAAAAATCTAAATTCCAAAATAAATTTCAAGCAACACATAATTACATTCATAATAATCTCAATACATAATTCTTCTATGATAGCAATTACAACAGTATCATCTTGCTTAAGATCCTGAACGATATAATCTCTTCTTTTTCTCAGGTCATTGTCTCCAAGCTGCACTAATCTCACAAGTTCACCTGCAAATTTTTAATAAAATAATGTAATACCAAAAAACAAAAATAATTGTATCATATATATAATTTAAAATGCATTGTAATAATATATTTTACCTAAAATATCTTTACCAAAATTTCCTATAACATTCTTATATGCCTAATTTTCCTAAGATAATGAAACTCAATAATCTTCAAAGGAATCTTATCTCTTTAAAATATTTTTTATTACTTTTAAATATATTTAGTAAATTTCTATAAATAAAAGTTAAGCATTATTTCTAGATGAAAAAGAAAGTTAGAAATATTTATTTAGTATATAAATTAATGATGTTAAAAATGAAAAATGATCTAGACAAGAAAATTAATTTATTCATAATAATCAAAATTATAATATCTATTTATACAAGAAAAAATAACAAATAAAAATGACTTTATAAACATATTTCAATGCATGATATGCAATAATATCTAATAAACATGGATATATATTTTATAACAAATTAATCTAAATTTTACTTATATTGTCAATTAATTTAATTTATTATTTAGAATATTTCGTTAATGACAATCAAGATATATAGATAGATAGAGAGAGAGAGAGAGAGAGAGAGAGAGATGCGCGCACACACACACATACTTAATGCTTGTAATAAAATGGCAATAATAAGAAATAGTATTCGATTTTTGGAAAGTTCATCAAAATATTATTCTACTTATAATACTAAAGAATTTAAATAAAAAATATATAAATACCTGAGTAAAATACATAATATATTGTATAAAAATATTATATAAGTGAAAATCATAAATTTCAAAGTTAAAATTGACATTCTCAAGGTAAAAAAAAAAAAGGAAGAAACATTATTATTCAAAGTTAAGTGGGGGAGTTTAATTTTTAAAATAACGTTGAGAGTGGAAAATAATTTTCAACCAATTAAAAATGTAAAAATAATTATTGCTAAAAAGGTCCATATATTAAGAAAGAATAAATTTTTTTTGTAATTTATAAAGATATAAGATATACATTTAATGGAATAGAACAATCTAACTCCTTTCGTGAAAGAAATATACACACACACATATAATATTATGAGTTGGGTAATATGCTCGTATTTTAATTATATTAAATTATTATTTTTAATATTTAATTAGATTTATCTAATTATCAATTTTTAAGAATTACAATATACAATAACTTCAATAACCTTTTTTTGCTTATTAAAATTGAATATAATTAGATATAAGCACATAATCGTTAAAAGTGAAATAATTAGATATGTAAATTAGCTATTGTAGGATGTTCTTTGTATAACTTGTTTGTATTTCATGTAATACTTTAAAAGTAAGAAATGCAATCTTTTAACCTTTCCAACCGCCGCATCCCTTTTTCTCGACTAAAGTTTCATTTAATTATTTTTAAATTTAATATTTAAAATTTTAAAATTAATTAAATTTTATATTAAATCATTCCTTATTTGAAATATATATATATACATACATATATATATATATATATATAATTTTATATTTAGACATTCAAAAATGATTAAAATTTTATCTTTTAAGAAATAACTACATGTTGAATAAAATTGTACGTATAATGCAAACCAAGATTATATTTAGGAAATTTGAAAATAGAACTAAAAAAAAAATGACGGTCCGGTGCACAAAACATCCAACTAATGTAAGCATTAGTGTCTGCTTCCACTAATTTTGATAAGTTCTACTTTGTTTGGTGACAGAACAATTACTTAATGACCAATTACAAATAAATAATAAATTTGTGATACGATATCAATTTATTAGTTTCAAAATAAGTCAGTAATAAATTACAATACGATTTTTCAAGTACTGATAATTATTTAAACAAATAACTTATATTGTATGTTCTAATCTACTTTACAACTATGTGTTGCAATGTGTCTTCATAAAGATAATATTTATATTAAATGTTAATAATTTAGTATACAAAGTTTTTAACAATTGACATGAAATATGTACGTAATTAATGCATTTAAGTTTATTATAAAAAGGAATGACTTTTTTATTTTTCAATCAAACACTATTTGTATGATGCTTTTGGTATTAGAACAAAACAAAGGAAGGAATACTAGATTGGATCAAACTCATAAACATGATCAATTATCAATTTAAAATTTCTAATTTTCTTTCTAAATTCTTATATTGATTTTTAAATATTATTTATGTTATTTTTTAAATTTTATTCTTATTAATATGACGGACATACGTGAGACATGTACGCTAAAACTAGTAATAAAATGCTTGACAAAAGCTATATTTATTACAACATTTTATAAATAGATTTATATCTTTTAGGATAAATATTACCACAGATTTATATAACATGAAGCAAAAATATTTAGTGATAATATTTTTTTCATGCAATTTTGTTGTGGTGATAAGATTACTATTGATACAATAACTCTAAACTTGTGGCCAAAAGTGTATGTTAGCTGCATCAATTTGTTGTAGCAATAAATTTATAGTTATTTGGGTAAGTATTGCCACAAAATTTTTTGTAACTTGAAGCAAAAATAGTTAATTACATATAATATTTTGTTCAAGAAATTCTTTGTGGCTATAAGGTTACTACTGCTACAATTACTTCAAACTCGTGAAAAAACATACGATATAGCTACGGTATCTTATTGTAGCAATAAATTTATAGCTATTTTGGTAATTATTGCCATGAATTTTTATAACATGAAGCAAAAAAATATATTTAGCTATATAACGTTATGTCTCAATTAATTTTCATAGCTATAAGATTACTATAGGTAGAGTGACTTCAAACTCATGTCAAAAATATTTGATCGAGCTACAATATTTTATTGTAGCAATAATTTTGTAGCTATATGAGTAATTATTGTCACGATAGTTAATAACTGTAGCAAAAATGAGGAATTAGCCTTGCCATTTGATTTTTGTAGCTAAGAAATTTTATGATATTATAAAAGCCACAAGTTTAAATTTTAAGGTTGTTGCTAAGTATTGGTCATGATTTTTAAATTCATAGATGAGAATTTGTAGCTATAGATGCATGATGTTGTAGTGAGATAGATTGTGGTTATCGAAAAGTATAATATTGTCACACCCCTTTTTACGTACTCCAAAAAAGATATGGTTATTTTAGTTTAAAGTCCAAAAGGATTTTATTATTTAAGTGACAATAAATGAAGATTTGTTTCGGAAAAGGATTATTTACATTTTTTATTCAGAGTCGCCACTTGGCATAATCCGGTGGGCCAAGTCACCTTTAGAAAATCATTTTCGGAACCATTTGACTCTTAAACTGGTTTGCGAATAGAGACTCCGGCTAAGGAATTCTGTTGACCGAGAGGAAGGTGTTAGGCACCCCTCGATCCCGTGGTTCAACCACGATCGCTTGGTAGAGTGTATCAATTATTTTGGCATTACAAAATGTATAAACCACACAAAAGCATGTAAAATAATCAAACAATAAACAAAACAAAACAATCCAAAATGTAAAGTCCACTCCAATTATACAGTCCAAAAATAAATAATGCGGAAATATAAATCTATTCTGCCCTAGACTAATCCTATACTACGCTCTACCGCTTCACCCGATGCCTCGGCCCTTCACCACGAACATCTTCCAAGTACAAAATACTTCGGTGCATTCCCCGGTGAATAAATACATATGACCTCGGGGCATTCCCCGGCCAAATGAGTATAATTTTTCAATGTGAGAAAACCAAACCATTCACCCAAATTTCAAATATTCAACAAAATTTCAAACATTCAACAAAACCTCAAATTCTAAATTTTGCCTACCCAACCTACGTTTGCCTATCCAATTCGATGGCATTTACATTCAAACACAATAAATCAAAATTTGTCTGAATCTAACATTTTCATCAATTTTTCATTTCAACCCCCAACTTATTTTTTATCGATCCATTAAAACATGGTCAAGTTCTTTCCTCAAACCTTCGAAAACGAATCACCAAACGTCATGATCATAACATCAACATCAACAAAAATCCCACAAAAGCATAATCCCATCACACATAAACACAACCAGTTCAAAATAATCAAGATAAAAAAATGAGCTAGAGAAATGGACCTTCACTAAATTCGTTCTTGTCAGTAATAATAAAGAAATCCGGAGCCGAAAACTCGTGTAGGAGACCTCAACAGCGACAAAGCACCAACGACAAGCCAACTCGATGCAAATTTTGAACTCGTACTCCGACTAAAAACCCAATTTTTGGGGAATACCAAAAGGGTCCTCACCGATCCTCCATTTCAAAGAGAACGTGATCGGTGAGGAGAGGGAAGGCTGAGTCGCAGATGGGGGGTTGCGTGATTGGCTAGCGGCTACTGGAGGTGGTGCCGGGGTGACTGTTACGCGGGTTGGTGGCTGGCTGGATTCTCACCGGAGATGGCAAGACGTGGCTGGAGAGGGCTGTTGACGGTGTTGGGTGGTGGCTCAACGGAGGGGGAAAAGGGAAGGATGGCGGCGGAGAAGAGGTGGATAGCGGCGCCATTTGCTGGCGTGAGGTCGGTGATGATGCATGGCAGGTCTAGGGCGGTTGTTCGTCGTCGTGGTGGCATTGGTCGGAGCGGGGGCTGGGAGAGAAGTTGACTATGGCGATGGTGGGCTGGTCGTCGTCGTTGTGGTTGAAGCGATCGGGGCGTCTCGCCGGAGAGGGAGAGAGGAGGAGATCTCGAGAGAGAAGGAGGGCAGCTGGTTTTTTGGTTTTTAGGATAAGGCCCCCTTTGTGTGTATCAATTGTGTGCGTGTATATAGGCTGTGAGGGTAGGTATTGGGGTAGGGTAGGTGGGGTAGGGTATGGGTACATGGGGTAGTGATGTGTTGTCCAAAATTGATAGGAGGAGTGGTTAATTTTGTTACAAAAGAGTAATTGGGGATTAGGTTTGTTAGTGGGTTTGTTATTTTTGTATTTTTATGGGATATAATCATACGGGTGAGGGCACGTGGTAAGACAGGGATAAAAATGTGGAACTTGGGTCTTTGGGAGGGACAAAATTAGGTGTCTACAAATATAAAATAACAAATCGATTCCGATCCGATGAAAATCAGACCACTATAGTGAAATGTCGTTATAATGAGGGGCCATTATAGAATGGTCTGACTGTACAAAAATATGTTACAATTTTAGGATGATATTGATAGGCTATATAATAAAATTGGATTAAATTGATAGATTTTTTATTTTTTTTTTGAATTACATTTTGTTAGTTTTTCAAATTTAATTTGAAAAAATTGGATATTTGTAGTACCAACTATTTCTTTGTTTCGAATTTTTATTAATACAATAACTCTACAAAGAGAGAGAAGGTCTGACTTCTCTCTAAAATAACACAACCTTCATGGACCCTATTCAACCTAATACACCTGACTAAATGATCCTTCATACTCATATGAGTTCGAGACTGTTGGAAAGCAAATCGCAGATGAATGTCACGAGTTACCACTAACTTTTGTAGTGGTTGCTGGACTTCTCAAATCTAAAAGGGCAATAAAAGATTGGGAAAGTCTTGCGAAAGATGTCAAGTCATTTTTCACAAATGATCCTGATGAACGATGTTCACGTGTGCTTGGGTTGAGTTACAATCACTTGACTAGCGATCTAAAGACTTGTCTACTGCATTTCGGAATTTTTTGAGAAGACAGTGAGATTCCAGCGAAGAAATTGATGAGAACATGGGTGGCTGAGGGGTTCCTGAAGTTGGAAAATGATTTGGAAGGAGAGGCTGAGAAGTGTTTGCAAGACCTTGTCGATAGATGTCTAGTCCTCGTCTGCAAGAGAAGTCTAGATGGAACAAAAATAAGATCATGTAAGGTTCATGATCTTATGACCTGTGCTTGAGAGAAATTCAAAGGAGAACATTTTTATCATGAAAGACATTGTGGTTTGCGTATCTATTTCAGAATGTCAATCTCTCAGAATGCATAAAATGCAGCCGTTTAAGTGCGTGACTGATGATGAAATTGATTATCATCGCTATGGTCTTTCTTCTTACCCCTGTACATCGTCAATTGAGAGATCATGACAACAACGATCTTTTGAAAGAAACCCATTCTATTTTTCCTTTTTGGTCTTAATGATTTATTTTTTATGCTCAAATCAGAGCTTATTCATTTCAAATTACTCAAAGTCTTGGACTTGAGTCATGTGAGGATTGATAGTTTCCCTCTACAGATACTAAACCTCATCTGGTTGAGGTACCTAGCATTGCTCATCTATGTGAATTTAAAAATACCTCGAGAAATTTGCAGGTTATGGAATCTGCAGACATTCATTGTAAAGGGAATGCATCTATCAGTTCTAACTTTTCCTGAGGAAATTTGGGGACTAATGCAATTAATGCATCTTAAACTGTCCAGATTTTATTTGCCAGATTCCCCAAGTGGATCTGTTGACAAAGGAAGGCACTTGGATTTTCCAAACATACAAACTATTTCTTACTTGTCTCAACATTGTTGCACGAAGGAGGTTATTATGGGGATTCAGAATGTCAAAGAATTAGGAATCAGTGGTGGAGATGAGATTGACTCTAATGGGCCTCTCAACAATCTTGTCCATCTGCAGCAACTTGAAACATTAAGTTTTATATTTTGCTTGAAGATTTTACCAGCAAGTGCAAAAGCTTTTCCGGCAACGCTCAAAACCTGAAGTTGGAAAGAACTTTGACAAGTTGGTCGTACTTGGACATCATAGCTGAATTTCCTAACCTTGAGGTGCTGAAGCTGATGGATCACGCTTGTCTTGGCGATGAATGGCATCCAATTGTCAGGGGATTTACTCGATTGAAGCTTTTGCTAATTGAAGAAGATAATTTTCTCAAGCACTGGAAAGCCACAGATGACACTTTTCCTGTCCTTGAGCGCCTTGTTTTTAAAAAGTGCCATAATTTGAAAGAGATACCCATTGAGTTTGCAGAAATCCACACACTACAACTGATTGAGTTAACAAGGTGTCTTCCCAAACTTGGGGACTCTGCTGCAAGAATTCAACAAAAACAACAAGACCTCGGAAACAACCCCGTGGATGTTCGTATCTGGGCCACACTCTGTTTCTCATTTCCACAAGTCAAGTCGTACACAAAAGTTCCTTTGTCACGACCCGACCCAAGGCCCTGGCCGCGACGGGCATCCCGAACGGCTTTAAAACGCGTGACTAGAGAGTAAGGATTTCTCACTTATATACCAAGCATCCCTCCTGTGTTTTGCCGATGTGGGACTCCTTCCTAAGTTGGGGTGTCACAGCCTTGCCCCAAAAATAACTTTGACAAAATTTGGTTAAAATCCTACTTAAAATATAAGAGAAATTAACAAGAATATCCCTTATATTTGAGGGTAGTTCAAAATATCCCCTTAAATATATTTTTGAGCGGTTTTGGTACTTTAGTTTAAGCTTGCTAAATGTGAGCACTTTTGGTCTAGTTGTTACTCATAAAGTGGCAAATGGGATGTTTGGGCCGAAGTTGGGATGCTGATGTTGCAGAAGATGATGATAATGAAGATTTTGATGATGCCCGAGATACCCCTGTAACTCTCCAATCCACTAGTGATATTGTCCGCTCTGGGCCCAGGCCCTCACGACTTTAAAACGCATCACTAGGGAGTAAGACTTTCTCACTTATATACCCAGCATCCCTCCTTTGTTTTGCCGATGTGGGACTCCTTCCTAAGTTGGGGTGTTACAATGTTTTTCATAAATGTAAATGTATTACTACCAAATTATCGGTTCCAAGCATCTTGTGGCTTCCAAGGAGATGTGATCTTTTCTGTATTGTAACATATTTTTTGAGTTGATAGAATTTTTTCTAATTTTACTCAGTTGTTCATTACTGAAGTTCTGAGTTCATGAGCCCACAATGGTTAACACGATCACACACTCATTTTATTTAGTAACGTTATTTATTAAATGAACGGAAATGTGCATTTATATGGTGATTCTCTTGTGTAACTATTTAATGTTGATGTTCCGTTAGAGGCACTTTTTACTGTTTGTAATTGAAGCGTTACCATCGGAATTTGAGACTATCGCGAAGCAGATTATAGACAAATGTAATCTCAGTTGTTGGGGTTTTGTCAAAAGCAATTACATTACTATGTTTTAGCATTATTCCGAGCTTCCAAGGAGATGTAATTTCTCTATATTTTAAATAAGAAGGCATCTACCTCTCGACTGCTTTGAACTGTTTTTCTTTAGCCAAGGGTCTATCGGAAAAAACATCCTCTCTACCTCTAAGATAGCGGTAAGGTTTGCGTACACTCTACCCTCTCCAGATCCCGCTACAGTCATTACTACTATGACTTTTGTTTTGATTAATCTTTTATCATCAATAAATGAGTTCTCTTTATTCGATATGCAATAGTTTTAGATCATATTCTATAAGAAAGATGTTTTGAAATTTTATGTCTTTCACCAATTAATCTTTTTTCTAGATTTAAAAATGTTGAGATTTGACTTGAGAAGTGATATCTACAAGATAGGTTTGCATTTAATGTGTTCGAGACAAAACATAGTACTTATGTCATTTGAATGTAGATTAATTTTAGGGACTTGAATTTCTAAGATTCAGTAAATTGTATGGGGTGTAAAAGCACATGAGAAACTTTGTGAGAGCTTGCAACAAGTAGCGAAGGACATTGACTGTGTCCAAGATCATAATGGGACAGTGTCCAAGAAGAGTCAAAAAAGATTCAAGATCATAATGGTAGACAAGAATCGACATGGTCCTTGGCACGAGATAAGAGTTCAGAAAAATTGCTTAATTTGGAAGTTTCGAACAATATGGTGGGACTCGGCAAGGAAAAGAAAACGGTGCTTGAAGAACTCAGAGGTGGCTCTTCTAACGAGCTAAAAATCATCCCAATTGTTGGGATGGGAGGCATTGGCAAGACAACTTTAGCAAAACAAGTTTTCAATGTGAAAGAAATCCTGCTAAGTCTTCTTCAATCTATAATCCAAATCGATGACAAAGTCTACAGCAGAGATGAGGCAGAGCTAGCGGACCTTCTACAGAAAAATTTGAAGCGGAAGAGGTATCTTATTGTCATGGACGACATATGGAGCTATAAAGCATGGGATGACATGAGACAATGTTTTCCAATCGACAATAACAGGAGTTGAATACTGTTGACCACCCGTCATACTGATGTAGCGCTTTATGCGAGCTCAAATAATCTTCTTTTAAAGATGAATCTCATGAATTCGGATGAGAGTTGGAACCTATTTAAGAGCAAGGCGTTTGTAAATGAAAGATTCCCGCGTGACAAATGTCACTTTGCTGATTGCAAACAAATGTCAAGGATTACCACTAACAATTGTTGTGGTTGCTGGGCTTCTATCCAAATCTAAGAGAACGAAAGAAGAATGGAAGAACGTTGCTGAGAATATCAAGTCGTTTCTAATGAAAGATCCTGCTGAACAATGTCTACGCGTTGTCGCATTGAGTTACAACTACGTGCCTAATGACTTAAAAGCATGCCTTCTCTATCTCGGAATATTTCCAGAAGACAGTGAAATTTCAGTGAAGAGATTGGTGAGATTATGGATCGCTGAGGGGTTCTTGAAACTGGAGGGTGACCTAGAAGAAGCGGCTGAAAACCGTTTTCAGGATCATGTTGATAGATGTCTAGTCTTAGTTAGCCAAAAAAGCGTAGACGGAAGAAAAATCAAGACATGCAGGGTTAATGATCTGGTAAATGAGTTATGCTTGAGAGAAGCACAACGCGAAAACTTTTTGTTTATCAGAAATGATGACACAGAAACCGTTCCTCTTGTGGGCTGTCGATTGATTAGCATACAGAAAAGGAGACAAACTGGTGTTGATTTTAAGGATGAGAATTTTTTAAGGTCTCTTACTCATACCAATGATGATAATAGTCCGTCGAGAAGAATTCGTTCAATTTTCCAGTTTGCTGCACCTTCTCTCAGTACTAATCCCAATTTCGAGCTTGGTCATTTGAACTTAATCAGAGTCTTGGACTTAAGTTCTATGTACTTCTCACTTTTTCCGCTGCAGATACTCTCTCTTTTTGTTGAGGTACCTATCTTTTTCGACTCACACATATTTTGGCATACCTCGAGGAATTCGCAAATTATTGAATCTACAAACTTTCATTGTTCAAGGATCAGTTCACTCATTTATAAAGTTTCCAGAACTAACTTGGGAAATAAAGCAACTGAGACATCTGAAACTCCGAAGCTTTTATTTGCCGGATACTCCAAGTTCATCCATTGACGGAGAGAGGAATTTGGTTTGATCAAACATACGAACTGTTTTGGGCTTGCTTCCTTATTGCTGCACTAAGAAAGTCCTTTCCAGGATTCAAAACATTAAGAAATTATGTATTCGGGGGCACGTCTATGACTATGGCATGCGTGAAGAAGTTATGGACTTCAGTGAAATCGTTGATCTGCATCAGCTAGAAACATTGAGTATTAAAGTTGATCGTTATCACGTAAGTCACTGGAGTTCAAGATTCCATAAATCTACAGTTTGTGTACCTAATGCAACATATTTTCCGACAAAGCTCAAGAAGTTAAAACTGGTTGAAACTCGTCTAACATGGGAGGACTTGAACATCATAGGTCAATGGCCTAATCTCGAGGTGCTGAAGCTGAAAGCAAATATTTGTCGTGGCCTAGAATGGCGGCCAATTGGAGGGAGGTTTCGTCTGTTAAAACTTTTGCTAATCGAAGGTACAAATCTCAAGTACTGGAAAGCCACGGATGATCATTTCCCCACCCTTGATTATCTAGTAATCAGACATTCCCTTCATTTGGAGGAGATCCCTATTGAGTTTGCGGATATTTACTCACTACAGCTAATCGAGTTACAGAACTGTAGTGTAAAACTTGTGGCTTCTGCCGGACGAATTCAAGAAGAGCAAGAATCTCTGGGAAGCAGAGGTGTAAACATTCGTTCTTACAATGATCCAGGTGAGTACAATAATTCCCTTTGAAATTTCAAACAATTTTGAAGTTTATAGTTGACAAGTTATGTTCTTTTTGCTACGGCTGAATGTGAACATAGTCGAAGTGATTCTGATTCAGACTGATGTTTACTAAGGATTGAAGACTTCCGATGTTACGAACCCTGTCATGGGATTTGCCGACAACACAAGTAATGACATAGTAAATGATGGACTTGGGCCTGAGGCGAGGTGAAGTTACAACCGAACAATAGGGTGGATTTCCTCTGGGATCCAGGTTAAGCAAGCACGTTAAAAGGACGCATTCGCATATTGAAGGTGTTATACAATTACGTTGAAGATTTGGCTTAGTCCGTTAAACTCTCATCTCCTTTCTATGTTCAAGTATCTCATCTCCTTCGCTGTATTATTCACTATTATCTTGTATTCTCCGTTAGAGTTGTGTTGAGAAATTTGAGTTGTTACAACAGACTTTAGATTTGTAGACTTTTGTAGTTGTTTGTCAATCATCAGAACTAATTTCAGCTTCACTCATATGAATGGAATACAAAGTTTTCTCAAAAACATAACTTGTTTACCAAGGATTTGGACATGTACAAATTTTCAAGTCTTTTCCAAATACTTTCGGAAACAGCCTCTCTACCTGCACGAGGTAGTGATAAGGTCTGCGTACACTCTACCCTCTCCAGACATCAGTTGTGGGATTTCACTGGGTATGTTGTTGTTGTTGTTGCTCCAAATACCATGGTAGAAGTTCCGAGTTCAAATCATAGGCACTATATTATTATTCTCCGACCCTCTAAGTGAAAATTCTAGATCTGCCACTACCGTCAGCCTATTTTTATAAAGTTTTAACTCTTTTATGTTTTCTTTCTTTTTTCCTTTGTATAGAACTTATACTAGGTAACTTGATTCCTTTTAGAGAAGAAGTAGGATATGGTAAATAGTTTTTTTAAGAGACTCAAAATTGAGGCTAAAGGAATAGTAACTCATTAACAAATTGGCAGCTCGGTGCACTAAAGCTCCCGCTATGTGCAAGGTCCGGGGAAGGACCAAACGACTAGGGCTTATCGTACGCAGCTTTACCTTGCATTTCTGCAAGAGGTTGTTTTCACAGCTTGAACCCGTTTACTCCAGAGATCCCTTTCGAATTGTACCTCATAATCACTGATTTGTTTCTCAAGAACACTGAGAAACAAATCAGTGATTATGGGGAAATGAGAGATTTGGAAGCGCGGATAAAAGATTTTGCAAATTTCGCTGAAGGCAAAATTGAATTTTGGACTACGAGAAGCTATGATAGCAGAAGATGAAATGCAGACAGGAAAATAACATGAGAAACTTTGTCAAAGCTTGCAACAAGTAGCGAAGGACATTGACCGTGTCCAAGAAGAGTCGAAAAAGATTCAAGATTATAAAGGTAGACAAGCATCGACATGGTCCTTGGCACCAGATACTTGTTCAGAAAAATTACCTAATCTTGAAGTTTCGAACAATATGGTGGGACGTGAAAAGGAACAGAAAAGGATGCTTGAAGAACTCACAAGAGGATCCTCCAATGAACTAAAAGTCATCCCAATTGTCGAGATGGGAGGCATAGGTACCTCAACCAAATCAGGCACAGTATTTGTGGAGGGAAATCATCAAGCATTATCGGACCCAATTACGAGATTCTGAGTAACTTGAAATGTTTAAGCTCCGATTTGAGAGTACAGACTGAAGAATAAATACAAAAAGAGAAAATGGATTGAGTTCGTTTCAAGAGATTGTAGACATTTTCTGCAACAAGTTCCCCATCTTCTATTATCGTTTTAGATTTGCGCAGAAGGCCAGCAACCACAGCAATAGTTACATTTGTCCACGATTTGCTTCCCAATAGTCTCGAATTCAGATGGTAATGTTTCATTTGCAAATGCTGCACTTTAAAAAAGGTTCCAACTCTCATCTTGATCAATGAAACTTATCTGCGACGAAAGATTCTCTGTATCAGAATAACAAGCCACTTTGTTGTTACGGGTAGTCAGCAGTATTCTACTTTCGTTGTTCTGGATCGAAAAGCATTGTCTCACATCATCCCATGCTTTACTACTCCATATGTCATCCATGATGTAGGGCTACAGAGTGTGGAAGCGTGATAAATTCAACCAAAGATTTCGAGAAATTAATAAAAACAGTAAAATTGACACCAAGGTTTTAGGTGGAAAAAACCTCTTTAAATAGAGGTAAAAAACCACCGGCGAGAGAGCCAAAAATTTCACTAATATTGACGAGAGTACAAAATATTTTCTCGGGACTAACAAGACAAAATAGCCCCTTACAAATTCTCTACGAGTATAGAAATACTCAACCAAGAAGTAGAGAAAGAAGAAAATATAAAGGAGAGATTCGCTATTGAAATGTTGTGTGGGTGTCTTTGCAAATGAAGTAGCATTGGGTTTTATAGAAAAATCTGGACCTCAAAAGTCTTGCCTTCATATATGAATGCAGCCACCGATGTTGAAAACACAAAGTCACAAATGTCTTCATCATCCACAATTGTTGAAATATGAGCAACAATTGTTGACAAAAGGAGAGCAACAATTGTTGACCAACAAATCTCCACCTTGATCTCCTTTTGACCGGAAATACTCTCTCGCCATGAAAACCTGTTAACAATGAATAATACCAGCTAAGTCCAAGAAATGATCGAACTTAGCGGCTGGAAGTGGTTTGGTTAACATATCTGCAGGATTTTCAGTTGTATGGATTTTTTCCACAGTAATTTCTCCTGCATCAACAATATCTTGGATAAAGTGGCGTTTAATATCAATATGCTTGGTCTTTGAGTGATACTTGCTATTCCTGGCCAAGTGGACAGCACTCTGACTGTCGCAGAACATAACAAGAATGTGTTGTTGTAAACCAAGTTCAGCAACCAAGCCTCGGAGCCAGATAGCCTCTTTCACTCCTTCAGTAGCAGCAATATATTCTGCTTCAGTGGTGGACAAAGCCGCAATGGCTTGAAGTGATGAATACCAACTGATAGCAGAGCCGCAGAGTGTAAAGATATAGGCTGAAAGTGATCTTCTCCGATCTAAATCACCACCGTAGTCGGCATCAACATAACCAACTACGCCTCCTGGATCAGACCTTTGTCTATCAAATACCAAACCAATATCAGGAGAACCCTTCAAGTAATGAAGGATCCATTTGACAGATTCCCAATGCTGTTTTCCTGGGTTGTGCATAAATCTGCTAACAACACTAACCGCATAAGCCAAATCAGGCCTAGTACATACCATAGCGTACATAAGGCTTCCGACTGCATTAGAATACGGGACATGTGACATGTGCCTTTGTTCCTCTTCTGATTGTGGACACTGATCTGATGACAACTTGAAGTGGGCAGCAAGTGGAGTATTAACAACTTTGCAATCTCGCATTCCAAATCTGTCAAGCATCTTCATTACATACTTTTTCTGTGATAGAAAAAGTTTTCCAGCTTGACGATCTCTGTTAATCTCCATTCCAAGAATCTTCTTGGCAGGACCTAGATCTTTCATATCAAATTCACTGTTGAGCTGCACCTTTAACTTGTCAACAAGAGTTTTATCTCTTGCATCAATTAACATATCATCAACATATAACAGCAAGTATACTAGTGATCCATCAGATAATTTTTGAAAATAGACGCAGTTATCATAACTACTTCTAGAATAGCCATGTCCAGTCATGAAGGAATCAAACCTTTTATACCATTGTCTTGGTGATTGCTTCAAACCATAAAGAGATTTCTTCAGACGACATACATGGTTCTCCTTTCCAGGAACAACGAACCCCTCTGGCTGCTGGATATAAATTTCTTCCTCAAGATTACCATGAAGAAAAGCAGTTTTCACATCTAACTGTTCCAGCTCCAAATCATACAAGGCAACTAGATCAAGTAATACACGAATTGAAGAATGACGAACAACGGGAGAAAATACTTCGTTAAAGTCAATACCTTCCTGTTGATCAAAACCTCTTACTACGAATCTTGCTTTGTACCTTGCATTTTCAACACCGGGGATGCCTTCTTTTCTCTTAAAAATCCATTTGCAACTAATGATTCGCTTGCCTTCTGGTAACATCACCAAATCCCATGTTTCATTTTTGAGAAGACTCTCGACTTCTTCTTGCATAGCAGCAGTCCACTTTGCTGAGTCATCACCAGAGATAGCTTCAGAATAATTCTTGGGTTCACCATCTTCACCCATATCTTGTGCAATAGTCAATGCATAAGCAATGTTGGCAGATTCTGTGATCAGTCTTTGAGTCGATTTTCTTGGCCTTTGTTGTGGAAGTTCTTGAGCCATAGACCATGGTTGTGGTAAACCTCGATGTTGAGGTGGATGTTGTCGTGGACTCATTTGTTCAGCAGTGACTTCATCTTCTTGAGTGGTGGAAGAATTAGGGATATTTGCTTCCAAAATGGGAGCTTCAGTCTCAAACTCCACCTTCTCTCGAACATCCTCCTGATCACCTGTATCAGTGGAGGGAACAACAGTATCTTTTCCATAAGATAGCATACCATTTTCATTAAAGGTTACATTTCGACTATGAAATATTTTGCGAGATTCAGGGTCATACAAACGATAGCCTTTAACCCCTAGGCCATAACCTAAGAAAATGCATTTCTTAGCACGAGGTTCTAATTTTCCCTCGTTCACATGAGAATAAGCAGGGCAACCAAATATTCTAAAATTAGAATAATCAACAGGGTTACCTGACCAAACTTCTTCTGGAATTTTGCAGTCTAGTGATCGATTTGGTGAGCGGTTTATCAAGTAGCATGATGTTGAAGCTGCTTCTGCCCAAAATTCTTTCCCCAGAGTAAAATGGGAGAGCATACAACGAACTTTCTCCAAGATAGTTCTGTTCATCCTTTCAGTAACTCCGTTTTGTTGTGGAGTTCTTGGAACGGTGAAATGTTTGGCAATATCTTCTTTCTTGCAGAAATCATTAAACTCATTAGAACAAAATTCGAGGCCATTGTCTGTCCTTAGCCTCTTGATCTTCTTGCCAGTCTGGTTCTCAATTAATAATTTCCACTCTTTAAAGGTGGAAAAAACTTCATTCTTTTGCTTGAGAAAATATACCCAGAGTTTACGTGAAAAATCATCAATAAATGTCAGCATATAATAACATTTACCTCTGGAGGGAACTCTCGATGGACCCCAAAGATCTGAATGGATGTAGTCCAGAGTACCTTTGGTCCTGTGAATGGCTTTTGAAAAGCTAACCTTTCTCTGCTTACCAAAAATGCAATGCTCGCAGAAATCGACCTTACCGGTACAATGGTTGCCAAAATAGCCTTTCTTTTTGGAGAATTTGGATTCCCTTCTCACTCATATGGCCCAACCTCAAATGCCACAACTTCGTGTTGTCTTTGTTGGATGAGGCGGCAGCTGCAGAACCTATAACAGTTGAACCCTGAAGCAAATACAAACTACCAGATCGAATTGCCTTTAGTAACACAAGAGCTCCTTTGGACACTTTTAGAACTCCACCTTCAGCTGAGTATCTACACCTTTGAGATTCAAGAGTGCCTAGGGAAATGAGATTCCGTTTCAAATCAGGGACATGTCTGACACTGGTCAAAGTTCTAACGACTCCATCATGTGTCTTGATTTTGATTGTGCCTTTGCCGACAACTTTGCATTGAGCATCGTTGCCCATTAAGACAAGACCACCATTAAAAGATTCATAGGTGGTAAACCAGTCTCTATTAGGAGACATATGAAATGTACAACCAGAATCAAGAACCCACTCATTTTTTGACCTTTGATCAGTACCAGAAGCAATAAAACACTCTCCATCAGATTCGGTTTCTACAAAACTAGCTTCGGCAAATTTTTCGGGTTGCTTACCCTTATCTTCTCTGTTTTGCTTATTTTTCAATTTGTAGCACTCAGAGATTTCATGATTTCTTTTCTTGCAATAACGACAATACTTAGAGTTTTTGCCTTTGGATTTGGATTGGTTTTTACTGCTAACACCTACTTCGTGGTTTCTCCCTCTAACTACTAGTCCCTCACCCGAACTTTCAGAATGAATTTGGGTATCAAATTTTTCTTTGGACAGTAGGTTAGACTTGACATCATCAAAGCTCAAGGTAACATTATTACCATATAGCATAATTTCTTTGAAATGTCTATATGAGGGTGGCAAAGAAACAATAAGTAGTACGGCTTTATCCTCATCATCAATTTCGACATCCAGATTTTCCAAATCAATTATGATGGAATTAAATTCACCAAGATGAGATTGGATGGGTGTACCTTCAGACATACGGAGTGTGAAAAGTCGCTCCTTTAACCGGAGTTTATTTGCAAGACTTTTGGTCATGTACAGAGACTCCAATTTACTCCATATGCCGGCTGCAGTTTTCTCATTGATGACTTCGCGTAGCACCTCACGGGACAAGCATAATTGGATTGTGGATAACGTATTTTCATCCGTCTCTTTCCACTGCTCCTCCGTTGTAGTGGCTGGCTTCGCCGATTTGCTGGACAGAACCTTCTTTAGGCCATTCTGGGTAAGAACAGCCAGCATCTAGACTCGCCAGATAGCAAAACTAATTTTACCATCAAATTTTTCAATATCGAACTTCGTCGACATTTTTAATAAAAAATCCCGGTTGAATTATCGTGGCTCTGATACCAATTTGTAGGGCTACAGAGTGTGGAAGCGTGATAAATTCAACCAAAAATTCCGAGAAATTAATAAAAACAGTAATATTGACACCAAGGTTTTAGGTGGAAAAAACCTCTTTAAATAGAGGTAAAAAACCACCGGCGAGAGAGCCAAAAATTTCACTAATATTAACGAGAGTACAAAATATTTTCTCGGGACTAACAAGACAAAATAGCCCCTTACAAATTCTCTACGAGTATAGAAATACTCAACCAAGAAGTAGAGAAAGAAGAAAATATAAAGGAGAGATTGGCTATTGAAATGTTGTGTGGGTGTCTTTGCAAATGAAGTAGCATTGGCTTTTATAGCCAAATCTGGACCTCAAAAGTCTTGCCTTCATATATGAATGCAGCCACCGATGTTGAAAATACAAAGTCACAAATGTCTTCATCATCCACAATTGTTGAAATATGAGCAACAATTGTTGACAAAAAGAGAGCAACAATTGTTGACCAACACATGACAATTAAGTACCTCTTTCACTTTAAACTTTTCGGTAGCATGTCTGCTAGCTCTGCCTCATCTTTCATCTTATCTCCGTCATCCAATTTGATTGTAGATCGCAGAAGACTCAGCAAGATTTCCTTTACATCGTGTTGTTGAGATACGGTAGCCCAAGCACGGACATCAAAAGGCTGTAGAACGGATATGTCATTGTAAATTTCCTTTACTCTCGTGTTCCTTGTACAGTTTTTATAGACACAACACACTTGATAGACTATATAAAACCAAAGAACGTAATACATTTACATTTATGAGAAACATAGTGTGATGAACTAGCATCAACAGTCTATAACATTATCAAATTGTTTCCCTTCTCATTACAGGTTAGAGTAAAGCATCTAGTACCCTCCTAAACTATGACCAAATTTGTTACGACACACTCCCACTTCACAGGGTCCCTATTAACCCCGAACAAAATTTTAGCATATTTTTACCAACCTTTTTAGCTGATGTGGATCATTTGACATGGGCGCCATTTTTCTGTAATAAAGGTGTCACGTCAGCACAAAAGGGTGAGAAAAATACGTTAAAATTGACTCCAAGGGTAATAGGACCCTATGAAGTTGGAGTGTGTCGTAGCAACTTTGACCATAATTCGGGGGATGATACTGGATGCTTATCTCTTCAAGTTATTCTGAACAAATAACAACCAAAGATCTTAATTATCACCATGTTCTGCAGCATCAACATCAGAATCTTCATTATCATCATCTTCTACAACATCAACATCTGAATTTTCTTCATCGTCATCGTCATCATCAAATTCATCATCACCATCATATGATCGTACATCTGGTGGTCGTTCATCTGTATGACGTGACTTGTGGAAATAAGAAACGTGTAACCTTGATAAATATGTACTTACCTTGATAAAATTAATACAAAGTATTTCACTTCTTGATATTTTGATTATTATATAAAATATTTGAATTCAAGTAAACCTCATTTTACTAGAATTTATACAATCGATACCTTAAAATTCGTGTGCAATGACAACAGAGAGAGCAAACGACTACTCTTCATTTTTCATTTTATTTTTATTGTAATTTAATGGCAGAGTTGGAGATTAGCCCATTTGTTTGTTCAACCCATCTTAACCTACCCAACTTCAGCCCAAACAACCCATTTGCCCTTTTCAAGTCTTCTTTTTAATTGAATAGCCTACGTGTTTTTTTTTTTTTTGAAAATGACCCATTTTTGAGACAAATCTATTATCTATCTGATTGATATATAGAAAAATCGATTATCAATCTGATAGATCGATTATTGATCCAATCTATATATGGATAGATCGATTATATATTTGACAAATCGATTATTGATCCGACCTATATATGGATAAATCGATGAGAAAATAGAAGTAGGCCATTTTGCAAATTTGAAACTTGAAGAGGATTAATACTCAAATTTTCTCAGTAGGCCATTTTGCTAATTGAAAACTTGAAGAGGCTTAATAGCTAAATTTTCTCAAACAAAAGTAGGCTTAAAATACAATTTTTCTCAAACTAAATTACCAAAACTGCTCAAAAATATATTTAAGGGGCCATTTTGGACTACCCTCACATCTAAGGGATAATCTTGTTAATTTCTCTTATATTTTAAGTAGGATTTTAACCAAATTTTGTCAAAGTTATTTTTGTGAAAGAATATGGGGCAAAGCTAAGTAACTTTTGTGTACTACTTACATGGATTGGAGATACGAACATCCACGGGGTTGTTTCCGAGGTCTTCTTGTTCTTTTTGAATTCGTGCTGCAGATTCCTCAAGTTCGGGAAGACACCTTGATAACATAATCAGTTGTAATGTGTGGATTTCTGCAAACTCAATGGGTATCTCTTTCAAATTATGACAATCGTTAAGCACAAGGCGCTCGAGGACGGGAAAATTGTCATCTGTGGCTTTCCAGTACTTGAGAAAACAGTCATTAACTAACAAAATCTTCAATCGATTAAATACCCTGACATTTGGATACCATTTATCGGCAATACAAGCACAATCCACCAGCTTCAGCACCTCAAGGTTCGGCAACTCAGCTATGATGTCCAAGTACGACCAACTTAATGGAGTAAGTCTTAACTTCAGCTTCTTGAGCGTTGCTGGAAAAGCCTTTGCACTTGCTGGCAAAAGTCGACTAAAACAATATGTAAGACTCAATGTTTCAAGTTACTGCAGATGGACAAGATTGTTGAGAGGCCCATCAGAGTCAATCCAATCTGCATTGATTCCTAATTCTTTCACATTCTGAATCCCCATAATAACCTCCTTCGTGCAACAACGTGGAGACAAGTAAGAAATAGTTCGTATGTTTGAAAAACCCATGTGACTCCCTTTCTCAACAGATACGCTTGGGTGATTTGGCAGATAAAATTCGGGCAGTTTGAGATGTCTTAATTGCATTAGTCCCCAAATTTCCTCCGGACAAGTTATTTTCACGAATTGACTAAGACCTTGAACAATGAATGTATGCAGATTCCATAATCTGCAAATTTCTGGAGGTATGTCTAAATTCTCTCGGCAGTACAATGATAGTTACCTCAACCAGATGAGGCTTAATATCTGTACAGGGAAACTAGCAATCACTATGTCACTCAAGTCCAACACTTTGAGTAACTTGAAATGAATAAGCTCTAATTTGGGACCATAAATTGAATCCTTAGGATAAAAAGTGAAAATAGAACCGGTTCGTTTCAAAAGATCGTTGTTGTCATGATCTCTCAACTGACGATGTACAGGGGTAAGAAGAGCCCTATAAAGACCATAGGGACAATAATTAATTTCATCACCAGTCACGCATTTAAAGGGCTGCATTTTTTGCATACTGAGATTTCCACGTTCTGATACGCCAAGCACAATGTCGTTCATGATTAAAATGTTCTCCCGTTGAAGTTCTGTCACACACAGGTCATCTATTAGATCATGAACCTTACATGATCTAAATTTTGTTCCATCTCGAGTTTTCTTGCAGATGAGGACTAGACATCTATCGATAAGCTCTTGCAAACACTTCCCAGCCTCTCCTTCCAAATCATTTTCCAACTTCAGGAACCCCTCAGCCATCCACGATCTCACCAATCTCTTCACTGGAATCTCACTGTCTTCTTCTGGAAAAATTCCGAAATGCAGTAGACAAGTCTTTAGATCGCTAGTCAAGTGATTGTAACTCAACCTAAGCACACGTGAACATCGTTCATCAGGATCTTTTGTGACAAATGACTTGACATCTTTAGCAACATTTTCCCAGTCTTCTATTGCCCTTTTAGATTTGAGAAGCCCAGCAACCATGGCAATAGTTAGTGGTAACCTGTGACATTTCTCCGCAATTTGCTTCCCAATAGTCTGGAACTCAGATGGTAATGCTACATTTGCAAATGCAACACTTTTAAAAAGGTTCCAACTCTCATCTTGATCCATGAAGTTTATCTGCATAGAAAGATTCTCTGTACCAGCATAACAGGCTACTTCTTTGTTACGTGTAGTCAATGTTAATAGAACTTTATTGAAAGAAAGAAAGGCTAAGGTTTTCAATATAATCTGAAAAGCATAAAAACTGACTAAACCAAAAGGAGGCTATATATACATAGCCAATAACCTAAAGGTCCATAAACTAAAGGCCCAATAACATATGGGCTAACATCCCCCCTCAAACTCACAATGCAACAGCAATAAGCATTGAGAGTTTGTCACACAAAAAACGAAATCGAGACGCCGACTGAGCCTTCGTAAAAAGGTCAGCAATCTGCAAAGACGATGGAACAAAAGGAAGCGATATGGTCCCGAGCTGCAAATGATGACGGGTGAAGTGACAATCAATCTCAATGTGCTTCGTACGCTCATGGAAGACAGAATTCTTTGCAATTTGTACCGCACTTTTGTTATCACAATGCAGGGGAGTAGGCATAGAAATGTGAACCCCCATATCTGCAAGAAGCCAACGTAACCAAATAATCTCACATGTAGTCACAGCCATGGCACGATACTCAGCCTCCGTGGAAGATCTAGAGACAACATCTTGTTTCTTGCTCTTCCACGAGATTAAAGAGTCTCCAAGAAACACACAAAAACCAGTGGTGGATTTACGATCATTGCGATCTCCATCCCAATCAGCATCACTATAGGCTCGCAACTCGAGAGATGACGTCGAGGGAAACAAGAGATTCTGAAACTGAGTGCCACGAAGATACCTTAGAATACGAAGTACAGCTCCCCAGTGCACAGAAGTAGGAGCAGTAACAAACTGGCTAACAACATGAACTGCATGTGCTATATCTGGACGAGTAACCGTAAGATAAACCAAACTACCCACAATAGTCCGATAAAGACTCGGATCTGATAATGGAACACCATCACTAGGAGAGTAACGTGCATTGGTTTCAAGGGGAGTATCTACAGTCCTGTTGTCAGAAAGACGCGCCCGTGTAAACAAGTCAGATATATACTTAGTCTGAGAAAGAAGATACCCTTTCTTAGACTGAGCCACCTCAATACCCAGAAAATAACGCAGCAAGCCCAAGTCCTTCATTGCAAATCGATGAGCCAAATCATGCTTCAATAAGTCAATACCACTATGATCATCACCAGTAATAATCATATCATCTACATATAAGGACAATAGAATTCGCCCTGCACTTGTATATCTAACAAACAATGCTGAATCATGGTTACTCGGGACAAAACCAAGGGAAGTAATAACAGTGGAGAATTTCTCAAACCAAGCACGAGGGGCTTGTTTGAGACCATATAAAGCTTTTCGAAGCCGACAAACTTCACCTGGCTGGTGGTCAATACCTGGGGGAGGAGTCATATAAACTTCCTCGTGGAGATCACCGTTCAGAAAAGCATTCTTGACATCCATCTGAAATATCTTCCACTGTCGAACGGATGCAACAGCAATCATAGTGCGAACAGTCGTCATCTTTGCTACGGGGGAAAAAGTCTCCTCATAATCCATACCATATTGTTGTGAGTACCCTTTTGCCACAAGTCTCGCCTTGTATCGCTCAACAGACCCATCAGATTTTGTTTTTATCTTATACACCCATCGACAACCAACCGCATGCTTACCAGGTGGGAGAGTAACCAAATCCCATGTATGTGTATGATGAAGAGCAGCAAGTTCCTCAGCCATAGCATTCTGCCAAAGAGGATCAGACACAGCCTCTCTATACGACTCAGGTTCAGACAAATGATGTATGTTTGCAATAAAGGAAGCAAATGAGGCTGAATATGTAGAATAGGAAAAATCTGGCAGTTTGGTGGACTTACAAGGTCGAGTAGACCTCCTCAGAGGTGGTGGGTCTCCAGTCTCAACAGTCGAAGGAGCAGACTCAGGCACAGGCGAGGCTGAAGCACTATCAGGTGGCACACCAGATGGCATGGATGAATCCGGAACTGGAACCTCTATGTCAATCCCAAAGGGATCAATAAGCCGAATATCTGACTTTGTCACATCATGGGTTTTAGCTGGAATGGAATAAAAAGGAATATGTTCCAAAAAAGTGACATGTCGTGAAACATATAATTTCTGACTTACAGGATCATAGCAACGATATCCTTTTTGTCCAATACCATACCCCAAAAACACACATATAGCTGATTTTGACCCTAACTTATTTCGTTCAACATGAGGACGAAGAACAAAGCAAGTACATCCAAAAACTCGTAATGCAGAATAATTCGGCGGGTGACCATATAGTTTCTCAAACGGAGACATCCCTGAAGTCAATGCAGTAGGAATACGATTAATCACATATACAGCAGTTAGGACTGCTTCTCCCCAAAAAATACTAGGAACCTCTGCAGACAAAAGTAAAGAGCGTGCTGTCTCAACAATATGACGATGTTTTCTTTCTGCCAGACCGTTCTGCTCAGGAGTGTCGGTACAAGATGACTGGTGTATGGTACCATCAGAGGCAAGTAACTGAGTGAAGTCATTAGAGGTATATTCACCCCCTAAGTCACACCTGAAACACTTTATCACAGCCGAATGTTGTGTTTTAACAAGGGCTCTAAAGTTGTTGTAAATGCCAAAGAAATCAGATCTGCGTTTCATAAGATACACCCAGGTATAACGAGTATAGTCATCTATAAACGAAACATAATAGGTCGATCCACCCTTAGTGGAAACTGGCGCTGGTCCCCATACATCAGAATGAATAATATCAAAAGGAGCAACAGAATAAGACACACTTTTATTAAACGGTAAGGCAGAAAATTTTGCCAGTTTACAACCACTACAATCTGAAATATCACTAGTGTTCACATGACCCAAAGCACCACTAGAGACCAAAAAACGTAAACGTGAAACTGACACATGTCCTAATCTGGAATGCCAAAGATAAAACGGAGAAGACAAAGGACTCAAACGAAAAGAAGATAAATCTATGCTAGAGGCAGCAACTGCAGACACTTTGAGATTCTCCAAGACATAGAGTTCCCCCAACCTACGGCCGGTCCCAATCACCCTCTGAGTGTGTTGGTCCTGTATAACACAAACAGATTCAGAAAAAAACACCCAATTACCAGCCTTACACAACTGACTGACCGAAACAAGATTTAAAGTAAGTTTGGGAATGTGATAAACATCAGAGAGGACAATGTGAGGGGTAGTAACAGAACCAACACCCTCGACTGACATAGGTACAGCACTCGCGGACATAACAGAAATTGGTGAAATGGGTGACAAAGAACCAAACGATGACAAATGAGGGGACATGTGATGAGACGCACCAGAATCCAATATCCACAAGGAGGAAGGAATACCTGAGGTACTAGAAGAAACTGAACCCGAATGAGACATAGATGCTGACATGGCCGTAGGATTAGAAACGAAGAACTGTCTGAACTGTTCGAAAACCTGGGGATCCAACGCAGAAGGTGGCATAGTGCTAACAGACTCAACATCTACAGATGGTGCAGCAGCAGCGAACTGTGGAGGACGAGATGACCATGGAGGAGCACCAGAGGAGCGTGACGGAGACTTTTGCTGCCCATATTTCTGTTGCTGCCCAGATTGAGGCTGTTTGACCTTGTTAAGTAACAACGGACACTGAGCCTTCCAATGATTTTTCTGTTTGCAGAATGCACACTCATCAAATGCAACTTTAGGAGATTGTCGAGTCTGAGTACGTGGTGGTCTAGACTGATCAGTTGAAGCAGCAAACACGACAGGAGTAGTAGTTACTTTAGACCCTTGAACCACTTGAGACTTGATACGAGTCTCCTCTGCAATCAGTTCATGAACCACAGAATCAACAGTAGGGAGGGGAGATCGATGAAGGATTGTTCCACGTAGGCCCTCAAAGTCAGAACGTAGTGCCATCAAAAACTGAACCAAGCGTTGCTCTTCCCGTCTAGCAATGTACGACCCAAAACCTTTTAACTCTGCAGATTCAGTAAGTGCCAATTGATCCCACAAATCCGACATGGCTGCATAAAAATCTTGAATACTGAGGTCATGCTGTTGAAGAGCACGGATATCATACTCCAACTGGTACTGTTTAGCAAAATTAGACTGAGTGTACAGTCTTTCCAAATGATCCCAGACCTCCTTTGCTGTGTCATACTTAGCCAATTGCATACCAATTGACTGAGTTACAGAATTGTTGATCCAAGTGATAATCTTGGAGTTATTAGTTTCCCATAAGTCCACCAACAAATCAAAATTTTCAGTTGTATCATCGATAGGTCTTGGTTTTACTCCAGTGATATAACCCCACATATTCTTCCCACGAAGAAAATTCTTCATGACATAACTCCAATAGGCATAGTTCTTACCATCTAATTGAGTACTAATGGACTGGAGAGAATCATCCTTTCCAGTCATTGTAAACACAGCAACACACAAATAATTCAAAAAATAAAAAGATGCAAAACCCTAGGTTGAACAATTCCGAACGAACAACAATGGCAGCAAGCAAAAGAACGAAAGACGAACAATACCAGACAGCAAACGAAGACAGCAACGAATCAATCCAACCAAAAAAAAAACCCAACGAAAACAGCAAACGAATACAGCAGCACCTCAAAAAATAAAATTCGGGGCTCCGCCCCGAACCCCGGACGGGGGCGCGCTGCCCCCCGTACCCCCCAGCGAACTCACCGCGGAGTTCGATCCGAGCAGAAGGTGCCTGCTACAAAATCTTCAACCAACAAATCAAAGGACATGGATCGAACTAGCTTTGATACCATGTTAATAGAACTTTATTGAAAGAAAGAAAGGCTAAGGTTTTCAATATAATCTGAAAAGCATAAAAACTGACTAAACCAAAAGGAGGCTATATATACATAGCCAATAACCTAAAGGTCCATAAACTAAAGGCCCAATAACATATGGGCTAACAGTCAACAGTATTCGACTCCCTGCATTGTCTTCTGCTGGAAAGCATTGTCTCACACCATCCCACACTTCACAACTCTAGATATCATCCAAGACAATTAAGTACCTCTTTCTCTTTAAACTTTTCTGCAGTAGGTCTGCTAGCTCTGCTTCACCTTTCATCTTAACCATGTCATCCATTTTGATCGTCGATTGCAGAAGGCTCAGCAAAATTTCCTTTATGTTGTGCTGCTGAGATACAGTAGCCCAGGCACGAACATCACAACGGCGTAGCATTGATCCATGATTGTAAACTTCTTTTGCTAAGGTTGTTTTACCTATGCCTCCCATCCCAGCAATCGGGATGATTTTGGGTTCACCAGAGTAGCTTCCAGTCAGATCTTCTAACAAGTGTTCCTTTTGGTCATCACGTCCAACCATATTGTTGTTAACATTCAAAATATCGTTTGTTGAACAAGAAAAGTCTTGAACCAATGATCCCTCTGATACTTGTTTGCCTTTATGTTGAATCTTTGTTGACTCTTTCCAGACACAATCAATGTCCTTTGCTAATTGTTGAAGGCTTTTACGGAACTTTCGGCGTGTCCATATATTCGAGATTCCCTTGAAAAATTTTGAGCCAGTGATTCCTATGATGCTTTTATTTTTTTCCATTATAGTTTCTGTTAGTCTCAGTTGAATTGTGTATTCAACAGCACTTGTAACTTCTTTTACCTCTACTTCAAAATCCATCATTTCCCCAGAAACATTGTTTTTCTCAAAGTTCTTGAGAAATACTTCCAGGGAACTAACTTTTTCATGAAGAGCAGAAAAGTCTTCACTGTGATCACAGGTTATAGATTGCATTGGTGAATTGGATGTCAATAGCGATTCTATTGTTCTCATAAGAGAAGCCACACTTGCATGAGTCATATCGACTATATTCACGTATGCCTTTGCGATTATGACCTGAAAGCTGCAAGATGCAAGAGGTCAATGGTATTATAGATAACATGATACCCATTCTTTGTATGGGAACATCTTTGTGAATGAATTGAGGTTAAAGAAATCTCCTAGCTCAAAGTTCAGTCGAAAATTTTCCTACCGATTGACTTTTAGTCGAAGTTCTTACTTGAGTCAAATTCCAACGATCATTAATCCTAGAATATAATGAGTTAGGTGTCCCACTACCTATTAAATTAAAGGTTTTTGAGTCTTCTTTCCAAGAAAAAAGATATGGACATTTTAGTGAGGCATCATCCCAGCTGCGCATTGGGCAGCGCAAGGTGGAGCTCAAGCCAGGAGATCACTAGTTTGCCTCCATGTTGGGCTGTGCAGCGCGGAGCGTACCTCTCCGATGTAAAAGTCCATTTTTTTCTAATTAAATTGGGGGCAAACTTGTCCTTTCACCCCATGTAACTTTCTCAACCCGTTGTATAACTCTAAAGTCATCCTAAACTAGCAGAAATCTTCAAAATCCCTTATTTTCTTCCTCCCAAAAATTCTTAGAAGAAAGAACACATAGAGTTCAAGATTCAAGGCTCAAATTCCATACTTGAAACTATTTATACAAGGTATTTATTTCAAGTTATTCCTATTTTCTAAATGGATTGAGACTAGAGTTGAAGATTGATTTTTCTAAACTTATGTGATCGCTCAACTAATAGTTATTAAATTATAAATATGAGTAATTAAGGCAAACTAACCTTCCAATGGTAGAAATTTAGGAAGAAGCAACTGGCCACTGCAATAATATAAACTATGAGAAAAAAACATAAAAAACATATTATATGAAAAGAAAATATAGTAATAAGTAATCAAGACTAAAATCAATAGAAATATGTCATACCTCTCTGAGTGACTAAAATGGTATTAAATTTTAAAGATAACAAAGTGTTGGCTTCTGATAAATTGGGATGATAACTTCAATTACTGTTGCATGTGGGGAAAGTGCATTTATCTATTTAAATGGAACAACACATCAATTATATTTTTGAGATAGAAAGTTATTAAAAGATGATTATATTGTGTTTCAATTGTTACCATACTATTTTTGTTGTCATGTACTTTTTTTGAATGCTATATTTTGCTTTCTTTATTAGTTGTCATATTTATTTCTATTTTTTCTAACTAATTTGGTTTACTGCATTTAAGCGAGGGTCCTTCGAAATGCTCAACTTTATTACTAAAAACTCATTGTTTTTTCAACTGTCTCCTTTTTGAAGCTAGTATTTCATTTCTAAATGTTCGGGCTAATTACTATAACCGGCCAGCTATTGAATAACATAAAAGACTAATGTATAATATCGATCGCATCAATAATCAATCTGTCAATATAACAATAAGGGTCGATAATGAATTTGTCTATACCTGTCGAATCGATAATAGATCTGTCCATATATCGATCGAATCAATAATCGATCTTTCCACATATTAGTCGAATCGATGATCGATCTTATCTTTATCTATCGGATCGATAATGGATCTGGCCATGTGAATTGGGTTTTTGATTAATTTGTAATTTTTAAAAGATTTTGGTGGGAGAGTTTTTTAAAAATAAATTTTGTCAATTCTTGGGATCTTTTGTTAAATGTTCTTTTCAAGTCTTTCCTTTTAATTAAATAGACTACAAGTTTTCTTTTTCAGGGAAATGACCCATTTTTTAAACAAATCTATTATCTATCCGACCAATATATAGACAGATCGATTATTGATCTGACAAATCAATTTTCGATCTGACAAATCAATTATCGATCCGATGGACAAATCTATTATCAATCCGACATATGAAAAAATAGAAGTAGGTCATTTTGATAATTGAAAACTTGAAGAGGCTTAATAGCCATATTTTCTCTCAATTCTTGATAGTTGGTGACTTGTGGAATGATTTATCACTTTTAATACTTGTAATTAAATTTTAAATCATAAATAAACTAAAATACTCAAAAGTGGATCATTTCTCAAAAAAAAAAAAAGGACTTTTTAAGAAGTAGAATTGAAAAGTCTGTTTAACAAGAATCCCAATCCCTTGTACAAGGATGATATATACAAACATTTCAGTAATACATCTCTCACATTATATTCTTTAGATATAGTAGCTCAGGCACGAACATCAAAGCGGGACTTAATCAAAGGATGGTTAAAAACTTGTTTTGCTGAAGTTGTCTTGCCAATGCCTCCCATCCTAACAATTTGGATGACTTGTTCGAAACTTCCAGATTAGGTAATTTTTTTGAACTCGTATCTCGTGCCATGGACCATGTTGATGCTTGTCTACCTCTATGATCTTGAATCTTTTTCGACTCTTCTTGAACAAGGTCAATGTCCTTCACTATTTGTTGCAAGCTCTCACAAAGTTCCTCATGTGCTTTTCCTCTCTGCGTTTCATCTTCTGCTATCATTGCTTCTCGTAGTCCAAATTCAATTTTGTCTTCCGCAGCATTCGCAAAACCTTTTATCCGCGCTTCCAAATCTGTCATTGCCCCATAACTACTGATTTGTTTCTCGAAGTTCTTGAGAAATGCTTCTATATAACTCACTTTCTTATGAAGAGCTACAATTTCTTGTCACGACCTAACTTTTCAGGTCATGATGGCGCCTACCATAACCCACCAGTAGGCAAGCCAACCTGTAGTCCGGAACGGCTAGTAATGGACTACTTAATAAAATAAGAAAAAGAATGTGGAATATATGAGATAAAGATCAATACGTAGGTGAATCCCAAAACCTGGTGGTATCAGTACAAAAGCTTCTAAACATAATAAGAGTACAAAAGTGATATATCAAGGAGAAATACACTGATTCAACTTACCTTTGAATACAACTTAGAGGCTAGTCTAATACATAGGAGAGAGATAAGTAATACTCCGAACGTCAGGAGCTCATTCTAAGTCTCCGAATCAGGGCTACTCTACACGATGCACACATCAACGGCGATAACTCGTACTATGATCTGTAAGCTGCAGAGGTGTAGTATGAGTACCAAACGAATGGTACTCAGTAGGCAACTTCCAACTGAGCTCCAAAGATAAAGTAGATACATCCAACATATAAACAGAATGGAAACTACAACCAAGAGTCCATAAATCATGTAATAAGTCAATGAGAATAACAAGGGACAACTATCCTATTCATGTCCAAGAGTCTAACATATTAAGACTAAGAAGTATCAAGGTGTACTATCTTGTTCCAGTTACATTCAATATATGACAAAGCTATATCGTATATCCCAGGTCAATATACAGATAAAGAGAGAAATAACGATATATTGTAATATACAAGGCGAAGGAACGACTATACAATATGAACAACGAAAAAGGGATATCCGATAGTACCATGACTTCAAATAGCTATATATATATATATATATATATATATATATATATATATATATATATATATATATATACTAGGTCATCTCAACATAACCTACATCGTCATGTTCTCATTTTAAGACCTCATTAAAATACTATTAAGATTCAATATCAACATACTCAGTATTTCTAATCCATATGGCTAGACATAGAATAATCGTGCATAGTAATGTAATCATAAGATAGAAAAGGTCGAAGACATACCTCAATCCCAATACCGGATCCATGACCAATCTGTCATAAGCTAGCCATAATAATGATCATAACCATGATAATAACAATATCAATAACATTGTAAATAACCGGCTACTCCAGACAACCAAATACCTAGCCGAGCCTATGCGTACCCCCACCGCCCTATACTCGGAAAGTTCAATCAACAAACAATAACACAAGACATATTCTTTACCCAAAATTATGCAACCATCCCATACCGGCTGATAGACATAGGTGCATACTAGTGATATGCGATGCGCATGTAGGAATGAGTGCAAAATATACCATCAATATTACAATGCATCATAACTGTCCTCATCAGGACCATCATCATCGTAATCAACCTCCGGACTCACCGGGTATCAATATCATCTCAATAGTATCCTCCGGACTCGAACCGGGTATCAATAGCCTTGCCGGGTATCAATATCATCTCAATAGTATCCTCTAGACTCGAACCGGGTATCAATATCATCATAATATCCTTCCGCCTTGCCGGGTATCAATATCATCTCAATAGTATCCTCCGGACTCGAACCGGGTATCAATATCATCATAATATCCTCCGACCTTAACGTGTATCAATATCATCTTAATAGTATCCTCCGGACTCGAACAGGGTATCAATATCATCATAATATCCTCCGTCCTTGACGGGTATCAATATCATCTCAATAGTATCCTCCGAACTCGAACCGGGTATCAATATCATCATAATATCCTCCGGCCTTGCCAGGTATCAATATCATCTCAATAGTATCCTCCGGACTTGAACCGGGTATCAATATCATCATAATATCCTCCGGCCTTGTCTGGTATCAATGTATCATCATAACTCTCGACACATAAATATAGGCATATAATAGATGCACAGACGCAAGCCGATATACTCATAACCGTAAAGATATCTATCTTATCAATACATCCCAATTACTCGTTTTTAGCTAACCAACATTTATTATTATTAAACCGCTAGTTCTCTAGTCATCACATAACCTCTAGTTATTAGCCTAAACATTATTCTTCACATAATCCTTATTCACGGGATAACAACTAACCACTATTCATTTAATAGTCAACATCTAACATCTAGTCTAGGTTCATCATTAGACCAAAACCTTCATTTATCCACCATTCATTATTATCAAATATTCATCCTATTTTTGTTAATCGTTGCTAGACAACACATTACTACTTGTCGCCTAACCATCTTTTATTAAATGACATCATTCATTAACTGACCATTATTAGCTATCATGTTCCAACTAAGCAAGATTCATTAACTAATACATTAGCTTTCTAGCCATCAAATGCAATAGCTAGCTAATAGACAACTTGTTACCACATAGCTTAACCATCTAACAAGAAGAAAAACCATAAGATAATATTTCGTCTATAATCACATTTTTATAATGATAAATAATCATGAACGTACCAAACCTATGCATGCCATCGCCAGTATTCAATCAATGGAATAATAGGCATTATACCGCATCTTCCTCCGTCCCATACCGGAGAGATGTGTATACAAACATATACATATTCATATTCATAAATCGCAATAACATCATTCACAATGATAAACACTTCTTGGATATTTAATCAGTACCATAACACGGCCCTTGGCCCATTAATTTATCCAGAATAAGCACAACATCATAATCATGGCCTTAGGCCCATATATCAATAATCATATTTATAAACCTTAGCATATCTATAATCATCACACATATAGGAGGCATCTCACATCTAGGAGACATAATATCAACAAGCATATCGCCTCTATTTGACATCTCATATCTATAGGTTTTGCATCATGACCAAGAGGAAAATCGTCTCTATAAGCTCAATAATCATAACAAAGAGGAAAATCATCTCTAGGAGCCAAATATCGTAACTAAGAGGAAAATGCATCTCTATAGGCAAAATATCATAATTAAGAGAAAAATGCATCTCTATGGGCCAAATATCATAATTCAGAGGAAAATGCATCTCTATGGGCGAAATATCATAATTAAGAGAAAAATGCATCTCTATGGGCAAAATATCATAATTAAGAGGAAAATGCATCTCTATGGGCCAAATATCATAATAAAGAGGAAAATGCATCTCTATGGGTCACTAATCATAATCCGACAAAAATTATCACAATTTATCAATTCACCAAGTAATTCTCATAAATAAGGCTCATTAGTCTCAACTAGGTCTACTATCCGCAACTAAGCCCACAAGGGCTAACACAAATCTTGGCCTAAGTGGGCTGGATGATGCCACTTCTAATCCATAATTTCCATAATTAGGCATACTATGCTCCAAATTAGGCTAAGGTATCTAGTTCATCCTCTAGATGTCAAGAAAGTCATATTAATGCCTAAGATAGTAACTTCGACTAGAAACAAGGGTACTCAAGTCAACTCTACCAAACTTACGGTTCCAAAACTATCACACTAGCCCAATAAGGTTAAATATACAAATCATGTTTCAAATTCTAAAACCATATTCCAAGCATAGCATTATATCATATCCATGCTACAAATTTACCCAAACTAGGGAGAAGGCAATAGGATTCTACAAGGTTATTAAGTAATTCAACCTACGGGTCCAAAACCTGATCTGATCTCCAAACTTATATGTATATTCAATACTAAGTCATTCTATCCAATATCAATATTAAATTTACATTCACACGCAATATATATCATACATCATCCATGAAGAAGAGTAGACAGAAGCCTACCTCAAGGCTAAACCGCAAAATCACGCTTCAAGCACCACATGCTCCTCTTCACTTCACAATCCCCAAAGTTTCATCATACTATCAAAAATATAATCTACTCATCAATATGAGTCTAACGATACCTATATTACACTATTGTGCTTCGGGTCCAAAAATGACACCAAAAAGCCTAAGTGGGTCCCACATACGGAAATCGCATTTTCGAGGTCAACCCAATGCTCATCTATCACGAAGGAAGCATAACCCTCAATTGATGGGTGAAAACAAATGAAATTTTGGGCTAAATCAAGCCCTGGGCTAAATTGAGATTTTGGGTCAAGAACAATGAAATTCACCAATAAAGTGATGAAATCTTACCTTAATCCGGAAGATAATCATGATAAAAGATGTTTACCAAGCTCCCTAGACACCCACAAGACTAAATTTCAATTTAGCATACCCATTTAGCGCTTTAGGCTCTCAAATGTGAAAGAAAAATCCTCAAATTCGCGACCTTGGGTCTATTTATAGACCCTTCGGTGAACAGACGCGGTACCCTGTGACAGCAAAGTCAAAAACTTGTTTTTGACCCTCGGAACTCTTCCGGGACCCAGAATATATGATACAATAGTGAAATTTGAGTGTAAACCACAATTCAAATCCATTGGAATCATAAAAACTTACATACAAGGTCATTTCGGAAAAAAGTGCGGCCCACATATATAGTTTCGATTTTATGACTTTCCGACTAATAGGTTGAAATAAGCTCATGCATTGGGACCCGAACCAAAGGTCTAACTAGAATAAAATGGATATATCGGATATGCTGGCGCAGTTGAAATTTTCATCCGAGATCGTTTCGCTGAAGTTTTTGATCGGTGGCCATTTGGAACCAACGAAGAATTCTTAACAGGGAATTAACTCTAAAAAAAAACGAACTGCTCGGTAACCGAATCCTTAGTCCCAGCAAGTCATAAATGACTTGGGGAAGCTATGGAGAAGCTCAAATGGTGAAGATAAGCGTAAATATGGAAAATGACTTACATTTCTTCTCTATGATAAAAAGCAATGGATAACATTGGCGAATCAGACGTCAACAGCAGTTCCATTATTCTTATTAGAGATACAATACTCGCGTAGGCCATCTATTCTCCCTCTTCCAAAATGCAATAACGACTTGAAAGCTGCAAGTTGCAGGAGCCCGATAGTGTTAAAATAACACGATTCACAAAGTTCCAAAAACAGTGAGGTAAGAAATTAAGAAATCAGGCAACTTCAGTCTGCACTCTTCACTATCGTATCTGTTACAGACTTTATGTCTACTTCATATTCATGTCAGTACCACCTAATTCACTACACTTTATTTGACACTTCAGAAATATGAAGAATCAACTTCATTGGTCCAAAAAAACGTTGCACCGATAGTGGAAGAGGAGCTGTATGATGTTTATAGGTTTCTATTAGCTAGTTGCGAGGTCCAATACGACAAGGACTTGGTTGAACGATAGCTGGCCAAAAAAAGAGGTACAGAAGTGGACAAAGTTTCAGAGAACTCCCGGTGTTCTATGAGTTGATAGATCGCATAAGCTGGATTTTTTGTACCTATTCATACGCTTTGACAGCCCTGGTGTCCAGGTTAGATTGCACACACCTCGACTAGTTCCACTAAGTACCTGCAACCTCCCACCAACACAAGTACCGGATAACTTTTCCCCCAAAGGCTTTGACATATAGGAAGAAATCGCCTTGTCCTTTTTTGCCTTACAATGGGATTTAAAACTAGACCTCATGGTTCTCGACTCACTTCATAGACCACTGGGCCACACCCTTGAGTGGTTGCCAATGTTACTGCATATTTTTACAGGATCCAAGCAACATAGGTCATAAAAGAAGTGAACGATAAATACCAACCGGTACTACGATAAATACTTTCAAGGATAAAAATATACTAAAGACACATGAATATGAGTTTCAAGCAACAAATTGATGAAGCATAAAAGAAAATTGCATTACCTTTAATGGAGATTGAAAAGTGAAATTGTGTCTGCTATCAAGTTGCACAAAATAAGTTGTATATATGCAAAAAAGAGTTCGAGGTTAAAGAAATGGGATGACAACTCCAATAAATTGACCTTGAGATTTGTGTCTATCAAGGAAAATATAATATTATATCACATCTATTTAGCCTCACCCCTTTTAATTATTTTTCATGTATATATACTTCGATTAGTTTATGTGTTTATAACGTACTCATATTTTGAACCCCCTAAGTATAATCCTAGGTGTGTCACTGCATTTCCGTTATTCTAAGAAATAATTTTACCAATTAAAGTAAGTGTGCAATCATGTTAACCATTGTGATCTATAATTGAGGGTCATATACTATGTGTAATAATTAAGCTTTTCTACTATCCCATGGATATCTATGTACATGCAAATTAGTATTGCCCAAATGAGTAATATTACTAACAATTCTATTAATGCAAAAATATGTTACAATACAAATCCAGCCATATTATTACAATTTAGAGAAATAACAGGTAAAGTTGTTGTTGCGTGACCCGGAGTTCACTAGCTCAAGACGTGGAAACAGCCTCTTCCAAGAATGCAGGGTAGGACCACGTCCAATAGATCCTTTGGTCTGAGCCTTCCTCGAATCCTCGAACACAGAGGAAGCTTTAGTGCACGGGGCTTCCCTGAAAATGAAAGATAAACAAATCTAGCTACATATTATTTACTCATGTCCTTCTGAATCAAAATCACTCCCCCCCTTGAAAGAAACATAAAGGATCAGTAGAAGTTCGACGAGTCACATTAGTCGGATGCAGATTTAGAGCATGTTCAACCAAACTTACATCTTTCAACTAATAAAGGATAAAATCAACTCCTATTTTTTAAATTTCAAATTTCGTAGTTCCTTCTCTTTAGGACTCTTGTATGTAGATAAGTATTATCCTTTTCTTAGTTTATCTCTTTGTTGTATTGTATTTATATATAATAAGTCTACAATCAATGAGAAGTATCGTTCCTTTCATTCCATTAACAGTCTTATACTTCATATGGTATCCAGAGCCAATTAACTCTCATGAGTATAATTCTTTTGATCCCTCCCACTCTTCCCATCAAAATGGCCACAAACATAACTGTAACAAATTCAGATGCCAACACCACAATTGTCCAGTTCAATTCTGTCACCCAGTTACCAATCAAACTAACTGGAAGCCACAATTTTTCCCTATGGAAAGCACAAGTGTCCATGCTTATGTGTGGTCACAACATTTATATCCATCTCGACGGTTCTTGCCCTGCCCCTACTCGAGCAGTCGCTCAAAATAATCAGGAAGTCGAAAATCCTGAATTTGTTTCATGGTATTGCCAAGATCAGCTTATTCAAAACGCCATCATGGCCTCAGTTAATCCTACACTTGCTGCTACAGTTGCCGCTGAATCCACCACCAAGGCTTCTTGGGATGCTTTGCACACTGCCTATGCCAACAACTCGCAAACAAGAATCTTTAGTTTGTGTGATCGTCTTGCTCGTCTCTCGAAAGAAGCCCTTCCCGTCGCTGATTATCTACACCAAGTTCGATCTCTCTGTGATGAACTTGCTACTGCTAGAGCTCCTGTGTCTGATGAGGAACTGATTGTAAAAATCCTCACTGGACTTGGACCAGAATTTCGTGAAATATCTGCTGCGATCCGTGCAAGAGACTCTACTATCTCTATTCCCGAACTTTATGAAAAGTTGCTTGATCATGAACTTTTTATAAAACATGAAGAAGCAAAGAAGCCATTATCATCACCAATTACTGCTTCTATTACACAGAAAACAAACACGTATCTTCGCCAAGGAAACAACTCAAACATGCATCATCGCCAAGGAAACAACAACTCCAACAGGCGTCCCAGTGCAAATTTCCCCAACACCAACCAGCCATGGCATAGTGGAAAAAATAACCAACAACAACGATATGACAACACTCTGAAGTGCCAGTTGTGTGACCGTCCTGGTCATTCAGCGGAAGTCTGCAGATCCCAATCACACAATCACCTACAAGCCCGAGCAAACTATGCTGCTCGACTTTCAACTCAAGAGGCTCCTTGGATTGTTGATATTGGCGCCACTCATCATATGGCCGCAGATGTTCAAAACTTCATTGATGTGCAAAAATACCATGGTCCAGAGGAAATAGCAATGGGAGCTAGTAGCAGCATTCCAATATCTCATACCGGTAACACCAACATAAGTGCATCAAATAAGCAATTTAAGCATCTCAATACCTTATTCTCTCATGATATAAAAAATAACCTTATTTTTGTTTCTAAATTTTGTTGTGATAACCACATCTCCATTGAATTTTTTCCTTTTTCTTATCTTTTGAAGGATCTGAGTACGGGGGCGCCTCTATTTCGCGGGCAGAATAGAGATGGGTTGTATGAAGAATGTGTGTGTCTTCTTGTTATTTATACGTCTCACCTCTTCTACATTTAATCTGTTCTTTTCGAAGATGGTATTTACAAGTTTTGTTTCTTCATTTTTTTAAATTTTTTTTTGAAAGTTAATATTACTATTTTCTATATATTTTGAGTCTCTTAGTGGATAGGTACAAATTTTGATTGTGATGGTAAGCTAAAGTTATTTGTTGGAGATTTTCGATTATTTTAAGTCATAATTTGAAGGGTATCTGAGGACACTCGAGGGTGTGGCTAGTAATCAATAAAATAGGAGGAGAAATATGATGAGGTTCAAATCCCAATAGTGGCAAAAAAACACTAGGCAGGTTTGCTTCATTTTTCTAAGCCTTGCTAGGTAGAGTTACCCGATAAGTGTGCTGGTGAGAGATAGCCAAGCCATCATAGTTTTTTTCTTTTTCTTTTGGAAGGTTATCCAAAGAAAATCATGTGGAGAACACATTATGTGATAAAGGACCACTTCTTGATTCCACTATAGATCAAAGGCTTGTTAATAGCTTGTGTTAGAATTTGTGATCCAAATTTTGTTGATTCGGCCGTGAAAAGTTCGCGGTGCGACCCATGTTTGTGATTTTTTGTGGGTTCTTTTTTGTACTCACGTATTATATAAAGTGCGTTTAGTGGATTGTTTTTGGTGGTCACATACGTCATTGAGACTTTCATTTCCTTCTTGTACTCCTCTCCATTATAGTGAAATTCTCTTCCTCTGCCCCCCGTGATTTTTTTCCGTCAGGGGTTTCCACGTAAATTTGTGCGTTATCTTGTTTTTCCTTTTGCTTTATCATATTGCTTATTGTTGTCCGTTCTATAATAGCTTGCTTGGCGGAACTTCCAAAATCTGCTTATTTTGTCAAGTACTTTTCATCGTTAGTACTTTTTGGAAAACATACTTTTGGAGAGTAGCAATTTGTGCTTCGCTAATCAATTTGAAAAATACTTTTGTCAACAATTTTTTTTTTTTTTGGTTAATTTTTCCATCTAACTCTAATGAAAAAGAATGCCTTTGATTAAAATCAAAAGATTACAAACAAAGTAGGATTTTTAATTATCTCACAAAAACTTTAGGAGGTATAAGACCTCTTCTATACATAACCCGTAGGAGACATGAAAAGTATAAAAGCTATACATGTCTCTTCCCATAGAGAAAGAGTTCTTTTCAGTAATCATTCTAAGGGATGGAACGCCCATCCTGTTCATATTAACCTCTTGTATGGCTTCTCTCGGCAAATTGTGATGGCGAGTGATCCATATAATATAATCATACTACAGTCCGTAATCTTCTAGGCTGTCAGCTTGTAACGCCCCGCATTTCGGGCTACAATATAGACCATGATTCCGATGCGTTGATAATCCCGAAGCCATAAATCCTATGCCAATATGGCATGTTAAATATTTGCGTAGTATGTGAATCCATTCAAGCTTGAATTTATACTATAGAGGTCCTTCAACTCGAGGACGAGTTGAAACTATTTCGATCGATTAAGTTTTAGTGCACGTTGTAATTTGTTCAGCTTCCATCGACCATAACTCTCTGTATATGTCGAATTAGAGAGCCTACTATGTGTCAAATGATAGGTCTACGAGTTAGCTTTCCAACGATACCAATTTTGCTAAAATCTGACACTCGAGCAAGAAGTTATGGCTTTTCAAAGTAGTATGCATCGCCTAACCAATCGCACATGGCCACTGGAAAGCATATGCGGCGCCTATGTAAACATAGGTCATAGCATAGGCGGTGCCTATGTAAACATAGGCGATAGCATAGGAGGCTCCTATGTAAACATAGGCGATAGTATATGCGGTGCCTATGTAAATATAGGCGATATCATATGCGGCGCCTATGTAATGGTTTCTAGTGACTTAAACACTCCGTTTTTGGGGCAAAATGGTCCTTTTCCCACCCTTATTCAGCCATAAACACGAAATTCAGTCCTCAATTCTCCAAAATACATCCACATTCATCTAAAAATTCTCAAGAACACTCCCAAGGCTTTCAAACTAAAAACCCAAATAAATCAAGATTCAACCGTGGGTTTTCAAAATTGATTAGAGATTTAGAATCCCCAATTCACAGGCTTCAAGAAGCACCCATTATTTTTCGAAATAGAGGTACGCAGGGGTTTTTCCTAAATTCTCATGGGCATAGAAAAATCATGTTTTAGAATGGGGTTTTTGAAACTATGTATATATTCACGTATTAGATGTTTTAACATCATTATTTTGGTCTTTTGACCTTTCCCAAAGTGATTTGAGAATATCTATGTATGAAAACATGTATTTAAGAATGAATTTTTGTTGAGACCATGACTTTTGGTGAATTCCCTCTTATTATGAATTTTCAGATTTTTCATAGCATATGAATTGTTTTGCAATGCTTTCTTGATAAGCACTATGGTTGAACTCTTGTTATGATTTAAAGGTGGTTTTAAATCACTAAAGAGGGAATTTAGCATGAATGTTTAATGTTCATAATGCATGTAATAAAAGAGTGCATGATTTGCTAAAGGCACTAGATCACCATATGTTTGATGAAGTTTTTGCATGATTTTGACTTGAGTTTCGGAACACAAAATCTTCTATATCAGTTGGATGTTTTTGGGTGGTCTAAGCTTTGCTTTAAATAAAAGATTTATCTTAATGTATTATGGCTCAGAAATCATGACTTGCAAGTCTTGGTATGGCGATACCAAACTCAAAATGCCATAACAGACACAGACGAATACAGAAATCAGACTTTATTAGATTTGCATGTTTTAGAACTTCAGAATGATGCATGTTCAGAAAAGGCTAAAATAGGGCATAAAGAAAGCTTAGATGGTTCCCCGAAGAAGGCGTGAGTTCATACAACTCTTTTCCCAAAACCGTGGTTTTCCAACCCAGGTATATTATTATACGCTGACTTAAGTGTCGTGTGGCGTATCAGATTCAGGAACTACAACTCTTGCGGCACACTCGGGTTGGAGGCTTCACCGCCGAGTCAATGGCGGATTCCATATCGCTCGTGGAATATCAGAATTGTAAGGGATATCACCTAACTCAGAAGTAATACAAAGATCAGAGTTTGAGATTTACAGATAGGTTACATCTTTTCAGAAGATGCCCATGTGTTTTCAGAAACTGTTTTATGCATAATGTTTAATGAAAATTTTCTCTCAACTCAGTCTAGGGGTCCAGATGAATAGTAGATACTTTCAAATCGCAGATCAGATTGTGTAGTGGTGAGCCTTCTATATTCCAGAAGGCCTGTTTACTTTCAGATATTTATCATTAGTCATGTTTTGGTCTACTGGAGGCCTTGTCCTAGATTTCAGACTGTTGCTATTAGTCATGTAGTAGAGATTATTTCAGATATTGATAGATGTTGTGGAACTTTATTTCCCATTATTAATTTTATTAGACTTATGACCATGTTTCCATAATATTGTGTATCTTCCGCATTTCTTTTATCATATGAATTATGTGCATGATTACCAGATAGACAGGGGTGTTTCGGGCCTTCATGGTTCGGGATGCTCGTCACGGCCAGGGCCCCGGTTCGGGTCTTGACAAAGCTACTTTATTCCCTTCTCTATAGCAATGTTGTATGCCCCAATTATCCAGTTGAAGTAACATATCCTTTATGCTGGTAATCTTGTTCCACAGGTTCCATGGTATATCAATATTATTACTAATCCAATCCATCAAGAGCTTGGAATTAAAATCAAATTGTTAATCTATAATTTCCCTTCTCATTACAGGTTATTCTGATCAGCTAAAGATCTTAATTATCATCATGTTCTACAGCATCAACATGATCAGCATTGGAATCTTTGTTATCATCATTTCCGCAGCATCAGCATCTGAATCTTCATTATCGTCATCTTCATCAACATTACGATCTGATTGGAGGAGCATCACTGTATGATGTGACTTATGGAAATGAGAAACAAGTGTAAACTATCCCTATCGTTTACTATATCTTAACCTATGTGCCAAGTAAATAATGGACAACTATTGATGGATGGAATGAGTTAACAATTAGAGCAAATGTCCTCACATTTAGCAAGCTTAAACTAAAGTACCAAAACTGCTCAAAAATATATTTAAAGGACCATTTTAGTTAGTAACATTATTTATTAAATGAACTGAAATGTGCATTTCTATGGTGATTCTTTTGTTTTAGTTTTAAAAGCAATTACTGAAATTTCATTTAGGAATATAGCTAGAAAGATTGAAGTTCAAGATATCACCATAGTTTTACTGTTTAAACTTTAAATTTTATTGTTACAATACTATGTTTTAGCATTATCCTCTGACTTCCAAGGAGATGTAATTTCTCTATATTTTAAAAAAGGGAGCATTTATATCTCGACTGCTTTGAACTGTTCTTCTTTTGTCAAGGATCTATCGAAAACATGCTTTCTATCTTCGAGATCCCACTATGCGTATAAAGAACTAAATTGTTTCAAAGTGTACCTTTTTTCCAGAGATAATGGACCATATATGTTCAACATTAAATTGTAGGGACCAAAGTGAACCTACTATGTAAAGTTAAGGGACCGTTTGGGCTGATAAATTCTGCAGATATCATTTCAGCCACTCAAATTTTCTCTTGGTTCGGTACTCTAGCTTTTGTTCTTTACACATTTGTTTATTGATACTCATAATACTGTCATTTCTTCTATCCTTTTCTCAAATTTTCAGCCTTGTTTATTGGTTTGGTACTCTATCTTGGTTTAGTGATTTTGAAGTTGTATGATCTGGCATTGAAAGGTTAGTTTCCCTTAATTACTCTCTCATTTAATTTAAGTTTTAGAGCAAAAGAACACTTGTAGTTGCTGACCAATGTATCATTTAACTCTTTGTACTATATATATAGTTATGTTGCTTGAACTCCTCAAAAAGAACGTTGATTATGTATTGGATCCTTTAAAAGTTAAGCATTTTTTAAGGATCTGACACGGGTGTGGCAACTCTTTAAAAGAGTCCTAGCAACGTAGAAAACACTACCTAAGTAAGCAAAGCGGAGTTTTGAAGCACAATCTTTTTTGCGTACTGGTAGTTAAATCATTTGTATGCGTTAAATGAGCTAAAGCTACTGAGTTTGGAACTAAATTCACTGTTACCCTGTGCTTGCTACGATTAAGGCAAATACATTAACTGATCTGATTTAGTTTATGCGTGTCGTTTCAGCAAATTTGTGTATCTCGTTATTTGTAATACCATTGACATCTTGCAACCTGCAGCTTTCAGGCCATAACCGCAAAGAAAAGAAACGAGAATACAGTAGATATGGCTCATGCAAGTGTGGCTTCTCTTATGAGAACAATAGAATCACTCTTGACATCCAATTCGCCGATGCGATCTCTAATCTGTGATCACAGAGAAGAACTTCGCGCTCTTTGTCAAAAAGTTAGTTCCCTGGAAGTATTTGTCAAGAACTTTGAGAAAAACAATGTTTCTGGGGAAATAACAGATTTTGAAGTACAGGTAAAAGAAGTTGCAAATATTGTTGAACAAATAATTCAACTAAGCGTAACTGAAGTTGTATTGGCAAATGATAAAAATCTGTGAGAAAAGGCACATGAGAGGCTTTCTGATAGACTGCAACAAGTAGCAGAGGACATTGATCGTATCTGGAAAGAGTCGACAAATATCCAAGATAAGGGCAAACATGCATCAAAGGAATCAACGGTTCATGAGTTTCCAAGCTCATCAAGCAATATTCTGAATGTTTAGAATAGTATGGTTGGACGTGATGATCAAAGGAAACGGTTGGTAGAAGATCTTACTAGAAGCTACTCTGGTGAACCCAAAGTCATCCCGATTGTCGGGATGGGAGGCATAGGTAAAACAACCTTAGCGAACGAAGTTTACAATGATGCATGCATTCGTTCTCATTTTGATGTTTGTGCCTGGGCTACTAGTTCGCAACAACACAATGTAAAGGAAATCTTGTTGAGCCTTCTGCATTCTACTAAGAGTGACACATTTGACATGAACGATGAAGCAGAGCTTGCAAACATGCTACAAAAGAGTTTAAAGGGTAAGAGATATTTAATTGTATTGGATGACATGTGGAAAAGTGAAGCATGGGATGCCGTGAGACTATGTTTTCCAAGTGAAAACAAGGGGAGTGGAATATTATTGACGACCCGTAACATTGAAGTAGCTCGCGATGCTGGTACAGAGAATCTTTCTTTGCAGATGGATTTAATGGGTCCGGATGAGAGTTGGCACCTTTTTAAAAGTGTTGCATTTGCAAATGAAGCATTACCATCTGAGTTCGAGACTATTGGGAAGCAAATTGCAGAGAAATGTCACGGGTTACCACTAACTATTGCCGTGGGCTTCTCAAATCTAAAAGGGCAATAGAAGACTGGGAAAATGTTGCAAATATACCTCCAGAAGTTTGCAGGTTATGGAATCTGCATACATTCATTGTTCAAGGGCCTATGCTATGGAAAATAACTTTTCCTGAGGAAATTTTGGGACTAATGCAATTAAGGCATCTCAAACTGCCCGAATTTTATCTGCCAAATCCCCCAAGCGTATCTGCTGACAAAGGGAGTCACATGGGTTTTTCAAACATACAAACTATTTATTCCATGTCTCCATGTTGTTGCACGAAGGAGTTTATTATGAGGATTCAGAATGACAAAGAATTAGACTCAGTGCATATCAGATTGACTCTTCTGATGGGCTTCTCAACAATCTTGTCCATCTGCAGCAACTTGAAGCATTAAGTCTTACATATCGTTTTGGAGGATTTTGGCCAGCAAGTGCAAAAGCTTCTCCATCAACGCTCAAGAAGCTGAAGTTAAAAAGTACTTGTCTAAGTTGGTCGTACTTGGACATCATAGCTGCCTTGAGGTGCTCAAGCTGATGTCTGGTGCTTGTGATGGAGAAGAATGGCGTCCAACGGTTATGGGATTTTATCGATTGAAGCTTTTGTTAATTGAACATAATGATCTCCTGTACTGGAAAGCCACAGATGACAATTTTTCTGTCCTTGAGCATCTTGGGCTTAGATGTTGCTATTATTTAGATAAGATACCCATTGAGTTTGCAGAAATCCACTCACTACAACTGATTGAGTTAAATTGGTGTCTTCCCGGACTTGGGGAATCTGCTGCACAAATTCAAAAAGAACAAGAAGACATCGGAAACAACCCCGTGGATGTTCGTATCTCTAATCCATGTAAGTGTATAGTATTTATCAAGGTCACACCCTATTTCTCATTTCCACAAGTCAAGTTATACACAAAAGTTATTTAGCTTTGCCCCATATTCTTTCACAAAAGTAACTTTGACAAAATTTGGTTAAAATCCTACTTAAAATATAAGAGAAATTAACAAGAATATCCTTTATATTTGAGGGTAGTTCAAAATGGCCCCATAAATATATTTTTGAGCAATTTTGGTACTAAATGTGAGCACATTTGTTCTAATTGTTACTCATAGGAGTGGCAAATGGGTTGTTTGCGCAGCTAAAGTCCAACCTTGTCATTAAATTACAATAAAAACAAAATGAAAAATGAAGAGTAGATGTTTGCTCTCTCTGTTGCCATTGCACACGAATTTTAAGGTATCGATTGTATAAATTCTAGTAAAATTAGGTTTACTTGGAATCAACTTTTTTATGAAATAATTAAAATATCAAGAAGCGAATACCATGTATAAATTTTTAAATATTGTTAGCTGGCCACCATTTTCAACTTTCAATAAATCTTTCAGCTTTGTTCCCGGCTCCTTCAAAGTATCTCCCATCCAAAAAAAAATTAAATTTTTTTATTTCATTATAAGTAACTTTATTTTGTTTTGTTGTTTTATTCTAGTAACTCTATTTACTAAAGATATTGTATTTTAGGTCGCATATTTAATGTGTTCATAATTATATTCATAGACACTATTGCAAAAATAAATATGAAATAATATTTATTTACTTAAATGAACTAATGTATGAACAAAATATTTATTCATATTCATTGCTTGTGTAAATAAAACATACTGCTGAATAGTTAATAATCAGTTACCAAGTTGTAGTCACAAAAAGTTCTTTTCTTTTACAATAACCAAAATAACTAGTGATATTAGCAAAAAACCAAAATTAGTACATGATAATAAATTTTCTACAACACGCTCCAACATCACAGGGTCCTATTATCCGCCTGAACTAAATGTTAACATATTTTTGACATCCTTGTTAGCTGATAAGTGCAATATTATATATCAGATTGCATAAACTTTCTGAAACTGAATGCAGAATTCTCAGTTAAAACTTTTCTTAGTCAAAGAGAAAGAACTCAAGTCGATTACATCTCACATATCCCCGTATGATTTGCTCAAGATGCTTTATTGACGATCCATAATATAGAGTCAGCAGATTCAAAATATTTGTCACACTTTTAAATGATTATCATATACTTGTGTCTGTCAGTGTGTGTATGTGTGTTCTCACATGAAGTTGAGTTGAAAGATGTGAGTTTGGTTGAACACGCTCTAAATCTGCATCTGAATAATGTGACTTGCCGAACTTCTACTGACCCTTTATTGTTTCTTTTCAGTCGAGGAGAGTGATTATGATTTAGAAGAATATTTTTGAGGAGTTCAAGGATTGAACTCTTGGGATTTCATTTCGGTTCCTCTGTCGCAAATTACCACTAAATTATCGGTTTCAAGCAACGTGTGGCTTCCGAGGAGATGTGATCCCTTATGCATTGTAATATATATTTGCGTTGATACAATCTTTAGTAACATTACTCAGTTGGGCATTACTGAAGTTCTGAGTTCATGAGCCCACAATGGTTAACACGATCGCACACTCATTTTAGTTGGTAGCATTATTTATTAGATGAATGGAAATGTGCATTTATATGGGGATTCTCATGTGTTACTTTTTACTGTTGATGTTCCGTTAGCGGCAAAGCTAGCAGATATGATACCAAAAGTTTTAAATGATAAGAGGTACTTCATTGCTGAAGATATAAAGTAATTTGCAATAGATGATCCTGATGAACAACGTTTACATGCCTTCTGTTTTTTCGGAATTTTTCAAATATGACAGTGAGATTTCAGTGAAGAAATTTGTGAGATTATGGATAGATCGGGACACTGCACTCGTTCTGTTCTCTTTTTCTCCATACAAGTTCATTTTCTTTTGTCATAAACTTCAAATGCAAGCATTTATATAAGTTGTATCCACGCACCCATTTTTTTAGTTACTATTCAGCATGCTTTGTTATTATTTCACATTTGTTTTTTCCTCGTCTATCAGAACCTTTCTACCTCTGGGGTAGGGGTAAAGTTCGCATACACTCTACCCTCCCCGGTCATAGTCATACAGTTTAGTTTTTCTTGATAAAGAAAAATAAACAACTAAACCTCTTTGCTAAAATTCCAGCAAGATGTGTGTTCCCTAGAAGCAAAAATACTGAATTTACCCCCATGGACTATTATCAAGAAGCTGTACAGGCACATATCAAGTACCTCTTTGCTAAAATTCTAGCAAGATGTGTGAGACTATGTTTTCCAAGTGAAAAAGAGGGGAGTGGAATATTATTGACGACCCGTAACACTGAAGTAGCTCGCGATGCTGGTACAGAGAATCTTTCTTTGCAGATGGATTTAATGGGTTCGGATGAGAGTTAGAACCTTTTTAAAAGTATAGCATTTGCAAATGAAGCATTACCATCTGAGTTCGAGACTATTGGGAAGCAAATTGCACAGAAATGTCATGGGTTACCACTAACTATTGTTGTGGTTGCTGGGCTTCTCAAATCTAAAAGGGCAAGAGAATACTGGGAAAATGTTGCTAAAGATGTCAAGTCATTTTTCACAAATGATCCTGACAAACAATGTTCACGTGTGCTTGGGTTGAGTTACAATCACTTGACTAGCGATCTAAAAGCATGTCTTCTGCATTTCGGAATTTTTCGAGAAGATAGTGAGATTCCAGTGAAGAATTTGATGAGATCGTGGATGGCTGAGGGGTTCCTAAAGTTGGAAAATGATTTGGAAGGAGAGGCTGACAAGTGTTTGCAAGAGCTTGTCGATAGATGTCTAGTCCTCATTTGCAAGAAAAGTCTAGATGGAACAAAAATTAGATCATGTAAGGTTCATGATCTAATATATGAACTGTGCATGAGAGAAATTCAAAGGGAGAACATTTTTATCATGAACGACATTGCGCTTGGCGTAGCAGAATGTGGAAATCTCAGTATGCAAAAAATGCAACCCTTTAAACGCGTGACTGGTGATAAAATTGAATGTCGTCTCTATGGTCTTTATAGGGCTCTTCTTACCCCTATACATCGTCAGTTGAGAGGTCATGACAACAACGATCTTTTGGAACGAACCCATTCTATTTTCTCTTTTCATCTTAAGTATTCATATTTTATTGTCAAGTCGGAGCTTATTCATTTCAAATTACTCAGAGTCTTGGAGTTGAGAAACATAGATATGGATCATTTCCCTGTACAGATTCTAAGCCTCATCTGGTTGAGGTACCTATCATTGCAATGCTCTCGGAATTTAAATATACAAACTATTTCTTACTTGTATCCACGTTGTTGCACGAATGAGGTTATTCTGGGGATTCAGAATGTCAAAGAAATAGGAATCTTTGGAAATGAGATTCGCTCTAATGGGCTTCTCAACAGTCTTGTCCATCTGCAGCAACTTGAAACATTGAGTCTTATCTATTGTTCTAGTTGATTTTTTCCAGCAAGTGCAAAAGCTTTTCCAGCAACGCTCAAGAAGCTGAAGTTGAAAAGAAATTTTCTACGTTGGTCGTACATGGACATCATAGCTGAATTGCCTAACCTTGAGGTGCTGAAGGTGATGTTTCATGCTTATCGTGGAGAAGAATGGCATCCAAATGTTACGGGATTTACTCGATTGAAGGTTTTGTTATTTGAAGATGTTTTCTCATGCACTGGAAAGCCACAGATGATAATTTTCCTGTTCTTGAGCACCTTGTGCTCAAAAAATGCACATATTTGAAAGATATACCCATTGAGTTTGCAGAAATCCACACATTACAACTGATTGAGCTAACAAGTTGTCTTCCCGAACTTGGGGAATCTGCTGCACGAATTCAACATGTAACGCCCCGTAAAAGTCATGCATGTATTAGACTGTAATTTCTGAGCTTTAGACTTAAGTTTTAAATTCTTCTAAGTGTTGAAATGACTTAGGCTCATTCTTAGCTAGCAACCTTCGGGATACAACTTCTCGACCTTCCCGACCTTCATTTTTGTATTTTTTTGTTGCGTTACGATGGGGCAAGGTTGTAGTACGTCTCGGAGAAAATTCAGAATTTTTGGACGAGCCTAAGGCCTCATTTGGATTTCGATCTAGTGGTAGCGCGCGATTAGCCCGTGCCGCCTGCTGGATCGCGCCCGGCCAAAATGTTAAATCCATTCGGATTTTTAATGGCATTTCCGTAAATACTCATTCTCCTATCAGCTTAAACACGGGAATTAAATCCCTAAAGAGCCAAAATATCATTATATTCTTCAAATTTGCTCAAGAACTCTCCCTAGGGTTTCAACATTAAAACCCAAGCAACTCAAGATTTAACCGCGGGTTCGTGAAACAAATTACAGATTTGGAATCCTCTCGACGTAGGCTTCGATAGACACCCAAAATTCGTGGAGAACAAGGTACGCGGAGTTTTTCCTAAATTCTCATGGGCATAAAAAAAATCATGTTTTAGAATTGGTTTTAAATTATGTATATATATTTATGTATAAGATGTTTTAACATCATTGTTTTGGTCTTTTGACCATCTCCAAAGCGATTTGACAGTTTATATACATATATGAATGAATGTGTTTCAATTTTGAATACATGAACTTGCTAAAGACATTTGACCACCAGGTGTTTGATGAAATTTCTGCATGAATTGAACTTTAAGTTTCGGAGTATGAAATCTTTTACATCAGTTACATGTTTTGGTGGTCTAAACTATGTTTTGAATGAAAGCTCTTGCTTAATACATTATGGCTCAGAAAAATCATGACTTGCAATGTCTTGATATGACGATACCAATTCAGACTAACGCCATATCAGACTCAGACTAACAGACATTTCAGACTTTCATGATTTTAGACATTCAGAATGTTGCATGTATAGAAAAGGTAAAAAAATGGGCATACAGAGATGTTAGGTGGTTCCCCGAAGAGGGCTTGAGCTCAAGCGACTCATTGCCTAAAACCGTGGTTTGCCGACCCGGGTATACTATTATGCGCTGACTTAAATATCCTGTGGCGTATCAGACTCAGACACTCCAACCCTTGTGGCACACTTGGGTTGGGGGCTTCCCCGCCGAGTCAATGGCGGATTTCATACAGCCCGTGAAATATCAGACTTGTAGGGGAATACCACCTAACTCAGAAGTAAAACACAGATCTTGATTTGAAATGAACAGGCAGGTTACATGTTTTCAGAAAGTGCCCATGTATTTTTCGAAAACGGTTTTATACATGATGTCTTGCTGAAAAATTGCTTTCACTTAATATATATATATATATATATATATATATATATATATATATATATATATATATATATATTCCATTATACTATTTTTGGATTGCTTCGCGTGCCAGTACTTTTGTGCTTACCCCCCCTTCTTCCAGGTCCTGAGGCACAGTCTAGGGGTCAAGCTACTCAGTAGACATTCTCGGATTTGCAGACTTGATCTCGCAGTGGTGAGCCTTCTATTATTCGGAAGGCCTAATTATGTCAGACATTATCTTATTTATTATGTTTTTGGTTTACTGGGGGCCTTGTCCTAGTTTCTTTTCAGACAGATGTTTGTGTTCTTAGTAGAGATTTAGCAGACTGATGTCAGATAGTATTATTCAGAAATGTTGCAGAACTTGACCATATATTCCGTACTCAGTTTCAATTCCGCATTTTATTATGATTACGAACGTTGTGCATGATAACCAGATAGAGAATGGGCGTTCCGGGCCTTCATGGTTCGGGATGCTCGTCACGGCTAGGGCATAGGCTCGGGTCGTGACAAACTTGGTATCAAAGCACGGTTCATGGTCCCAGGGTGTCTGCGAAATCGCGTCGAGTAGAGTTCTGTTTATGGGTGTGTAGCGCGCCACACTTATAAACAGGAGGCTACTAGGCGTTTAGGAATGTTTCCCTTCTTTGTGATTTAGTTCATGCTTCAGAGTCTAAAATGTCCCCTAATTAATGACCTCTTGTATTTTAGAAACACGACTATGCCTCCCCGTCGCAACATCGATCAGAGTGCTCAGGCAGATGAGGTCCGTCCCACCCATGGGATGCGGACCCGTAATAGAGCTTCCACGCCAGAACCTGTCCCTACTCCGGGAGTCCCTCCAGTCCCAACTAGTCCACCTCGGGCTCCGCAGACTAATGTCAACCGTCCACCAACTGCTCAGAGAGATATCTCAAATGTAGAGTTCAGACGGTCTATCCATATGCTGAAACAGCTGGTAGCTAACCAGGCTCAACGATCGGAAGATGTTGGGTCTGCATCCTTTATGTTTGAGGCTACTAGAGTCGGGCATTTCATAAAGATGAATCCACCTAAGTTCACAAGTACAAAGGTGGAGGAAGATCCACAGGAGTTCGTGGATGAGATGGAGAAGATCTTTAAGGTAATGCATGTAGATGAGATTGAAGGACTGGAATTGGCAACTTATCAGCTTAAGGATATTGCAAATCAGTGGTATGCAGACTGGGAAGATGCAAAAGGTGAGAGTGCTGAGCCTATAGTTTGGGGTGAGTTTGTAGAAGCTTTCCTTGACAGATTCTTTCCTCTGGAGTTGAGGGAGGCCAAAGCATAATAGTTCATGAATCTGAAGCAGGGCAGTATGAGTGTACAGGAGTAAACTTTGAAGTTTAATCAACTAGCCCGCTATGCACCAGAATTGACTAGCAATATGAGAGCCCGGATGAGGAAATTTGCATCCGGCCTTGCTGATAACCTGGTACTTGAGTGCCAGGGGGCAATGTTGAATAGGGAGTTAGACTTTGCTAAACTGGCAGTCCACATGCATCGGGTGGAAGAGAAGAATATAAAGATCGCTGAATCTAGAGAAAAGGACAGACAGGCCAAGAGAGTCAAATCTGCGGACCAGCACCAGAGTCAGCCGCAGAGTGGTAACTGGGGAAATAGGTGGTCGAAGAAGATGAGGTTTTGGAATAATACACAGTCAGCAGACAGCGCCCCAGTGCCCAGACCCCCTGCAGACATACAGACTCAGAGCTTTTAGACTCCTCATAGATCTAGAGCACCAGATACTCAGTCGCAGGGTAATGTGGCTCAGCAGCATCGCACTTACCCGCGATGTGAAAATTGTAGTAGGAATCATCCAGGGAAATGTCAGTTGGGCACACTTGTATGTTATTTATGTGGTCAGTCAGTCCACTTTCAGAGGGACTGTCCATCTGCTAGGAGGAGTGCTAGTGGTGCAAAGTTTCAGGGCAATTCCACAGCGCCACCCCCATCTTAGAAGGGCGCCACATCAGCTGCCTGTAACAGTCGCAACCGGTTATATGCCTTGACCAACCACCAGGAGGCGGAAGCTTCCCCAGATATTGTTACCGATACGTTACAAATCTTTTCCCGTGATGTCTGTGTGTTACTTGATCCCGGATCTACCTTATCCTATGTGATCCCTTATGTGGCTATTGGTTTTGGGTTTGACCCCAGTGTGATTTCTGAACCCTTTTCTGTTTCTACCCCGGTGGGGGATTCTATTGTTGCTAGAAGGGTATATAGGGGTTGTGTGGTGACTGTTGGTAGTCGGGATATGGTGGCAGACCTTATAGAGTTGGACATGGTTGCATTTGATGCTATCTTAGGGATGGATTGGCTCCATTCATGCTATGCCATATTGGATTGTAGGACCTGTAGAGTTACCTTTTCCTTCCCGAATGAGCCAATGATAGAATGGGAGGGACATTCTTTAGCACCCAAAGAGCACTTAATATCTTATCTCAGAGCCCGAAAACTCATTTCTAAGGGTTGCTTGTATCACCTTATTCGAGTTAAGGACTCTAAAGTTGAAAATCCTCCTCTTCAGTCTGTCACTGTGGTGAATGAATTTCCAGAAGCCTTTCCCGAAGATCTCCCAGGGATACCCCCTGATAGGGAGATAGAGTTTGGTATTGATGTGTTGCTACATACCCGTCCCATTTCTATTCCGCCATATAGAATGGCTCCCGCAGAGCTAAAAGAGTTGAAAGAGCAGCTAGCAGACCTCCTAGATAAGGGATTTATACGCCCCAGTGTATCTCCTTGGGTTGCACCTGTACTTTTTATGCGTAAGAAAGACGGTTCCCTTCGTATGTGCATAGATTACCGTCAGTTGAATAAGGTCACAATTAAAAACAAATATCCTCTTCCTAGGATTGATGATCTTTTTGACCAGCTTCAAGGTGCTAGATGTTTTTCAAAAATAGACCTTCGTTCGGGCTATCATCAGTTGAAAGTTAGGGAGTCAGACATTCCTAAAACAGCTTTCTGAACCCGATATGGTCACTATGAGTTTCTTTTCATGTCCTTCGGGTTAACTAATGCCCCTGCAGCCTTCATGGATCTTATGAACAGAGTTTTCCGTCAGTTTCTTGACTCGTTTGTCATTGTATTTATTGATGATATTCTGATTTATTCTAAGAGTAAAGAGGATCATGCCGATCACCTCTGAATCATTCTTCAGACCCTTAAGGATCATCGGTTGTATGCCAAATTTTCCAAGTGTGAGTTCTAGTTAGATGTTATTGCCTTCTTAGGGCATATTGTGTCCAGTGACGGGATTAGAGTGGACCCCCAGAAAGTTGAGGCAGTGAGAAAATGGCCCAGACCCATGACTCCAACCGATATTCAGAGCTTCTTGGGTTTGGCAGGTTATTACAGAAGGTTCGTAGAGAGTTTTTCATCCATAGCGGCCCTACTAACTAAACTGACTCAGAAAAAGGTAAAGTTTGTGTGGTCTGATTTATGTGAAAATAGTTTTGAGAAGTTGAAAGACAGACTGACCACTGCACCTGTTTTGACTCTTCCTGAGGGTGTTGATGGTTTTGTGGTTTACTGTGATGCGTCCCGTGTGGGACTTGGCTGCGTTTTGATGCAACATGGTAAGGTGGTAGCTTATGCATCTAGGCAGTTGAAGATACACAAGCGGAACTACCCTACTCATGATTTAGAGTTAGCGGTTGTGGTGTTTGCCCTTAAGATTTGGCGGGACTACTTGTACGGTGTTCATGTTGATATCTTCACTGATCACAAGAGTTTGCAGTATGTTTTCTCGCAGAAAGAACTGAATCTCAGGCAGAGGCGGTGGTTGGAACTTCTGAAAGACTATGATATGAACCTGCATCACCATCCGGGCAAGGCAAATATTGTAGCCAACACCCTCAGCAGGTTGTCTATGGGCATCCTTTCTCATGTAGAAGAAAAAAAGAAAGAGATGGTGAAGGACATTCACCGCCTTACGAATCTGGGAGTGCGACTGTTAGATTCTGAAGACGGAGGGGTGATTGTTCATGAGTTAGCTAAGTCATCCCTTTGTGCTGAAGTGAAGGAGAAGCAGGTTGAAGATTCCATCTTGATGCAAATCAAGAAAGATGTGGGTCAACAGAAGGTGATGTCTTTTGAAATTGGTGGTGATGGCGTTCTGAGGTTTCAGGGTAGATTATGTGTTCCGAATGTCGACGGGCTTTGAGAAAGAATTCTTGATGAAGCTCACACCTCGAGGTATGTTGTCCATCCTGGTTCTACTAAGATGTACCATGATTTGAAATATATGTTTTGGTGGAATAATATGAAGCGAGATGTGGCTAACTTTGTTTCTAAGTGCTTGAATTGCCAACAAGTGAAAGTAGAACATTTGAGGCCAGGAGGTACTTCCCAAGAAATAGTGTTGCCCTTGTGGAAGTGGGAAATGATCAATATGGACTTTATTACAGGACTTCCGAAGTCCCGAAATCAGTATGACTCTATATGGGTGATTGTAGATAGGCTGACCAAGTCAGCTCACTTTCTGCTTGTCAGGACTAACTATTCGGGGGAAGATTATGCTAAGCTGTTCATTGCAGAAATTGTCCGTTTGCATGGAGCACCTGTATCCATTATATCCGACCGAGGTACGCAGTTTTCTTCTCAGTTTTGGAGATCGTTTCAGAAAGGTTTAGGTACCCAGGTGAACTTAAGTACAGCATTCCACCCTCAGACTGATAGGCAAGCTGAACGCACCATCCAGACCCTGGAGGACATGTTGAGGGCCTGTGTGATTGACTTTAAAGGTTGTTGGGTTGATCACTTGCCACTGATAGAGTTTGCCTATAACAATAGTTTCCACTCTAGTATTAAGATGGCACCTTTTGAGGCGTTGTATGGTAGGAGATGTAGGTCTCTAATAGGCTGGTATGAAGTAGGTGAGATGCAGATGTATGGGCCTGATCTTGTTCATCAGGAAATGGAGGATGTGAAACTCATTAGGGAACGACTTAAGACAGCTCAGAGTCATCATAAATCCTATGCCAACGTCAGAAGAAGAGAGTTAGAGTTTAAGATTGGAGATTGGGTTTTCCTCAAAGTTTCTCCCATGAAGGGAGTTATGCGTTTCGGGAAGAGGGGTAAGCTAAGTCCTCGTTATATAGGCCCGTATCAGATTGTAAGGAGAATAGGTGGAGTTGCATATGAATTAAAATTGCCTGCAAGTTTGGGTTCTGTTCATCCAGTATTCCACATATCCATGTTGAAGAAGTGCATCGGAGATCACTCTTTGGTGGTGCCCATTGATGAGATCAAGGTGGACGATTCCTTGTCTTACGAGGAAGAGCCCGTGGAAATCCTAGATCGACAAGTGAGAAAATTGAGGAGTAAGGAGATAGTCTCAGTTAAAGTGTTATGGCAAAATCAGAAAGTTGAAGAAGCAACTTGGGAGTCGGAGCATGACATGAAAGTGAGATACCCAAACCTATTTGAACCAGCAAATAACGAATTGGAAGGTACAACTCTTGCTTTATGTTTCCTTCTATGTATGAATCTGCTTGAAATCGTGCGTAACTATTCCCGCGACATCATTCGGGGACGAATGATCCCAAGGGGGGATAATGTAACGCCCTGTAAAAGTCATGCATGTATTACACTGTAATTTCTGAGCTTTAGACTTAAGTTTTAAATTCTTCTAAGTGTTGAAATGACCTAGACTCATTCTTAGCTGCCAACCTTCGGGATACAACTTCTCTACCTTCCCGACCTTCATTTTTGTATTTTTTTGTTGCATTACGATGGGGCAAAGTTGTAGTACGTCTCGGAGAAAATTCAGAATTTTTGGACGAGCCTAAGGCCTCGTTTGGATTTCGATCCAGTGGCAGCGCGCGATTAGCCCACGCCGCCTGCTGGATCGCGCCTGGCCAAAATGTTCAGTCCATCCGGATTTTTAATGGTATTTCCGTAAATACTCATTCTCCTATCAACTTAAACACGGGAATTAAATCCCTAAAGAGCCAAAATATCATTATATTCTTCAAATTTGCTCAAGAACTCTCCCTAGGGTTTCAACATTAAAACCCAAGCAACTCAAGATTTAACCGCGGGTTCGTGAAACAAATTACAGATTTGGAATCCTCTCGACGTAGGCTTCGATAGACACCCAAAATTCGTGGAGAACAAGGTACGCGGGGTTTTTCCTAAATTCTCATGGGCATAAAAAAAATCATGTTTTAGAATTGGTTTTAAATTATGTATATATATTTATGTATAAGATGTTTTAACATCATTGTTTTGGTCTTTTGACCATCTCCAAAGCGATTTGACAGTTTATATACATATATGAATGAATGTGTTTCAATTTTGAATACATGAACTTGCTAAAGACATTTGACCACCAGGTGTTTGATTAAATTTCTGCATGAATTGAACTTTAAGTTTCGGAGTATGAAATCCTTTACATCAGTTACATGTTTTGGTGGTCTAAATTATGTTTTGAATGAAAGCTCTTGCTTAATACATTATGGCTCAGAAAAATCATGACTTGCAATGTCTTGGTATGACGATACCAATTCAGACTAACGCCATATCAGACTCAGACTAACAGACATTTCAGACTTTCATGATTTTAGACATTCAGAATGTTGCATGTATAGAAAAGGTAAAAAAATGGGCATACAGAGATGTTAGGTGGTTCCCCGAAGAGGGCTTGAGCTCAAGCGACTCATTGCCTAAAACCGTGGTTTGCCGACCCGGGTATACTATTATGCGCTGACTTATATGTCCTGTGGCGTAACAAACTCAGACACTCCAACCCTTGCGGCACACTTGGGTTTGGGGCTTCCCCGCCGAGTCAATGACAGATTCCATACAGCCCGTGAAATATCAGACTTGTAGGGGAATACCACCTAACTCAGAAGTAAAACACAGATCTTGATTTGAAATGAACAGGCAGGTTACATGTTTTCAGAAAGTGCCCATGTATTTTTCGGAAACGGTTTTATACATGATGTCTTGATGAAAAATTGCTTTCACTTAATATATATATATATATATATATATATATGTTCCATTATACTATTTTTGGATTGCTTCGTGTGCCAGTACTTTTGTGCTCACCCCCCCCCCCTTCTTCCAGGTCCTGAGGCACAGTCTAGGGGTCCAGCTACTCAGTAGACATTCTCAGATTTGCAGACTTGATCTCGCAGTGGTGAGCCTTCTATTATTCGGAAGGCCTAATTATGTCAGACATTATCTTATTTATTATGTTTTTGGTTTACTGGGTCCTTGTCCCAGTTTCTTTTTAGACAGATGTTTGTGTTCTTAGTAGAGATTTAGCAGACTGATGTCAGATAGTATTATTCAGAAATGTTGTAGAACTTGACCATGTATTCCGTACTCAGTTTCAATTCCGCATTTTATTATGATTACGAACGTTGTGCATGATAACCAGATAGAGAATGAGTGTTCCGGGCCTTCATGGTTCGGGATGCTCGTCACGGCTAGGGCCTAGGCTCGGGTCGTGACACAACTAGAACAAGAAGACCTCGGAAACAACCCCGTGGACGTTCGTATCTCCGACGATACATGTAAGTATATAGTATTTATCAGGATCACACTCTGTTTCTTATTTCCACAAGTCTCTTTCTCATTTCCACAAGTCAAGTCGTACACAAAAGTCATTTAGCTTTGCCCCATATTCTTTCAAAAAAATAACTGTTACAGAATTTGGTTAAAACTCTACTTAAAATGTAACAAGAATATCTCTTATATTTGAAGGTAGTTCAAAAGGTCCCCTTTAAATATATTTTTGAGCAATTTTGGTTCTTTAGTTTAAGATTGCTAAATGTGAGCACATTTGGTCTAATTGTTACTACCTCCGTCTATCAATAGTTCTCCACTACTAGCTTGACACATAAGTTAAGAAATAGTAAATGGTAGGGCTAGTTTTACCATATTACTCTTTGAATCTAATAAATTCGTATTAAATGCTAAGGATAAAATGGGTAAATTATCCATTGGTTTCAAAATGGACAAGTATTATTGACATTTATTTTTGATATAGTAGAGTAAATTTTACAGAATTGTGAAAAAGAAAATTTAATATGAACTCACATTTTAAGGTGTTCTCTTTGCATTTTTATTTTCTAGTTTATTGCATAATTTGATGTATCTTGTTTTTCTTCATAACATTGATTTCTTGGTAACAATTCCTCTAACATATATATCACTAATGTAAAAATGTATACTTAAACAATTCCTCTTGATATTTCTATACTTTAATTGACATGATTTGATTGTAAAGGGGAGATTTTGTATTTCTAATTTATATTGCTTTGTTATAGTAAGACACCCGTCTTGATATCGTCTAAGTATTGTGGATTCTTCGAGCAGCTTTTGGAAAAAAAGGACACAAGGAGAGGACGAGCAACAAGAGTATTCAATCTGTTTCTATCCAATATGGGGAGTTTGATTCGATAAATTTATGTGGTAGTGTCTTCTAGCTTGTTAATTCTTATTCTGATGTACTTTTCCTCCATGTAGCAATTTATATTGGGTATGTTTGATGGTATAGAGTAACTCGTGTTCTTGAATTGATTTCCGTGATCTATTTATTCGATAGAATAATTTAACGAAAAGGCATAAGTTCCCTCAACATATGATTGAGGTTCCAAGGACAGACATTTTGTTTTTGGGGACTAATGCAATTAAGGCATCTCAAACTAGACAAATTTGATTTGGCAAATCGCCCAAGAGTATCTGTTGACAAAGGGAGACATGTGGGTTTCAAATGTGCAAACTGTTTTCTTACTTGTCTCCACGCTGTTGCACGAAAGAGGTTATTTCTGGAATTCAGAACGTTAACAAAATAAGAAAAGGTGGAAATAACAATGACTGTGAAAGTTTTCGGGAATCTGCATCAACCTGAAACATTGAATGTAATTTTTTTTTTCTATTGTTAGTTCATTCAGTTAGTCAAGTGACCATTTCAAGTGCAAATAGTTTTCAAAGTTGGTCGAACTAAGATGTGTATAGCATTATGTTCCAGAATAAACATCCCACGATTGTTTATAACATTTGGACGACTGAGTGCTTCGCGGTTGCTTGTGTAATTAAAGGCACAGCTGGCATCTATGTCATCCAACTTTGGGTGTACATATGTAAGTAGACGCTTTCGCATGCATTTCCAATGTTTCTTCTTAATGCCTTCAAATACTTGCTTCAGATTTACTTGCTGCAGCTTAATAATTCCAAGCCAATCCAACAATGCGTGCCTAATAGTTTTGAACCAGCTACACTCAACAAACAGGTGCTTGGCAGTTTCCATCACTGATGAGGTATATAAAAGCATGTTGTCACATCATCTACTTGAATGTTTGAGTTTGATTAGTCTACTTTTAGTTAGAGTAATCTCTCTTTAGCTGCTAACCATGCAATAAACCTATACTTTGATTGAGATACTGAGTTCCATATCAAGTTAGAGGAATCCAATCGATCTCCTTGGAGTTCCCATAAGAGCCATGTAGCTACTCGTTATAGAATATCAAGATTACATTTCACCCTTCAACGAATTCAGTTTCTTCCAGTACCAACTCCAATCTTGAGGTTTGTCCACCACAATTTGCCACAATAGCCTACCAACAGCAGCCAAATTCCAAAGCCTGCTAGATTGATCTTTTTCTTCTCCTCATTACCTTCCCGATAAGAATCGTTTGCACCTGTTATCTACCTCCTTTAATACACTCCGAGGTAAAACAAATACAACAGCTCAAAAATTATAGACAGAAAACAATACAGAATTGAGTATTACAGTCCTTATCCTACTAGTGATCTTGTCTATCAACATATTACAGTCTATCTTGTTCCACTTCTTTGGGGACAATGGAAGCCCAGGATACCTGATAGGAAAAACCACAATATAGAATCCAGTTTTTTATCAGAATTGCAGATTTTAAGTAAATACTTAAACCGGTATAAAGTTGAACAAGTGGACACATGCTTCTTACATGACAAATCATGTGAGCTGCACGCATTCCACATGGTAATTCATGTGAGATTTTTCATGTAGGGCGCGTGTGTCTACTTGTGCACGCCTAGAGTTGGAGGCTAAGTTAAAGTGTCAGTTTATGCATAATTCATTAGTAATAATGTTTTTGAGGCTTCAACTTGAGTTTTAATAAACTTAAGCCGTTTATGAAAAAATTTGTTACGTGATTATTTATTATCAAGATTCAGTGTTAGAAAACTTTTATAAGAATAGGGTAGTCCTTTGCACTAAAACTCTCGCTATGTGCAGAGTTTTGAAAAGGCTTGAACCCGTCGCCTCCTATTTTTTCTTGGGGATATTTTGAGTTGTGTCTCTGTGGCGGTGTAGACATGCGGCAAGTTTATGTGCTAATATAAATATAAAATTTAGCACGAGGGACCCCTGTAGAAAAAGTTTACCACTTTGTATTCCCTCTTTGAATGAAGATATCCAAATCAAACAAATTGATCGCCTCCAGAGAAAGTAGAAGGTGAACAACCCGGCAATTCACGGATTTGTTTGATGGCAGGATTGCACAAATAAAAACGATGATCAACTAAAATGCAAATCAAACCACAGCATGCAAGCCATTAGCGAAGAGCGTCGAGACCAGGGACAATGAAAGTACAAAGCTCTTCACCGCGTTGTTTCTCTCCTTCCATGTCAACTGAAATGAATCGTAGCTTGTGCTCTCTCGACCATGTGGGATACTCGCACTGCATTGAAAGAAGTTTGGGGGAACTATCCACAGATTGCTTCTGGTGAGAACGAACGAAAGAAGGACTAATAATAAAGTCATTCCAAGATTTTGATACACACCTCAACATGGACAATGCCTTCACAGGAAATCTTAGGAAAATAGAGGTCATAACATCAACAGATAACTTTTTAAAGTACTCATTATTTGAGTCATTCCCTTTCTTCTTGTTGTTAGGCTGCAAGTATAATCAATGTGGCAAATATTAGGCTCAAGGAGTGTTAGCAAAACTCAAATATATATATATATATATATATGTGTGTATATATATAGAGAGAGAGATAGATAGAGAGAGAGAGAGGGAGAGAGAGAGAGACCAATAATTATAAGCATGAATGACGAATAAAAGGAAAAAGGAATTGAAATTTTCTTTTTTAGATAATGTGGCAAATATTAGGCTCAAGGAGTGTTAGCTCATTGGCATGCCAGAGTATGCCTTTGAACCTTGATGACGATACTAAAGTGCATATTAAGCGACGCAACACGTTTTGAGCCTTGCTTTAGGGCTTAAGCGCGCTCTTTGACAACACTAGACTCAAGACGAGATAGACATTCACGAAATCTATAACGAAGAGAAACTGAATATTGAAAAGCAGAAAAATATATAATAGTAGCTTTATATTTTAAATACATAGCCTATGGTTTTTCGTTTTTTAAAGTTGTTTTCTTTCTAAATTCATTAGCTTGGTGGGATTCTACCCATCAGTATAAACTATTAACATACATTGATTTTCTTTTTGAGAGATCGTTAACGATTGCTATTGCATTCAAGTTCGAATTTTCTTCTACTTGTAATTTGTGTAGTCTTTTATGAATGAAGGTAGGTATTTATACACATATGAAAATAAAGTAAAAACACAAGGCATATTCTTCACCCATATCTATGCAACCGTCCCATACCGGCTGATAGACATAGGTGTATACTGGTGATAGGCAATGCACATGCAGGAATGAATGCAAAGTATACCATTAATATCACAACTCATAAAAACTTTCCTCGTTAGGACCATCATCATCATAATCAATCTCTAGCCTTGCCGGGAATCAATATCATCTCAATAGTATCCTCCAGACTCAAACCGGATATCAATATCATCATAATATCCTCCGGCTTTGTCGGGAATCAATATCATCTCAATAGTATCCTCCAAACTCAAACCGGGTATCAATACTATCATAATATCCTTCGGAAATCGCGTTTCTGAGGTTAACCCAATGCTCATACATCACCAAGGAATCATAAACCTCAATGAATTGGTGAAAACAAATCAAATTTAGGGCTAAATCAAGCCCTAAGCTAAATTGGGGTTTTGGGTCAAGAACTAAGAAATTCACCAATAAAGTGACAAAATCTTACCTTAAACCGGATTATAATCATGTTTACCAAACTCCCTAGACACCCACAAGACTCAATTTTGGGTTATCATACCATTTAGGGTTTTGGGCTCTCAAAGGTGAATGACGAATCCCCAAATTCACAGCCTTGGGGTCTATTTTGTAGACTCCTTCGGCGAACAAATGTTGTACCTGTGACAGCAAAGTCAAAAACTTGTTTTGACCCTCGAAACTCATTCGAGACCCAAAATATATGATCCAATAGTGAAATTTGAGTGTAAACCACAATTCAAATCCATTGGATTTATAAAAACTTCCATACAAGGTCGTTTAGGCAAAAGGTGGGGCCCAAACATATAGTTCTGCTTTTATGACTTTTCGAAAAGAGGAGTTAAGCAAGCACGTTAATGGTATATTAGGTGGCATCATCTGAGTAGAGTATTTTTTTGTTCATCTTTTATATAATTAAAGGGTCTACTTGTGCACTGGCAAAGTTAAAAGGTCTTAATTTTTTTTTTTAATTTTTCATCCGGTATCTGGTACCCATATTGGATCTTGACTAATCCGGATTCGTGTCGAGTAGGGCCCATTCAGGGTGGAAGCGCTCCCAAACAGAGTTTTCTCCGTACCCAGGATCGAACCCTCGACCTCTGGTTAAGGGTGGAGCAGCCCCATCCACTGCACCACAATTCATGTTGGTAAAGTTCATAGTTATAATTTGGTGTCAAATTAAAGATTCCATTTGTGTACTATTCTTTTATTTTTAGTTTGTTTTAAAAAAGAATGATCATTTTATTAATTGGCAATACTATTCTAGCTTTCCACATGGTATGTTTAAGACCACAAGATTTAAAAATATTTTAATACATTTGACATAACTTTAATTTAAAATCACAAAATTTAAGAATCTTTTTTATTTAGTTAAACTCTGTGCCAAGTCAAAATAAGTAATTCTTTTTTAAACGGATGAACATTATATATGTGTAACACCCCGTAAAAGTCATGCATGGATTGTCCTTTAATAGAGTGCTCTTAGACTTAAAAAATTAAAAAAATTTCTAAGTGTAGTGAGTACTTAGAGTCATTTTAGCTGGCAATCTTTGGGATACAACTTTTCAACCTTTCCGACATCCGTTTTTAGATTTTCAAGTTGTGTTACGATTGGGCAAGCTCATAGTACATCTCGGATAAGTTTCAAAATTTTTTGGGACGCATAAGGCTGCATTTAGATTTCAAAATAGTAGCAAAACGCATAGCCTATTGCCCAGTTTTCAGCATTTCGGGGTCAACTTCAAACAATCATAACTCTCTAAATATAATGAACTGGGAGAGTTAATACCTATCAAATGAAAGATTTTTGAGTCTTATTTCCAATGCAACTAGTTTCATCTAAATCCAACATCTTAGTAAGGAGTTATACCCATTTTACTTCAGCCTTTCAGCTTGTCAACTAAGGGACAGTTTCGACTTTATTTATTTTCTTAGGGGAATTTTAGTCATTTCACCTCACCCAAATTTAGTCGCCCCCAATTCATCAAAATATAATCCTTTTCTCAAATTTCTCTCAAGAACACTCTCTAGGGTTTCAAACAAAAAATCCCAAATAAATCAAGATTCAACTTTGGGTTTTCGAAAGTGATTAAAGATTTGGACTCCCCACACCAAAGGCTTCAAGAATCATCCACTTTTCTCCATAATCAAGGTATGTGGGTTTATCTCAAAAATCTCATGGGCTTAAAAATTCATGTTTTAAAAATGGGAGTTTTGAAATTATAAATATAAACATATTTTAAGCATCTTTATGATATTGATTCGGTCTTTAGGCCTATTTCCAAAGTGATTTGATATATTTTATATGCATATGCTTGTGATTCAAAAGATGTTAACTTGAGAGAATAAATTATATAAAACCCCTCTCTTGAAATGAAATTGTTTTGAATTTTCATATGATGTGAATTATTTGAAATCATCTTGACAAGCATGACATAAACTATTTTGAAAGTGGATATGATTTTTGACTTGCAAGGAGAGGGTTATTATGTTGAAATATGATGAATATAATGGTTGCATGAAGTAATGATGTGATATTGATGGCTTGCAAGTCGGGTATGACGATACCCTACAAAATAAGATATGTGATTAAATTAAATGAAGTTGAATTCATTGATTTTATACGAGATAGGTGAATGCCCGAAGAAGGCATTTGAGTGTAAGGGCTCATCGCTGAAAATCGTGTTTGCCGGCATGGAAATTTGGTACCAGGCTAAGTGATCTTGTGTACTTGACTTTATGTCATTTTCAAATTAGGACTATGGTTAGGAGCCCAGGCTAAGTGATCTTGGGCACTACTATACTTTATTGGGTCGGGACACCCTGTTGTGTGATCTTGTGTGTCTTCCCCTCACTTATCTCTAATCTCAGCGGCAACCGAGGTTTGACAATTGGTGTAAATTATGTAGGGTATTCCACCTAGCTCAGCTGCTTGCATTGATGTTGAAAAACTATTGCATTATGCCCATATGCTTTTCAAATGATTTGATATGAAACTGCTTTATAATGGTTCTCACCTATATTTCGTAAAAATATTATATTTTTGTTTTGATTTCTCTGCGTACCAGTACTTTTGTATTGACCCCTTCCCTCCCAGGTTCGGAGGCACAGTCTAGGAGTCCAGATAACCAGTAGATCTCTTCCAACAGATTTGCAGAATCAAGTGGTGAGCCTTTTATATTTTGGAAGGCTTGATGTCTGCCAGTTCATTTGTCATTTAGTAGTTTTGGGTCTACTGGGGGCCTTGTCCCAATTTTCAGACAGTAATTTGTTTCAGTCATATAGTAAAGATTTCGCAGACGGTTGTTCAGATGTCGATAGATGTTGTGGGACATTAATTTCCCCTTTATTGATTTTTCATTTGATTTATGACCATGTTTCCGTAATATTGTGTATCTTCCGTATTTCTTATTATCATATAAATTATGTGCATGATTACCAGATAGATAGGGGTGTTTCGGGCCTTCATGGTTTGGAATGCTCGTCATGGCCAGGGCCCCGGTTCGGGTCGTGACAAAATTGGTGTCAGAGCACGGTTCATGGTCCCAGGATGTCTGCGAAATCGCGTTAGGTAGAGTCTTTTTTATGGGTGCGTAGCACGCCACACTTATAAGAAGGAGGCTACAAGGAATTTAGGAATGTCTCTTTTCTTCATGTTTTAGTTCATGCAATATATTCAGAATGTTCCTCTTTCATACTCTCATTCATGCTATGGTGTCGCCCATATGAAAGTAAAGTCATCCCAAACTCTTTCCTTTCTCTGATGTTCTCAGACATGTCCCATTATTGGGGTGATTCAAGTGCAAAAATTTTAGAATCTACATGATATAGTACTTTCTGATTGAGTCCTATAAGATTTTAAAAAAATTGTGCAAGGACTTGAGAAGAATCCATTTACTTCAAAGTGTATTGATGCGAGTGTGAACCTTGATATTGATGAAATCGTGCTTTACAACTTGCGATGTTAAGTGTATTCACTCCTTTTAAAAAATTTATGTGGTAGATGTCATGCTTAACAGGGAATGATGTGTAGCAGAATTATTGGAACAGTATTTTCACCCGAATAGTAGTATGAGTTAAAGTGTCGGTGTCATGACCTATTGGTAGTGAGATCAGACCAAGAATCCGGTGATGTGAAGTCACAAAGTTAGAAGTCAAAGTGAGGGTGACTTTTGTGTACATAAATGTTTTAGTTGAATAACCGATATTTGAGGGTGATTTATCCCTTTATAGTGATAAACTAATGTGGTAGCTAGTAGCATGTGTGGATGGTATGGTACCATGGAGGAAGTGTTTGACTCCGATTTTATTTATACAGAGTAAGATATGTATTCTTAGTTCATTGGATATTGCGTATTAAATTTCTATCTCATGTAATCTTGTCATCAAAGTGTTGTTGAAAAAAAATAAAGTCTAGTGAAGCCGTGTGGGGCTCTTTCGATTCACTAGCATAGTTGCCTTGTCATTCATCTCATTTTCTTGTTCAAAACACAAAAATCAAAGTCTAGTGAAGCCGTGTGAGGCCCATTTCGATTCACTAGCAACTTGTTGTCCAACTTGTTGTTCTTGTGTTGGTTTAATATATGTATAGCTGAGTCTGTTTGCATGAGATTGAGTTGGTAAAGAGGTGATTCGTCCTTGTGTGTTAGTTTAGTAGAAGGTAGAGAAGGAGTTGTTAGTCAGGGTGATTTGTCGGTTGCTTGAAGTATGAAAATGGTTGTATTAGCCATTAAGTTATAACTATAGACTCATGGTTATTGGAAATTGAAGGTAGTCTAAGTGTGTGATTGAGTAAGTAAGTATGAGGTGAGAAAGTTGCATAAGTAGATAAAATTGTATGGGGTTATACTATCAGATTAAAGTTGATCATGTCTATTATGTGACCTTACCCCTTGACTTTTTCGTTGGTAGTTGTAAATAGTACTACAATAGAATGTGTCAATTTTACGGACTAGCATATTATGTTGCACTCGTCATTGGTGGTAGATGATTGATGCTAAACTATAGGCTTGAATTTAATGTAGGATGCGAATGTAAAAATAGTGGCAAGAGATTGATGATGTATGTTTTGTGGGACTAAATTAGTAGTCTTGATGTGTTGAAATAGTACATGCTAACGGATTATGATGAGGAAAACCGTAAGGTCACGATCGATTCTTTTGTGGCTATGAAGTTCTAGTGTACTAGTGTTTCTTGATGGTTATTTCATAGTTTTCAAGTAAGAATTGTGCATAAGGTTGGGTTGTAAATCATGTTTACGTTCAGCACTAGACACTAAGTTTGAACAGTTCATGCCCATTAAAATAGTTGTCATGATTGATTGGGCAATGATATCGGTTTTATGGAAGTGGTCTAATAGGCTTGAACGGTGTACAAAAGAGATTAGGCTTATTTGATTCATAGTGATGTATGATATTGTATGTATGATGTAGAAGTATGCCTAAGGTGACATGAGGTTGCGGCATTCTTTCTAAGGCTATTACTTGTTGTGCGTGGCTAGTGGTACCATTGAATTGTTAAGTGGAGAAAGACTAGTTATATGGTATATGGTGATCTAAATAGCCATGTTAAGTGTTGGAATCTAAGTTTGAGTTTTGAATGTTGAACCAATAGAAATAAGTGTGCAAGCATTATACTATGACTATTGGTGGCTATGGAAAGATAGAGTGTATCCCAGAAGGTAGTCATTCGGGTTAAGTATACGATATGCATGTATTGTCATTTTTTTTCAGACCCTAGAGTGCAGTAAGTGTAGTTCAGTTAGAATCTGGTAAGGGATCTCCCAAACTCTAGATGATGACTTGAAGCTAACGGGCAAATAATAGAATGGAGGACCAAGTAAGGCTCTCAGATTTTATTAGTGATGCAGTATGATTTAGAACATCAGAAAGTGAGGGTGAATCTCAACCCATTCCTACTTCAATATTTTTTTTTTAGTTATTCGGATGCTTACTCATTCCTTACAATCCAGCCGTGATCGTAGTTCATGATTCCTGTATATGATAGAGAGCACGTACTCTTCCAGTTCCAAGATAATGAGTTCTAGTTCATTCAAGTAGTCGGAATCACATTCCTTATGTTATGAACTCTAGTTGAGGTCATGCAGCTCATGACGCATGTACTCACTCTATATAGTGTGCTCAGTCCCGTATAAAAATCTTTTCATGCTTCAGGGTCTTATGTTTTAACCTTTTAGTGACCCTCCCTATGCAATGATAGTGGTGATAATGTAAAGGTTCTTGTTGATGGAAGATCATAGTATGCTTGTTTAGATAAGGCCATAAGTATGAAGTAAGATTTGGGGTCAAGTCTTTGATACATGTGATGGTTAGTGGAAAAGTTTATGCGTGTATGTCTTAGGGTAGCGCGTGGGAGTTATATTGACAATAGTTTAGAAACTATGTGAAGTATGCATTTATGGGTGGTTGCCTTGAAGTTAACATGTGGTTATAAAATAGGCTTGACTAACGTTTTGGGATTGTAGTGGAAGGTCGCAATATGCATTAGTGACTTCATATTAAGAGTTCAGAGTAGTCATTGAAGTGGTAAGGCATGTTATGCTTAGGATGTGATATTTAAAAGAGGTATAGAAGGTGGCATCATATGGTTTAGAATAATAGCTTGGTGTAGCATGTTGTATTTTTGTGACATAGAGTTAGGCTTGATAGCGGTGTATGGATTAAGCTATTTTAGACATTAGTAGAAAAATTTGTCAATGCTCATATGAGAATTTTAAGCTGAATTGAATGGATATGATATTTATAGGGAATAGTACAGTTAAGGGATATTCGAGAAGTGTGCTAAGCTTGAAAGTAAGAAGTTGCATTGCCAAAGGTCTGGCAATTTTTGCGAGTAGTTGCGAGTATAATTCATTTCATGCGTCATGTACTAGATTCAGATTCCAGATGCTCAGTTATGACTCACTTCGTATGTGCCTAGTGCATCGCCTCAATTTTTCTGAGTATCTTAGTGATTTGAGCATTCATAGAAGGACATAGTGTCCCAAGGGGGAGATACCCCCATTCAGCTGCATGCATAGATTCTTATTACAAACTTCGCACCAGCTATCATTGCATATTTAGTCATACGTTCATACGTCAGTTCAGTCAGATATGCATGCATTAGAAATGCATGTCCAATAGAAAAAGTTCATCTTATCAGTGTATTTAGTTCTGCGTTCATGAGAACAACTCAGTAACAAATCCATGCATCAGATTTGTATGTTCATTATTAGAACTCAGCTTATGAGTTTTCATACATTAGATATACATGTCCGATATAAGAATTCAGAATATCAGTAGTTCCAGCCATATGGTCATATTTCAGATCAGTGTATTCTTTATTAGAGGACATGTCGTGTCCATGTTATTCCATACCTTTAAGGCTTCAACAAGTTCCTACCCATCATTCGAGGACGAATGATCCCAAGGGGGATATAATGTAACAGCCCGTAAAAATCGTGCATGGATTAGCCTTTAATAGAGTGCTCTTAGACTTGAAAACTTGAAAATTTTTCTAAGTGTAATGAGGACTTAGAGTCATTTTAGCTGGCAATCTTCGGGATACAAATTTTTAACCTTCCCGACATCCGTTTTTAGATTTTTCAAGTTGTGTTACGATTGGGAAAGCTCATAGTACATCTCAATAAGTTTCAAAATTTTTTTGAACGGATAAGGATGCGTTTGGATTTCAAAACAGTAGCAAAACGCATAGCCTATTGCCTAGTTTTCAGCATTTAAGGGTCAACTTCAAACAATCATAACTCTCTAAATATAATGAACTGGGAGAGCTGCTACCTATCAAATGAAATCTCTTTGAATATTATTTCCAATGCAACTAGTTTCATTTAAATCCAACATCTGAGTAAGGAGTTATACCCATTTTATTTCAGACAATCAGCTTATCAACTGAGGGACCGTTTTGACTTTGTTTGTTTTCTTAGGGGAATTTTAGTCATTTCAAATCACCCAAAATTCATCTATAGCACCAGATTTAGCCCCCAATTTATCGAAATATAATTCTTTTCTCAAATTTTCTCTCAAGAACACTCTCTAGGATTTCAAATAAAAAAACCCAAATAAATCAAGATTCAACCGTGGGTTTTCAAAAGTGATTAAAGATTTGGACTCCCCACACCAAAGGCTTCAAGAATCATCCACTTTTCTCTGTAATCAAGGTACGTGGGGTTATCTCAAAAATCTCATGGGCTTAAAAATTCATGTTTTAAAAATGGAAGTTTTGAAACTATGAATATAAACATGTTTTAAGCATCTTTATGATATTGAATTGGTATTTAGGCATATTTCCTAAGTGATTTGATATATTTTATATGCATATGCTTGTGATTCAAAAGATGTTAACTTGAGAGCATGAATTATATAAAAAATATGAAATTGTTTTGAATTTTCATATGATGTGAATTGTTTGAAATCATCTTGACAAGCATGACATGAACTATTTTGAAAGTGGATATAATTTTTGACTTGCAAGGAGAGAGTTATTATGTTGAAATACGATGAATATAATGATTGCATGAAGTAATGACGTGATATTGATGGCTTGCAAGTCGGGTATGACGATACCCTACAGAATAAGATATGTGATTGAATTAAATGGAGTTGAATACATTAATTTTATACGAGATAGGTGGATGCCCGAAGAAGGCGTTTGAGTGTAAGGGCTCATCGCTGGAAACTGTGTTTGCCGACATGGGAATTTGGTACCAGGCTAAGTGATCTTGTGTACTTGACTTTATGTCATTCCCAAATTGGGACTATGGTTAGGAGTTCAGGCTAAGTGATCTTGGGAACTACTATACTTTATTGGATCGGGACACCCTGCTATGTGATCTTGTGTGTCTTCCCCTTACTTATACTCTAATCTCGGCGGCAATTGAGGTTTGACAGTTGGTGTAAATTATGTAGGGTATTCCACCTAGCTCAGCTGCATTGCATTGATGTTGGAAAACTATTGCATTATGCTCATGTGCTTTTCAAATGATTTGATATGAAACTGCTTTATAATGGATCTCACCTATATTTTGTAAAAATGTTATATTTTTGTTTTGATTTCTCTGCGTACCAGTACTTTTGTATTGATCCCTTCCCTCCCAGGTTTCGAGGCACAGTCTAGGGGTCTAGATAACCAGTAGATCTCTTCCGACAGATTTGCAGAATCAAGTGGTGAGCCTTCTATATTTCGGAAGGCCTGATGTTTGTCAGTTCATTTATCATTTATTGGTTTTGAGTCTACTGGGGGCCTTGTCCCAGTTTTAAGACAATAATTTGTTTCAATCATGTAGTAGAGATTTCACAGACGGTTGTTCAGATGTCGATAGATGTTGTGGGACATTAATTTCCCCTTTATTGATTTTTCATTTGATTTATGACCATGTTTCCGTAATATTGCGTATCTTCCGCATTTCTTATTATCATATGAATTATGTGCATGATTACCAGATAGATAGGGGTGTTTTAGGCCTTCATGGTTCGGAATACTTGTCACGGCCAAGGCCCCGATTCGGGTCGTGACAATATGTAATTAATAATAAAATAGGAATGCAAAATTTGCAGAAAGTTCGAGAAAGGCCCTTGTATCAAATTTCCAGTCATTTAAGGCTCTTTTAAATATCGAAATCCATCATTTTTGGAACTATATTTTCTGGAGAGCTAAAATGCTTATATTACATCTCAACTAACAATAATTTTCAAATTCAAGATATGAGTTGCAAATATCGATGTATAATCTCATAGACTCTATAATCGAATCATTATTTATCTCACTTACCTTGATAATATATCAAAAAGATGATTGTTCAAATAAATTTTTTATATCTTTTTGACAATATAATATGTGTCTTTTTTTAAAAAAAATACTAATTAATTTCTATATGGGATATAGATGCAACACGCTTCATAGACTCTATAAAACCAAAGTACGTAATACATTTACATTTATGAGAAACATAGTTTGATGAACTAGCATCAGCAGTCTATAACATTACCAAATTGTTTGTTAATCCATTGTTTCCTTTCTCATTACAGGTTAGAGTAAAGTATCAAGTACCCTCCTAAACTATGATCAAATTTGCTGCGACACACTCCCATTTCACGGGGTCCCTATTACCCCCGAACAAAATTTTTGCATATTTCTACCAACCTTTTTAGTTGACGTGGCACATTAGATGTGGGCATCATTTTTATGTAATAAAAGTGTCACGTCAGCACAAAAAGATTGGTAAAAATACGCTAAAATTGACTCCAGGGAAGTAATAGGACTCCTGTGAAGTTGGAGGATGATGTCGCAACTTTGATCATAATTCGAGGGGGAGGGAAGGGGAGGGGATGATACTGGATGCTTATCTCTACAAGTTATTCTGAACAGATAACAACCAAAGATCTTAATAATCATCACGTTCTACAGCATCAACATCAGAATCTTCATTATCATCATCATCATCATCAAATTATTCATCATCATCATCATCATCAAATTCATCATCATCATCATATCGTCGTACATCTGTATGATGTGACTTGTGGAAATGAGAAACTGTGTGTAACCTTGATAAATGTAGATTTACCTTGACAAAATTAATACAAAGTATTTCACTTCTTGATATTTCAATTATTTTATAAAAGATATGAATCCAAGTAAACCTCATTTTACTAGAATTTATACACTCGATACCTTAAAATTCGTTTGTAATGACAACAAAGAGAGAAAACACCTACTCTTCATTTTTCATTTTATTTTTATTGTAATTTAATGGCATGGTTTGATATTAGCTCATTTGTTCGTTCAACCCATCTTAACCCGCCCAACATCGGCCCAACTTGCTCACATTTAGCAAGCTTAAACTAAAGTAACAGAACTGCTCAAAAATATATTTAAGGGGCCATTTTGAACTACCCTCGAATATAAGGGAAATTCTTGTTAATTTCTCTTATATTTTAAGTAGGATTTTAACCGAATTTTCTCAAAGTTATTTTTGTGAAAGAATATGGGGCAAAGCTAAATAACTTTTGTGTATGACTTGACTTGTGGAAATGAGAAATAGCGTGTGACCTTGATAAATACTATATACTTACATGGATCGGAGATACGAACATTCACGGGGTCGTTTCCAAGTTCTTATTGTTCTTTTTGAATTCGTGCAGCAGATTCCCCAAGTTCGGGAAGAAACATTGTTAACTCAATCAGCTGTAGTGTGTGGATGGATATCTGCAAACTCAATGGGTATCTCTTTCAAATTTGTGCATTCTTTAAGCACGAGGTGCTTAAGGACAGGAAAATTGTCATTTGTGGCTTTCCAGTACTTGACATCATTATCTTCAATTAGCAAAACCTTCAATCGAGTAAATCCCCTGACATTTGGATACCATTTTTCTCCACAACAAGCATCAACCATCAGCTTCAGCACCTCAAGGTTAGGCAATTCAGCTATGATGTCCAAGTACGACCAACGTAGATAAGTTGCTTCCAACTTCAACTTCTTGAGCGTTGCTGGAAAAGCTTTTGCACTTGCTGGCAAAAGTCCACTAAAACAATATGTAAGACTCAATGTTTCAAGTAAGAAATAGTTTGTATGTTTGAAAAACCCATGTGACTCCCTTTGTCAGCAGATATGCTTGGGGGATTTGGCAGGTAAAATTTGGGCAGTTTGAGATGCCTTAATTGCATTAGTCCCCAAATCTCCTCTGGACAAGTTACAGGAGGAGACCCTTGAACAATGAATGTCTGCAGATTCCATAACCTGCAAATTTCTGGAGGTATGTTTAAATTTCTGAAGGTATGGCACTGCAATGATAGGTACCTCAACCAGATGAGGCTCAGTATCTGTACAGGGAAATTATCAATCTCTTCGTGTCTCAACTCCAAAAAATTGAGTAATTTGAAATGAAAAAGCTTTGATCGGCGAATTAAAGTTGAAATAGAGAAGAATTTTGAACGAGCGTTTTCCCTTTGAAATTCTCTCAAGCACAGGTCGTATATTAGATCATGAACCTTACATGATCTAATTTTTGTTCCATCTAGACTTTTCTTGCTGACAAGAACTAGACATCTATCGACAAGGTCTTGCAAACACTTCTCAGCCTCTCCTTCAAATCATTTTCCAACTTTAGGAACCCCTCAGCCATCCATGTTCTCATCAATTTCTTCGCTGGTATCTCACTGTCTTCTCGAAAAATCCCAAAATGCAGAAGACATGCTTTTAGATTGCTAGTCAAGTGATTGTAACTCAACCCAAGCACATGTGAACATTGTTCATCAGGATCATTTGTGATAAATGACGTGACATCTTTGAAAACACTTCCCCAATCTTCTATTGCCCTTTTAGATTTGAGAAGTCCAGCAACCACGACAATAGTTAGTGGTAACCCGTGACATTTCTCTGCGATTTTCTTCCCAATAGTCTCAAACTCAGATGACAATGCTTCATTTGAAAATGCTGCACTTTTAAAAAGGTTCCAACTCTCATCTTGATCCATGACGCCCATCTGCATAGAAAGATTCTCTGTACCAGCATCGCGAGCTACTTCATCGTTACGGGTAGTCAACAATATTCGACTCCCCGCATTGTCTTCAGTTGGAAAGCAACATCTCACGCCATCCCACACTTTACAACTCCAGATATCATCCAAGACAATTAAGTACCTCTTTCTCTTTAAACTTTTCTGCAGCATGTCTGCTAGCTCTGCTTCACCCCTCGTCCTAACCCTGTCATCCATTTTGATCGTCAATCGCAAAAGGCCCAGCAAAATTTCCTTTCTGCCGTGCTGTTGAGATACAGTAGCCCAGGCACGGACATCAAAACGGCATAGAACTGATTCATTATTGTAAACTTCTTTCGCTAAGGTTGTTTTACCTATGCCTCCCATCCCGACAATCGGGATGACTTTGTGTTCATCAGGGTAGGTTATAGTCAGATTTTCTAACAAGCGTTCCTTTTGATCATCACATCCAACCATATTGTTGTTAACATTCAGAATATCGTTTGTTGAACTTGAAAAATCATGAACCAATGATTCCTTTGATACTTGTTTGCCTTTATCTTGGATCTTTGTCGACTCTTTCCAGACATGATCAATATCCTTTGCTAATTGTTGAAGGATTTTACGAAACTTTCAGCGTGTCCATATATTCGAGATTCCTTTGAAAAATCTTGAGCCAATGATTCCTATGGTGCTTTTCTTTTCTCCCAGTACAGTTTCAGTTACTCTTAGTTGAATTGTGTGTTCAGCAATATTTGCAACTTCTTTTACCTCATCTTCAAAATCCGTCATTTCTCCAAAAACATTGTTTTTCTCAAAGTTCTTGACAAATACTTCCAGGAACTAACTTTTTCACGAAGAGCGCAAAGTTCTTCTCTGTGATCACATATTAGAGATTGCATGGGCGAATTAGATGTCAAGAGCGATTCTATTGTTCCCATAAGAGAAGCCACACTTGCATGAGCCATATCTACTGTATTCTCTTTTCTTTCCTTTGCGGTTATGACCTAAAAGCTGCGGGTTGCAAGATGTCAATGGTATTACAAATAACGTGATACCCATTCTTTAGTATGGGAACATCTTATCTATATTGATCGGATCGATAATAGATTTGTCCATGTGAATCAGGTTTTTGATTAATTTGTAATTTTTAAAAGATTTTGGTGGGAGGGTTCTTTAAAATAAGTTCTGTCAATTCTTGGGATCTTTTGTTAAATGGTCTTTTCAAGTCTTTCTTTTTAATTAAAGAGACTACAAGGATTTTTTTTTTTTTAGGGAAATGACCCATTTTTTTATACAAATCTATTATCTATCCGACCGATATATAGACAGATCCATTATCGATCCGACAAATCGATTATCAATCCGACCTATATATGGACAGATCGATTATCAATCCGACATATGAGAAAATAGAATTAGGCCGTTTTGCTAATTAATAGCCAAATTTTCTTAGTAGGCCATTGAAAATTTGAAAAGGCTTAATAGTCAAATTTTCTCGCAATTCTTGACAGTTGGTGATTTGTGGAATGATTTATAACTTTTAACACTTATAGTAAAAGTTTAAATCACAAATAAATTAAAATACTCAAAAGTGGGTCATTTCTCTCTCAAAAAAAGGACTTATTAAAAAGTAGACTTGAAAAAGTCTGTTTAACAAAGAATCCCAATCCCTTGTACAAGGATGATATATACAAACATTTCAGTAATAAAATGACAAGAAGGTCAACTAACCTCTCAGTGGCAGATAAAGGTTAAATGGACTGCAAACTAAATGCTTGTACTGCTGCATATATAATGACAAGATAATAGAGAAATTAAACACAAATATGAATAACAATCAACAAATGAATGAAGCAAGATATATATATATATATATAGTAACTAAGAAAAAGGATCTGAGAAGAGGCAGAAATATGGCGTACCAATAAAGGGCTGCAACCACTAATGTATAGGCAATCAGAGTTGCCAAGTAAATTCTATATAAAGAAGAAAAGAGTTGACTTCATAAAATGGGTATATTATCTATCTATATATTATTAATAACAGAGGATGCAGCCCTCTCATCCATCCAAATGGCATAATTTAATTCGTTCAAGTGGCATAAATTAAAATATCCCTTTTAGTTATTTTAATTTTAATTTTTTAAAAAAATTGAAACAGTTAATTTTGAAAGAATAACTAAACGGATGTATTTTTTTTTAACTTTTATCAACTTCCATAAACTACATTTTGAAACAATAACCCTTTTAGTTATTTTAATTTTAATTTTTTTTTAAATTGAAACAGTTAATTTTGAAAGAATAACTAAACGGATGTATTTTTTTGAACTTTTATCAACTTCCATAAACTACATTTTGAAACAATAACTAAACGGATTAAAAAAAATTTGAACTTTTATCAACTTCCATAAACTATCCACAAAAAACTGTTAAATTCAAATACAGTTTTATATTGAAACAATTCCACAATGCCAAGCTCTTTCATTTTGCCCCTTATTACGGCAAAAAACAAACACAAACTAAACAAGGTTTCGTTTGAGTATTTTTAACTACAACTTACAAAAGGAAATATACACTGTTTATATCACATAAACTGCTTATGATTTGAGTATTTTGGCATCACTATAGCCAAATGCAGATTTTGATGCCTTCAACTTTTGATGAAACCTAATTAAACCATATGCCATCATATATAATGTTCATCTGCATTGAATTGAAAATACAGAAATATGTTAGAAATTTATATTATTATATTATCTATTAAAAATTTTGTTTCCACACAGCTAAATATATTTTAATATCATTTATAGCATAAATTCTTTTATTTCAGTAAGTACTAAGGTTGCAAATATGTAAACTAATTTATAGATGATTGTTTTATATCAATAAACCAACAACAACAACAAAACCCAGTGTATTCCCACATAGTGGGGTCTGGGAGGGTAAGATGTATGCAGTCCATACCTCTACCTCTAAAGAAGTAGAAAGGCTGTTTCCGATAGACCCCCGGCTCGAGACACGAGATACTACACAAATACATAGTAAAGCATAGAACAAGATGTCATAACATAAATACAACACCCATAAGTAATAAAAACAGAGAAAAGCAAACAGATTCGTAATAAAACATGGAACAAGGTATCATAACAAGAATAATACCCCCACCAAGTAATTCCCTACACTAGCGACCCAAACTAGCCCTAGCCTTCTGCCCTAATTCGCGTGCTCTAGCTCTTCCTATCTAGGATCATGTCCTCGGTGAGCTGTAACTACTCCATGTCCCGACTAATCACCTCACCCCAGTACTTCTTCGGCCTACCCCTACCCCGCCTAAAACCATCCAAAGCTAGCCTCTCACACCTACGAACCGGGGCATCCATGCCCCTCCTCATCACGTGTCCGAACCATCTCAATCGGACTTCCCGCATCTTATACTCCACTGGAGTCACACCAACCTTCTCCCTGATAGTCTCATTCCGAACTCTATCCCCTCTAGTCAGCCCACACATCCAACGCAACATCCGCATTTCTGCCACCTTCATTTTTTGAATGTGGGAGTTCTTAACTTGCCAACACTCCGCTCCATACAACATGGTCGGACGGACTACCACCCTGTAGAATTTGCCTTTAAGCTTGGGCGGCACCTTCTTATCACACAACACCCCCGACGCGAGCTTCCACTTCATCCATCCCTCCCCAATACGGTGCGAGACATCGTCGTCAACCAGTTTAATTATAACTCTTTTATCATCTTATTTATCCATGACAGTTCTGTGGTTTCCTACGTATACAAAACTGCATTCCTTCTTATCCTCAACTTTTAACTGACGGTTTTTTCCTTTCCCTTCATCTATAACTTAAATTCATATTCTATTGAAACCACTGATTCGTTCGTTTACCACTACAACTCTTTCCTTACCACGCTCTAAGAAAGCTTCAAATATTACTGTAAGCACTGATTCCTTCATAAACTTCTAATCTTTCAATCCTTATCACAATTCAGCGATTTCTTTGTATGCTACTTCAATTCATTTAATCCTTATCACAATCTACATATACCTTAATACTCTATCAAAAATGCCAGACTTCATAAACGACATAACAATCACAAAAATGAATTGAAAGTTGAAAGTCATGGTTGTTCGGCTTTGGGAAGTGAAAGATCGCTTTAATCTGGACTCTGTTTACTCAATTGAAATGGTGCCTCAGGATAAAAAGGTATTATTATTTTTTTACAATTGTTCATATTTTTTTTACACAGAATGTTTAACTTTATTTAGAACCTTATTCTACTGTTCCAAAATTTTACAATTTATTAATGTTTACAATTTCTCTTGGTTTTTCTCTGTTTTCAGGGTGATAGGATGTAGGCTTCTATTAGCTGTTTTGTGCTTAAACAATTTAAATCAGAAATCAAAGAGCATGGATTATATTTTATGCAGAACTTTCTTGTCTGCAAAAATAATTCCAAATTTCGGCCCACAATTAATAAATTGAAGCTTAATTTTACTCTAAGATCATGTGTAACTGAAGTTACACTTTCTGATTCATCTTTTCCTTTGATGTTGTTTCACTTCCGGCCTCTCACATATTTGATAAATAAGATTTCTATTGACGAAACAGAATTATTTGGTAAGAAATTAATTACCCTAACTTTTTTCATATTTACGAATCATAGTAATACTAATATAACATGTTTTGATTTTATAGACATTATTGGGGAAATTGTAAATTTCGGTCAGATACAAACTCACAATATGGGATCCAATTCTAGAAAGTTCATTAATATCGATCTAACTGATGATGAGTAAGAAAACACACTCTTTGAGTATTTATCTAATTATATTGTTATTTTTACATTAATTTTTAAAAATATTTTTCAAAAACAACAAAATATCGGCAACGTTCTGGGGCGAATTTGTTGATCAAATTGTGCCACAACTTCTAAGTTCTGACAACCAAACATTGTTGTTGCTATGCAACTTATGCAGGCACATAAATTTCAAGGTAATATTTTTTTAATTACATCTATCTTCTTATTTTTGACAGATGCCTATACTATGCAAAATACTTGGAACGCCTCCAAGCTTTGGATCAATCCAACTGATGCTCAATTTGAAGAGTTTAAAAAATGGTATTTTATACATTTTACTGTCATATATATATATATATATATTTCTCAAATAACACAATAATTTATTGAGTTACATATGCAGATTACTCTCTGTTCGTGATAGCAAGTCAGATTGTCACACCCCAAATCCCATTGGAGCAGACTGGCACCCGTAGCCGAGGAGGCCCGGGAGAACCCGTTCATAACCTATACTTTCACATTCACATTACTTATGAAAATTAGAAATTTGGGCAGCACTTCGTTGTAAATAGAAGAAAAACAGTACCTGTATCAGCCCAGCAGACACGCATATATATATATATAAACAGTAATTGGCCGTCAGAGCCATCACGTCTATCAACCAAACACTCCTATGGCTGTACAATATGTCTACAAAAGCCTCTACGTAGATACACAACTGAGTTGGGGTCGGGACAAACTCCCGCCCACAAAAGACTTTTATGCAAATACCAAAAGTACATATAGAGACGACTTGGGATGCCCCGAAACAACTGGAGCTCACCACTAACAACAGAACGTCCTGGCTCTTACTGCGGAGGTGTACGACCTAAAGTACCTGTTCCTGCAGGCATGAATGCAGGTCCCCCGTGAGGGACGTCAGTACAGAAATATGTACTGAGTATGTAAGGCAGTGAGTATCAAGATGATATACAAAAGGTCAACAGAAACCAGATACGAGTGAATAAACAGTATGAGTAGACCACACTTAAAAGAACTGATGGGATACCTGCACATTACTTGCATATCATTACTTCCCGTAATCCTTATCAATACATAACATATGTCATACAATGGCCAACTGATCAGTGGTACTAATACAATACATCAGGGACCACCCCTGGAATAGCATATATAGATAATCTTTATAATACGATGGCCAACTGATCAGTGGTACTAATACAATACATCAAATCATCAATTTAAAATATAGACATTCCATTTCATAATTCAATTAATCTTTGAGATTGGTTACTTTGTGGTCACACTTTATGGAACTTGAAACCATGATACCTCAATAGGAAAAACATGTAAATAGGTAATCAATATCATTAAGATGAAGTAGAGAATCATGGATACCTCATTAAACCATTGTGGAGTCAATAATAGTATATGGACGTTTTTGACTAGCCGGACATCTTAAAAGTGAAAACAAGTTCAATAGGTAGTGTCGAAGATCATATGATGTTATTATGTGTCATGTGTCGTAGGACAATGTTGGAAGCTTACTTGAGAGTGCCATGGGTCATTATTCATGCCAAAGAATAGATAGAGTATGTCTTACATACCTTGATATAACCACTTCAATACAAGTGACTTCCCGTACTCTTCGAACACTTATCTACAATAAGTCATTTGTGGCAAACTAGTATTAGCAACCAAACCTTACCATTTAGGTATTAACTTCACCAAATAATGTCTAGGAAGTAATCCTTTAGCTCATCAATAGGAGTACTACATACATCCTCTTATACTCTTATTACATTCACATATCATGCATTTTCATGAAATATCCCTCAACATCACTCTTAGCCTTTATTTCCCTTTTTAATCACCATCCAATACCAACATGATCACTAGGCATACATAACCACTAATATAATGTTATATCACCACAATTAATCCTCCATAATCCAATACAGCAACTTTCATAATTTACTACTAACAATTTATACACAACAATTCATAACTATGTTTCTAGTTATCTTCCAACATCAAGACAATACTCATAATCCTTTATAAATACTTATTCATGGATAAGAATCAAGAATAAACAATATTCATACCTTAACAATGAACTCTTGTATTTAGAATCCTCCTTACATAACCATGGGGTGCTTCTCGAAGCTTTCGAGATGGTGAACACAACTACGGAACCAATTTGAATTTTCTGCGGTTGAATCACAAAATATTTGAGGTTGAAATTGGCTAGGGTTTCACCTCTCTTAATAATTTGGATAATTTCTGGGATAAATGAGGCTAAGTGCAGGTTTTTAAGACCAATTTTCGTCCAAAGGTAATAGAAAATGACCATTGTGCCCTCAAAATTTAAATAAATCCCGAATCTGTCCCCAGTGGACAGTTTTGACAGGCTGAAGTAAATCGATCATAACTCTTTGCTCCGATATCGGATTTGGGTGAAATTGGTATAATTGTAAAGATAATTAAAAGGGCTATCATTTCATATAAATTAGGCCACCCAGTTCGTCCTGTACAAGGAGTTATGATCGTTTGAAGTTGACCCTAAAAATCTGTTTTGAGAGGCTGAAGTAAAACGCGTATAACTCCTTACGCAGATGTTGGATTTGGATGTAACCAATTGCATTAGAAAGAAGACGCAAAGATCTTTCTATTGATATATGGTATCTCACCCAGTTCATTATATTGAGGAAGTTATGATCGTTCAAAGTTGACCCAAAAACTGGCAGGCCTCAGTATTTTCCTGCTAATTTACTGTTCACAAAAATCTGTTTTGAGAGGCTGGGGTAAAACGAGTATAACTCCTTACTCATATGTTGGATTTGGATGAAACCAATTGCATTAGAAAGAAGACTCAAAGATCTTTCTTTTGATATATGGTAGCTCGCCCAGTTCATTATATTGAGGAAGTTATGATCGTTCAAAGTTGACCCAAAAACTGGCAGGCCTCAGTATTTTCCTGCTAATTTACTGTTCACAAAAATCTGTTTTGAGAGGCTGAAGTAAAACGAGTATAACTCCTTACTCAGATGTTGGATTTGAATGAAACCAATTTCATTAGAAAGAAGACTCTCGGAGCTTTTCGTCTATATATAGCAGCCCACACAGTTCCGTTTGCACAAGGAGTTATGATCGTCTCAAGTTGGTGTGCCTAGCTGCAGAAATTTTCCTGCAGAATCACTGTTCACAGGCTTCCCGGCCACCGTTTTGAAATTTCGAACGTGCTCGCTTATATGAAATACTCCTCTGTTTTGGGCAAACTTTATATCGTTGGAAATCTTATTCCAATACCTACTCATACAACTATTGACGGGATACTTCCGAACACCATAAACTTAATTTAACCCATACGCAAGTCTTTAGGACTCCATATAATCGCGATAAGTGTACGAAAAAAATTTACGGGGTGTTACATTATCCCCCCCTTAAGAACATTCGTCCTCGAATGTTAGCATAGTTACTCAGTTAAGACATGTCCAAGCTTACAATTAACACATTCATCATCATAACATCCTTGCATAAAAACAAACACTTACTTGTTATTGTACTTCTTCCGTCTCATGAACCTCCTCCTCATCGTTGAATAGGTAAGGGTACTTAATCTTCATCGCTTCCTCAGCTTCCCATGTGATCTCCTCAACTTGTTGATTCCTCCAAAGTACTTTTACCGATGCTATCTCTTTATTCCTTATCTTTTTAATTTGGCGATCAAGAATAGCAATAGGCATTTCTTCAAAAGTGAGATCTTTTGTAATTTGTACATCTTCCGTAGTAGTGATGTGCGATGGATCTCCGATGTACTTGCGAAGCATCGAAACATGAAATACAGGATGAACTGCTGAGAGCTCTTGAGGTAGCTCTAACTCATAAGCAACTTGTCCAAATCTTTGAATGATCTTATACGGACCTATGTATCGTGGACTTAACTTTCCTTTCTTGCCAAACCTCATCACTCCTTTCATCGGTGATACTTTCAAGAATACCCAATCATCGATAGAAAACTCAAGTCCTCTTCTTCTAACATCCGCATAAGATTTGTGTCGACTTTGAGTTGTTGCAAGCCGTTGTTGGATCACTTTAACCTTCTCCATTGCTTGATAAACAAGATCCGGTCCAAATAAGACCGCATCACCTGCTTCAAACCATCCTATTGGCGATCTACACTTTCTTCCATACAATGCTTCATATGGTGCCATTTTGATACTTGAATGATAGCTATTATTGTAGGCAAACTCGATAAGAGGTAGGTGATCATCCCAGTTGCCTTTGAAATCTAATACACATGCTCGTAGCATGTCTTCAAGTGTCTGGATGGTACGTTCCGCTTGTCCGTCCGTTTGAGGATGAAAAGCCGTACTTAGATTTACTTGTGTCCCCAAACTCCTTTGAAAAGACTTCCAGAAATTCGCGGTAAATTGGGTTCCTCGATCGGATATAATGGAAATTGGAACTCCATGTAACCGAACGATCTCCTTAATATACAACTTCGCATACTCTTCCGCCGTATAAGTTGTCTTAACTGGTAAGAAGTGCGCAGATTTGGTAAGCCTATCAATGATCACCCATATGGAATCAAACTTCCGATATGTACGAGGCAAACCCGTGATGAAATCCATATTGATCTTGTCCCACTTCCAGACTGGAAGATCTATACATTGCATGTAACCACCGGGTTTCTGGTGTTCTACTTTGACTCTTTGACAATTCGGACATTCAGCTACAAATTCGGCAATATTCCTCTTCATGTCATTCCACCAATATATTGCTTTCAAATCTTGATACATCTTAGTCGACCCTGGATGGATGGAATACCTTGAACAGTGTGCTTCTGTCATAATTCTCTTTCTTAGCTCAACTACATCAGGTACACATAAACGATTCTGACACTGAAGCATTCCTTCTCGCGTAAGCTCAAATGCCTTTGTCGTGCCACTCTGCACATCCTCCTTAAGCTGCAATAAAATTGGATCTGCATACTGCTTCTCTTTCACTTCAGCTATCAATGAAGATTCCGCTGCATTACGTACAATAACCTCTTCATCTGGAGTTTCGAGAAGTCGAACTCCCAAATTAGCTAGTTGGTGAAGATCCTTAATAATCCCCTGCATTTCTATAGATGCCATTTTAGACTTACGACTCAGTGCATCCGCTACCACATTCGCCTTCCCTGGATGATACAAGATATCAACATCATAATCTTTCAACAATTCAAGCCATCTCCGCTGCCTCAAGTTTAGATCTTTCTGACTGAAGATATATTGCAGGCTCTTATGATCAGTATATATGTCAACATGAACCCCATATAAGTAGTGGCGCCATATCTTCAAAGCAAATACAACTGCAGCTAGCTCAAGATCATGCGTGGGATAATTCCTCTCATGAGGTCGCAACTGTCTAGAGCCATAGGCTATTACTCTACCATGTTGCATTAGTACGCATCCTAAGCCAATTCTCGAAGCATCACAGTACACTGCATACCCTTTTGTGCCTTCAGGAAGTACCAATACCGGTGTAGAAGTCAACTTGCTCTTCAGATCCTGGAAACTCTTTTCACAGGCATCATTCCATTGAAACTTGGAGGCTTTATGCGTCAACTTAGTCAAAGGTGCAGAAATAGAAGGAAAACCTTCAACAAACCTTCTATAATAACCTGCCAACCCGAGGAAACTACGAATCTCCGTAGGCGTCGTGGGTCTTGGCCAATTCTTCACAGCCTCAATCTTCTGAGTGTCAACTTTTATGCCTTCACTGGATACAATATGGCCCAAAAATGCCACTGACTTGAGCCAAAACTCACATTTAGAAAACTTCGCATACAACTTACGATCACGAAGAATCTGCAACGCCTGCCTTAAGTGATTAACATGGTCCTCTTCTGATCTAGAGTAGACCAGAATATCATCTATGAAAACTATCACGAACACATCTAGAAACGGCTTAAACAGCCTATTCATCAGATCCATAAAAACTGCGGGTGCATTTGTCAGCCCAAATGACATAACCAGGAATTCATAATGACCATACCGTGTTCGGAAAGCTGTCTTGGGTATATCTTTATCCTTGACCCTCACTTGATGATAGCCTGATCTCAAGTCAATCTTGGAAAAACACTGGGCACCCTGCAACTGGTCAAATAAATCATCAATTCGGGGAAGGGGGTACTTATTCTTAATAGTCACCTTATTCAATTGCCGATAGTCAATACACATCCTCAGCGAACCATCTTTCTTACGCACAAACAATACTGGTGCTCCCCAAGGGGACATACTAGGCCTGATGAATCCCTTCTCTAGCAAGTCTTTCAGTTGCTCTTTCAATTCTCGCAACTTTGCTGGTGCCATTCTATAAGGAGGAATTGAGATTGGCTGTGTGTCTGGCAACAAATCAATACCAAACTCCACTTCTCGTTCAGGAGGTAAACCTGGTAGTTCTTCAGGAAATACATCAGGAAATTCATTCACAACCAGAACGGTCTGAAAAGTTGGCGGCTCTGCCTCTACATCCCTTACTCTAACTAGATGGTATATGTACCCCTTGGAAATCATTTTTCTTGCCTTAAAGTAAGAAATAAATCTACCTCTCGGCGCACCAACATTACCCTTCCATTCAAGGACTGCCTCATTTGGGAAATGGAAATATACCTTCTTAGAACGGCAATCTACTGTAGCATAACAAGACGCTAACCAATCCATGCCCATAATAACATCAAAATCTACCATTTCCAACTCAACAAGATCGGCCAAAGTATCACGACCACAAATATTCACAACACAATTTCGATAAACATTCCTAGCTATAAGAGATTCCCCCACTGGCGTTGATACTTCAAATGGCTTGGCTAATAATTCGGGTGTTCTTCCGAACCTTCCCGCAACCAAAGGAGTAGCATACGATAATGTAGAACCAGGATCAATTAAGGCATACACATCAAATGCAAAGATGGACAACGTACCTGTAACCACGTCTGGAGAAGCCTCTAAATTCTGCCGATCTGCTAGGGCATACACACGGTTCTGAGCTCCGCTAGCACTAGCTACTCCTCTATCACCTCTACCGTGACCCATAGGTTGTGCACCCCTACTCAAAGGAGGCACCGAAGATGACGCAACAGCTGATCCGGTAGGTCGTGTTATACTACCTGTGGTCCTGCGTGGGCAATCTCTAGCCATATGCCCTGGCTTACCGCACCAAAAGCAATTATTCGTCCCAAGCCGACATTCGCCAAAGTGAAATTTTCTACAAATGGGGCACGGGTGTCGTGGAGGTCTCAATTGACTCATACTCCCTTGCCCTTGATACCCCACTGTTCGCGAACTCTGATTTTCACTGCTTTGCCCGAACTGATTACCTCTGAACCTTTGAAATTATGGTGGAGCACTAATTGCAGGATAAGAAGATAACGGGCTAGGCAATCTATGAGAGAACGAAGGCCTAAAACCTCCCTGAGATGCCACAAACTGCCCTATAGCTCTGGGCCGCTTAGAATATCCTTTTTCTGATTCCTGGGTTCTTCTTCTTTGCCTCTGCTCTTCCATCTTCTGAGCGAAAGCTTGTATCCTCGCTATATCCATGTCCTTGTTCAAAGCAGCAATGGTACAATCTCTAACCAAGTATGGTTCCAATCTATTCACATAGTGATGAACTCTGTCGTCCATAGTAGCTACCACATTAGAAGCATATCGAGACAAGGAGTTAAATCAAAGACTATACTCTCTTACACTCATATTACCCTGACGAAGATTCAAGAATTGATCTGCACGGGCCTGACGAGTCTCAAATGGAAGATAATGATCAATAAATGCATTTTTGAACTCTCCTCACGTAGTTGGAGGTGCATCAATACCCCTAGATCGTTTCCAATCCTCGTACCACAATATAGCCTCTTCTTTCAGTCTATATGCTTCTAGCTCAACCATCTCTTTACCGGATACATGCATAACATCTAGAACCCTTTGGGTTTGATCGACAAAGTCCTGCGGGTCTTCATTAATATCTGATCCGGTAAAAGTAGGAGGATCCAGTTTCAGAAAATCCTGAGTCCGAAGGCTAGCTGCTCTATCCATACCACTAGAACCCGTGGTAGGAATAGCTTGCCCTTGAACTTGACCGGCAACTATACGCGTCAGAAGTTGTACTGCATCCTCAAATCTCGATCAACAGCATTAATAGACGGCCCTTCCGGAGGAGAAGAAGCGCCTGATATATGCTCAGCTTGAGACTCACTTTGCTCAACTTGTGCCGGTGGTGACTTACTAGTACCTTCTCCGGCCACTGTATCTACTCGCTTCCACTTATTCTTTCTCCTTGTAACCGGCATCGTCACTATAATAAATAAAAAGAAACAATTGGATTAAGCGATTGATTATGACTTTATCTCTAATATGGGATCTATTGCACGATCTAAGAAATGAAGAGTGGAAACAATCCCTAAATGTCCAATAGCCTCCTGTTTATAGATGTGGTGCACAACACACCGATAAACGAGATTCTACGTAGACACGGCTTTGTAGACTCACTAGGACGAACTGCTCTGATACCACTTCTGTCACACCCCAAATCCCATTGGAGCAGACTGGCACCCGTAGCCGAGGAGGCCCGGGAGAACCCGTTCATAACCTATACTTTCACATTCACATTACTTATGAAAATTAGAAATTTGGGTAGCACTTCGTTGTAAATAGAAGAAAAACAGTACCTGTATCAGCCCAGCAGACACGCATATATATATATATATAAACAGTAATTGGCCGTCAGAGCCATCACGTCTATCAACCAAACACTCCTATGGCTGTACAATATGTCTACAAAAGCCTCTACGTAGATACACAACTGAGTTGGGGTCGGGACAAACTCCCGCCCACAAAAGACTTTTATGCAAATACCAAAAGTACATATAGAGACGACTTGGGATGCCCCGAAACAACTGGAGCTCACCACTAACAACAGAACGTCCTGGCTCTTACTGCGGAGGTGTACGACCTAAAGTACCTGTTCCTGCAGGCATGAATGCAGGTCCCCCGTGAGGGACGTCAGTACAGAAATATGTACTGAGTATGTAAGGCAGTGAGTATCAAGATGATATACAAAAGGTCAACAGAAACCAGATACGAGTGAATAAACAGTATGAGTAGACCACACTTAAAAGAACTGATGGGATACCTGCACATTACTTGCATATCATTACTTCCCGTAATCCTTATCAATACATAACATATGTCATACAATGGCCAACTGATCAGTGGTACTAATACAATACATCAGGGACCACCCCTGGAATAGCATATATAGATAATCTTTATAATACGATGGCCAACTGATCAGTGGTACTAATACAATACATCAAATCATCAATTTAAAATATAGACATTCCATTTCATAATTCAATTAATCTTTGAGATTGGTTACTTTGTGGTCACACTTTATGGAACTTGAAACCATGATACCTCAATAGGAAAAACATGTAAATAGGTAATCAATATCATTAAGATGAAGTAGAGAATCATGGATACCTCATTAAACCATTGTGGAGTCAATAATAGTATATGGACGTTTTTGACTAGCCGGACATCTTAAAAGTGAAAACAAGTTCAATAGGTAGTGTCGAAGATCATATGATGTTATTATGTGTCATGTGTCGTAGGACAATGTTGGAAGCTTACTTGAGAGTGCCATGGGTCATTATTCATGCCAAAGAATAGATAGAGTATGTCTTACATACCTTGATATAACCACTTCAATACAAGTGACTTCCCGTACTCTTCGAACACTTATCTACAATAAGTCATTTGTGGCAAACTAGTATTAGCAACCAAACCTTACCATTTAGGTATTAACTTCACCAAATAATGTCTAGGAAGTAATCCTTTAGCTCATCAATAGGAGTACTACATACATCCTCTTATACTCTTATTACATTCACATATCATGCATTTTCATGAAATATCCCTCAACATCACTCTTAGCCTTTATTTCCCTTTTTAATCACCATCCAATACCAACATGATCACTAGGCATACATAACCACTAATATAATGTTATATCACCACAATTAATCCTCCATAATCCAATACAGCAACTTTCATAATTTACTACTAACAATTTATACACAACAATTCATAACTATGTTTCTAGTTATCTTCCAACATCAAGACAATACTCATAATCCTTTATAAATACTTATTCATGGATAAGAATCAAGAATAAATAATATTCATACCTTAACAATGAACTCTTGTATTTAGAATCCTCCTTACATAACCATGGGGTGCTTCTCGAAGCTTTCGAGATGGTGAACACAACTACGGAACCAATTTGAATTTTCTGCGGTTGAATCACAAAATATTTGAGGTTGAAATTGGCTAGGGTTTCACCTCTCTTAATAATTTGGATAATTTCTGGGATAAATGAGGCTAAGTGCAGGTTTTTAAGACCAATTTTCGTCCAAAGGTAATAGAACATGACCATTGTGCCCTCAAAATTTAAATAAATCCCGAATCTGTCCCCAGTGGACAGTTTTGACAGGCTGAAGTAAATCGATCATAACTCTTTGCTCCGATATCGGATTTGGGTGAAATTGGTATAATTGTAAAGATAATTAAAAGGGCTATCATTTCATATAAATTAGGCCACCCAGTTCGTCCTGTACAAGGAGTTATGATCGTTTGAAGTTGACCCTAAAAATCTGTTTTGAGAGGCTGAAGTAAAACGCGTATAACTCCTTACGCAGATGTTGGATTTGGATGTAACCAATTGCATTAGAAAGAAGACGCAAAGATCTTTCTATTGATATATGGTATCTCACCCAGTTCATTATATTGAGGAAGTTATGATCGTTCAAAGTTGACCCAAAAACTGGCAGGCCTCAGTATTTTCCTGCTAATTTACTGTTCACAAAAATCTGTTTTGAGAGGCTGAGGTAAAACGAGTATAACTCCTTACTCAGATGTTGGATTTGGATGAAACCAATTTCATTAGAAAGAAGACTCAAAGATCTTTCTTTTGATATATGTTAGCTCGCCCAGTTCATTATATTGAGGAAGTTATGATCGTTCAAAGTTGACCCAAAAACTGGCAGGCCTCAGTATTTTCCTGCTAATTTACTGTTCACAAAAATCTGTTTTGAGAGGCTGAAGTAAAACGAGTATAACTCCTTACTCAGATGTTGGATTTGAATGAAACCAATTTCATTAGAAAGAAGACTCTCGGAGCTTTTCGTCTATATATAGCAGCCCACACAGTTCCGTTTGCACAAGGAGTTATGATCGTCTCAAGTTGGTGTGCCTAGCTGCAGAAATTTTCCTGCAGAATCACTGTTCACAGGCTTCCCGGCCACCGTTTTGAAATTTCGAACGTGCTCGCTTATATGAAATACTCCTCTGTTTTGGGAAAACTTTATATCGTTGGAAATCTTATTCCAATACCTACTCATACAACTATTGACGGGATACTTCCGAACACCATAAACTTAATTTAACCCATACGCAAGTCTTTAGGACTCCATATAATCGCGATAAGTGTACGAAAAAAATTTACGGGGTGTTACACAGTGGCAGGTGATCTACACAAATTCCTTTGAAATTAATGACGTATGCCCTCAACATATCTTCGAGGGTCTGAATGGTATGCTCAGCTTTCCCATCCGTCTGAGGGTGGAAAGCTGTGCTCAAATTCACTTGTGTACCTAAACCCTTCTGAAAAGATCTCCAGAACTGAGATGAAAACTATGTACCTCTATCGGATATAATGGACACTGGTGCCCCATGCAATCGAAATATCTCCCCAATGTAAATCTTAGCATAAACCTCTCCTGAATAATTAGTCCTTATAGGCAAAAAGTGGGTTGACTTTGTCAACCAATCTACAATCACCCATATAGAATCATACTGGTTTCGGGATCTCGGAAGTCCTGTAATAAAGTTTATGTTTATCATCTCCCACTTCAATAAAGGCAGGGCTATCTCTTAGGAAGTACGACCTGGTTTCATGTGTTTTACCTTCACTTGTTGACAGTTCAAACACTTGGACACAAAATCAGCTACATCACGTTTCATGTTGTTCCACCAATACAAGGTTTTCAGATTATGGTATATCTTAGTAGATCCTGGGTGAATGACATACCTCGAAGTGTGATCCTCATTAAGGATTCTTTTCTATTGCCCATCAACATTCGGAATGCACAACCTACCCTGAAATCTCAGAATACCATCACCACCAATTCCAAACGACATAACCTTTTCTTGACCCACATCTTTCTTGATTTACATCAAGATGGGATCTTCAACCTACTTCTCCTTAACTTCAGCACAAAGGGATGACTTAGCTAACTCATGAACAATCACCCCTCCATCTTTAGAATCTAAGAGTCGCACTCCCATATTTGCAAGGCTGTGAATATCCTTCACCATCTCTTTCTTTCCTTCTTTTACATGAGAAAGGTTGTCCATAGACAACCTACTGAGGGCATCAACTACAACATTTGCCTTGCTCGAATGGTAATACAGACTCATATCATAGTCTTTCAAAAGCTCCATCCAACGCCTCTGCCTGAGGTTCAAATCTTTCTGTGAGAAAACATACTGCAAACTCTTATGGTCAGTATAAATATCAACATGCACTCCATAGAGATAGTGCCTCAAGATTCTAAGTGCAAACACCACGGCTGCTAACTCCAAGTCATGAGTGGGGTAATTGTTCTCATGCGCCTTTAACTGCCTAGATGCATAAGCTATTACCTTACCACACTGCATCAATACACAACCAAGTCCCACATGGGACGTATCACAGTATACGACAAAGCCATCTACGCCCTCGGGAAGGGTCAAAACAGGAGCAGTAGTCAGCTTGTCCTTCAAATTCTCAAAACTATTTTCACACAAGTCAGACCACACAAACTTTATCTTTTTCTGAGTCAGTTTAGTAAGCGGAGAAGCTATGGAAGAAAAACTCTCTACGAACCTTCTGTAATACCCCGCCAAACCCAAGAAACTCTGAATATTGGTTGGAGTCGTGGGTCTGGGCCTTTTTCTCACTTCTTCAACTTTCTGGGGATCCACTTTTATCCCGTCACTGGACACATTATGCCCCAGGAAGGCAATATCATCTAACCAGAATTCACACTTAGAAAATTTGACATACAGCTGATGGTCCTTAAGGGTCTGAAGAACAATTCGGAGGTGATTGGCGTGATCCTCTTTACTCTTAGAATAAATCAGGATATCATCAATAAATACAATGACGAACAAGTCAAGAAATTGATGAAACACTCATTCATAAGATCCATGAAGGCTGTAGGGGCGTTAGTCAACCCGAAGGACATGACTAGAAATTTGTAGTGACCATATCGGGTTCGAAAGGCTGTCTTGGGTATGTCTGACTCCCTAACTTTCAACTGATGATAACCCGAACAAAGGTCTATTTTTGAAAAACACTTGGCACCCTGAAGCTAGTTTAAAAGGTCGTCAATCCTAGAAAGAGGATATTTATTTTTAATTGTGACCTTATTCAACTGACTGTAGTCTATGCACATTCGAAGGGACCCATCCTTCTTTCGCACGAAGAGCACGGGTTCACCCCATGGGGAAAGACTAAGACGAATAAAACCTTTGTCTAAGAGGTTTGTAAGCTGTTTCTTTAACTCCTTTAGTTCTGCGGGAGCCATTCTATATGGTGGAATAGAAATATGATGGGTGTCTGGCAACACATCAATGCCAAAATTTATCTCCCTATCAGGGGGTATTCCTGGGAGATCTTCGGGAAAGGCTTCTGGGAATTCATTCACTACAGGGACTGGCTGCAGAGGAAGGTTTTCAACTTTTGAATCTTTTACTTGGACTAGATGATACATACAACCTTTGGAGATAAGCTTTCGGGATCTAAGATAAGAGATAAAGTGACCTCTAGGTTCCACAGAACTCCCTGCCCATATAATTGGTGTCTCATTCGAGAAAGAAAAAGTGACCTTTTGGGTTTTGCAATCAAGGGTGGCATAACACGAATGAAGCCAGTCCATCCCGAGGATGGCATCAAAATCTATCATATCCAGTTCTATAAGGTCTGCCACAGTTTCCCTACTATGAATAGACACAACACAATTTCTATACACTCTTCTAGCAACAATAGAATCACCTATATGAGTAGAAACACAGAAGGGTTCTACAATAACTTCGGGCTCAAACCCAAAACCAACAGCCACATAAGGGGTCACATAAGATAAAATAGACCCGAGATCAAGAAATACATAAACATCACGAGAAAAGATTCGTAACATACCGGTGACAACATCTGGTGAAGCTTCTGCCTCCTGGCGGTTAGTCAAAGAATATAACCTGTTGCGACCGCTCCCGGCAGCTGAAGGGGCACCCTTAGGAAAAGAAGCTGTGAAGGCGGCTTGGGACTTAGCCCCCCCTCCCCCCCCATTTCTTCCAGCGGAAGGACAATCTCTCTAAAGGTGACCCACTTTGCCACAAGTATAGCAGTTTCTCTCCTCACACTAGCACTTTCCTAGATGATTCCTTTCGCAAACCTTGCACTGCGGATAAGTACGATGCTACTGGGACATACTTCCCTGAGACTGTGTTCCTAGAGCTTTGGATCCATGAGGAGTCTGAAAACTCTGAGTTAGTCTGTCTGTTGGTGGTCTGGGTGCTGGGGCGCTGGCTGCTGACTGCGCATTATTCCAAAAATTCTTCTTCTTCGACCACTTATTACCCTAGTTACCACTCTGCAACTGACTCTGGTGCTGGTCCGCAGATCTAGCTCTCTTAGCCTGTCTGTCTTTCTCTTTAGATTCAGTAATCTTTTTCTTTTTCTCTTCCACCTGCTATATATGAATGGTCAGTCGATCAAAGTCTAACTCCTTATTTATCAAAGCCCCGTGGCACTCAAGTACCAGGTTATCAGTAAGGCCAGATGCAAATTTCCTTATCCGAGCTCTCATAATACTAGTCAACTCTGGTGCATAGCGGGCTAGTTTATTAAACTTTAAAGTGTACTCCTGGACACTCATACTGCCCTACTTCAGATTCATAAACTCTTCTACTTTGGTCTCCCTCAACTCCAGAGGAAAGAATCGATCAAGGAAAGCTTCCACAAATTTGCCCAAAATTGTGGGCTCGGCACTTTCACCTTTTGCATCTTCCCATTTGGCATACCACTGATTCGCAACGTCCTTTAGCTGATAGGTTGCTAGCTCTACCCCTTCAACCTCATCCACATGCATAACCTTAAAGATCTTTTCCATCTCATCCACGAACACCTTTGGATCTTCCTCCACCTTGGTTCCAGTGAACTTAGGTGGGTTCATCTTCATGAAATGCCCGACTCTAGTAGCCTCAGACGTAATATATATAGACCCAACATCTTCCGACCGTCGATCCTGGTTAGCTACCAACTGTGTCAACATATAAATGGACCATCTGAATTCTCCATTTGAAATATCTCTCTGAGCAGTTGGGGGACAGTTGGAATTAGTCTGCGGAGCTTGAGGTGGACTGGTCGGGACTGGAGGGACTCCCGGAGTAGGGACAAATTCTGGAGTGTGAGCCCTATTATAGGTCCGTATCCTATGGGTGGGATGGACCTTATCTGCCTGAGCATTCTGATCAATGATACGACGTGAAGGAATAACCGTGTTTATGAAACACAAGGGATCATTAATTAGGGGACAGTTCAGACTCTGAAGCACGAACTAAATCACAAAGAAGGGAAACATTTCCTAAATGCCTAGTAGCCTCCTACTTATAAGTATGGCGCTCTACACACCCATAAACAAGACTCTACCCGATGCGATTTTGCAGACACCCTGGGACCATAAACCATGCTTTGACACCAAGTTTGTCACGACCCAAACCAGGGCCTGGCCATGATGAGCATTTCGAACCATGAAGGCCCGAAATACCCCTATCTGTCTGGTCATCATGCAACTAATTCATATGATCAAAGTAATGCGGAAGAAGCACAATAATTTGGAAACATGGTCATAAATATGAAAAGAAACAATAACGGGGAAATAAGGTTTCCCCCAACATCAATAAACCTCTAAACAACTGTCTGCGAAAATCTCTAACAAATGACTGATTCAAGTAACTGTATATGAACTGGGACAAGGCCCCCAGTAGACCTCAAAACTAAATATAAGATTAAAGGACTGCAGGACATAAGACCTTCCGAAACATAAAAGGCTCACCACTTGTCTCTTCAACTCTGTCTGAATGATCTACTGATTCTCTCGACCCCTAGACTGGGCCTCTGAACCTAAGAGGTTGGGGGAGAGGAGGGGGTCAGCACAAAAGTACTGACATGCAGAGATATCAAAATAAAACATAATATTTTTTTTTTCAAAATATAGTTGAGTGTCATTATAAAGCAATTTCGTATCAAATCATTTGAAAACACATAGGCGTAATGCAATAGTTTCTCAACAACAATGTAATGCAACTGAGCTAGGTGGAATACCCTACATAATTTACACCAACTGTCTAACCTCGTTTGCCACCGATATTAGAGTATAAGTGAGGGAGAGACACACAAGAACACATAGCATGGTGTCTCGACCCAATGGTAGTGCCCAAGATCACTTAGCCCGGGCTCCTACCTATAGTCCCAATTTGGGAATGACATAAAGTCAAGTACACAAGATCACTTAGCCTGGTACCAAATCTCCATGTCGGCAAACACGTTTTCCAGTGATGAGCCCTTACACTCAAACGCCTTCTTCGAGCATCCACCTTTCTCATGTAAAATTAATGCATTCAAATTTCCTCCGATTCAATCACATATCATGTTCTGTAGGGTATCGTCATACCCGACTTGCAAGTCATCAATATCACTTCCACATATGCATTATCATGTAAAACCAAGGTGCTTCATCATTTACAAGCGGTGAACAATATTTATTTCAAATTCATGCTCTCTTTTGTTGGTCACAATATGATATGGGGTATCAAGACATTATCATGGGAATTTGAAAGCAATTTATCATTCATATTTATCAACGAAATTCGGTCCCCAATTCTCCAAAATACATCCACATTTATCTAAAAATTCTCAAGAACACTCCCAAGGATTTCAAACTAAAAACCCAAATAAATCAAGATTCAACCGTGGGTTTTCAAAATCGATTAGAGATTCGGAATCCCCAATCCACAGGCTTCAAGAAGCACCCATTATTTTCCAAAATAGAGGTACGCGGAGTTTTCCTAAATTCTCATGGGCATAGAAAAATATGTTTTAGAATGGGGTTTTTTGAATCTATGTATATATCCATGTATTAAATATTTTTACATCATTGTTTTGGTCGTACTAGTCGAGAAATCAATTTGGGATTGTTGAATGGATGTGAGTTCTGCTGGGACAGCAAGTCATAAGCAAAATCCAAAATGTTATCGCAGTTATAGAAGGAGAAGAAGATCCTGATCGGCATGCCTCTCTTTCAACTTTTCATGAGTTATTTGACTTCACGTCAGCCTTAAAATTAATATAATACTTCGGTATCAGAACGAAACTGGTCTAAATAGAATAAAATGAATCCATATAGTCGACCTCGACTAGTCTGGGATTGAGGCATAGTTGATTGAATGATTGACGAGTGGGCTAACTACACGTGCAACTGCCCATAAAATAAAGAAAACTTATAGTGAAAAACAAGATGACCGAAAGATCTGCTAGAAAATGTTTGTGTCACTCAAGGGAAGATGTTTCCAGGTTTGTTATATTAGGTAATCATCGCGATGCGTGGACATTTGGAGCTGTTGATCCGAATAGTGGCACAGCAACGCTACTTGAGGTATTATTTCTCATTGAAACTTACATGTTTATGAATATACATATCGGATAACCTGTTTTGGTTGTGAAAACGCAGATTGCACAAAGGCTCGAAAAACTACAGAAAATAGGGTGGAAGCCGCGAAGAACAATCGTCTTATGCAACTGGGACGCGGAGGAGTATGGCCTGGTTGACCCTTCATCCCTTCTCGTAGACACACACATAAGCATATTCGTGTACAAGCTAAGTTTACGTCAGAAGTACAGACATGGCTTTAACTAAACGTTAACAACCCGCTCATTTCAGATAGGTTCGGCAGAGTGGGTTGAAGAAAATAGGAAAATGCTAGCTGCAAGGGTCGTCGCCTACTTGAACGTTGATTGTGCAGTTCAAGGGGGCCTACAATTGGTTGGTTGAGTGGGAAGATGGGGTAATTGCACTTTATGGCCTCTTTTTTAGTTTGTTTTTTTATTAAAAAAAAAAAGGAAAACTTACATAATTCCTGAATCTTTAACTGATATTATATAAAATTTCAATTATTTTGTTAATTATATTTTATCCTAATTTTTTAAAATAATGGTATATATATTATAAGGTGATAAATATAAAAAGTGTTAAATTTGAAATTAACAAGATATTTATTTAAGAAAATAATAGATTCTCTTTTGTTCATTGTATTATTTTATTTAAGGAAGGATATCTAATTTTTCTTTTTTTTTAGATTTAATTTAGGTATTTTAATTATGTTTCTCTTTTTCGTCTTTAATTATGAAAGATTTATTTTTTTGGTCTTTTTTCACTTTTTTCGTCTTTAATTTTATTCTACTTTTTTAGATTTAATTTTAATTATGTTTCAATCCTGTTTTTAGTAATTTTTTTTAAGTATTATTACTTTTGTTTCTTACACTGACTACACCATTACCTTTCGTTAATGACATATGAATCACCCAATAATTGAAATAAATAATTGTATCTACCATAATACCATATATATCATCCACTAATATCATATGAATCACCCAATAATTAAAACAAATAATTGTATCTACCATATGAATCACCATAATACAATATGTATCACCCATTAATATCATATGTATTACCCGTTAAAATCTTACAAAATGTATCTATCGTATGAATCACCATAATGCCCATATAATGATATCATATTTATCATTCGTATGAATCACCATTAAAAGAATAAAAATGTATGAATAACTAAATAAATTTATATATGTATCAATAGATTTAAAAAAAAAAAAAAAGAGGGAGAGATTTTAGGAGAGGAAAAAAAGTTGCATGCATTAATGGGGGAGAAAAAAACAGGAAGGAAGATGATTTAATTGTTGATAATTAGGGAGATATTTTAGAGAAGAAAATCTTGAATGAGTTAATGGTGGAGTAAAAATAGAATGTGGGTTTTCTTGATATGTATCAAGAGTAAAGTTGAAAAATGAGATTTTATGTAAATTTTTAAAAAGTAAGGGATATTAGGTAATATAGTTTGGATTTATGTAATTTATCCAAAAAAAAATAATAACAACATAACATACACCTTAACTTATTATATTTATATAAACTTTTATCCATACAAAGTAATTATAAAAATTTAACTAATTATACATCTTCATTCGATGTATTCGGAGCTAATTATGTATCTCGACAGACCTAAAATCGAAAAAAATATATTAAGAGATAATTATATATCTTTACAAAAAAAAAATATATCTTTATTGAAAGTATCGAGAGCTAATTATGTATCTCGATATATTCAAAATCGAAAAAAAAGTATCGTAAGCTAATTATATATCTTTATAAAGAAAAAAATATATCTTTGTTTGATGTATCGAGAGCTAATTATATATCTCGATAGATTCAAAATCAAAATTTTCAATAATTATATAAAATGTCGAGATTTTCTGTAGTTAAACTTCAAATTGTTGGAATTTAGTTGTTTATCTTTCTTTTTTTTTTTCATTTTATAAAAAAGATTGTGTTTATTAATCATTTTTGGGTCATGTCTTTGAAACATACACTATTATAAAGTTCTAAATTACATAAATGAAACTGCATGATAACATCCTAAAGTTTACCAATGGAATTTGAAGCTCTATGACATCATTCATGGCTATTTTTATTGAATATAAAATATTAAAATATCTTAATGATAAAATTAATTTGCTTTCCTTCATTATTCTGAGATGTATTTGGTGGATAATTTGTCACTAGTTTGCATATTAAATTAAGAGAAAAATAAATTGTTTCCATCCTGAACTATAAACGAAATTGTTGAGACATACTCTAACTTAAAGGGGGTCCTATTACCCCTGAATTAATTAAAATCATATTTTTGACAACCTTAGTGCTTGCGTGGCACATATATGACACACTGCGTGAATCAACACACTGAAGGTCCACGTATGTGCCACGTAGACACTAATGTTGCCAAAAATACAATTTTAATTAGTCCAGGGGTAATAGAATCCCCTTTAAGTTCGGATATGTCTCAGCAATTTCCTTTATAATTTAAGTTGGAAACAATGCATTTACTCTTAAATTAAAGATGAAAGATTCATGGCTTAAATCACAACTTGCCTAATTAATTAAGAGTCATTTAAAAGAAAATCAGGTAATGTAAAGGTAAATCAGAAAAAAAGTATTAATAAAATTTAATAGAATTTTTTTTATTTTATTTTTTAATTTAAGGGACTCCCATCTTCAGGCTAGATAATGTTGGGCCTGAAAAAATGTGATTGTTGCTGCACAAATATGTTGTTTTGGGGCCACTATTTAAATTTTGAAGGAAAAAATGAATAAAGTGGCATACTTAAGTATTAAATTACAAAAAATAACAACACCTTTATCAAATTACATTTTGTAGCATATGTATTTGTATTTTTGTAGCAACGGTTTGAAAAAATACAAAATACATATCGATCATAAGGGCAGTAAAAATCATATGTATTTGTATTTTTGTAGAAACAGTTTACAAAAATATAAAATACAACTTGTTATACTATGTAATTATGAAACCGTTGCTATGAAACTCATAATTAAAGGGATAAGTATGTTATTTCTGAATTTTGCCCAATTTTGATTTCGCACCATAAATCTCAACATTTTAGAGCTTAGTTACAGAAAATATTGATATTTTACATAATCATTGAAAACTCCGATTTTAGGTTTGTCAAGATACATAATTATCTCATGATACATCCAACGAAGAGACATTTTTTCCTTTGTAAAGATACATAATTAGCTTCCGATATTTTTTTTTTTTTCAATTTTGAATACGTCAAGATACATAATGAGCTCCCCGATACATCCAACGAAGATACATAATTAGTTGAGATTTTTGTAATTACTCTTTAAGGGTGAAGATTTGTATAAATATGGTAAGTTAAGGTATATATTTATGTTATTTTAATTTTGGTATTCTAATGAATCGCCATAAAACCGGACAGATGCAGGGATGACTCAAGGGTAAGATTAGTAACATATTTGTTTTAGGCATCAAAAATTTTAATAGTAAATTTTGTGATTTTAGCTTCACTTGAAATAATAACAAAGTTTGTGAAATACGCTTAAGAAACTTATCTAAATCAGAAAAAATTATAATGAAATTTAATATAATATTGTGTTGGGTGTGCAAACCCCACATTGGTAGCCGAAGAGACTGAAAAACTATATAAAAGGTGTAAGATCTCTTAATGGTGTGAAGTTTTATTGGGGGGGGGGGGGGGGGGGATCGTGCGTGTTTGATTCAAAGCGGACAAGATCACAGCATGTAAGAGAATTTTGGGCTGGTTGAGTCCAACAACTATATCAGAGCTCAGATTCAGCGAGATGAGTATGTGGATGTTGCATGTAGTACTCGGTTTTCCTACCCTTACGAATTTGAAGATCACACACAAGAACTAATTGCGGGTTTCGATTGTCATAAATACTCAGATGATGTAGATAGCAAACACTACAGTGAACCTCGGTGGCCTTGTGGATCGTGACGATGGACCACATGAAATTTAGTTTGAGGGAGAGATTCTTGGGATACGATGCAATAAATTTAAAAAATTAACCCATGAATCATGATAATGGACCTCGTGAAACTTAATTCGAGCGGGAGATTGTTGGGTGAAAAAAAAAACAATAGTGGAAGTCTTTTTTCAATGGATATAATTTTTAAATTAATGTTTTATTTGATGAAAAATGCCAAAAAATTATATCCTATGAATATTTATACATTATTGAATGATGTTTTTTTTTTCCACCAGTGAAAGAAGTTTGTAGATAATTCCAAGAGTCATTAGAGATGATTGGCTACCAAAAATTCACAAAAAGGTGACCAATTTTGGCTTTTTTGGTTCTCAATTTCACATATTTTACTAACATAATCTAATTTTGCCCATCGGTCTGGCGATGAAAGATTGTACTTAAATCGATACAAATTTTTTAATTTTCTTTAAAACACTTTAAATATAACAATTTATTACGTATCTCTGTCAAATATAATGTATATTGGAATATCATTGATGATCGAGCCAAGATATTCACTAGACAATTCAATATGTACAGATGAAAACATATAAAGAAGTTGAAAGGAATCAATAAACATACATAATGTATTAACGATGCAATTTTTCATCGAACGGGGTATTAATAAATCCCTCGATCATATCTGGCTCCGCCTTCAATACCATACAATCAGGGGCGAAGCTACCCTTCGGCGGGGGGTCATTCGAACCCCCTTCGATAAAAAATTATATTATTTATACATGGTTAAAATTATCTTTTATGTATATATAGTAGATGTTAACCCCCTTTGATTTATTCATATGTTATTTATAAATCCCTTAATAAAAATTCTGACTCCGCCACTATATATAACATAAATATATGTCTTTCTATAAAACTAAGCATTAGTGGGAATTAATAAGTACCTAACTTCATTAAGAATCTAAAATCATTCCAATACTTTGTCTCCTTTCTTCCAAAAAAAAAATAATTTATCAATTAGCAATATTTTAAGGTTTCATTTAGGATTAGAAAAACTATTTTTTTTTAAGTTTTTTTTTGTGTGTGTAATATTATCTCATTATTAAAAAAAAAACTCTTGTTTCTAACCTTTTCCAACCTTATGATAATTTAAATTATAGAAAGCACTTTTTCTTTAACAAGTCTTATACGATTCAAATTGAAATTAGTCAGAATTCCAAAATGAATATCGAACATTAAATAGAAAGTAATAATTAAAAAAAGAATATTACTTTTAAAATTATTTAATATTTACTGTGAATATTCTAGGCTACTTCATTATCTTTCATCATAATTATTTATGTCTCTTTACTTTCCCAACTACTATATTCCAAAATTATTGTTCCTTTCTGATTATCCATTAGCATTTGAATTTCTCCTTTCGTATATCAATCATGTGACAAAAATAATAAAAATAATAACTTAAATTTGTGGCAGGTTTAAAATAGTTCTTTAAATATATTAATGAGTAGTTTAGTCCTTCAAATTTAATAAACGTTTATTTGATGGAAATTTTATAATTTTCGTTATTTTTGGTCTATTTCTAAAATCGGTGCGAATTTTAAAGCATAACTTCTAATATTTTTAGTGTTTAATACATTTTTTTTATGTTGTAATATCTAAAATTTAATAAAACTTTCGTGATGTTTCTAGTTAAACTATGGTGAATATAAGTTAAATTCCATAAATAAGCAATAAATGTAAAAGGTTTATATATACTCTTTGGACTGACTATACATTAGACTTGATTAATTTGTTATTTTACTATATAGTGGCCATTTAATTAATTACAAAAGGCAATTACTTTAAACTAAAATAGTAAAATTACCTAAATAGAAAGTACATAAACTAAACTTTAATTATTTACTGAATCATTTTTCTCATGGGAATATATTCACTTTCCATACAACAACAGAAAGAACACTCACGGGTGCTAACAAACAACAAAAAAGCAAATAAATAAATAAAAATTATTTTAAAAAAAGTGTAATTTATTAAATAACCTAAAAAGTGCATTCCTATGAAGTTGTCTTTGTGGCGAAATTCTTTCTTGTGAACACCCCCACCCCCACCCCCACCCCCACCAACAAACAACGATCGATTCAGGATTTAAAAGTCATGGGTGTTCGAAAAGTTCAAACACATATATTATTTGCCTGAAAATCAAAACGTTCAGCTGTCTTCGCGGTTTCATATGTGTTTTTTAAATCATATATATATATATATATATATATATATATATATATATATATATATATATATATATATATATATATATATATATATATATATATATATATCATTTTAATTTCTTTTTATATAATTATATCTAATCTATGTTTAGTTTAAAGAGTGCTGAAACATCGTAAAATTACATATAGATCCGCCCCAGCCTTTAAACCTCACCACTCAAACGTCGGATTCAGGATTTAAGAGTCATGGATGTCTGAAAGGTTCGAACACACATATTGACGCCCAAGCTTTAAATTAAAATTTCACCTGAAAACCAAAACGCTCAGCTATTTTCGTGATTTTATGTATTTTTTAAATGGGCAAAATGTGTGAAAAATATCTGTATTTAGGTAAAATTTACAGTTACGTACCCTGAACTTTTTAGGGGTCCTATGACCCCCCTAAATTATTCTTTACCATATTTAACTGGCATATATTTGCCCCTTATCAAAAACTTTTTTCCTACGCATTCAATGTACGTGATACACGCAGTGGTCCAAGTGCTAAATATATGACAGTTACATACGATAAAAAATAGTCTAAGGGGGTCATAGGACCCCCTCAAAGTTCAGGATGCGTAGCTGTAAATTCGCCAAAATATAGATATTTTTCACACTTTTTTCCCTTTTTAAATATTATAAATCATTTTTTATATATTTGTATATAATTATATCTAATCTACATTAAATTTAACGAGTGCTGAAATACCCTAAAATTACACATAGATCTGCTCCTGTCTTTATACCCCACCACCCACCCCACCCCACCCCTACCCTACCCCACACCCCAACTTTTCTTGCATTCATTTCAGTGGAAGCACCCGTGACACTCACAATCCCATGTCATGATTCTCCAATTTGTTCCACTTTCTACCTAAAAAAGATGACTCACTATTATTCTCAATTTTCGAGCGTAACGAAGTCAGAATTTTTATTAAGATAAGGTAAACGTATAAAAAAGAATAAATATACAAAATGATAAAAAAAAAAAATCAACATTTAGTATGTATATATTAATATATAGAGTGTAATTTTTCATCAGAGGTATATCATGGACAGGGGCGGAGCCAACCCTCTTTAGGGGTTCGTCCGAGCCCCCTTCGAAGGAAAAATATACTATTAGAATTATTTTTTATGTGGTTATAGTAGGTGTTGAACCCCTTCGACTAAGTTTTCTTTGAATATTGAACTCCCTTACTTGAAATCCTGGCTCCGCCTCTAATCATGGACAAAGGTGACTCAATCTGTACGTCTAACGGTCAATGAAGTGAAGAAAAATCATGAAAGATCGCGGTTCATATTTTAGTAAGGGAAAAAAAGTTATTCCTTCTATTTCGATCGATTTAAATGAAAAATTATTTGATTGAGTTAGGAGTTTTAAAACGAAATGAAGATTTTCGAAAGTTATTGATATTATATATGTTATAATACTTGTGTCGCTATGAGACTTTTGAACTTATGGTATAAATACCATAATATATTTGTGTAGCCATAAAAAAAACTTTTCATTTAATTTAAAATCGATCCATCTTTTTAGAAGATAGTACTAAAAAAGAAATAACAACAACAACAAACCCAGTGTATTCCCACATAGAGAGGTCTAGGGAGGGTAAGTCGTTATTTGTTTTTTTTAATTACATAATAGTGGTGTTCGTGTCAGTTTGTAAGTCGTTACACGTTTTTTGAATTATATAACAGTGGTGTTCGTGTCAGTTGATTGTAAGTCGTTACGTGTTTTTTTGAATTACATAATAGTGGTGTTCTTGTCAGTTTATTGTAAGTCGTTACGCAATTTTTTTGAATTATATAATAATGGTATTCGTGTCAGTTTATTGTAAGTCGTTACACATTTTTTTTAATTATATAACAGTGGTATTCGTGTCAGTTTGTAAGTCGTTACGCGCTTTTTTAATCATATAACAGTGGTGTTCGTGTCAGTTTATTGTAAGTCGTTACGCATTTTTATGAATTATATAACAGTGGTGTTCGCGTCAGTTTGTAAGTCTGTAACACCCCGATTCCCGAGAATCGGAACGCCACACAGTGCTTATGATCCCGAAGGACCACAAACTAACCCTTTTTCTGATATCTGTACCTGTTCACTACATAATATAATAAAATACATCATGGTTCAATCTCAAGATTCTTTCCTTTAAGATCTTGATATATGCAATTCGACCCATAATTAGACATTTCACACTTAGCATGACCTAATGGCCTTATCATTTCCCTTAAGCACCATAGTAAACACGTAGCATGCAAGTATGGTATGAACTCATCACTTCGATCACAAGGGGTCATACGATCCATTCTTCTTCAAGTAGGCATTTCTACAATTACCTTGCATGCACCATTTAGGGCATAGGAGTATGAACAATTACATGTGCTACAACACCATGATTCATCTTAATTCCACCAACTAAATCCCTCGTCCGCACTTACAACCATATCATAAGCCTTCCACACAACATCCCCAATTTTAGACAATAACATGCCCAATTTTAGACAATAACATGGAGTTCATGTTGAACGTATACATAGAAAGTAGTCTAGTCATTTAGAACTTATTATATCCTAAGAAAGTAAATTTATAGCCTCTTAGACAATTCCACAAAGACCTTACATGCACTTTTAGGCATTGGTGAATTCGTCAAGTTTTCATGTTTTCCGCCACCCCATATATCTCATCCAACACACATAATCATCGCATGCATGTATCAACCAACATATACCATCACCACACATATATATATATATATATCAACCAACATGCATAATCATCATATATATATATATATAATATATATATATATATATATATATATACATAACTTGAACTTTCAAAAGGGGATTCGTGGACTCTATGGACGAAAGGAGTCCATAGATAAACACTTGCATACCTTAGACTCCGTAGCCGGAAGAGGTTGACGGAAGGAATTCTTGAATCAAAGTCTCCCATTAATTTCCCCCAATTCAAAACCCTAACCCTAACTTGATATATATATATATATATATATATATATATATATATATATATATATATATATATATATATATATATATATATATATATATATATATATAAGAGAAATGAGAGGAAAACACTATAAATTCTTAGCTGAATGGGGTATTTATAGAGGTTTAAAAGAGTGGTGAAAGACCAAAATGCCCCTAAGAAACAAATAAAACCCGAATCTGTCCATGGGGGGACTGTTTTGATAGGCTAAAGTAGATCGACCATAACGTTTTACTCCAATATCCAAATTGAATGAAACCAATTTCATTAGAAAGAGAACTCTCAGATATTTCCGTTGATATATAGTAGCTGACCTAGATCATTATGTACAAGGAGTTATGGTCATTTGAAATTGACCCAAAAATTCGCTTCTGATAGGCTGAACTAGATTGACCATAACTTTTTGCTCCGATAGACAAATTGGATGAAACCAAGTTCATTGGAAAGAGGACTCCCAGAGATTTTCGTTGATATATAGTAGATCACCCATATCATTATGTACAAGGAGTTATGATCATTTAAAGTTGGAGCAAAAATACGCCTGGCCTCAATACTTTTTCCTGCATGTTTTACTGTTCATCACTATTCACCGTTCGATCGGAATGTTCGTAACTCATCGCTCAGGTGTCCGTTTTGGATGATCCACATATCTTTGAAAAGCTTATTTGATGCTCTTCGCAACTGTGGGTCTAACTCTAGGAAATTCCACACGAAAAATTATAAATCATTCTAAAAGATAGGACCCAATACGTTTACGCACAAAATTTCGACGAAAAATTTTTCGGGGTATTACAAAGTCGTTACGCATTTTTTTGAATTATATAACAGTGGCGTTCGTGTCAGTTTGTAAATCGTTACGCATTTTTTTGAATTATGTATAGAGGCATTCGTGTCAGTTTATTGGAAGTCGTTAGGCATTTTTTTGAATTATATAACAATGGTGTTCGTGTTAGTTTGTAAGTCATTTTTTTGAATTATAGAAACATGGTATTTGTGTCAGTTTGTAAGTCGTTACGCGTTTTTTTTGAATTATATAACAGTGATATTCGTGTCAGTTTGTAAGTAGTTAAACATTTCTTTGAATTATATAACAATGTTGTTCATGTCAGTTTGTAGTTTCTGCTCACACACTATAAGAAAATCGCTAATTTTTGACGGAGTTTTGACATGTCTCTAGCTATGAGGCAAATTTTGACATGATATTTGTTGGAAAGTAGTGATTTTCGGATAGTAACATCAACTAGTTCATTCACGAGTAGTCGATGTACGAGCAAACTGAACCTTTTTCCTTGTTTTCAATTCTTGAAATTGAATAGATGTCATTGATAATATGTATATTACGCGTTTTTGAATTATATAACAGTGGTGTTCGTGTCAATTTGTAGTTTATGCTCATATACTACTAGAAAATTGCTATGTGTCTAGCTATGAGGCAAATTTTGTCATGATATTTGTTGGAAATTAGCAATTTTTTGATAGTAACATCGACTAGTTCTGGAGTAGTCGAAGTACGAACAAACTGATTATTTTTCCTTATTTTCAATTCTTGAAATTAAGTATAGTTGTCATTGATATGTATATTGTTTGAGCCAGTTTGTGCATGTCTTGAATTTTCTTATCGAGTAATCGAGTTGCATGCAAGCTTGACTTTTTTCTTCTTCTTTTTTCAATTCTTTCAAATTGAACATGTCATTGATACATCTACATTAATGTGTGATTTTCCATTGTAAAATGGAAAAAGCTGGAAAGACATAAAATTTAAAAATTGCTAAATTTATTGAATTTGAGGTTTTTATCATCAAAAGTGTTTTTGTTTTTTTGATGTAATATCATATTTTACTTTGTTCATCTTTCTTTTATTCGCTTCACATGGTGAATTAATGTTTTGTCCAAAACTCTTTTTAAAAGTTGTGGTCAATTGTCAATTCATTGAGAATTGTGTGATGAAAAGAATTTTGCTTTTTGTTCCTGTCCTTTGCTTTTTGTCCTTTTATAGTCTTTTGATCAAATGATTTTTTTTTTTAAAAAAAAGTAGTTAGAGTTATTTTCTTTTGCATTAGGATCATTATATGAAAATGCCAAGTGGTTCATGCATTGTCTTTTATCCCCCCCCCCATAATTTTCTTGAAAATAGACCTGAGTTTTGGCACAACGGTAAAAGTTAGGTTAGTGTGATTAGAAGAACATGACCTCAAAATCGCGAAAACAATTTCTCGCAGAAATGAAAATAAAACTACATATATAAGGATTCAATGTGATCTGACCCTCTTTTTGAATTGCATGCATGCTGTTGACACCTAATTTTTGCCTTCCACAAACCAAGTTTACTTTCGAGATTCTTCGGTTGTTAATAAAATCAAAATATTTACTTTGTCTGAATAGAAACTTTTCAAAATATATTCATCTGTGCAAATTTTGTCATTCTTGAGTAACGATTATACATTATCGTATTCAGTTATACGAAATTATGTAATTTTGTTACTTAAATAATTATTTTATGGAATATCAAATTTTAATCAAGGATTATTTTTTGAAAATAAGTTCAAACAGTTGAAATCTTGATTTAAATATAATTTATTCTCAAAAATAACATATTTGGATAAATATATGTTTAATTTTATTGAATCAAGAATCTCAAGATTAAACAGGGTGTTAATTCGTATCGAAATTCGATTTGATTTGGTCAATTTATTAAATTTTAGCAAAATTTGGAATCAATTTGGCCTTAATTGTGATACAATTGACCAATTGGTATTCGGTTTGGCTAAAATTTAAATTTAATTACCTAAATTATAATCCGAATCCCTAATCTATTCAAAATAATCTGACATCATATTAGTTTTAGCCCACACCAATCCCTCCTTTTTATCTTTTTCCTGCATCCCAAAAAGAAAACCAAGACCAATTGGCCCAATTTCAAGACCAACCCGTGGCCCACTCTTTTGTTACCAGCCCCCAAATTGGCCCAATACTCTCAAGAACCCGGCCCAAACCCCCTTATTTTCTCAACAACACCCACTTTCAAACCCTTAGCCACAAATGATCTCAACCAAACGATCGATTCCCCAACAACGGTGAAACCCGATCCCTTCAGCTCCAAATACCCGATAATCCTTCAGCCCTTCTATTCATAATACGCTCAAACAACGGCGAGAAACATCGAATATCAGAGAACAACAGCAACAATCGCAAAATCGACCCCAAATCCATCGACCCAAGTTTGACCCATCTTCAACCCAAAAAAAAACCATCTCAAATTGGTACTTGATATGGGTGTTCATGAATTGCTAGCCATCGGAGATTCAGATTTGCTGATTCACCAGGTACGGGAAGAATGGGCGGTAAAAAACTCCAATATTACTCCTTACGTGGAGCTGGTGCAAGAATTATGTGGAAGATTCAATGATGTTGATTTCATACATATCCCACGGACACATAATGAGTTTGCTGACACTTTGGCCATGATATCTTCAATGATTCAGCACCCGGATCGGAGTTACATCGATCATTTGGAAATAAGCCTGAAGGAGCAACCCGCGCATTGCATACACGTGGAAGAGGAGCCTGATGGAAGGCCTTGGTACTATGACATTAAGAGGTATTTGGAATCTGGAATATATCCTGAAGAGGCTAGTAACAACCAAAAGAAGACAATCCGGTGTTTGACAAAGAATTACTTTCTAAGTGGAGAAATTCTTTTTAGGAGGACTCCTGATTTGGGATTCCTAAGATGCGTCGATGCGGCGGAAGTCAAGAAGTTGATAAACAAGGTACACGCTAGAGTTTGTGGGCCCTACATGAATGGATTTGTCATTGCCAGAAAGATCCTGAGAACCGGTTACTTCTGGATGACTATGAAAAATGACTGTAGTAAGTTTGTGTAGAGATGTCCAAAATGTCAAATACACGGAAAACTGATTCGAATGCCTACACACGAGCTTCACGCAATGAATTCTCCTTGGACTTTTGTAGATTGGGGCATGGATTTCATCGGACCAATAGAGCCACTAGCATCGAATGGGCATATATTTATTTTGGTTTCCATTGATTATTTCACTAAATGGGTCGAAGATGCTTCGTATAGAGCCGTCACTAAGAAAGTGGTAGCAGATTTAGTCAGGAATAAATTGATTTGACGATTCGGAGTGCCAGAATCGATTATTACTGATAATGGGGCAGTCCTGAATAGTCACTTGATGAAAGCAATTTGTGATCAGTTCAATATTGTGCATCACAACTCGATAGCGTACCGTCCCCAAATGAATGGAGCCGTAGAAGCTACTAACAAGAATATTAAGAAGATATTGAGAAAGATGGTCGAAAATGATAGATCATGACACGAGATGTTACCTTGCACATTGCTAGGGTATCGAACAACAGTTTGAACATCCACAAGAGCAACTCCCTATTTACTAGTTTACGGGAATGAAGTTGTGATACCCGCTGAGGTCGAAATACCTTCCCTAAGGATTATTCAGGAAGCTATACTGAGTAACGAAGAATGGGTCCGTGCTCGCTATGAACAATTCATGTTAATTGATGAAAAGAGAATGGTTGTTGTATTCCATGGTCAGCTGTATCAACATAGGATGGTTCGTGCCTTTAACAAAAAGGTAAGAACTCGAGCATTTGAAGTGGGGCAACTGGTTCTCAAATGAATATTCCCTCACCAAAAGGAGTACAAGGGCAAGTTTGCTCCAAACTGGCAAGGGCCATATATAGTTCGCAAGGTGTTATCTAGAGGAGCTCTGATTTTGTCTGAGATGGATGGCACAGAGTGGACTAAACCAATCAATTCTGATGCAGTAAAGAGATGTTATGTTTGAATGACGTTCTAGTTTTTGTGTTTTCTTAGTTTATTTGTAATCACCTTTGTAATAATGTTGTTTGCTAGTGTGTAACTGCCTAGAATCCTTTCCTTTTATGTACGAACTACGTTTGACCTGAATTCCCAAGCAACTACGTTTGACCTGAATTCCCAAGAAAGGGATATGTAGGCAGCCTATGTTGGCTTCGGTCAACCCCTTAGGATAATTTATCATTTCTCTTTATGTACGAACTACGTTTGACCTAAATTCCCAAGAAAGGGATCCGTAGGCGGCTTATGTCGGCTTCGGTCAACCCCTTAGGATAATTTATCATTTCTCTTTATGTATGAACTACGTGATGACCTGAATTCCTAACGAAAAGGACACGTAGGCGGCCTATGTCAGCTTCGGTCAACCCATTAGATTTTTCTATACATATCCCTAGCGTAGGCATAAACTACGTTTGACCTGATTCCTACTTCAACGGGATACGTAGGAGCCCCAACGGCTCGGTCATATAACCCTAGGAAATGGAAACTGGGGCAGAATTTTTGAGAAGGAATCTCAAAAATTCACAAGAGAAAATCGACATCCAACAAAGAGAATGAAGATCACCAAAGACTTCAGATCCACTCAGATTGGTATTATCTCAAACAAGTTTAAACTGGGGCAGAAATTTTGAGGAAGACCTCAAAATTTCCACCAAATGCCGGAACATATTCCAAATTCCCCAACACTAGAGGTTAAAGCTTTGGAAACCACCAACTGTAACAAAGTCTGGGTAGACTCAATTTTTGGCTATGATAGAACTACTTGAAGTAACCCTCCAACAATAATCATGAGTTTTGGAAACTATCCATCGGATATAGTCAGAACCGCGAGGAAGACGTTCATTGAGCTAGTACATGACATGACTGGCAGAAATTTTCTAAGATTTTACAGAAGTTTTCAAAATTATTTTCAAAAATTTAAGACTATTTTCAAAAATCTTACGACTCACTTACTTAGTACTTGCCTAGACATCATTTGGGATAGAGTGTCAGGGTGTAAGTCTCAATATGGTGGAATTCCCAAGAGATGGCAAGGAGAAAATCAAGGATCGAAGAAGGTCAACATGGAGTAAATTTTATTCAACTAATCATTTTTCTATGGATGCGGGGATCAATATGCAAAATGAGAGTCTCTTTCAAAAATTTCCGAGCAAATTGGGAGCCACAACAGATCATTAATGCCCAAGAACGGTATTTTAGGGTAGCCCTAAAAATAGGTTTAATGCCCATTTATTGAGGATCTTTTGATTTGTCCATCTCATTTCTTGAGATCGTAGGCGACAAACAAAAGCACTTTGTCTTCTTTACACGTATCGTATTTAGAAGCTTCCTAAAAATAGTCATTAGTAAAAGCGACTTTGTGTCTATTAATAGTCTACCTTGAGTACAGGTACATGTAGAAAGCAAGACACTGACAAATGAAGCCAGGTAAAATTATTTTACACACTTCTGCAATGGCTATTGCATATCATTACCACAAAGGCCATTACATATCTGTTGATGTGCTAGACACAACGCTGGTGTCGAGGATATCATCAGCATTCAATATCTGTTGATACGCTAGGTACAACGCTGGCGTCGAGGATATCATCAGCATCCAATATATCTGTCGACACGCTAGACACAACGCTGGCGTAGAGGATATCATCAGCATCCAATGTATCTGTCGACATGCTAGATACAATGCTGGCGTCGAGAATATCATCAGCATCCAATATATCTATCGACACGCTAGACACAATGCTGGCGTTGAGGATATCATTAGCATTTAATATCTGTTAACACGCTAGACATAACGCTGGCATCGAGGATATCATCAGCATTCAATATATCTATCAACAAGATAGACACAATGCTGGCATCGAGGATATCATCAGCATTCAATATCTGTTGATGCGCTAGACACAACGCTGGAGTAGAGGATATCATCAGCATCCAATATATCTATCGACACGCTAGGCACAACGCTGACGTCGAGGATATCATCAGCATCCAATAGATCTGTCGACACGCTAGACACAACGCTGGTGTAGAGGATATCATCAGCATCCAATGTATCTATCGGCATGCTAGATACAATGCTGGCGTCGAGAATATCATCAGCATCTAATATATCTGTTGACACGCTAGACACTACGCTGGCGTAGAAGATATCATCAGCATCCAATATATCTATCGACACGCTAGATACAACGCTGGCGTTGAGGATATCATTAGCATTCAATATCTGTTAACACGCTAGACATAACGCTGGCATCAAGGATATCGTCAGCATTCAATATATCTATCGACAAGATAGACACAATGCTGGCGTCGAGGATATCATCAGCATTCAATATATCTGTTGACACGCAAGACACAATGCTGGTGTCGAGGATATCATCATCTTTTCATGAATTAGAATCTGAATACATTAAGAGCACACGATTTGGAGGGATGCCTTCATGTCTCTATCTAAGGATGAATTATATATAAGATTTCCTAGCAATTAACAATTTGAAGGTCATCTATAAGTCATATTATTTGAAATAGGATAGTGTGCAAGATCGCCTATGAGTTGATAGCCTGAAGGTCATCAGTAAGCCACAATAACATCCTAACCAGATAGTGTGCAAGATCGCCCAAAAGATGATAGTTCAAAGGTTATCCGTAAGACGCAACTAAATCCTTACGGAGGATATGCAAGATTGTCAAATTGATACGTCCAAGGGTTCTCTATAAGTCGCGTCATATCCAAGATAGATTATGTGCAGGATTACCCAAAGACGATCAATTTAAGGGATTATCTATAAGTCATATTGTATCCAAGGTCGGATGACATGCAGGAACACCTGAAAGCTAGCGATTGGAGGGATATCTGTAAGTTATCTCCTATCCAAAGTCAGATGATGTGCAGGATTACCTAAAGATAGAAATTCAAAAGATATCTATAAGTCGCCTCGTATCAAACATCAAATAATATGCAAGATTATCTAAAGATTGACAATTTAAGGAAAATTTATAAATCGATCATCGGCTACAACCGGAGAGGTTATCATGCCACATACAACAAGAGATATAGGTAACCAAAAGGGCCACCCCACTTTGAAAACATATTCGCTCGATAGATGAGCTAATTATACAACAACCAAGGAGGTTGTTGTGTCTGTTATTATGAGTTATTTCCGAACAAACAGGTACAATAAAGGATGACTTCGTTTTTCAGGCCACAACTCACGTGGAGATATGGTAAAAGATTACTTACCTCTTTTGTGAATTATGTTTAACACTAACACTTTTTGCCTAAAGCATTGTCGAGAGCATCCGAGAGGATGAAAATCTCAAATCAAAACCACAGGTGCGAACGACTCTAAAAAGAACACAGCACAACATGGAACTCTTTCTCAGCAGCAAAACGGGACATAGTCTGGAGAGGGACGTCAAACTCTCTAGACGCGAGCTAAATGATGATCACCACCACCATTTAACAAAGCCTCTATTAGAAGGCATGTGGGTATTTTTCGGATATTCTGGTCTCACCTTTACCTCTGGGATGTTTGTTAACTCATACTGAGGGGAACTTTCTTTTTTTTTCAAATTTGGGTGGCAACACACTTAGAATTTCAAAAATTATGTCCGGGTAAGTTCTTACCTATGGATGTGAAGAGCTCCACATTCATGGTTAAGAGGTTACAAGCCTCTTTTCCGCAACTCGATTAACTTGTCACTCATCCTGAGTCAAAGATCGTCTGAAATAAAAGACTATCTTTTCTACCAATTGAGTCGAACTACAAGCAGTCTGATTCCCTGAGTCTTGGTGAATTTTTTTGAAATTGCGCTTAAAATCAATCTTTATGAACTACAAGTTACCTGAATTCTCATAGAACCTAAGATATGTAGGAAACCTGATACCGAGGTCCGTCCATGACTCTACGAAACTCGTGTGGAAAACCAATCTCTTTTAGATTCGAATTTGTGGTCGGACAAAATTAGGAGCGTCAACCTCCCTTTGCCCAGGGTTACTTTCATCCACCCTACCCAAAGAGAGGGGACAGTTGTTGACACCTAATTTTTGCCCTCCACAAACCGAGTTTACTTTCGAGCTTCTTTGGTTGTTAATAAAATCAAAATATGTATTTCGTCTGAATAGAAACTTTTAAAAAAATATTCATCTGTGCAAATTTTGTCATTCTTGAGTAACGATTATATATTATCGTATTCAGTTATACGAAATTATGTAATTTTGTTAGTTAAATAATTATTTTACGGAATATCAAATTTTAATCAAGGATTATTTTTTGGAAATAAGTTCAAACAGTTTAAATCTTGATTTAAATATAATTTATTCTCAAAAATAACTTATTTGGGTAAATATCTATTTAATTTTACTGAATCAAGAAGCTCAAGATTAAACAGGGTGTTAATTCGTATCGAAATTCGTTTTGATTTGGTCAATTTATTAAATTTAGCATAATTTGGAATCAATTTGGCCTTAATTGTGATACAATTAATCAATTGGTATTCGATTTGGCTAAAATTTAAATTTAATTACCTAAATTATAATCCAAATCCCTAATCTACCCGAAATAATCCGACATCATATTAGTTTTAGCCCACACCAATCCCTTATTTTTATCTTTTTCCCGCAGCCCTAAAAGAAAACCAGGACCAATTGGCCCAATTTCAAGACCAACCCGTGGCCCACTCTTTTGTTACCAGCCCCTAAATTGGCCCAATACTCTCAAGAACCCAGACCAAACCCCCCTTATCTTCTCAACAACACCCACTTTCAAACCCTTAGCCACAAACGATCTCAACCAAATGACCCATTCCCCAACAATGGTGAAACCCAATCCCTTCATCTCTAAATACCCGATTATCCTTCAGCCCTTCCCTTCACAATATGCTCAAACAACGGCAAGAAAAATCAAATATCATAGAACAACAGAAACAATCGCAAAATTGACCCCAAATCCATCGACCCAAGTTCGACCCATTTTCAACCCGAAAAAAACCCAAAATACATCCTTTCACCATCAATTCGTACGGATTGCATGACCCCCACATGAATGCGTACATCAAGGAATTTCAAACCTTCTAGAACAGTGTTGAGGTGTCCTCCAACGTTCAATGCCGTGAATTTTGGGATAGAGATACGAATCTGGTATATATTTGGGTGTTTTTTAGTGGTTGGAAGGGGGGATTCGTTTTTTTCAATAGTGATTGGTCCACCTATTTGGGAATCATCCAAGAATTTGGTACAAAGGGGTACAATCTATTAGGGGTAGCCTGATCCGAGTGAAATTTTGAATTACTCCCCTTTCAAACACCTAGATTCCCCCCGAATTTGGAGCCTTATATAAAGACTGATCAGGTCACTGTGAGGGGGAGTTTTTTTTTTGTCTTGGCTCTAGGGTTCTAAGAGGGTAAGAATTGGAGGGTCTAGAAATTGTGTTTAGAAAAAGTTTTGGGAACTCGAATTTTGTTTCGAAATTTAGGTTGAAAATCGTAGTTGAAAATCTTGGGGGCCTCTTTCTTTTCTTCAAAGAGGATTTTGAGGGAGTTTTGTTCTCACTTCTTTCGTCTTGGTGTTCGAAAGATTAATGGATGATCTCTGTGGTTGAGACGCTGTTGATAGGTCATTTGTTCCCGTTTTGCTGCTCCCCGAATAGGTAACATTCTTTCCATTCAGTTCTTAAATGTTTCAGCTTTATCTCGCTATTATATGGTGACAATTGACGTTTTGGTATGCTGAGATCTTTCTGGCTTTAGTGCTCGACCAAGATTATATTTTCCAAGTTGATCATTAGTGGCATTAAAAATATCCTCGCGTTTGGTGTCATCTAGGAAATTATCCCACCATCCTCGAAGTTGGCCAGTAAATCCCGCCACAATTATTTTACAGATTGTCTGGTCAGTACGACTGGCCCGATTTTCTGGTGAGGTAGTGGCTGTGGCAATAGTAGCATACATAGACATTCGATGAATAAGAATAGAGATCTGGCGATCGGATAATCCGTCAATATTCCATTCATAAATAGCGTCGCCACTATAGGAAGTATTTGTTTGATTCCAGTCCCTTTCCTCTATAAGAACATCTTGAGGAGTTGGACGAGGATAATAGGCCGTAGACATCCGGGGAATATCAACGTATTTCATACCCGGCTGTTTCTTAATCATACCCTTAAGCTTATTGAGTTCAGAAGAAAGAACAGCGCCAGGGTTTTCAGTAGACTCAATATTATCAGCAAAGTTAGACTCAAGATTTTGTACAAAATCATCTGAAATAGTGAGGGGTTGAATATGCAAACGAGAGAACTTTTTGTCTAAGAGTTTTTCTAATTGATCTATTTGAGAAACCTTTTCATCAATGACTCAGCGGTCTATGCCAATGGGGCCAATGGGTCAAACTTTGGCTAATTTCACTTATTGGGATTACATTAAAGCCTTTTCTCATGTCTTATACTTCTGACGAATTACGAAATATTTCTGAAGAATTTTATGAAATGTGTACTTTACATAATAAAATTATCTTTTTTGTGCCATAGTTTATGTCTGCATATTTGACGTCATATGTTAACATAATCGAAAGATCTTATCAAAATTCGGATGGAACGATTACTCAGGCTCTCTATCCTCCTCAATCCTCCTTTATTTTACCCAATAATACTGGCATGACTTTTTCTGCTTTTCAAAAATTTGTCAGTGAAGATGTTGGAAAAATCACTATTTCTGAAATTCAGAAGGAGCATTTTTTAATCCAAAAGGCATCACATTCCATTCATACTGTCCAAAAAGGACATTGAAAGCAGTTCTGTAGGTATGCCTTTATTCAATTTGTATCTGCCAATATCCAGACTTTAAATCAAATTTAGAAAATATAGTGGCGTCATATAATCGAGAAAGTAAGTCTCTTTTATTCGGTATAGGATACCTAATCCATTTTAAAACTTTATTCAGAGGTTTATAATTGATAACTAATTGAGGCATTTCTCGTTCTTTTTCAGCAGCATTATTGACATAAAAGGTTGTACAAGACCAAGGAGATTTTGAAGGTTTTATAAGACCCTTTTGTAAAAGACGATCAATTTCTGTTTTAAAGAATTCTACTAATTTTTTATTCATTTGACAGGGTCGAGATTTTGTTGGAATTTTTTCTTCGCTGAAATCATCTTCATAGGGAAGAGAAACAATATGCTTTTTTCTGTTCCAGAAAGCATTTGGATGATCAACACAAATGTCAAAAATCAATTGATTGGAAATCATTTTTATTTTTCCTTGTACCTTGACAGATTTCATAGTATCGAAAATATTAATGCTCATCAATTCTAATTGCAAAAAGTTCAATTGATTTTATTTCATGTTAATAAGATCATTTATATCCCTGGTTACCGGATGAGTAACAAAAGGATAGGAAATTTGTTTACCCTTGTAAGTAGCCTTAAAACCATTTGCATCTATATGAGTGTATGGGTAAATAGCATTTATTATTATTATTATTATTATTATTACTATTATTATTGCTATTATTATTATTATTATTATTATTATTTATACAAAAAAAATGGTATTGGAAATTTGTCATATAGTAACAACTTTTTCAGAGTATCCACTAACCTTACTACTCCACTATCTCCATATTGCTTTTTTTTTCTATCATCATCGTGGACCGTACGAATTCTCGCTGATCATATAATTTATTTTTATATTACTTTTTTTCTCATTCTTCATCAGTTATACGAGTTTTCATTGATCATATTATTTGTCTTCAAATTCATATTGCTTAGTTATATGAGTTCTAAATTGATCATATTATCTATCTCGATATTGTCTTTTTTCTCGTCCTTCATCATTTATATGAGTTTTCATTGATCATATTATTTGTCTTCATATTGCTTGGTTATACGAGTTCTAAACTAATAATATTATCTATCAATCTCCATATTGCTCGGTTACGAGTTCTCAACTGATCATATTTTCTATCTCTATATTGCTTTCTTCCTCGTCCTTCATCGACTATATATACGAATTTTCACTGATCATATTATTTATCTCCATATTGCTTTCTTTCTTGTCCTTCATCGATTATACGAGTTTTCACTGATCATATTATCTATCTCCATATTGCTTCCTTCCTATCTCGTCCTTCATCAGTTATACGAGTTCTCACTGATCATATTATCTATCTTCATATTGCTCGGTTACGAGTTCTCAACTGATCATATTATCGATCTATATCTATATTACTTTTTGCCTCGTCTTTCATCGACTATACGAGTTTTCACTAATCATATTATCTATCTCCATATTGCTTTCTTCCTCGTCCTTCATCGACTATATAAATTCTCACTGCTCATATTATCTATCTACTTTATTTGAGCTTATTTCAAACTGTATGCCCCTATAACATGTTCAAAAAATTTCATTAATATATAGTTCGAGTCGAAAGCAATAAGTATGGTCACATCTACTGTTGAAAAGTTGTACTTTTCTATGTGAATGCCAGTGTAATCAAAATTATCAACTGTAACGCACAATATCGAAAAAGGTTATACTGTAAATTAAAAAAACTCTTACATATATATATATATATATATATATATATATTTAATTAGCTCAATTGGAAATGATTAATGACTTTATGCATGTAGATAATGTATGATTAATAATACTTAAACACTAATCATTGACTAATTATTATGGACAGGTCCTCATGCAGATAATAGTTTCATTTTTTGAATTCCTTTTATATTCTTATTACTCCATTATTTTCGACACGACTTTTTTCCTACTGCGTTTTCTTTTCACACTGATTTTGATATGCGTTTTTAGAGCCGATTATCTATCAGAAACAATCACTCTATCCCACAAAGAAGGTAACGTCTGCATACAGAGGCGGAACCAGAATTTTGACCTTTTGAGTTCTTGATTTTGAAATGACGACTTCAAGTGATAGTAACTGAATTTGAAATCTAATCGTCCCACATATTTGATATGGATTTTTTTTAATACATACTGTTTCAGTAAAAGTTACTGAGATTGACCAACTCATATCCCGACTCTGACTCTGCCCTCCGTAAATCCTACCTTCTATAATTCATTCGTAGGATTACGCTGAGTATATTATTGTCGTATCATTTAGAGTAAACAACATAAATCCCGACAGTTTGGAGCTTAATTACAAAAAAATCATAATATTTTGCATAATTACTGAAAAATTCAATTTTGGATCTGTCAAGATACATAATTAGCTCCCGAATTTCCTTTGTAAATTAGCTCCTCATACATTTTTTTCGATTTTGAGTTTGTCGGGATACATAATGAGCTCCCGATACATCTAAGGAAGATACATAATTAGTTGAGATTTTTGTAATTACTCTGTAAGGGTGGAGATTTGTGTAAATATAATAAGTCAAGGTGTACGTTTACGTTAATTTTTCCTAATTATTTTTTATTATTAATTTTTTTAATTTTTTTTTTGAACAGGACTGTATTTTATGAACAATATAAATGTAGTGGACCAGGTGCAAATTTTGCAGGAAGAGTTTCATGGTGTAGAGAATTAACTGAACAAGAAGCTAAGCCTTTTATTTCACTTAATTTTACTGATGGCTTTGAATGGATTAATTTTTAACTAAAAAATAAATAATTTTTTTTTTTGGTTTATTTTGTAAAATCAATGTATTTTGTAGTAGTTTAAAGAGGCATAGAGTAGAAAAATCTTGGTGAAAATTATGATAATTTAAAGGTGATGTAACACCCCGTACTTAATTACGTGCATTAGCCATGGTTATATGTGTTGGAGTATATGTATTGATCCTAAGTTAGGTATATATGAGTTTAAGTATGAGTATTGATTATTTTGAGATGGTTTCAAGTGTATAGTTTGATTTTATGTGTATAGGAATTGACTTTATTTATATCGAAATTTGTCCGTCGATGGTTCCATACGAAGGTTATTGAATAAGCTTTCCAACGATATAAAGATTTTCAAAAACGGATAAGTTTCGGATATAATCGAGCACGTTCGAAACTATAAAACGGCGGCCGGGATAATTGTGAACAGTAAATGTGCAGGAAAATTTCCTGCACACAAACTACTGAGGCCTGCCAGTTTTTTGGGTCAACTTTGAATGATCATAACTCACTCAATATAATGAACTGGGAGGGATGCGACCTATCAAAAGAAAGATCTTTGAGTCTTCTTTCCAATGCAATTAGTTTCATTCAAATCGAACATCTGAGTAAGGAGTTATACTCGTTTTACTTCAGCCTCTCAAAACAGTTTTTTTGGGTCAACTTCAAACGATCATAACTCCTTGTACAGGACGAACTGGGTGGCCTACTTTATATGAAATGAAATCCCTTTGAATTATCTATCCAACGATACCAATTTCACCCAAATACGATATTGGAGCAAAGAGTTATAGCCGATTTACTTTAGCCTACCAAAACAGTCCACCATGGACAAATTCGGATTTACTTAAGTTTTTAAGGGCAATATGGTCATTTTCCATCACCTCATGGACGAAAATTGGTCATTATATACATATACTTAGCCTCATATCCATCATTCATCATCCAATTATTGAAATAAGAAACCCTAGCCTAATTTCAACTCCAATTCTCTTGTGATTCAACCGTAGAAAATCCAAATTGATTCCGTAGTTGTGTTCACCGTCTCGAGGGCTTCGAGAAGCACCCCTTATTTGTGCCAATAGGACTTCGAAATCAAAGGGCCATTTTATGGTAAGAATGTAAATTATGTTGGTGTTATTTATATGGATATGTATATATATGCATGTGAGCATAAGAATTATGTTATTTGATTGTTATTGAAAGATGATTGGAAATGATGTTGGATCATTCTTGTGCATGGTTGGATTATGTTGAATTGTGAAGGGATTTGGTGTGATGATGTGGTATTGAAATGATGATTATATATATATATACACATAAACCTATTGTTCAAGTTGGTTTTTGGAATGCTTTGCAAATATTGGTTGTATGGAATTATGGAAGAGAATTGTGGTGTTGGGTTACTAATACTAGATGCCAAATATTTCATTGTAGATAAGTGATTTGTAAAGGCGGAAAGTTGTGTTGAAAGTGTATCCGAATCTACAACAAGGTATGTAAAGCACACTCTAACGATGTTCTTTGGCATGAAAACACCAATGTTCCATCAAGTAAGATTCCAAGGTTGTCCAAAAACATGTATTGTTCTACATTACCAACGAAGTTGTTTCCATTCTATAAAGTGTCAAAATGTTTCATTGATATACCAAAAGGCTCCTATTTCATTGTTGTGATATTGATGATTCTGAAACACATTGTTGTTGTACCAATGAGTCTTTATTACATCGTTATTGTATAGAAGGTCGATTACTTGATTCCTATTCATGTATCATTGTTCCAAAGGTACTATATTGGCATGAACACTAATGTAATAACCTCAAAAGATTTTGAACTAAGTTATTGGAAAGATCTCTTATGTGTGTTACTTGATATACGTGTGGGTGGTAGCTCAAGGGCTTAAGCCTAGCATGGGACGATCCCGATACTTGATATGATTACAGTTGATATGTACTAGGGGCAGCCTAATGGTCATAGTACGGTACAGTATTGATTATTGTTAGGTGGTTGGAGGTTCGGGAGGAGGAGGTAATGGCGAATGATAATTGTAAAGAATGAAATAAACGAATGTATACCGTTCCACAAATGTGTTTGAATTCAGGAACCCAATTCAGATTAATGATAATGTACATGATCCTAAAAGTGTTTATGAAGTGTGGTTCACTTCTATTATGATTTATTCACTTGCGTCTGATTTTCTTGATCCCCTATATCACATATGGTTATTTACAGCTTTACATACTCAGTACATATTTCGTACTGACGTCCCTCACGGGGGACCTGCATTTCATGCTGCAGGCACAGGTGCTTTAGCTTATTCACAGCATAGATAGGAGCCAGGTCATACAGCTATTGTTGGTGAGCTCCAGATTGCTTCAGAGCTTTCCGAGTCGGTTCCTTATATTTTGTTATTGTACAGGAGTCATGTGTTGGCAGGGGTTTGTCCCCACCCTAGTTATGTCACGTATATCCTAGAGGCTTTGTAGACATAAGGAAGGGTAAAGTCATGGAAGCTTATATAGTGATGTTATGTTTGTATATGTGGTGGCCCCGACGGCCAAGTATTATATATATATTTGTTCGTGTTGTGCTGATACGGGTAATTAGATTCTTATATATGCAACGAAGTGTTGTCCAAATTTTTGGTGACATGTAAGTGAAAGTACAGGTATTTGAACGGGTTCTCCCGGTCTTTCTCGGCTTTGGGTGCCAGTCCAGCCCGATGGGATTTTGGGCCGTGACAAAAGTGGTATCAGAGAGGTTCGTCCTAGTGAGTCTACAAAGCCGTGTCTATGTAGAGTCTTGTTTATCGGTGTGTTGTGCACCACATCTATAAACAGGAGGCTATGGACATTTAGGAATTGTTTCTTTTCTTCATGTCTTAGATTGTGCGATAGAGCTTATATTGTATATAAAGTCATAGTTGACCACTGAATCAGTTTGTTTCTCTTATTATAGTAATGATGTCGGTTACCAGAAGCAAGAATACCGGTAAGCAAGTATATGTGGCTATCGGAGAGGGGACTGGTAAGTCACCCACTATACCAGCTAATCAAAGTGAGGCTCCAGCTGAGCATGCATCAGAAACTTCCCCCTATCCGGAAGAAATGAGGGGGAGGAGAACTATATCCCCAGAGCCACCTATTAATGTTGTTGATCAAGATCTTAGAAATGCAGTGCAACTTTTGACTCGTATAGTTGCTGGGCAAGTCCAAGGGCAAGCTATTCCTGCCGCGGGTTCTAGCGGTACTGATAGGGCGGCTAGTCTTCGGACGCAAGATTTTCTTAAGATGGATCCGCCTACTTTTACCGGATCCGATCTTAATGAAGATCCGCAAGACTTTATTGATCAGATCCAAAGGGCCCTAGAGGTGATGCATGTATCGGGCAGAGAGACAGTGGAGTTAGCCGCGTATAGATTCAAAGGTGAGGCTATATATTGGTATGAAGACTGGAAACGGTCAAGGGGCACTGATGCACCCCCAGCTACTTGGACAGAGTTCAAAGAGGCATTTATTGCTCATTATCTTCCATATGAGACTCGTCAGGCCCGTGCGGATCAGTTCTTAAATCTTCGACAGGGTAATCCAAGTGTGAGGGAGTATAGTCTTCGATTTAATTCCTTGTCCAGATATGCTCCTAATGTTATAGCTACTATAGATGACAGAGTTCATCGGTATGTGGATGGATTGGATCCGTATTTGGTTAGGGATTGTACTATTGCTGCACTGAATAAAGACATGGATATTGCTAGGATCCAAGCATTTGCACAGAAAATGGAAGATCAGAGGCAAAGAAAAAGAACACAGGAATTTGAAAGCGGATCTTCTAAGAGGGCCAGATCTACAGGGCAGTTTATGGCGCCACAGGGAGGTTTTAGACCTTAATTTTCTGCTAGACCACCTAGGCCATTATTTTCTTATTCTGCAGCTAGTGCTCCACCACAGCATCAGGGGTTCAGAGGCAGTCAATTTGGGCAAAGAAGTGAAGGTCATAGTTCGCGATCAGTGGGTTATCATGGGCAAGGGAACATGAGCCAATCGAGATCTTCTCGAGAGCTATGTAATCGATGCGAAAAGCATCATATGGGCGTATGTCGAATGGGAACAAATGTTTGTTTTTGGTGTGGTATGACAGGGCATATGATGAGAGAATGCCCACGAAGGGGCGCAGGTGGCATAGCACGACCTTCGGGATCAGCTGTTGCATCATCGTCACCGGTATCTTATTCTGGTAGGGGCGCACGACCTGCGGGTCATGCTAGAAATGAAAAAAGAGTCGCCAGTTCCAGCGGGACTCAGAATCGCACTTATTCTTTAGCGGATCGACAGAATCTAGAGGCTTCCCCAGATGTGGTTACGGGTACGTTGTCCATATTTTCATTTGATATATATGCTCTAATTGATCCCAGTTCTACATTATCATATGTTACTCCTTTGGTTGCTGGAAAGTTCAAAAGAACCCCCGAATTGTTAGAAAAGCCTTTGGAAGTGTCTACCCCGGTTGGGGAATCTATTATTGCTAGAAGAGTTTATAAAGATTGTGTAGTAACTGTGTGTGGTCGAGACACGATGGCCAATCTTGTGGAACTAGAAATGGTAGATTTTTATGTTATAATGGGTATGGATTGGTTGGCATCTTGTTATGCCAAAATTGACTGTTGTACGAAAAAGATGTATTTACATTTTCCTAATGAAGCAGTTATAGAATGGCAAGGTAAGATTGGCGCACCAAGAGGTAGATTTATTTCTTATTTCAAAGCGAGAAAAATGATTTTCAAGGGATATATATATCATTTAGTTAGAGTAAGGGATACAGAAGCGGAGCCACCAACTCTTCACGTTGTTCTGGTGGTAAATGAATTTCCTGATGTATTTCCTGAAGATCTTCCAGGTTTGCCTCCTGAACGAGAAGTAGAGTTTGGTATTGATGTAATACCAGGCACCCAACCAATCTCCATTCCTCCGTATAGAATGGCCCCAGCAGAATTACGAGAATTAAAAGAGCAATTGAAAGATTTGCTAGAGAAGGGATTCATAAGGCCCAGTATGTCTCCCTGGGGAGCACCAGTGTTATTTGTGCGCAAAAAGGATGGATCGCTGAGGATGTGTATTGATTATCGGCAATTAAATAAGGTGACTATTAAGAATAAATATCCTCTCCCAAGAATTGATGATTTATTTGATCAGTTACAGGGCTCCAAGTGCTTTTCTAAGATTGATTTGAGATCAGGTTACCACCAAGTGAGGGTCAAAGAGAAGGATATACCTAAGACAGCTTTCCGAACACGGTATGGTCATTACGAGTTCCTAGTTATGTCATTTGGGCTAACAAATGCACCCGCAGCTTTTATGGATTTGATGAATAGGGTGTTTAAGCCATTCCTGGATGTATTTGTGATAGTTTTTATAGATGATATTTAGTTTATTCTAGATCAGAAGAGGACCATGCCAATCACTTACGACAAGCATTGCAGACTCTTCGTGATTGTAAGCTTTATGCAAAGTTCTCTAAATGTGAGTTTTGGTTAAAGTCGGTGGCATTTTTGGGTCATATTGTATCTAGTGAAGGGATAAAGGTTGATGATCAAAAGATAGAAGCTGTGAAGAACTGGCCAAGGCCCACAACGCCTATGGAGATTCGTAGTTTTCTCGGGTTGGCCGATTATTATAGAAGGTTTGTTAAAGACTTTTCTTCCATTTCAGCACCCTTAACCAAGCTAACCCATAAAGCATCCAAATTCCAATGGAATGATGCCTGTGAGAAGAGTTTTCAAGACTTAAAGAACAAATTGATTTCTACACCCGTGTTGGTACTTCCAGAAGGCACCGAAGGGTATACAGTGTATTGTGATGCTTCCAGAATTGGTTTAGGATGTGTATTGATGCAGCATGGTAAGGTAATAGCATATGCTTCTAGACAAATTGCGGCCACATGAGAAAAATTATCCTACACTTGATCTTGAGCTGGCAGCAGTCATTTTTGCTTTGAAGATATGGAGCCGCTACGTATATGGGGTTCATGTTGATATATATACTGACCATAAGAGCTTGCAATATATTTTTAATCAGAAGGATCTAAATTTAAGGCAGCGGAGATGGCTTGAACTATTAAAGGACTATGATGTTGATATCTTGTACTATCCAGGGAAAGCAAATGTGGTGGCTGATGTGTTAAGTCGTAAGGCTATGATGGCGCCTATAGAAAGGTAAGGGATGATTAAATATCTTCATCAATTAGCTAGTCTAGGAGTTCGTCTTCTCGAAACTCCGGACGAGGAGCTTATTGTGCATAATGCCGCGGAATCCTCATTAGTAGCTGAGGTGAAAGAGAAGCAAGATGCAGATCCTATTTTATTACAGCTTAAGGAGAACGTTCAGAGTGGGGCGACCAAGGCATTTGAGCTTACGCGAGAAGGAGTACTTCAGTGCCAAAACCGATTGTGTGTGCCGAATGTAGATGGGCTAAGAAAGAAGATTATGACAGAGGCACATTTTTCAAGGTATTCCATTCATCCAGGATCAACCAAAATGTATCAAGATTTGAAGGATGTATATTGGTGGAATGACATGAAAAGGAACATCGCAGAATTTGTAGCTGAATGTCCAAATTGCCAACGAGTTAAAGTGGAACATCAAAAACCCGGAGGCTATATGCAATGCATAGATCTTCCAATTTGAAAGTGGGACATGATCAACATGGATTTTGTTACAGGTTTGCCTCATACAGCTCGAAAATTTGATTCTATATGGGTGATTGTGGATAGGCTTACTAAATCCGCACATTTCTTACCCGTTAAGACCACTTACACAGTTGAAGAATATTCGAAGCTGTATGTTAAAGAAATAGTCCGATTACATGGAGTGCCAACTTCTATTATATCGGATCAGGGAACTCAATTTACCGCAAACTTTTGGAAGTCTTTCCAACGGAGTTTGGGAACACAAGTGAATCTGAGTACAGCTTTTCACCCTCAGACGGATGGACAAGCAGAGTGCACCATTCAAACACTTGAAGATATGTTACGAGCATGTGTTATAGATTTTAAAGGCAGCTGGGATGATCATTTACCTCTTATTAAGTTTGCCTACAATAATAGCTATCATTCAAGTATCAAAATGGCACCATATGAAGCTTTATATGGGAGAAAGTGTAGATCACCAATAGGATGGTTCGAAGCGGGTGAAACTCTTATGTTCGGACCGGATCTTGTGTATCAAGCCATAGAAAAAGTCAAGGTGATTCAGCAACGGTTGAAAACAGTCCAAAGTCGACACAAGTCATATGTGGATAGTAGAAGAAGAGGGCTAGAGTTTTCGTTAGGCGATTGGGTATTTTTGAAGGTATCGCCAATGAAAGGGGTGATGAGATTTGGCAAGAAAGGAAAGTTGAGTCCACGATATATAGTCCCATATAAGATTATTCGAAGATGTGGGCAAGTTGCTTATGAATTAGAGCTACCCCAGGAACTCTCATCAGTGCATCTAGTATTTCATGTATCGATGCTTCGAAAGTGCATCGGAGATCTGTCCCTTATTACTTCTACTAAAGATGTGCAAGTAACAGAAGATCTTACCTATGAGGAGATGCCTATTGCTATATTAGATCGTCAAGTTAAGAAGATGAGAAATAAAGAAGTAGCATCGGTAAAAGTACTTTGGAGAAATCAACAAAGGGAAGAGATTACATGGGAAACGGAGGAAGCAATGAAATCGAAATACCCTTATTTGTTCAAAGGTGAAAAAGAAGTGCAAGGAGTGAAACTGGGACACTAACAAGTAATTTTTTACATATGCATAATATCTATATGATGACGTGAATATCAATTATGAATTCGAACTTGTTTCGGCTAAATAACTACATTTACATTCGAGGACGAATGTCCATAAGGGGGGAAGGATGTAACACCCCGTACTTAATTACGTGCATTAGCCATGGTTATATGTGTTGGAGTATATGTATTGATCCTAAGTTAGGTATATATGAGTTTAAGTATGAGTATTGATTATTTTGAGATGGTTTCAAGTGTATAGTTTGATTTTATGTGTATAGGAATTGACTTTATTTATATCGGAATTTGCCCGTCGATGGTTCCATACGAAGGTTATTGAATAAGCTTTCCAATGATATAAAGATTTTCAAAAACGGATAAGTTTCGGATATAATCGAGCACGTTCGAAACTATAAAACGGCGGCCGGGATAATTGTGAACAGTAAATGTGCAGGAAAATTTCCTGCACACAAACTACTGAGGCCTGCCAGTTTTTTGGTTCAACGTTGAACGATCATAACTCACTCAATATAATGAACTGGGAGGGCTGCGACCTATCAAAAGAAATATATTTGAGTCTTCTTTCCAATGCAATTGGTTTCATTCAAATCCAACATCTTAGTAAGGAGTTATACTCGTTTTACTTCAGCCTCTCAAAACAGTTTTTTTGGGTCAACTTCAAACGATCATAACTCCTTGTACAGGACGAACTGGGTGGCCTACTTTATATGAAATGAAATCCCTTGGAATTATCCATCCAACGATACCAATTTCACCCAAATACAATATCGGAGCAAAGAGTTATAGCCGATTTACTTTAACCTATCAAAACAGTCCACCATGGACAGATTCGGATTTACTTAAATTTTTAAGGGCAATATGGTCATTTTCCATCACCTCATGGACGAAAATTGGTCATTATATACATATACTTAGCCTCATATCCATCATTCATCATCCAATTATTGAAAATAAGAAACCCTAGCCTAATTTCAACTCCAATTTTCTTGTGATTCAACCGTAGAAAATCCAAATTGATTCCGTAGTTGTGTTCACCGTCTCGAGGGCTTCGAGAAGCACCCCTTATTTGTGCCAACAGGACTTCGAAATCAAAGGGCCATTTTATGGTAAGGATGTAAATTATGTTGGTGTTATTTATATGGATATGTATATATATGCATGTGAGCATAAGAAGTATGTTATTTGATTGTTGTTGAAAGATGATTGGAAATGATGTTGGATCATTCTTGTGCATGGTTGGATTATGTTGAATTGTGAAGGGATTTGGTGTGATGATGTGGTATTGAAATGATGATTATATATCTATATACACACATAAACCTATTGTTCAAGTTGGTTTTTGGAATGTTTTGAAAATATTGGTTGTATGGAATTATGGAAGAGAATTGTGGTGTTGGGTTGCTAATACTAGATGCCAAATATTTCATTGTAGATAAGTGATTTGTAAAGGCGGAAAGTTGTGTTGAATTGGTATCCGAATCTACAACGAGGTATGTAAAGCACACTCTAACGATGTTCTTTGGCATGAAAACACCAATGTTCCATCAAGTAAGATTCCGAGGTTGTCCAAAAACATGTATTGTTCTACATTACCAACGAAGTTGTTTCCATTCTATAAAGTGTCAAAATGTTTCATTGATATACCAAAAGGCTCCTATTTCATTGTTGTGATATTGATGATTCTGAAACACATTGTTGTTGTACCAATGAGTCTTTATTACATCGTTATTGTATAGAAGGTCTATTACTTGATTCCTATTGATTTATCATTGTTCCAAAGGTACTATATTGGCATGAACACTAATGTAATAACCTCAAAAGATTTTGAACTAAGTTATTGGAAAGATCTCTTATGTGTGTTACTTGATATACGTGTGGGTGGTAGCTCAAGGGCTTAAGCCTAGCATGGGACGATCCCGATACTTGATATGATTACAGTTGATATGTACTGGGGGCAGCCTAATGGTCACAGTACGGTACAGTATTGATTATTGTTAGGTGGTTGGAGGTTCGGGAGGAGGAGGTAATGGCGAATGATAATTGTAAAGAATGAAATAAACGAATGTATACCGTTCCACAAATGTGTTTGAATTCAGGAACCCAATTCAGATTAATGATAATGTACATGATCCTAAAAGTGTTTATGAAGTGTGGTTCACTTCTATTATGATTTATTCACTTGCGTCTGATTTTCTTGATCCCCTATATCACATATGGTTATTTACAGCTTTACATACTCAGTACATATTTCGTACTGACGTCCCTCACGAGGGGCCTGCATTTCATGCTGCAGGCACAGGTGCTTCAGCTTATTCACAGCATAGATAGGAGCCAGGTCATACAGCTATTATTGGTGAGCTCCAGATTGCTTCGGAGCTTTCCGAGTCGGTTCCTTATATTTTGTTATTGTACAGGAGTCATGTGTGGGTGGGGGTTTGTCCCCACCCTAGTTATGTCACGTATATCCTAGAGGCTTTGTAGACATAAGGAAGGGTAAAGTCATGGAAGCTTATATAGTGATGTTATGTTTGTATATGTGGTGGACCCGACGGCCAAGTATTATATATATATTTGTGCATGTTGTGCTGATACGGGTAATTAGATTCTTATATATGCAACAAAGTGCTGTCCAAATTTTTGGTGACATGTAAGTGAAAGTACAGGTATTTGAACGGGTTCTCTCGGTCCTTCTCGGCTTCGGGTGCCAGTCCGGCCCGATGGGATTTTAGGCCGTGACAGGTGAGATTTCTTTTTTGATTAATAGTAATAACAACAGCATATTTAGTGTATTCTCATAAAATGGGGTCTGGAGAGAATAAAGTATACGCAGTCCATACCAGATGAAGTAGAGAGTTCTTTTTGATAGACCTCCGGCTCAAGACAGATAACAATATAACAAATAAAAAAAATGTAAAAGCAAACAACAAAAAGGTATATTACATCGGTAGATAGTAAAAGAAACAAGACACCCATAAAGTAATATTATAAACTAGATATACAAAATCATAAATATCACTGAAACACCACGAACAAGAGGTTACCAGAAACTACAGACACAGATACAAGCAAAATACTCTTCGATACTATTACGAACGTACTCCTACCTACTACCACTTTACCCTAATCCGCGTCCTCCACACCTTTCTATCGAGGGTCATGTCCTTCGTAAGCTATAACTGTCCCATGTCTTGTCTAACAAATAACTTTTTTTTGTAGCACACAATTTTATATTTTAGCATCAGAATATCTCACAAGTTATACTTCTTGCCCTTAAAGTACTTATATCGCACTAGGTATACGTTCGATTTCAAAGGAAAAATTAAAAACCAGTATATTTGAATGACAAAAATTAAAGGCCGATTCATTTAAAGGGCAAAACGTGCAATTAGTTTGAATATGAAAGGTATATTTATGCACAAAACAATAACTTTTGTGCCTAAACTCGAAAAAAATTTAGATTCGACTATATGAATTCACTCTTGTTAAAGTGTGTGACTATCGTACACTTACAATATGGTATCAGAACAAGATCTATCTCACTTTTTGAATTTTTAGCTAGATGTTCATATTATATTATTTACGTTTTGGATGTTCAGTTTTGAGCATGCGAGACGTTGAAGAGTTCTATATCGAATGGAATGTTCTCGTACTCTCGTTATATAGCTTGAGTAGTCCTCACCTCATGAGTTTTTTTTTTAGAACTGAATTACATCCAAGGTCTATTTCTTCACATCATTAATCACGATTCTTCAATTAAATTCATCTCAAACCAGCATCATATAAAATAAAATAAAATAAAAATATGCTCGTTCACATTGCCGGTCTCACAAGATAAAAAAAAACAACAATGATTATTTTTCAGTTACTAGATTTAAAAAAGTAGCAAAAGATGACAAAAAAAAGTACATACTTTACTAGTAAATAAAAACAAATATTGTTACAAAGCTATATCCTTTTCATCCAAAATAATACATAATAAACTTTCATCAAATGTAATGTGGCCAATCATTCTCATTTTTGAATTTTGAAATCAACCCCTATCAATTTTCATGTGACAAACAAATTACAGCAAATTACAGTGAGACAATATATTTTAAGTGATTAACTTACTTATATAATAAATGATTAAATTTTTAAGTCGAAAATATTCAAAATAAAACATGTTGTAGTTCAAATATTTAAATAAAACATATTGACAAATTTATTAAGCGATTATAGATATATTCTGCCTTTTTGTTTTTGACTTAAATATTTTTCATACATAAATCTACTTGTATCATGGGAAGTTAGATTATCTTTTTCATCATCAAAAATTTATACTGTATAAATAAAAAAACAACTAATATGTGATATTTTAAAAATTCCTTTGGATGGAAATAGCCTTTGAAGAACAAACAAAAGATAGAAAAAGAAGAACATAATTATTCACACAATTAGTAAATAAAATCTTAAGGTTTATATTAATTACACTTACTATAAAGTAAGTATTAAAAAATCAACCTCGAAAACTAGCTCAATGCAATGTTAAGTCACATCATGCCTCTAACTTTACATAAAAATATTCTCTTTTCTTCTATTCTCCATCTATTCTTTGTCTAAAGTTAAACTAGCTCAATGCAATGTTAAGTCACATCATGCCTCTAACTTTACATAAAAATATTCTCTTTTCTTCTATTCTCCATCTATTCTTTGTCTAAAGTTAAAATGTTGTAGAACTTTCACCATTTCTACGACTGTCGTTCTGGTCTTGAACCTGATCGTGCTCTTTTGTGTTTGTCAGGCTCGGGCGATTGACAGCCATGCTCGTCTTGGACCTGGTCGTGCCCTTTTGTGCTGGTCAGGCTCATGCGACGTCGACGTCAATGAGTGAACTCTCTTGAATTTCCAATTTTGTCAATGATAGCATACTTGAAATTGATTTTATCTTGTGCTTGTGAACATGATCTTTGCATTGTAATACCACTTAAATGATTGTGTTTTAGCGCCATATAATTAGGATAATTATTGTCATAATAATTGTTCCTAAAATAGTAGCTATCAACACAAACATTTTGGCTATTGGTGTAATAGGGGTGTTAGATCCACAAGAGTCGTTTGCAAACCTTAGTGTACTTTGGGCTGTTGTTGACAACTTGGAGTGTTGATGTTGTTGGGCCCAATCTGAGGCCCGTGAAGACAACATTGGTGGTTCAAATGGATCATCATCACATGAATCAGAAGCCCAAGTGTTTGTTCTTCTGGATCTTGATGATTTGGGCCTTCCATAAGTGTCCATCTCTACAATTTTAGCACTTTCCTCATTTATGTTTTTAGCCTCAAATGATGTTGATAGCCTTCTTCTAGGCATTTGTAGTGTACTTCCACTTCTTGATTCATCAAACATATCCTATAAATCAATGGTAATAAAGTCAAAAAATCGGAGACGGATTTAGGGCGGGTTCTGTGTGTAAATGCAAATTCAGAATTTAAACTTGATGTATCGAAAAATACAAAATAATGGCATCCACTATTCATTTTTCGGCCCATTCTTTGAAAAATAGCCACTTCCCTGAGAGTTTCAAGTTCCTCAAGGGCCACATTTTGGCTCTATGTGTTTTAAAAAATAATCATTCCGTTAGAGTTTCAAATTTCACATGTGAAACTCGATGAGAGATTCCATGCACATTGTTGACTTTTTCCACTATTCGAGCCTTGTGACCTATAAGACACACAGAAACAAATTTTCGCCGTTGCCCCAAGACTCTCCTTCCAAATAAATTAAAATATATATATACACATATAATAAGAACACAGAGTATAGGATTAAGGATCTTACAAGTGATTTTCTTGCATGATGAAGTTGTGAATTTTGATTTTTAATGAAGCATTTTTTACCACGTACACTTGCTTGTGCTCTCATTAATGCTTGCTTACCATGAAGTGTAGCACTTGCTTGTAATTTTACTAATTCTTTTAATGCTCTTAATGCCTTTTTTGCCTGTTAAATCACATATCAATAATTAAAAAAAAAATTATTACAAGAAAAAAAAATAATTGTTTTCTTACCAAATAACCCCTAATCAATCCTTGTAATTTTACTAATCCTTTTAATTCTCTTAATGCCTTTCTTGCCTGTAAAATCACATATCAATAATTAAAAAAAAATTATTACAAGAAAAAAAAAATTGTTGTCTTACCAAACAACCCCCAACCAATGCTTGTAATTTTACTAATCCTTTTAATGCTCTTAATGCCTTTCTTGCATGTAAAATCACATATCAATAAATTAAAAAAAAATTATTAGAAGAAAAAAAATAATTATTTGTTGGTAATTTATTAGCAACTTGAAAATAAAACAGATTATCTGCTACAACCGGAGGTGAATGAATCATATGTATTTTATTTTTGACATGAATTATAACTTTTAAAAGTTCATGAATTTAGTGTTCAAGTTGTGTTTGGAGATAAAAATAAAATTAAAAATTTGTGAGAGAAATTTTTTTTGAAGAAACTCAAAAGATGATTTTTGAAACTTCAAATTATATACTTTCAATTTTGAAGTTCAAATAAATTGTCAAACTGATAAACAAACATTATTTGAGGATTAAAGTTTATGAAATAACAAGTCTAAATATATCTTATATTGTTCATATATACAATTAAACTAGTGTTTTACTGCACGTTTTAAAATTTTATCTTCAAATACTTATTTATTTAACCATAAAATTTAATTAAAGTTCAAAAATCTCATTTTCAAATATTTTCAAATTACAAAAAAATTGAAGTTCTTTATGATTGAAAGTCTCGAAAATCCAAAAATTGGTTTGAGCCCATTTTCGAATTTATGAAAATTTCTACTCACAGAACTTCAAATTTTTTTCAGAAAAAATAAACGTATGGTCAATAAAACTTCAAACTACAAATCACTAGTCAAAAATCTTCAGAGAATTTAAGTTTCAACTTCAAAATTTATAGTAAAATTGAAGCTTTTATATCCTCTCGATTTTTAAAATTTTAAAATACACAAAGTAGTACTTTTATTAATTGCATTAAATACAAAGTTACTTTTAAAAGTATGAAAATAAATGATTAAGCAATTATTACTACTATTATTATTGTGATAATGTGAATTTACCAAAAAATCACGAAACACCGTTTGAATTTTCATAGCAGCACCATTTCCTCTATTTTGACTGGCCAACCTCACCACCGTGTCCGCCGCATGTGCAGCGACGACGGCGGCGTCCGCTGCCGCAGCAGTGGCGGCAGCCACCACAATTGCATGTTTACTTTGCTCCTTATCAAATGAGCTTAGCCACGCCGCCTCCGCAATGTTCGGCGGAATTGTCGCCGGATTGTGACATAAGCCGTCGGAACCTCCGTCTATGGCGACGGAGACAACAGTGTCTCGGGTGAAATTGCCGAAACATGTAATTCCAATTTCGCACTTATTTACGTTTTCTTTTTTAATACCAAATAAGCCTTTCAACCACTTAATTGCTTTGCCCATTTGGGAGATATTTTGGAAATTTTGAAAATTTTGGGAGGAGAGAATAACTAAGTAGGAGTAAGTGAAATGACTTTTTATAAAAAGAGTGAAAGTGAGAGAAAAACTTTAAAGAGAATTTTAACATATGGTTGAAAAGTTGTCATAAACAGAGGAAATTTAAAAGGGCTAAAAAAAATTAAATGGGGTTGAAATTTAAATATAAAGTATATTTACAACAGATAAGTTAAGGGTTCGAATCACGTGATAGGTCAGGTAATAATAAATTTAGGAGTTTGAATTACGTTGCCGGTCGAATGAGAACGTTATTGAGAGTTTGAATCACGTTGACGATCAGATGAGGACGTCATAAGGTGAGATGATATATATATATATATATATATATATATATATATATATATATATATTCACACATACTCGAATCGAGTCTTGAATATGAAAGCGATTTTGGTATGATAAAGCGATTTTTCTTTTATGACTTTACGTAGAACGAATTTGAATTAGTCGTGACTCGATTCAAATTTAAATTAATCGAGATTGTAATATAGATACGAAAATTAATAGGTAAATGTACATGTCATGATGTCAATGAGTTAGTAATTTTACATTAATTTGTTATTTAATAAAGTGTGTGAATCCAAATTGAGCCAAAGAAATAGGTACACTTACCTTATATTTTGAAAACTAACTTTCAAAATTCAAAAATTTTGGAAAGAATATATCAATTTGCATATGTGAATGTAAATATATTTTAATAATAATTACTCTTAAATCTCAAACAAATTAGGTTGGCTATAAGAATCTCTATTGATTATGTTTCTTAAATTACAATATAAATAATCACACTTTTAATCTCTTGATTATTGATAAATTCTAAAGGGAGTTTTGACGTGACTGATAAAGTTGTAGTCATGTGATCAATAAATCATAGGCTTCGGTTGTGGAAAAAAAAATTGTAGAAATGTACGATAAGCTGCGTACAATAGACCTTTTACCATCCAACGCTTTCCCGAACCTCTATAAGTGAATATCACATAATTTTGGGGAAAAGGTTTGAAATATACTTAAACTTTAGCGAAATTTACCGTAACAAACCTCAACTTTGCGGGTGTCTTATGCCCACTGTAGATTCATGTATTCACACAGTAGTCCCAACTAGTAAATTTATGACACAAAAATATAGTAAAAAATAATCTGGGGGGTCATAGGACTCCCATAAAGTTAAGGTGTGTTACAACAAATTTTGTCAAAATTTAAATATATTTTGGACCTTTTTTTTCATATTTTTGTAATAGTATGTGATTTTTGATCCATTTATATAAAAATTATGTGATATATAAACTAAATTTTGAAAATACATTACCTCAAATATAAAGTAACAAACATAAATTTAACCAAACACACCAATAATTGAGGATATAAATTTAACCAAAGCTCAATAATTTGTCAGATATGTGAAGATTTATGGTCAAAGGGATTAAAGGTGTATAAAATAATTAGCTAAAAATTAAAGGGTCAAAATCATGATTTTATTGATATTTTAGGCACTAAAATTATTAATCATATTCAATTTCATCGGTAGGATATATGTAGATTTTTAGATTTATATATATAGGAGTATAGTTATTAAGATATACTAAAATATTCTCCTTTTAAAAGGAAGCTTATTAATAGAATAGGCTTACCTATAAAGCAATTGTATAGGAAACAAATGAGAAATTGCCACCCACCAAACACAACTTTTTACTCGTCGCGTTCAGCTTATCGAGAGCTTATTATATAAATTTTGATTAATATTTTAAAATATATTTATTATTTATAATATTTTTTTATATAATTTTTCAATATTTAAATTTAAAAGTTCTAATATTAATGCAATTCGGTGCATTAAGCTCCAACTATATACGAGTTTCAAGAAAGAATTAAACTATAAAAATTTATTATACGCAGCCTTTTTCACATTGGAGCCTAATTATAAAAAATCTTGAAAAAATCTCAATTTTGGACCTGTCAAAATACATAATTAATTCCTGATACATCGAATGAAGATACAACTTTCCTTTACAAAGATACATAATTAACTTTCAATATATTTTTTTCGATTTTGAATCTGTCTAGATACATAATAAAAAAATATATTTTTTACTTTGTAAAAGATACATAATTAGTTTTCGATATATTTTTTCAATTTTGTGTTTGTCGAGATACATAATTAGCTCCCGATACATTCAATAAAGATATATAATAAGTTGAAATTTTTATAATTACTTTGTAAGAATAAAATTTTTGTACAAATATAATAAGTTAAGGTATATATTTATATTATTTTTCATGATTATTTTCGTAATTTGAATTTATGACCTGTGTGAAATAAAATGTGAGAAATAAATTATCATAAAAAGGTGAGAATTATTGATAGATAAACAGACAAAGCTTAGATTAAATGTGTCACCACTTAAAGAGTTTTTAGACTTAAAAAGGGAGAGAATCAAATCAAATTCCATAGAAAATTGAATAATTTGTAACTTTCAAACTTTGTCCAATCAGAATATTAAGAAATAAAAAATAAAAAAGAGAAAAAAGACTAAAAATGGAAAAAGGAGAGAAAATTTTACTTTTGGAGCACAGTGTCTTAATTAAGGAAAAAACTTTTTGGCCATAAAATTTAGCCATAATTTGGCCATGATAGTAATAAATGCTATTCACATTATAAACTAATTTATTTTAACACATTTTTACCCTTTTCATCCTAAATTTAAATTTCTAACATTACTTTATTTATTATACAATTTTCCAATACATTGAAAACTATCCCAATACATGAGAATGAATAATTTATATATTTAATTATAATTATTTAATTTTATTAATTGGCAATTGCACAATTAAAAAATCATCAAATGTAGTAATATGTTATTAAGAAAATAAAAATTAATTAGTACAAATTTATTTATTAATTGTTAGTTATATTTTTTCTTTTTTACATTATTAGTTGTTTAATTTTTGTTCAACTTTTAATTATGTAGTATAGTTTATACTTTGTACATATTTTAAAAAATTAAATTAAATTGTTTTACTTATTTTTTATCTAGTTTGATTTTATGATTTTTTTAATGAATATGAAAATTATTGTATGGAAATAGAGTTTTAACGGTGAATTCCGAAATAGTCAGATAAGTTTTAAAATTTTTCTTCAAATATCACTTATGTTTTATATAGGATAACAATATCACTCAACTATCACTTTTTTCCTCAAAAAATAGTAAACATCTCAAAAGTCTTCTTCTCTCTTGGTTGACATGAATGTCACTAATTTTTATTTTATTTTTTTTACAAAAAGACTAGGCCTATTTAACTCATCAAACTCATTCAATCAAAATATAGTTCTTTTTTTCTTTGAAAGAATGCATTAGTTTATTAAAAAAAATTATACTTAGAAAAACTTTATCGGTACTAAAACTTGACATATATTTTTTTAAGGGTTATTTTTGTCATTGGCCACTCATAATTTTTTAATTTCCTACAAAAATTATTTTTATCTTTTTAGAGATAATAATATGACTCAACTTTCACTATTATTCTAAAAAAAAACAAGTATCGTATATGTCTCTTTCTCTTCTAATTGGCAGACGATTTATTAAATTATTTTTTTAATAAGAGACTTATTTAAATCATCAAACTTATTTAGTCAAAATTATATTCTTATTCTTTTATTTAAAATATATTAATTTATTAAGAAAAAAATTTCATGCTTAAAAATCTTTTATCATTACTTAAACTTTCAATTTTTTTCTAAAGTTATTTTTTTGGATTATTATAAATATTATTGGAGTTGTTATAAAAATTTCATTTTGTTTTTGCAAAGAAAATAATATCACTCAGTTATTAATATTTTTTCAAAAAATACTAAGTACCTCGAAAGTTTCCTCCTCTTCTAATTAGCATGTCACGTTAGTAAACCATCATTTTTTAAAAAATAATAAACATATTAACTCTGAAAACTCATTTAACAAAAATAACAGTTTTATCTTTTTAAAAATATATATTATTTTATTAAGAAGAAATTCTCATACTTAGGTATTTATACTTTTTTTCTAGAGTTAATTTCCTAGATAATCATTCTGGTTTTTATATATAATTACCTACAAAGATCAATTATTTTCTAAATAAAATAATATCACTAAATTACATAAGTTATCTAGAGATTTTAATTTACATTTAAAATAATATGATAAAGATTAAGTATGGTAAAGAATTTCTAAACAATAAAATTAAACTAATGCATTTTTTTTAAAAAAAGAGGAATAAAACTATAATTTTGAGTAAACGAGTTTGATGAATTAGATGATTTATTATTTAAAAATGTGATTTTAATGACATGACATGTCAACTAAGAGAAAGAATATTTTTGATGTGTTTAGTATTTTTTTAGGGAAAAAGTAATAGTTGAGTAATATTGTGGTCCTAAATAAAATATAAGTGATATTGAAAGAAATTCTCAAATACACGCAGAATTTTAATAATAACATGTTTTGGCATGTTTAATTTTTTTTTTTATTTTATATTTGTATATAGATAGATATACTAACAAAATACGTTGTGGTTAAATATAAAAAATTATTTTTCTAAATAATTTAACCACAATATTTTTTTTTTCGTAACATTTGTAGCAATAAATGTGGCTGAAATTTATATACACATTTTATATGGTCTATGACTAAGAATTTATACCTATTGCTATGAAATCTATTATGTTGTAGACTATAGTTATAAAGAAAATTTTACTTTACAATATATATAATAATAATTTATTTATTCAAATTATATTTGAAACTTATAAATAAGATCCTGTAAATTTGAATTAAGCCGAATAATAAACACCTCTAAAATTTTTAAAACAGTTGATCATGATGAAGCTTGAGTGGAACATATTAAATTTTTGTTTAAATTCTTTATAATTAGTTAATTGAAGTTGATAGAATCGTTAATATAGATATTTATTTTCTACAAAAAATTATTGTTGCATCTGTGTAGTATTCTCCAAAAATACACTACTTTTAGAGGATCGTCCAACACGTATACATCAACATTTTACAAAAATGAACATGCAATCATCGTTTTTAAATTATTTTTTCATTGTCAGTACATAGAAGTTAAACTCGAGATTAAAAATGCAGAAATACAACACCAGTGCCACCACCAGGAGCAATAGGAAAACAAGCAGTAGCATTTAGAATATCAGCAGATACAGCAGCATTTGTAGGGTGTAAATTTTTGGGTGCACAAGATACACTTTATGATCATTTGGGAAGACATTATTATAAAGATTGTTATATTGAAGGCTCTGTGGACTTCATCTTTGGCAATGGCCTTTCTTTCTTTGAGGTAATTAATCACTTCAATCTATGTTCTTTCACTCAACTGATTAAACTAAAAATAATTAATGAATGTATAATTGTATATAATCAGTGTATACTTTAGGTATATTGTGTATGAAATGTTGTATAGGATGAATATTTGGATGTTTTGACCAAAATAAACCATTTTTTAAATCATTCATCAAAGTGATATACACTGCCTTGCTAATACAATATTAACAAAACCGGGAGCTACTCTCTATTATTTCAGATGCAGGAATATTTTCTATAATTGCCTAAAATGTGAAAACAACACATAGTAAGTTGGCAAGTTTCACTTAAAGTACCATGAATCGGAAAGAAATGACAGAGGGATTCACAGGGCTGAGGACCCTTGAACTGTGTACCTTTGCCTTTAATTTTGTTCCACAAGCTCATCGCATTATTGCTGCCAAAGTGAAAACTTATGAATTAATTGATTTATTACTGACATAATAACAATAAACAGCAAAAAATTTAAAAGGATAGCATTCAACTTTAGAGCATAATCAGAGTAAGACATACCATTGATAGTCACCATGTCTTGGATCATTGCAAATAGCAACCATCTGAAACATCCGGGAATGCTGCTTTAAGTGCTTCCTCAAGCTGCTTTTGACTACCGGTAACTTCTTTATCCTGTTCAAAAAGGAGGTGGACATAAACAACTTAGTTCGTGTCTAAGCCTTAGCAGCACTGTTTAGGGATGGCACTCTTTACGAGGATGCTATATTATGAGATCATGACTTACCTTTTCCATGGTTGATATTGTCCTTAAAGATACTCCTACCGCACCGAAAAATCTCCTAGATGTTGCTCTAAGAATACTTGTCTAGTGTTACGACACCATAACAGAAATTACTTTAAGCACTCCTACATAGCATGTTGCTGAAGATATAATAAATTAAAAAAAGTGCAGCCTCTTTAAAAGCTTATGCTTTTAGATGAAATGGTTACACACTACAACATGATACCAAAGCAAGTAGAGGTCCAATGTTCAAGTTTCACCGCCACGAGTTGTCAAAGACTAAAAAAACCACGTGTTTGGCCCAGTCAAAAAGAATCATGCCCACACGTGAAGGGGCATGTGGAAGATATAATTAAGGAAATAAGATGGTCACACGCATCAGCACATCTAAAGGGAATAGATGAAAGTACAATGGAACATTAAAACCTTGAGAACAATTTAGATACTTGAACACACACAAGGGAGTGCTAACAGCTTCAGATGTTAGAAGATCATAATAGTTTGCATCTCATTTGACAAAAGGTTGTACAATAGTTTGCATCTCACAATAGTTTGTACAAAAGGTGTCCAATTTACTATCCAGAAAAGTCATCTCACTCTCTTCTTGTTTTTTTGGTCAGGCAAAAGTAATTGTAGTATCCCTTTTTCTTCTTTTGTTTGTGTTACTTTAGTCTTCAGTCCGTTCAAAACTGTTTACAGCCTTTTTTCCCTTAAATTAGCTTCTACTGTGGACGCTACATTATTTTTGTCTTGCCCACAAGACAAAAGATTCAGAAATTTCTAGGTTCCTCAGCTGTCTAAATTCTTAAAATTAATTGAACCTTTTACATGACACTTGTGCAGTTGTGCGCGTCAACTCTAACAGGTTGGTGAATAGATTAGTCGAGTTGGGCACAAGTTGGCCCAAACCTCACACAATTGTTGGAAAGAATTAAGGGTATCTGAACCAATATATTTTATTTCATTTAGCATGAACCACATTACAAACTTGACCAACATCCATAAGGTAGATACTGAGCACGAACAAGATTCAGCCACATTACCTTAAAAAGTAATAAGGGTAGACATAAATTGACCCAATTGGGTCACGGTGAGTAGTTTTATACAGAGACAGACCATTCCCATTTCCCAGTTTCCATACAACTGGGAATTAAGCTCAATCTGTGAGCTGTACTACCAATCAAGAACAACAGAAACACACCCGACAAACCACAATAAGTTTAACTAAGCTGTAGATAAAACAAAAGGTCAGCTAACTTTTCAAGAAAATAATGTTCAAAAAATAAACTCAAATCCCAAGTTCGACAAGTTAGTCCCCTAAGCATAGATAGTACGAAAACATAGTAAATTGCATTCATGCTTTTGTCTCAATTACTAACTGCTCAACTCAAAAACCACCCCTCACTCCGCACCCAAGGGTGTGGCCTAGTGGTTCAATGAAGTTGGGTTGAGCACCATGAGGTCCCAGGTTCAATTTCCAACAGAGACAAACACTAGGTGATTTCTTCCCATCTGTTCTATTTGTTGCTAGTGGGAGGTGACAGGTATTCCGTGGAATTAGTCGAGGTGCGCGCAGGTTGGCCCAGGCATCACGGTTATCAAAAAGAAGAAAACAAAAAAGAACCACCCCCACAACCCAGATAGATAAAAGCATCAATCAAATAGCTAAAAGCATTAATAATAACATTATCCCATGCAGGAAACACTAACTACTCAATTCAAAGAACCCCAAACCCCAACTCCAAATAGCTAAAAGCATCAATTTTCACATTAAAAATGGTCAACAATAACATTGTCCCATAAAAGAAACACTAACTACTAAACTCAAGAAAAACCCACCCATCAATAGCTAAAACCATCAATGTTCATTAACAATGTTCAACAATATCAATAATATTATCCCCAAAGATACAACACCAACAAAAAAAACCATCAAGAAAATGAAATAGAAGCTCAGTAACTACAACTAAATTGCATTAATACTTTATCACAATTACCAACTACTCAACTCAAGAAAAACAAAAACCCATCTACCATATAGATAAAAGCATCAATTTTTCATATTAACAATCACAATAACATTATTCCCCTTTTCTTCAACCAAAATACAAAATACAAAATACAAAATGAGATTACAAGCTTACTAACTACAAGTAAATTGCATTCATACTTTTATCTCAATTACTAACCACTCAATTCAAGAAAAACCCACCTCCCAAATAGCTAAAAGCATCAATCTTTAATAATTAACAATAATATTATCCCCTTTTTCATCAACCAATAAATAAATGAATAAATAAAACATCATGAAACTGAGATTACAAGCTTACTAACTACAAGTAAATTGCACTCATACTTTTATCTCAATTACTAACCACTCAATTCAAGAAAAACCCACCTCCCAAATAGCTAAAAGCATCAATCTTTAACAATTAACAGTAACATTATCCCCTTTTTCATCAACCAAAAAGAAAAATATATAAATAAATAAACAAATAATTTCAAGAAAGTGAGATAAGAAGCTTACAGGTATTGAAGAAAAAAGGTGAGAAATTGGTGTTTATCAGAAGCTTAGTAGAAGGAGGCGCAGTTAGTGAAAGCAATGGTGGAATTTTAAGGGAAAAAGCAAAGCTGCTCATTACTATAAATGCTTTCTTTCTTTGGGGTTTTTTTGAGGTTTTTTATTTTATCTTTCTTTTTTTTCCCCTTCTAGTATACTATTTGTATTGTGTTTGGTCTTCCTGTTGTATTAGGGTTTCCTTTAAAAAAATATTATACCATTATCATACCATATTAATTCGGTATGATTCGGTTTTTTGACGTTTAATTTCGATAATTTGCGATATGATAATCGGTAACCATAGTTTGTTTAACTTTGACAATATATACTCGTATACTAGAGTATTATTACTTCGACTTTTCAAAAGCATGTCTTAATTGTATCATAAAAATGCATTACACGTGTAGAAATATTGAAAAAGAAGTACAAACAATTTCTTTTATTAGTCAATTACACCAAAAAAACATTTCAATCAAGATAGAGTAGCGAAAGTTTCAAAGTCTAAATATTTTTATTCTAAGTTTTTTTTTTTGTATATATATATATATAAAAGTTACTTATGTAATTATACCAAATATCATAATACCAAAAATCACGGTATCAAAAATTTCTGTTCGGTTTGGTAATTTGGTATATACCATATCATGCCCGTCCCTATTTTCCAATGAGAGAATGACATGCCATTATGTCACTTCTTTTGACCACGTCAACCTCGACTAAATTCATGAGATATCTGTCTTCTTATGATGATAACAAAACTCACGAGATATCTATCATATTCCAACAGTAATAAAATTTATGAGATATCTATCATCTTAATTCCATTGGTAATAGATATCAAGTGTTCATTAAGGCTGTCATAAATATGAAGAATCACCTGGCTTTCTTTTTTTTGTTGAAATTTGAATTTGAGATCTCAAGTTTGAAAATTACTTTACTGACCACTAGGTCGCATCATTGACGTTGTTGGAAAAAATTTATTTGACCAGGCACGATTGATACTAGTTGTTTGAAATCAGCATTTAAACATTTGGTTTAAGATTATATTTGAAATTGTGATTTTACATCTTAAATTCTCTAAAGTAAAATAATTTAAAATTTTAAACCATGATTTTAATTCTTTTATAATATAACTTGATCGATAAATTTATATTTTATATAAAAAAAAAAGACTCATCATTTTAGGTGCAAAAAAAATAAAATACTCACGTTCGGCATGAAGAAATTGTTTGTATCATGTGACAACTTATAGTAAAGAATAACTATTTATTATTATTGTTGATTGATAAATTTGTATAAAAGGCATTTCATGTGATTTGCCATATAAGATACGTGTGTCTATTTATTCAAAAAAAATAAAAAATTATAGTTTAAGTGACTGTTTAGCACACTCAAAGTTGAAAGGCAAAAGGCCAAATAAAAAGGCATATATATGTGTTGTGACTTTTTAAAATTACGTGAATTTAAAAATGTCAAAATGGAGATAAGTTTAATTTTTTTAATAGAACTTGGTGTGCAAGGCAATTTCCATGTTCATTTTTGTTTGACTAGCTAGCCAATGTCCAATATTCATTTGAATTGTTGAGTATTGACTCCCTATAATATTCTCAATGAAATGTAAATTAATTAATTAAGAACTTCTTTGTTTTGCCTCATTGTGTAAATGTCCTACTTCCTATTAAAATAATAAAAATTGTTAGGCTTGGAATTATTTTAGTGAATTTTAACAATATAAGTTAAGACATGAATTAATTGTTCACCTAACTAAACTGTTTCTATTGACAGTATAAGATTTGAACCAAATAATTAATTTGTTCATCACAGTGGCGAATTCAAGATTTAAGGATAGTGAGTGCTTAAAAAAAAATTGAAAAAATAAATAAAAATCAACTCAATGAGGTTCGAACCCGGGGCATCCCTTCTAATGAAGAAGCTTAAAGTCGACCTAATTGTCAATGCACCCAACCAACTTTTTATTTAAGTGGGTGCTTTTATATATTATATACCTATTTTCGTATATTTTCTATGTAATTATATCTATTTTGCGTCGAGTTTAGTGGGTGCCGGAGCTCCCCACGAATGAATGTAGGTCCACCCCTGGTTCATCATTAACCCCTTTCACTAATTTTTATTTTACGGTTTAGCAATCATTCTATAAAAAATACCTTTAAGTGTTGGTAGTACATTCTTATCGCATAGAACTTCGAAGAGGCTCAAATACAATATATGACATTATTATCGATATTCTCATTTTCTTAGATATTGATTCAAAATACTTAATGCCTTTTTTCGTTAGAATAATCTGTGCATCGATCCTCACCTTCATGTATGTTTTATCTAATATGTTGCACTCTGTGTACTTCATATTGGTCTTACTCAAACGAGAAATCTTTAGGCTCCAGGATTTGTTTCGAAAACTTTAGTCTAACGTTAACTCTGCTAAGTATCTCGTCAATCAACACAGTATTATTAGTAAATAACATACATTGTGGTAACTCTCTTTGAATATAATGTGCTACGTCATTCATCCCCATGATAAATAAAGACATGCTAAGTTAATTTATGGTACAACCCTATCTCAATTGAAAAGCAAGTTTCGAGTTCTCTCCCATTATTGTCACTCAAGTCTTGAACACATCGAATATATCCGTAATTAATTTTTTAATGTATGCCAGAATGCACACGTCTACAACAACAACATATTCGGTGAATTCCCACCTAGCGAGGTTTGGGGAGAATAAAATGTACGCAGTTTATACCACTAAACTCCGAAAAATAGAGAGTTTGTTTTTGATATACCCCGGCTCAAGACACAATACACACATCTAAACTTCAAAAATATTCATTAAACTTCAGTTGGTGCTTTGTCGTATGTTATAAACCAAAGGGAGAGCCCAACCTAAAAGACTAGTCTAATAGGTGGGAGAACTCATTTGGCTTATAATCCCCTTATCATTTTTCTATTTTTCCAATGTGGGACAATTGGTTCATAACAATCGCCTCCGCTTGAGAACCAACGACCTTGTTGGTCACGGCTGACACCCCTCTTAGGTCTAGGCCACTCCGAGTCGTGGCTCCACGCGTGGATCGATTCTCGTTGGTCATGGCTGACACCCTTCTTGAGTTCAGGCCACCACTACCAGCACACAAACCACCACTACGAGTCACGGCCCAACGCGTGGCTCCCCACACGTGGATCAATCCTCGTTGATCACGACTACGCCCAGTTGGTCATGGGCTGACACCCCTCTTGGGTCTAGGCCACCACTTTGAGTCAAGTTATTGTATGTCTTTTCTAGATCAATGAACATATTTAATTTGGTTCTCAAAAATTGACAAATTTCTCTTCATACTCTTTTAAACTTTTATGGCATATAATAATTTAATATTCTTATAATTATTGCAATTTTGAATATTTTGTGGATGGGGAGGGATATAAACTACAATGGAACCAAATTTCAAAGGGATTTTTTTAATACATTATCTTTATTATTAAATTTGATATTAATTTAGAGTAATTATTTTAAATCAATTCAGTGTACAAACCATTGTTTGCAACGATCCACAGTTTGTTCTTATCCAATTATCCATTGCACGTGCCCAAGTCACGTGACGCAACTAAACATTAATTACAAGTTAGTCCCTTAGATATTAATTATTTTTGTTTTAGTCCTTATAATATACCTATTTAAATCCATCTATCAATAAATTGAAATATGCAATTGAATCTTTTTCCATGTGAATATTTATAAACTTATCATGATTATGGTTTATTATATCAGGTAATTACTTACGTATTTTATTAACTCAATACTATTATTCTAAATTTGATACCTATATAATTTTTATTATTTTCTCATATTTAATTGATTAGTAGGAAAAATAGATTTTTAGAAATAAAAACATGATGTTTTTATCAAAAGTAAGAAAAATAAATAAAATTTTTAAGTCGTCATCAGAAGTAATTTATCATTGTGCATATCATCATAGAGAGTGGCGGAGTCAATTGAATCTTAACGAAGGGGATTCAATTGAACCCCTCAATCGCCGTACCTTTAGCTCCGCCACTGGAGAGAGAACTTCTACTGCTTTTTACTTTTGTTCTATTTAGGTCTATGATGAGCTTAAACGGAGGGATATGGTTAGTGAGGATTCATTTAGCCGAGTAGCCGACTCTAACTTGTGTGGGATTTAGGCATAGTTGTTGTTGTTGTTGTTGTCATCGTTGTGTTGTTATCGTTGTTATGTATCATCATGTAGCAGGAGTACTAGGCTACAAATCAATATGGGATAGTCGAGTGGTGGTTATTCCTGTAGTCATTGTTATTCTTCTCGTTGTTGTTCTGTATTGTCGTGAATAGGTGTACTAGTTCTTGTTGTTGTTGTTGTTGTCGTTCTGTGTCGTCGTGAATAGGAGTACTAGCTGAGAAATCAATTTGGGATTGTTGAATAGATGTGAGTTCTGCAGGGACAGCAAGTCATAATCACAATCCAAAATGTTATCGCAGTTATAGAAGGAGAAGAAGAGCCTGATCGGCACGCCTCTCTTTCAACTTTTGATAAGTTATTTGACTTCAGGTCAGCCTTAAAATTCATATAATATTTCGGTATCAGAATGAAACTGGTCTGAATAGAATAGAATAGAATAGAATGAATCAGTATAGTCGACCTCGACTAGTCTGGGATTGAGGCGTAGTTGATTGAATGATATATCGACGAGTGGGCTAACTACGTTATAGTGAAAAACAAGATGACCGAAAAATCTGCTAGAAATTTTTTGTGTCACTCAAGGAAAGATGTTTCCAGGTTTGTTATATTAGGTAATCATCGCGATGGGTGTACATTTGGAGCTGTTGATCCGAATAATGGCACAGCAACCCTACTCGTGGTATTATATCTCATCGAAACAGCCCTATCGTTTACCTAAAATGTCGTGATTCAACTATGTTTATGCATATACAGATCTGATAACCTGTTTTGCTTGTGAAAATGCAGATTGCACAAAGGCTCGAAAAACTGCAGAAAATAGGGTGGAAGCCGCGAAGAACAATCGTCTTATGCAACTGGGACACAGAGGAGTATGGCCTGGTTGACCCTTCATCCCTTCTCGTAGACACGCATGTAAGCATATTTGTGTACAAGCTAAGTTTACGTCACAAGTACAGACGTGGCATTAACTAAACGTTAACAACCCGCTCATTTCAGATATGTTCAGCAGAGTGGGTTGAAGAAAATAGGGAAATGCTAGCTGCAAGGGTCGTCGCCTACTTGAACGTTGATTGTGCAGTTCAAGGGGTACCTTTTCGAGCCTCTGCAACCCCACAGCTTGATGATATAATCATAGAAGCTGCTCGGCAGGTATCTCCTGATCACCCTTCAACATGGTATCAAAGTAATACTAGACGGCAGATACCTATCATGCTATTTTCCGTGAATCAAAAGCATCGCGAACATTCTGCATGTCATCTCGAGTTCTTGAAACAAGAAATCCCGAAGGATGCAAGTGTTGGGAGATCCTTTTGAAACTCGTATTCTTGTATGCAACTAGTCGTTGTATCTTCTGGCTCATTTTAAAACGAACTTCTTCGCTGTAGGTCCAAGATCCCGATAACTCCTCACAAACTATTTACCAATCCTGGCTTGCCTCTGACAACGATACAACAGTAAAGGTGCGAGTGGTAAAAGGCTTGCGTAAGTTGAGATATCATCTTCATCGGTACATTTTAACATTTCACTCTTTTCATGCAGCTCGGGAGATTAGGAGGAGCTGGATCAGATTACGCGGCATTTGTTCAACACATTGGCACTCCAGCGCTCGACATGTCCTTTGGGAACGGTAACAAGATATTAGTTACTTCAAAAAAGGATGTCGAGTTCATTTTCAGAGCTTGTAATTGCGGAAAATGCTTAAAATATAGGCATCGAGCCATAAATAAGAAACGAGTAAAGCATGGGGTGCCGTGAGACTATGTTTTTTAAGTGAAAACAAGGGGAGTGGAATATTGTTGACGACCCGTAACACTGAAGTAGCTCACTATGCTGGTACAGAGAATCTTTCTTTGTAGATGGATTTAATGGGTCCGGATGAGAGTTGGAATCTTTTTAAAAGTGTAGCATTTGCAAATGAAGCATTACCATCTGAGTTCGAGACTATTGGGAAGCAAATTGCAGATAACGGTCACGGGTTACCACTAACTATTGCCGTGGTTGCTGGGCTTCTCAAATCTAAAATGGCAATAGAAGACTGGGGAAATGTTGCTAATGATGTCAATTCATTTGTCACAAATGATCCTGACAAACAATGCTCACGTGTGCTTGGGCTGAGTTACAATCACTGGACTAGCGATCAAAAAGCATGTCTTTTGCATTTCGGGATTTTTCGAGAAGACTGTGATATTCCAGTGAAGAAATAGATGAGATCATGGATGGCTGAGGGTTCCTGAAGTTGGAAAATGATTTGGAAGGAGAGGCTGAGAAGTGTTTGCAAGAGCTTGTCGACAGATGTCTAGTCCTCGTTTGCAAGAAAAGTCTAGATGGAACAAAAATTAGATCATGTAAGGTTCATGATCTAATATATGACTTGTGCGTGAGAGAAATTCAAAGGGAGAACATGTTTATCATGAACGACATTGTGCTTGATTACTCAGATTCAAACGGCGATATCTAAGTATGCAAAAAATTGAGCCCTTTAAACGCGTGACTGGTGATAAAATTGATTATTGTCCCTATGGTCTTTATAGGGCTCTTCTTACCCCTGTACATCGTCAGTTGGGAGATCATGACAACAACGATATTTTGAAACGAACCCGTTCTATTTTCTCTTTTCATCTTGAGGATTCAATTTTTTCTCTTGATCTCAAATCAGAGTTTATTCATTTCAAATTACTCGAAGTCTTGGAGTTGAGACACAGAGAGATTGATAATTTCCCTCTACAGATACTAATCCTCATCTGGTTTAGGTACCTATCATTGCAATGCATTGTGAATTTATACGTACCTCCAGAAATTTGCAGGTTATGGAATCTGCAGACATTCATTGTTCAAGGGCCTATTCGATCAGTTATAACTTTGCCTGAGGAAATTTGGGGACTAATGCAATTAAGGCATCTCAAACTGCCAACATTTTATCTGCCAAATCCTCCAAGCGTATCTGCTGACAAAGGAAGGCACTTGGATTTTTCAAACATACAAACTATTTCTTAATTGTCTCCACGTTTTTGCACGAAGGAGGTTATTATGGGGATTCAGAATGTCAAAGAATTAGGAATAAATGGATATGAGACTGAAGATGCAAGAAGTTTTCGGGAATCTGGATTTTTCAACAATCTTGTCTATCCGCATCAACTTGAAAAATTAAGTTTTATACATTGTTATGCCCTTTTGTCAGCAAGTGTAAAAGCTTTTCCAGCAACGCTCAAGAAGCTGAAGTTGGAAAGAACTTCGCTAAGTTGGTCGTACTTGGACATCATAGCTGAATTGCCTAACCTTGAGGTGCTGAAGCTGATCGAGGATGGTTGTTGTGGCGAAGAATGGCATCCAAATGTCAGGGGATTTACTCGATTGAAGATTTTGTTAATTCAACGTTGTTTTCTCGAGTACTGGAAAGCGCCTCGTGATTACAAAATGCACTTATTTGAAAGAGATACCCATTGAGTTTGCAGAAATACACACTACAACTGATTGAGTTAACAAGTTGTCTTCCCAAACTTGAGGAATCTGCGGCACAAATTCAACAAGAGCAAGAAGAGAATGGAAACAACCCCGTGGATGTTCATATCTCCAATCCATACTTATCATGGTTACACTATGTTTCTTATTTCCCCAAGTCAAGTCATACACAAAAATTATTTAGCTTTACCTCATATTCTTTCACAAAAAAAACTTTGACAAAAATTGGTTAAAACCCTACTTAAAATGCAAGAGAAACGAACAAGAATATCCTTTATATTTGAGGGTATTTCAAAATGGTGTCTTAAATATATTTTTGAGCAGTTTTGGTACTTTAGTTTAAGCTTGCTAAATGTGAGTGCATTTGGTCTAATTGTTAAACTTTACAAAAATATGCAAAATGCAAGGTAAGGCTGCGTACGATACACCCTTGTGGTGGGGCCTTTCCCCGGACACCGTGCATAGCGATAGCTTTAGTGCACCGGGCTGTCCTTTTATGCAAAATGATAATTAATAGGAACTCACATTTCAAGGTGTTATCTTTGCATTTTTATTGATGTAGCTTGTAGCTGAAACTTATTTTCCCTTTCTAATATTATTTTGTTTAATTAATTTTATAAATTGTTTTATTAGTTTCTACCCTTTTATTAATTCTATTACTGTTAAATTACAATAAAATGAAAAATGAAAAATGAAGAGTAGGTGTTTGCTCGATCTCTTTGTTGTCAGTGTACGAATTTTAAGGCATCGATTGTAATTGTATAAATATTCTAGTAAAATGAGGTTTACTTGGAATCAATTCTTTTATGAAATAATTGAAAATATCAAGAAGTATAGACGATCCATAATTTAGAGTCAGTGGATTCAGAATGTTTGTCAAACTTTTATATGATTTTCATGTCTGTGTTTGTTCACATGAAGTTAGAGTTGAAAGATGTGAGTTCGGTTGAACACTCTCTAAATCAGGATCTGAATAATGTGACTCGTCAAACTTCTACTTATCCTTTATGTTTCTTTCAAGGGTGGAGTAATTTTTATTCATAAGATCAATAGCAGAACGATTGAACTCCCGGGATTTCATTTTGGTTCATCTATAAGACGTAGAAGGGTCAGACTATAAGGATCTAACAGACGTAGTGTTACCCTGCAATTTTGCAAGAGGCTGTTTCCACATCTTGAACTAGTAAACTCCGGGTCACATGGCAGCAACTTTATTTGTTATTGTGGCTTCCAAGAAGATGTGATTTCTCTAAATTGTAATAATGTGGCTGATTGTTATTGTAACATATTTTTGAGTTAATACAATTGTTAGTAATACTACCCATGGTTTTCTACTTTTTCCTCTTTGGTGACTCGAACTGTCAATTAAGTCAACGCCTTCGTCGCTTTCTACCTGTGGCAGTAACTATGTGTTAAAATATAAGGGGAAGAGGTTAAAAAACAGATGGTCCCAAGGTCAACTTATTGGAGTTGTCAACCCATTTCTTTAAAGTCAACTCTTTTTTTCATACATACAACTTATTTTGTGCAACTTGATAGCAGACACAATTTCACTTTTCAATCTCCATTAAAGGTAATGCAATTTTCTTTATGCTTCATCAATGAGTTATGCTTGAGAGAAGCACAAACCCAAAACTTTTTGTTTATCAGAAATGATAAAAAAGAAACCGTTCCACTTGTGGGCAGTCGATTGATTAGCATACAGAAAGGGCGACAAACTGGTGTTTGTTTTCACGATGAGAATTTTGTAACGTCTCTTACACATACCAATGATGATAATAGTCCGTTGAGAAGAATTTTTTCAATTTTCCTGTTTGCTGCACCTTCTCTCAGTACTAATTCCAATTTCGAGCTTGGTCATTTGAATTTAATCAGTCTTCGACTTGAGTTCAATGTACTTCTCAGATTTTCCGCTGCAGACACTTTCTCTCTCTTTGTTGAGGTACCTATGCTTTTCGACTCATACATCTTTCGGCATACCTCAAGGAATTCGCAAATTATTGAATCTACAAACTTTCATTGTTCAAGGTTCAGTTCACTCATTTGTAAAGTTTCCAGAACTAACTTGGGAAATAAAGCAATTGAGACACCTGAAACTCAGAAGCTTTTATTTGCCGGATCCTCCAAGTTCATCCATTGATGGAGAGAGGAACTTGAGTTTGGAGGAGATCCCTATTGTGTTTGTAGAAATTTACTCACTACAACTAATCGAGTTACAGAACTGTAGTGCAAAACTCGTGGCTTCTTCTGGACGAATTCAAGAAAAGCAAGAATCTCTGGGAAGCAAAGGTGTAAACATTTGTTCTTACAACGATCCAGGTGAGTACAATAATTTACTTTGAAATTTCATACAATTTTGAAGTTTATAGTTGACCCTTTATGTTCTTTTTGCTACAGCTGAATGTGAACTTATTGGAAGTGATTCTGATTCTGACTGATGTTTGCTAAGGATTGAAGACTTCAAATGTTATGAACCGCGTCATGGGATATGTCTACCACACAAGTAATAACACAGTAAGCGATGGACTTGGACCTGAGGTGAAGTTAAAACCCAACAATAGAGTGGATTTTCTGTGGCATCCGGGTTAAGCAATCACGTTAAAAGGAGGCAACCGCCTATTGAAGGGCTAATGCAATTACGTTGAAGCTTTGGCTTAGTCTATTATCCTCTCATCTCCTTCTAGTTACGTTCTTCCTTGTATTATTCACCATTATCTTTTATTCTCCATTAGAGTTGTGTCGAGAAATTTGAGTGAACTAATTTTAGCTTCACTCATATGAATGGAATACAAAAGTTTTCTCAAAAACTAACTTGTTTATCAAGGATTTAGACTTGTACAATTTTTCTACCTCAAATCCTTTCGGAAACAGCTTATCTACCTCACTTCACGAGTTAGTGATAAGATCTGCATACACTCTACCCTTTCCAGACCTCACTTGTTGGATCCCCACACTACAACTGATTGAGTTAACAAGGTGTCTTCCCAAACTTGGGGAATCTGCTGCTCGAATTCAACAAGAACAACAAGACCTCGGAAACAACCCAGTGGACGTTCGTATCTCCGAGCCATGTAAGTATATAGTATTTATCAGGGTCACACTCTATTTCTCATTCCACAAGTCAAGTCGTACACAAAAGTTATTTAGCTTTGCACCATATTATTTCACAAAAATAACTTTGACAAAATTTGGTTAAAATCCTACTTAAAATATAAGAGAAATTAACAAGAATATCCCTTATATTTGAGGGTAGTTAAAAATGGCCCATAAATATATTTTTGCGCAGTTCTGTTACTTTAGTTTAAGCTTGTTAAATGTGGCAAATGGATTGTTTGGCTAATGTCCAACGCTGCCATTAAATTACAATAAAAATAAAATGAAAAAAATGAAGAGTAGATGCTTGTTCTCTTTGTTGTCATGGCACACGAATTTTAAAGTATCGATTGTATAAATTCTAGTAAAATGAGGTTTACTTGGATTCAACTGATCTTTTATGAAATAATTGAAATATCAATAAGTGAAATATTTTGTATAAATTTTATCAAGATAAGTATATATTTATCAAGGTTACACACAGTTTCTCACTTTCACGTCACATCATACAGTGCCTGATGAAGGAGAAGAAGTTTATTATCTTGATGTTTCAGAAGATGATGATGAATGTTGATGTTGTAGAAGATTCAGATGCTGATGCTGCAAAACATGATTATAATTACGATCTTAATTGGTTGTTCGATGTTCAGAATAACCTGTAATGTAAAGGGAAACAATGGATTAACAATTTGATACTGTTATGTTATAGACTGTTGATGCTAGTTCATCACCCTATGTTTTTCATAAATGTAAATGTATTAGTACGTTCTTTGGTTTTATAGTCTATGAAGCGTGTTGTGTCTATATCCCATATATAAAAAAAATACATATAATATTGTCAAAAAGATATTAAAAATAAAAAATTTTGAACAATCATCTTTTTTATATTAAAATCATCCATAGCTAGTGTCTCATACCTCCGCACTGGAGCACCCAAGCCCCTCCTCATCACGTGCCCGAACCAACGTAACCTCACTTCTCGCATCTAATCCTCCACCGAAGCAACTCCCACCTTCTCCCGAATAATCTCAGTCCTCACCCTATCTTTCCTGATATGTCCACACATTCATCGCAACATTCGCATCTCTGCCACCTTCAACTTTTGGATGTGGGACGAATTCAAGAAGAGCAAAAATACCTAGGAAACAAAGCTGTGGAATACAACAGTTTTCTAAAAAAATAACTTGTTTATCAAGGATTTAGACGTACAAATTTTTTAGTCTTTGCCAAATACTTTTGGAAACAGTCTCTCTACCTCCACGAGGTAGTGATAAGGTCTGCCTACGCTCTACTCTCTCCAAGTTCAAATCAGAGGCACTATATTTTTATCCTTTGACTTTCTAAGTGAAAATTCTCGTCAGCCCATTTTTATAAAGTTTATAAACTTTGATGTTTTCTTTCTTTCCTTCTTTGTATAGAACTTATACCTACACAACACAACACAATTTTTCGACGAAGGGTGTGCTGACTACCCTTTGATATAGGTGGCTCCGTCCATGCTACAACTAATCGAGTTACAAAACTGTAGTGCAAAACTCGTGGCTTCTGCAAGACGAACTCAGGAAGAGCGAGAATGCCTAGGAAACAAAGCTGTAGAGGTTCGTTCTTACAATGATCCAGGTTAAAACAATCAGTGGCGTACACAGAACTTTCTGCTGTAAACCCGGCTATCACAGATAATACTTATGAGCCAGATAGTTGGACAACGGTTGGCCAAGCTATTGGACCAGGCTCTAAACCGCAATAAGAGATTTACTGCTCACATATAGACTCTTTCTCAAATTGATTAGCCTAACACAAACTGCTACATCCTAAAATACTTTGGACAAAAGCCAGAAATAGGAAGTTCGGCCAAACATGCTATTAGTTTCCAACAAGCCTTTGATCTATAGTTGGATCAAGGTTCATCAAATGGTAAGAACTTCATCCTGTCTAATGCTTCTTAGGACAAACACCGATATACAAGCACCACATTACAACAGAGGAAAAAAGAAAACGTTGCTTTCTATGAGGCTGGATAGCCCATAGTTAAGTATCAGCAACATTGAGAATTGAGTAATGATGTAACACTTGAATTATAATCAAGTTCTTATACACCATAGACAGAATTAAACGCAAAAAGAAACACGACTATTCACAGAAATTTGCAGGTTTCGACCATCCAATGTACAAGTTAACAAGGAAACAGAGCGTAAAAAGTTGTGCATCAAGAGAATATCAATCGGAGGATGGCCGCGGAGAACTTGAATGACTTCTCCGTCTCTTCCAGACAATGGTTCTTCTCCTCTCTGGTCCAGTTCTGAACAAAAGCATCAACGAAAATGGATCATGTAAAGTCGGTAATAACAAGTTACGTCAAAGAATATGATAATAGTTTTAAAAGGTTGATAGGATTATGCTTCTGCAACTTTGTTCAGCTTATCTCTAACATTCTGCAGCAGCTGAGAAAGGTCGCTGTCCCATTTGTAGAATTCCAGCTCTTTCTTGTCGAGTATCTTTTCAGCTACCTATATAGCAAGAAGAAGCAAGATTGTGGACAGTAACTGGTTACCTTTTTTCCTTCAACGTTCGTAGGTCTAAGAAGGAAAAGAAACAATGCAATAGGGCGACAACTTGTACGACAGCACTAGTTCAACAAAGGAATTTGTATTGACAGTTTAGGATTACTCCATGTTACATTTCTTCTAATCTGAACTTATCGTCTTCCGTACATTTTTAGCACTGATGAATACTGAAATTTCCATTTTTACAATGTTGCTTAGTTTGTTTGCAGGTTAGGGCTAAGTGATCATAACGACAGGAACTAGTAATATTTCAAATATCCATCAAAGGTTGAAGTACTAACGAGTAAAAGGGAATGATCGGCATTATGGTAAGAAGGAGAAAAATGTAATTCAGAAAATTCTAAGACCTATGAACAAAGTTGCTTATGACAAAAGTGTATTGCTGTGATATGAACTAAACTATCCATCCTCACATCCATGTGAAACTATGGTGTAATAATTGAGTTTATCGAACCATGTTCTCCACATAAGTTGCTTTGGATACCCTTCAAAAAGAAAAAAAATTATGCTTAGGTCCGTGATCAGACACTTCACTAGACCATATCCGTTCAGCTAGGATGAGCTCTTTTTACTTTCAGAGGGCTTGTCCTGATAAACATTATTCAGTATGTCAGTAGAGGCTTCGTAGACAATCAGTTGGTCAATTAGTTGTATTTGGTTTTCAGTTGACGTCATGTCTAACTTTATAAAAGTATCTTGTTACTTGATTTCATTATCTTAGTTCGTACTTTATGTTATTCAAAGCTTCCGCTTATCTTTCAGAGTCGGTTCTAGTAGTATGCCAGATCAAGGGTACGCTAGGGGCAGCAATGACATCGGGTGCTAACCACATCCAAGGTGTAGACTCGGAGCGTGACAGCCATGATTTGTGTGTTATATAGATTACTCTTCTGTTGTCAATCAACTTGGATTATAAACTTTAGATGTATTGTAATTTAAGTGAATGAATATACTCTTTTTTGTATATATGAAGTTTCAATCTCTTTTTATAGCTATGCTATGGAGCTTGTAATGATTCTATTTTGGTGATTAATAAATGAAATGATAGTTACCAAAAAAGAAACCAGAATTTATATACACTTCAGGAATTAAAAGTGCTGGTTTAATTTCTCTTTTTATTCCAAGTGACAACAACCACAAAATCTTATAAATCCTCATTCAAACACCACATACAACAACAACAACAGCAGAAAATGGTAGGTCGTACACAGATCTACCCTCACCTTGTGATAGATATAGAGACTATTTTCGGATAGACCCTCATTCAAACATCACAATAAGCCTTGAAAACACCAGTGCCTGCTTTTTGGACATATTTAAAATACTCAACACTTTCATAGGGCTTAAAGAGTAAAGGATGTTTTTCATCAACAAGTTCTTCTGGGGATTTTATGGTGTAATCTCCATTTGGTAGTGATGATAATTGAATGGAGAATCTATCACTGTCTCCAGCCATTGTTACCCTATGAATAGGAGAATGCACTCGACCATTTGTTCATGCCTGTATAATGATTTTGCAAAAATATTCTTTTAGAACTAGTTTTGGTATTATGACATGTAACAGTGATAAAAAAAATGTGTATTTGTGACATACGTCTCCATCGGATATATAGGATTTTTGATCGAAAATGTCACGACTCGAGCCGAGGTCCTACGCGTGACGGGCAACCCAGACTAGTGAAGGCTCGAGAAGACCGCTTTAGTCACCATTCCAAGTATCAAATGCTAGTTAATGTCATTACATGCACAAAGTACAAGGGGTATTTCTCAACCATTTTGCAAATTACTTTATTATTACTAACATAATACCCGTTAAGATGTTATATGTCCCACTGAATAAAAAATTAAAATACTTTTGAATATAGTATGTAAAATACACCTAAAATATATAAATATCTTTTTTGAGTCTCACACCTAAATTATTGGAAGTATAAAAAACACGACTAAATTATTACTTATTAATTTGAGAAATACACCTAAAGATTGACTAGACTAAATATTCATTTACAAACTCATTTAGGGTGTCTAGCCATTAAAAATCTGTCCATGTGGCATATTTTTATTCTTTTTTGCTAACACATTTTTTATTTTATTTTTTATTAATTTTTAGCTGTATTTCTCAAACTAGTGAATGATAGTTTTGGTGTGTTTTTCGCACGCTTAATAATTTAGGTACGAAATTAAAAAAAAAAAAGAAGAAGTAATAATTGAGTCATATTCACTATGATTCAAAAGATTTCCTTTCTCCTTTTAAAATAACTAGTTTAAATGCACGTGCCTTACAAGTGTAACTTTTGATTATAAAAATCAGACGATTTTGTTTATTGCGAAGATTTTTAGTGAAGTGCAAAAAGTTCAAATCACTTTTCAAAGATTCTTCACATTTTAATATAATTAAACATAAAATATATTTTATTGTAAGCACATATATTTTTACCACCATAAGTTTCAAGTGGTTAATGAATCGCCACTTTTGCATTTATTGTACAATTATTTCTTTTTTTATATTTTAAATTTTTTCTTATTGTTAAAGTTAAATCTTTAGAAAATTTTTTATTACTTACTTAAAACTTTTAGAAATTTGATACTTTTTTTATTTTTTTCTTATTCTAACTTTTTCATGTTTATTTATGTATTTTTTAAATCTTCTTAAAATCAACTTTAATTGATTTAGAAGGCTTTTTATGTTATGAAACCTTATATGTATTTTGATTCACTATATTTAGTGGATCAATTTCATATCCTGAAAGGTAGAAACTAATTTTCCTTCTTTAGTAACACCTTTTCTCCATATGAAATCTAAAAATATAATTCTCTATTTAAAAAGTCCAAATCATAACAGATACAACAAGAAAATTGTGTAAGAATAAACATCAAACGATATTTTTTAGGAAATGATTTTTTTTTTCAAGATAAGTCATTTTTACTTGTCACAAGAAAATAAGTGAACTTGTCCCCTCTCGTACTTATGGCGCCCAGCACACATCTAATCGCGACCCCGTACACTACCACCCTATGATAAGTTGTTCATAGGCTAACCATGTTGAGTATATATCGTATGAACCTGGAGAGTTTAAGAATTTCAAAATCAAAAATAGAGGAACCAACATTGAAACGAAACATGTTCGTGTATTTTATTTTTTTTTAGATTAAAACAATCATTATTTTAGGTATTAATATAACTATTTTTGAAAAATATAATCCCATAGCCTTACAGGACTCATTACTTAGTTCGCACAAGAGTCCTAATACAATGAAACTTTAAATTCAATTAATTCGGCCTCCAAGAATTTCTTCTCCAATATATTTTAGGATTGTTTAATTTTTTAATAATTAATTTATAATTGAAGGAAATAAGCGAAATGATAATTTATCTATTGCGGGGAATTTTAATGAAGGGTAAAAAGTTCAAACAATATTTCTAAATCCCTTCACACTTTTAATATATGAAAACGTGTGTTGCACGTTTATTCCTAAATATTTAATATACTTAAATTGATTATGTAAATAATAATTTTGAAGTATAAAAAAATGGTGTGTGTATATATATATATGTATATATTTCCTCCGTTCCTTTAGTTGCTCCATTTGGGTTGGACACACCCTTTAATAAAAACCCCTTACTCTTATAAAATTCAAAGTAATTCAACCAATATACCACTAATTAAATTTATACCTCTTTCTAAATTAATAATGGTTGCATTTATTGAACAAGGGCATAATCTAAAGATTTTGTTCAAACTATTCTTGAATGATTAAAGGAGCAAGTATTTAGGATAATAAACACAACCCAAATATGCAAATAAAAATGAATGGAGAGAGTATTATTCGACTTTTCTTTTAACTTCCCCACTATTTACTTCAAAAATGTATATCGCATTGCCAATAATTACCTGCACATATCGATCTTATGGAGAGGAGAAACGAACATAAATATATGAATTAAAATAGTACAAGATAGATGGTTCCAAATTAAATTATGAATAATGTGCAATTCCCTCTCAAATATGTCTTTTCAGAACATGCGCCAAAAATGATAACATAAATAAGTCCAACCTAGGCTTAACATTTACTCTTCTTTCAATAATTTTCTTGAACACAAAAGTACTTGGTACAACATACTCATGGCCTATGGTCACTGTCCATGAACAGAATGTTTTGTGCTAATATTCTGCCACTCTTAAGTTGTTTTGAAGGTCAATTCTCATGCCGTTATAACGTTGTGTAATCCCACAAGTCGGGTTTGGGAAGAATAAGATGTAAGCAAGCAGATCATACCTTTATCTTTTCAGGACAGAGTGGTTGTTACCCTCGGCTCAAAAAATAATAAATTTAGACTAATATGCTAAAATTTATTCAGATTCTAGCTAATGAATATAAATCAATATAACTATGAGATTGGTCTTTCGGTAGTTAAAAGGGTCTGTCTAGCATAGAAAATTGACTACAGGGAAGGCCCTGCCTTATTCGGTATTTATGCTTGTAGATTATTTAGGCTGATAGCAGATCACTTGATAAATTAGATGGCGTATGCCTAGCCAAATAACATCACACCATTATCGTTATTAAAAAGAAATATTAAAAACACATTGAAACTCACAAATTTTAGTCTTCAATAGAATATACTATCACACTGGAGCTATTAGTTTGAGAAACTTTTACATGATGAATATTTGAACCTTTGCACTGATGGAGAAGAAGTGTGTGTTTGTAAAGGAAGTCATATGTTCATTGAAAAAATTTGATAAAACCCTTTCTTATATAAGGTGAAATTCTAATTTCTTTTGTTTTTATTTTTTTCTGTTGGATACAGAAGTTTTGCATAGTTTTTACATCTCAATCAATTTGGTAGTAATTTAAATCATAATAAGAGACTAATATAAGAAGAAAAGAAATGAAAACTGATTTCTAATATACTACATATTAAAATTCCATGAACCGAAAGGACATAAATCCAATTTGCTCGCAAAAAAAAAAAGAAACTGTTCAAGGAGAATTAGTAGAAGTGTATAATTAATCTCACAGTAGACAATAATTAAATGACAATTACTGGATAAAATAAGTGAAAAGATAAAAAGACTTACCATATGTTTTAGGAGTCCTAATTTTATTTTATTATGATTCTTTTCATATATTTAGGAGTTAATATTATAAATAAAATTAATTAATAATTGAAGAAAATAAGTAAAAAGACGATTTTGTCTAAAGAAGAGACTTTTAATGAAGGGCAAAAAGTTCAAATGTGATTTATAAGGCATTTTACGCTTTTAAGATAATAGAGATTATTTTGCTCCCAATCTTATTATTTCTTTATTGACTTACTGGTCCACAAAATATTAGTGGCAGGCAGCTAATATAACATAAAAATTATGATTGGTACAACAAATTAGCCAAGGTCTATTTTAATAATTTCATTAACGAGATCTACGAAGTCAAGTGTATGCAGATCTTATTTCTACATCATGGAGGTAGAGAGACTATTTTCAAAGGATCCTCGCTCAAAAATAGTAAATCAAATTAGTTATAATAATAAAAAATGATAGTGAAAAAAATACGACAATTAATAAAGAAAGCAGGACATAAAATTCAGAGAAAGAACATGAGAATAAAAATAGTATGATGTCAATTGAAATACAATATAATCATCTTTAACTTTATTTTTAAAATAGATAAGCATCCAGTACCCCTCGAACTATGACCAAAATTGCTACGACATACTCCAACTTCATAGAGTACTATTACCCTCTGGACTCAATTTTAGCGTATTTTTAACAATCTCTTGGGCTGACAATACACCTTTATTACATAAAATAGGATCCACGTCAAAGGTGTCATGTCAGCTACAAAGGTTGGCAAAAGGTGACATGTTAGCTAAAAAGAATGACAAAAATACACTAAAATTTAGTTCAGAGGTAATAGAATCTACTTAAAATTAGAGTAAATCATAGCAAATTTGATAATAGAACCTTTACTTTTTTTAAAGTATAATAAAGGTATGTATATCTAAGTAATCATCTTTTAGTAACTTTTTATCTTAAAACTACAACTGATGTATTCTTCCATTTAAATAGATAAATGTCCTTACCCCACATGCAACAATAATTGAAGTTCTCATCCCAATTTATCACAAGGCAAACATACACTTTGTTAGTAACTCAAAGAGGTATGCCATTTTTCTCTTGATTTTAATCTTTGATTACCTTCTACTATATCTTTTTATTTTTATATACTCATATTTGTATTTTTTTTGCAGTGATCAGTTGTTTCTTCCCAACTTTCTTCCTGTATTCACAAACAATCATTGAAAGGTTAGTTTCCCTTAATTACTCATCTTTCTGAGTTAATAATTGTTAGTTGAGTGGCCATCTGAAATCAACCTCAGCAACATACTGCCACACTGTAATTTTTTGTTAAGGATGTTTCCGAGGATCTCGGAGAAAAAATATTACGCACTTCATTTAAATAAGAATGATCTATTACCCCTAAACTATGACAAAATTTGTCACGACACACTCCAACTTCACGGGAGTCCTATTACCCTTCAACTAAATTTTAGCGTATTTTTGTCAACCCTTTTAGCTGATGTGTCACTTTTGACGTGGGCTCCATTTTTATGTAATAAAGGTTCCACGTTAGCACAAAAAGACGACAAAAATACGCTAAAATTGAGTTCAGAGGTAATAAGCCCTGTGAAGTTGGAGTGTGTTATAGTAACTTTGACTATAATTCGGGCATACTAGATGCTTATCTCCTTTTGAATCATATGGTTTTAAATTAAAGTTATGTCAATATACAAAAATGCCCTTTACTCTTATAGGCTAAATATGACACACGGAATGTAGAAATTAAATAATTTCCAAGGGAGTAAAGAAGTCATTCTTTTTTCAAACGGATTAAAAAGGAAAGTATCATAGGTAATTCTTTTTGAAACAAAGGGAGTATCTTTTTGCTCCAATTATACAGTGGACAACCAAGGTCCATTTTGATTTGTTTGTCTTTTTGAATTGACACGAAGTTAAAGAAAGTAAAGAAACTTTTGAATTATGACCCTTTAATTTTATGGTCCGACTTTCTAGCAAAGTTAGAAAATCCTACTAGTGGGGTTTTGGGAGTGTGGGGTGTACGCAGACCTTACCCCTACTATTGCTGGTTTAGAGAGATTGTTTCTGATAAACCGTCAGACCATCTGCAGAGTCATAAGAGAAATTATTAAGAGTTCAAGTTGGGATGTGGCTAGAAATAATGGAATGAGAACAATAACATAAAGACTCCTGGACACCAGAAAACTAACTGGTTGTCTCATCGTATAAAATAATCATCAAACTCGATCACAATCAACCACGTGGTCGATCTGCTAGTACTCGGAGTTGAATTTGTAAAGTTACATAAAAAGAGAAGGGAAGAAGAGAATTAGTACAACATATCCTGTAAGTCTCATAGACCATCACCTAAAGGCCATGGCAAGGCTTTATGCATTAGAGAAAATCAATGTATGTCACATGTATAACATTTTACAGTCATCATTAGTTACATAAGAATATACATGGAAACCTGTATATTTTATCATCGCCTACTTATATTCCACTGCTTATCCAGCCGCGTGCTTTTGTCTCAGTATCGGATGAAATAGTTAAAAGATTTGCCTATTAGTAACAGGTAATTATATATCCTAGGCGCTGTTAAATATTATTATTTCCCTAATCTTTAATCAAATTCAAGGAGTTAGAGATTAATAGATTCAAAGTGCAAAATCATCTGTAGTAACATAACTGACCTGAACGTGAAACAGACTCAATGCCAAAACAAGGGTGCCAATTTAGGTTTCAATGTGAAGACTAATAAATTACAAGATCAAAACTATTTTAGAAATTGTGAGTAGCAAAGAGCAATAAAATAACCTAATCTTATTTAGTTTACGCTTGCCTTTTTTGCCAATCTGTGTGTCATATTATCTATAAAACCATTGACCTTTTGCAACCTGCAGCTTTCAGGTCATAATCGCAAAGGCATACGTGAATATAGTAGATATGGCTCATGCAAGTGTGGCTTCTCTTACGAGAACAATAGAATCGCTCTTGACATCCAATTCACCAATGCAATCTCTAACCTGTGATCACCGAGCAGAAATTAGCGATCTTCATGAAAAAACTAGTACCCTGGAAGTAGTTGTCAAGAACTTTGAGAAAAACAATGTTTGTGGGGAAATGACGGATTTCGAAGTAGAGGTAGAAGAAGTTGCAAGTGCTGCTGATCACACAATTCAACTACGAGTAACTGAAGTTGTATTGGTAAATGATGAAAAGACACATGAGAGGCTTTCTGATACCCTGCAACTAGTAGCAGAGGACATAGATCGTATCTGGAAAGTGTCGACAAAGATTCAAGATAAAGGCAAACAAGTATCAGAGGGATCATTGGTTCAAGATATTTCAAGTTCAACAAACAATATTCTGAATGTTAACAACAATATGGTTGGACGTGATGATCAAACGGAACGCTTGTTAGAAAATCTGACTGGAAACTACTCTGGTGAACCCAAAGTCATCCCGATTGTCGGGATGGGAGGCATAGGTAAAACAACCTTAGCGAAAGAAGTTTACAATCATGAATCAATTCTACGCCATTTTGATGTTCGTGCCTGGGCTACTGTATCTCAACAGCACAACATAAAGGAAATTTTGCTGAGCCTTCTGCAATCGACGATCAAAATGGATGATGCGATTAAGACGAAAGGTGAAGCAGATCTAGCAGACATGCTGCAGAAAAGTTTAAAGAGAAAGAGGTACTTAATTGTCTTGGATGATATCTGGAGTTGTGAAGTGTGGGATGGCATGAGACGATGCTTTCCAACTGAAGACAGTGCAGGGAGTCGAATACTGTTGACAACCCGTAACAACGAAGTAGCTCGCGATGCTGGTATAGAGAATCTTTCTATGCAGATGAACTTCATGGATCAAGATGAGAGTTGGAACCTTTTTAAAAGTGCAGCATTTTCAAATGAAATATTGTCATCTGAGTTTGAGACTATTGGGAAGAAAATCGCGGAGAAATGTCACGGGTTACCACTAACTATTGTCGTGGTTGCTGGACTTCTCAAATCTAAAGGGGCAATAGAAGATTGGGAAAGTGTTGCCAAAGATGTCACGTCATTCATCACAAATGATCCTGATGAACAATGTTCACATGTGCTTGGGTTGAGTTACAATCACTTGACTAGCGATCTAAAAACATGTCTTCTGCATTTCGGAATTTTTCCAGAAGACAGTGAGATACCAGCGAAGAATTTGATGAGATCATGGATGGCTGAGGGGTTCCTGAAGTTGGGAAATGATTTGGAAGGAGAGGCTGAGAAGTGTTTGCAAGAGCTTGTCGATAGATGTCTAGTACTCGTCTGCAAGAAAAGTCTAGATGGAACAAAAATCAGATCATGTAAGGTTCATGATCTTATATATGACCAGTGCATGAGAGAAATTCAAAGGGAGAACATTTTTATCATGAACGACACTGTGCTTGATTACTCATATTCAGAATGTCGATATCTCAGTATGCAAAAAATGCAGCCCTTTAAGCGCGTGACTGGTGATGAAATTGATTATTGTCCCTATGGTCTTTATAGGGCACTTCTTACCCCTGTACATCGTCAGTTGAGAGATCATGACAACAACGATCTTTTGAAACGGACCCATTCTATTTTCTCTTTTCATCTTAAGGATTCATATTTTTCTGGTCTCCAATTAGAGCTTATTCATTTCAAATTACTCAAAGTCTTGGAGTTGAGAGACATACTGATTGATAATTTCCCTGTACAGATACTAAGCCTCATCTGGTTGAGGTACCTATCATTGCAATGCCATGTGAATTTAGACATACCTCCAGAAATTTGCAAGTTATGGAATCTGCAGACATTCATTGTTCAAGTGCCGCCGGTATTCATTGGCCGATCAGTTTTAATAACTTATCCTGAGGAAATTTGGGGACTAATGCAATTAAGGCATCTCAAAGTGAGCAAATTTTATCTTCCAAAGCCCCCAAACGTATCTGCTGACAAAGGGAGTCACATGGGTTTTTCAAACATACAAACTATTTCTTACTTGTCTTTGGATTGTTGCACAAACGAGGTTATTTTGGGGATTCGGAATGTCAAAGAATTAGGAATCAATGGATATGAGATTAACTTTAATAGTATTCGGGACTCTGGGCTTCTCAACAATCTTGTCCATCTGCAGCAACTTGAAACATTGAGTTTTATAGGTTGCTTTCCCCTTTTTCTAGCAAGTGCAAGCGCTTTTCCAGCAACGCTCAAGAAGCTGATGTTAAGATTTACTTTATTAAGTTGGTCAGACTTGGACATCATAGCTGAGTTGCCTAACCTTGAGGTGCTGAAGGTGATGGATTATGCTTGTCGTGGAGAAGAATGGCATCCAAATGTTAGGCGATTTGCTCGATTGAAGCTTTTGTTACTTGAATATAATGATCTCAAGTACTGGAAAGCCACAGATGATAATTTTCCTGTACTTGAGCGCCTTGTGCTCAACGAGTGCAGAGATTTGAAAGAGATACCTATTGAGTTTGCAGAAATCCACACACTACAACTGATTGAGTTAACAAGATGTCTTCCCGAACTTAGGGAATCTGCAACACGAATTCAAAAAGAACAAGAAGACCTCGGAAATAACCCCGTGGATGTTCGGATCTCCAATCCATGTAAGTATATAATATTTATCAGGGTCACACTCTGTTTCTCATTTCCACAAGTCAAGTCATACACAAAAGTTATTTAGCTTTGCCCCATATTCTTTCATAAAAATAACTGACAAAATTTGGTTAAAATCTTACTTAAAATATAAGAGAAATTAACAAGAATTTATATTTGAGGGTAGTTCAAAATGGCCCCTTAAATATACTTTTGAGCAATTTTGGTACTTTAGTTTAAGCTAGCTAAATGTGAGCACATTTGATCTAATTGTTACTCAGAAGTGGCAAATGGGTTGTTTTGGCTGAAGTTGGGCAGGTTAAGATGGGTTGAACAAACAAATGAGCTAATGTCAAACCATGCCATTAAATTACAATAAAAATAAAATGAAAAATGAAGAGTAGATGTTTGCTCTCTTTGTTGCCATTGCACACGAATTTTAAGGTATCTATTGTATAAATTCTAGTAAAATGAGGTTTACTTGAATTCAACTCTTTTATGAAATAATTGAAATATCAACAAGTGAAATACTTTGTATTAATTTTATCAAGGTATGTATATATAGGTATGTATATATTTATCAAGGTTTCACACAGTTTCTCATTTTCACAAGTCACATCATACAGATGATGAATTTGATGATGATGAAGATGACTATGATGATCATGATGACGACAACGATGATGATGATGATGAAGAAAATTCATATGTTGATGTTGCAGAAGACAATGATAATGAAGATTCTGATGCTGATGCTGCAGAACATGATGATAATTAAGATCTTTGGTTGTTATCTGTTCAGAATAACATGTAGAGATAAGCATCCAGTATCATCCCCCTCTCCCCCACCCCTTGAATTATGGTCAAAGTTGGTATGACACATTCTAACTTCACAGGGTCCTATTACCCCTCTAGGATCAATTTTAGCGTATTTTTGTCACCCTTTTGTGCTGACATGGCACCATAATTACATAAAAATGATGCCCACATCAAATGTGGCATGTCAGATAAAAAGGTTGGTAAAAATATGCTAAAATTTTATTCGGGGGCAATAGGGACCCCGTGAAGTTGGAGTGTGTCGTAGCAAATTTGTTCATAATTTAGGAGGGTACTAGATGCTTTACTCTAACCTGTAATGTAACACCTCGCATTTCGGGGTAGAACGAAAACCGTCATTTCTACGCGTTGATATTCCAAAAGCCATAAATCCTATGCAAATTTTGTATGTCAATTTATTATGTAGTGTGGGAACCAATTTGAGCATGAATTGAGATCATAGAGATCCCGTAACTCAAGGTCAAGCTGAAAGTTTTCCTATCGGTCGAGTTTTAGTGAGCGTCAAAACTTAGGTCAACTTCAATCGACTATAACTCCTTGTATATGACGAACTGGGTGACCTACTATATATCAAATGAAATCTCTTCGAATTAGCTTTCCAACTATACCAATTTCATCCAAATCCGATACCCAAATGCAAAGTTATGGCCATTTTCGTGACTGAGACAGTAGCATCACGCGATTAGCGTGCAACGCACGCAACTAATTTTCAGGTCTTGTTTTCATGTTTTTAAGGGCAAAAGTGATATTTTCCACCTCCTATTCTGCCATAACATGGGATTAAATCTCCCAAACCCCAAAATAAGGTCATTCTCTCTCAAATCACCAAGAAAATGTAACACCCCGTAAATTTTTTTCGTACACTTATCGCGATTATATGGAGTCCTAAAGGCTTGCGTATGGGTTAAATTAAGTTTATGGTGTTCGAAAGTATCCCGTCAATAGTTGTATGTGTAGGTATTGGAATAAGCTTTCCAACGATATAAAGTTTGCCCAAAACAGAGGAGTATTTCATATAAGCGAGCACATTCGAAATTTCAAAACGGTGGCCGGGAAACCTGTGAACAGTAAATCTGCAGGAAAATTACTGCAGCTAGGCAATTATTTTTTTGGATCAAATTTAGACGATCATAAATCCTTGTACAAAAAGAACTGTGTGAGCTGCTATATATCGACGAAAATCTCCGAGAGTCTTCTTGCCGATGAAATTGGTTTCATCCAAATCCAATGTCTGAGTAAGGAGCTATACCCGTTTTACTACAGCCTATCAAAAAAAAAAACAGAATTGTGGGACAGATTTTTGGGTCAACTTTAAACAACCATAACACCTTGTACAGGAAGAACTGGGTGGTATACTTTATATAAAAATGAAATACCTTTGAATTATATTTCCAATGCAATTGGTTTCACCCAAATCCGATACCGGAGCAAAGAGTTATGATCGATCTACTTCAGCCTGTCAAAACTGTCCACTGGGGACAGATTCGGATTTATTTAAATTTTAGGGCAAAATGGTCATTTTCTATTACCTCTTGGACGAAAATGGGTCTTTATAAACCTACACTTAGCCTCATATATATCATATACCATCCAATTATTAAGAGAAGGTGAAACCCTAGCCTAATTTCAACTTCAAATATTTTGTGATTCAACCGTAGAAAATTCGAATTGGTTCCGTAGTTGTGTTCACCATCTCGAAAGCTTCGAGAAGCACCCCATGGTTATGTAAGGAGGATTCTAAATGCAAGAGTTCATTGTTAAGGTATGAATATTGTTTATTCTTGATTCATATCCATGAATAAGTATTGATAAAGGATTATGAATATTGTCTTGATGTTGGAAGATAACCAGAAACATAGTTATGAATTGTTTTGTATAAATTGTTAGTAGTAAATTATGGAAGTTGTTGTATTGGATTATGGAGGATGAATTGTGGTGATATATCATTATATTAGTGGTTATGTATGCCTAGTGATCATGTTGGTATTGGATGGTGATTAAGAAGGGAAATAAAGGCTAAGAGTGATGTTGAGGGATATTTCATGAAAATACATGATATGTGAATGTAATAAGAGTATAAGAGGATGTATGTAGCACTCTTATTGATGAGTTAAAGGATTACTTCCTAGACATTATTTGGTGAAGTTAATACCTAAATGGTAAGGTTTGGTTGCTAATACTAGTTTGCCACAAATGACTTATTGTAGATAAGTGTTCGAAGAGTACGGGAAGTCAAGTTGGACTTGTATTGAAGTGATTATATCAAGGTATGTAAGACATACTCTATCTAATCTTTGGCATGAATAATGACCCATGGCACTCTCAAGTAAGCTTCCAACATTGTCCTACGACACATGACACATAATAACATCTTATGATCTTCGACACTACCAATTGAACTTGTTTTCACTTTTAAGATGTCCGACTAGTCAAAAAAAATGTCCATATACTATTGTTGACTCCGAAATGGTTTAATGAGGTATCCATGATTCTCTACTTCATTTTCATGATATTGATTACCTATTTACATGTTTTTCCTATTGAGGTATCATGGTTTCAAGTTCCATAAGGTGTGACCACAAAGTAACCAATCTCAAAGATTAATTGAATTAAGAAATGGAATGTCTGTATTTTAAATTAATGATATGATGTATTGTATTAGTACCACTGATCAGTTGGCCATTGTATTATAAAGTTTATGTATATATGCTATTCCAGGGGTGGTCCCTGATGTATTGTATTAGTACCACTGATCAGTTGGTAATTGTATGACATACGTTATGTATTGATAAGGATTACGGGAAGTAATGATATGAAAGTAATGCGCAGGTATCCCATCAGCTCTTTTAAGTGTGGTCTACTCATACTATTTATTCACTGGTATCTGTGTTCTGTTGATCTTTTGTATCTCATCTTGATACTCACTGCCTTACATACTCAGTACATATTTCCGTACTGACGTCCCTCACGGGGGACCCGTATTCATGCCTGCAGGAATAGGTACTTCAGGTTGTACACCTCCGCAGTAAGGGCCAGGACATTCTGTTGTTAGTGGTGAGCTCCAGTTGTTTCGGGGCATCCCAAGTCGTTATATATATATTTTTGGCATTTGTTTAAAAGGCTTTTGTGGGCGGGAATTTGTCCCGACCCTAACTCAGTTGTGTATCTATGTAGAGGCTTTTGTAGACATATTGTACAGCCATAGGAGTGTTTGGTTGATAAACGTGATGGCTCTGACGGCCAATTATTTTTTATATATATATTTATGCGTGTCTGCTGGGCTAATACAGGTACTGTTTTCTTCTATTTACAACGAAGTGCTGCCCAAATTTCTAATTTTCATAAGTAATGTAAATGTGAAAGTATAGGTTATGAACGGGTTCTCCCGGGCCTCCTTGGCTACGGGTGCCAGTCCGCTCAATGGGATTTGGGGTATGACAGAAGTGGTATCAGAGAAGTTCGTCCTAGTGAGTCTACAATGCCGTGTCTACGTAGAATCTCGTTTCTCGGTGTGTTGTGTACCACATCTATAAACAGAAGGCTATTGGACATTTAGGGATTGTTTCCACTCTCCATTTTTTAGATCGTGCAGTAGAGCCCATATTAGAGATAAAGTCATAATCGATCGCTTAATCCAATTTTTTTTTTATTATAGTAACGATGCCGGTTACAAGGAGAAAGAATAAGTGGAAGCGAGTGGATGTAGTGGACGGAGAAGGTACTAGTAAGTCACCACCGGCACAAGCTGAACAAAGTGAGTCTCAAGCTGAGCATATATCAGGAACTTCTTCTCTATCTATTAATGCTGTTGGTCGAGATTTGAGGGATGCAATACGACTTCTAATGCGTATAGTTGCCGGTCAAGTTCAAGGGCAAGCTATTCCTACCACGGGTTCTAGTGGTACGGATAGAGCAGCTAGCCTTCGGACACAGGATTTTCTGAAACTGGATCCTCCTACTTTTACCGGATCAGATATTAACGAAGACCCGCAGGACTTTGTCAATCAAACCCAAAGGGCTCTAGATGTTATGCACATATCCGGTAAAGAGATGGTTGAGCTAGCAACATATAGACTGAAAGGAGAGGCTATATTGTGGTACGAGGATTGGAAACGATCTAGGGGTATTGATGTACCTCCAACTACGTGGGGAGAGTTCAAAGATGCATTTATTGATCATTATCTTCCATTTGAGACTCTTCAGGCCTGTGCAGATCAATTCTTAAATCTTTGTCAGGGTAATATGAGTGTAAGGGAGTATAGTCTTCGATTTAACTCCTTGTCTCGATATGCTTCTAATGTGGTAGCTACTATAGATGACAGGGTTCATCACTATGTGGATAGATTGGAACCATACTTGGTTAGAGATTGTACCATTGCTGCTTTGAACAAGGACATGGATATAGCGATGATACAAGCTTTCGCTCAGAAGATGGAAGATCAGAGGCAAAGAAGAAGGACCCAGGAATCAGAAAAAGGATATTCTAAGCGGGCCAGAGCTATAGGGCAGTTTATGGCATCTCAGGGAGGTTTTAGGCCTTCGTTCTCTCATGATTGCCTAGCCCGTTATCTTCTTATCCGGAAATTAGTGCTCCACCGCAATTTCAAAGGTTCAGAGGTAATCAGTTCGGGAAAAGCAGTGAAAATCAGAGTTCGCGAACAGCGGGGTATCAAGGGCAAGGGAGTATGAGTCAATTGAGACCTCCACGACACCCGTGCCCCATATGTAGAAGATTTCACTTTGGCGAATGTCGGCTTGGAATGAACAATTGCTTTTGGTGCGGTAGTCCGGGGCATATGGCTAGAGATTGCCCACGCAGGACCACAGGTGGTATAACACGACCTACCGGATCAGCTGTTGCATCATCATCGGTTCCTTCTTTGAGTAGGGGTGCACAACCTATGGGTCACAGTAGAGGTGATAGAGGAGTAGCTAGTTCTAGCGGAGCTCAGAACCGTGTGTATGCCCTAGCAGATCGGCGGAATTTAGAGGCTTCTTCAGATGTGGTTACAGGTACGTTGTCCATCTTTGCATTTGATGTGTATGCCTTAATTGATCCTTGTTCTACATTATCGTATGCTACTCCTTTGGTTGCGGGAAGGTTCGGGAGAACACCCGAATTATTAGCCAAGCCATTTGAAATATCAACGCCAGTGGGGGAATCTCTTATAGCTAGGAATGTTTATCGAAATTGTGTTGTGAATATTTGTGGTCGTGATACGATGGCCAATCTTGTTGAGTTAGAAATGGTAGATTTTGATGTTATTATGGGCATGGATTGGTTAGCGTCTTGTTATGCTACAATAGATTGCCGTTCTAAGAAGGTGTATTTCCATTTCCCAAATGAGGCAGTCCTTGAATGGAAGGGTAATGTTGGCGCGCCGAGAGGTAGATTTATTTCTTACTTTAAGGCAAGAAAAATGATTTCCAAGGGGTACATATATCATTTGGTTAGAGTAAGGGATACAGAGGCAGAGCCGCCAACTTTTCAGACTGTTCCGGTTGTGAATGAATTTCCTGATGTATTTCTTGAAGAACTACCAGGTTTACCTCCTGAACGAGAAGTGGAGTTTGGTATTGATATGTTGCCAGACACACAGCCAATCTCAATTCCTCCTTATAGAATGGCACCAGCAGAGTTGCGAGAATTGAAAGAGCAACTGAAAGACTTGCTAGAGAAGGGATTCATCAGGCCTAGTATGTCCCCTTGGGGAGCACCAGTATTGTTTGTGCGTAAGAAAGATTGTTCGCTGAGAATGTGTATTGACTATCGACAATTGAATAAGGAGACTATCAAGAATAAATACCCTCTTCTTCGAATTGATGATTTATTTGACCAGTTGCAGGGTGCCCAGTGTTTTTCCAAGATTGACTTGAGATCAGGCTATCATCAAGTGAGAGTCAAGGATAAAGATATACCCAAGACAGCTTTCCAAACACGGTATGGTCATTATGAATTCCTTGTTATGTCATTCGGGCTGACAAATACACCCGCAGTTTTTATGGATCTGATGAATAGGTTGTTTAAGCCGTTTCTAGATGTGTTCGTGATAGTTTTCATAGATGATATTCTGGTCTACTCTAGATCAGAAGAGGACCATGTTAATCACTTGAGGCAGGCGTTATAGATTCTTCATGATCGTAAGCTGTATGCGAAGTTTTCTAAATGTGAGTTTTGGCTCAAGTCAGTGGCATTTTTGGGCCATATTGTATCCAGTGAAGGCATAAAAGTTGACACTCAGAAGATTGAGGCTGTGAAGAATTGGCCAAGACCCACGACGCCTATGGAGATTCGTAGTTTCCTCGGGTTGGCAGGTTATTATAAAAGGTTTGTTGAAGGTTTTTCTTCTATTTCTGCACCCTTGACTAAGTTGATGCATAAAGCCTCCAAGTTTCAATGGAATGATGCCTGTGAAAAGAGTTTCCAAGATCTGAAGAGCAAGTTGACTTCTACACCGGTATTGGTACTTCTTGAAGGCACAGAAGGGTATACAGTGTACTGTGATGCTTCGAGAAGTGGCTTAGGATGCGTATTAATGCAACATGGTAGAGTAATAGCCTATGGCTCTAGACAGTTGTGACCACATGAGAGGAATTATCCCACACATGATCTTGAGCTAGCTGCAGTTGTATTTGCTTTGAAGATATGGCGCCACTACTTATATAGGGTTCATGTTGACATATATACCGATCATAAGAGCCTGCAATATATCTTCAGTCAGAAAGATCTAAACATGAGGCAGCGGAGATGGCTTGAATTGTTGAAAGATTACGATGTTGATATCTTGTATCATCCAGGGAAAGCGAATGTGGTAGCGGATGCACTGAATCATAAGTCTAAAATGGCATCTATAGAAAAGCAGGGGATGATTAAGGATCTTCACCAACTAGCTAATTTGGGAGTTCGACTTCTCGAAACTCCAGATGAAGAGGTTATTGTACGTAATGCAGCGGAATCTTAATTGATAGCTGAAGTGAAAGAGATGCAGTATGTAGATCCAATTTTATTGCAGCTTAAGGAGGATGTGCAGAGTGGCACGACAAAGGCATTTGAGCTTACGCGAGAAGGAGTGCTTCAGTGTCAGAATCGTTTATGTGTACCTGATGTAGTTGAGCTAAGAAAGAGAATTATGACAGAAGCACACTGTTCAAGGTATTCCATCCATCCAGGGTCAACTAAGATGTATCAGGATTTGAAAATAATATATTGGTGGAATGACATGAAGAAGACTATTGCCGAATTTTTAGCTGAATGTCCGAATTGTCAAAGAGTCAAAGTAGAACACCAGAAACCCGGTGGTTACATGCAATGTATAGATCTTCAGTCTGGAAGTGGGACAAGATCAATATGGATTTCATCACAGGTTTGCCTCGTACATATCGGAAGTTTGATTCCATATGGGTGATCATTGATAGGCTTACCAAATCTGCGCACTTCTTACCAGTTAAGACAACTTATACGGCGGAAGAGTATGCGAAGTTGTATGTTAAGAAGATCGTTCGGTTACATGGAGTTCCAATTTCCATTATATCCGATCGAGGAGCCCAATTTACCGCGAATTTCTAGAAGTCTTTTCAAAGGAGTTTGGGGACACAAGTAAATCTAAGTATGGCTTTTCATCCTCAAACGGACGGACAAGCGGAACGTACCATCCAGACACTTGAAGATATGCTACGAGCATGTGTATTAGATTTCAAAGGCAACTGGGATGATCACCTACCTCTTATCGAGTTTGCCTACAATAATAGCTATCATTCAAGTATCAAAATGGCACCATATGAAGCATTGTATGGAAGAAATTGTAGATCGCCAATAGGATGGTTTGAAGCAGGTGATGCGGTCTGGTTTGGACCGGATCTTGTTTATCAAGCAATGGAGAAGGTTAAAGTGATCCAACAACGGCTTGAAACAGCTCAAAGTCGACACAAATCTTATGCGGATGTTAGAAGAAGAGGACTTGAGTTTTCTATCGACGATTGGGTATTCTTGAAAGTATCACCAATGAAAGGAGTGATGAGGTTTGGCAAGAAAGGAAAGTTAAGTCCACGATACATAGGTTCGTACAAGATCATTCAAAGATTTGGACAAGTTGCTTATGAGTTAGAGCTACCTCAAGAGCTCTCAACAGTTCATCCCATATTTCATGTTTCGATGCTTCGCAAGTACATCGGAGATCCATCGCACATCACTACTACGGAAGATGTACAAGTTACAGAAGATCTCACTTTTGAAGAAATGCCTATTGCTATTCTTGATCTCCAAATTAAAAAGATAAGGAATAAAGAGATAGCATCGGTAAAAGTACTTTGGAGGAATCAACAAGTTGAGGAGATCACATGGGAAGCCGAGGAAACGATGAAGATTAAGTACCCTTACCTATTCAACGATGAGGAGGAAGAAGAACAATAACAAGTAAGTGTTTATTTTTATGCAAGTATGTTATGATGATGAATATGTTAATTGTAAGCTTGGACATGTCTTAATTGAGTAACTATGCTAACATTCGAGGATGAATGTTCTTAAGGGGGGGAGAATGTAACACCCCGTAAATTTTTTTCGTACACTTATCGCGATTAGATGGAGTCCTAAAGGCTTGCGTATGGGTTAAATTAAGTTTATGGTGTTCGGAAGTATCCCGTCAATAGTTGTATGTGTAGGTATTGGAATAATCTTTCCAACAATATAAAGTTTGCCCAAAACAGAGGAGTATTTCATATAAGCGAGCACATTCGAAATTTCAAAACGGTGGCCGGGAAGTCTATGAACAGTAAATCTGCAGGAAAATTACTGCAGCTAGGCAATTATTTTTTTGGATCAACTTTAGACGATCATAACTCCTTATACAAAAAGAACTGTATGAGCTTCTATATATCGACGAAAATCTCCGAGAGTCTTCTTTCCGATGAAATTGGTTTCATCCAAATCCAATGTCTGAGTAAGGAGCTATACCCGCTTTACCACAGCCTATTAAAAAAAAAAACAGAATTGTGGGACAGATTTTTGGGTCAACTTTAAACGACCATAACTCCTTGTACAGAAATAACTGGGTGGTATACTTTATATGAAAATGAAAGACCTTTGAATTATCTTTCCAATGCAATTGGTTTCACCCAAATACGATACCGGAGCAAAGAGTTATGATCGATTTACTTCAGCCTGCCAAAACTGTCCACTGGGGACAGATTCGGATTTATTTAAATATTTAGGACAAAATGGTCATTTTCTATTACCTCTTGGACGAAAATGGGTCTTTATAAACCTACACTTAGCCTCATATATATCATATATCATCCAATTATTAAGAGAAGGTGAAACCCTAGCCTAATTTCAACTTCAAATATTTTGTGATTCAACCATAGAAAATTCGAATTGGTTCCGTAGTTGTGTTCACTATCTCGAAAGCTTCGAGAAGCACCCCATGGTTATGTAAGGAGGATTCTAAATGCAAGAGTTCATTATTAAGGTATGAATATTGTTTATTCTTGATTCTTATCCATGAATAAGTATTGATAAAGGATTATGAGTATTGTCTTGATGTTGGAAGATAACCAGAAACATAGTTATGAATTGTTTTGTATAAATTGTTAGTAGTAAATTATGGAAGTTGTTGTATTGGATTATGGAGGATGAATTGTGGTGATATATCATTATATTAGTGGTTATGTATGCCTAGTGATCATGTTGGTATTGGATGGTGATTAAGAAGGGAAATATAGGCTAAGAGTGATGTTGAGGGATATTTCATGAAAATGCATGATATGTGAATGTAATAAGAGTATAAGAGGATGTATGTAGCACTCTTATTGATGAGTTAAAGGATTACTTCCTAGACATTATTTGGTGAAGTTAATACCTAAATGGTAAGGTTTGGTTGCTAATACTAGTTTGCCACAAATGACTTATTGTAGATAAGTGTTCGAAGAGTACGGAAAGTCAAGTTGGACTTGTATTGAAGTGGTTATATCAAGGTATGTAAGACATACTCTATCTAATCTTTGGCATGAATAATGACCCATGGCACTCTCAAGTAAGCTTCCAACATTGTCCTACGACACATGACACATAATAACATCTTATGATCTTCGACACTACCAATTGAACTTGTTTTCACTTTTAAGATGTCCGGCTAGTCAAAAAAAATGTCCATATACTATTGTTGACTCCGAAATGGTTTAATGAGGTATCCATGATTCTCTACTTCATTTTCATGATATTGATTACCTATTTACATGTTTTTCCTATTGAGGTATCATGGTTTCAAGTTCCGTAAGGTGTGACCACAAAGTAACCAATCTCAAAGATTAATTGAATTAAGAAATAGAATGTCTATATTTTAAATTGATGATATGATGTATTGTATTAGTACCACCAATCAGTTGGCCATTGTATTATAAAGTTTATGTATATATGCTATTCCAGGGGTGGTCCCTGATGTATTGTATTAGTACCACTGATCAGTTGGCCATTGTATGACATACGTTATGTATTGATAAGGATTACGGGAAGTAATGATATGAAAGTAATGTGCAGGTATCCCATCAGCTCTTTTAAGTGTGGTCTACTCATACTGTTTATTCACTGGTATCTGTGTTCTGTTGATCTTTTGTATCTCATCTTGATACTCACTGCCTTACATACTCAGTACATATTTCCTTACTGACGTCCCTCACGGGGGACCCGTATTCATGCCTGCAGGAACAGGTACTTCAGGTCCTACACTTCCGTAGTAAGAGCCAGGACATTCTGTTGTTAGTGGTGAGCTCCAGTTTTTTCGGGGCATCCCAAGTCGTTTCTATATGTATTTTTGGTATTTGTATAAAAGTCTTTTGTGGGCGGGAGTTTGTCTCGACCCTAACTCAGTTGTTTATCTATGTAGAGGCTTTTGTAGACATATTGTACAGCCATAGGAGTGTTTGGTTGATAAACGTGATGGCTCTGACGGCCAATTACTGTTTATATATATATTTATGTGTGTCTGCTGGGATGATACAGGTACTATTTTCTTCTATTTACAACGAAGTGCTGCCCAAATTTCTAATTTTCATAAGTAATGTAAATGTGAAAGTATAGGTTATGAACGGGTTCTCCCGGGCCTCTTCGTCTACGGGTGCCAGTCTGCTCCAATGGGATTTGGGGTATGACAGAAAACTTCTTAGGGTTTCAACCCAAAGATCAAAATATCTTAAGATTTCACCATGGGTTTTCAATAATTCTTCGAGATTCGAAATCCCCATTGCGAGGGCTACAAGAAGCACCCATCAATTGTTCGAATAACATTCCTAAAGTACGAGTTCATTCAAGAGTCATAAATTAAGGTACGCGGGATTTTCCTAAATTCTCATGGGCATAGAAATCATGTTTTAAGAAAGGGGTTTTTGAATTCATGTACATATTCATGTTTTAGAAGCGTTAATGATAGTTTTGGCCTTTTGACTTTCCCCCAAAGTGATTTGAAAGTTATACATATATGTATGTAAGTGTTTGTATTGCAATATAAATTGAGAGCATGATTTATATGAAATCCCTCTCCTGATGTAATTTTTCCCATGTTTCACATGATATGAATTGTTTCGAAATATATCTTGAAAAGCATGTTATGAAAAGTCTTAAATAATGATTTTGGATTACAATTTTTGCTTTCAAAAGAGAGAGGATTGTTTGTATTGAAAAATGTTGAATATCCATATAATGAAAGAGCGTATGGTTTTGCCAAAAGCACATGACCACCATATGTTTGATGAAAGTTTTTACATGGTATTAACTTGAGTTTTGGAACATGAAATCTTTTATGCAAATTACATGTTTGGGTGGTATGAAACTATATTTTTATGAAAGATCATGCTTGTGACATTATGGCTCAGAAATAGGACTTGCAAGTCTTGGTATGACGATACCAAACTCAGAAAATGCCATAACAGACACGGACTAATACAGAAATCAGACTTTATCAAATTTGCATGTTTTAGAATTTCAGAAAGATGCATGTTCAGAAAGGCTAAATAGGGCATAAAGAGATGTTAGGTGGTTCCCCGAAGAACGCATGAGTTTAGACAACTCATTGCCCAAAACTGTGATTTGTTGATCCGGGTTTATATATTACACTGGCCTAGAGCCGTGTGGCGTATCAGAATCAAAAACTCCAACCTTTGCGCCACACTCGGGTTGGGAGCTTCCCCGCCGAGTCAATAACGGATTCCATATAGCCCGTGGAATATCAGACTTGTCGGGGAGCGCCACCTAACTCAGAAGTAATACAAAGATCAGAAACTGTTTTTTACAAGAATGTCTTAGAATGTTTCAAAATGATGCCCATGTGTTTTGGAAACTATTTTATACATGATGTTTTGTTAAATTGCTCTCATCTACTTTATACGTATACAAATACACTATTTTGGATTGCTTCGCGTGCCAGTACTTTTGTGCTGACCCCCCTCCTTCCAGGTTCTGGGGCACAGTCTAGGGGTCCAGATAAACAATAGATATTTCAGATCGCAGATCTGATTGTGCAGTGGTGAGCCTTCTATGATCCAGAAGGCCTGGTTATTTTAGATAATTATCTTTAGTTATATTTTGGTCTACTGGGGGCCTTGTCCCAGTTTTCAGACAGTTTGTTTAGTTCATAGTAGAGATTTCGCAGATTGAGTCAGACATTATTATTCAGATATATTTTGGATCACATCTTTCAGTATTATGATCACATTCAGATTGACCATGTTTCCATATTAGATTTCAATTTCTGCATTATCTTTTGTTTTATGAATGTTGTGCATAATTACCAGATAGGGAAGGGTGATCTAGGACTTTACGGTTCGGGATGCTTGGTCACGGCTAGGGCCCCGGCTCGGGTCATGACATGTAATGAGAAGGAAAACAATGGATTAACAATTTGATACTGTTACATTTAAAGTTTTTCATAAATGTAAATGTTTTTCAAAAAGATATAAAACAAAATTGAACAATCATCTTTTTGATATATTATCAAGTTGAGTAAAATAAATAATGATTCGACTATAGAGTCTATGAAATTATACATCGATATTTGCAACTCATTTCTTGTATTAGAAAATTATTGTCAGTTGAGATGTAATAATAGCATTTTAACTCTCCAGAAAATATAGTTTCAACATTTCCTACCTAGCTCGTAATACTTTGATTGAAAGAGCCACTTGCAAGCTGGAATCTACATACGTGCATAGTCCAAGCGAATTCCTCAATAGCACTTAATATTTAGAGAATGATAGTCGCAAAAGCGCTTAAAATTTGTTTAATGCTTGGCCAGACCATGCTATACGTCGATGTTATGCTATGAGCTATAAGTTATGCTAATGGTTTCCCTATACAAGTTTATAACTTTTTCCTCATTAACTTGGATTTTTAAATTACCATGTTGCGAACCATGGTGACTTCGTAAGAGCCTATGGGCTAGAAATGGTAAATGAGATTGATTATGTTGTAGTTATTGAGAATTTGCGTTTGTTACATCAACCATGGTTCTCTACTTTTTTCTTCTTCTTTGGTGACTCGAACTGACAATCTCTTAATTGAATAACTTGCCAATTAAGTCTAACACCTCTCGTTTTTCCGAGATTTTCCTGAATCTAGAATCCACTAGTTCAGGCTTAGTGGTTCTTTAACACAATTAGTTGTAGTGAGTCAATATCTGCAAACTCAGTAGTTATATGCTCTAAATCAAAGCAATTTCTAGTCATCCGTCTCTTGCAGAAATACAGAAATACAAAAGTACAGGATAAGGCTGCGCACAATAAATTGTCTTGCTCAAAGGCGGATCTCTGTGTATAGCGGGGACTTAGTGCACAGTGCACCGGGCTTCCCTTTTCAGCGCTCAAGGGTGAGTAAACTAATAGGTTCAAACTATCATTTGTTGTTATTCTAAATTCATAAGATGCACAAACTTAACGCAGCGCCCTATGCGAAGGTGAGAATGATATGTTAGAATATTCTATTTTGAGAAAATGCACTATTTCCACAGCGTGGCACAACACTGAAGGTCCACGTATGTGCCACATAGGCACTAAGGTTGCCAAAAATACATTTTTAATTAGTCCAGAAGTAATAGGACCACTTTTAAGTTCGGGTGTGTCTCAGCAATTTCTTTATAGTTCAGGGTGGAAATAGTGCATTCACTTTTCTATTCTCCTTGGATAGACACAAATCTTGAGGTGCAACTTATTGGAGTTGTCATCCCATTTCTATAAAGATGACTCTCTTTTTTTTCTTTCTAGTTTCCATATGTAGAACTTCCTTTTGTAACTTGGTAGCAAACACCATTTCACTTTTCAGCCATTAGAGGTAATGCAATTTTGACTCTTCATATTTGTGTTTCATTAGTCTTTTTTTTTTTTTTTTTTTTTTTTGGCTTGAAAGTATTTGTTGCAGCAGATTTCACTCATTAGAACTTAGATATTGTTAATCTGTCATTGAAAGGCTAGTTAGTGCTTGCCAAACGGATCAAAAATTCGAAGCTTATAGGTTCCTATAGTATAATGATAATTTGTTTTAGAAAAATATTAGTGGATTTGAGCAAAAACTATCGAGTTCACGTGAATCATTGGTAGATTAATTGTGCTCTTTATCAGCAACTGCTTCTTATCATCTATATCTATATATATTATTAAAATGAGAGGACAAAGCCTCTTCATTTAACCAAGTGGAAGTATTTAATAATGACACGTGTTATTTTAGTTAATTAGTTAGGAAATTTTAGTTAATTAGTTGGGAAATAGTTGTTATATTAGCTTGGTTTTAAAATTTCAAATTTAAATTTTCAGTTACATTATAATTTATATTTTAATTTTATAATATAATGCTCATTTTCATATATTTTTAAATTTTGAAACTTAAACAACATTTTATTATAACCATTACGAAAATCAGTATTGAAAATGAAAGGTTTAAATAAATGCTCTTTTTTCAACATTGGGATTTTGATAGCTATTTATTTTTTAAAATATTTCATTTATTGCAAAAAGTTGCATATTATTTACATTAATTTTTTAAATTTAAAATCAGTTTGTTTATTAAACACTGTTTTTTTGGGAAGTTATTACATTTTGTATCCTAAATATTTCATCTAACCTCCTATAACTACTACTCCTTTATAGCCAAGAAAAAAAAAGCAGATTTTTTGTATTAAAAAAAAAAAATTAACAAACACGTTTAAAAATATTAATTCTAAGAAGCTTTTTAGAATGCCAAGTACCATAAAATTCTTATAAAAAAGGACACAATCTAAAAATAAATAAATAAAACAGCAAATTTTGAAATTAGTTGCAGTAATTTTTTGAATTAATATGCTCAATTTAAAAGTTGTCAGTTTTAAAACTACCTACACTTATCCATTAATTTTTTTTTCTTTATCTTCTTATTTTTATCTTTTATTCACATTCTCTTTCTCTTGCCATCAACAGTAAAAACATTTTTTTTCGTGTAAATACTTTCTCTGTTCAAATATTTCCCATCAAATTCTACTTCTCCGAAAAAACTAATACCATTTTGTTATGTCTATTATCATATATCTGCTCTCTCTGTGTTCATAAAAGGGAGTTGCATTGGATGATGATGTATTTTTTCATGTCTTTATCTCCGGCGACATCATCACAATTAGTTTTTATAAAGAACAACATGAAGAAATACTGAGATATGGAGAAATTTTAATCTGGTGAAAACTTTGGCAGAAATATTGGCTATCAAAGAGATATGGAGAGCAATGAAAGTAATTGAATTTTTAACAAAAGAGAGCTTGCATGTTTGATTTGAGTGTTACAAGTTAGTTCTTGAAGGATGCTTATAAAATCACTGGTTTATTTTGACAGAAAAGTATGTGATGGAAATGACCAAGAAAGGTTTCATAGCCAATGTTGTGATTAATAGAGATTTGCAGAACTAAGTTCTTAGTTTCATGCAAACGACCAAATCAGTAAGTTTTATAAAAATAGATCGAAATTATATCCAGATAAGAGCATATAATTGTACTAGAAAGACTGCAATTTCGTAGTTTACTCAAAATCCTCTCAGAACCCATATATTCACTATATATTCTTCTCACTTTTTTTTTATTACTTTATAAAATCCATTTTTTTTTTCATTTTCGTATATGTTATATGGCCAATTTTACACTTTCTTCTTCTATGAGAATTCATTTAGTGACATAAATTTATACTTATTGGTTTATTCTTCATCTGTTTTGTTTGGCTTATTTTAGGTGTTTTGTAAGCCAAAATAATTTTTAAGCAATTTGAATATATACACATTTATATTGATTCATCTTTGAGAATATAAATTAAAATAGTTAATTTATAAGAATATTTCTTTATCTCTTATAAATTTCTTTCATAATTTGTCAATTTCCTTATATTGTCCTTTGTAATTTTTAATTTCCTTCTCAAATAATAAAATCTTTCCATAGAATTTTAAAAATAGAATAATTATTGATATTGTTGTATTCAAATTTCTGTATTATAAAATTGACTTGTATGATAACTTCAAATTTTTTTGTACATATCCAATAATCTCAAATTTTGAAATTCAATTATAACAATGAAAAAGAAGAAACAGGAAAGTGTGGGACTCTGAAAGACTTTCATTGATCTATATTAATAGGTAACAATCATCGTTATCTATATAATTTTAAAAAAATGTTCAGAAAATTTTTTGTAGGAATAATAGTATGTGTGGAGATGTTTTTAATGTTGTTGGGTATATCTCCACATTTCACTCCCAATAACATGATAGTAGTGGTTATAACTTTTTCTACTGTATCCTTATGAATTTTAAACAATTATAAACTTATATAGGAATTTTAAACAATTATAAATAAGAAAACAAAAGATAAGAAAATTATTAATGCTTATAACACGAAATATGAAAACAAGATTATTTAAAACGCTAATATACTTTTGTTAGCCCATATGTTATTGGGCCTTTAGTTTATGGACCTTTAGGTTATTGGCTATGTATATATAGCCTACTTTTGGTTTAGTCAGTTTTTATGCTTTTCAGATTAAATTGTAAACCTTAGCCTTTCTTTCTTTCAATAAAGTTCTATTAATATGGTATCAAAGCTAGTTCGATCCATGTCCTTTGATTTGTTGGTTGAAGATTTTGTAGCAGGCACCTACTGCGCGGATCGAACTCCGCGGTGAGTTCGCTGGGGGGTACGGGGGGCAGCGCGCCCCCGTCCGGGGTTCGGGGCGGAGCCCCGAATTTTATTTTTTGAGGTGCTGCTGTATTCGTTTGCTGTTTTCGTTGGATTGATTCGTTGCTGTCTTCGTTTGCTGTATGGTATTGTTCGTCTTTCGTTCTTTTGCTTGCTGCCATTGTTGTTCGTTCGGAATTGTTCAACCTAGGGTTTTGCATCTTTTTATTTTTTTTTTGAATTATTTGTGTGTTGCTGTGTTTACAATGACTGGAAAGGATGATTCTCTCCAGTCCATTAGTACTCAATTAGATGGTAAGAACTATGCCTATTGGAGTTATGTCATGAAGAATTTTCTTCGTGGGAAGAATATGTGGGGTTATATCACTGGAGTAAAACCAAGACCTATCGATGATACAACTGAAAATTTTGATTTGTTGGTGGACTTATGGGAAACTAATAACTCCAAGATTATCACTTGGATCAACAATTCTGTAACTCAGTCAATTGGTATGCAATTGGCTAAGTATGACACAGCAAAGGAGGTCTGGGATCATTTGGAAAGACTGTACACTCAGTCTAATTTTGCTAAACAGTACCAGTTGGAGTATGATATCCGTGCTCTTCAACAGCATGACCTCAGTATTCAAGATTTTTATGCTGCCATGTCGGATTTGTGGGATCAATTGGCACTTACTGAATCTGCAGAGTTAAAAGGTTTTGGGCCGTACATTGCTAGACGGGAAGAGCAACGCTTGGTTCAGTTTTTGATGGCACTACGTTCTGACTTTGAGGGCCTACGTGGAACAATCCTTCATCGATCTCCCCTCCCTACTGTTGATTCTGTGGTTCATGAACTGATTGCAGAGGAGACTCGTATCAAGTCTCAAGTGGTTCAAGGGTCTAAAGTAACTACTACTCCTGTCGTGTTTGCTGCTTCAACTGATCAGTCTAGGCCACCACGTACTCAGACTCGACAATCTCCTAAAGTTGCATTTGATGAGTGTGCATTCTGCAAACAGAAAAATCATTGGAAGGCTCAGTGTCCGTTGTTACTTAACAAGGTCAAACAGCCTCAATCTGGGCAGCAACAGAAATATGGGCAGGAAAAGTCTCCGTCACGCTCCTCTGGTGCTCCTCCATGGTCATCTCGTCCTCCACAGTTCGCTGCTGCTGCACCATCTGTAGATGTTGAGTCTGTTAGCACTATGCCACCTTCTGCGTTGGATCCCCAGGTTTTCGAACAGTTCAGACAGTTCTTCGTTTCTAATCCTACGGCCATGTCAGCATCTATGTCTCATTTGGGTTCAGTTTCTTCTAGTACCTCAGGTATTCCTTCCTCCTTGTGGATATTGGATTCTGGTGCGTCTCATCACATGTCCCCTCATTTGTCATCGTTTGGTTCTTTGTCACCCATTTCACCAATTTCTGTTATGTCCGCGAGTGCTGTACCTATGTCAGTCGAGGGTGTTGGTTCTGTTACTACCCCTCACATTGTCCTCTCTGATGTTTATTACATTCCCAAACTTGCTTTAAATCTTGTTTCGGTCAGTCAGTTGTGTAAGGCTGGTAATTGGGTGTTTTTTTCTGAATCTGTTTGTGTTATACAGGACCAACACACTCAGAGGGTGATTGGGACCGGCCGTAGGTTGGGGGAACTCTATGTCTTGGAGAATCTCAAAGTGTCTGCAGTTGCTGCCTCTAGCATAGATTTATCTTCTTTTCGTTTGAGTCCTTTGTCTTCTCCGTTTTATCTTTGGCATTCCAGATTAGGACATGTGTCAGTTTCACGTTTACGTTTTTTGGTCTCTAGTGGTGCTTTGGGTCATGTGAACACTAGTGATATTTCAGATTGTAGTGGTTGTAAACTGGCAAAATTTTCTGCCTTATCGTTTAATAAAAGTGTGTCTTATTCTGTTGCTCCTTTTGATATTATTCATTCTGATGTATGGGGACCAGCGCCAGTTTCCACTAAGGGTGGATCGACCTATTATGTTTCGTTTATAGATGACTATACTCGTTATACCTGGGTGTATCTTATGAAACGCAGATCTGATTTCTTTGGCATTTACAACAACTTTAGAGCCCTTGTTAAAACACAACATTCGGCTGTGATAAAGTGTTTCAGGTGTGACTTAGGGGGTGAATATACCTCTAATGACTTCACTCAGTTACTTGCCTCTGATGGTACCATACACCAGTCATCTTGTACCGACACTCCTGAGCAGAACGGTCTGGCAGAAAGAAAACATCGTCATATTGTTGAGACAGCACGCTCTTTACTTTTGTCTGCAGAGGTTCCTAGTATTTTTTGGGGAGAAGCAGTCCTAACTGCTGTATATGTGATTAATCGTATTCCTACTGCATTGACTTCAGGGATGTCTCCGTTTGAGAAACTATATGGTCACCCGCCGAATTATTCTGCATTACGAGTTTTTGGATGTACTTGCTTTGTTCTTCGTCCTCATGTTGAACGAAATAAGTTAGGGTCAAAATCAGCTATATGTGTGTTTTTGGGGTATGGTATTGGACAAAAAGGATATCGTTGCTATGATCCTGTAAGTCAGAAATTATATGTTTCACGACATGTCACTTTTTTGGAACATATTCCTTTTTATTCCATTCCAGCTAAAACCCATGATGTGACAAAGTCAGATATTCGGCTTATTGATCCCTTTGGGATTGACATAGAGGTTCCAGTTCCGGATTCATCCATGCCATCTGGTGTGCCACCTGCTAGTGCTTCAGCCTCGCCTGTGCCTGAGTCTGCTCCTTCGACTGTTGAGACTGGAGACCCACCACCTCTGAGGAGGTCTACTCGACCTTGTAAGTCCACCAAACTGCCAGATTTTTCCTATTCTACATATTCAGCCTCATTTGCTTCCTTTATTGCAAACATACATCATTTGTCTGAACCTGAGTCGTATAGAGAGGCTGTGTCTGATCCTCTTTGGCAGAATGCTATGGCTGAGGAACTTGCTGCTCTTCATCATACACATACATGGGATTTGGTTACTCTCCCACCTGGTAAGCATGCGGTTGGTTGTCGATGGGTGTATAAGATAAAAACAAAATCTGATGGGTCTGTTGAGCGATACAAGGCGAGACTTGTGGCAAAAGGGTACTCACAACAATATGGTATGGATTATGAGGAGACTTTTTCCCCCGTAGCAAAGATGACGACTGTTCGCACTATGATTGCTGTTGCATCCGTTCGACAGTGGAAGATATTTCAGATGGATGTCAAGAATGCTTTTCTGAACGGTGATCTCCACGAGGAAGTTTATATGACTCCTCCCCCAGGTATTGACCACCAGCCAGGTGAAGTTTGTCGGCTTCGAAAAGCTTTATATGGTCTCAAACAAGCCCCTCGTGCTTGGTTTGAGAAATTCTCCACTGTTATTACTTCCCTTGGATTTGTCCCGAGTAACCATGATTCAGCATTGTTTGTTAGATATACAAGTGCAGGGCGAATTCTATTGTCCTTATATGTAGATGATATGATTATTACTGGTGATGATCATAGTGGTATTGAGTTATTGAAGCATGATTTGGCTCATCGATTTGCAATGAAGGACTTGGGCTTGCTGCGTTATTTTCTGGGTATTGAGGTGGCTCAGTCTAAGAAAGGGTATCTTCTTTCTCAGACTAAGTATATATCTGACTTGTTTACACGGGCGCGTCTTTCTGACAACAGGACTGTAGATACTCCCCTTGAAACCAATGCACGTTACTCTCCTAGTGATGGTGTTCCATTATCAGATCCGAGTCTTTATCGGACTATTGTGGGTAGTTTGGTTTATCTTACGGTTACTCGTCCAGATATAGCACATGCAGTTCATGTTGTTAGCCAGTTTGTTACTGCTCCTACTTCTGTGCACTGGGGAGCTGTACTTCGTATTCTAAGGTATCTTCGTGGCACTCAGTTTCAGAATCTCTTGTTTCCCTCGACGTCATCTCTCGAGTTGCGAGCCTATAGTGATGCTGATTGGGATGGAGATCGCAATGATCGTAAATCCACCACTGGTTTTTGTGTGTTTCTTGGAGACTCTTTAATCTCGTGGAAGAGCAAGAAACAAGATGTTGTCTCTAGATCTTCCACGGAGGCTGAGTATCGTGCCATGGCTGTGACTACATGTGAGATTATTTGGTTACGTTGGCTTCTTGCAGATATGGGGGTTCACATTTCTATGCCTACTCCCCTGCATTGTGATAACAAAAGTGCGGTACAAATTGCAAAGAATTCTGTCTTCCATGAGCGTACGAAGCACATTGAGATTGATTGTCACTTCACCCGTCATCATTTGCAGCTCGGGACCATATCGCTTCCTTTTGTTCCATCGTCTTTGCAGATTGCTGACCTTTTTACGAAGGCTCAGTCGGCGTCTCGATTTCGTTTTTTGTGTGACAAACTCTCAATGCTTATTGCTGTTGCATTGTGAGTTTGAGGGGGGATGTTAGCCCATATGTTATTGGGCCTTTAGTTTATGGACCTTTAGGTTATTGGCTATGTATATATAGCCTACTTTTGGTTTAGTCAGTTTTTATGCTTTTCAGATTAAATTGTAAACCTTAGCCTTTCTTTCTTTCAATAAAGTTCTATTAATACTTTATGATGAGTAAAATTATTTTTTTAAAATACTTTAGACTAACTCAATTTTAAAAAATAGTTATGAATTTGACACACACACACTATATATATATATCTATATATCTATATCTCTCTCTCTCTCTCTCTCTATATATATATATATATATATATATATATATATATATATATTAAAACATCAAAATGTAAATAACTTAACAAAATTATTATATTAGAAGAAAAAATGTACATTAAAAGGGAGATGGTCAAAATATTCAAGTTCTGATTATACTTCAGGTGAATTCAAAATCACATCTTAGAATAGAATATAGCATTATTTGGATTATAGGTGAAATACTGAATGTTACAAATTTAAATATCAAAATTACAAAAATAACAGAAATATTATAACAATCATAAAAAGTAACTTTTGAAAATAATGAAAAAAAAGTTACAAGATTATTTGAGAAAGGACGTTCTTCACCTTCAGGGGTGATGTAAATAGATTAAAAACTAATTTGGGTTGATAATGTAACATTATTTTTTACTTTGTGCTATTTTAGAAAATGACATGAGTAAATGATACTCCAAAATATTATTATTAAATGTAATCAATAAAATAATCTCAAACAATAAAATAATATTTTAAATATGACTAACTTTAGGTGTACGAATAATTTATATTTGCGAATTTTATATTAAATAGAGTAATAGATAAGAATATCAAATCAAGTAATAATTAAATTAATGTTATATTTTAGTCCCGCAATATTAGGTAGTGAGAAATGTAGCAGCAGTAAAAAAAAGAACATGAAGAAAAAGTTAATATAAAATAAAAAGTATAAGACCTATCTAAACACATTTTTTGGTGGACATCTAAATACAGTTGACAGACGACTTAAAATACAAGATGTTTAATATGCGGCAAAACACTATTATGAGATTATTTATTTTAAAATTGTGTGAATTTTAGGAGACTAATCCAAATTGATGGAATAATACGCCCAACAAACATGACAACAATTAGAAATCAATTATAGCAGTGAATTTAAAGATGACTAAATATTTAAAAATACTAAAGCATTATGTTACATGAGTGCCACAATTCAAGTTCAAGTATTACAACATTATTTTACGAAGAGTAATCATGTCAATGATTACACATATATTTTCTTAAATTTGATACATTATTATTTATTTTCAAAAAAATGAACTTCATTTCAAGGTGGATATAATTCAATCCAAATAAAATGAAATATAACTGATAATGAATTTTTGAAAAGTGTATATTATTAAATACGTTGCATTAAAAGTAAGATGATAATTATATTTTAATATAACTAAAATGATGCAATATGTTCTAACTATTAAAATTCTTTAATTCCGCGCATCGCGCGGGTACATATACCAGTTTGATTAAAAGGAAAAAGAATTTTTCTGGCTATTTGACTATTTGTAATCATCTTCTCCCCAGGTGGTGAAGTTAACCCACAAGTGGATTGGCTGGGATCAAGACCGATCCAATTCTTTTACAACCTATGTTGCTCGAATTCTTTAAAAATATGCAACACTATTTTTTCAAATCCTAGCAAACATAAAGGAAAAAATGAAAAGTAGAAGTGAGCAAGGGCAGAGCTACCAAGGGCCCAGGGGTTTCATCCGAATCCTTTTCGACGAAAAATTACACTAGTTATACATGGTTAAAATAATTTGAGTAAAGCATCTAGTACCCCTCTGAACTATGACCAAATTTGCTACGACACATTTTAACTTCATGGGAGTCCTATTACCCTAACTCAATTTTAGTGTATTTTTGTCACCCTTTTAGCTGATGTGACATCTTTTTAGCTGACGTGAGCCCCATTTTTATGTAATAAAAGTGTCATGTCAACATAAAAGGGTGATAAAAATAAACTAAAATTGAGTTCAGGGGGTAATAGGACCCATGTGAAGTTGGAGTGCGTCGTAGGATCTTTGGTCATAGTTCGAGGGGGTATTGGATGCTTATCTCAAATAATTTAATTACGTATATAGTAGATGTTGAACCCTCCATAGGCCTCTTCATGTGCACGTATGTAGTCGATGGTGAATCCCGGTAGGCCTCTTCATGTGTTCTACTTTTTATATTTCGAACTCCCTTAGTGAAAATTCTAGCTCCATCACTACAGAGGGAAATGTTGCTCCTTGAAGCTTGAAAATTATCATAACTAATAATTATGAAATGCAGCCATATCAGTGTACCTATTAATAATCACCAGCTCTAAATCTAACATGCTTCCTCACTAAAGTCACCTGTTCTCGCTTAAAGTCAGTCAAAATTGAAAGATGAAACATAAATCAGGGATCAACTAAGCATTATCGGAGACTTTCTTAAAGAGAAACGTCATGTATATACCAGGAAATAAGGTTTGATCGTATTCGTAGAGATTCCATAACCATTCCAAACTGAAAAGTTGGAACGCGATTGGGATTATTCCATAACTAGTGCAGACAGGAGTTGCTAAATGTCTTAGTCTTTAGCTCACTCTTTTGCAATTTGGTCTCTCTCTACACTTTGCCCTCACTAGATCCCACTTTGTAGGATTACATTAGGTATTTTGTTGTTGTTCTTGTAGTTTGCAACTTTGCGAATCGTGTTATTTTAACTCTATTTTCCTCCTACAACTTACATCGTTCAAGTCTTAATTGCATTTGGAAGAAGTGGAATAGTGTAACACCCCGTAAATTTTTTCGTACACTTATCGCGATTATATGGAGTCCTAAAGACTTGCGTATGGGTTAAATTAAGTTTATGGTGTTCGGAAGTATCCCGTCAATAGTTGTATGAGTAGGTATTGGAATAAGCTTTCCAACGATATAAAGTTTGCCCAAAACAGAGGAGTATTTCATATAAGCGAGCACATTCGAAATTTCAAAACGGTGGCCGGGAAGCCTGTGAACAGTGATTCTGCAGGAAAATTTCTGCAGCTAGGCACACCAACTTGAGACGATCATAACTCCTTGTGCAAACGGAACTGTGTGGGCTGCAAAGATTTATGATCGATTTACTTTAGCCTGTCAAAACTGTCCACTGGGGACAGATTCGGGATTTATTTCAATTTTTAGGGATCAATGGTCATTTTCTATTTGGACGAAAACTTGGTCTTAAAAACCTGCAATTAGCCTCAATTTTATCAGATTTTATCCAAATTTTAGGAAAGGTGAAAACCCTAACCAATTTCAACCTCAAATATTTTGTGATTCAACCGTAGAAAATTCAAATTGGTTCCGTAGTTGTGTTCACCATCTCGGAAGCTTCAAAAAGCACCCCATGGTTATGTAAGGAGGATCATAAATACAAGAGTTCATTGTTAAGGTATGAATATTGTTTATTCTTGATTCTTATCCATGAATAAGTATTGATAAAGGATTATGAGTATTGTCTTGATGATGGAAGATAACTAAAAACATAGTTATGACTGGTTGTGTATAAATTGTTAGTAGTAAATTATGGAAGTTGCTGTATTGGATTATGGAGGATGAATTGTGGTGATATATCATTATATTAGTGGTTATGTATGCCTAGTGATCATGTTGGTATTGGATGGTGATTAAGAAGGGAAATAAAGGCTAAGAGTGATGTTGAGGGATATTTCATGAAAATGCATGATATGTGAATGTAATAAGAGTATAAGAGGATGTATGTAGTACTCTTATTGATGAGCTAAAGAATTAATTCCTAGGCATTATTTGGTGAAGTTAATACCTAAATGGTAAGGTTTGGTTGCTAATACTAGTTTGCCACAAATGACTTATTGTAGATAAGTGTTCGAAGAGTACGGGAAGTCACTTGTATTGAAGTGGTTATATCGAGGTATGTAAGACATACTCTATCTATTCTTTGGCATGAATAATGACCCATGGCACTCTCAAGTAAGCTTCCAACATTGTCCTACGACACATGACACATAATAACATCATATGATCTTCGACACTACCTATTGAACTTGTTTTTACTTTTAAGATGTCCGGCTAGTCAAAAACGTCCATATACTATTGTTGACTCCGAAATGGTTTAATGAGGTATCCATGATTCTCTACTTCATCTTCATGATATTGATTACCTATTTACATGTTTTTCCTATTGAGGTATCATGGTTTCAAGTTCCATAAAGTGTGACCACAAAGTAACCAATCTCAAAGATTAATTGAATTATGAAATGGAATGTCTATATTTTAAATTGATGATTTGATGTATTGTATTAGTACCACTGATCAGTTGGCCATCGTATTATAAAGATTATCTATATATGCTATTCCAGGGGTGGTCCCTGATGTATTGTATTAGTACCACTGATCAGTTGGCCATTGTATGACATATGTTATGTATTGATAAGGATTACGGGAAGTAATGATATGCAAGTAATGTGCAGGTATCCCATCAGTTCTTTTAAGTGTGGTCTACTCATACTGTTTATTCACTCGTATCTGGTTTCTGTTGACCTTTTGTATATCATCTTGATACTCACTGCCTTACATACTCAGTACATATTTCCGTACTGACGTCCCTCACGGGGGACCTGCATTCATGCCTGCAGGAACAGGTACTTCAGGTCGTACACCTCCGCAGTAAGAGCCAGGACATTCTGTTGTTAGTGGTGAGCTCCAGTTGTTTCGGGGCATCCCAAGTCGTCTCTATATGTACTTTTGGTATTTGTATAAAAGTCTTTTGTGGGCGGGAGTTTGTCCCGACCCCAACTCAGTTGTGTATCTATGTAGAGGCTTTTGTAGACATATTGTACAGCCATAGGAGTGTTTGGTTGATAGACGTGATGGCTCTGACGGCCAATTACTGTTTATATATATATTTATGCGTGTCTGCTGGGCTGATACAGGTACTGTTTTCTTCTATTTACAACGAAGTGCTGCCCAAATTTCTAATTTTCATAAGTAATGTGAATGTGAAAGTATAGGTTATGAACGGGTTCTCCCGGGCCTCCTCGGCTACGGGTGCCAGTCTGCTCCAATGGGATTTGGGGTGTGACAGAAGTGGTATCAGAGAAGTTCGTCCTAGTGAGTCTACAAAGCCGTGTCTACGTAGAATCTCGTTTATCGGTGTGTTGTGCACCACATCTATAAACAGGAGGCTATTGGACATTTAGGGATTTCTTCCACCTTTCATTTCTTAGATCGTGCAATAGATCCCATATTAGAGATAAAGTCATAATTAATCGCTTAATCCAATTGTTTCTTTTTTATTTATTATAGTGACGATGCCGGTTACAAGGAGAAAGAATAAGTGGAAGCGAGTAGATACAGTGGCCGGAGAAGGTACTAGTAAGTCACCACCGGCACAAGTTGAGCAAAGTGAGTCTCAAGCTGAGCATATATCAGGCGCTTTTTCTCCTCCGGAAGGGCCGTCTATTAATGCTGTTGATCGAGATTTGAGGGATGCAGTACAACTTCTGACGCGTATAGTTGCTGGTCAAGTTCAAGGGCAAGCTATTCCTACCACGGGTTCTAGTGGTATGGATAGAGCAGCTAGCCTTCGGACTCAGGATTTTCTGAAACTGGATCCTTCTACTTTTACCGGATCAGATATTAATGAAGACCCGCAAGACTTTGTCGATCAAACCCAAAGGGCTCTAGATGTTATGCATGTATCCAGTAAAGAGATGGTTGAGCTAGCAACATATAGACTGAAAGGAGAGGCTATATTATGGTACGAGGATTGGAAACAATCTAGGGGTATTGATGCACCTCCAACTACGTGGGGAGAGTTCAAAAATGCATTTATTGATCATTATCTTCCATTTGAGACTCGTCAGGCACATGCAGATCAATTCTTGAATCTTCGTCAGGGTAATATGAGTGTAAGAGAGTATAGTCTTCGATTTAACTCCTTGTCTCGATATGCTTCTAATGTGGTAGCTACTATGGACGACAGAGTTCATCACTATATGAATAGATTGGAACCATACTTGGTTAGAGATTGTACCATTGCTGATTTGAACAAGGACATGGATATAGCGAGGATACAAGCTTTCGCTCAGAAGATGGAAGATCAGAGGCAAAGAAGAAGAACCCAGGAATCAGAAAAAGGATATTCTAAGCGGCCCAGAGCTATAGGGCAGTTTGTGTCATGTCAGGGAGGTTTTAGGCCTTCGTTCTCTCATAGATTGCCTAGCCCGTTATCTTCTTATCCTGTAATTAGTGCTCCACCACAATTTCAAAGGTTCAGAGGTAATCAGTTCGGGCAAAGTAGTGAAAATCAGAGTTCGCGAATAGTGGGGTATCAAGGGCAAGGGAGTATGAGTCAATTGAGACCTCCACGACACCCGTGCCCCATTTGTAGAAAATTTCACTTTGGCGAATGTCGGCTTGGGACGAATAATTGCTTTTGGTGCGGTAAGCCGGGGCATATGGCTAGAGATTGCCCACGCAGGACCACAGGTAGTATAACACGACCTACCGGATCAGCTATTGCGTCATCTTCGGTGCCTCCTTTGAGTAGGGGTGCACAACCTATGGGTCATGGTAGAGGTGATAGAGGAGCAGCTAGTGCTAGCGGAGCTCAGAACCGTGTGTATGCCCTAGCAGATCGGCAGAATTTAGAGGCTTCTCCAGACGTGGTTACAGGTATGTTGTCCATCTTTGCATTTGATGTATATGCCTTAATTGATCCTGGTTCTACATTATCGTATGCTACTCCTTTGGTTGCGGGAAGGTTCGGAAGAACACCCGAATTATTAGCCAAGCCATTTGAAGTATCAACGCCAGTGGGGGAATCTCTTATAGCTAGGAATGTTTATCGAAATTGTGTTGTGAATATTTGTGGTCGTGATACTTTGGCCGATCTTGTTGAGTTGGAAATGGTAGATTTTGATGTTATTATGGGCATGGATTGGTTAGCGTCTTGTTATGCTACAGTAGATTGCCGTTCTAAGAAGGTATATTTCCATTTCCCAAATGAGGCAGTCCTTGAATGGAAGGGTAATGTTGGCGCGCCGAGAGGTAGATTTATTTCTTACTTTAAGGCAAGAAAAATGATTTCCAAGGGGTACATATACCATTTGGTTAGAGTAAGGGATACAGAGGCAGAGCCGCCAACTTTTCAGACCGTTCCGGTTGTGAATGAATTTCCTGATGTATTTCCTGAAGAACTACCAGGTTTACCTCCTGAACGAGAAGTGGAGTTTGGTATTGATTTGTTGCCAGACACACAGCCAATCTCAATTCCTCCTTATAGAATGGCACCAGCAGAGTTGCGAGAATTGAAAGAGCAACTGAAAGACTTGCTAGAGAAGGGATTCATCAGGCCTAGTATGTCCCCTTGGGGAGCACCAGTATTGTTTGTGCGTAAGAAAAATGGTTCGCTGAGGATGTGTATTGACTATCGGCAATTGAATAAGGTGACTATTAAGAATAAGTACCCCCTTCCCCGAATTGATGATTTATTTGACCAGTTGCAGGGTGCCCAGTGTTTTTCCAAGATTGACTTGAGATCAGGCTATCATCAAGTGAGGGTCAAGGATAAAGATATACCCAAGACAGCTTTCCGAACACGGTATGGTCATTATGAATTCCTGGTTATGTCATTTGGGCTGACAAATGCACCCACAGTTTTTATGGATCTGATGAATAGGCTGTTTAAGCCGTTTCTAGATGTGTTCGTGATAGTTTTCATAGATGATATTCTGGTCTACTCTAGATCAGAAGAGGACCATGTTAATCACTTAAGGCAGGCATTGCAGATTCTTCGTGATCGTAAGCTGTATGCGAAGTTTTCTAAATGTGAGTTTTGGCTCAAGTCAGTGGCATTTTTGGGCCATATTGTATCCAGTGAAGGCATAAAAGTTGACACTCAGAAGATTGAGGCTGTGAAGAATTGGCCAAGACCCACGACGCCTACGGAGATTCGTAGTTTCCTCGGGTTGGCAGGTTATTATAGAAGGTTTGTTGAAGGTTTTTCTTCTATTTCTGCACCTTTGACTAAGTTGACGCATAAAGCCTCCAAGTTTCAATGGAATGATGCCTGTGAAAAGAGTTTCCAGGATCTGAAGAGCAAGTTGACTTCTACACCGGTATTGGTACTTCCTGAAGGCACAAAAGGGTATGCAGTGTACTGTGATGCTTCGAGAATTGGCTTAGGATGCGTACTAATGCAACATGGTAGAGTAATAGCCTATGGCTCTAGACAGTTGCTTCCTCATGAGAGGAATTATCCCACGCATGATCTTGAGCTAGCTGCAGTTGTATTTGCTTTGAAGATATGGCGCCACTACTTATATGGGGTTCATGTTGACATATATACCGATCATAAGAGCCTGCAATATATCTTCAGTCAGAAAGATCTAAACTTGAGGCAGCGGAGATGGCTTGAATTGTTGAAAGATTATGATGTTGATATCTTGTATCATCCAGGGAAAGCGAATGTGGTAGCGGATGCACTGAGTCGTAAGTCTAAAATGGCATCTATAGAAAAGCAGGGGATTATTAAGGATCTTCACCAACTAGCTAATTTGGGAGTTCGACTTCTCGAAACTCCAGATGAAGAGGTTACTGTACGTAATGCAGCGGAATCTTCATTGATAGCTGAAGTGAAAGAGAAGCAGTATGTAGATCTAATTTTATTGCAGCTTAAGGAGGATGTGCAGAGTGGCACGACAAAGGCATTTGAGCTTACGCGAAAAGGAGTGCTTCAGTGTCAGAATCGTTTATGTGTACCTGATGTTGTTGAGCTAAGAAAGAGAATTATGACAGAAGCACACTGTTCAAGGTATTCCATCCATCCAGGGTCGACTAAGATGTATCAAGATTTGAAAGCAATATATTGGTGGAATGACATGAAGAGGAATATTGCCGAATTTGTAGCTGAATGTCCGAATTGTCAAAGAGTCAAAGTAGAACACCAGAAACCCGGTGGTTACATGCAATGTATAGATCTTCCAGTCTGGAAGTGGGACAAGATCAATACGGATTTCATCAGGGGTTTGCCTCGTACATATCGGAAGTTTGATTCCATATGGGTGATCATTGATAGGCTTACCAAATCTGTGCACTTCTTACCAGTTAAGACAACTTATACGGCGGAAGAGTATGCGAAGTTGTATATTAAGGAGATCGTTCGGTTACATGGAGTTCCAATTTCCATTATATCCGATCGAGGAACCCAATTTACCGCGAATTTCTGGACGTCTTTTCAAAGGAGTTTGGGGACACAAGTAAATCTAAGTACGGCTTTTCATCCTCAAACAGACGGACAAGCAGAACGTACCATCCAGACACTTGAAGATATGATACGAGCATGTGTATTAGATTTCAAAGGCAACTGGGATGATCACCTACCTCTTATCGAGTTTGCCTACAATAATAGCTATCATTCAAGTATCAAAATGGCACCATATGAAGCATTGTATGGACGAAAGTGTAGATCGCCAATAGGATGGTTTGAAGCAGGTGATGCGGTCTTATTTGGACCGGATCTTGTTTATCAAGCAATGGAGAAGGTTAAAGTGATCCAACAACGGCTTGCAACAGCTCAAAGTCGACACAAATCTTATGCGGATGTTAGAAGAAGAGGACTTGAGTTTTCTATCGACGATTGGGTATTCTTGAAAGTATCACCAATGAAAGGAGTGATGAGGTTTGGCAAGAAAGGAAAGTTAAGTCCACGATACATAGGTCCGTATAAGATCATTCAAAGATTTGGACAAGTTGCTTATGAGTTAGAGCTACCTCAAGAGCTCTCAGCAGTTCATCCCGTATTTCATGTTTCGATGCTTCGCAAGTACATCGGAGATCCATCGCACATCACTACTACGGAAGATGTACAAATTAAAAAAGATCTCACTTTTGAAGAAATGCCTATTGCTATTCTTGATCGCCAAATTAAAAAGATAAGGAATAAAGAGATAGCATCGGTAAAAGTACTTTGGAGGAATCAACAAGTTGAGGAGATCACATGGGAAGCCGAGGAAGCGATGAAGATTAAGTACCCTTACCTATTCAACGATGAGGAGGAAGTTCATGAGACGGAAGAAGAACAATAACAAGTAAGTGTTTGTTTTTATGCAAGGATGTTATGATGATGAATATGTTAATTGTAAGCTTGGACATGTCTTAAATGAGTAACTATGATAACATTCGAGGACGAATGTTCTTAAGGGGGGGATAATGTAACACCCCGTAAATTTTTTCGTACACTTATCGCGATTATATGGAGTCCTAAAGACTTGCGTATGGGTTAAATTAAGTTTATGATGTTCGGAAGTATCCCGTCAATAGTTGTATGAGTAGGTATTGGAATAAGCTTTCCAACGATATAAAGTTTGCCCAAAACAGAGGAGTATTTCATATAAGCGAGCACATTCGAAATTTCAAAACGGTGGCCGGGAAGCCTGTGAACAGTGATTCTGCAGGAAAATTTCTGCAGCTAGGCACACCAACTTGAGACGATCATAACTCCTTGTGCAAACAGAACTGTGTGGTCTGCTATATATAGACGAAAAGCTCCGAGAGTCTTCTTTCTAATGAAATTGGTTTCATTCAAATCCAACATCTGAGTAAGGAGTTATACTCGTTTTATTTCAGCCTCTCAAAACAGATTTTTGTGAACAGTAAATTAGCAGGAAAATACTGAGGCCTGCCAGTTTTTGGGTCAACTTTGAACGATCATAACATCCTCAATATAATGAACTGGGTGAGCTACCATATATCAATAGAAATATCTTTGAGTCTTCTTTCTAATGCAATTGGTTACATCCAAATCCAACATCTGCGTAAGGAGTTATACGCGTTTTACTTCAGCCTCTCAAAATAGATTTTTAGGGTCAACTTCAAACGATCATAACTCTTTGTACAGGACGGACTGGGTGGCCTAATTTATATGAAATGAAAGAACTTTCAATTATCTTTTCAATGATACCAATTTCACCCAAATCCGATATCGGAGCAAAGATTTATGATCGATTTACTTCAGCCTGTCAAAACTGTCCACTGGGGACAGATTCGGGATTTATTTCAATTTTTAGGGCTCAATGGTCATTTTCTATTTGGACGAAAACTTGGTCTTAAAAACCTGCAATTAGCCTCAATTTTATCAGATTTTATCCAATTTTTAGGAAAGGTGAAAACCCTAACCAATTTCAACCTCAAATATTTTGTGATTCAACCGTAGAAAATTCAAATTGGTTCCGTAGTTGTGTTCACCATCTCGGAAGCTTCAAAAAGCACCCCATGGTTATGTAAGGAGGATCATAAATACAAGAGTTCATTGTTAAGGTATGAATATTGTTTATTCTTGATTCTTATCCATGAATAAGTATTGATAAAGGATTATGAGTATTGTCTTGATGATGGAAGATAACTAAAAACATAGTTATGACTGGTTGTGTATAAATTGTTAGTAGTAAATTATGGAAGTTGCTGTATTGGATTATGGAGGATGAATTGTGGTGATATATCATTATATTAGTGGTTATGTATGCCTAGTGATCATGTTGGTATTGGATGGTGATTAAGAAGGGAAATAAAGGCTAAGAGTGATGTTGAGGGATATTTCATGAAAATGCATGATATGTGAATGTAATAAGAGTATAAGAGGATGTATGTAGTACTCTTATTGATGAGCTAAAGAATTAATTCCTAGGCATTATTTGGTGAAGTTAATACCTAAATGGTAAGGTTTGGTTGCTAATACTAGTTTGCCACAAATGACTTATTGTAGATAAGTGTTCGAAGAGTACGGGAAGTCACTTGTATTGAAGTGGTTATATCGAGGTATGTAAGACATACTCTATCTATTCTTTGGCATGAATAGTGACCCATGACACTCTCAAGTAAGCTTCCAACATTGTCCTACGACACATGACACATAATAACATCATATGATCTTCGACACTACCTATTGAACTTGTTTTTACTTTTAAGATGTTCGGCTAGTCAAAAACGTCCATATACTATTGTTGACTCCGAAATGGTTTAATGAGGTATCCATGATTCTCTACTTCATCTTCATGATATTGATTACCTATTTACATGTTTTTCCTATTGAGGTATCATGGTTTCAAGTTCCATAAAGTGTGACCACAAAGTAACCAATCTCAAAGATTAATTGAATTATGAAATGGAATGTCTATATTTTAAATTGATGATTTGATGTATTGTATTAGTACCACTGATCAGTTGGCCATCGTATTATAAAGATTATCTATATATGCTATTCCAGGGGTGGTCCCTGATGTATTGTATTAGTACCACTGATCAGTTGGCCATTGTATGACATATGTTATGTATTGATAAGGATTACGGGAAGTAATGATATGCAAGTAATGTGCAGGTATCCCATCAGTTCTTTTAAGTGTGGTCTACTCATACTGTTTATTCACTCGTATCTGGTTTCTGTTGACCTTTTGTATATCATCTTGATACTCACTGCCTTACATACTCAATACATATTTTCGTACTGACGTCCCTCACGGGGGACCTGCATTCATGCCTGCAGGAACAGGTACTTCAGGTCGTACACCTCCGCAGTAAGAGCCAGGACATTCTGTTGTTAGTGGTGAGCTCTAGTTGTTTCGGGGCATCCCAAGTCGTCTCTATATGTACTTTTGGTATTTGCATAAAAGTCTTTTGTGGGCGGGAGTTTGTCCCGACCCCAACTCAGTTGTGTATCTATGTAGAGGCTTTTGTAGACATATTGTACAGCCATAGGAGTGTTTGGTTGATAGACGTGATGGCTCTGACGGCCAATTATTGTTTATATATATATTTATGCGTGTCTGCTAGGCTGATACAGGTACTGTTTTCTTCTATTTACAACGAAGTGCTACCCAAATTTCTAATTTTCTTAAGTAATGTGAATGTGAAAGTATAGGTTATGAACGGGTTCTCCCGGGCCTCCTCGGCTACGGGTGCCAGTCTGCTCCAATGGGATTTGGGGTGTGACAAATAGATATGGTCTACGCAAGTACAACGTCTCTTATAAGAACAATGGAACTGTTGTCGACCTCCGATTCGCCAATGTTCACCTGATTTGCGGAATCCAACAAGCTTCGCAACCACTTCTGCCGCACTTTCGCTTATATTTTGCCTTAATACTGTACATTCGAAAGAGAAAAAGTGGTCAGATTTCAACGCAAAAGAGTTGTCCGATACCAAGAGTTGATAATTTTCCAAATAAAATTAGGTGGAAGATGGTGCTCCTGATAGAATATATTATACCCTGATGAGACACAGCCAGCAGGGTCATCACCCAAAGAGTGCAGGGCTTGCTTTACCAAGCAATACTATGTGTTGGTCGTGTTCCTCGTCATTTTTGAATAGGATAGTATAGTAAACAAAGATGGTGATATGCATACCAGTACCACCTGTTAGAGTGGTGACCCGAATTTTGTTGATCCGACCCTGAAAGTTTCGCAGTGCGACCCATGTTTGTGATTTTCAATGGGGTATGTGATGGTAGCGTAGGGATTGGACCCATGTATGGACTTTTATGTTTTTGGGCCTAGGACCTATTTGTACGCACGTATTATATAAGTGCGGTTTATTGGGTTATTTTCGTCATTCAAAAATTACATCATTCTCCACATTGTACTCCTCTCCTTCCATAGTAAAATTACTCTGCCTCTGCACGTGATTTTTTCCGCAAGGATTTTCACGTAAATCTATGTGTTGTTCTTGTTTTTCTGACTTGTGGCTTGCTTATTCTGTCCGAATCTTCACACCACCATTTTCAAAAGTTGGAAGGACACCTTCTTGTTTTCTAGGTAGTAGAAGGAAGACACCATCGTATACACCTAGCTATTTGCAGAAATCCAGAAGGGAAAAAGTGTTTTCTCTTTGAAGGGACCAAAAGTGCAACCTAGCTATTATAGAGATAAAAGAAACATTTATGTTCAACATTATATTATAGGGATCCAAATGAACCTACTATTTAATGTTAAGGGACTATATTTAGGCTATTTTCTAAAGATATCACTACAACACTTTGTAATGTATATATTTATGTTGCTCCAACTTTTCAAAAATAACGTTGATTACGTGTTGGATCCTTCAAAAGTTATGCATTTTTTGAGGATCTGTGTAAAAACTTTTTAAAGTATCCCAATCAATATAGTAAAAGTTTTTTTCAGTAGATCTATACATCATCCTAAGAAAACATTACCTAAGTAAGCAAGGCAGGCCAGTATATTTTAGTTTATGAGGAGTTAAATTGTTTTTTACACATTACAACAACAAATTACAAGACTTTTGTAATTTAGGAATTATAAACTCTAACCGCTATTTAACGAAACTCACAAACCCCCCAAGTCTTTGAGTTCCGTGGCTTGAAGACAAGAATCCTAGTTCTGTTTATACTTCACTGATTACATCAAAGTTACAACACAAAACTAAGACTCCTAGTATTAGAATCAGGTTCAGCAACATGTTGCTTCAATCTTCAAGCTGCAAACTGATAAGTCAATTTGTCAATGCGTAAGTGACTATGAAGATTACTCACTCTATTTCGACTAAATCTCCTTCTTCAACTCAACTTCTCTCTTATGTTGAATTCAAAAAACTCTTCATCTCCACACGTGATAGTTCAATTGATTTTATGAGCATGCACCTGCTTATCTATTCCAGAAATCAAACACTCTTGTGATCTTGTCCTCTCATATAAGTTGATCCCTTCAGGGAGTATAAAACTTGTGCCTGAACATCAATGAACCACTTCAATTAACATGTTTAGGCTATTTTGTCAATCACTAAAACTTCATCAACTCCAACATATACTTATAAAAAGATTTCTAACATTGAATCTTGAAAATGACATATATCTTTTTTTTTTTAAAACTAATTAATTTTTTAAAAACTCAAGAGGAAGCCTCCAAAACAATACAATTCTTTGTGCACATCCTTGCACCTATAATTTTAGTTTGTTCAGACATTATAATAAATCATTTTGCACGAGATATTGCTTCAAATGCAAACACATTATGTACCAATCAAAATAAGGCAACTACACAAAATAAGGGAATTCGTGACCATTTTATTTAAGATTATTTACTTAATTTTTTTCTAAATCACTAGTTGTTTTGGTCATTGTAAAAGAAGAGAACTTCTCTTCACAACTACAACTTTATAACTGTTTATTTATACAAGCAAGACAAGCATTGTGTTGTCCAAAGGTTGTGTCTATTAATCGATACCATAAAATTCGTGTCCAATGACAACAAAGAAAGCAAATTTTGTCAAAGTTATTTTTGTGAAAGAATATGAGGCAAAGATAAATAACTTTGTGTATGACTTGACTTTTGGAAATGAGAAACGGAGTGTAGCCTTGACAAATACGATATACTTACGTGGATGGGAGATACGAACATCCAAGGGGTTGTTTCCGAGGTCTTGTTGTTCTTGCGAATTCGTGCAGCAGTAGTGAGTGGATTTCTGCAAACTCAATGGGTATCTCTTTCAAACACTTGCAATTAATAAGCACGAGGCGCTCAAGGACAGGAAAATTGTCATCTGTGGCTTTCCAGTACTTGAGAAAACTGCGTTCAATTAGCAAAATCTTCAATCGATTAAATCCCATAACAATTGGATGCCATTCTTCGCCTTCGCCACAACAAGCAAAACCCATCAACTTCAGCACCTCAAGGTTAGGTAACTCAGCTATGATGTCCAAGTACGACCAACTTAGATAAGTACTAGTTAAGTTCAGCTTCTTGAGCGTTGCGGGAAAAGATTTTGCACTTGGAGTGCTCGCTGGTAAAGTGCGTGGCCACAAAATATAGGTTCCAGTTAAACTCAATGTTTCAAGTTGATGTAGATGGACAAGATTGTTGACAGGCCCAGATTCCCAAAAACTTTCATAATCATCTTCATCTCCACTGATTTCTAATTTTTTAACATTCTGAATCCCCATAATAACCTCCCTCGTGCAACAACACGAAGACAAGCGAGAAGTAGTTTGTAAGTTATGTCTCTCTCTTTGTCAACAGATACACTTGGGCGATTTGGCAAATAAAATCTGGGCAGTTTGAGATGCCTTAATTGAACTAGTTCCCAAATTTGCACTGGACAAGTTACAAATGATGGATTATACTCTTTAACAACTAATGTCTGCAGATTCCATAACCTGCAAATTTCTGGAGGTATTAACAAATGCCCATGGACGACCAATGATAGGTACCTCAACCAGATGAGGCTTAGTATCTGTAGAGGGAAATTATCAATATCTCTGTGTCTCAACACCAAGACTTTGAGTAATTTGAAATGAATAAGCTCTGATTTGAGAATAAAACATGAATCATTAAGATGAAAAGAGAAAATAGAACAGGTTTGTTTCAAAATATCGTTGTTGTCATGATCTCTCAACTGACGATGTACAGGGGTAAGAAGATCCCTATAAAGACCAAAGTAAGGATTATCAATTAAATCACCAGGCACGCGCTTAAAGGGCTGCATTTTATGCATTCTGAGATCTAGACATTCTGGATCTGCTACGTAAAGCACAATGTCGTTCATGATAAAAACGTTTCCCCTTTGAATTTCTCTCAAGCACAGGACATATATTAGATCGTGAACCTTACATGATCTAATTTTTGTTCCATCTAGACTTTTCTTGCAGACGAGGACTAGACATCTATCGACAAGCTCTTGCAAACACTTCTCAGCCTCTCCTTCCAAATCATTTTCCAGCTTCAGGAACCCCTCAGCCATCCATGATCTCATCAAATTCTTAACAGGAATCTCACTGGCTTCTGGAAAAATCCCAAAATGCAGAAGACATGCTTTTAGATCGCTGGTCAAGTGATTGTAACTCAACCCAACCACACGTGAACATCGTTCATCAGGATCATTTGAGACGAATGACTTGACATCTTCCTCAACACTTTTCCAATTTTCTATTGCCCTTTTAGATTTGAGAAGCCCAGCAACAACGGCAATAGTTAGTGGTAACCCATGACATTCATCTGCTATTTGCTTCCCAATAGTCTCGAACTCAAATGATAATGCTTCATTTGCAAATGCTACACTTTTAAAAAGGTTCCAACTCTCATCCAGACCCATTAAATCCATCTGCAAAGAAAGATTCTTTGTCCCAGCATCGAGAGCTACATCAGTGTTACGGGTCGTCAACAATATTCCACTCCCCTTGTTTTCACTTGGAAAACATAGTCTCACGGCATCCCATGCTTCACTTTTCCACATGTCATCCAATACAATTAAATATCTCTTACCCTTTAAACTCTTTTGTAGCATGTTTGCTAGCTCTGCCTCATTATTCATGTCAAATGTGTCACCTTTAGTAGATCGCAAAAGGCTCAACAAGATTTCCTTTACATTGTGTTGTTGAGAAAGAGTAGCCCAGGCACAAACATCAAAATGAGAACGAATGCACGCATCATTGTAGACTTCATTCGCTAAGGTTGTTTTACTTATGCCTCCCATCCCGACAATCGGGATGACTTTTGGTTCACCAGAGTAGCTTCTAGTAAGATCTTGTACCAACCGTTTCCTTTGATCATCACGTCCAACCAAACTGTTCTCAACATAATATTTCTTGATGAGCGTGGAAACTCTTGAGCCGTTGATTCCTTTGATGCATGTTTTCCCTTATTTTGAATCTTTGTCGACTCTTTCCAGATACGATCAATGTCCTCTGCTACAAGTAGTAGGCAATCAGAAAGCCTTGGGCCTTTTCTCTCTGATTTTCATCATCTTCTAAAACTTCAGTTACTCGTACTTGTATTGTGTGTTCAACAATATTTGCAACTTCTTTTACCTGTAATTCCAAATCAGTCATTTGCCCAGAAACATTGTTTTTCTCAAAGTTCTTGAGAAATACTTCCAGAGAACTAATCTTTTCATGAAGAGCAGAAAAGTCTTCACTGTGATCACAAGTTAGAGATTGCATTGGTGAATTGGATGTCAAGAGCAATTCTATTGTTATCACAAGAGAAGCCACACTTGCATGAGCCATATCTACTATATTCACGTTTGCCTTTGCGATTTTGACCTGAAAAAGAGCGAATCACAAGAGGTCAATGGTATTATAGATACCGTGATACCCATTCTTTATTATGGAACATCTTTGTAGATGAATTGAGGTCATAGAAATATCCTACCGATTGAATTTTAGTTGACGTTTTGTCACGATCCGAACCAGGGCCTGGCCGTGACGAGCATTTCAAACCATGAAGGCCCGAAACACCCCTATCTGTCTGGTCATCATGCACCCAATTCATATGATCAAAGTAATGCAGAAGAAGCACAATAATTCAGAAACATGGTCATAAATATGAAAAGAAACAATAACGGGGAAATAAGGTTTCCCCCAACATCAATCAACCTCTAAACAACTGTCTGCGAAAATCTCTAACAAATGACTGAGTCAAGTAAATGTATATGAACTGGGACAATATCCTAACAGACCTCAAAACTGCATATAAGATAAAAGGACTGCAGGACATAAGACCTTTCGAAACATAGAAGGCTCACCACTTGTCTCTCCAACTCTGTCTGAATGATCTACTGATTCTCTTGACTCCTAGACTAGGCCTCTGAACCTGAGAGGTTGGAGAGGGGAGGGGGTCAGCACAAAAGTACTGGCACACAGAGATATCAAAACAAAACATAATATTTTTTTTTCAAAATATAGTTGAGAGCCATTATAAAGCAATTTTGTATCAAATCATTTGAAAATACATGGGCGTAATGCAATAGTTTCTCAACAACAATGTAATGCAACTGAGCTAGGTGGAATACCCTACATAATTTACACCAACTGTCTAACCTCGGTTGCCGTCGAGATTAGAGTATAACTGAGGGAGAGACACACAAGATCACATAGCATGGTGTCTCGACCCAATGGTAGTGCCCAAGATCACTTAGCCCGAGCTCCTACCTATAGTCCCAATTTGGGAATGACATAAAGTCAAGTACACAAGATCACTTACCCTGGTACCAATTCTTCGTGTCGGCAAACACATTTTCCAATGATGAGCCCTTACACTAAAACGCCTTCTACGGGCATCCACCTTTCTCATGTAAAATCAATGCATTCAAATTTCCTCTGATTCAATCATATATCATGTTCTGTATGTGTAACACCCCGTAAAAGTCGTACATGGATTAGCCTTTAATAGAGTGCCCTTAGACTTAAAAACTTGAAATTTTTTGTGAGTGTAATGAGGACTTAGTGTCATTTTAGCTGGCAATCTTCGGGATACAACTTTTCAACCTTTACGATATTCGTTTTTAGATTTTACAGTTGCGTTACGATCGGGCAAGCTCATAATACATCTCGGATAAGTTATAAAATTTTTCCGAATGCATAAGGCTGCGTTTGGATTTCAAAACAGTAGCAAAACACATAGCCTATTGCCCAGTTTTCAGTATTTCTGGGTCAATTTCAAACGATCATAACTCAATGTATATAATAAACTGTGTGAGCTATAATATATAAAACAAAATCTATTTGAGTCCTATTTAAAATGAAGTTGGTTTCATCCAATTTGAATATATGAGTAAAAAGTTATAATCGATTTACTCCAGCCTATCAAACTGTCAACTGAGGGACAGATTTGACCTTAATTGTTCCTTAGGGGTATTTTGGTCATCCTCCACCCCTATATATACCACCAACACGGGATTTAATCCCTCAGACACCATAATAGACATAATTTTCCAAAATTGCTCAAGAATTCTCCTTAGGGTTTCAAAATAAAGACCCAAATAGTTCAAGATTCGACTGTAGGTTTTCGAAGATAATTACATATTCGGAATCACCAATCCGCAAGCTTCAAGAAACATCTATTATCCTTGGAAATAGAGGTACGTGGGGCTTTTCCTAAATTCTCATGGGCATAAAAAAATCATGTTTTAGAATGGGGTTTTAAATTATGTATATATATTTATGTATAAGATGTTTTAATATCATTGATTTGGTCTTTTGACCATCTCCAAAGCGATTTGACAGTTTATATACATATATGAATGAATGTGTTTCAATTTTGAATACATGAACTTGCCAAAGACATTTGACCACCAGGTGTTTGATGAAATTTCTGCATGAATTGAACTTTAAGTTTCGGAATATGAAATCCTTTACACCAGTTACATGTTTTGGTGGTCTAAACTATGTTTTGAATGAAAGCTCTTGCTTAATACATTATGGCTCAGAAAAATCATGACTTGCAATGTCTTGGTATGACGATACCAATTCAGACTAACGCCATATCAGACTCAGACTAACAGACACTGCAGACTTTCATGATTTTAGACATTCAGAATGTTGCATGTACAGAAAAGGTTAAAAATGGGCATACAGAGATGTTAGGTGGTTCCCCGAAGAGGGCTTGAGTTCAAGCGACTCATTGCCTAAAACCGTGGTTTGCCGACCCGGGTATACTATTATGCGTTGACTTAAATGTCCTGTGGCGTATCAGACTCAGACACTCCAACCCTTGCGGCACACTTGGGTTGGGGGCTTCCCCGCCGAGTCAATGACGGATTCCATACAGCCCGTGAAATATCAGACTTGTAGGGGAATACCACCTAACTCAGAAGTAAAACACAGATCTTGATTTAAAATGAATAGGCAGGTTACATGTTTTCAGAAAGTGCCCATGTATTTTTCGGAAATAGTTTTATACATGATGTCTTGATGAAAAAATGCTTTCACTTAATATATATATATATATATATATATATATATATATATATATATATATATGTATATATATATATATATATATATATGTATATATATATATATATATATATATGTATGTTCCATTATACTATTTTTGGATTGCTTCGCATGCCAGTACTTTTGTGCTGACCCCCCCTCCTTCCAGGTCCTGAGGCACTGTCTAGGGGTCCAGCTACTTTGTAAACATTCTCGGATTTGTAGACTTGATCTCGCAGTGGTGAGCCTTCTATTATTCGGAAGGCCTAATTATGTCAGACATTATCTTATTTATTATGTTTTTGGTTTACTGGGGGCCTTGTCCCAGTTTCTTTTCAGACAGATGTTTGTGTTCTTAGTAGAGATTTCGCAGACAGATGTCAGATAGTATTATTCAGAAATGTTGCAGAACTTGACCATGTATTCCGTACTCAGTTTCAATTCCGCATTTTATTATGATTACGAATGTTGTGCATGATAACCAGATAAAGAATGGGTGTTCCGGGCCTTCATGGTTTGGGATGCTCATTAAGTTATTTTAGACATTAGTAGAAAAATTTGTCGATGCTCATATGAGAAATTTAAGCTGAATTGAATGAATATCATATTTATAGGGAATAGTATAGTCAAGGGATATTCGGGAAGTGCGCTAAGCCTGAAAGTAAGAAGTCGTATTGCCAAAGGTCTGAAAATTCTATCCAAATTTAGGAGTTATATGTCTATATTTCAGACTGCAGAGTAGAGTTAATGTTGTGATTTCCTCAGTTGGATGTCTTGTGTAATCCATACCCAAGATTCATGGCTCCCTATTACTGTTAGAACTTCTTTAGAGAGAGTGTTGAAGAGATACTCCAGTTAAGTATGAAAGTCCAGCATAATTCAATCTGTATAGTCAGTAAGTCAGTTTAACAGGCAGATTCGCATGACTTGTTTTCTCGTCTTTTCATTTATTCATGCTACCCGAAATCTCAGACATGATACTATTCCAAGATAGAGTATACCAGTAGTTGCGAGTATAGCTCAGTTCATGTGTCATGCATTAGATTCAGATTCCAGATGTTCAGTTATGATTCAATTTGTAGGTGCCTAGTGCATCGCCTCAATTTTTTTTCCGAGTATCTTAATGAATTGAGCATTCATAGAGGGACATAGTGTCCCAAGGGGGAGATACCTCATTCAGTTGCATGTATAGATTCTTATTAGAAGCCTTGCACCAGTTATCATTGCGTAATTAGTCATACATTCATACGTTAGTCCAGTCAGATATGCGTGCATTAAAAATGCATGTTCAATAGAAAAAGTTCAGCTTATCAGTGTATTTAGTCCTGCGTTCATGAGAACAACTCAAGGACAGATCCATGCATCAGATATGCATGTTCATTATGAGAATTCAGCTTATGAATAGCTTTAATCGTGTATTCCATGCATTAGATATGCGTGTCCGATATAAGAATTCAAAATATCAATAGTTCCATCCATATGGTCATGTTTCAAATCAATGTATTCTTTATTAAAGGACATGTCGTGTCCGCGTTATTCTATATCTTTAAGGCTTCAACAAGTTCCTATCCATCATTCGAGGACGAATGATCCCAAGGGGGAGATAATGTAACACCCCGTAAAAGTCGTGCATGGATTAGCCTTTAATAGAGTGCCCTTAGACTTAAAAACTTGAAATTTTTTGTGAGTGTAATGAGGACTTAGTGTCATTTTAGCTGGCAATCTTCGGGATACAACTTTTCAACCTTTACGATATTCGTTTTTAGATTTTCAAGTTGCGTAACGATCGGGAAAGCTCATAGTAGATCTCGGATAAGTTTTGAAATTTTTCGGAATGCATAAGGCTGCGTTTGGATTTCAAAACAGTAGCAAAACGCATAGCCTATTGCCCAGTTTTCTGTATTTCTGGGTCAATTTCAAACGATCATAACTCCCTGTATATAATAAAATGTGTGAGCTATAATATATAAAACGAAAGCTATTTGAGACCTCTTTAAAATGACGTTGGTTTCATCCAATTTGAATATATGAGTAAAAAGTTATAATCGATTTACTCCAGCCTATCAAACTGTCAACTGAGGGACAGATTTGACCTTAATTGTTCCTTAGGGGTATTTTGGTCATCCTCCACCCCTATATATACCACCAACACGGGATTTAATCCCTCAGACACCATAATAGACATAATTTTCCAAAATTGCTCAAGAATTCTCCTTAGGGTTTCAAAATAAAGACCCAAATAGTTCAAGATTCGACCGTAGGTTTTCGAAGATAATTATATATTCGGAATCACCAATCCGCAAGCTTCAAGAAACATCTATTATCCTTAGAAATAGAGGTACGCGGGGTTTTTCCTAAATTTTCATGGGCATAAAAAAATCATATTTTAGAATGGGGTTTTAAATTATGTATATATATTTATGTATAAGATGTTTTAACATCATTGTTTTGGTCTTTTGACCATCTCCAAAGCGATTTGACAGTTTAAATACATATATGAATGAATGTGTTTCAATTTTGAATACATGAACTTGCTAAAGACATTTGACCACCAGGTGTTTGATGAAATTTCTGCATGAATTGAACTTTAAGTTTCGGAATATGAAATCCTTTACATCAGTTACATGTTTTGGTGGTCTAAACTATGTTTTGAATGAAAGCTCTTGCTTAATACATTATGGCTCAGAAAAATCATGACTTGCAATGTCTTGGTATGACGATACCAATTCAGACTAACGCCATATTAGACTCAGACTAACAGACATTGCAGACTTTCATGATTTTAGACATTCAGAATGTTGCATGCACAGAAAAGGTTAAAAATTGGCATACAGAGATGTTAGGTGGTTCCCCGAAGAGGGCTTGAGTTCAAGCGACTCATTGCCTAAAACCGTGGTTTGCCGACCCGGGTATACTATTATGCGCTGACTTAAATGTCCTGTGGCGTATCAGACTCAGACAGTCCAACCCTTGCGGCACACTTGGGTTGGGGTCTTCCCCGCCGAGTCAATGTCGGATTCCGTACAACCCGTGGAATCTCAGACTTGTAGGGGAATACCACCTAACTCAGAAGTAAAAGACAGATCTTGATTTGAAATGAACAGGCAGGTTACATGTTTTCAGAAAGTGCCCATGTATTTTTCGGAAACAGTTTTATACATGATGTCTTGATGAAAAATTGCTTTCACTTAATATATATATATATATATATATGTATGTATATTCTATTATACTATTTTTGGATTGCTTCGCGTGCCAGTACTTTTGTGCTGACCCCCCTCCTTCCAGGTCCTGAGGCACAGTCTAGGGGTCCAGCTATTCAGTAGACATTCTCGGATTTGTAGACTTGATCTTGCAGTGGTGAGCCTTCTATTATTCGGAAGGCCTAATTATGTCAGAAATTATCTTATTTATTATGTTTTTGGTTTACTGGGGGCCTTGTCCCAGTTTCTTTTCAGACAGATGTTTGTGTTCTTAGTAGAGATTTCGCAGACTGATGTCAGATAGTATTATTCAGAAATGTTGCAGAACTTGACCATGTATTCCGTACTCAGTTTCAATTCCGCATTTTATTATGATTACGAATGTTGTGCATGATAACCAGATAGAGAATGGGTGTTCCGGGCCTTCATAGTTCGGGATGCTCGTCACGGCTAGGGCCTAGGCTCGGGTCGTGACAGTATGGTATCGTCATACCCGACTTGCAAGTCATCAATATCACTTCCACATATGCATTATCATGTAAAACCAAGGTGCTTCATCATTTAAAAGTGGTAAACAATATTTATTTCAAATTCATGCTCTCTTTTTTTGGTCACAATATGATATGGGGTATCAAGACATTATCATGGGAATTTGAAAGCAATTTATCACATATGCATGGTTTCAACCAATGAAGTATATAGGCAAACAATTCCCATGACATAAAGTAAATGACTTAGAAATCATATTGAAAGCAAGATATTAGCATTTGATTGAAAACTCCCATATAAAAGCATGCATGTTCATAAAAACTACACCCATGAGATTTTTGGATAACCCCACGTACCTCTATTTCCAAGGATAATAGATGTTTCTTGAAGCTTGAGGATTTGTGATTCCAAATATGTAATTATCTTTGAAAACCTACGGTCGAATCTTGAAAAATTTAGGTTTTTATTTTAAAACCCTAAGGAGAATCTTTGAGCACTTTTGATGAATGAAGGTGTATTTTGGGGTCCTTGGAACTAAATTTCGTGTTTTAGGGCTAAGGGTGGAAAAAAACCACTTTGTCCCCAAAACGGAGTGTTTAAGTCACTTGAATTCTTTACATAGGCGCCGCCCATCCCATTGACTATGTTTACATAGGCGCCGCCTAGGCTATTGCCTATGTTTACATAGGCACCGCCTAGGCTATTGTCTATGCTTTCTAGTGGCCATGGGCGATTGATTAGGCGACACATATCACTTTGAAAGGCCATAACTTCTTGCTCAGGTGTCGGATTTTAGAAAAATTGGTATCGTTGGAAAGATAACTCGAATACCTATCATTTGAAACATAGTAGGCTTTCTAATTCGACATATACAGAGAGTTATGATCGATGGAATCTGACACACTTTACAACGTCCACTAAAACTTAGTCGATAGAAATAGTTTCAACTCGTCCATGAGTTGAAGGACCTCTATGGTCTAAATTCAAACATGAATGGATTCACATGCTACACAAATAATTAACATACCGTATTGGCATAGGATTTTATGCTTCGGGATTATCAACACATCGAAATCATGGTCTATATTGTAGCCCAAAATGCAGGGCATTACATTATCCCCCCCTTAGGATCATTCATCCCTGAATGATGATGCGGGACATAGATCGACACGATTTTAAGCATAATAAAGGACTAGGAAAGATACGATAGGAATAGTACCTTCTGTCTCATCCTCCATCGAAGAAAACAAATTGGGAAATTTAATTCTCATGTCATCTTCTGACTCCTAAGTTGCTTCTTCGACTTTTTGATTCCTTCACAGTACCTTTACAGAGGCTATCTCTTTGCTCCTCAGCTTTCAAACTTGGCGATTGATAACGCCCAAACTATAGCTCTCGTTAGAAAGTGTAAGCGGTCGCTGTCAAATATAGAACCCAACTGTGTTGGGTGTCGAATCCCACAGAAAATACTTGGTCACTAAGTGTTGCAATTATCAGTAGACTTTTGGTCGAAAATTCCAAGGAAAAGGTGGGATTTGATTATGCGTGAATTAATAATATCAAAGTAACGAATGAAACGATGTATTTTGTAAGATTTAATCACAGAGATTTGTAAGTTAGGGTTATGTCCACCTTGTAAGTTCTACGTATCTATTAACTATGAGTAATGCGGAATTTAGACATGCATGCACTTATAGAGATTCGTATTCTAATGGTAAATCCTAGTGTTTTCCAACCATCAAGGATTATTTCACTTTAACTCTCCCGAGCCTAAAGTATATAACTAATGGTACGAACTCTCCAAGAAAGTTAATCCGGTTAAGGCATTAATGTGTAAACAGGGGTTGGAAACCCTATTTTCTTGTCATACTCTCTTTTCCAAACATGTAACTTTTCTCTCAAACAAGTTAATGTTATACTGGCATATTCCTACGTTTACAACCATAAGAATTTAATTTAAACGAAGAGAGTAATGATATAAGTAGCATACACATCAAGAATTCACAAACTCATAGCAATAGATAGTATATTACGAGGCTTCCATAACCCTAACAGAGAAGTTTAGATACTTATGAGTGTAACGGGAATCAATGAAGACATCATAATCATACCAAAACTATAGCAATCTCACGATGGAGATGAATTGGCATCACAATGAGAATGACGTGATTCCCTCTCTAGCCGTTTGTGTAGCGTTTTTCTCTGTCCAAACCTTACAGAATCTGTAAACTGAATAATGTAAGATAAAACTTAATGCATGCTGAAAAATTCAGCAATAGGGTTTTTATAGTATCCTTGTCTACTAAGTTACTGCTGCACCCCTAAGTATTTAGAAATACTGATTTTGCCCGGGACAAATTCTCCGTGAATCACATTCAGTCCACAAACTTCCAAAAGCTGCCTTCCCTCTTATGTGAAGTTTTCCTTTGCTGCCCAAAGGTCCACAAAGTGCTGAAATCTTCACCATTAATACCTGAAAAACATGCTAATCACATAGGTTAGCTCACTTAAAGGAAAATGGACTAAAAGTGCAGGAATTATATATTTTGTCCTCAAAACTTAGCTAAAATATGGGTAAATTATGGTTCTTAGGCGTGTAAATACGCCCAACATCACCACCCCACACTTAAAGCTTTGTTTGTCCTCGAACAAAATATTATGTCCATGCAAACATCTAACTAGAATTTCACAGTAGCAACACAAAATGTTCAACAAGACATGCACGACAATTATTAACAAAGAGTAGTTTTCTTGATCACTACTAGAAACAATTCAACCTCCAACATAGACTCGTGATGATGGTTAATTCGTATCCACAAGTTAAGGCCCAAAGAATCATACAAAACTACCCAACAATCATCAACCATGTGTGTCTCACACAATATATCTCCCATAATCACTCACAAGTTTTGCATTTTTCGAAACATGGGTATAAGACTCTCCTTGCTCTCTCTCACAAAGAATTCATATGTTGCAACTGATGACCATAGGCTTGCCCTTAATGTAATGCTCCACTAATATCAGAATGCTAAGCTTAGGATCAAATAGGTCTTTACAGGTTGTAATGTAGGCTAAGGGACAAGTAGGACTATTTTGGCCAGAAATAGTGACTATGTTCCCTAAGCGCTTTAATACATCACATTATGCCATTAACACTCTCTTTTAAACAACCCCTCTACTTTTCTTTCATCTACCACCCCTTTTCACCAATTTTGTTATTCAATTATAAACACAACTATCTTTTTTATTTTTCTATTTCTGTTTTTTTTTCTTATTTGATTTATTTATTTTTTTATTTTTTTATAACACACCTCTATGATAGCCATTTTTTCCACAACTATTTCAAGTACCAATACACTCTGAGGCATCACTCTCACCCAATTTCCTCTTATTTTGTCACATGACCCTACAATTTAAAGCGCTTAGGAATTTGGATCGAATTATGGTCTTGAAAAAAATGGATTAGGCTACATATGAGGCTGTTAAAGAAAATAGCTAAAGGCTCAAAGGGGGTTAACTAGGATAATGTACAAAGGTAAGTAAAAAGAAGGTAAACAAATTAGGGCTGCCAAATAAATGCCTAAATCATCTCCTAAACTCACACTCTTTATTTCGCTTTGCACATACACCAGGCAAGTTCTAGCATCAGTCACAACACAGAATATACTACAACCTCACATACACAAGGCACATGATCAACTTTATTGGGAGCAGTATAGACTCTTGACCCAACAGATGAATGAATTAAACCACACACTTATCACAAAGTGAGTCACACTTAGAGCCTAAATGTCTTAATAGTAATGATTTTAGCACAAACTCTTGTCATAATACCATGCTGCCTATCAGAACAATTGCATGCAAAATCTAAAAAAATCTAAAAATCTAAAAATTTAACTATAGACTAGAATAAATGCAGGCAAAGAAGTACAATACAACATACAAATACCAGCACCCCACACTTAGAAGGGACACACTGCCCTCAGTAGAAAATAAATAAGGAAAACCTGATTAGTCGGACTCTTCCTCTATGTCTGGGGTCATACCCCCTGCGTCGAAATCATCATCAGAGTCGTCGTCATCAGAGTTGTCCTCCACGTTTGTGTCTGGCAGCCGGCGATCATCGTCAGTCGGCACGTCATCATCGAGAGGTTTCTCAAAATGTACCCCTACTCTACACATAGCCCGCGCATGCTCATTCATCGGGCAGTCATAATCCAACTGCTGAAGCTCTGCATCAGTTGGAACACGACCCCCACTCATCATGGTAAACCGATTCATGCCATATAGATGGCAAAAGAAACTTTCATCCCGAGCATGTCTTTCTGCAGTGGTAAGGTTGACGCCATGCCCAGTTTCAAGATCTTTAACCATTGTAAGATCAACCTTCCTCGAGTTGTGCAGAAGCTTATGATCTGCAGGTTCTTCTTCAATGTGTTCTTTCCTTAATATCGCAGTCAACAAATTGACAAAGCTGAAATGGGACCTCTTGTGCAGCCTAGCCTTACGCATTGATGATCGTATAACCGCACCAATGTTGATGGGGATATTAGTCATTAGAGTGTACACCAGGCATACTCTATCACGTGTGATCTTTGTGTACTGTGTCCCAGGAATTAGGCAAGAGTTGACTATCCTCAACCATATACGAGCTTCTCTGTTCAAAGAAGCATACGGGAAGGTATTGTGCCGACCGTTATCCTTGTGAAGAATCCATCATGCCATTGACCTTGTTCCGCTCAGTGTGTGTCTGATTGCCCTGTAGGGAGGTCTCTGATAAAGCTCCTTGAGCGGTGATGGATCGACAGATGGAAGATTCAGAAAAAAGTTGAAGAACTCCGCATTCAGTTGCAAGACTTGGCCCGAAATTTTCACTTCGCTTCCAGTAGTCCTTGGGGACCAATTGGCATAAAACTCGCGTGTTAGATCAAGATTGCATTCCCCCATATCTCAGAAAATGAAATCAAGATTTAGTGCCATGATTTTAGTCAAAATGCGGGGTTCTCTCTTTGCTAGACTCTTTTTTTGCATCAAATCCACGTGAACATATTTCTTTACTTTGTTGTTCTTGTACCACTCCTTTCCTTCCTCCTCTAGGACCCACTTTATTCCAAAAGTGCGTCGAGGTATTTGCAGCGAGGAGGACTCAGCTTGCTCTTTTCTTCCCCTTTTCTGACCTTTCTGTGAGGTGGACACTTTTTCTTTTCCTTGTCGTCCTTTTGGTGCCATTCTACCTGAGATCACAATAGAGTTATGTTAGCTTCATATCGGAAGATTTGATCCAAAAACAAATAGTAATGGCACCACCCCACACTTAATTTGTTGGAACAGACTAATTAAGTGAGTGATGTCGATTACTCAGACTTCATCGACATACTTTTAGGCGATATGTTCCAATAACATGTTTAGCACAGTCATACTTTCATGTAATCTTGAATATCCTTTCCAACTCTATTTCATGTAATCTTGACTATACTTTCATGTTTGGATGAATGCACTTTTTAAACAAGACCACCACATAGAGATCGTATCAAGTTATTGCATATAAATAATCACAACATCTTATGCTTATGGTCAATCATGATCGGTATCTCGATGAACGAGTCATTCAAACATTCAAGCTTTCAACTTTCAAGATTATGTATTAACTTCACAATTTCGACTTCATAAAAATATGACAGTGTATAACAATCAAATACAAGTCGGAATAAAGTCAAGATCACCCACACGAAGCATTTCATTCAACTAGATGCATCATAACAATCCAATCATATTCTTATCACCAAACACCACTTCAAGATCTAAAATACCATTATACGCGTAGTATTGCAACAACCACGGAATATAAAAGAATAACTTACTTGGTGATGGATCCGGAAGATGAGCTTTCAAGATTAGATGAACAAAAAGAAATTTTTTTAGAGAATTTGGGGAGCTTGGGCGGAGCCTATCTTGAGCCAACAATGAGATTGTGTTTTATGGTTGAGGTTCTATTTATAGACTAAGGCATGGGTCGGGTTTGGTCCATACAAAATCGGGTTAGGAGACAAAGATGTATAAGTAGGCAGCGCCTATGCTATTGCCTAGTTGGGCATAGGCGGCGCCTATGCTATGGCCTAGTTGAAATAGTGAGCATAGGCAATGGCATAGGCGGCGCCTATGCTATTGCCTAGTTGGGCATAGGCGGCGCCTATGCTATTGCCTAGATTTGCATAGGCAATGCCTTGTCCGTTGCCTAGTTGAGGCAGTGAGCATAGCCAATGACATAGGCCTTGCCTTGTCCATTGCCTAGATTAACATTGGCCTTGCCTTGTCTATGGCCTAGATTAGCATAGGACTTGCCTTGTCCATTGCCTAGATTAGCATAGGCAATGCCTAGCCTATAGCCTTTGCTCCTTCATTCCTAACTTACCACCTTTAATATGGCTCACTCCCAAATCCAAATTTTTGGGAGTAATCCTCTCCTTTGTACATCTTGCACCTACACTCAATCAAAAACAACAAAAACAATTAGAACTATGGGTTGCCTCCCACCAAGCGCCTTAGTTTTGGTCGTGGCTTGACTCTTCTTTTTGGATTTTTATTTAACAAAAACAAACTCCTACCTACACTTAATCAAAAACAACAAAAACAATTAGAACGATGGGTTGCCTCCCACGTAGCGCTTGATTTATTATCGCGGCACGACATAGTTACCTCGATTACTTAGACTTCATCGAGATAGATGGTGGCTATACATTTAATCGATTCAAGTGGACCGATATATGGCTTCACTCGTTGGCCATCCACCTTAAAGATACCACCATCATTGTTTTCTAAATCCACTACTCCAGACGAGTAGACTTGGCTAATTTTGAATGGACCGGACCATTTAGACTTCAACTTACCTGAAAATAGCTTAAGTCTGGAGTTGAAAATAAGTACCAAATCACCCTTCTGAAAGTTTCGTTGGATAATCCTCCGATCATGGTACTTTTTCATCCTTTCCTTGTAAAGGTCTGATCTTTCATACGCATGTAGATGGAATTCATCCATCTCATTCAGCTGCTCCAATCTCAGATTAATAGCATCATCCCAATTCAGGTTAAGCCTCTTCAATGCCCACAGTGCTTTATGTTCGAGCTCAATTGGCAAGTGGTAAGCCTTCCCATAAACTAGTTGGTAAGGTGACATGCCAATTGGTGTCTTGAATGCAGTCCTATAAGCCCACAAGGCATTGTCCAACTTTCGGGACCAATCTTTCCTACTAGCATTTACAGTCTTAGCAAGGATCAACTTGATCTCCCGATTAGAAACCTCTACCTGCCCACTAGTTTGTGGGTGGTAAGGTGTAGCTACCTTATGTTGCTTGACCCCATATTTCACCAACACGGCTCTGAACAACTTGTTGCAAAAGTGTGATCCTCCATCGCTTATGATGGTACGTGGTACCCCAAAACGAGAGAAGATATTTCTCTTTAAGAATGCTACAACACGCTTACCTTCATTATCAGCCAACGCTACTACTTCGACCCATTTGGATACATAATCCACAGCAACTAGGATATATTTCATCCCAAACGAACTCATAAATAGGCCCATGAAATCAATACCCCATACATCAAATAGCTCTACTTCAAGAATTTTAGACATGGGCATCTCATGGTACTTTGAAATCTCGCCTTGCCTTTGACACTGATCACATCGTCTCACAAAATCATAGGCATCCTTGAATAATGAAGGCCAATAATAGCCGCTTTGTAATACCTTCCTGGCTGTCCGATCACCTGCATGGTGACCCCTAACTTGGGAAGCATGGCTTGCTTCCAATATGCTAGGCACCTCCACATTAGATATGAATCGCCCAATAACACCATCAGCATATCGACGAAAAAGATACGGTTCATCCCAGAAGTAGTGTTTCACATCATGTATGAACTTTCTATTTTGATGAAAAGAGAGATTCTCAGGCATCACTTTACTTACCACGTAGTTTGCAAAGTCTGCATACCACGGTAAGTCTTCCGCCATAGTGGCTAGGATCTCTTCGTCGGGGAATGCATCATCAATCTCAAGATTGGGCTGCGCTATGTGCTCATTCTCAAGTCTAGATAGATGATCAGCTACTTGGTTTTCGCAACCTTTTCTATCTTTTACCTCGAAATCAAATTCTTGGAGCAATAACACCCATCCAATTAACCTTGGCTTAGCATCCTTCTTTGTCATTAAATATCGCAGAGTCGCATAATATGTATGAACCACTACTTTGGTTTCCAACAAGTAAGCACGGAACTTTTCGAAAGCATAAACAACTGCTAGAAGCTCTTATTCCGTGACGGTATAGTTCTTCTGGGCTCCATTCAAGGCCTTGCTCGCATAGTAGATTGGATGAAATAGCCTTTCTCTTCTCTGACCAAGTACAGCACCCAAAGCTACCCCATTTGCATCACACATAAATTCAAACGGTAGAGACCAATCGGGTGCTACAATAATAGGAGCTTCGACTAGCTTCCCTTTGAGGCATTCAAATGCCTTCAAGCAATCTTCACTGAAGTCGAACTTTGCATCCTTCTCCAAGAGTTTGCATAATGGACTAGCAATCTTGGAGAAGTCTTTAATAAATCTTCAATAGAAACCTGCATGACCGAGGAAACTACGAACTCCCTTTATAGAAATTGGAGGTGGTAGTTTCTCGATAACTTTAATCTTAGCTCGATCGACCTCAATTCCTTTTTCAGAGACTTTGTGCCCAAGAACAATGCCTTCCTTTACTATAAAGTGGCACTTCTCCCAATTTAGTACCAAGTTGAATTCAACACATCTCTGCAACTCCATACTCAGATTCGCCAAGCATGATTCAAATGACTCACCTACAACTGAAAAATTGTCCATGAACACCTCCAAGGTGTCTTCAACCATATCAGAAAAATGGACATTATACAACACTGAAAAGTGAAAGGTGCGTTACATAGCCCAAATGGCATACGTTTGAAGGCAAACGTACCATACGGGCATGTAAAAGTAGTCTTCTCCTGATCTTCAGGAGCAATGCAAATCTGATTATAGCTGGAGTAACCATTTAAGAAACAAAACCATCCCTTCCCTGCCAATCGATCAAGCATTTGGTCCATGAATGGCATTGGGAAGTGATCCTTTAGCGTCCACGAATTCAACTTCCGGTAGTCCATGCACACTCTCCACCCAGTGACAGGTCTAAGTGGAATTAATTCGTTCTTTTCGTTTGCGACTATCGTCATGCCCCCTTTCTTGGGCACACATTGTACCGGACTTACCTATTTACTGTCGGAGATTGGATACACCACCCCTGCATCTAACCACTTAATAATTTCTTTCTTCACCATCTCTTGCATAGGTGGATTCAAACGTCGTTGATGCTCAATAGTGGGCATGCAATTTTCTTCGAGCTGAATCTTATGCATACATATCCCAGGAGGGATACCAATTATATTAGCAATAGTCCAACCGATGGTTCTCTTGTACCTCTTCAGAACAGAGATGAGAGCCGCCACTTGCTGCTCACCCAAATCAGCCGCAACAATAACCGGAAGTGTATTTCCACTTCCAAAGAACGCATACTTTAGATGACTGGGCAGCTCCTTCAATTCTAGCATTGGTGGGTCTTCAATGGATGGTTTTTCTGGTGGTGTAGGTCGATTCTTGAGATCAAGGTCCAGCTTCTTAGGGGCATGAGAATATGATCCTAATCTTGTTAGAGCACAAAGAGTTTCTTCATAATCTTCAACATCCTCATGCTCAAAATTCATTAGCACAGCAGCCAAAGGCTCAATAATAAGCTGCATCTCTACAGATAATTCTTTCTCATCCTTATAGTAAACATCAGCTACAGAGAATACGTTCATATCTTTGGGCTGCTTTATTGATTTACATACATCAAAATGGACCACTTCGTCATTCATCCGAAATAAAAGCTCATTAGATCTTAAATCAATAAGCATACTTCCCGTTGCAAGGAAAGGACGCCCCAAGATTATGGGAACTTTAGAGTCCACCTCACAATCCAAAATAACAAAGTCTGCAGGAAAAATGAAGGTAGAAACCTTCACCAATACATTATATAAGATACCAACAGGTCGTTTTACCGACCTATCTGCCATCACGAGCCGCATATTGGTTGGTGTAGGATCGCCCAACCCTAACTTCTTGTAAACAGATAGCGGCATCAAATTGATGCTAGCTCCCAGATCGCACAATGCCTTAGCAAAATCCAAAGATCCAACCATGCAAGGAATAGTGAAAGCACCAGGATCTGCCTTCTTCTGAACTAACGATCTTGTAGCGATTGCACTGCAATGATGAACATTATCATCCAGCTCATAGCTTGCTGCCCGCTTCTTTGTCAAAAGGTCCTTCATGAATTTAGCGTACCCAAGCATCTGTTCCAGCACCTCCACCAACGGAACATTAATAGTCAGCTGCTTCAACATGGTCATGAATTTACTAAACCTGGTGTCATTAACTTTCTTCTTCAGTCTCTGAGGAAAAGGTGGTGGTGGAAGGGGAACAATTTTCTCCACCACTTCCTTTTTATCTTGCTTTCGGTCATCGATCCTTTCAGGCTGCAGACATCTAGGGATAACATCATGAACACTCTCTTCAACTTCTACGACATCATCACATTCTGCATCAATAACATTATCAACTATATTATCAACCACCTGCTTGCCTTTGGATAGATTTTCCAACACCTTACCACTCCTCGTAGTAATAGCCATACATGATCCGTCGTTCCTTGGGTTTTGCACAGTATCGCTAGGTAAGGTGCCAGTTTTTCTTTGATTGAATACCGCTGATAGTTGACTCAATTGTTGTTCCAGCTGTTTTATTGAAATGGAATGCGAGTCAACCAATTGATTTATTGATGACAAATCATTCTTTACTTCATTTACTCCCGTATTGGTTGCCTCCACTCCTTTCAATAGCTTAGCCATCATATCTTCCATGGACATCTTCCCAGAGCCAGATGCCATGGCCTCACGGTTTCCAGGAGGAACATACAAACCACTCCTGTCAGTCTTATTCTTCCAACTACCTTGATCACGGTCCTTGTTTCCAGATTTATCATAATAGTTTCGACCTTGGTTTCCTTGGGCATTGCCTCGAAAACCCCCCTGATTATTCAAGTAATTTGCTTCTTCTTCAGAATCGGAATCATCTCTTCCCTGCGACACAACAACTTTGACTTTTTCGGTCTTCCCTGATAATAAATGCTTGGTAAGAAGATCCATCTGCGTTTTCATGTGTGCCATATCCTGGTCACGTTCCTCTTCTCTTCGTCTTTGTTCTGCAGTCATGCCAATAGATACAGTAGAGCTTGCTACCTCAGAATCCCTGGTATGCCAAGCTCAACTCTGCTTTGTCATACGATCTAGCATATCACTTGCCTGAATAAAAGTAAGGTCCATGAATGACCCTCCTGTAACATTATCAACCACTGGCTTAGTCACCGAATTCAAAGACCTGTATAATATCTCCATCAAGTAGACATTGGTTATATGATGATTTGGGCACCGCATAAACTTCTTCTTGAACCTCTCCCATGTTTCGTGGAGAGCTTCAGTTGGAAGCTATTGAAAATTGCTTATCTCATCTCTTAATTGGGCTCTCTTGGATGGCGGAAAGAATCTTTCTAGGAAAGCGTCTTTCAGTTGCCTCCAATTAGTAATTGAATCAGGAGTTAGCCCGTTCAACCATAAAGTTGCCTCTCCAGATAGAGACAATGGAAATAATCGCAGCCGAATTGCATTCTGTCCAACTCCTGGATTGTCAAACAACTTGCATGTTGAGATAAAATTGATCAGATGCATATTCGGATCATCGCCTGCAAGTCCACCAAATAATCCCTTGAGCTGCAATAGCTGAATCATGGTGCTAGTGATATTGAACTTGGCTCCGGGTGCCAAGGGCGGAGGAATAATAGCCCTTGTGGCACCAAATCCATCCAGATCGTCATCATCGTCATCAAAAGGAGCCTGCACAGCTCGGCGTTCAGGTCTCATTCTAGCTTGACGATCTCTCCTGTTCACAGGCGCTGCTACCTCATCTGCACACCATGGATTTAGTAACTCGTCATCACCCAGGTCCTCATCATCAGGATTTGTTGCTCGCCTTGGGTTATCAATATTCTGTTGATGCACTTGAGCAGCTGCCAATGCAGCTAATCTAGCCTGCTCCTGTTGAGCAGCCCTTCTTTCGATTTCTCGTTGTGCGTCCATTCTGCCAATAAGATGTGGTTCCGGATTTAGAGGTAATAATGGCTGACCAGAACTTTGCGTATTTGGCATGCACTCTACCAAACCTGAACAAAAACAAAAACAACAAGCAAAAAGTAAAATTCAAGAATTTTAGACCAAAGGGTCTATTAACTATCGCAAACTTAGTTGACAACCGTATTCCTCGGCAACGGCGCCAAAATTTGATAACGCCCAAACTACAACTCTCGTTAGAAAGTGTAAGCGGTCGCTGTCAAATATAGAAACCAACTGGGTTGGGTGTCGAATCCCACAGGGAATACTTGGTCACTAAGTGTTGCAATTATCAGTAGACTTTTGGTCGAAAATTCCAAGGAAAAGAGGGGATTTAATTATGAGTAATACGGAATTTAGACATGCATGCACTTATACAGATTCGTATTCTAATGGTAAATCCTAGTGTTTCCCAACCATCAAGGATTATTTCACTTTAACTCTCCCGAGCCTAAAGTGTATTACTAATGGTACGAACTCTCCAAGAAAGTTAATCCGGTTAAGGCATTAACGTGTAAACAGGGGTTGGAAACCCTATTTTCTTGTCATACTCTCTTTTCCAAACATGTAACTTTTCTCTCGAACAAGTTAATGTTATACTGGCATATTCCTACGTTTGCAACCATAAGAATTTAATTTAAACGAAGAGAGTAATGATATAAGTAGCATACACATCAAGAATTCACAAACTCATAGCAATAGATAGTATATTACGAGGCTTCCATAACCCTAACAGAGAAGTTTAGATACTTATGAGTGTAACGGGAATCAACGAAGACATCATCATCATACCAAAACTATAGCAATCTCACGATGGAGATGAATTGGCATCACAATGAGAATGACGTGATTCCCTCTCTAGCCGTTTGTGTAGCATTTTTCTCTGTCCAAACCTTACAGAATCTGTAAACTGAATAATGTAAGATAAAACTTAATGCATGCTGAAAAATTCAGCAATAGGGTTTTTATAGTATCCTTGTCTACTAAGTTACTGCTGCACCCCTAAGTATTTAGAAATACTGATTTTGCCCGGGACAAATTCTCCATGAATCACATTCAGTCCACAAGCTTCCAAAAGCTGCCTTCCCTCTTATGTGAAGTTTTCCTTTGCTGCCCAAAGGTCCACAAAGTGCTGAAATCTTCACCATTAATACCTGAAAAACATGCTAATCACATAGGTTAGCTCATTTAAAGGAAAATGGACTAAAAGTGCAGGAATTATATATTTTGTCCTCAAAACTTAGCTAAAATATGGGTAATTATGGTTCTTAGGCGTGTAAATACGCCCAACATCAGCGATCTAAAATTTCAACAGGCTCTTCCTTGTAAGACAAGGAGTCTGTCACTTTTATACCCTCTACTGGTAATACCATAGAATGATCTCCAATGCATTTCTTTAACATGGATACATGGAATACCGGATGAACGGAACCTAAACTTGCAGGCAATTCTAGCTTATATACAACTGTACCAATCTTTTTCAGAATTTGATATGGCCCTACATAGCGAGGTCTCAATTTACCCCTTTTTCCAAACCGCATAACTCCTTTCATAGGAGAAACCTTGAGAAACACCCAATCTCCAACTTCAAACTCTAGTTCTCTTCTCCGAACATCGGCATAGGACTTCTGACGACTCTGAGCAGTCTTGAGTCATTCTCTAATGATCTTCACTTTATCCATCGCCTGATGAACAAGATCAGGCCCATACAACCGAGTCTCACCCACTTCATACCATCCTATCGGAGACCTACATCTTCTCCCATACAAAGCCTCAAAAGGAGCCATCTTGATGCTGGCATGGTAACTATTATTGTAAGCAAATTCAACCAGTGGTAGGTGATCTACACAACTTCCTTTGAAATTAATGACGCATGCCCTCAACATATCTTCGAGGGTCTGAATGGTACGCTCAGCTTGCCCATCCATCTGAGGGTGGAAAGTTGTTCTCAAATTAACTTGTGTACCTAAACCCTTCTGAAAAGATCTCCAGAACCGAGATGAAAACTGTGTACCTCTATCGAATATAATGGACACTGGTGCCCCATGCAATCAAACTATCTCCTCAATGTAAATCTTAGCATAAACCTCTCCCGAATAATTAGTCCTCACAGGCAAAAACTGGGTTGACTTTGTCAACCGATCTACAATCACCCTATAGAATCATACTGGTTTTGGGATCTCGGAAGTCCTGTAATGAAGTCCATGTTTATCATCTCCCACATCAAGAAAGGAAGGGATTTCTCTTGGGAAGTACCACCTGGCTTCATGTGTTCTACCTTCACTTTTTGACAGTTCAAACACTTGGACACAAAATCAGCTACATCACGTTTCATGTTATTCCACCAATACAAGGTTTTAAGATCATGGTACATCTTAGTAGAGCCTGGGTGAATGAAATACCTCGAAGTGTGTGCCTCATTAAGGATTCTTTCCCATAGCCCATTAACATTCGAAACGCATAACCTACCCTAAAATCTCAGAATAACATCACCACTAATTTCAATCGACATAACCTTTTGTTGACCCACATCATTCTTGATTTACATCAAGATGGGATCTTCAACCTGCTTCTCCTTAACTTCATCACAAAGGGATGACTTATCTAACTCATCAACAATCACCCCTCCATCTTTGGAATCTAAGAGTCGCACTCCTTGATTTGCAAGGCGGTGAATATCCTTCACCATATCTTTCTTTCCTTCTTCTACATGAGAAAGGTTGCCCATAGACAACCTGCTGAGGGCATCGGCTATAATATTTGCCTTGCCTGGATGGTAATGCAGACTCATATCATAGTCTTTCAAAATCTTTATCCAATGCCTCTGCCTGAGGTTCAAATCTTTCTGTGAGAAAACATACTGCAAACTCTTATGGTCAGACGCATCACAGTATACGACAAAGCCATCTACGCCCTCGGGAAGGGTCAAAACAGGAGCAGTAGACAGCTTGTCCTTCAACTTCTCAAAACTATTTTCACACAAGTCAGACCACACAAACTTCATCTTTTTCTGAGTCAGTTTAATAAGCGGAGAAGATATGGAAGAAAAACTCTCTACTAACCTTCTGTAATACCCCGCCAAACCCAAGAAACTCTGAATATTGGTTGGAGTCATGGGTTTGGGCCTTTTTCTCACTGCTTTAACTTTTTGGGGATACACTCTTATCCCATCACTGGACACAATATGCCCTAGGAAGGCAATAACATCTAAACAGAATTCACACTTAGAAAATTTGACATACAGCTGATGATCCTTAAGGGTCTGAAGAACAATTCGGAGGTGATTGGCGTTATCCTCTTTACTTTTAGAATAGATCAGAATATCATCAATAAATACAATGATGAACAAGTCAAGAAATTGACGAAACCCTCTATTCATAAGATCCATGAAGGCTGTAGGGGCGTTAGTCAACCCAAAGGACATGACTAGAAATTCGTAGTGACCATATCGAGTTTGGAAGGCTGTCTTGGGTATGTCTGATTCCCTAACTTTCAACTGATGATAACCTGAACAAAGGTCTATTTTTGAAAAACACTTGGCACCCTGAAGTTGGTCAAAAAGGTCATCAATCCTAGGAAGAGGATATTTATTTTTAATCATGACCTTATTCAACTGACGGTAGTCTATGCACATCCGAAGGGACCCATCCTTCTTTCGCACGAAGAGCACGGGTGCACCCCACGGGAAAATACTAGGACGAATAAAACCTTTGTCTAGGAGGTCTGCAAGCTATTCCTTTAACTTCTTTAGTTTTGCGGGACCCATTCTATATGGCGGAATAGAAATATGATGAGTGTGTGGCAACACATCAATGCCAAAATCTATCTCCCTATCAGGGGGTATCCCTGGGAGATCTTCGGGAAAGACTTCTGGGAATTCATTCACTACAGGGACTGACTGCAGAGGAAGGTTTCCAACTTCTGAATCTTTTACTCGGACTAGATGATACATACAATCTTTGGAGATAAACTTTCGGGCTCTAAGATAAGAGATAAAGTGACCTCTAGGTTCCACAGAACTCCCTGCCCATATAATTGATGTCTCATTCGGGAAAGAAAAAGTGACCTTTCGGGTTCTACAATCAAGGGTGGCATAACACGAATGAAGACAGTCCATCCCAAGTATGGCATCAAAATATATCATATCTATTTCTATAAGGTCTGCCACAGTTTCCCTACTATAATTAGACACAACAAAATTTTTATACACCCTTCTAGCAATAACAGAATCACCTATAGGAGTAGAAACAGAGAAGGGTTCTACAATAACTTCGAGCTCAAACTCGAAACCAACAGCCACATAAGGGGTCACGTAAAATAAAGTAGACCCGGGATCAAGCAATGCATAAACATCATGAGAAAAGATTCGTAACATATCGGTGACAACATCTGGTGAAGCTTCTGCCTCCTGGCGGTTAGTCAAAGAATATAACCTATTGCGACTACTCCCGAAAGCTAAAGGGGCACCCTTAGGAAAAGGAGTTGTGGAGGCGACTTGGGACTTAGCCCCCCCCCCCCCCCCCAACAGAAGGACAATCTCTTTGAAGGTGACCCACTTTGCCACAAGTATAGCAGTTTCTCCCCTCAAATCAACACTTCCCTAGATGATTCCTTCCGCAAACCTCGCACCGTGGATAAGTACGATGCTTCTGGGACACACTGCCCTAAGACTGTATGCCTAGAGCTTTGGATCCATGAGGAGTCTGAAAACTCTGAGTTAGTCTATCTATCGGTGGTCTGGGTGCTGGGGCGCTGGCTGCTGACTGTGCATTATTCCAAAACTTTTTCTTCTTCGACCACTTATTACCCCAGTTACCACTCTGTAGTTGACTCTGGTGCTAGTCCACAAATCTAGCTCTCTTAGCCTGTCTGTCTTTCTCTTAGGATTCAACAATCTTTTTCTTCTTCTCTTCCACCTGTTGCATATGAATGGTCAGGCGATCAAAGTCTAACTCCTTATTCAACATAGCCCCCTGGTACTCAAGTACCAGGTTATCAGCAAGGCTAGATGCAAATTTCCTCATCCGGGCTCTCATATTACTAGTCAACTCTGGTGCATAGCGGGCTAGTTTATTAAACTTCAAAGTGTACTCCTGGACACTCATACTGCCCTACTTCAGATTCATAAACTCTTCCACTTTGGTCTCCCTCAACTCCAGAGGAAAGAATCAATCAAGGAAAGCTTCCACAAATTCGCCCCAAACTGTGGGCTCAACACTTTCATCTTTTGCAACTTCCCATTCAGCATACCACTGATTCGCAATGTCCTTGAGCTGATAGGTTGCTAGCTCCACCCCTTCAACCTCATCCATATGCATCACCTTAAAGATCTTTTCCATATCATCCACGAACACCTGTGGATTTTCCTCTACCTTGGTGCCAGTGAACTTAGGTGGGTTCATCTTCATAAAATGCCCGACTCTAGTAGCCTTAGACGTAATAGATGCAGACCCAATATCTTTTGACCGTCGAGCCTGGTTAGCTACCAACTGTGTCAACATATGAATGGACCGTCTGAATTCTGCATTTAAAATATCTCCCTGAGCAGTTGGGGGACGGTTGACATTAGTCAGCGGAGCCCGAGGTGGACTGGTCGGGACTGAGGGACTCTCGGAGTAGGGATAAATTTTGGAGTGTGAGCCCTATTATGAGTCCGCATCCCATGGGTGGGATGGACCTCATCTGCCTGAGCATTCTGATCGATGATACGACGTGGAGGCATAACCATGTTTCTGAAACACAAGTGATCATTGATTAGGGGACAGTTCAGACTCTGAAGCACGAACTAAATCACAAAAAAGGGAAACATTTCCTAAATGCCTAGTAGCCTCCTGCTTATAAGTGTGGCGCGCTACACACCCATAAACAAGACTCTATCCGATGCGATTTCACAGATACCCTGGGACCATGAACCGTGCTTTGATACCAAGTTTGTCATGACCCGAACCAGGGCCTGTCCGTGATGAGCATTTTGAACCATGAAGGCTCGAAACACCCCTATCTGTCTGGTCATCATGCACCTAATTTATATGATCAAAGTAATGCGGAAGAAGCACAATAATTTGGAAACATGGGCATAAATATGAAAAGAAACAATAACAGGGAAATAAGGTTTCCCCCAACATCAATCAACCTCTAAACAACTGTCTGGGAAAATCTCTAACAAATGACTGAGTCAAGTAACTGTATATGAACTAGGACAAGGCCCCCCCAGTAGACCTTAAAACTGAATATAAGATAAAAAGACTGCAGGACATAAGACCTTCCAAAACATAGAAGGCTCACCACTTGTCTCTGCAATTCTGTCTGAATGATCTACTGATTCTCTTGACCCCTAGACTAAGCCTCTGAATCTGAGAGGTTGGGGAGGGGAGGGGGTCAGCACAAAAGTACTGGCACGCAGAGATATCAAAGCAAAACTTAATATTTTTTTTCAAAATATAGTTGAGAGACATTATAAAACAATTTCATATCAAATCATTTGAAAACACATGGGCGTAATGCAATAGTTTCTCAACAACAATGTAATGCAACTGAGCTAGGTGGAATATCATACATAATTTACACCAACTGTCTAACCTCGGTTGCCACCGATATTAGAGTATAAGTGAGAGAGAGACACACAAGATCACATAGCATGGTGTCTCGACCCAATGGTAGTGCCGAAGATCACTTAGCCCGGGCTCCTACCTATAGTCCCAATTTGGGAATGACATAAAGTCAAGTACACAAGATCACTTAGCCCGGTACCAAATCTCCGTGTCGGCAAACACATTTTTCAGTGATGAGCCCTTACACTCAAATGCCTTCTTCTGGCATTCACCTTTCTCATGTAAAATCAATGTATTCAAATTTCCTCTGATTCAATAACATATAATGTTCTGTAAGGTATCATCATACCTGACTTGCAAGTCATCAATATCACTTCCACATATGCATTATTATGTAAAACCAAGGTGCTTCATCATTTACAAGTGGTGAACAATATTTATTTCAAATTCATGCTCTCTTTTATTGGTCACAATATGGTATGGGGTATCAAGATATTATCATGGGAATTTGAAAGCAATTTATCATTCATATTTATCAACTTCCATGAAAAATCTCAAATCACATATGCATGGTTTCAACCGTTGAAGTATATAGGCAAACAATTCCCATGACATAAAGTAAATGACTTAGAAATCATTTTTAAAACAAGATATTAGAATTTGATTGAAAACCCCCATTTAAAAGCATGCATGTTCATAAAAACTACACCCATGATTTTTGGATAACCCCACGTACCTCTATTTCCAAGGATAATAGATGTTTCTTGAAGCTTGCGGATTGGTGATTCCAAATATGTAATTATCTTTGAAAATCTACGATCGAATCTTGAACTATTTGAGTTTTTATTTTGAAACCCTAAGGATAATCTTTGAGCACTTTTGATGAATGAAGGTGTATTTTGGGGTCCTTGGAACTGAATTTCGTGTTTTAGGGCTAAGTAAGGGTGGAAAAGGACCACTTTGTCCCCAAAACGGAGTGTTTAAGTCACTTGAATTCTTTACATAGGCGCTGCCCATCCTATTTCCTATGTTTACATAGGCGCCGCCTAGGCTATCGCCTATGTTTACATAGATGCTGCCTTGGCTATTGCCTATGCTTTCCAGTGGCCATGGGCGATTGGTTAGGCAACGCATATCACTTTGGAAGGCCATAACTTCTTGCTCGGCTGTTGGATTTTAGCAAAATTGGTATCGTTGGAAAGCTAACTCGAATAACTATCATTTGACACATAGTAGGCTTTCTAATTCAACATATACAGAGAGTTATGGTCGATGGAAGCTGACACACTTTACAACGTTCATTAAAACTTAGTCGATAGAAATAGTTTCAACTCGTCCATGAGTTGAAGGACCTCTATGGTCTAAATTCAACCTTGAATGGATTCACATGCTACATAAATAATTAACATACCGTATTGGCATAGGATTTTATGCTTCGGGATTATCAACGCATCGAAATCATGGTCTATATTGTAGCCCAAAATGCGGGGTGTTACACATTCTTACTTGGGTCAACTTCCAATGATAATTAATCCTAGTATATAATGAGTTAGGTTTCTGAGTCTTCTTTCCAACCAAAAAGTACTTTTTGACATTTTAGTGAGGCAGTATCCCAACTGCGTGTTGGGCAGCGCAAGGCGGAGTTCAAATCAGGAGATCACTAGTTTGCCCGCGCTTTCGGCTGTGCGGCACGGATCATACCTTCCCGATGTAAAAGTCCATTTTCTCTTATTAAATTAGGGGCAAACTTGTCCTTTCATCCCACGTACTTCCCCAACCCATTTTATAATCCTAAAGTCGTCCTAAACTAGGAGAAATCTTCAAAATCGCTCATTTTCTTCCTCCCAAAAATTCTTCGAAGCAAGAACACACAGAGTTCAAGATTTAAGGCTCAAATTTCATACTTGAAACTATTTATACAAGATATTTATTTCAAGTTATTCATATTTTCTAAATGATGGATCGAGACTAGGGTTGAAGATAGATTTTTCTAAACTGATGTGGTCACTCAACTAATAGTTATTAGCTTAGAAATATGAGTAATTAAGGGAAACTAACCTTTCAATGGTAGAAATTTGGGAATAAGCAACTGATCACTGCAATAATATACTATGAGAAAAGAACATAAAAACATAAATATGAGTATATGAAAAAAAAGATATAGTAGCAAGTAATCAAGATTAAAATCAATAGAACTATGCCATACCTGATCTCTGAGTGACTAAAATGGTATTAAATTTTATAGATAACAAAGTGTTGGCTTATGATAAATTGGGATGATAACTTCAATTATATTTTTGAGATAGAAAGTTATTAAAAGATGATTATAGACAATATATCTGCATATACTTTGACTTTTCTCAGAGCTCATTTATGAAATTATTTAGATATATTAATTTTTTTATATATATATTAGCTGCCTGCAACTGATACATTGTGGACTAATCAATAAAGAAATAATAAATCTCCATCTTAGGAGCCAAATAATGGAGTATTTTTTCTTAGAAAAAGCAATCTTTTTGACTCATATGGTGAGTAATGAATGCTATGACTCAATTATCAAGACTATCTATAATTTGCAAAACAAAAATATTGTCCTTAATTTTTTATTGTGTGGGCCATATAACAACTTAAAAAGTATTTCTTCCATTTCAAAAAAATTGATCTATTTTTATTTTTAGTCTGTTTCATACCTTCCCGATGTAAAAGTCCATTTTCTCTTATTAAATTAGGGGCAAACTTGTCCTTTCATCCCACGTACTTCCCCAACCCATTTTATAATCCTAAAGTCGTCCTAAACTAGGAGAAATCTTCAAAATCGCTCATTCTCTTCCTCCCAAAAATTCTTCGAAGCAAGAACACACAGAGTTCAAGATTTAAGGCTCAAATTTCATACTTGAAACTATTTATACAAGATATTTATTTCAAGTTATTCATATTTTCTAAATGATGGATCGAGACTAGGGTTGAAGATAAATTTTTCTAAACTGATGTGGTCACTCAACTAATAGTTATTAGCTTAGAAATATGAGTAATTAAGGGAAACTAACCTTTCAATGGTGGAAATTTGGGAATAAGCAACTGATCACTGCAATAATATACTATGAGAAAAGAACATAAAAACATAAATATGAGTATATGAAAAAAAAGATATAGTAGCAAGTAATCAAGATTAAAATCAATAGAACTATGCCATACCTGATCTCTGAGTGACTAAAATGGTATTAAATTTTATAGATAACAAAGTGTTGGCTTATGATAAATTGGGATGATAACTTCAATTATATTTTTGAGATAGAAAGTTATTAAAAGATGATTATAGACAATATATTTGCATATACTTTGACTTTTCTCAGAGCTCATTTATGAAATTATTTAGATATATTAATTTTTTTATATATATATTAGCTGCCTGCAACTGATACATTGTGGACTAATCAATAAAGAAATAATAAATCTCCATCTTAGGAGCCAAATAATGGAGTATTTTTTCTTAGAAAAAGCAATCTTTTTGACTCATATGGTGAGTAATGAATGCTATGACTCAATTATCAAGACTATCTATAATTTGCAAAACAAAAATATTGTCCTTAATTTTTTATTGTGTGGGCCATATAACAACTTAAAAAGTATTTCTTTCATTTTAAAAAAATTGATCTATTTTTATTTTTAGTCGGTTTAAAAAAGAATAATCATTTTATTTTTTTGGCAATTATATTCTAAATTTTTACATGGTATGTTTAAGACCACAAGATTAAAAGATATTTGCTATGCATAACACGTGCATCTCACATGATTTGTAATGTAAGAAGTGGGTGTCTACTTGTTTAACTTTATGCAAGTTTTAGTACCTACTTACTTATGCACACTCAAAATTGGATGACGTAGATGCCAACCGAGGCAAGTTAAGGGGCACGTTTATGTATTATGCCTGATGTACACATCTGGATAGAGGTGTGATATGAACATCCACGGGGTTGTTTTCGAGGTCTTTTTGTTCTTGTTGAATTTGGATCCCTTTCTTAAGCACCTCAAGGTCAGGCAACTCTATGATGTCCAAGTATGACCAACTTAGATAAGTTTTCCAATCTTCTATTGTCTTTTTAGATTTGAGAAGCCCCACAACCACGATAAAAGTTAATGGTAGCCCGTGCCATTTCTTTGTGATTTGCTTCCCAATAGTCTCAAACTCAGATGGTAAAGCTTCATTTGTAGATGCTGAACTTCCAAATAGGTTTCAACTCTCATCTTGATCCATGAAGTCCATCTGCGTACAAAGATTCTCTGCACCAGAATAACAAGCTACTTGATCGTTACGAGTACCTCCTACCCTTTAAGCTTTTCTACAGCATATCTGCTAGCACTGCTTCACCTTTCATCTTATTTGTGTCATCCACTTTGATTGTGGAATGCAGAAGGCTTAGAAATATAATCTTTACATTGCGTTGTTGATATGCAGTTGCCTAGGAATGAACATCAAAACGACATAGAATTTGATTCATGATTGTAAACTTATTTCGATCTTGACAATCGGGATGAATTTGGGTTTGCCAGAGTAGCTTCTAGTCAGATCTTCTAACAAGCGTTCCTTTTGATCATCACATCCAACCATACTGTTATTAACATTCAGAATATTGTTTGTTGAACTTGAAAAATCTTGAACCAATGATTCATTTGGTACTTGTTTGCCGCTATCTTGAATCTTTATCGACTCTTTCCTGATACGATCTATGTTCGCTGATACTATTTATCCCATTTAGCGCAGAGAGAGCAACATTGCTAGTTGAACACGTTGGGTCAAAGATATAATCTGGCATGCTAAAAGACAAGTAAGCAGACAATTAATCAACGTACCAAATGAATAGGGACCAGTGTGTCATTCATGAGTTAGGTTCTTGGAAACAATTGTTTGTTCATCAGGGAAATGCCAGGCAATAAGATCATAGGTTTCTTGTTCTTTCGAGCTTAGAGGCTTTACAGGAATCGTTACAAGGATTTTCTCTTCGCGAATCTTTGGACCTCCTCCAGGAGTACACGATGGGGTTGTCCTTCTATTGTCTGGAAAACGAGAAGGTGTACTTCCAGTCGTTGATAATGGTGTTACTGGTATGCCTATCACCATCTTTGTTTACTATACCATCCTATTCAAAAATGGTGAGTAACACTTGGTATTCCTTTTGGGCATTACCCATCTGGTCCACATTGGAAGCATTTTGAACAAATTTGGAAACCTCGTCTTTGTAATTTGTCATATGTCATACATGCTTTTCTCACCACTAACCAGGCGTGTTTGGTAAGTAAGCGAAGAAAATATTACCTAAAGAGAATGTATCTGTAATCTGGCAAAAAACTATAGAAGTGGGAGGGGGTGGGGTGGATGAGACAGCATCTTCAATGTCACCAACCAAAGTGTCAAGCTTCAATGCTGTTTCTAGAAACGACACTAAAAAAGGCGGTTAAAATGAAAATGAGTTAACAAAAAGATCACGACTCTAATAGAAAGAAAGGCAAAGGCAGTAAAAGCGTTATCCAAAATTCACATCTTTGTGAAAATATCCCCTTGCTGTCCAGTAACCATCTTTGTTTTTGTCTGGTATATCTGAAATCTTGTAAGGCTCTCTCGTTTTCGCAACAGTTTCAGCTACTATATCAATTTCCAGTCATTTAAGGCTCTTTTAAATATCGAAATCCATCTGTTTTCAGACAATTTCCCACTTCATTAATTAAATTCTAGATAGATTTAGACATGTAAACGTCGTTGTTCATCAGGATCATCTGTTGCAAATGACTTGACATCTTCAGCAACATCTTTCCAATGATTCGAAATGTTGAAACTATATTTTCTGGAGAGGTAAAATGCTTATATTACATCTCAACTAACAATAATTTTCTAATTCAAGAAATAAGTCGTAAATATCGATGTATAATTTCATAGACTCTATAGTCGAATCTTTATTTATCTCACTTACCTTGATAATATATCAAAAAGATGACAGTTCAACTTTTTTTTATATCTTTTTGACAATATTATATGTGTTTTTAAAAAATAATTAATTTTTATATGGGATATAGACACAACACGCTTCATAGACTCTATAAAACCAAAAAACGTAATACATTTACATTTATGAAAAACATAGTGTGATGAACTAGGATCAGCAGTCTATAACAGTATCAAATTGTTAATCCATTGTTTCCCTTCTCATTACAGGTTAGAGAAAAGCATCTAGTACCCTCCTAAACTATGACCAAATTTGCTATGACACACTCCCACTTCACGAGGTCCCTATTACCCCTCGAACAAAATTTTAGCATATTCTTACCAATCTTTTTAGCTGATGTGGGCATCATTTTTATGTAATAAAGGTGTCACGTCAGCACAAAAGGGTGACAAAAATACGCTAAAATTGACTTCGGGGATAATAGGACCCCTGTGAAGTTGGAGTGTGTCGTAGCAACTTTAATCATAATTGGGGGAGGGGGGAAGGAGGGAATGATACTAGATGCTTATCTCTACAAGTTATTCCGAACAGATAACAACCAAAGATCTTAATTATCATCATGTTCTGCAGCATCAGCATCAGAATCTTCATTACCATCATCATCAGCATCATCAAATTCATCATCATCATCGTCATCATCATCATCAAATTCATCATCATTATGATGTGATTGTACCACTGTATGATGTGAGTTGTGGAAATGAGAAATAGTGTGTAACCTTGATAAATATGTACTTACCTTGATAAAATTAATACAAAGTATTTCAGTTCTTGATATTTCAATTATTTTATGAAAGAGATGAATACAAGTAAACCTCATTTTACTAGAATTTATACACTCGATACCTTAAAATTCGTGTGTAATGACAACAAAGAGAGAAAACATCTACTCTTCATTTTTCATTTTATTTTTATTGTAATTTAATGGCATGGTTTGACATTAGCTCATTTGTTCGTTCAACCCATCTTAACCCGCCCAATTTCGGCCCAACTTGCTCACATTTAGCAAGCTTAAACTAAAGTAACAGAACTGCTCAAAAATATATGTAAGGGGCCATTTTGAACTACCCTCAAATATAAGGGATATATATTCTTGTTAATTTCTCTTATATTTTAAGTAGGATTTTAACTGATTTTTCTCAAAGTTATTTTTGTGAAAGAATATGGGGCAAAGCTAAATAACTTTTGTGTTTGACTAGACTTGCGGAAATGAGAAACAGAGTGTGACCTTGATAAATACTATAGATATACTTACATGGATCGGAGGTACGAACATTCACAGGGTCGTTTCCAAGTTCTTCTTGTTCTTTTTGAATTCGTGCAGCATATTTCCCAAGTTCGGGAAGACACATTGTTAACTCAATCAGCTGTAGTGTGTACATATCTGCAAACTCAATGGGTATCTCTTTCAAATTTGTGCATTCTTTAAGAACGATGCGCTTAAGGACAGGAAAATTGTCATTTGTGGCTTTCCAGTACTTGACATCATTATCTTCGATTAGAAAAACCTTCAATCGAGTAAATCCCCTGACATTTGGATACCATTCTTCTCCACAACAAGCATCAACCATCAGCTTCAGCACCTCAAGGTTAGGCAATTCAGCTATGATGTCCAAGTACGACCAACGTAGATAAGTTGCTTTCAACTTCAACTTCTTGAGCATTGCTGGAAAAGCATTTGCTCTTGCTGGCAAAAGTCGACTAAAACAATATGTAAGACTCAATCTTTCAATTTGCTGCAGATGGAAAAGATTGTTGAGAAGCCCATCAGAGTCAATCTCATAACCACAGATTCCTAATTCTTTGACATTCGGAATCCCCATAATAACCTCGTTTGTGCAAACATCCAAAGACAAGTAAGAAATAGTTTGTATGTTTGAAAAACCCATGTGACTCCCTTTGTCAGCAGATATGCTTGGGGAATTTGGCAGATAAAATTTGGGCAGTTTGAGTGTCACGTCCCAAAATCATTCCTAAACGTGACTAGCACCTCCTCACACTTTACCAGTTAATAAGCAGTAAGATAAGGTATGTGCAACTCCAATATATAATAAATAAAGAATAATAATTCAACAAAAAAATTAAAATTAAATTATAATTTCAACAATCACTCTTGAACTAATTCTCTATCCCTAATCCTACACTTAGACTATGGAGCATCTAAAATAGAATTACATAAATTTAACTTTCAGGCATGTTAACCCAATGAAAGAAAATATAATCTAAATAGCTAAAGCTGATATGAAAGCCCCCACCAACAATGTGAAGGCTCACCGTAGCAATAGAATCCTTACGAAGAAAACGCCATCCACTAGTTTCATCTGGCGTGGTAGTATCTGCAGACATGTAAGTAAGGAGTGAGCTATATAAAATATAACTTAGTAAGATCCTCGACCCGATACTTTAATACTCCTGGAACAAGTGTTTGAAAATACAACACACCGCGATTACATAACTTATAGGCACAACATATATCTTACAATATAATGCTCAATAAGTTCCAACAAATGTTTCAAAACTCATTGTATATCTGTCAACTCCATCCACTCTCACGGCTTGTCATAAACGGCAGTGAAGGTGATTAGCCTAGCACCCCGACAAGGCCACAGAAGCATACACAATGCCCACAAAGTATACTACGGCAGCATGTACAAGGCCCCTAACATATTACGGCAGCATACACAATGCCCCTAACATGTTACGGCAGCTATGTATGCTCCTAGTAAATATATCACGACAGCAAGTACAAGGCCCCTAACACATTACTGCAGCATAGGTATGCCCCTAACATATTACGGCAGCACATGTACGCTCCTAGTAAATATGTCCAATACCCCAACATCACCTCACAACTCACCATTAAATGATTCTCTATATACTTAACAAAATATATATTCACGGTTAATCAAAAAACCACCGATTCTACCAAGCACACGCTTGTCCCAACACATGGACTAGACAGAAAAAAATATAATTTTTATAAAGCAGATTTGAAAAGCAAGCATCAAATCTTAAAGTCTAACTTACCTCTAATTCACAATCCAAGCACCCCTCTCAATATATCAAAACTATGCTTCCGTAAATCCAAATCACCTCAAACTACACCACAATGGATATAAAATAATCAAAACCTTTTTAGTGGGTAACATCTAAATTAAATTTTTAGAATAAGTCATCCATCAAAATCAAGTTCTCAGTCCAATTGCTCGTTTGTGTAACCACTCAAATCATAGCATCTTCAACAACTAAAATTTTCAATTAACCGAAGCTTTATGTTTTGTTTTTTCAACAAAAATAAATATAGCTACTTTGTGATACAGTGGCTTCGATAAAATGATTATCCTTTAATATTACCCTTCAATTTTTATATAGTTTAAACTTCAATTCATAACATAATCTAATCATCTCCTTCCAATCATTAGCCTATTTATAATAGAAGAAATATAAATCTTTTTTTTAAACTATTATAAAAGTAAGGATCTGCAACTACAATATCAAAGCACTGATATATACATACCTGAAGATTGCAATCAATCAAATTATAGGCGTTCTTGAACTCTATAAAACCTCTATGATGCTTTCCCTCTTCAAGCACTTAAGAAATTTGTCACGACCTGAACTAAGGACTGGCCGTGACGAGCATTTCAAACCATGGAGGACTAAAACATCCCTATCTGTCTGGTAATCATGCACCTAATTCATATGATCGAAGTAATGCGGAAGAAACACAATATAACGGAAACATGGTCAAGAATCATATGAAAACAATAATGGGGAATAATGTCCCACAATCTCAATCAACATCTCGAAAATCATTGCGAAATCTCTACTACATAACTGAAACAAGTAACTATCTTAAAACTGGGACAAGGCCCCCAGCAGACCCAAAACTAATATAAGATAAAAAGGACTGCAGGACGTAAGAACTTCCGAAACATAGAAGGCTCACCACTTGTCTCTGCAACTCTGTCTGAAAGTTCTACTGATTCTCTTGACCCTTAGACTGGGCCTCTGAACTTGAGAGGTTGGAGAGGGGAGGGGGTCAGCACAAAAGTACTGGCACGCAGAGATATCAAAACAAAACATAATATTTTTACAAAGTATATTTGATAACCATTATAAAGCAATTTCGTATCGAATCATTTGAAAGCACATGGGTGTAATGCAATAGTTTTTCTCAACAGTAGTGAAATGCAACTGCTCTAGGTGGAATACCCTACATAATTTACACCAACTGTCAAACCTTGGTTGCCACCGAGATTAGAGTATAAGTGAGGGAGAGACACTCAAGACCACACAACATGGTGTCTCAACCCAATGGTAGTGCCCAAGATCACTTGGCTCGGGCTCCTACCTATAGTCCCAATTTGGGAATGACATGAAGTCAAGTACACAGATCGCTTAGTCTGGTACCAATATTCCGTGTTGGCAAACACGTTATTCCAGCGATGAGCCCTTGTGTCTCAAACGTCTTCTTCGGGCATCCACATTTCTCATATAAAATCAATGCATTCAAATTTCATTTAAATTTTTCAATCACATATCATATTTTTGAAGGGTATCGTCATACCCGACTTACAATCCATCAATGTCACATCCACATATGCATAATCATGTAAAAACCAAGGTGCTTCATAATTTACAAATGGTGAACAATATTTATTTCAAATTCATGCTCTCTTTTGTTGATCACAGTATAATATGGAGTATCAAAACATTATCATGGGAATTTGGAAACAATTTATCATTCATATTTATCAACTTCCATGAAAAATCTCAAATTACATATGCATGGTTTCAACCATTGAAGTATATAGGCAAACAATTCCCATGACATAAGGAAAGTGACTTAGAAATCATATTGAAAGCAAGATATTAGCATTTGATTGAAAACCCCCATTTAAAAGCATGCATGTTCATAAAACTACACCCATGAGATTTTTGGATAACCCCACGTACCTCTATTTCCAAGGATAATAGATGTTTTTTGAAGCTTGCGTATTGGTGATTCCGAATATGTAATTATCTTTGAAAACCTACGGTTAGATCTTAAACTATTTGGGTTTTTATTTTTGAAACCCTAAGGAGAATCTTGAGCACTTTTGATGAAAGAATATGTATTTTGGGGTCCTTGGAACTTAATCTCGTGTTTTAGGGCAAAGTAAGGGTGGAAAAGGACCATTTTGTCCTCAACACGGAGTGTTTAAATCACTAAAATTCCTTACATAGGCGCCGCCTAGGCTATCTCCTATGTTCACATAGGCGCCGCCTAGGCTATCGCCATTGCTTTCCAGTGTCCATGGGCGATTGGTTAGACGTCGCTTATCACTTAGAAAGGTCATAACTTCTTGCTCGGGTGTCAGATTTTAGCCGAATTGGTATCGTTGGAAAGCTAACTCGAATACCTATCATTTGACACATAATAGGTCCCCTAATTCGACATATACAGAGAGTTATGGTGGAAGGAAGCTGACACACTTTACAACATCGACTAAAGCTTAGTCGATCAAAATAGTTTCGAATCGTCCTGAGTTGTAGCACCTCTATGGTCTAAATTCAAGCTTGAGTGGATTTCACATGCTACACGATAATTAACATGCCGTATTGGCATAGGATTTTATGGCTTCGGTCCTAACAACACATTGAAATATGGTCTATATTATAGCCCGAATTGCGGGGCGTTACATTATCCCCCCATTAGGATCATTCGTCCCAGAATGATGATGTGGGACACAGACAGACACGATTTTAAGCATAATAAAGGACTAGGAAAGCTAAGATAGGAATAGTACCTTCTGTCTCCTCCTCCATCGAAGCAAACAAATTGGGATATCTAATTCTCATGTCATCCTCCGACTCCCAAGTTGCTTCTTCGACTTTCTGATTCCTCCACAGTACCTTTATTGAGGCTACCTTTTTGTTCCTCAGCTTTTGAATTTGGCGATCTAAAATTTCAATGGGCTCTTCTTCGTAAGACAAGGAGTCTTTCACTTTGATACCCTCTACTGGAAATACCATAGAATGATCTCTAATGCATTTCTTCAACATGGATACATGGAATACAACCCAAACTTGTAGGCAATTCTAACTCATATGCAATTGTACCAATCCTTTTTAAAATCTGATATGGACCTACATAACGAGGGGTCAATTTACCCCTTTTTCCAAACCGCATAACTCCTTTCATAGGAGAAACCTTGAGAAATATCAAATCACCAATTTCAAACTCTAGTTCTCTTCTCCGAACATCGGCATAGGACTTCTGACGACTCTGAGCAGTCTTGAGTCGTTCTCTAACGATCTTCACTTTCTCCATCGCCTGATGAATAAGATTAGGCCCATACAACTGAGTCTCACCCACTTCATACCATCCTATCGAAGACCTGTATCTCCTCCCATACAAAGCCTCAAAAGGGACCATCTTGATGCTGGCATGGTAACTATTATTGTAAGCAAATTCAACCAGTGGCAGGTGATCTACCGAAATACCTTTGAAATAAATGACACATGCCCTCAACATATCTTAGAGGGTCTGAATAGTACGCTCATCTCGCCTATCCGTCTGAGGGTGGAAAGCTGTGCTGAAATTCACTTGTGTACCTAAACCCTTCTGAAAAGATCTCTAGAACTGAGATGAAAACTGCGTACCTCTATCGAATATAATGGACATTGGTTCCCCATGTAATCTAACTATCTCTTCAATGTAAATCTTAGCATAAACCTCTCCCAAATAATTTGTCCTCACAGGCAAAAAGTGTGCTGACTTGGTCAATCGATCTACAATTACCCATATAGAATCATACTGGTTTCGGGATCTCAGAAGTCCTGTAATAAAGTCCATATTGATCATCTCCCACTTCCATAAAGGCAAGGCTATCTCTTGGGAAGTACCACCCGGCCTCATGTGTTCCACCTTTACTTGCTGACAATTCAAACACTTGGACACAAAATCAGCTACATCACGTTTCATGTTATTCCACCAATACAAGGTTTTCAGATCATGGTATATCTTAGTAGAGCTTGGGTGAACGACATACCTCAAAGTGTGCGCCTTATTAAGGATTCTTTCCCGTATCCCATTGACATTCAGAGTGCATAACCTACCCTGAAATCTAAGAATACCATCGCCACCAATTTCAAATGACATAACCTTTTGTTGACCCATATCTTTCTTGATTTGCATCAAGATGGGATCTTCAACCTGCTTCTCCTTAACTTCAGCACAAAGACTTAGCTAACTCATGAAAAATCACCCCTCCATTTTCGGAATCTAAGAGTCGCACTCCCAGATTTGCAAGGCGGTGAATATCCTTCACCATCTCTTTTTTTCTTTCTTCTACATAAGAAAGGTTGTCCATAGACAACCTGCTGAGGGCGTCGGCTACAACATTTGCCTTTCCCGAATAGTAATGCAGACTCTTATCATAGTCATTCAAAAGTTCTATCCAACGCCTTCACCTAAGGTTCAATTCTTTCTGTGAGAAAACATACAGTAAACTCTAATGGTCAGTATAAATATCAACATGTACTCCATAGAGATGGTGCCTCTAGATTCTAACTGCAAACACCATGGCTGCTAACTCCAAGTCATGAGTGGGGTAATTGCGCTCATGCACCTTTAGCTGCCTAGATTCATAAGCTATCACCTTACCACGCTGCATCAATACACAACCAAGTCCCACGCGGGATGCATCACAATAAACCACAAAATCATCTACACCCTCGGGAAGGGTCAAAACAGGAGCAGTAGTCAGCTTGTCCTTCAATTTCTCAAAACTGTTTTCACACAAGTCATACCACACAAACTTCATCTTTTTCTAAGTCAGTTTAGTAAACGGAGCATCTATGGAAGAAAAACTCTCTACCAACCTTCTATAATACCCCGCCAAACCCAAGAAGCTCCGAATATCAGTTTGAGTCGTGGGCCTGGGCCATTTTCTCATAGCTTCAACTTTCTAGAGATCCACTCTTATCTCGTCACTGGACACAATATGCCCCCGGAAGGCAATAGCGTCTAACTAGAATTCACACTTAAAAAAATTGGCATACAACTGATGATCCTTAAGGGTCTGAAGGATAATTCGGAGGTGATTGGCGTGATCCTCTTTACTCTTAGAATAGATCAGAATATCATCAATAAATACAATGACGAACAAGTCAAGAAACTGGCAGAACGCTCTATTCATAAGATCCATGAAGGCTGCAGGGTCTTTAGTCAACCCGAAGGACATGACTAGAAATTCATAGTGACCATATCGGGTTCGGAAGGCTGTCTTGGGTATGTCAGACTCCCTAACTTTCAACTGATGATAACCCAAACGAAGGTCTATTTTTGAAAAATACTTGGCACCCTGAAGCTGGTCAAAAAGGTTGTCAATCCTAGGAAGAGGATATTTATTTTTAATCGTGACCTTTTTCAGTTGGCGGTTGTCTATACACATCCGAAGGGACCCATCCTTCTTTCGCACGAAGAGCACGGGTGCACCCCATGGGGAAACACTAGGCTGAATAAAAACTTTGTCTAGGAGGTCTGCAAGCTGTTCCTTTAACTTCTTTAGTTCCGCAGGAGCCATTCTATATAGAGGAATAGAAATAGGACGAGTGTCTGTCAACACATCAATGCTAAAATTTATCTCCCTATCAGGGGGTATCCCTGGGAGATCTTCGGGAAAGACTTCTGGGAATTCATTTACTACAGGGACTGACTATAGAGGAAGGTTTCTAACTTCTGAATCCTTTACTCGGATTAGATGATATATACAACCTTTGGAGATAAGCTTTCGAGCTCTAAGATAAGAGATAAAGTGACCTCTAGGTTCCACAGAACTCCCTGCCCAAACAACTGGTGTCTCATTCGGGAAAGAAAAAGTGACCTTTCGAGTTCTGCAATCAAGGGTGGCATAACACGAATGGAGCCAATCCATCTCAAGGATGGCATCAAAATCTATCATATCCAGTTCGATAAGGTCTGCCATATTTTCCCTACTATGAATAGACACGACACAATTTCTATATACCCTTCTAGCAACAACAGAATCACCTACTGGAGTAGAAACAGAGAAGGGTTCTACAATAACTTCGGGCTCAAACTCGAAACCAACAGCCACATAAGGGGTCACGTAAGATAAAGTAGACCCGGGATCAAGCAATACATAAACATCATGAGAAAAGATTCGTAACATACCGGCGACAACATCTGGTGAAGCTTCCGCCTCCTGGCGGTTAGTCAAAGAATATAACCGGTTGCGACCGCTTTTGAAAGCTGAAGGGAAACCCTTAGAAAAAGGAGCTGTGGAGGTGGCTTGGGACTTAGCCCCCCCCCCCCCCCCCCACACACACACACATTTATTCCAGCAGATAGACAATCTCTTGGAAGGTGACCCACTTTGCCATAAGTATAGCAGTTTCTCCCCTCAAACCAGCACTTCCCTAGATGATTCCTTTTGCAAATGTCACACCGCAGACGAGTACGACGCTGCTGGTCCATACTGCCCTGAGACTGTGTACCTAGAGCTTTGGACCCATGAGGAGTCTAAAAACTCTGAGTTTGTCTATCTGTCGGCGGTCTGGTTGCTGGGGCGCTGGCTGCTGACTGTGCATTATTTCAAAACTTCTTTTTCTTTGACAACTTATTACTCCAGTTACCACTCTGTGGCTGACTCTGGTGCTGGTCCGTAGATCTAGCTCTCTTAGCCTGTCTGTCTTTCTCTCTAGATTCAACAATCTTTTTCTTCTTTTCCTCCACTTGATGTATATGAACGGTTCAGTCGAGCAAAGTCTAACTCCTTATTTAACATAGCCCCCTGGCACTCAAGTACCAGGTCATCAGCAAGGCCAGATGCAAATTTCCACATTCGAGCCCTCATATTACTAGTCAACTCTGGTGCATAGCGGGCTAGTTTATTAAACTTCAAAGTGTACTCCTGGACACTCATACTGCCCTGCTTCATATTCATAAACTTCTCTGCTTTGGCCTCCCTCAACTCTAGAGGAAAGAATCGATCAAGGAAGGCTTCCACAAATTCGCCCCAAACTGTGGGCTCAGTACTTTCATCTTTTTTATTTTCCCAGTCGGCATACCACTAACTCACAACGTCTTTGAGCTAATAGGTTGCTAACTCCACCCCTTCAACCTCATCCACATGTATTACCTTAAAGATCTTTTCCATCTCATCCACGAACTGCTGTGGATCTTCCTCCACCTTGGTGCCAGTGAACTTAGGTGGGTTCATGTTTATGAAATGTCCAACTCTAGTAGCCTTAGATGTAACAGATGCAGACCCAACATCTTTTGATCATTGAGCTTGGTTGGCTACCAACTGTGTCTGCATATGAATAGACTGTCTGAATTCTGCATTTGAAATATCTCCCTGAGCAATTTGGGGATGGTTGACATTAGTCCGCGGAGCCTGAGGTAGACTGGTCGGGACTCCCAAAGTAGGGACAAATTTTGGAGTGGGAGTCCTGTTATGGGTCCGCATCTCATGGGTGGGACAGACCTCATCTGCTTGAGCATTCTGATCGAGGATACAACATGGAGGCATAACTGTGTTCTCTGAAACACCAGTGATCATTGATTAGGGGACAACTTAGACTCTGAAGCACGAACTAAATCACAAAGAAGGGAAACATTTCTTAAACGCCTAGCAGCCTCCTACTTATAAGTAAGGTGCGCTACACACCCATAAACAAGACTCTACTCGACGCGATTTCGTAGACACCCTGGGACCATGAACCGCGCTCTGATACCAATTTTATCACGACCCGAACCAAGGCCTGGTCCTGACGAGCATTTCGAACCATGGAGGCCCAAAATATCCCTATCTGTCTGGTAAGCATGCACCTAATTCATATGATCGAAGTAATGCAGAAGAAACACAATATAATGGAAACATGGTCAAGAATCATATGAAAACAATAATGGGGAATAATGTCCCACAATCTCAATCAACATCTCAAAAATCGTCTGCGAAATCTCTACTACATGACTGAAACAAGTAACTATCTTAAAACTGGGACAAGGCCCCAGCAGACCCAAAACTAATATAAGATAAAGAGGACTGCAGGGTATAAGACCTTCCGAAACATATAAGGCTCACCAGTTATCTCTGCAACTCTGTCTGAAAGTTCTACTGATTCTCTTCGCCCCTAGACTGGGCCTCTGAACCTGAGAGGTTGGAGAGGGGAAGGAATCAACATAAAAGTACTGGCACGTAGAGATATCAAAACAAAACATAATATTTTTACAGAGTATAGTTGAGATCCATTATAAAGCAATTTCGTATCAAATCATTTGAAAGCACATATGTGTAATGCAATAGTTTTTATCAACAGTAGTGAAATGCAACTGAGCTAGGTGGAATACCCTACATAATTTTCACCAACTGTCAAACCTCGGTTGCCGCCGAGATTAGAGTATAAGTGAGGGAGAGACACTCAAGACCACACAACATGGTGTCTCGACCCAATGGTAGTGCCCAAGATCACTTGGCTCGGGCTCCTACCTATAGTCCCAATTTGGGAATGACATGAAGTCAAGTACACAGATCACTTAGTCTGGTACCAATATTCCGTGTCGGCAAACATATTATTCCAGCAATGAGCCCTTGTGTCTCAAACGTCTTCTTCGGGCATCCACATTTCTCATGTAAAATCAATGCATTCAAATTTCATTTAAATTTTTCAATCACATATCATATTTTTGAAGGGTATCGTCATACCCGACTTACAAGCCATCAATGTCACATCCACATATGCATAATCATGTAAAAACCAAGGTGCTTCATCATTTACAAATGGTGAACAATATTTATTTCAAATTCATGCTCTCTTTTGTTGATCACAATATAATATGGAGTATCGAAACATTATAATGGGAATTTGGAAATAATTTATCATTCATATTTATCAACTTCCATGAAAAATCTCAAATCACATATGCATGGTTTCAACCATTGAAGTATACAGGCCAAAAATTCCCATGACATAAAGAAAGTGACTTAGAAATCATATTGAAAACAAGATATTAACATTTGATTGAACACTCCCATTTAAAAGCATGCATGTTCATAAAACTACACCAATGAAATTTTTGGATAACCCCACGTACCTCTGTTTCCAAGGATAATAGATGTTTCTTGAAGCTTGCGGATTGGTGATTTCGAATATGTAATTATCTTTGAAAACCTACGATCAGATCTTGAACTATTTGGGTTTTTATTTTTGAAACCCTAAGGAGAATCTGGAGCACTTTTGATGAAAGAATATGTATTTTGGGGTCCTTAGAACTTAATCTCGTGTTTTAGGGCAAAGTAAGGGTGGAAAAGGACCATTTTGTCCTCAACACGGAGTGTTTAAATCACTAGAATTCCTTACATACGCGCCGCCCATCCCATCGCCTATGTTCACATAGGCGCCGCCTAGGCTATCGTCTATGTTTACATAGGCACCGCCTAGGCTATCGCCTATGTTCACATAGGCGCCTCCTAGGCTATCGCCTATGCTTTTTAGTGGCCATGGGCGATTGGTTAGGCATTGCTTATCACTTTGAAAGGTCATAACTTCTTGCTCGGGTGTCGGATTTTAGCCAAATTGGTATCGTTGGAAAGCTACCTTGAATACCTATCATTTGATACATAGTAGATCCCCTAATTCGACATATACAGAGAGTTATAGTCGAAGGAAGCTGATACACTTTACAACGTCCACTAAAACTTAGTCGATCAAAATAGTTTTGACTCGTCCTGAGTTGTAGGACCTCTGTGGTCTAAATTCAAGATTGGGTGGATTTCACATGCTACACGATAATTAACATGCCGTATTAGCATAGAATTTTATAGCTTCGGGCTTAACAACGCATCAAAATCATGGTCTATATTGTAGCCCGAATTGCGGGGTGTTACAAAATTAGAAAAAAAAACCTTAATATTCTACTTCTCTGTAACTGGAATGTGAAAAAAAAAAACTGAATAAGGAAGTGGGTTTTGTCTTTTAACTTACTCACTTTAATTCTCTTAATTAATAAAAAAAAAATGGCGGAATTACTCATTTACCCCTCATTAAAATTTTTGAGTTATTACATTCTCCCCCACTTTAAATAATGTTCGTCCTCGAACGGGTCTCAAATTATGTGGAAACTACCAAACAACTATATGACCTTTCCATACACATTTTAGCAGTTATATCTCTATCAACTCTATACGCATAATATCTCTAAAACACTTTAATTAAAGAATGCTCAGTCAATTCTAGCTTGCATGCTTGAAAACAATCATTGATCCCTAGAACATTCTAATATATTGCCTCCTGGAGTTCAAGCTATTTCTAGTGCACAACCCAAACATCACATAAAATCTCAAACTAAATGGTTTGCAAATCATAATTTTCACTTTAGAGATGTTCTTCCGACTCAAGTGTCGAAAAAGTATTATCAATATCATGAACATTTCTCATCTGCCAAAACTTTTTATCTAGTTCCAATCCCTTAACCTGATTTTTTTTTCTATCATCACAAACATATATCTAACTATAGACACATGGAATAAAAGCAGAAGGAACAACAAAAACCTCAAAGGTAAAGCAAGTCTATATTGATACCCAAATCGACTTAATGCAATTCTCATCTGAACCAACATATTTATTAAACTTAGTTCACTTTTTTTTTAATAGCTTGTTGGGACCAGCAACTAACAAATGACATCAACACTTATATAGAGACAAAAATTGCATACCAAGTTAGTAACAAAGATGAGGTATAACCCCTGTCAAAAGCAGCTAATCACAAACCACACAATATGATATATTCATTTGGCTATTGTTGATATTGAGTACTCTCTTATTTTCTTTTTTTTTCAAGAACACATTCGAGTATCACAATCATAGTCCTATAGTAGAACACGTCCTTCATACTTACATATGTTAGTGTTTGACTATCCAAAAAAATTCTATATAAAACTCACATAAAATGACATTGGAACACGGACACATTTTTATGCCTCTACATCTTGATCATACATATTGTGGTATAATAATACATTCTTACACCCCTACTTAACACTCATATACGACAACGTTGGAATACATTCATACACCCCTACGTAATGCACTTTTACTCTCTTCACACATGAAAACATACGCATTTCTTGTGATTGCACTATTTTTAAAACATATCAACACAAGCTAGAATAAAGTATAATAAATACAAACTAAATTAGGTTCTCTATTTCACTAGTCTTTACTCCCTCATCACGCTTGTTGACAATCCATTTCTCTATCCTCCGAGCACTCAATAAGAGAATATGTCTATCAATATTATCCCAACTACTATTACTTTTTTTTTAAAAAAAAAAATTAATGTGTAGGCTAACCTCAAAGTCTATAGCAATTTTTGTTTAGTTATTTTGCTCAAAGTAACTATGTTTACGATGAAATTTTTTTTTTTCAATCCTCCTATTTATAATATGAATAGTTCAAACATTGTAGGGCAACATGTGTAATACTCTGTATCACTATATGATGTTAGCTCTATTTCTTTGATCTCAATAAATATTTATGAATCTCAAATGTGCCAAATATTAATCTTATCAAGTACAAATCTCCTTAAGTCAATCATCCAAGTGCATTTAGATTGAACCCTCTAATTGAAATGCTCTCACTTTACTCATTATCAGAAATTATCACTGGCTCCCAACACTATAGGACTTTTATCGATGAAGTAGCTTACATGTAGAATTACACATTGAATCTATCATATAAAATACTAGGAGCAACTGAAATGAAAAATTCAATAGTATTTCTTGAGAATCAAGAACAAGACAACATCATTCGAGTCCAAACAAAAGATAACCTCAAGTTTGATTATTCTCAGTTGTAACAACATGCAAGTGTATCATGATGCTAATTTGTGTCCACACATATTCGACAGACTGCTCAATAATAATAGGCTTCCCCCCCACTTGAAAAGACATCACAAATGATACATCTACGTACTCAATTTTTTTTTTAATCTCCATACTCATTGGCTCAAATTCCTTTTACCTTCATAATTCACATCTTATTCCTTATTTCAATAACTAGTCATGCTACACTGCTATGAGTATCATACTCAACCATATTCGTCCATAAATTCTTAGGCCCAAGTTTTCTATTCACTCTCACAAGTCTATAATTTCCACGGATCTGCTCCATGAACATATTAAGCATCTTGAAGCACCACTATCACTCATAATCAATATACTTACAGTGTATTTTCACACTAGGTTCACACCAATGATGTCACCATCACAACATTGCTAATTGTAGTATTTTTTTTTTTTAAGAAGCATTAAGCTTAGGACCATACACATAATATCCTTAAAATATGTTTCACCACTAAATAAAACAATTTAAACATGGGTAAGCTCTATTACTCTTCTTACTTTTTTTTAACACTTCTTTCTGTTTCTGGTTTGACTTATACTAAAAAGTTATACCTACAACCTCAAATTTAAATGTCATTCTGACGCAAAAATTATTTCATTTGATCATTATTTTTCTCCATCCACACAATTTTTTTTTTAAATAGAAAATCTATATTGTAAATAAAGTAATCCCATGATGTAAGCACTTCAATCTCAACCAACATCAACGCACACATACTTTTAGTAATCAGTGTCACTCTCAATCACACATGTATAATTAAATACATCGAAGTCAACTATGCCATCTAGCAGAGGAGGATGTCTACCCTAGCCATCCGTGAAAGAAAAAATTAACCACGATACGTCTTAACGCACAAATGATGAAAGAAAGAAGGAAAAATATTCTAGATGTTCTGTAACGTCAAGGTCATAAGGATGGACGTCTACATACCCATGAACAAGACCCTACCAAACAATGCTCCATGATCTAGGACCTAAAGCCTAGTTTCTGATACCAACTTTGTCACGTTCCAAAATCATTCCTAGACGTGACTGGCACCCGATAACAACGCCTATCGGGAGAACCAATCTTCCTTACACTTTACCAGTTAATAAGCAGTAAGATAAGGTATGTGCAACTCCAATATATAATAAATAAAGAATAATAATTCCACAAAAAATTCATAATTAAATTATAATTCAACAATTACTCTTGAACTAATTCTCTATCCCTAATCCTACACTGAGACTATGGAGCATCTAAAATAGAATTACATAAGTTCAACTTTCGGGCATGTTAACCCAATGAAAGAAAATATAATCTAAATAGGTCAAGTTGAAAAGAAAGCCCCCACGAACAATGTGAAGGCTCACCTTAGCAATACAATCCTTACGAAGAAAACGTCACCCACTAGTTTCATTTTGCGCGGTAGTATCTGCAAACATGTATGTAAGGAGTGAGCTACATAAAAATATAGATCAGTAAGATCCTCGACACGATACTTTAATACCCCTGGAACAAGTGTTAGAAAATACAACACACCGCGATTACATAAATTATATGCACAACGTATATCTTAAAATATAATGCTCAATAAGTTTCAACAAACGTTTCAAAACTCATTATATATCTGTCAACTCCATCCACTCTCATGGCTTCTCATAAACTGCAGTGAAGGTGATTAGTCTAGCACCCCGACAAGGCCACAGAAGCATACACAATGCCCACAAAGTATACTACGGTAGCATGTACAAGGCCCCTAACATATTACGGCAGCATACACAATGCCCCTAACATGTTACGACAACTATGTATGCCCCTAGTAAATATATCACAACAGCAAGTACAAGGCCCCTAACACATTACGGCAGCATAGGTATGCCTTAACATATTACGGCAGCACATGTACGCTCCTAGTAAATATGTCCAATGCCCCAACATCACCTCACAACTCACCATTAAATGATTCTCTATATACTTAACAAAATATATGTTCACGGTTAATCAAAAGACCACCGATTCTACCAAGCACACGCTTGTCCCAACACATGGACTAGGCAGAAAAAAATATATTTTTTATAAAGCAGATTTGAAAAGCAAGCATTAAATCTTAAAGTCTCACTTACCTCGAATTCACAATCCAAGCATTCCTGTCAATGTATCACAACTATGCTTCCATAAATCCAAATCATCTCAAACTACACCACAATGGATTTAAAATAATCAAAATCTTTTAAGTGGGTAACATCTAAATTAAATTTTTAGAATAAGTCATCAATCAAAATCAAGTTCTCAGTCCAATTGCACGTTTGTGTAACCATTCAAATCATAGCATCTTCAACAACTAAATTTTTCAATTAACCGAAGCTTTATGTTTTGTTTTTTCAACAAAAATAAATATAGCTACTTTGTGAAAGACTGGCTTTGATAAAATGATGATCCTTTAATATTACCCTTCAATTTTCATATAGTTTCAACTTCAATTCATATCATTATCTAATCATCTCCTTCCAATCATTAGCCTATTTATAAGAGAAAAAATAGAATTTTTTTTTTAAACTATTATAAAGGTAAGGATCTGTAACTACAATATCAAAGCACTGATATATAATGTAACAGCCCAGGCCACCGGCGCATGCGAAATTGTCCGCTTTGGAGCCTCGGCCCCTCACCGTTTTAAAACGCGTCGCATACGTGGAAGGTATCCATGCACCTATAAGGCACACTTCGTTCCCCTTCACTACCGATGTGGGATTTGCCTAAGTGAATGCAGGCGTTACGTATCGCCGTCCCTACACTCACCCCCGTAGGGACTCAGCGTCCTCGCTGAGGTTTGCCCCACCACCGGCACCGGCGCTGGCTCTGATACCAACTGTAACAGCCCAGGCCACTGGCGCATGCGAAATTGTCCGCTTTGGAGCCTCGGCCCCTCACGGTTTTAAAACGCGTCGCATACGTGGAAGGTATCCATGCACCTATAAGGCACACTTCGTTCCCCTTCACTACCGATGTGGGATTTGCCTAAGTGAATGCAGGCGTTACGTATCGCCGTCCCTACACTACCAACTGTAACAGCCCAGGCCACCGGCGCATGCGAAATTGTCCGCTTTGGAGCCTCGGCCCCTCACGGTTTTAAAACGCGTCGCATACGTGGAAGGTATCCATGCACCTATAAGGCACACTTCGTTCCCCTTCACTACCGATGTGGGATTTGCCTAAGTGAATGCAGGCGTTACGTATCGCCGTCCCTACACTCACCCCCCGTAGGGACTCAGCGTCCTCGCTGAGGTTTGCCCCACCACCGGCACCGGCGCTGGCTCTGATACCAACTGTAACAGCCCAGGCCACCGGCGCATGCGAAATTGTCCGCTTTGGAGCCTCGGCCCCTCACGGTTTTAAAACGCGTCGCATACGTGGAAGGTATCCATGCACCTATAAGGCACACTTCGTTCCCCTTCACTACCGATGTGGGATTTGCCTAAGTGAATGCAGGCGTTACGTATACCCAGGGTCGAACCCTCGACCTCTGGTTAAGGGTAAACCAACCCCATCCACTGCACCACAACCCATGTTGGTTGTATTTTTATTTCTTAAATGTATGTATGAAAATTAAGTTCGATGACATCATACATATATCTAGTCATCAAACATTCAATGAAAGATACAGGTTAACCATCTATTTTATAAAAGCTGCCACTAGTTTTATTTAAGGTTTTATTTAAGTGTTGATAATGATATATATTGAGATAACACACAATCTGACCTATGATTTCATTGACTTATTAATCTCAAATCTCTTTCAATCCCAGCTAATGTGAAGGTGACATATAACAATAAATACATTTAATTACTTGAATCCTTTATAATTGAATTTTTCATGTCTCATTCTATTAAGTCAACTCGTTCGATCCTTACTATTACTCGGTAATTTGATCACATACACCATTTCAGCAGCTCAGAGGTATGACATTTTTCTTTGTCTTCATAAAACTTCTTTCATGGTTACTATAAGCTATATGTTCTTTACGTGCATGATTCATTCAATTGTCGATTGTTATTCGTATTCTGTGTTTATTGTATTCTTTCTCCTAATATTTGTCCGAAAATTTCATGGCTGTTATAGAGAGGTGTTGTTATATATGTACACTGACATTTGACGTGCAGATCTCATTTAACTGTTATAAGCAAGAGTATGCAAAACTAGAAAGAACATGAATATTAAAAAGGCAAACATCAATAGCTTTTTCCTCGTGAAATTATGGAATAACTTATGTACACCAATTAAATACCAAATTTTCCTTTAAATTAGATATTTTTACTTGAAATTTACCAAATGATGATTACCAAGAATATTTTGGTATTATATTTTGTACATAGTGTATTTTTTATAAAATGTTATTACATAATATTTTTATGTTGTTATAGAGAGTAGAATGCCATTATAGAGAAGAAAATCATACCATGAAAAATGAGTTTCGGAGAAAATCAAGCTGCTATAGTGACGTGCTGTTATAATGAGGTAACGTTATAGAGAGGTTTGACTGTATTTAATTTGAACCGAAGTCGAATAGTAGTGAAAATTTTGAGGGTGCAGGAAAGAATTATCAAATAAAGCATCATGAGGATAGATAGTTTCTTTTCTTTCCAGCATCTCTACCTTCCAAGGTAGGGTAATTGGTAAGGTCTGCGTACACATTACCTTCCCTAGACCCAACTAATGGAATTATACTCAGTATGTTATTGTTGTGGTTGTTGAGGATCGATAGCTTTTTTTTAATAGATTTTCATGAACAAAATTTCCTTGTTTCTTTTAATAACCTTGAAATATGGTAACTAAATGCTGCTAAAGATTATTTTTGCCCTGATCTTCAACATATTTCAAGGATTAAAGAATAAAAATTATATGAAAATTATAGGTGGTGAAATTGATTATCTATACATTAAACTTATGCAATTTCTCTAAAAAGGTTAGTCGAAAAAAAAGTTTAATTTTACTAGTCCAGATCGATGGACTTTTCTCTCCATTTAGCCTCGATTGCAATTTTGCTGATCATGTTATTTATAACATCATTGATCCCCTCTTGAAATTTGCAGCTTTCAGGTCATAATTGGAACACAATAGATATGGCTTATGCTAGTGTTGCTTCTCTTGTGAGAACAATACAATCGGTCCTAATATCCAATTCGCCAGCGCTATTTAACCTAATTTGTGGCCACAGAGAAAAATTCAAGACTCTTCATGAAAAAGTTAGTTCCTTGGAAGTATTTACCAAGAACTTTGAGAAAAACAATGTTTCTGGAGAAATGACGGATTTTGAAGTAGAGGTAAAAGAAGTTGCAAGTGCTGCTGAATACACCATTCAACTAAGACTAACAGAAATTGTACTGGGAGAAAATAAAAGCCAGGAAAAAAAGGCGCGCCGAAGGTTTCGTCAAAGCCTGCAACAAGTAGAAGAGGACGTGGATCGTATCTGGAAAGAGTCTACAAAGGTCCAAGATAAAGGAAAACAAGCAACAAAGGAATCATTGGTTCATGATTTTTCAAGTTCAACAAACGATATTCTGAATGTTAACAATAATATGGTTGGACGTGATGATCAAAAGGAACACTTGTTAGAAGATCTGACTGGAAGCTACTCTGGTGAACCCAAAGTCATCCCTATTGTCGGGATGGGAGGCATAGGTAAAACAACCTTAGCAAAAGAAGTTTACAATAATGAATCAATTCTACGCCGTTTTGATGTTCGAGCCTGGACTACTGTATCTCAACAACACAAAATAAAGGAAATTTTGCTGAGCCTTCTACAATCAACGATCAAAATGGATGACACGGTTAAGATGAAAGGTGAAGCAGAGCTAGCAGACATGCTGCAGAAAAGTTTAAAGAGAAAGAGGTACTTAATTGTCTTGGATGATATCTGGAGTTGTGAAGTGTGGGATGGCGTGAGACAATGCTTTCCAACTGAAGACGATGTAGGGAGTCGAATACTATTGACTACCCGTAACAACGAAGTAGCTCGCGGTGCTGGTACGGAGAATCTTTCTATGCAGATGAACTACATGGATCAAGATGAGAGTTGGAAACTTTTTAAAAGTGCAGCATTTTCAAATGAAGCATTGTCATCTGAGTTTGAGACTATTGGGAAGAAAATCGCAGAGAAATGTCACGGGTTACCACTAACTATTGTCGTGGTTGCTGGACTTCTCAAATCTAAAAGGGTAATAGAAGATTGGGAAAGTGTTGCTAAAGATGTCACGTCATTCATCACAAATGATCCTGACGAACAATGTTCCCGTGTGCTTGGGTTGAGTTACAATCACTTGAGTAGCGATCTAAAGACATGTCTTCTGCATTTCGGGATTTTTCCAGAAGATAGTGAGATACCAGTGAAGAGATTGATGAGATCATGGATGGCTGAGGGTTCCTGAAGTTGGAAAATAATTTGGAAGGAGAGGCTGAGAAGTGTTTGCAAGAGCTTGTCGATAGATGTCTAGTCCTCGTCTGCAAGAAAAGTCGAGATGAAAGAAAAATTAGATCATGTAAGGTTCATGATCTAATATATGACCTGTGCTTGAGAGAAATTCAAAGGGAGAACATTTTTATCATGAACGACATTGTGCTTGATTACTCATATTCAGAATGTCGATATCTCAGTATGCAAAAAATGCAGCCCTTTAAACACGTGACTAGTGATGAAATTGATTTTTGTCCCTATGGTCTTTATAGGGCTCTTCTTACCCCTGTACATCGTCAGTTTAGAGATCATGACAACAACGATCTTTTGAAACGAACCTGTTCTATTTTCTCTTTTCATTTTAAGGATTCATATTTTATTCTCAAGTCGGAGCTTATTCATTTCAAATTACTCAAAGTCTTGGAGTTGAGACACAGAGAGATTGATAATTTTCCTCTACAGATACTAAGCCTCATCTGGTTGAGGTACCTATCATTGCAATGCCGTGAGAATTTAGACATACCTCCAGAAATTTGCAGGTTATGGAATCTGCAGACATTCATTGTTCAAGGGCCAGATTTAATAACTTTTCCTGAGGAAATTTGGGGACTAATGCAATTAAGGCATCTCAAAGTGAGCAAATTTTATCTGCCAAATCCCCCAAGCGTATATGCTGACAAAGCGAGTCACATGGGTTTTTCAAACGTACAAACTATTTCTTACTTGTTTTCACATTGTTGCACGAAGGAGGTTATTATGAGGATTCAGAATGTCAAAGAATTAGGAATCAGTGGATATAGGATTCACTTTAATGGGCTTCTCAACAATCTTGTCCATCTGCAGCAACTTGAAACATTGAGTCTTACATATTGTTTCCGTCCACTTGTGCTAGCAAGTGCAAAAGCTTTTCCAGCAACGCTCAAGAAGCTGAAGTTGGAAAGAACTTTTCTACATTGGTCGTACTTGGACATCATAGCTGAGTTGCCTAATCTTGAGGTGCTGAAGGTGATGGATTATGCTTGTAGTGGACAAGAATGGCATCCAAATGTTAGGGGATTTCCTCGATTGAAGATTTTGTTAATTGAAGATAATGATGTCAAGTACTGGAAAGCCACAAATGACAATTTTCCTGTCCTTGAGAGCCTCATGATTAGAAGTTGCCAAAACTTGAAAGACATACCCATTGAGTTTGCAGAAATACACACACTACAGCTGATTGAGTTAAGAAAGTGTTCTCCCAAACTTGGGGAATCTGCTGCACGAATTCAGAAAGAACAAGAAGACCTTGGAAACAATCCTGTGAACGTCCGTATCTCCGATCCATGTAAGTATATATATACATATAGTATTTATCAAGTTTACACTCTGTTTCTCATTTACACAAGTCACATCATACGGTTGTTAGAATTTAAGCTTTCTAAATGTGAGGACATTTGGTATCCATCAAATACATTTGTTTATTTCAAGATTTGGTGTTACTTGTTATGTGTAATTTATGTTATTTTTAGAATAATTTCAAAGACCTCTCCCCAAGTTTCGCTTTATAAAGTTGATCTCCCATGTGACATATGATACAACCTTACTTTGGTTATTTTGATTTCTTTGTAACAATTCCTCTAACGTATTTATCACTTATGTAAAAATGTATGATTAAATAAAACTTACTTCCCCCTTTTAAAATTATTTTGTTTAATTAATTTTATAAACATGTTTTATGAGTTTCTACCCTTTTATATATTCTATTCAGTATTGCTGTTAAATAAAATATTATTGAAAATGATATTTTATTCATATTCAATGCTTGTCTTGCTTGTGAAATAAAACATACTGCTGAATAGTTAATAAACAGTTACCAAGTTCTAGTCATAAAATTCTTTTCTTTTACAATGACCAAAATAACAAGTGATATCCGCCTAAATTTTAGCGTATTTTTTTCATCCTTTTTAGCTGATGTGACACCTAATGTCAACCTTGTTAGCTGACATGTGGACCCTATTTTATGTAATAAAGGTGTCATGTTAGCACAAAAGGATGATAAAAATACGCTAAAATTGAGTTTGTGACGGGATAGTAGGATCCCTATGAAGTTGGAATGTCTCGTAGCAACTTTGGCCATAGTTCGAGGGGTACTAGATACTTATCTCATAAATGAATAATCTAAATAAAATGGCCGCTAATTCCCTTATTTTGATATGTAGCTGATGTGTTGGTGTTTGAAGTATTGTGGTCGCGCGCAAAATGATTTATTATAATGTTCTAGAAACCCAAAATTTGAATGAAAACTTCTAGATGTAGGAAACATTTAGCTTACCTTTCTCAATTTTGTATAGTTTTGGAGGAATGCACGAAATATCATGTTAGCATCAAATATCGTGTCTCACGCGATGAGGGCAAAGATGTGGCAGGTTGCGTTAACTAGGTGACAAGTGAAATATTATATATCAGATTGCATAAACTTTCTGAAACTGAATGCAGAATCCTCTGTTAAAACTTTTCTAAGTCAAAGAGGAAGAACTCAAGTCGATTTCATCTCACATATCCCAATATGATTTGCTCAAGATGCGTTATTGACGATCCATAATTTAGAGTCAGCGGATTCAGAATATTTGTCACACTTTTAAATGATTGTCATATGTGTGTTCTTGTGGTGTGTGTGTGTGTTTCCTCAAATGAAGTTGAGTTGAAAGATGTGAGTTTGGTTGGACACGCTCTAAATCTGCATCTGAATAATGTGACTTGTCGAACTTCTTCTGATGCTTCTTGTTTCTTCTCAGGGGAGAATTCAGAAGAATATTTTGGCAGAAGGATTGAACTCTTGGGATTTCATTTCGGTTCCTCTAAGGAGATGTGATAGCTTTTGTATTGTAACATATTTTTGAGTTGATAGAATTATTAGTAATGTTACTCCATTGGACATTACTAAATTTTTTAGTTCAAGAGCTCACAATGTAAACGCGATCGCACACTCATTTTAGTTAGTAACGTTATTTATTAAATTAATGGAAATGTGCAGTTATATGGTGATTGTTGTGTTACTTTTTACTCTTGATGTTCCGTTAGCGGCACAACTCACAGACATTTATATTGCTGACGGGTTCCATGGATCGATCCATGTGAGAGTTGGAACCTTTGTAAGAGTAAATCATCTAATACCCCTGTATTATGATTCCCCCACCCCCTCCCTCCCCACCCTCCCCCCCCAAAAAAACTAAGTAAATTTTAGCGTATTTTTGTCAACCTTTGTAGCTAATGTGGCGCCTTTGAAGTGGGCCCCAGTGTTGTAGCAACTTTGGTCATAGTTCTAGGGGGTACTGGATGTTTATCTCTTAAATAGTGTTGTGTTTATGTCACGACCCGACCCGAACCGGTGCCCTGCCGTGACGAGCATTCCGAACCATGGAGGCCCGAAACACCCCTATCTATCTGGTAGTTATGCACATAATTCATATGATAAAAAGAAATGCGGAAGATACACAATATTACGGAAACATGATCGTGAATCAAATGAAATCAATAATGGGAAATAATGTCCCACAACATCCATCAACATCTGAAAACCGTCTGCGAAATCTCTACTTCAAGACTGAAACAAACAACTGTTTAAAAACTGGGACAAGGCCGTCAGTAGACCCAAAACTACTAAATGATAAATAAACTGTCAGACATCATACCTTCCAGAATATAGAAGGCTCACCACTTGACTCTACAAATCTGTCTGAAGAATCTACAGATTTTCTGGACCCCTAGACTGTGCCTCCGAACCTGGGAGGGAAGAGGGTCAATACAAAGTACTGGTATGCACAGTAATCCAAAACAAAGTAGAAATTTATATATAAAATAAATGAGAGCTGTTATAAAACACATTATTGCAAAATGATTTCAAAAATACATGGGCATAGTATAATGATTTTTCAACAACAATGCAACACATCTGAGTTAGGTGGTACACCCTACAATTTCACATTTTCACGAATTGTCAAATTTCGGTTGCCACCGAGATTAGAGTATACGTGAGGGAAAGACACACAAGATCACACAGCAGGGTGTCTCGACCCAATCAAGTATTGTAGTGCACAAGATCACAAAGCAGGGCTCCTAACCATAGTCCCAATTTTGGATGACATAATGTCAGGTACACAAGATCACAAAGTAGGGTACCAAGTTCCCGAGTCGGTAAACACGGTTTCCAGCATAAATTCATTTGACTCGTTCTTTCTTTGGGTAACCACCTATCTCACAAAATCAATGCATGAAACTCATTTTAATCAATCACATGTCATACTTTGCAGGGTATCGTCATACACGACTTGCAAGTCATCAATATCACATCAACTTCTCATACCATTTACAACATGCACATACACCATGGTTCTCAACATGCAATCATTCAAGAAGTTTAATCATTTATGAGTAATGTCATATCAATTGCAAAACTTATGCTCTCAATGGTTTAACACAAGTATAATATGAGATATAAACATTATCATGGGAAATTTAGGAAATTCACAACTCATGTACATCGCATCCTTTGAAATTTCAGGTCACATGTCCTTAATTTAACCATTAAAATACATTCAAACAAACGACCCCATGATATCTAAATATTTCTTTAAAAATCACATATCAAAACATGTTATTTGTATCAATTGAAAACCCCCATTTGTAAAACATATATATATTTGTATAAACTTAAAGTCTTGCGTAAATTCCGTTTTGAAAACATGCCCATGAAATTTAGGACAACCCCACGTACCTCTATATGCGAAAATAATAGGTGCTTCTTGAAGCCTACGTTGCGGGGATTCTAAATCTTCCGTTAATTTTGAAAACCCATGGTGGAATCTTAAGTTATTAGGGTTTTTATTTTGAAACCCTTGAGAGAGTTCTTGGAGAAATATGATGAATGTGGGTGTATTTTGGCTTTCTAGGGATTAAATCCCGTGTTTAAGATGATAGGGGAATGGAAAATTACCAAAATACCCTTAATTTCCCGGAGGAGCTGAAAAGTTTGGCCTGGGGCGATCCACCAGGCGGCACCCTCCCAAGAGCACCGCTATAGGCCAGGCGTCGCCTGCCTTATCGCGTGCTCTCTTCCAGGCCAGGCGGCCTATTAGGATCGCGGGACCTCATTGGAATGGCACCCCAAACGTGCCCTTATGCTAGTCTAAAAATCCCGAACTCACCCGAGACGTACTACAACCTTGTCCCATCGCAACTCAACAAGAAAATCTAAAAACGGAGGTCGGGAAGGTTGAAAATAAAATCTCCGAAGATTACGAGCTAAAAATGAGTCTAAGTCCTTCGACACTTAGAAAAATTTTCATGTTTTCAAGTCTAAGACCACACCACTAAGAGTTAGTACATGCACGACTTTTACGGGGCGTTACAGTTTATAAATGAGGCATTACCATCCTAATTTGAGACTATCGGGAAGCAGATTATAGACAAATGTCATCTCGGTTGTTGGGATTTTGTCAAAATCTAAAGACATTGGAAGATTCAAAAAATGTTGCTGAAGATGTCAAGTCATTTGCAACAGATGATCCTGATGAACAACATTTACATGTCTTCTGTTCTTTTGGAATTTTTCAAATAAGACAGTGAGATTTCAGTGAAGAAATTGGTGAGATTATGGATAGATCGGGATACTGCACTCGTTCTGTTATCTTTTTCTCCATACAAGTTTATGTTCTTTTCTCATAAACTGTGAACCTTAAATTCATTTATGTTAATGACTTCAAATGCAAGCATTTATATAAGTCATATCCACGCACCGATACATCAGAAAAGGAAACCGAGGTAGCAAAGACTATTCAGTAGATCGCGCATAACCTAAGAACTTACTAAGAACTAGTTCAATCTCTTAACTGAATAACTCACTAATTAAGTCGACACCTCTCGGTTCACTGACCTTATCAAAATGTATGTTTTAGTTTTAAAAGCAATTACTGAAAGTTCATTTCGGAATATATGTAATAGCCCATTATATATTTTTAAAATGAAGGGTTAATTGGTAATTTTAACCAATTATTGAACTTTCGGAATATATGTAATAGCCCATTATATATTTCTAAAATGAAGGTTTAATTGGTAATTTTAACCAATTATTAATGTCAATTAAGGATATTAAATTGGGCAAGCCAAAACCCTTTATCTTCTTCTGTTTTTCGGTTACTGGAGGATTAGGATATAAGGGTGTTTAATTCCATTATTTTTGGTACAAAAAAAAAATAGCACTATGAGCTAGAAGTCTTTTTACTTTCATTTGGGCCATGTCGGCCAGTGCTCGTAAGATCATAGAAGCAATGCTGCAAAAAAAGAAGATTTGTTGCACTGTAGCTCTATAAGAACCATAAATAGAAACACGTGAAATATTAGCAGAAATAGAGATTTTAGGTGCAATTAATAGGATATATATGAGTAATTCAAAGGAAAAATTAAAATATTTGATAGGATTGATTATTGACTATGTTAGCAGATAGATTAAAGATGTGAACATCGTAGCTTCTCCTGCCATATGAAGAAACTCTTCTCTTAAGGCAAAACTTTTGGTGAGTTCAAAGACTGCAGAGACTATTTCAAGTGAGAAGCTGTAGGTATGTAGAATGATGAAGTCCATCTTTTATGGATAGCATGAATTAATTTAATGGGTTGACAGTAGTTTCAGTTATAGGAATGGGAAAATAAAAAGAGAGATTAGGAGCAGGAAACATTACCTATTGTAAAGGTAGTGGAAGAAACAATTGGTAGGTGCTACTTGTTCAAGTTTTATTACCTTCAATTTTCACCACTTTTATATAAAGTACTTAACGAGTGATTAATGATGGGATAATGATGACTAGGACTTACTGATTTGGGAACGATTAATAATGCATCTTACAAAATAGTAAAGTATGGTATCTGATTTGTATCTGAGCAACTGCTTGTTGGTAATTGTTGATTTTCACCTTGAATTGCCTATACAAAGTGGAGTATTAATACTTTTGAACGTGAGTATGATTTCAACTAGCATAATTGATTTTATTAATTAATATATTTGCGTAGATTGAAGTCATTTGGTGTCTATTTGGTTGGTGTTCTAAGAGTTGAGAGGTTGGGGGAAGTGTTGTTAGCGAGGTAAGTAAGACTTCAAGCTTTGGTGCTTTCTTTTTAAATCGGCTTTATAAAAAAATGTATTTTTCTACCTAGTCCATGTGTTGGGACAATAGTGTGCTTGGTAGTCTATGATCAACTGCGGATATGTAATTTGTTATGTATATTGAGAATTATTTGATGGTGAGTTGTGAGATGATGTTGGGATAGTGGATATATTTACAAGGAGCATATATGTACTGCCGTAACATGTTAGGGGCATACCTAGGGTGCCGTAATCTGTTAGGGGCCTTGTACTTGCTGTCATGATAGATTTACTAAGGGCATCCATGTGCTGCCGTAATATGTTACGTGCATACCTATGCCGTCGTAATATGTTAGGGGCCTTGTACTTGCTGCCGTAGTATACTTTTGGGGCATTATATATGTTGTCGTGGACTTGTCGGTGTTCTAGGTTGATCACCGTCGTTTATGACAAGCCGTGAGAGTGGATTGATTTGAGAGATACATAGTGACTTTTTAAATGTCTGTTGAACCTTATTGAGCATTATATTATAAGATATATGTTGTGGATATCTTTTATGTAATCGTTGTGCGTTGTATTTTCTAACACTTGTTCCAGGGGTATTAAAGTAGCGGATCGAAAATCTTACTAGATTATATTTATATATAGCCCACTCCTTAATTGCATGTCTGCAGATACTTTGTGGGAGGTGAGATTAGTGGCTGACGGTCCATTTGAGAAATTATGTTGCTGAGGTGAGTCTTCACATTGTTCGTGGGGGTTGTCATTTCAGATCTAGCTAGTTTAGCTTATATTTCCCTTCCTTGGTTTGCATGCCTGAGAGTTGAAATTATTCTCTATTTTAGATGCTTCATGATCTTAGCGTGGGATTTCAGCTAGAGAATAAGTTCTCGAGTCCATTGCGTTTTGCGCCCTAACGTATGACCTCTTTTGTAATTTACACCCTATTCTATTTTATTTTATGATTTGCATCCTAAGCTCTACATTTCTTGAAAAATAATGAAACTACTACTTTTCTATATTTTGCACGAGGGCAAAATTGCAATATGAAAGTATATTTTAAAAAATAGCATAGAATTTTAAAAAAAAACCTGCTAAATTAACTAATTAAAAAGGTTCGATTCAACAAATAATTTTGTAGGTGTTCCTTTTATGGGTGAAATCTTATTATTAAAATTTTAATTAGAATAAAATGGTGTGAGAACTAAAACAATTAGGTCTCTCTTATTACTATCTTCACATAGAAAAGAGAACAAATTTTGAATTTGGTTAGATTAAGATCTTCTATTGTATCACTATCATTTATTTTTATGACTCATCACTTTTTGTATGATATTTAATATAAGCTCATACAATTTTTTACTAAAATGGATGAAAGCTTGTAAGGTCATTAAAACTTTAATTAGGTATCTCAAGTATGGGAACTCCTGAGGCAGCTATGACTTCCTCAGGACCTCGTTATGCACCTGTTGATCAAACTCCTGTGTACATCAAAGTTTTTAAATTTTTACTTAGATTATCCAACAAAAAAAAAATAATCATCAATGCACTTTTATATGCCTCAACATTATTCATCTGGTTTATATATGTAATGTCAAAAGCTGCCAAGCGAAAAATGGGTATTTGAGTTGTAGTTTGAAATTGTCATGTGGGGCTAAACTTGTATGTGGTTTTGACATAAAGCTTCCTAAGTTACCCATAATCTTTAGAGAGCTAGGAAGAATGTTGATTTTGTGAAAATGACATAGATAGTCATTTTTTATTTAGTAGTTTTTCTAGTATTTTGCCTTTTTTTTTAGAAGAAAAAAATATTTATATTCCAATTTTGCCCTCGTGGAAAATTTTAAAAAAGAGTTAGTTTCACTATTTTGCAAGAAAGATAGAAGGTTAGGGTGCAAATCACAAAAGAGGTCATACGTTAGGCTGCAAAACACAACGAACTCCTAGTTATTGGAACGTTGGAGTTGCACAGATCTTATCTTGTGCTTATTAGCTGAAAAAGTGTACGGAAGGTTGGTTGTCCCGACAGGTGGTATTAGCGGGTGCTAATCACGTCTAGAAATTATTTTGGGACATGACAATATAGCTAGAAGGATTGAAATTCAAGATTTCCTCGTAGTTCTTACTGTATAAACTTTAAATTTTATCGTTATAATACTATGTTTTAGCGTTATTCTCTAGCTTTCAAGGAGATGTAATTTCTCTATATTTTAAATAAGGGGGCATCTATTTCTCGACCGCTTTGAACTGTTTATCTTTTGCCAAGGTTCTATCGGAAACATCGTCTTTACCTCTGGCGGTAAAGTTTGCGTACACTCTACCCTCCCCAGATCCTACTATATGTACAAAGCACTACATTTTGTAGAGATAAAGGACCATTTATGTTCAACATTATATTACAGGGGCCTTAGTGAACCTACTATGTAAAGTTAAAGGGACTGTTTGGGATGATAAATTCTGCAGAAATAATTTCAGCCACTCAAATGTTATCTTGTTTAGGTACTTTTATCTTTTGTTCTTTATACATTTGTTTATTGTTACTCATAATATTGCCATTTATTCTTTCCTTTTCTCAAATATCTTTTTCAGTGATTTTGAAGCTGTCTGATCTGCCATTGAAAGGTTAGTTTCCATTAATTATTCTCTCATTTTATTGAAGTTTTAGAGTAAAAAACACTTGTAGTGGCTTATCAATGTATAATTTAGCTATGTTTCTCCAACTCCTCAAAAATAACCACAATCTATTTTGCGTACTGGGAGTTAAAGCTACTGAGTTTGGGACTAAACTCACTGTTACCCTGTGATAGCTATGATTAAGGCAAATACATTACCTGATCTTATTTAGTTTATGTGTGCCTCTTTAGCAAATCTGCGTATCTCGTTATTTGTAATACCATTGACATCTTGCAACCCTGCAGGTTTCAGGTCATAACCACAAACGAAAGAAACGAGAATACAGTAGATATGGCTCATGCAAGTGTGGCTTCTCTTATGAGAACAATAGAATCACTCTTGACATCCAATTCACCAATGCAAACTCTAATCTGTGATCACAGAGACAAAATTTGCGCTCTTCATGAAAAGATTAGTTCCCAGGAAGTATTACTCAATAACTTTGAAAAAAACAATGTTTCTGGGAACTGACAGATTTGGAAGTGCAGATAAAAGAAATTGCAAATATTGTTGAACAAACAATTCAACTAAGAGTAACTGAAGTTTTATTGGCAAATGATGAAAAACTGAGAGAAAAGGCACAAGAGAGGCTTTCTGATAGCCTGCAACAAGTAGCAGAGAATATTGATCGTATTTGGAAAGAGTCGACAAATATCCAGGAAAAGGGCAAACATGCATCAAAGGAATCAACGGTTCAAGAGTTTCTAAGCTCATCAAGAAATATTCTGAATGTTGAGAATAGTATGGTTGGACGTGATGATCAAAGGAAACGGTTGGTAGAAGATCTTACTAGAAGCTACTCTGGTGAACCCACCGATTGTCGGGATGGGAGGAATAGGTAAAACAACTTTAGCGAATGAAGTTTACAACGATGCATGCATTCGTTCTCATTTTGATGTTTGTGCCTGGGCTACTGTTTCTCAACGGCACAAAGTAAAGGAAATCTTGTTGAGCCTTCTGCGTGCTACTAAGGGTGACACATTTGACATGAACGATCAGGTAGAGCTGGCAGACATGCTACAAAAGAGTTTAAAAGGTAAGAGATATTTAATTGTATTGGATGACATGTGGAAAACTGAAGCATGGGATGCCATGAGACTAGGTTTTCCAAGTGAAAACAAGGGGAGTGGAATACTGTTGACGACCCGTAACACTAAAGTAGCTCGCGATGCTGGGACAGAGGATCTTTCTTTGCAGATGGGTTTCATGGATCAAGATGAGAGTTGGAACCTTTTTAAAAGTGCAGCATTTTCAAATGAAGCATTACCATCTGAGTTTGAGACTATTGGGAAGCAAATAGCAGATGAATGTCACGGGTTACCACTAACTATTGTCGTGGTTGCTGGACTTCTCAAATCTAAAAGGGCAATAGAAGATTGGGAAAGTGTTGCCAAAGATGTCAAGTCATTTGTCACAAATGATCCTAATGAACGATGTTCACGTGTGCTTGGGTTGAGTTACAATCACTTAACTAGCGATCTAAAAACATGTCTTCTGCATTTTGGATTTTTCCAGAAGACAGTGAGATACCAGCGAAGAATTTGATGAGATCATGGATTGCTGAGGGGTTCCTGAAGTTGGAAAATGATTTGGAAGGAGGGGTTGAGAAATGTTTGCAAGATCTTATCGACAGATGTCTAGTTCTCGTCTGCAAGAGAAGTCTAGATGAAACAAAAATTAGATCATGTAAGGTTCATGATCCAATATATGACCTATGCTTGAGAAAAATTCAAAGGGGAAACATTTTTATCATGAACGACATTGTGTTTAGTAACTCAGATGCAAATCATCGTTGTTCAGAATGCCAACCTCTCATGCAAATGCAGCCCTTTAAGCGCTTGAGAGATGTAGAGATTGATAATTTCCCTGTACAGATACTAAGCCTCATCTGGTTGAGGTACCTATCATTGTCCATTTATGGGGGTTTAGGCATACCTCCAGAAATTTGCAGGTTATGGAATCTGCACACATTTATTGTTGAAGGGTAATAGACTACATATATAATTATTAAATACATCTGGGTTATTCTGTAATTAGTTATTCTTCAGTTCTCTATATATACAGCTGTAACCCCTTCAATATCAATAAGATCAATTATTATTAAATTATATCATGGTATCAAAGCTAGGGTTTCTTCTTCCGCCCAAACCCTAATCTCTCCTCTTTTCCGACGTGTGTGCGCCGCCGCCACCGTCTACACCACGCCGCACGGCCTCCCTCCTCCGCCGTAGGTCGGCGCCATGGACAAGGTTGTTGATCCTCTGTCAAATTTACCGTCTGGAGTAAAATTACTGCTCAGGAATCTCCACAATCTCATCCCCGAAAAATTATCTGACAACAACTACCCGGCCTGGGCACTTAACGTCCGCACCGCCCTCGCAGCCAATTAGCCCCTCTGTGCACAAACACGCCCGGGGTTTTCTCACATCGGCTTCACTTTGGGATGCACTAGCCACAAGGTACAGCTCTGTGTCCACGGCTCATATTTTTCAGTTGCGTGACAGATTGCATACTCTTCGGAAGGGAACGAAGACAATGACTCAATACCTTGATGATGTGGCCTCTATTCTGTCTGACCTAGATGCTGTGAACGAGATTATTCCTGAACGAGACGTGGTGAATGCCGTGATACGTGGCCTTCCGGCTGGCTATTCCTCTCTCAAACAGCATATTCGCCTCTCACCTGTCGAAATCACTCTGAATCAACTGTCTGGATGGCTTAATGCAAAAGAATTGAATCTAGACATGGAACACAAATTGCTGCTCGGAGAAGCCAGTTCCACCCCTGGCGTCACGGCTCTTTACTCAGCTGGCAGCGGGGGCTCGGCCAGGGGTCACGGTGACGATTGCCGTAACCAAGGGCGAGGCAGCGGCGGCGGTGACCGTCAGAACGCCGGGCAGCAAGGCAGAGGCGGGCCTCCACCGAGGGGCGGCTTCCAGTCAGGCCGCGGACAGGGACGAGGAAACCAGCGGGGGCCCACACGAGATCTTCCGACGTGCCAAATTTGTACTAAACGGGGCCATTCTGCGGCTAATTGCTGGTATCGTTATGATGACTCGCAGAATGTAAATAGCCAGTCCGGAGGATCAAGGGCGATGCATGCGTCCACAAACGCTCAATCTGGCGATTGGTATCTAGACACAGGTGCTAACACCCATGTGACGTTGGATTATTCCCAACTTCAAGCTCCTCATCCGTATCATGGCTCAGAAACTATTACAGTAGGCAATGGTCAATCCCTTCCCATCACAAACACCGGCTCTGGGTATGCCCAAATGGTAAATTTCATCTCTCAACCCTTCACCACGTCCCTTCCCTCACATCCAATCTTTTATTTGTTTATCGCTTTACTAAAGAAAATAACTGCACCCTCATTTTTAATGACACCAATTTCCAGATAGTGGACAATACCACGAACCGGGTGCGGTACACGGGCCGCTGTGAGCATGGGCTATACACTCTTCCATCCAGGTCTCCGTCTGTTGTGAGTCAAGCTATTCTCTCGTTCACCTGGCATCGCCGGCTTGGGCACCCATCATCCGCCATCGCCAAATCCATTTTATCTTCCTTAGGTTTTAATTTTTCAGAAAAATTACATTGCGAGTCCTGTTCAGTGTCTAAATCTTGTCGTTTACCTTTTTCACTGTCTGAACACAAGGCCACTGCGCCATTTCAATTAATTCATTCTGATGTTTGGGGTCCAACCTCAGTTCCTTCTATTCAAGGTTTTCGTTATTATATCTGTTTTGTTGATGATTACAGTAAATTCACTTGGCTTTATCCTCTGAAATTTAAATCTGAAGCTTATACTGTTTTTGTCAACTTTGACCGAATGGTTCAAACTCAATTTAATGCGAAAATCAAAATTTTTCAAAGTGACAATGGCAAAGAATTTGTCAACAATGCATTTGGTGTTTTTCTTCAACATCTAGGGGCTCTTCATCACACTTCATGTCCATATACCCCTGAACAAAATGGCGTTGCTGAGCGCAAACACCGTCACCTAATAGAAACAGTTGTTGCGCTCCTCCATGATTCCACCTTACCTGTTTCCTTTTGGGTTGATGCCCTTGCTACTGCCAACTACCTCATAAATCGCATGCCCACTCACACTCTCTCCAACTCCACTCCATATGCCCGTCTCTACAATCATCCACCCGACTACATCCATCTCCGCCCGTTTGGGTGTCTAGTTTATCCCTGGTTGCGTCCACACACTCAACATAAACTTCAACCTCGGTCCATCCCTTGTGTCTTTCTAGGCTATCATCCCACTATCAAAGGTTACAAATGTTTCGATCCTGTATCTCAGAAAACATATGTTTCCCGTCATGTTCGTTTTGTGGAGGAACAATTTCCTTACACAAGTCTTTCCTCTACTCCATACTCCCCCAATCCACTTGGCATTGTGCCATTATTTCCGTCCTTTTCACACGCTCATGCTCCGGCTCACTCGGCACCTACCCCGGTACCCCACTACACCACTACCCACCCGTACCAACCACCTAGCCACCTGAACCAACCATCCACCCACCCGCACACCCAGCCGACTGCCACACAACCCACCACTTCCCTACATCCTACTCCTAACACACATACAGCCACCCCATCCACCGCTGCACATCCCAGCTCCCACGGCAGCCCCACCCAACCCCCGTCCACACATCATACAACTCCACCACCCCTTCCTAATCACCCTCCACTCAACACTCACCCTATGACAACCTGAGCCAAGGCCGGTACCTTCAAACCCAAAGCCTACCACACTCAAATACCCTTTGATGCACATCCCATCACTGAGCCTACTACCTACAACCAAGCCTCCAAAAATAGTTTCTGGTGCCAAGCTATGGATGAGGAATTTCAGGCTCTGAATGAACAACGTACATGGGATTTGGTACCTCTGCCTAGTAACCGAAAGTCTATTGGGTGCAAATGGGTGTTTCGCATCAAACGAAATTCAGATGGATCTCTTTCTCGCTATAAAGCACGTCTGGTTGCAAAAGGGTATCATCAGGAGTATGGTGTGGATTATAAGGAGACCTTCAGCCCTGTTGTTAAGCAACAGACTATTCGTCTGGTCTTGTCTCTTGCTCTTCACTATGATTGGCCGCTTCATCAGTTAGACGTCAGCAATGCCTTTCTTCATGGTCATCTTGAGGAAGAAATCTATATGGTTCAGCCACCGGGATATGTTAATCCCAACCGTCCTCACTATGTTTGCAAGCTTCGCAAATCACTATATGGCCTGAAACAGGCCCCACGTGCCTGGTACACACGTCTCTCTACTTTTCTGCAGGGTCTTGGTTTTCGCACCTCCCATCATGACAACAGCCTCTTCACCCTTCACTGTTCTCGAGGGACAGTCATCATTCTTATCTATGTGGATGATATTGTTATTACAGGCAGCTCGTCATCACTCATCACTGAAATTACTGAGGTTATGCATCGTGACTTCAAACTTAAGGACCTCGGTCCTCTGGAGTTCTTTCTTGGCCTCGAACTCATCCGCAAATCGGGAACCATATTGATGCATCAGACAAAATATACCCTTGAACTTCTAAATCGAGCTGGAATGGCAGACTGCAAACCCGCGGTCACTCCCATGGCAGTCCGCCAATCCCCAGGGCCGCATACTCCCTTTGCCGATCCTACACTATATCGGAGCCTCGTCGGTGGACTTCATTATCTTGCTGTTACTCGTCCGGACATCCAATATGCAGTCAATCGAGTCTCCCAATCAATGCATGCTCCCACAGAGCAACACTTTCAGGCCTTGAAACGCATTCTGCGCTATCTTCAAGGTACTCTTCACTGTGGAATTTTATTTCAAAAGGGCTCGTTTGATATATCTGTTTTTTCTGATTCGGATTGGGCTAACGACAAAGATGATCGGAAGTCCACTACTGGATATATTGTTATGATGGGACCGAATCTGATTTCCTGGTGCACCAAGAAGCAAACGCGAGTGTCCCGTTCCTCCACAGAAGCAGAATATCGTGCCATGGCTGCGGGTGTTGCTGAAGCCATGTGGTTACGATATCTTACGGATGCACTTGGCATTCCCCCGACGAAACCACAGATTTATTGTGACAATCAGTCCACTATTTGTGTTACCAAAAATCCAGTCCTTCATGATCGTATAAAGCATGTTGGGTCCGACTGCCACTTTGTTCACGATGAGGTACTTGCAGGAACGATGGCCACGCACTATGTCCCATCTACTGACCAGCTTGCTGATATTCTCACCAAGCCTCTTCCGTTACAGCCTTTTCAGTATCTCTGCTCCAAGCTGCCCCTCGTTACCGCTGATCAGCTTGCGGGGGGATAATAGACTACATATATAATTATTAAATACATCTGGGTTATTCTGTAATTAGTTATTCTTCAGTTCTCTATATATACAGCTGTAACCCCTTCAATATCAATAAGATCAATTATTATTAAATTATATCAAAGGGCCTAGTCGATCAATCATAACTTTTCCTGAGGAAATTTGGGGACTAATGCAATTAAGGCATCTTAAACTTCCCACATTTTATTTGCCAGATTGCCCAAGTGGATTTGTTGACAAAGGAAGGCACTTGGATTTTTCAAACTTGCAAACTATTTCTTACTTGTCTTCACGTTGTTGCACGAAGGAGGTTATTATGGGAATGCAGAATGTCAAAAAGTTAGGAATCAGTGGATATTATACTGAAGATGAAAGAAGTTGTCGGGAATCTGGACTTTTCAACAGTCTTGTCTATCTGCATCAACTTGAAACATTGAGTTTTATAGGTTGTTTTAGTAGACTTTTGCCAGCAAGTGCAAAAGCTTTTCCATCAATGCTCAAGAAGCTGAAGTTAGAAAGAACTTATCTAAGTTGGTCGTACTTGGACATCATAGCTGAGTTGCCTAACCTTGAGGTGCTGATGTTGATGTCTCGTGCTTGTTGTAGAAGTGAATGGCATCCAAATGTTAGGGGATTTACTCGATTGAAGATTTTGTTAATTAAAGGTAATTTTCTCAAGTACTGGAAAGCCACAAATGACAATTTTCCTGTCCTTGAGCGTCTTGTGGTTAATGAATGCCCTGACTTGAAAGAGATACCCATTGAGTTTGCAGATATCCACACATTACAACTGATTGAGTTAACAAATGGTCTTCCCGAACTTAGGGAATCTGCTGCACGAATTCAAAAAGAACAAGAAGACCTTGGAAACGACCCCGTGGATGTTCGTATCTCCCATCCATGTAAGTGTATAGTATTTATCAAGGTCACACTCTGTTTCTCATTTCCACAAGTCAAGTCGTACACAAGTTATTTAGATTTGTCCCATATTCTTTCACAGAAATAACTTCGATAAAATTTGGTTAAAATCCTACTTAAAATGTAAGAGAAATTAACAAGAATAACCCTTATATTTGTTGGTTTTTTTTTTTTAAAAAAAAAAGATGGGGGAAAACAGGGTTAAAATGACTCTCTTTGGATTGATTTGACTTTCAAGCTTTCAATAGCATTCAATAATTTTATTAATCATTAAGTGACTTTAAATAGCCAACAAAACATAAAAAGCTGCATTATTTAAAATTTAAAACAGCCTAAATTATCTCAACAACTAAACAAACTAACAAATATTTAAAATTCAAATTCATCTTAATCTAAATAACTTATTTTGCTAAAAACTAGTGCAGTAACTTAAAGCAATTTCCGACACTCCTCCTTGCTTTAGTTACTGCGATTTAAAACTACTCCTCTTCAATTTTTGCTCTGGCAGTGGATGCTGAATTTTTTAAGTTTTTGAACTTGCACATCTTTTTGATGTTCATCTTTCTCTTTTTTCTTTTTCTTCTTTTTCTTCTTTGCTGAAAAACCATCAATAATCTTGTGTTGTTTGAAAATACTTTCATAGACTTTGCAAAATATTTTAAGGATTTTTCATTCATCAAAACATCACATAAAGCATAGGTTTCAAGATATGATTTCTTCATAGAACAAATTTGATCATTTTTGTCTGTTAAAATTTTTGGAACATTCAAAGAAAGACTGCTGCTTGACATCTTTTTGGCTTAAAATAGTCCTATGCTTTGAAAATAAGCAGGGGTTGAAAAAGGTATCCCTGATGGATTAAAATAGAGCCCTTGCGGGTTAAAAAGGTAGCCCTTATGGGTTAAAAAGATAGCCCCTTGCGGGTTAAAAATGGTATGGTAGCGCTTTGGAAGAACACACAGATCTTACGCCCTTACGGGTTAAAAGATAGCCCTTATGGGTTAAAAATGGTATGGTAGCGCTTTGGAAGAACACACAGATCCCGTAAGATCAATGAAGCTCTCTGATACCACTGTTGGGTTTTTTTAAAAAAAAGATGGGGCAGCGAAAACAGGGTTAAAATGACTCTCTTTGGATTGAAATGACTTTCAAGCTTTCAAAAGCATTCAATAATTTTACTAAGCATTACATGACTTTAAATAGCCAACAAAACATAAAAAACTGCATAATTTAAAATTTAAAACAATCTAAATTATCTCAACAACTAAACAAACTAACAAATATTTAAAATTCAAATTCATCTTAATCTAAGTAACTTATTTTGCTAAAAACTAGTGCAGTAACTTAAAGCAATTTCCAACAATATTTGAGGGTACTTAAAGTTGGGCAGGTTAAGATGAGTTGAACGAACAAATGGGCTAATGTCCAACCCTACCATTAAATTACAAAAAAAATAAAATGAAGAGTAGATGTTTGCTCTCTTTATTGTCATTGCACACGAATTTTAAGGTATCAATTGTATAAATTCTAGTAAAATGAGGTTTACTTGGATTCAACTCTTTTATGAAATAATTGAAATACTTTGTATTAATTTTATCAAGGTGAGTATATATTTATCAAGGTTACACACTGTTTCTCATTTTCACAAGTCACATCATACAATGGTACGATCACTTCATAATGATGATGACAATGATGATGATGAAGATGAAGATGATGATGATAAAATCTGCTGCATAATGTATATAATTACAGTACTTCATAGCTGTCATAGCTCACAATAGGAAGAAGAAAGAAGATCAAAGTGTTTATTGATGTGATAGTGAGAATTGAAAGTTACAGCTTTTACCCTTAGCTGACTTAGTGTCTATTTATAGAGTTTGTACAAAGTCTCTAGAAGCATCTAGAAGCTTCTTAGCTTGTAATATCCTAGCTGACAAATTGTTATAACTAACTAACTAACTACTATACTATTTTACACTGCAACAGACTTAAGCAATAAAACAGAAACCATAGTCGACTGCTTCTAATTCATCCACATGTGTTGGCAATCTTCAATCTTTAACTGATGATAATGAAGATTTTGATGTTGATGCCGCAGAACGTGATGTAATTCCTGCTCTTCTAATAAAAGCCATCAGCAACCTTTTTCTGAGAATAGTTCAGACTTTTCCCACAATTGGTAAGAAGATTGGATTCCTACATGAAAGACAGAATCCTTTGTTAAAAGTTTTTTTCTAAGTCAAAGAGGAAGAATTTAAGTCGATTACATCTCATATATCCATGTATGATTCTCTCAAGATGCTTTAGTAGAGATCATAGGTGGAATTTGGATTTTAACTAAGGGGGTTTAGAAGAAAACCTAGTCGAAGGAGGTTCAACACCTACTATAGATACATAAAAATTAATATTAATCATGTATAAATGATATATTTTTTCGTCAAAGGGGGTTCGGAACCCCCTAGCCAAAGGCTGGCTCCGCCACTGGTAGAGACGATGCATAATTTATAGTCAGTAGATTCAGAATGCTTGTCACACGTTTGTCACGACCCTAGCCTATGCCCTAGCCGTGACGAGCATCCCGAACCATGAAGGCCCGGAACACCCATTCTCTATCTGGTTATCATGCACAACATTCATAATCATAATAAAATGCGGGATTGAAACTGAGTACGGAAAACATGATCAAGTCCTGCAATATTTCTGGATTATACTATCTGACATCAGTCTGCGAAATCTTTAGTAAGAACATAAACATCTGTCTGAAAAGAAACTGGGACAAGGCCCCCAGTAAACCAAAAACATAATAAATAAGATAATGTCTGACATAATTAGGCCTTCCGAATAATAGAAGGCTCACCACTGTGAGATCAAGTCTACAAATCCGAGAATGTCTACTGAGTAACTGGACCCCTAGACTGTGTCTCAGAACCTGGAAGGAGGGGGGGGGGTCAGCACAAAAGTACTGGCACGCGAAGAAATCCAAAAATAGTATAATGGAACATACATACATATATATATATATATATATATATATATATATTAAGTGAAAGAATTTTTTTTCATCAAGACATCATGTATAAAATTGTTTCTGAAAAATACATGGGCACTTTCTGGAAACATGCAACCTGTCTGTTCATTTCAAATCATGATCTGTGTTTTACTTCAGAGTTAGGTGGTATTCCCCTACAAGTCTGAATATTCCACGGGCTGTATGAAATCCGCCATTGACTCGGCGGGGAAGCCCCCAACCCAAGTGTGCCGCAAGGGTTGGAGTCTCTGAGTCTGATACGCCACAGGACATTTAAGTCAGCGCATAATAATATACCCGGGTCGGCAAACCACGGTTTTAGGCAAAGAGTTGTCTGAACTCAAGCCCTCTTCGGGGAACCACCTAACATCTCTGTATGCCCATTTTTAACCTTTTCTGAACATGCATCGTTCTGAAATTTCTAAATCATGAAAGTCTGAAATGTCTATTAGTCTGAGTCTGATATGACATTAGTTTGAATTGGTATCGTCATACCAAGACCTTGCAAGTCATGATTTTTCTGAGCCATAAGGTACTAAGCAAAAGCTTTCATTCAAAACATAGTTTAGACCACCCAAAACATGCAACTGATGTAAAGGATTTCATATTCCGAACTTAAAGTTCAATTCATGCAGAAATTTCATCAAACATATGGTGGTCATGTGCATTTTGGCAAAACCATGCATTCTTTCATTACATGCATATTCTACATTCACAACCCTCTCTTTCGTGTTCAAGAATCGTATTCCAAACATAGCAAAAGTCAAAGCACTTCATATCATAATTTCTTTTCTTCAAGATGTCTTTCAAAACAATTTATATTACGTGAAACATGGAAGAATTTACATTAAGAGAGGGGTTCCATGAAAATCATGCTTTAAATTCATATATTTCAGGACAAACACATATATACATATACATTTAATTTTCAAACCACTTTGGGGGAAAGCCAAAAGGCCAAAACAATATCATTAAAGCTTCTAAAACATGAGTATGCACATGAATTCAAAAACCCGATACTTAAAACATGATTTCTATGCCCATGAGATTTTAGGAAAAACCCCGCGTACCTCTATTTCCAAGGATAATAGATGTTTCTTGAAGCTTGCGGATTGGTGATTCCAAATATGTAATTATCTTTGAAAACTTGCGGTCGAATCTTGAACTATTTGGGTTTTTATTTTGAAACCCTAAGGAGAATTCTTGAGCAATTTTGAGGAAAGCATGTGTATTATGGTGTTTGAGGGATTAAATCCCGTGTTGGTGGTATATATAGGGGTGGAGGATGACCAAAATACCCCTAAGGAACAATTAAGGTCAAATCTGTCCGTCAGTTGACAGTTTGATAGGCTGGAGTAAATCGCTTATAACTTTTTACTCATATATTAAAATTGGATGAAACCAACTTCATTTGAAAGAGGACTCAAATATATTTCGTTTGATATATTATAGCTCACACAGTTCATTATATACAGGGAGTTATGATCGTTTGAAGTTGACCCTGAAATGCTGAAAAACTGGGCAATAGGCTATGCGTTTTGCTACTGTTTTGAAATCCAAACGCAGCCTTATGCATTCCGAAAAATTCCAAAACTTATCCGAGATGTACTATGAAATTGCCCGATCATAACGCAACTTGAAAATATAAAAATGAAGGTCAGGAAGGTCGAGAAGTTGTATCCCGAAGGTTGCCAGCTAAGAATGAGTCTAAGTTATTTCAACACTTAGAAAAAATTTAAAACTTAAGTCTAAAGCTCAAAAATTACAGTCTAATACATGCATGACTTTTACAGGGCATTACATTATCTCCCCCTTGGGATCATTCGTCCCCGAATGATGGATAGGAACTTGTTGAAGCCTTAAAGGTATGGAATAACGCAGGCACGACATGTCTTCTAATAAAGAATACATTGATTTGAAACATGACCATATGGCTGGAACTACTGATATTTTGAATTCTTATATCGGACAGACATATCTGATGCATGGAATACACGATTGAAGCTATTCATAGGCTGAATTCTCATAATGAACATGCATATCTGATGCATGGATCTGTCCTTGAGTTGTTCTCATGAACGTAGGACTAAATACACTGTTAAGCTGAACTTTCGTACTTATCTGGAGTATTTCTTCAACACTCTCTCTAAAGAAGTTCTAACAGTAATAGGGAGCCACGAATCTTGGGTATGGATTACACAAGACACCCAACTGAGGAAATCACAACATTGACTCTACTCTACAGTCTGAAATATAGACATATAACTCCTAAATTAGGATAGAATTTTCAGACCTTTGGAAATACGACTTCTTACTTTCAGGCTTAGCGCACTTCCCGAATATCCCTTAACTATACTATTCCCTATAAATATGATATTCATTCAATTTAGCTTAAATTTCTCATATGAGCATTGACAAATTTTTCTACTAATGTCTAAAATAGCTTAATCCTTACACTACGATCAAGCCTCACTCTAAGTCACAAAAATACAACATGCTACACTACGCTATTATTCTAAACCATATGACGCCACCTTCTATATCTCTTTTAAAGATCGTATTCTAAGAATAACATGCCTTACCACTTTAATAACTACTCTGAACTCTTAATATGAAGTCGCTAATGCATATTGCAACCTTCCACTACAATCCCAAAACGTCATTCAAGCCTAATTTATAACCACATGTTAACTTCAAGGCAAACACCCATAAATACATACTTCACATAGTTTCTAAACTATTATCAATATAACTCCCACGCGCTATCCTAAAAACATACACACACAAACTTTTCCACTAAACATCACATGTATCAAAGATTGGCCCCGAATCTCACTTCATACTTATGGCCTTATCTAAACAAACATACTATGATATTCCATTAACAAGAACATTTACATCATCACCACTATCATTGCATAGGGAGGTCACCAAAAGGTTAAAACATAAGACCCTGAAGCATGAGAAGATTTTTATATGGGACTGAACACACTATAAAGAGTGAGTACATGCGTCATGAGTTGCATGACCTCAACTAGGGTTCCTAACATAAGGAATGTAATTCCGACTACTTGAATGAAGTAGAACTCATTATCTTGGAACTGGAAGAGTACATGACTCTCTATCATATACAGGAATCACGAACTATGATCACGGAACTAAAACGTAAAGCTTGAGTAGGCATTGGGATCACTGAAAAATACTAAGATAAGAATGGGTTGAGTCTCACCCTCACTTTCTAACGTTCTAAATCATACTGCATCACTACTAGAATCTGAGAGACTTACGTGGTCATTCGTTCTGTCATCTCCCCCTTAGCTTCAAGTCATCATCTAGAGTTTGGGAGATCCTTTACTAGATTCTAACAGAACTATGTAAACACCTAATTTTTGACCCAAACCTAATATTTTTATACCATTTTAATGTTCAATTAATTTTTAGTTTATTTTATTTTTATTTTTAGGCATTTTAAATTTATCTTATTTTGAGGTTCGTTTAATATTTTTGAAAAAAATATAAAAATAGAATCACATTTTAGATAAGTTTTTATTATTATTTATTTATTTATTTTAAATAAATAAATAAATAAAAACTAATTAAATTATGTTATTTCCTCTTTTAACTTTTAATAAAGAATCTAGTGATATTAATATTTTTAATCATATTTCTAAGACTAGCCATTTAGTTTATTTATATTTTTTTAAATAGATTTTATTATTTTTATTTTTATATTGAAAAAAAATATAATAATTAAAAAAAACTAAAAAACAAACAAACTAAAAACTACCCTACTTCCCATTACCTCCAACATTCCCCTAACTTTCCCATTAAAACTAAAAACTACCCTACTTCCCATTACCTCCAACATTCCCCTAACTTTCCCATTAAAACTAAAAACTACCCTACTTCCCATTACCTCCAACATTCTCCTAACTTTCCCATTAAAACTAAAAAAAAAACTACCCTACTTCCCATTACCTCCAACATTCCCCTAACTTTCCCATTAAAACTAAAAACTACCCTACTTCCCATTACCCCCACTTTCCCCATTCTCCCACTAAACCTCCCCATTACCTCCACTACATCTTTCCCCCATTATTCCCTCAACTCCCATTCTCACTCAAGCACACACACTCCCTATATAAACACACACATAAAACACTAAAGAAAGAAGACACATATGGACTAATTTGAGAAAAAGATCACACACATGCACACATAAAGGAACACATAGGGGAAATAAAAACCAAAAATCCCTCACATCAAAAGACTTTGAGTTTTGGTCACGGTTTAAGTTCGAGGCTCCTTCTTGTTGTTGTTAGGAATTATTTTCGAAAGAGGTAACCCTTAATCTTCCTTGATTATGTAGTTTAAACGATTGTATGAAACTTGATTCAATATAATGAAGTTTCTTAAACTCAAAAAAATTAAAAAAATAAAAAATAAACAACTACTCCCTCCTTAGAACTTTCAGAAAATCAACAACAATTACGACAACACCAAAGAAAAAAAATCCCTCACGTCCCAAACTTTGAGGTTTGTTCGTGGTTTATGTTTTGTGGCTTTTGAACGTTAGCTATTAAAAAGTAAAGTGTCGCAATAGGCAACCCTCGATCTTTCCATGTAATTTAGTTACACAATATAATTGTATGAGACTTGATTCAATTATTACGAAGTAGTTCAAATTATGTATGGGTCTAACTTGTTATTATCTGTTTCTTCTGTTCAGATTTTTATATCATTAATTAATAATTAATACTTCTAGTTTAAGTACCAATAATTGCTTATAATAGCTTCTGATGTGTGGATACTAACTTATAATTATTGGGCTGGAGTTTACTGCCTATGTATCTTCAAATTGTATATCTGTGTATCTTGCATGGGATTCGGTTTGTTTTTATTGTAGTTTGTTATTGTAAATGCATGACCACTTTACCCCAAGGTAAGGTATATCCTAATAGTTTAGTACTTTGAAATAAAGGGTGTGAATTAGATGAAAAGCTGCATATTTTGATAACTTTCTCCTGTGAGTATTTATATATATATATATATATATATATATGTATATATATATTTATTTCGATGTTCAGTTTTGTTTGACAATTTGACATTTCCTACTGTGGTGAGCTCCTAGTAAAAGAAAAGATGTGAGTTAGATTGCAAATCAACTTTTAAAATCTATTATCTGAAAAGAAAAAAAAATATTTTTTTTCACAAATTTATCGAAGTTGAATTTAATTGGAAAGGATAGAATTAAAGCTTGCTAAATTCTCATTTAGGTTTGGAGAAAATGGATGCGATCCATAAATGCCCCAAAGGCGCGCGAAATATATCAAAATTCGTGGTATGATTGGAAAGTACTGCTACCGGCAAGCGACACATTAATATAATTAAAAATATACGTAAAAGAATTTAAGAGCGGGAGGCAAACAACTTTTAGGTTAACAAATATTATAAATCCAAAACAATAAAATTAATTTAAGCCAGACGTAAGTCATTAAAGCGACCGTGTTAGAACCACGGGACTCGAGGGGTGCCTAACACCTTCCCCTCGATCAACAGAATTCCTTATCCGGATTTCTAGTTCGCAGACCCAAAAAATAAAAATTAAAGAGTCATTTCCTTTTGAATAGGGATTCAATAGGGTGACTTGGAACACCCAAACTCAATTCCAAGTGGCGACTCTGTAAATAAAATAACCCCTTTTCAAAACATCACTTTAATTGGAAAAACCCATTTTCTCAAAAAACCAACTCCCTAGCGGGGGTCTGATGCGGTGAAAAAAATGGGGTGTGACAGATGGCGACTCTGCTGGGGATATAACTAGAATTCGAGCTTTTATATTGACTTAATTGGCTTTATTTAATTTTGATATTGAATATTGTTAGCCTAAATGTGTTCTTTGCCTACATGTTTATCGCTTTGATAGTATTTGAATTGCAATATAAACTGTCTTCTCTCCCGCACCCATCTAAGTCTTCTAAGATACTGTATATTCGGAGATATGGTATAGCTCCCGAGCTTGAGATACCAGAGATGCGGCAACGCTCCTGGGAAGGATTCTGTAGTCACCCATTATTTAGGATGGAAAAGGACCAACAGTGAGGCCGGAAAGCCCTGCTACCGGTAAAGCTGTCCCTTGCCGACTCGAGTTGTCCGCTCGTTTCATTGACAGTCTAGAGACCTAACTCCACCAGGTTGAACCTAGCATAACTGTAGCTTAGACATGGCTATCCCTAATATATTGCGTTTTATTTGTATCACGTGTATTTTTGACTTAGTGGGGCCCGACCCTGGGGTCAGGTCCGTCTAGGTCAGGTGTCGCCTTTTGAGACCATCATGTGCATGTTATGTGCTACTTGTTGCATTATAGGAAATGTCATATCGAATGTTGACCGGATTTTGAGTGAATTAATTAATCTAAAAAAAGGGTAATGATTGATGGAGGTTCAGGAGTAGATATCTGTCCTCTCTCTACTCTGCAAAAATTAAAAATCAGTCCAGATAGGATTCGATCCAATAATGTATGTGTTCGGGCTTTTGATGGTGCAAAACGAGACACAATTGGTGAAGTAGATCTTGCTTTAGCTATTGGACCAGTTGAGTTTACAATCACCTTTTAAGTAATAGACATGGATACTTCCTACAACCTACTTTTAGGAAGACCATGGATCCACATGGCCAGAGCCATACCTTCTACTTTGCATCAAGTAGTTAAGTTTGAACACGACAATCAGGAAATCATTGTACATGGAGAGGATGACCTTTCCATACATCGAGATCCTTCTGTACCCTATATCGAAACAAAAGGGGGTTGTGAATCTCCCATTTATCAAGCCTTTGAAATCATGATAGTTGATCAAGTCGTGGAAGGTACGCCGATTCCAGGGCCTCATCTCTCTTCTACTTCAATCATAGTGGCTAGCCAAATGCTACAAAATGGTTATGAACCGGGAAAAGGATTAGGGGTTTTGCTACAAGGAATTATAAACCCCGTAGATCCGTGTGGTAGCCACAACTCCTTTGGCTTAGGCTTTAAGCCTACCGCAGCAAATAGAAAATGGGCAAAAGAGCATAAGAAGAAGGCTTGGAAATTGACAAGTCCAGTTCCACACATTAGCTAATCTTTCACGAAAGCTCAAAAGGAAGAAAATCAATACCTATATGCTAACAAGGATGTGGATGAAATATGTCAAGGCCTCAAGGAAGTGTTTTATGAAGTAAACATGGTTTAGATAGGTGAAGGCCCTAGCCATACGGATGTGTAGTCCGTCGAGCCAACTATCAAGCTCACTAACTGGGAAGCCACTCCTCTCCCCACAAGGAAGGAGTCTTGGTAATTTATTTTGTTGTTTCGTTTTTCTTTCTTTTGTATTTGGGACTATTCTCAGGGTTGTAGTCCACATAGTTTAGTTTCTCTACTTTCATGTTAACCCTCCTATCCTTTCCGATTCAATGAAATTAAATTCACGTTTTCTAGTAAATTTATATTTTCTTCCCTCTTTTAATTTTTAGTTTTCTTATTTCGTTATGTTAATACTAAGCTCCGATAACATGGCATGTACCTGGAGTTCACATTTAGATTCTAAAAAGTTGTCTAATCTCGAATCAGCAAACCAAACGGTAGAGGAATACGATGAAGGTGAAGCTGATAAAGAATTCAAAAAAAGGATTGGATTAATTTGAGGATAAGCCCAAACCCAATTTAGATGACACTGACATAATAAATTTGGGGACTGGTGAGGAGGTTAGAGAAATAAAAATAAGTATTTATGCAGATCAGAATATCAGAAATGATATTGTTCAGATTTTGATCGAGTATAAGGATGTCTTTGCTTGGTCTTATGATGATACGCCGGGTCTAAGCACGGATTTGGTAGTCCACAAACTACCTACATACCCTGATTTTTCACCGGTCCAGCAAAAGCAAAGAAAGTTTAAAACTGACGTGAGCGATAAAATCAAAGAGGAAATCATGAAGCAATTGAGTGCGAAGGTGATCAGGGTCGCTCAGTACACCACATGGTTGGCTAATGTGGTGCCCGTACCGAAGAAAGATGACAAAATCAGAGTCTGTTTTGATTATAGGGATTTAAACAAAGCAAGCCCTAAGGATAACTTTCCGCTGCCCAATATTCATATCCTTGTTGATAATTGTGCTAAACATGAGATCCAATGTTTCGTGGATTGTTATGCCGGATATCACCAGATCTTGATGGATGAAACAGATGCAGATAAGACTGCTTTCACCACCCCGTGGGGTACTTATTGCTATAGGGTCATACCGTTTGGTTTAAAGAATGCGGGAGCTACGTACATGAAAGCTATGACTACTATTTTTCATGACATGATGCAAAAGGAAGTAGAAGTATATGTTGATGATGTCATTATCAAGTCCAAGACACGAGTCGATCACGTAGATGACTTGAGGAAATTTTTTGAAAGGTTGCGAAAGTATAATCTTAAGCTCAATCCAGCCAAGTGTGCATTTGGAGTTCCATCCAGAAAACTTTGGGGCTTCATAATTAGCCGCAGAGGCATTGAATTGGACCCCGCCAAGGTAAAATCCATTCGAGAATTGCCGCCTCCGAAGAATAAAACTGAGGTCATGAGTTTTCTTGGAAGACTGAATTATATAAGCAGATTCATTGCTCAACTCAGCACTACATGCGAACCAATATTTAAGTTGCTAAAAAAAGATGTTGCTATCCAAGGGACAGATGAATGTCAAGAATCATTTGATAAGATTAAAGAATATTTGGCAAATCCTCCCGTGCTGGTCCCACCGAAACCTATTTGCTTTGGTCAATTATACCAGCAGAGGATGGCGTGAGCTTACAATAAGAAGGTACGTCTTAGAAAATTCGAGGCCGTCCAACTTGTTTTAAAACGCATCCTTCCACACCAAGAAGAGGCTAAAGGAAAGTTTACTCCAAACTGGCAAGGTCCATACATAGTTAAACAAGTACTATCAAATGGAGCTTTGCAACTTGCGGTTCTGGACGGAAAAATAACAGAAATAGCTATCAATGCCGATTCAGTAAAAAGATATTATATTTGACACACTTGTGCTTAACATTCTCAAGTTGAGATGACGAAAGACCATCATTCTACTTAACCAAATGCCATTAATCCCTTGTCAGCCCTTCGAGCCTTATTTACCATTCCTTGCTTACCCTCTTTGGAGCCGAAAAAAAAAAGATAATGAGTTGCTATTAAACTACGTTCGACCTGATTCCTAAATGGATACGTAGGCAGCCCTATCTTGGGGTTCGGTCCGACAAAATAAAAAAAATCATGGTATTTAAAAAAAAAAACGAGACATATATCCTATTGTCACTTTTACATGGCTCTCAAGTTGTAATTTATCCTAAAAAAAAAAAGATAATGAGTTGCAATTGAACTACGTTCGACCTGATTCCTAAATGGATACGTAGGCAGCCCTATCTTGGGGTTCGGTCCGACGAAAAAAAAATTATTGGTGAAAATCCATGGAGGCACCTCAAGATATCAAAAAAAAAGAGATAAAATCCTATTGTCACTTTTATATGGCTCTCAAGTTGTAATCTACCCTAAAAATCCTTTTCCCTGTGTCCATTAAAGACCTTCCGATCAATTTTTGAGAATGTCAAGCCTTGTGAGCCAAAAAAAAAAAAGATAAAATCCTATTGTCACTTTTATATGGCTCTCAAGTTGTAATCTACCCTAAAAATCATTTTCCCTGTGTCCATTAAAGACCTTCCGATCAATTTTTGAGAATGTCAAACCTTGTGTGCCAAAAAAAAATAAAAAAAATCTTGTAGGTGAAAACCCATGGAGGCACCACAAGATAAAAAATCAAAAAAAAAATCAAAAAAAAAATAAAATCTTATTGGTGAAAACCCTCAGGGGCGCCATAAGACAATGATGAATGAGATAATCCAAATTGGAGAGGCCAATTGAGAAAATCCCAGAAGAAATGACTTTAGTCAAACAAAGTTTATCATGACAGGACAAAGATCAAGAAGGATGATTTGATTTGATTGAAAGGTGCAGCTTAATTCGAGATTAGACGGTTTTGAAGGATCAAGTATCTACTCCAAATTGTGTGTCATGTGTTATTGAAGTCAATATACACCTCCAAATAAGCTTTCTTACTTTACTGGTAGAAATACTTTCAATTCAAACATAATTCTTTTATTCCTTCTTTTGATTTTTCCTTATTTCATTTTTACACGTCTTTTTTATGGGTAAGTCTCGCACCAAATACAAAATAAAGAAAAACCCGCAAAATTGACCATGGCTCCCAGTGAAATTGAGCAGAGATTATTCGGCGTTCACCACATTGACAAGGATAGAGAGCCAGTTAAGATAAGTGTTACGAGTGAAGCATTTAAAAATGAAGAGCAGACTCGTACTGAAACAAACAGAGATGCAACAGAATTTGAAAGACAAAGAGCCAAGCTCACCAACCAATTAGCTGAGTCCACTATATCAAGTTGGGGCAAGAATAAGGCAAACCTCCAAGGGATTCAAGGCCACAAACCAACAACCAAGTTTAAAACTGACATTTTTTTTCTTTCTTTGCTTGAACAGGGGCAAAGCAATCTTGTGAGGTTTAGTGAGAAAAAAAAACAAGTATAGCAAAGTTAAGTTTTCTTGAATTTTTTTTTTGTTTTTTGTTATACTCCTATGATTCTAAGTTCGTACCAATATAATAATAATAATAAAATCCCTCTTATTTAAGACTGGGGCATTTTTTTTTTCTAAAAATAAAAAATAAAAAAAATCCTAATCTTTTTCGTCTTCATAGGGTGTCATCCCCTAGTTGACATCTTATCTCGTCTTCATAGGGTGCCATCCCCTAGTTGACATCTTATCTCGTCTTCATAGGGCACCATCCCCTAGTTGACATCTTTTTCGTCTTCATAGGGCACTATCCCCTAGTTGACATCTTATCTCGTCTTCATAGGGTGTCCTCCCCTAGTTGACATCCTTTTCGTCTTCATAGGGCACCATTCCCTAGTTGACATCTTTTTCATCTTCATAGGGCACCATCCCCTAGTTGACATCCTATATCGTCTTCATAGGGCGCCATCCCCTAGTTGACATCCTTTTCGTCTTCATAGGGCATCATCCCCTAGTTGACATCTTATCTCGTCTTCATAGGGCACCATCCCCTAGTTGTCATCCTTTTCGTCTTCATAGGGCACCATTCCCTAGCTCACATTTATTTCGTCTTCATAGGGTTTCATCCCCTAGTTGACAGCCTTTTCATCTTCATAGGGCACCATCCCCTAGTTGACATTTTTTTTCATCTTCATAGGGCACCATCCCCTAGTTGACATATTTTTCGTCTTCATAGGGCGCCATCCCCTAGTTTACATCTTTTTCGTCTTCATAGGGCACCATCCCCTAGTTGACATCCTATCTCGTCTTCTAGGGCGCCATTCCCTAGTTGACATCCTTGTCGTCTTCATAGGGTACCATTCCCTAGTTGACATCTTATCTCGTCTTCATAGGGCACCATCCCCTAGTTGACATCCTTTTCGTCTTCATAGGGCACCATCCCCTAGTTGACATTTTTTTTCATCTTCATAGAGCACCATCCCCTAGTTGATATTTTTTTCGTCTTCATAGGGCGCCATCCCCTAGTTGACATCTACTTCGTCTTCATAGGGTGCCATCCCCTAGTTGACATCTTATTTCTTCTTCATAGGGCGCCATCCCCTAGTTGACAGCCTTTTCATCTTCATAGGGCACCATTCCCTAGTTGACATTTTTTTTTGTCTTCATAGGGCACCATCCCCTAGTTGACATCTTTTTCGTCTTCATAGGGCGCCATCCCCTATTTGACATCCTATCTTGTCTTCATAGGGCGCCATCCCCTAGTTTACATCTTTTTCGTATTCATAGGGAACCATCCTCTAGTTGACATCCTATCTTGTCTTCATAGGGCGCCATCCCCTAGTTGACATCCTTTTCATCTTCATAGGGCACCATCCCCTAGTTGACATCCTATATCGTCTTCATAGGGCGGCATCCCCTAGTTGACATCCTTTTCGTCTTCATAGGGCACCATCCCCTAGTTGACATCTTATCTCGTCTTCATAGGGCACCATCCCCTAGTTGTCATCCTTTTCGTCTTAATAGGGCACCATTCCCTAGTTGACATTTATTTCGTCTTCATAGGGTGTCATCCCCTAGTTGACAGCCTTTTTATCTTCATAGGGCACCATCCCCTAGTTGACATTTTTTTTCGTCTTCATAGGGCACCATCCCCTAGTTGACATCTTTTTCGTCTTCATAGGGCGTTATCCCCTGTTTGACATCCTATCTCGTCTTCATAGGGCGCCATCCCCTAGTTTACATCTTTTTCGTCTTCATAGGGCACCATCCCTTAGTTGACATCCTATCTCGTCTTCTAGGGCGCCATTCCCTAGTTGACATCCTTGTCGTCTTCATAGGGTACCATTCCCTAGTTGACATCATATCTCGTCTTCATAGGGCTCCATCCCCTAGTTGACATCTTTTTCGTCTTCATAGGTCACCATCCCCTAGTTGACATTTTTTTTCATCTTCATAGAGCACCATCCCCTAGTTGATATTTTTTTCGTCTTCATAGGGCGCCATCCCCTAGTTGACATCTACTTCGTCTTCATAGGGTGCCATCCCCTAGTTGACATCTTATTTCTTCTTCATAGGGCGCCATCCCCTAGTTGACAACCTTTTCATCTTCATAGGGCACCATTCCCTAGTTGACATTTTTTTTCATCTTCATAGGGCACCATCCCCTAGTTGACATCTTTTTCTTCTTCATAGGGCGCCATCCCCTATTTGACATCCTATCTCGTCTTCATAGGGCACCATCCCCTAGTTGACATCTTTTTCGTCTTCATAGGGAACCATCCTCTAGTTGACATTTTTTTCATCTTAATAGAGCACCATCCCCTAGGTGACATCTTATTCGTCTTCATAGGGCGTCATCCCCTAGTTGACATCTGCTTCGTCTTCATAGGGTGTCATCCCCTAGTTGACATCTTTATCTCGTCTTCATAGGGCGCCATCCCCTAGTTGACATCCTTTTCATCTTCATAGGGCGCCATCCCCTAATTGGCATTCTAGGAAATAAATCTTCCTATTTTTCTTCTTCATGTCTTCACAGGGCATGACAATCCCGCATCACATTTTTATAAGCAAAAATCCTAATTCTTTCCCCATGCATTCATTAGGATAACTTCCTTTGGTTGCATCATTAAGAATAGGGTCCTTATCTTATCGCGCTCCTAGCCTAAATTTCTATCCATTCATTCATTTATTTATTTTTAAACTAGATTATGGTTTTTCTAATAACTCACAAAATTTTCCTAGTGTAAACTGGGGCGGAAAATTTTGTTTGTTTTGTTTTGTCTTCTTTGATGGCTTGCAGGTTTTCTGCGAAGCACAGGTTTATCCAAGAATGGAATTTCATCTCCGATCAGAATATAGAAGAATGACCAGGTTGAAGATAGTTAGAGTCAGCTCTGTATCTGTAGCAGCCCAACATCTCAAGAGACATCTTTTTATCTTCTGATAAGGAGAATAAGCATCCAAAGTATTCTATGGACTATTCTTTGGCAGAGTGTCAATGACTCAATCCAAGTTGCAGGTTCAAATCTCAAATCCTAACTTCAAGATCAAATCTTGGGATCAAGGTACCCACTAGAAGAAGGTGAGGCGATAACTGAAGATCCAAGAAGAAGATCTGAAGCAAGAGAATCAAGACACTTAGAATAGATAGGATTTTGTATCTTTCATTTTTAGTTTCATTTTTCTTTTTTCTGATGTAATAAAAGAGCCACGAACCGAAAACTTGACGGGACCTCAACTCGACTCTCCAATCCATCCACTCACTCTTACACCCACTTGAACTACATGTGACCTGATTCTCTTATAACCCGAGATATGTAGGATGCCCAAGGCCAGGGCTCGGTCATACCTCTTTCCCACTTATTTACGTATTAATATTGAATAAAGGGTTGAGCCAAAAATCAGTCATGTTTACTTCTTTGCTTGAAAATTCTTCATATTTCCAAGCAAAGAGGGGCATTCTGTAAACACCTAATTTTTGACCCAAACCTAATATTTTTATACCATTTTAATGTTCAATTAATTTTTATTTTATTTTATTTTTATTTTTAGGCATTTTAAATTTATCTTATTTTGAGGTTCGTTTAATATTTTTGAAAAAAATATAAAAATAGAATCACATTTTAGATAAGTTTTTATTATTATTTATTTATTTATTTTAAATAAATAAATAAATAAATAAATAAAAACTAATTAAATTATGTTATTTTCCTCTTTTAACTTTTAATAAATATTCTAGTGATATTAATATTTTTAATCATATTTCTAAGACTAGCCATTTAGTTTATTTATATTTTTTTAAATAGATTTTATTATTTTTATTTTTATATTGAAAAAAAATATAATAATTAAAAAAAAAACTAAAAAACAAACAAACTAAAAACTACCCTACTTCCCATTACCTCCAACATTCCCCTAACTTTCCCATTAAAACTAAAAACTACCCTACTTCCCATTACCTCCAACATTCTCCTAACTTTCCCATTAAAACTAAAAAAAAAACTACCCTACTTCCCATTACCTCCAACATTCCCCTAACTTTCCCATTAAAACTAAAAACTACCCTACTTCCCATTACCCCCACTTTCCCCATTCTCCCACTAAACCTCCCCATTACCTCCACTACATCTTTCCCCCATTATTCCCTCAACTCCCATTCTCACTCAAGCACACACACTCCCTATATAAACACACACATAAAACACTAAAGAAAGAAGACACATATGGACTAATTTGAGAAAAAGATCACACACATGCACACATAAAGGAACACATAGGGGAAATAAAAACCAAAAATTCCTCACATCAAAAGACTTTGAGTTTTGGTCACGGTTTAAGTTCGAGGCTCCTTCTTGTTGTTGCTAGGAATTATTTTCGAAAGAGGTAACCCTTAATCTTCCTTTATTATGTAGTTTAAACGATTGTATGAAACTTGATTCAATATTATGAAGTTTCTTAAACTCAAAAAAATAAAAAAATAAAAAATAAACAACTACTCCCTCCTTAGAACTTTCAGAAAATCAACAACAATTACGACAACACCAAAGAAAAAAAATCCCTCACGTCCCAAAATTTGAGGTTTGTTCGTGGTTTATGTTTTGTGGCTTTTGAACGTTAGCTATTAAAAAGTAAAGTGTCGCAATAGGCAACCCTCGATCTTTCCATGTAATTTAGTTTCACAATATAATTGTATGAGACTTGATTCAATTATTACGAAGTAGTTCAAATTATGTATGGGTCTAACTTGTTATTATCCGTTTCTTCTGTTCAGATTTTTATATCATTAATTAATAATTAATACTTCTAGTTTAAGTACCAATAATTGCTTATAATAGCTTCTGATGTGTGGATACTAACTTATAATTATTGGGCTGGAGTTTACTGCCTATGTATCTTCAAATTGTATATCTGTGTATCTTGCATGGGATTCGGTTTGTTTTTATTGTAGTTTTTTATTGTAAATGCATGACCACTTTACCCCAAGGTAAGGTATATCCTAATAGTTTAGTACTTTGAAATAAAGGGTGTGAATTAGATGAAAAGCTGCATATTTTGATAACTTTCTCCTGTGAGTATTTTTATATATATATATATGTATATATATATTTATTTCGATGTTCAGTATTGTTTGACAATTTGACATTTCCTACTGTGGTGAGCTCCTAGTAAAAGAAAAGATGCGAGTTAGATTGCAAATCAACTTTTAAAATCTATTATCTGAAAAGAAAAAAAAATATTTTTTTTCACAAATTTATCGAAGTTGAATTTAATTGGAAAGGATAGAATTAAAGCTTGCTAAATTCTCATTTAGGTTTGGAGAAAATGGATGCGATCCATAAATGCCCCAAAGGCGCGCGAAATATATCAAAATTCGTGGTATGATTGGAAAGTACTGCTACCGGCAAGCGACACATTAATATAATTAAAAATATACGTAAAAGAATTTAAGAGCGGGAGGCAAACAACTTTTAGGTTAACAAATATTATAAATCCAAAACAATAAAATTAATTTAAGCCAGACGTAAGTCATTAAAGCGACCGTGTTAGAACCACGGGACTCGAGGGGTGCCTAACACCTTCCCCTCGATCAACAGAATTCCTTATCCGGATTTCTAGTTCGCAGACCCAAAAAATAAAAATTAAAGAGTCATTTCCTTTTGAATAGGGATTCAATAGGGTGACTTGGAACACCCAAACTCAATTCCAAGTGGCGACTCTGTAAATAAAATAACCCTTTTTCAAAACGTCACTTTAATTGGAAAAACCCATTTTCTCAAAAAACCAACTCCCTAGCGGGGGTCTGATGCGGTGAAAAAAATGGGGTGTGAAAAACTACACTTACTACACTCTAGGGTCTGAAAAAAAAATAACAATACATGCATATCATAGAACTTAGCCCGAATGACTACCTTCTGGGATACACTCTTTCTCTAGCCACCAATAGTCATAGTATAATGCTTGCACACTTATTCTATCGGTTCAACCTTCAAAAGTCAAGCTTAGATGCTAACACTTAACATGGATATCACCAAGCCTTTGATGAACCATATCTCTTTATATAGAGCATACCACTATTGCGACTCCAAATTTATATCCCTCTACTATGAGAATCAAGATCACCGCAAAAGGCCCAACACTATCAATCAAAACACCTTAACATGGCTATTTAGATCACCATGTACCATCTAACTAGTCTTTCTCCACTTAACAATTCAATGGTACCACTAGCCACGCACAACAAGTAATAGCCCTAAAAAAATACCGCAACCTCATGTCACCTTAGGCATACTTCTACATCATACATGCAATATCATACACCACTACGATCCTCCAACTCAATATTTAACATTGCAAAAATGCACAACCTATATCCTCCAACAACCTCACCAGACCTAAGAGAATATTAAGAAAACTTAGAACTTTTTATAATGCAGTTTTAGCACACTTTCACCACAAATCAGCTCCACATTTCAGCACACTATACTTCATTAAGAAATTGTAAATTCCAACAGATGTTCAGAACATCATGAGAAGAAATTGTCACATTTCAGCACAAATTCTGCACATTTTTTGCATATTAAACACTCTAAACTTCATATTACAGCACTATAAATTTCACTAAAAAAAATTCTCTGTAAAAATTTAAGGTAACAACGATTACTGCAGGCAAATCCTCAAGGCCCTAGTATTCTACTTCTCATCGTGATAGAAGGAGGTTTTCAAATAAAAGATGTGTAAATATGAAATCTTGCTTATTAATGTGTAACTAAGAAATCTCACTTATTTCTTTGGTAAAGATGCATAATGTTTTATCATCAATATAAGCTCTTATGCGATAGAAACTACGGGCTAATGCCAACTTCATCTAATCATGTATGAAGTTATGATTATCAAATATCAAGTGCCAAAAAATAGTGTAAGAAAGAATGAAAAGGGACAAAAACATTTCAGAAGTCACGAATGAAAATATATATGCCCCTATTAGGCATCCTCTCTGCATTTCTATAACAAAACAATGTTAAAGTGATAGAATTAAGCAATTGTCGTGACATTTATCAGTTTGAAGAAATTGAGGGTGATAATTCCCCCCTCACCCTACTTCTACCAGGTGTTAGGTCACTATTAACTTTTTCGGAGTTATATATATATATATATATATATATATATATATATATATATATTTCTTTTGTCATTTTCATAACAAAATGGCCAAAATATAAACAATGATACGGGTAAAATCATAAAAAAAACTTGAAGATGGTACCAACAATACATATTATAACGGATATTTATGGATCCAAGCCTTCACATTAGAACAATCTAAGCAAATTCCTTCTTAATAAAAAGTCCCAAAAAAGGTCTTAAACGAAGTAATTCAAGAATAAGTGCGATAAACGATGGATCTTACCATGATCACCATCCATCACTGCTAAGGCTTTATTCTCTCTAACCCGTGAATCACGCCAAAAGCGAATTGCACTTAAAATTCACATCAAAACCTCGTATAGAGGTACTATCTTCAAACAAAAGGTTGAAATTTAAGTGAGGAAAATTAAAAAGCAAGATATACTGCACACGAAAAATATAACCAATTAATAGAAACACTACATCAACAAATTTTAAACTGCTTCCTTGTAATTCCTCATGGAAAGTAGAGGGATTAAAAGAGAAGTCAAACAGGAAGTTTGTTCTCTGCCTATAATGAGAGCTGAATCAAATTTCATTCAACTTTTTGTACGCTACTTTGTTTTTCTGAATAAATGGCTAATTACACCGACTTTTGCCTTAAACCAACTCTATTAACAGAGGTAATGTCCGCACAAAACCACCTCACCATATATACCATCAAGCTTATTGTACCAAATGATGCCTGAATTCTCCATATTCGGTGAAGATCAAATAATCAAGCAGGTCACGGAGAAAATCTCGATCTAGAAGAAGGGTCTTTGGCCCTTCGCATCTACTATCTTGACAGACAGTGTTCATACATACAAAAAATTTCGTTGATGAAAGAATTGATCATAAAAATGTTTCTGAAATTATAATTTTTTTTGGAAAGAAGTGGGTGCTATACTTGGATAAGGCTAGTGCACGTGCATGAACAGTTTTAGTTTGAGGTAACCACTTTAAATTCAAATACAAAAGGTAGCCACTTTGCTATGTTTTTTTTTTTTTTTTTTTTTCTATAATTATGTCCGATTATCTTGAGTTACATATATTGGAACTTCTGCCACTTGGTGAATTTAGTTTGGTTTAATTTTTTCATTTTAAAAAAATAACATGTATTTTGAAAAATGATAATTTCAAGTAATAGATTTATTATGCAATGTACCATAAATATTTGTTTTATAATAAATAGTGTATGTTGTTTCCTTTGTAAGAGTGTAGTTACATAATACAATTAAAATAAATTTTGTTCTATCCAAAAGAGTGTAGGAAGTTCGTATTTTCATAGTAATTTATTATTGTTTTTCTGTAAATGTTAACAATTAAAACCAACTAACATACCAACAATTTGAATTAAAACAATAAAATTATAAAGTAACTGAAAATTTGAATTTTTAAAACCAACTAACATAACAACTATTTCCTAACAAATTAACTAAAAAGTACATGTGTCAATATAAAATGCTTCCACTTGACTAAATATAGAGGCTTTGTCCTCTCCTTTTAATTATATATAGATTTATAATATATTACAATAATTTTTTATTACTGTCCAATATTTTCATGGGACAGTTATAACTTACGAAGATCATGACTTTTGATATGAAGGTGTAGAGGAGACGGATTAGGGTAGATGGATAGTAGGTAGGAATACGTTCGTAATAGTAGGGAAGGGTGCTTTGTTTGTATCTGTGTGCCTGTCGTTTCTGGTAGCCTGTTGTTCGTGGTGTTTTGGTGATGTCTATGATTTCATCTAGTTAATTTATAGCATTGCTTTATGGATGTCTTATTTCCATTGGCGGATCTAGGATTTAGTGGCCGTGGGTGCCCGAGAGATCCGACCACAGATATTGACGCTGAAAGCTTTAAAGTTTCGTTGAAAATTAAAGCACCCTATCTTCTTGATTTACTGAGTGCTTTTGTAAGTTTTATACTAATTTGAATACATTTTTTATATAATTATACCTAATCCGCACCGAATTTAACAGGTGCCAAAGTACCCAAAAATTAGCCTTAGGTCCGTCTCTGCTTGTTTCCTTACTATCTAGCCATGTGATATCTCTTTTTGTTGTATTCTTTTGTGTTTTTTTGTTTGTTATACTCTTATATGTCCTGAGTCGGGGGGTCTATTGGAAGCAATCTCTTTACTTCATCTAAGGTAGTTGTATGGACTTCGTACACTTCACCCTCCCCAGACCACATTTTGTGGGAATACATTGGGTATGTAGTGAGGCCTGGGGAGGGTAAAGTGTACACAGACCTTATCACTACTTCGTGGAGGCAGAGAGGCTATTTTTGAAAGTATTTGGAAAAGACGAGAAAATTTGTACATGTCTAAATCCCTGATAAACAAATTTTTTGAGAAAAGTGTTGTATTCCGTTCATATAAGTGAAGCTGAAATTAGTTCCGATGATTGACAAACAGCTACAAAAGTCTACAAATCAAAAATCTGATGTAACAACTCAAATTTCTCAACACAACTGTAGCGGAGAATACAAGATAATAGTGAAAAATACAAAGAAGAACGTAAGTAGAAGGAGATGAGAGGATAGCAGACTAAGCAAAGCTTCAACATAATTGCATAACCCCTTCAATAGGGACTGCCTCCTTTTAACGTGCTTGCTTAACCCGATCTCAGAAGAAATCCACTCAGGCCCAAGTCCATCGTTTACTGTGTTATTACTTGTGTTGTCGACAAATCCCATAACGCGGTTCATAAAATCTGAAATCTTCAATCCTTAGCAAACATCAGTCGGAATCAGAATCACTTCGGCTAAGTTCACATTCAGCTGTAGCAAGAAGAACAAAAAGGGTCAACTATAAACTTCAAAATTGTTTGAAACTTCAAAGGCGATTATTGTACTCACCTGGATCGTTGTAAGAATGAACCTCCACAGCTTTTTTTCCTAGGTATTCTTTGAAGTTTCCACGAACCTGGATCTGCACTAGGTTTGGAGTGTATACACGCATTTTGCCAAGTAGGATTGAAGTGTTTTTTTATTCAGCTTTTGTATTGTTAAAGGTCATAGTTATAATTTGATATCAAGTTAAAGGTCCTGCTATGTATTATGCCTTATTAAAATTTAGAGAAATAACAGGTAAAGCTGTTGCTGTGTAGCCCGGAGTTCAAAAGTTTAAGACGTGAAAACAGCCTTTTGCAAGAATGCAAGGATCCTTTGGTCTGAGCCTTCCTTGGACAAGGCTTCCTTGAAAATGAAAGAAAAATAAATCTAGTTACATATTATTTACTGATGTCCTTCTGAATCAAATTCACCCCCTCCTCCCCCTCCCCCCGCCCCCCCCTCGGGAAGAAACATAAAGGGTCAGATGCAGATTTAGAGTGTATTCAACCGAACTCGCTTCTTTCAACTCTAACTTCATGTGAACAGGCACAGACATAGGAAAATCATATGATAGTATGACAAACATTCTGAATCCACGGACTCTAAATTGTGGATGGTCTCTACTAAATCATATCGAGAGAATCATACACAACAACTATTAAACCAATTAAACTATTGTCTAAACCAAATCATCATCCAGTTCAAACAATATAAATTGCTCCATGAAGGAGAAAAAGTACAGCACAATAAGAATTAACAAGTTATAAGACATTACAACATAAATTTATCGAATCAAACTCCCCATATTGGATAGAAACCGATTGAATACTCTTGTTGCTCGTCCTCTCCTTGTGTTCTTTTTTTCAAAAGCTGCTCAAAGAATCCACAATACCTAGTCGATGTCAAGCCTTCTTACATCGCGTCTTACTATAACAAAGCAATATAAATTAGAAATATAAAATCTCCCATTTACCATCAAATCATGTCAATTAAAGTATAGAAATATCAAAAGGCATAGTTTAAGTATACATTTTTGCATTAGTGATATATATGTTAGAAGAATTGTTACAAAGAAATCAATGTAATGAAGCGAAACAAGCTACACCAAATTATGCAATAAACTAGAAAATAAAAATGCAAAGAGAACACCTAGAAATGTGAGTTCGTATTAAATTTTCTTTTTCACAATTCTGTAAAATTTACTCCGCTATATCAAAAATAAATGTCAATAATACTTGTCCATTTTGAAACCAATGAATAATTTACCCATTTTACCCTTAGCATTAAATACGATTCATTATCCAATGTGTTTACCAAAGCATTAGATTTATTAGATTCAAAGGGTAATATGGTAAAACTAGCCCTATCGTTTACTATTTCTTAACTTATGTGTCAAGTTAATAGTGGACAACTATTGATAGACGGAGGTAAACTAAAGTACCAAAATTGCTCAAAAATATATGTAAGGGGCCATTTTGAACTACCCTCAAATATAAGAGATATTCTTGCTAATTTCTCTTACATATTAAGTAGAGTTTTAAGCAAATTTTGTCAAAGTTATTTTTGTAAAAGAATATGGGGCAAAGCTAAATAACTTTTGTATACGACTTGGCTTGTAGAAATGAGAAACAGAGTGTGACCTGATAAATACTATATTCTTACATGGACGGGAGATACGAACGTCCACGGGGTTGTTTCCGAGCTCTTCTTGTTCTTGTTGAATTCTTGCAGCAGATTCCCCAAGTTCGGAAAGACACCTTGTTAACTCAATCAGTTGTAGTGTGTGGATTTCTGCAAACTCAGTGAGTATATCTTTCAAATAACTGCATTCTTTAAGCACAAGGCTCTCAAGTACTGGAAAATTGTCATCTGTGGCTTTCCAGTATTAATAGAACTTTATTGAAAGAAAGAAAGGCTAAGGTTTACCATTTAATCTGAAAAGCATAAAAACTGACTAAACCAAAAGTAGGCTATATATACATAGCCAATAACCTAAAGGTCCATAAACTAAAGGCCCAATAACATATGGGCTAACATCCCCCCTCAAACTCACAATGCAACAGCAATAAGCATTGAGAGTTTGTCACACAAAAAACGAAATCGAGACGCCGACTGAGCCTTCGTAAAAAGGTCAGCAATCTGCAAAGACGATGGAACAAAAGGAAGCGATATGGTCCCGAGCTGCAAATGATGACGGGTGAAGTGACAATCAATCTCAATGTGCTTCGTACGCTCATGGAAGACAGAATTCTTTGCAATTTGTACCGCACTTTTGTTATCACAATGCAGGGGAGTAGGCATAGAAATGTGAACCCCCATATCTGCAAGAAGCCAACGTAACCAAATAATCTCACATGTAGTCACAGCCATGGCACGATACTCAGCCTCCGTGGAAGATCTAGAGACAACATCTTGTTTCTTGCTCTTCCACGAGATTAAAGAGTCTCCAAGAAACACACAAAAACCAGTGGTGGATTTACGATCATTGCGATCTCCATCCCAATCAGCATCACTATAGGCTCGCAACTCGAGAGATGACGTCGAGGGAAACAAGAGATTCTGAAACTGAGTGCCATGAAGATACCTTAGAATACGAAGTACAGCTCCCCAGTGCACAGAAGTAGGAGCAGTAACAAACTGGCTAACAACATGAACTGCATGTGCTATATCTGGACGAGTAACCGTAAGATAAACCAAACTACCCACAATAGTCCGATAAAGACTCGGATCTGATAATGGAACACCATCACTAGGAGAGTAACGTGCATTGGTTTCAAGGGGAGTATCTACAGTCCTGTTGTCAGAAAGACGCGCCCGTGTAAACAAGTCAGATATATACTTAGTCTGAGAAAGAAGATACCCTTTCTTAGACTGAGCCACCTCAATACCCAGAAAATAACGCAGCAAGCCCAAGTCCTTCATTGCAAATCGATGAGCCAAATCATGCTTCAATAACTCAATACCACTATGATCATCACCAGTAATAATCATATCATCTACATATAAGGACAATAGAATTCGCCCTGCACTTGTATATCTAACAAACAATGCTGAATCATGGTTACTCGGGACAAATCCAAGGGAAGTAATAACAGTGGAGAATTTCTCAAACCAAGCACGAGGGGCTTGTTTGAGACCATATAAAGCTTTTCGAAGCCGACAAACTTCACCTGGCTGGTGGTCAATACCTGGGGGAGGAGTCATATAAACTTCCTCGTGGAGATCACCGTTCAGAAAAGCATTCTTGACATCCATCTGAAATATCTTCCACTGTCGAACGGATGCAACAGCAATCATAGTGCGAACAGTCGTCATCTTTGCTACGGGGGAAAAAGTCTCCTCATAATCCATACCATATTGTTGTGAGTACCCTTTTGCCACAAGTCTCGCCTTGTATCGCTCAACAGACCCATCAGATTTTGTTTTTATCTTATACACCCATCGACAACCAACCGCATGCTTACCAGGTGGGAGAGTAACCAAATCCCATGTATGTGTATGATGAAGAGCAGCAAGTTCCTCAGCCATAGCATTCTGCCAAAGAGGATCAGACACAGCCTCTCTATACGACTCAGGTTCAGACAAATGATGTATGTTTGCAATAAAGGAAGCAAATGAGGCTGAATATGTAGAATAGGAAAAATCTGGCAGTTTGGTGGACTTACAAGGTCGAGTAGACCGCCTCAGAGGTGGTGGGTCTCCAGTCTCAACAGTCGAAGGAGCAGACTCAGGCACAGGCAAGGCTGAAGCACTATCAGGTGGCACACCAGATGGCATGGATGAGTCCGGAACTGGAACCTCTATGTCAATCCCAAAGGGATCAATAAGCCGAATATCTGACTTTGTCACATCATGGGTTTTAGCTGGAATGGAATAAAAAGGAATATGTTCCAAAAAAGTGACATGTCGTGAAACATATAATTTCTGACTTACAGGATCATAGCAACGATATCCTTTTTGTCCAATACCATACCCCAAAAACACACATATAGCTGATTTTGACCCTAACTTATTTCGTTCAACATGAGGACGAAGAACAAAGCAAGTACATCCAAAAACTCGTAATGCAGAATAATTCGGCGGGTGACCATATAGTTTCTCAAACGGAGACATCCCTGAAGTCAATGCAGTAGGAATACGATTAATCACATATACAGCAGTTAGGACTGCTTCTCCCCAAAAAATACTAGGAACCTCTGCAGACAAAAGTAAAGAGCGTGCTGTCTCAACAATATGACGATGTTTTCTTTCTGCCAGACCGTTCTGCTCAGGAGTGTCGGTACAAGATGACTGGTGTATGGTACCATCAGAGGCAAGTAACTGAGTGAAGTCATTAGAGGTATATTCACCCCCTAAGTCACACCTGAAACACTTTATCACAGCCGAATGTTGTGTTTTAACAAGGGCTCTAAAGTTGTTGTAAATGCCAAAGAAATCAGATCTGCGTTTCATAAGATACACCCAGGTATAACGAGTATAGTCATCTATAAACGAAACATAATAGGTCGATCCACCCTTAGTGGAAACTGGCGCTGGTCCCCATACATCAGAATGAATAATATCAAAAGGAGCAACAGAATAAGACACACTTTTATTAAACGGTAAGGCAGAAAATTTTGCCAGTTTACAACCACTACAATCTGAAATATCACTAGTGTTCACATGACCCAAAGCACCACTAGAGACCAAAAAACGTAAACGTGAAACTGACACATGTCCTAATCTGGAATGCCAAAGATAAAACGGAGAAGACAAAGGACTCAAACGAAAAGAAGATAAATCTATGCTAGAGGCAGCAACTGCAGACACTTTGAGATTCTCCAAGACATAGAGTTCCCCCAACCTACGGCCGGTCCCAATCACCCTCTGAGTGTGTTGGTCCTGTATAACACAAACAGATTCAGAAAAAAACACCCAATTACCAGCCTTACACAACTGACTGACCGAAACAAGATTTAAAGCAAGTTTGGGAATGTAATAAACATCAGAGAGGACAATGTGAGGGGTAGTAACAGAACCAACACCCTCGACTGACATAGGTACAGCACTCGCGGACATAACAGAAATTGGTGAAATGGGTGACAAAAAACCAAACGATGACAAATGAGGGGACATGTGATGAGACGCACCAGAATCCAATATCCACAAGGAGGAAGGAATACCTGAGGTACTAGAAGAAACTGAACCCGAATGAGACATAGATGCTGACATGGCCGTAGGATTAGAAACGAAGAACTGTATGAACTGTTCGAAAACCTGGGGATCCAACGCAGAAGGTGGCATAGTGCTAACAGACTCAACATCTACAGATGGTGCAGCAGCAGCGAACTGTGGAGGACGAGATGACCATGGAGGAGCACCAGAGGAGCGTGACGGAGACTTTTGCTGCCCATATTTCTGTTGCTGCCCAGATTGAGGCTGTTTGACCTTGTTAAGTAACAACGGACACTGAGCCTTCCAATGATTTTTCTGTTTGCAGAATGCACACTCATCAAATGCAACTTTAGGAGATTGTCGAGTCTGAGTACGTGGTGGCCTAGACTGATCAGTTGAAGCAGCAAACACGACAGGAGTAGTAGTTACTTTAGACCCTTGAACCACTTGAGACTTGATACGAGTCTCCTCTGCAATCAGTTCATGAACCACAGAATCAACAGTAGGGAGGGGAGATCGATGAAGGATTGTTCCACGTAGGCCCTCAAAGTCAGAACGTAGTGCCATCAAAAACTGAACCAAGCGTTGCTCTTCCCGTCTAGCAATGTACGGCCCAAAACCTTTTAACTCTGCAGATTCAGTAAGTGCCAATTGATCCCACAAATCCGACATGGCAGCATAAAAATCTTGAATACTGAGGTCATGCTGTTGAAGAGCACGGATATCATACTCCAACTGGTACTGTTTAGCAAAATTAGACTGAGTGTACAGTCTTTCCAAATGATCCCAGACCTCCTTTGCTGTGTCATACTTAGCCAATTGCATACCAATTGACTGAGTTACAGAATTGTTGATCCAAGTGATAATCTTGGAGTTATTAGTTTCCCATAAGTCCACCAACAAATCAAAATTTTCAGTTGTATCATCGATAGGTCTTGGTTTTACTCCAGTGATATAACCCCACATATTCTTCCCACGAAGAAAATTCTTCATGACATAACTCCAATAGGCATAGTTCTTACCATCTAATTGAGTACTAATGGACTGGAGAGAATCATCCTTTCCAGTCATTGTAAACACAGCAACACACAAATAATTCAAAAAAAAATAAAAAGATGCAAAACCCTAGGTTGAACAATTCCGAACGAACAACAATGGCAGCAAGCAAAAGAACGAAAGACGAACAATACCAGACAGCAAACGAAGACAGCAACGAATCAATCCAACGAAAACAGCAAACGAATACAGCAGCACCTCAAAAAATAAAATACCGCGCAGTAGGTGCCTGCTACAAAATCTTCAACCAACAAATCAAAGGACATGGATCGAACTAGCTTTGATACCATATTAATAGAACTTTATTGAAAGAAAGAAAGGCTAAGGTTTACCATTTAATCTGAAAAGCATAAAAACTGACTAAACCAAAAGTAGGCTATATATACATAGCCAATAACCTAAAGGTCCATAAACTAAAGGCCCAATAACATATGGGCTAACATCCAGTACTTGAGAGAATCATCTGCAATTAACAAAAACTTCAATCGAGTAAATCCCCTAACATTTGGATGCCATTCATCTCCACGACAAGCACCACACATCAGCTTCAGCACCTCAAGGTTAGGCAACTTAGCTATGATATCTAAGTACGACCAACTTAGAGCAGTTGCTTCCAACTTCAGCTTCTTGAGCGCTGCTGGAAAAGCTTTTGCACTTGCTGGCAAAAGATTAAAGCAAAGTTTAATTCCCAATGTTTCAAGTTGCTGCAGATGGACTAGATTGTTGAGAAGCCCAGAGTCCCGAATACTCAAGTCAGTCTCATAACCCTCTTCCTGCAACAACGTGGAAAAACCCATGTGACTCCCTTTGTCAGCAGATACTCTTGGAGGATTTGGCAGATAAAATTGGGGGAGTTTAAGATGCCTTAATTGCATTAGTCCCCAAATTTCCTCAGGAAAAGATATTAGAATTGATCGACCACGCCCTTGAACAATGAATGTCTGCAGATTCCATAACCTATAAATTTCTGGAGGTATGCGAAAATTCTCAAGACAGAGCAATGATAGGTACCTCAACCAGATGAGGCTTAGTATCTCTAGAGGGAAATTATAAATCTCGTGTCTCAACTCCAAGACTTTGAGAAATTTGAAATGAATAAGCTCTGATTTGAGAAGAGGAGATAAAAATGAAATATGGAAGGAGAAAATAGAATGGGTTCTTTTCACAAGATCGTTGTTGTCATGATCTCTCAACTGACGATGTACAGGGGTAAGAAGAGCCCTATAATGACTATAGCGACAATAATCATTAATTTTATCACCAGTCACGCATTTAAAGGGCTGCATTTTTTGCCTACTGGGATATGGAAAATCTGCGTATAAAGGAACAATGTCATTCATGATAAAAATGTTCTCCCTTTGAATTTCTCTCAAGCACAGGGCATATATTATATCATGCACCTTACATGATCTAATTTTTGTTCCATCTAGACTTTTCTTGCATACGAGAACTAGACATCTATCGACAAGCTCTTGCAAACACTTCTCAGCCTCTCCTTCCAAATCATTTTCCAACTTCAGAAAACCCTCAGCCATCCATGATCTCACCAATCTCTTCACTGGAATATAACTGTCTTCTGGAAAAATTCCGAAATGCAGTAGACAAGTCTTTAGATCGCTAGTCAAGTGATTGTAACTCAACCCAAGCACACGTGAACATTGTTTGTCAGGATCATTTGTGACGAATGACTTGACATCTTTAGCTACACTTTCCCAATCGTCTATTTCCCTTTTAGATTTGAGAAGTCCAGCAACCACGACAATAGTTAGTGGTAACCCGTGGCATTCATGTGCGATTTGCTTTCCAACACTCTTGAACTCAAATGGTAATGCTTCACTTGAAAATGCTGCACCTTTTCATCCCAACTCGCATTTTTATTCATGAAGCCCATCTGCATAGAAAGATTCTCCGTATCAGCATAACAAGCTACTTCATTGTTACGGGTAGTCAACAGTGTTCGACTCCCTGCATTGAAGTCTTCAGTTGGAAAGCATTGTCTCACGCCATCCCATACTTCACAACTCCAGATATCATCCAAGACAATTAAGTACCTCTTTCTCTTTAAACTTTTCTGCAGCATGTCTATTAGATCTTTTTCACGTTTCGTCTTAACCGTGTCACATCCATTTTGTTTGTCGATTGCAGAAGGCTCAGCAAAATTTCCTTTATTTTGTGCTGTTGAGATACAGTAGCCCAGGCACGAACATCAAAATGGCATAGAACTAATCCATGATTGTAAACTTCTTTCGCTAAGGTTGTTTTACCTTATGCCTCCCATCCCGACAATCGGGATGACTTTGTGCTCATCGGGGTAGGTTATAGTCAGATCTTCTAACAAGAGTTCCTTTAGATCATCACGTCCAACCATATTATTGTTAACATTCAGAATATCGTTTGTTGAACTTGCAAAATCATGAACCAATGGTTCCTTTGATACTTGTTTGCCTTTATCTTGAATCTTTGTTGTCTCTTTCCAGACATGATCAATGTCCTTTGCTAATTGTTGAAGGCTTTTACGAAACTTTCTGCGTGTCCATATATTCGAGATTCCTTTGAAAAATATTGAGCCAATGATTCCTATGATGCTTTTATTTTCTCCCACTACAGTTTCTGTTAGTCTCAGTTGAATTGTGTATTCAACAGCACTTGCAACTTGTTTTACCTCTACTTCAAAATCCGTCATTTCTCCAGAAACATTGTTTTTCTCAAAGTTCTTGACAAATAATTCCAGGGAACTAACTTTTTCACGAAGAGCGCAAAGTTCTTGCTTTGGGATTAGAGATTGCATTGGAGAATTGGATATCAAGAGCGATTCTATCGTTCTCATAAGAGAAGCCACAATTGCATGAGCCATATCTACTGTATTCTCGTTTCTTTCCTTTGCGGTTAATGCTTATGACCTGAAAGGTGCAGGGTTGCAAGAGGTCAATGGTATTATAAATAACGAGATACACAGATTTGCTGAACAGCCACGCATAAACTAAAAAGATCAGGTAATGTATTTGCCTTAATCATAGCTATCGCAGGTTAACAGTTAGTTTAGTACCAAACTCAGTAGCTTTAGCACATTTAACGCGTAAAAATAATTCAACTCCCAGTACGCAAAAAAGATTGTGGTTCAAAACTTCGCTTCGCTTACTTAGGTAGTGTTTTCTATGTTGCTGGGACGACTTTTAAAAAAGTTGTCACACCCGCGTAAGATCCTTAAAAAAATGCACAACTTTTGAAGGATACAACACGTAATCAACGTTATTTTTGAGGAGTTCGAGCAACATAATTATATACATAGTACAAAGAGCTAAGTTATACATTGACAAGCCACTACAAGTATTGTTTTTGCTCTAAAAATTTAATAAAATGAGAGAGTAATTAATGGAAACTAACTTTCAATGGCAGATCAGACAGCTTCAAAAGATATTTGAGAAAAGGATAGAAGAAATGACAATATTATTTATGAGTAACAATAGATAAATGTATAAAGAACAAAAGATAAAGAGTACCTAACCAAGATAAAATTTGAGGGGCTGAAATGATATCTGCAAAATTTATCAGCCCAAACAGTCCCTTAACTTTACATAGTAGGTTCACTTAGGTCCCTGTAATTTAATATTGAACATAAATGGTCCTTTATCTCTGTAAAAAAGGGTGCACTCGGAAAAAAATGTATAGTGCTTTATACACGTAGTGGGATCTGGAGATGGTAGAGTCTACGCAAACTTTACCGCTATCTCAGAGGTAAAGAGGATATTTTCGATAGACCCTTTGCTAAAGATAAACAGTTCAAAGCAGTCGAGAAATAAATGTCCCTTATTTAAAATATAGAGAAAGCCAGAGAATAATACTAAACATGGTAATGTAATGGTAAATTTAAAATTTAAACAGTAAGAACTATGATGAAATCCTTGAAATTCAATCTTTCTAGCTATATTCCGAAATGAAATTTCAGTAATTGCTTTTAAACTAAAACAAGAGAATCACCATATAAATGCACATTTACCTTCATTTAATAAATAACGTTACCAAATAAAATGAGTGTGCGATCATGTTAACCATTGTGAGCTCATGAACTCAAAAATTTAGTAATGCCCAACTGAGTAATATTACTAAAAATTCTATCAACTCAAAAATATGTTACAATACGAAAGAGATCACATCTCCTTGGAAGCCGATCAGGTAATTTATTAGTCTTTATCACGTTTAAGGAGCATTTGGCCTATTTATATGATCTCCGGCAATCCTCACCTCTTCAGCTAGCTTCTGGGTTGAGTTAGGCCTAAGGTCCATTTCTTTAGATCATCGCATAAATAATCAAGAAGTGAATAAGAATTTCAGTTGATCTAACAATACATGAGGGAGATACAACAAATGAGCTTGTAAGGCAATATTCTTGTTAATCACAGTCGCAGAGCGGCTAACGAGTCGCACTGCATTCTGCAGTTGCTATAATGGCATGTGGACCTCAATGGTATATTTGATAGCTCGATGGCATATTTGAGCCTTTTCTCTTTGTTTTAATTAATGATGTGGACCTCTAGTAGAACAACACGGGGAAAAGCTATTTTTGAAAAAACCACCGTGAACGAGTAATGGCATGGACCAACCTGTTTTGTAACGGCAATGGCATAAATGAGCCAAACTTGTAACGGATGACATAAATGAGCCATTTTTGATAGTTCGATGGCATATTTGAGACTTTTCCCTTTTTTTTTTAAAAGAAATAAGATGAAACAGAATAAGAACCAAGTCCTTCGAATTCACAGAGTGTCCTTAAGGAATTAATTCCCCTCAAGTACTCGAGGTTGTGGAATTTTTCCTCCCAGGATAAATTGTTCACAATTCGACAGTAGCGGTACCTCAAACTATCAAATTCATCGAACACACTCGACAACATCTTGGTCACAATGAGTTTTTCGAAGTAGAAGAGTGTTGATAATTCTGAAAATTTTTCGTTACTACCTGTGGAAAAAATGCAGGTATTTATAGCCATCAAGTGCCTCTTACAAAAGGAAGCAATGGTTCATCGGAAAGGTGTATGCTTTATGTTTAGTAATGCTTTTCACTAATGGAGTTTACACCATGAAGTGAATAATTTTGACATAACGGAAAAGACATCTGTGCCTTCCGATTTTCAAGCACACATTCTCCACATAGTTCTCATTCGTTTGACTGCAGAAGCTGAGTTCAGGAACACAGGATTAGAATGGTTTAGGCAGCAAGGTCATGCCATCCCGGCACCGTCTACTATCCTGGCGTCAGCTATGCTCGTTACTTAGAGGAGCTATCAGAAAGGGATCCTCAAGCATTTATTTGCCATTTTTACAACACCTATTTTGCGCATTCAGCTGTAGGTCGCATGATCGGGAGAAAGGTCAGTAATGTCTTCTTTGAAGTTTTTAGTATTGTTCTACATTGTACTTCTGATACTGTGGTATGTAAAGCTAGATTTTCATCATAGAAGTATGGCATGAGCGAAATAAGGGTATCCGAGGACACCCAAGGGTGTGGCTTAGTAGTCAATGAAGTGGGAGGAGAAATATGATGAGGTTCAAATCCCGAGCGGTGGTAAAAAAAATACTAGGTGGTTCATTCCGTTTACCTAAGCCTTGCGAGGTAGAGTTTCCCCATATCTGTGCTGGTGAGAAGTATCCAAAGCGAGCACAAGCTAGACCATGTTGGCGTTCGATCCCTTTTACTTGTTAGTACTTCAACTTTGATGGATAGTTGAAATATTACTAGTCCCTGTCTTTATCATCACTTAGTCCTAACATCAACTTAGTCTGTTGAAATTATGATTACAGTAGCAAACAAACTAAACAACATTATAAAAACGAAAATTTCAGTATTCATCAGTGTAAAAAATGTCCGGCAGACGATAAATTCAGATTAGAAGAAATGTAACATGGAGTAATCCTAAACTGTCGAGAACTAGTGCTGTCGTAGAAGTTGTCACTGTATTGCATTGTTTCTTTTCCTTCTTAGACCTACGAACGTTAAAGGAAAAAAAAGGTAACCAGTTACTGTCCACAATCTTGCTTCTTCTTTCTTTACAGGTAGCTGAAAAGATACTCGACAAGAAAGAGCTAGAATTCTACAAATGGGATGGCGACCTTTCTCAGCTGCTGCAGAACGTTACAGATAAGCTGAACAAAGTTGCAGAAGTATAATCCTTCATCCCCTCTTTACAAGTTTTTGACTTTTCAAAACTGTTAACAACCTGTTATTAACGACTTAACATGATCCATTTTCATTGATGCTTTTGCTCAGAACTGGACTAGAGAGGAGAAGAACCATTGTCCGGAAGCGACGGAGAAGTCATTCAAGTTCTCCGGGGCCATACTCCGATTTATATTCTATTGATGCACAACTTTACTCTTTTTTTCCTTGTTAACTTGTACGTCATGTATGGTCGAAACCTGCAAATTTCTATGAATAGTTGTGTTTCTTTTCGTATTTAATTCTGTCTATGGTGTACAAGAACTTCAAGTGTTACATCATTACTCAATTCTCATTGTTGCTGATTCTTAACTATGGGCTATCCAGCCTCATAGAATCTTCATTGAAGGTGTAAAAGTTGAAAACCGACGTTTTCTATGTTGCTTGTACTCTCCAAAAAATATGCCGTAGCCGTGTCAAATCCTTCAAAAATGAACCACTTTTGAAGGATCTGATCCGCATATCTGGCCCATTAGTATTATCTATGATAGCCGAGATCACAACAAGAAGTTCTGTGTACACCACTGATTGTGTTCACCTGGATCATTGTAAGAACAAACCTCCACAGCTTTGTTTCCTATGTATTCTTTCTCTTCTTGAATTCGTCCAGCAGAAGCCACTAGTTTTGCACTACAGTTGTGTAACTCGATTAGTTGTAGCATGGACGGAGCCACCTATATCAAAGGGTAGTCAGCACACGAGTTTTGCACTAAAGTTATGTAACTCGGTTAGTTGTAGCATGGATGGAGCCACATGTATCAAAGGGTAGTTAGCCCACCCTTCATCGATAAATTGTGTTGTGCTGTGCAGGTATAAGTTCTATACAAAGAAGGAAAGAAAGAAAACATAAAAGAGCTTAAAAACTTTATAAAAATGGGCTGACGACAGTGGCAGATCTAGAATTTTCACTTAGGGAGTAATAGACTACATATATAATTATTAAATACATCTGGGTTATTCTGTAATTAGTTATTCTTCAGTTCTCTATATATACAGCTGTAACCCCTTCAATATCAATAAGATCAATTATTATTAAATTATATCATGGTATCAAAGCTAGGGTTTCTTCTTCCGCCCAAACCCTAATCTCTCCTCTTTTCCAACGTGTGTGCGCCGCCGCCACCGTCTACACCACGCCGCACGGCCTCCCTCCTCCGCCGTAGGTCGGCGCCATGGACAAGGTTGTTGATCCTCTGTCAAATTTACCGTCTGGAGTAAAATTACTGCTCAGGAATCTCCACAATCTCATCCCCGAAAAATTATCTGACAACAACTACCCGGCCTGGGCACTTAACGTCCGCACCGCCCTCGCAGCCAACTTGCTGCTCGGATGGATTGACGGTGCGGAGAAGCCGCCGCCCGAGACAGCCGAGTAGGACGGTGTCATGCTCCCAAATCCCGACTACCTTCCGTGGATGATCGTAGACACTCAGATCCGAGCCTGTCTTCTCGCAGTTATTAGCCCCTCTATGCACAAACACGCCCGGGGTTTTCTCACATCGGCTTCACTTTGGGACGCACTAGCCACAAGGTACAGCTCTGTGTCCACGGCTCATATTTTTCAGTTGCGTGACAGATTGCATACTCTTCGGAAGGGAACGAAGACGATGACTCAATACCTTGATGATGTGGCCTCTATTCTGTCTGACCTAGATGCTGTGAACGAGATTATTCCTGAACGAGACGTGGTGAATGCCGTGATACGTGGCCTTCCGGCTGGCTATTCCTCTCTCAAACAACATATTCGCCTCTCACCTGTCGAAATCACTCTGAATCAACTGTCTGGATGGCTTAATGCAGAAGAATTGAATCTAGACATGGAACACAAATTACTGCTCGGAGAAGCCAGTTCCACCCCTGGCGTCACGACTCTTTACTCAGCTGGCAGCGGGGGCTCGGCCAGGGGTCGCGGTGACGATCGCCGTAACCAAGGGCGAGGCAGCGGCGGCGGTGACCGTCGGAACGCCGGGCAGCAAGGCAGAGGCGGGCCTCCACCGAGGGGCGGCTTCCAGTCAGGCCGCGGACAGGGACGAGGAAACCAGCGGGGGCCCACACGAGATCTTCCGACGTGCCAAATTTGTGCTAAACGGGGCCATTCTGCGGCTAATTGCTGGTATCGTTATGATGACTCGCAGAATGTAAATAGCCAGTCCGGAGGATCAAGGGCGATGCATGCGTCCACAAACGCTCAATCTGGCGATTGGTATCTAGACACAGGTGCTAACACCCATGTGACGTCGGATTATTCCCAACTTCAAGCTCCTCATCCGTATCATGGCTCAGAAACTATTACAGTAGGCAATGGTCAATCCCTTCCCATCACAAACACCGGCTCTGGGTATGTCTATACCCCAAATGGTAAATTTCATCTCTCAACCCTTCACCACGTCCCTTCCCTCACATCCAATCTTTTATCTGTTTATCGCTTTACTAAAGAAAATAACTGCACCCTCATTTTTAATGACACCAATTTCCAGATAGTGGACAATACCACGAACCGGGTGCGGTACACGGGCCGCTGTGAGCATGGGCTATACACTCTTCCATCCAGGTCTCCGTCTGTTGTGAGTCAAGCCATTCTCTCGTCCACCTGGCATCGCCGGCTTGGGCACCCATCATCCGCCATCGCCAAATCCATTTTATCTTCCTTAGGTTTTAATTTTTCAGAAAAATTACATTGCGAGTCCTGTTCAGTGTCTAAATCTTGTCGTTTACCTTTTTCACTGTCTGAACACAAGGCCACTGCGCCATTTCAATTAATTCATTCTGATGTTTGGGGTCCAACCTCAGTTCCTTCTGTTCAAGGTTTTCGTTATTATATCTGTTTTGTTGATGATTACAGTAAATTCACTTGGCTTTATCCTCTGAAATTTAAATCTGAAGCTTATACTGTTTTTGTCAACTTTGACCGAATGGTTCAAACTCAATTTAATGCCAAAATCAAAATTTTTCGAAGTGACAATGGCAAAGAATTTGTCAACAATGCATTTGGTGTTTTTCTTCAACATCTAGGGGCTCTTCATCACACTTCATGTCCATATACCCCTGAACAAAATGGCGTTGCTGAGCGCAAACACCGTCACCTAATAGAAACAGTTGTTGCGCTCCTCCATGATTCCACCTTACCTGTTTCCTTTTGGGTTGATGCCCTTGCTACTGCCAACTACCTCATAAATCGCATGCCCACTCACACTCTCTCCAACTCCACTCCATATGCCCGTCTCTACAATCATCCACCCGACTACATCCATCTCCGCCCGTTTGGGTGTCTAGTTTATCCCTGGTTGCGTCCACACACTCAACATAAACTTCAACCTAGGTCCACCCCTTGTGTCTTTCTAGGCTATCATCCCACTATCAAAGGTTACAAATGTTTCGATCCTGTATCTCAGAAAACATATGTTTCCCGTCATGTTCGTTTTGTGGAGGAACAATTTCCTTACACAAGTCTTTCCTCTACTCCATACTCCCCCAATCCACTTGGCATTGTGCCATTATTTTCGTCCTTTTCATACGCTCATGCTCCGGCTCACTCGGCACCTACCCCGGTACCCCACTACACCACTACCCACCCGTACCAACCACCTAGCCACCCGAACCAACCACCCACCCACCCGCACACCCAGCCGACTGCCACACAACCCACCACTTCCCTACATCCTACTCCTAACACACATACAACCACCCCATCCACTGCTGCACATCCCAGCTCCCACGGCAGCCCCACCCAACCCCCGTCCACACATCATACAACTCCACCACCCCTTCCTAATCACCCTCCACTCAACACTCACCCTATGACAACCCGAGCCAAGGCCGGTACCTTCAAACCCAAAGCCTACCACACTCAAATACCCTTTGATGCACATCCCGTCACTGAGCCTACTACCTACAACCAAGCCTCCAAAAATAGTTTCTGGTGCCAAGCTATGGATGAGGATTTTCAGGCTCTGAATGAACAACGTACATGGGATTTGGTACCTCTGCCTGGTAACCGAAAGTCTATTGGGTGCAAATGGGTGTTTCGCATCAAACGAAATTCAGATGGATCTCTTTCTCGCTATAAAGCACGTCTGGTTGCAAAAGGGTATCATCAGGAGTATGGTGTGGATTATAAGGAGACCTTCAGCCCTGTTGTTAAGCAACAGACTATTCGTCTGGTCTTGTCTCTTGCTCTTCACTATGATTGGACGCTTCATCAGTTAGACGTCAGCAATGCCTTTCTTCATGGTCATCTTGAGGAAGAAATCTATATGGTTCAGCCACCGGGATATGTTAATCCCAACCGTCCTCACTATGTTTGCAAGCTTCGCAAATCACTGTATGGCCTGAAACAGACCCCACGTGCCTGGCACGTCTCTCTACTTTTCTGTAGGGTCTTGGTTTTCGCACCTCCCATCATGACAACAGCCTCTTCACCCTTCAGTGTTCTCGAGGGACAGTCATCATTCTTATCTATGTGGATGATATTGTTATTACAGGCAGCTCGTCATCACTCATCACTGAAATTACTGAGGCTATGCATCGTGACTTCAAACTTAAGGACCTCGGTCCTCTGGAGTTCTTTCTTGGCCTCGAACTCATCCGCAAATCGGGAACCATATTGATGCATCAGACAAAATATACCCTTGAACTTCTAAATCGAGCTTGAATGGCAGACTGCAAACCCGCGGTCACTCCCATGGCAGTCCGCCAATCCCCAGGGCCGCATACTCCCTTTGCCGATCCTACACTATATCGGAGCCTCGTCGGTGGACTTCATTATCTTGCTGTTACTCGTCCGGACATCCAATATGCAGTCAATCGAGTCTCCCAATCAATGCATGCTCCCACAGAGCAACACTTTCAGGCCTTGAAACGCATTCTGCGCTATCTTCAAGGTACTCTTCACTGTGGAATTTTATTTCAAAAGGGCTCGTTTGATATATCTGTTTTTTCTGATTCGGATTGGGCTAACGACAAAGATGATCGGAAGTCCACTACTGGATATATTGTTATGATGGGACCGAATCTGATTTCCTGGTGCACCAAGAAGCAAACGCGAGTGTCCCGTTCCTCCACAGAAGCAGAATATCGTGCCATGGTTGCGGGTGTTGCTGAAGCCATGTGGTTACGATACCTTACGGATGCACTTGGCATTCCCCCGACGAAACCACAGATTTATTGTGACAATCAGTCCAGTATTTGTGTTACTAAAAATCCAGTCCTTCATGATCGTATGAAGCATGTTGGGTCCGACTGCCACTTTGTTCGCGATGAGGTACTTGCAGGAACGATGGCCACGCACTATGTCCCATCTACTGACCAGCTTGCTGATATTCTCACCAAGCCTCTTCCGTTACAGCCTTTTCAGTATCTCTGCTCCAAGCTGCCCCTCGTTACCGCTGATCAGCTTGCGGGGGGATAATAGACTACATATATAATTATTAAATACATCTGGGTTATTCTGTAATTAGTTATTCTTCAGTTCTCTATATATACAGCTGTAACCCCTTCAATATCAATAAGATCAATTATTATTAAATTATATCAGGGAGTCTAAGGATAAAAATATAGTGCCTCTGATTTGAACTTGGAGAGAGTAGAGCGTATGCAAACCTTATCACTACCTCATGGAGGTAGAGAGGCTGTTTCCGAAATGTAACACCCCGCGAAAATTGTACATGCGTTAACTCTTAGTAGTATGCTCTTAGAGTTAAAGACTAGAAAATTTTTCTAAGTGTCAAAGAGACTTAGTCTCATTTTTGACTTTCAATCTTTGGGGATTTTATTTCCGACCTTCCCGATCTTCGTTTCTTGATTTTTTGTTGATATGCGATGGGGCAAGTCAAGAGTACGTGTCGGGTGAGTTTCGGAATTTTTAGACGAGCTTAAGGGCACGTTTGGGGTTGCGGACCAGTGAGCCAATGCGATTAGGCTGCGGCGCCTCGCTTATCGCGTTGGCTGGGAATTTAGTAACGCGATAGGCAAGGCGGCACCTTGCTTATCGCGGGCTACAGGCGAGGCAGCACCTTGCTAAACGCCTTGGCCTTTTTTAGTTTTCCCCGAATTATTAAGGGTGTTTTGGGTATTTTCCAACCCCTTTAACATCTTAAACACAGGATTAAGCTTCTAATTGACCAAAATATGGTCATTATCTCCAATTCCCTTAAGAACTAACCATTAAGGTCTCAACCAAAATATCAAGATCCCTCAAGATTCAACCATGGGTTTTAGAAATTGATTGAAGATTTGGAATCCCCAAATCGTAGGTGTAACGCCCCGTAAAAGTCATGCATGCATTAGACTGTAATTTCTGAGCTTTAGACTTAAGTTTTAAATTCTTCTAAGTGTTGAAATGACTTAGACTCATTATTAGCTGGCAACCTTCGGGATACAACTTCTCGACCTTCATTTTTGGATTTTTTTGTTGCGTTACGATGGGGCAAGGTTGTAGTACATCTCGGAGAAAATTCAGAATTTTTGGACGAGCCTAAGGCCTCGTTTGGATTTCGATCCAGTGGCAGCGCGCGATTAGCCCGCGCCGCCTGCTGGATCGCGCCCGGCCAAAATGTTCAGTCCATCCGGATTTTTAATGGCATTTTCGTAAATACTCATTCTCCTATCAACTTAAACACGGGAATTAAATCCCTAAAGAGCCAAAATATCATTATATTCTTCAAATTTTCTCAAGAACTCTCCCTAGGGTTTCAACATTAAAACCCAAGCAACTCAAGATTTAACCGCGGGTTCGTGAAACAAATTACAGATTTGGAATCCTCTCGACGTAGGCTTTGATAGACACCCAAAATTCGTGGAGAACAAGGTACACGGGGTTTATCCTAAATTCTCATGGACATAAAAAAAATCATGTTTTAGAATGGGGTTTTAAATTATGTATATATATTTATGTATAAGATGTTTTAACATCATTGTTTTGGTCTTTTGACCATCTCCAAAGCAATTTGACAGTTTATATACATATATGAATGAATGTGTTTCAATTTTGAATACATGAACTTGCTAAAGACATTTGATCACCAGGTGTTTGATGAAATTTCTGCATGAATTGAACTTTAAGTTTCGGAGTATGAAATCCTTTACATCAGTTACATGTTTTGGTGGTCTAAACTATGTTTTGAATGAAAGCTCTTGCTTAATACATTATGGCTCAGAAAAATCATGACTTGCAATGTCTTGGTATGAAGATACCAATTCAGACTAATGCCATAACAGACTCAGACTAACAGACATTTCAGACTTTCATGATTTTAGACATTCAGAATGTTGCATGTACAGAAAAGGTAAAAAAATGGGCATATAGAGATGTTAGGTGGTTCCCCGAAGAGGGCTTGAGCTCAAGCGACTCATTGCCTAAAATCGTGGTTTGCCAACCCGGGTATACTATTATGCGCTGACTTAAATGTCCTGTGGCGTATCAGACTCAGAGACTCCAACCCTTGCGGCACACTTGGGTTGGGGGCTTCCCCGCCGAGTCAATGGAGGATTCCATACAGCCCGTGGAATATCAGACTTGTAGGGGAATACCACCTAACTCAGAAGTAAAACACAGATCTTGATTTGAAATGAACAGGCAGGTTACATGTTTTCAGAAAGTGCCCATGTATTTTTCGGAAACAGTTTTATACATGATGTCTTGATGAAAAATTGCTTTCACTTAATATATATATATATATATATATATATATATATGTATGTATGTTCCATTATACTATTTTTGGATTGCTTCGCGTGCCAGTACTTTTGTGCTGACCCCCCCTCTTCCAGGTCCTGAGGCACAGTCTAGGGGTCCAGCTACTCAGTAGACATTCTCGGATTTGCAGACTTGATCTCGCAGTGGTGAGCCTTCTATTATTCGAAAGGCCTAATTATGTCAAACATTATCTTATTTATCATGTTTTTGGTTTACTGGGGGCTTGTCCCAGTTTCTTTTCAGACAAATGTTTGTGTTCTTAGTAGAGATTTCGCAGATTGATGTCAGATAGTATTATTCAGAAATATTGCAGAACTTGACCATGTATTCCGTACTCAGTTTCAATTCCGCATTTTATTATGATTACGAATGTTGTGCATGATAACCAGATAGAGAATGGGTGTTCCGGGCCTTCATGGTCCGGGATGCTCGTCACGGTTAGGGCCTAGGCTCGGGTCATGACAAACTTGGTATCAAAGCACGGTTCATGGTCCCAGGGTGTCTGCGAAATCGCGTCGAGTAGAGTTCTATTTATGGGTGTGTAGCGCGCCACACTTATAAACAGGAGGATACTAGGCGTTTAGGAATGTTTCCCTTCTTTGTGATTTAGTTCATGCTTCAGAGTCTAAACTGTCCCCTAATTAATGACCTTTTGTATTTCAGAAACAAGACTATGCCTCCCCGTCGCAATATCGATCAGAGTGCTCAGGCAGATCTGGTCCGTCCCACCCATGGATGCGGACCCGTAATAGAGCTTCCACGCCAGAACCTGTCCCTACTCCGGGAGTCCCTCCAGTCCTAACTAGTCCACCTCGGGCTCTGTGGACTAATGTCAACCGTCCACCAACTGCTCAGAGAGATATCTCAAATGCAGAGTTCAGAAGGTCTATCCATATGCTGACACAGCTGGTAGCTAACCAGGCTCAACGATCGGAAGATGTTGGGTCTGCATCCGTTACGTCTGAGGCTACTAGAGTCAGGCATTTCATGAAGATGAATCCACCTAAGTTCACTGGTACAAAGGTGGAGGAAGATCCACAGGAGTTCGTGGATGAGATGGAGAAGATCTTTAAGGTAATGCATGTAGATGAGATTGAAGGAGTGGAATTGGCAACTTATCAGCTTAAGGATGTTGCAAATCAGTGGTATGCAGACTGGGAAAATGCAAAAGGTGAGAGTGCTGAGCCTACAGTTTGGGGTGAGTTTGTAGAAGCTTTCCTTGACAGATTCTTTCCTCTGGAGTTGAGGGAGGCCAAAGCAGAAGAGTTCATGAATCTGAAGTAGGGTAGTATGAGTGTACAGGAGTACACTTTGAAGTTTAATCAACTAGCCCGCTATGCACCAGAATTGACTAGCAATATGAAAGTTCGGATGAGGAAATTTGCATCAGGCCTTGCTGATAACCTGGTACATGAGTGCCAGGGGTAATGTTGAATAGGGAGTTAGACTTTGCTAGACTGACAGTCCACATGCAACAGGTGGAAGAGAAGAAGAGAAAGATCGTTGAATCTAGAGAGAAGGACAGACAGGCCAAGAGAGTCAAATCTGCAGACCAGCACTAGAGTCAGCCACAGAGTGGTAACTGGGGAAATAGGTGGTCGAAGAAGACGAGGTTTTGGAATAATACACAGTCAGCATCCAGTGCCCCAGCGCCCAGACCCCCTGCAGATAGACAGACTCAGAGCTTTTAGACTCCTTATGGTTCTAGAGCACCAGATACTCAGTCGCAGGGTAGTGTGGCTCAGCAGCATCGCACTTACCCGCGATGTGAAAATTGTGGTAGGAATCATCAGGGGAAATGTCAGTTGGGCACACTTGTATGTTATTCATGTGGTCAGTCAGGCCACTTTCAAAGGGACTGTCCATCTGCTAGGAGGAGTGCTGGTGGTGCGAAGTTTCAGGGAAATTCCACAGCGCCACCCCCGTCTCTAAAGGGCGCCACATCAGCTGCCGAGAACAGTCGCAACCGGTTATATGCCTTGACCAACCGCCAGTAGGCGGAAGCTTCCCCAGATATTGTTACCGGTACGTTACAAATCTTTTCCCGTGATGTGTGTGTGTTACTTGATCCCGGATCTACCTTATCCTATGTGACCCCTTATGTGGCTGTTGGTTTCGGGTTTGAGCCCAGTGTGATTTCTGAACCCTTTTCTGTTTCTACCCCGGTGGGGGATTCTGTTGTTGCTAGAAGGGTATATAGGGGTTGTGTGGTGACTGTTGGTAGCCGGGATACAGTGGCAGACCTTATAGAGTTGGACATGGTTGCATTTGATGCTATCTTAGGGATGGATTGGCTCCATTCATGCTATGCCATATTGGATTGTAGGACCCGTAGAGTTACCTTTTCTTTCCCGAATGAACCAATGATAGAATGGGAGGGATATTCTTTAGCACCCAAAGGGCACTTGATATCTTATCTCAGAGCCCGAAAACTCATTTCTAAGGGTTGCTTGTATCACCTTATTCGAGTCAAGGACTCTAAAGTTGAAAATCCTCCTCTTCAGTCTGTCCCTGTGGTGAATGAATTTCCAGAAGCCTTTCCCGAAGATCTCCCAGGGATACCCCTTGATAGGGAGATAGAGTTTGGTATCGATGTGTTGCCAGATACCCGTCCCATTTCTATTCCGCCATATAGAATCGCTCTCGCAGAGCTAAAAGGGTTGAAAGAGCAGCTAGCAGACCTCCTAGATAAGGGATTTATACGCCCCAGTGTATCTCCTTGGGGTGCACCTGTACTTTTCATGCGTAAGAAAGATGATTCCCTTCGTATGTGCATAGATTACCGTCAGTTGAATAAGGTCTCAATTAAAAACAAATATCCTCTTCCTAGGATTGATGATCTTTTTGACCAGCTTTAGGGTGCTAGATGTTTTTCAAAAATAGACGTTCGTTCGGGCTATCATCAGTTGAAATTTAGGGAGTCAGACATTCCCAAAACAGCTTTTCAAACCCGATATGGTCACTATGAGTTTCTTGTCATGTCCTTCGGGTTAACTAATGCCCCTGCAGCCTTCATGGATCTTATGAACAGAGTTTTCCATCAGTTTCTTGACTCGTTTGTCATTGTATTTATTGATGATATTCTGATTTATTCTAAGAGTAAAGAGGATCATGCCGATCACCTCCGAATCATTCTTCAGACCCTTAAGGATCATCGGTTGTATGCCAAATTTTCCAAGTGTGAGTTCTGGTTAGATGCTATTTCCTTCTTAGGGCATATTGTGTCCAGTGACAGGATTAGGGTGGACCCCCAGAAAGTTGAGGCAGTGAGAAAATGGCCCAGACCCATGACTCCAACCGATATTCAGAGCTTCTTGGGTTTGGCAGGTTATTACAGAAGGTTCGTAGAGAGGTTTTCATCCATAGCGGCCCCACTCACTAAACTGACTCAGAAAAAGGTAAAGTTTGTGTTGTCTGATTTATGTGAAAATAGTTTTGAGAAGTTGAAAGACAGACTGACCACTACACCTGTTTTGACTCTTCCCAAGGGTGTTGATGGTTTTGTGGTTTACTGTGATGCGTCCCGTGTGGAACTTGGCTGCGTTTTGATGCAACATGGTAAGGTGGTAGCTTATGCATCTAGGCAGTTGAAGGTGGACGAGCGGAACTACCCTACTCATGATTTGGAGTTAGCGGCTGTGGTGTTTGCCCTTAAGATTTGGCGGCACTACTTGTACGGTGTTCATGTTGATATCTTCACTGATCACAAGAGTTTACAGTGTGTTTTCTCGCAGAAAGAACTGAATCTCAGGCAGAGGCGGTGGTTGGAACTTCTGAAAGACTATGATATGAGCCTGCATTACCATCCGGGCAAGGCAAATGTTGTAGCCGACGCCCTCAGCAGGTTGTCTATGGGCAGCCTTTCTCATGTAGAAGAAGAAAAGAAATAAATGGTGAAGGACATTCACCGCCTTGCGAATCTGGGAGTACGACTATTAGATTCCGAAGACAGAGGGGTGATTGTTCATGAGTTAGCTAAGTCATCCCTTTGTGCTGAAGTGAAGGAGAAGCAGGTTGAAGATTCCATCTTGAGACAAATCAAGAAAGATGTGGGTCAACAGAAGGTGATGTCTTTTGAAATTGGTGGCGATGGCGTTCTGAGGTTTCAGGGTAGATTATGTGTTCCGAATGTCGACGGGCTTCGAGAAAGAATTCTTAATGAAGCTCACACCTCGAGGTATGTTGTCCATCCTGGTTCTACTAAGATGTACCATGATTTGAAATCTATGTTTTGGTGGAATAATATGAAGCGAGATGTGGCTAACTTTGTTTCTAAGTGCTTGAATTGCCAACAAGTGAAAGTAGAACATTTGAGACAAGGAGGTACTTCCCAAGAAATAGCGTTGCCCTTGTGGAAGTGGGAAATGATCAATATGGACTTTATTACAGGACTTCCGAAGTCCTGAAATCAGTATGACTTTATATGGGTGATTGTAGATCGGCTGACCAAGTCAGCTCACTTTCTGCCTGTCAGGACTAACTATTCGGGGGAAGAATATTCTAAGCTGTTCATTGCAGAAATTGTCTGTTTGCATAGAGCGCCTGTCTCCATTATATCCGACCGAGGTACGTAGTTTTCTTCTCAGTTTTGGAGATTGTTTCAGAAAGGTTTAGGTACCCAGGTGAACTTAAGTACAGCATTCCACCCTCAGACTGATGGGCAAGCTGAACGCACCATCCAGACCCTGGAGGACATGTTGAGGGCCTGTGTGATTGACTTTAAAGGTTGTTGGGTTGATCACTTGCCACTGATAGAGTTTGCCTATAACAACAGTTTCCACTCTAGTATTAAGATGGCACCTTTTGATGCATTGTATGGTAGGAGATGTAGGTCTCCAATAGGCTGGTATGAAGTAGGTGAGAGGTAGATGTATGGGCCTGATCTTGTTCATCAGGTAATGGAGGATGTGAATCTCATTAGGGAATGAGTTAAGATAGCTCAGAGTCGTCAAAAATCCTATGCCGACGTCAGAAGAAGAGAGTTAGAGTTTAAGATTGGAGATTGGGTTTTTCTCAAAGTTTCTCCCATGAAGGGAGTTATGCATTTAGGGAAGAGGGGTAAACTAAGTCCTCGCTATATAGGCCCATATCAGATTGTAAGGAGAATAGGTGGAGTTGCGTATGAATTAGAATTGCCTGAAAGTTTGGGTTCTGTTAATCCAGTATTCCACATATCCATGTTGAAGAAGTGCATCGGAGATCACTCTTTGGTGGTGCCCATTGATGAGATCAAGGTGGACGATTCCTTATCTTACGAGGAAGAGCCCGTGGAAATCCTAGATCGACAAGTGAGAAAATTGAGGAGTAAGGAGATAGTCTCAGTTAAAGTGTTATGGCGAAATCAGAAAGTTGAAGAACCAACTTGGGAGTCGGAGCATGACATGAAAGTGAGATACCCAAGCCTATTTGAACCAGCAAATAACGAATTGGAAGGTACAATTCTTGATTTATGTTTCCTTCTATGTATGAATCTGCTTAAAATTGTGCGTGACTATTCCCGCGTCATCATTCGGGGAAGAATGATCCCAAGGGGGGGATAATGTAACGCCCCGTAAAAGTCATGCATGTATTAGATTGTAATTTCTGAGCTTTAGACTTAAGTTTTAAATTCTTCTAAGTGTTGAAATGACTTAGACTCATTCTTAGCTGGCAACCTTCGGGATACAACTTCTCGACCTTCCCAACCTTAATTTTTGGATTTTTTTGTTGCGTTACGATGGGGCAAGGTTGTAGTACGTCTCGGAGAAAATTTAGAATTTTTGGACGAGCCTAAGGCCTCGTTTGGATTTCGATCCAGTGGCAGCGCGCGATTAGCCCGGGCCGCCTGCTGGATCGCGCCCGGCCAAAATGTTCAGTCCATCCGGATTTTTAATGGCATTTTCGTAAATACTCATTCTCCTATCAACTTAAACACGGGAATTAAATCCCTAAAGAGCCAAAATATCATTATATTCTTCAAATTTGCTCAGGACCTCTCCCTAGGGTTTCAACATTAAAACCCAAGCAACTCAAGATTTAACCGCGTGTTCGTGAAAAAAATTACAGATTTGGAATCCTCTCGACGTAGGCTTCGATAGACACCCAAAATTCATGGAGAACAAGGTACGCGGGGTTTTTCCTAAATTCTCATGGGCATAAAAAAAAATCATGTTTTAGAATGGGGTTTTAAATTATGTATATATATTTATGTATAAGATGTTTTAACATCATTGTTTTGGTCTTTTGACCATCTCCTAAGCGATTTGACAGTTTATATACATATATGAATGAATGTGTTTCTATTTTGAATACATGAACTTGCTAAAGACATTTGATCACCAGGTGTTTGATGAAATTTCTGCATGAATTGAACTTTAAGTTTCGGAGTATGAAATCCTTTACATCAGTTACATGTTTTGGTGGTCTAAACTATGTTTTGAATGAAAGCTCTTGCTTAATACATTATGGCTCAGAAAAATCATGACTTGCAATGTCTTGGTATGACGATAACAATTCAGACTAACGCCATATCAGACTCAGACTAACAGACATTTCAGACTTTCATGATTTTAGACATTCAGAATGTTGCATGTACAGAAAAGGTAAAAAAATGGGCATACAGAGATGTTAGGTGGTTCCCCGAAGAGGGCTTGAGCTCAAGCGACTCATTGCCTAAAACCGTGGTTTGCCGACCCGGGTATACTATTATGCGCTGACTTAAATGTCCTGTGGCGTATCAGACTCAGACACTCCAACCCTTGCGGCACACTTGGGTTGGGGGCTTCCCCGCCGAGTCAATGGAGGATTCCATATAGCCCATGGAATATCAGACTTTTAGGGGAATACCACCTAACTCAGAAGTAAAACACAGATCTTGATTTGAAATGAACAGGCAGGTTACATGTTTTCAAAAAGTGCCCATGTATTTTTCGGAAACAGTTTTATACATGATGTCTTGATGAAAAATTGCTTCCACTTAATATATATATATATATATATATGTATGTTCCATTATACTATTTTTGGATTGCTTCGCGTGCCAGTACTTTTGTGCTGACCCCCCCTCTTCCAGGTCCTGAGGCTCAGTCTAGGGGTCCAGCTACTCAGTAGACATTCTCGGATTTGCAGTGTTGATCTCGCAGTGGTGAGCCTTTTATTATTCGGAAGGCCTAATTATGTCAAATATTATCTTATTTATCATGTTTTTGGTTTATTGGGGGCCTTGTCCCAGTTTCTTTTCAGACAGATGTTTGTGTTCTTAGTAGAGATTTCGCAGACTGATGTCAGATAGTATTATTCAGAAATGTTGCAGAACTTGACCATGTATTCCGTACTTAGTTTCAATTCTGCATTTTATTATGATTACGAACGTTGTGCATGATAACCAGATAGAGAATGGGTGTTCCGGGCCTTCATGGTCCGGGATGCTCGTCACGGCTAGGGCCTAGGCTCGGGTCGTGACAAACTTGGTATCAAAGCACGGTTCATGGTCCCAGGGTGTCTGCGAAATCGCGTCGAGTAGAGTTTTGTTTATGGGTGTGTAGCGCACCACACTTATGATAACGCTCAATCTACAGCTCTCGTTTGAGTGTAAAGCGGTCGTTAGCAAATATAGAACCCAACCTGGGTTGGGTATCGATCCCACAGGGAATAGCTTGGTCAACAAGTAAGCAAAATTAATAGACTTTTGGTGCAAGTCTCGTAAGAAGGGGGGATTGTAATAAGTAACCAAAGTAATGAAATAAAAGCTGAAAATAATAAAGTAAAAAGAGAAAGATTGTCACGTTGGTTGTAAACAATGAGAATTGAAGCGTTGGGGTTATGTTCACCTTCTGAGGTATACGTCTCTATTGGCTATGAGTGTGTAGAGTCTTGACATGCAATTGCTTATAGAGAATTGTAGTCGATGGTAAATCCAAGCGTCTCTCGACCTAAACAAGGACTATTTCACTTTAACTCTCTCGAGCTTAAAGTGTGTCTAGCAGTACGAATTCTCCAAGAGGTTAGTCCAGTTACGGCACTAGCTTTTTAATAGGAAAGGGTGTCCTACTACCTTGACATTATCTCTTTTCCAGACAAATAACCTTTCTCTCGAACAAGTTAAATGTTAGACTGGCGTTAGTCTATGCGTCTTCTTTTCTAGACAAGTAACCTTTCTCTCGAACAGGTTAGATGTTAGAATGGCGTGTTCATGTGTTTGAAACCGCAAAGATTGTAGATTTAAGATGAAGAGAATAATGATATAAGCAATATACGTGTCTTGAACTCACAAGCTCATAGCAATAGATAGTAACTCATTCGGCTTCCATAACCCCAACTAAGAGATTTAGTTACCCATGAATGCGAAGGATATCACGTTTTGCATGGTGGATGGCGTGTAAAAGAGGTGTTAGGCGTGTGGTTTTGGTGATTCCGTAGCAAGTAACAATTCTCTTGTTGTGGAATTTAAGAGTAGAAGAATGAAGAATTAAGAATGTATTGTAGGAAGATGTCTTAATTGTAAGGAGATGAATGAATTGTAAGAATGTGTCTCTAAATCTCTAGCATGATAGGGTATTTATAATACTCCTATCCTACTCCTACTAAGCTAATGAAATAAATAACCAAATCCTAATATACTAATGAAATCCTTGACCCAAATGTACTAGGGTAAGGTTACAAAATTATAGTCCAAATAGAATAATAAAACACATAACCTAATTGCACTAGGTTAATGTATTATGGCAAAAATCCAGCTTTGTGTCTGTAAGTCCCCAAAGTCTTCAGAATTGCTGTTTTAGCCCGGGACAGATTTTCCATGCAGCAGATTTAGTCCTTTAGGCGTCCAGCTCCTTTCCACTTCGTTCGTGAGCTTTCTTTTGCGTCAAGTAAGCCATAAATTGCTGTATTTTGCATCATTTATACCTGAAACTTTCCTAATCATGTTCGTTAGCTCATTTACAGAAAAAAGGACTAAAAGTGCATGAAATATATAATTTGTTCTCAAAACTAGGCTAAAATATGGGCAAAATATATTGATATAGGCGCGTAAATTCGCCTATCATCAACTTATAAAAAGGAGGCTACTAGGAGTTTAGGAATGTTTCCCTTCTTTGTGATTTAGTTCGTGCTTTAGAGTCTAAGCTGTCCCCTAATTAATGACCTTTTGTATTTCAAAAACACGACTATGCCTCCCCGTCGCAATATCGATCAGAGTGCTCAGGCAGATGTGGTTCGTCCCACCCATGGGATGCAGACCCGTAATAGAGCTTCCACGCCAGAACCTGTCCCTACTCCGGGAGTCCCTCCAGTCCCAACCAGTCCACCTCGGGCTCCGTGGACTAATGTCAACCGTCCACCAACTGCTCAGAGAGATATCTCAAATGCAGAGTTCAGACGGTCTATCCATATGCTGACACAGCTGGTAGCTAACCAGGCTCAACGATCGGAAGATATTGGGTCTGCATCCGTTATGTCTGAGGCTACTAGAGTCGGGCATTTCATGATGATGAATCCACCTAAGTTCATTGGTACAAAGGTGGAGGAAGATCCACAGGAGTTCGTGGATGAGATGGAGAAGATCTTTAAGGTAATGCATGTAGATGAGATTGAACGAGTGGAATTGGCAACTTATCAGCTTAAGGATGTTGCAAATCAGTGGTATGCAGACTTGGAAGGTGCAAAAGGTGAGATTGCTGAGCCTACAGTTTGGGGTGAGTTTGTAGAAGCTTTCCTTGACAGATTCTTTCCTCTGGAGTTGAGGGAGGCCAAAGCAGAAGAGTTCATGAATCTGAAGCAGGGCAGTATGAGTGTACAGGAGTACACTTTGAAGTTTAATCAACTAGCCCGCTATGCACCAGAATTGACTAGCAATATGAGAGCCAGGATAACGAAATTTGCATCCGGCCTTGCTGATAACCTGGTACTTGAGTGCCAGGGGGCAATGTTGAAAAGGGAGTTAGACTTTGCTAGACTGCAAGTCCACATGCAGCAGGTGGAAGATAAGAAGATAAAGATCGCTTAATCTAGAGAGAAGGACAGACAGGCCAAGAGAGTCAAATCTGTGGACCAGCACCAGAGTCAGCTGTAGAGTGGTAACTGGGGAAATAGGTGGTCGAAGAAGACGAGGTTTTGGAATAATACACAGTCAGCAGCCAGTGCCCCAGCGCCCAGACCCCCTGCAGACAGACAGACTTAGATCTTTCAGACTCCTTATGGATCTAGAGCACCAGATACTCAATCGTAGGGTAGTGTGGCTGAGCAGCATCGCACTTACCCGCGATGTGAAAATTGTGGTAGGAATTATCCGGGGAACTGTCAGTTGGGCACACTTGTATGTTATTCATGTGGACAGTCAGGCCACTTTCAAAGGGACTGTCCATCTGCTAGGAGGAGTGCTGGTGATGCGAAGGTTCAGGGAAATTCCACAGCGCCACCCCCATCTCAGAAGGGCGCCACATCAGCTGTCGGGAACAGTCGCAATCGGTTATATGCCTTGACCAGCCGCCAGGAGGCGGAAGCTTCCCCAGATGTTGTTACCAGTACGTTACAAATCTTTTCCCGTGATGTGTGTGTGTTACTTGATCCCAGATCAACCTTATCCTATGTGACTCCTTATGTGGCTGTTGGTTTCGGGTTTGAGCCCAGTGTGATTTCTGAACCCTTTTCTGTTTCTACCCCGGTGGGGGATTCTGTTATTGCTAGAAGGGTATATAGGGGTTGTGTGGTGACTGTTGGTAGTCGGGATACAGTGGCAGACATTATAGAGTTGGACATGGTTGCATTTGATGCTATCTTAGGGATGGATTGGCTCCATTCATGCTATGCCATATTGGATTGTAGGACCCGTAGAGTTACCTTTTCCTTCCCGAATGATCCAATGATAGAATGGGGGGGATATTCTTTAGCACCCAAAAGGCACTTGATATCTTATCTCAGAGCCCGAAAACTCATTTCTAAGGGTTGCTTGTATCACCTTATTCGAGTCAAGGACCCTAAAGTTGAAAATCCTCCTCTTCAGTCTGTCCCTGTGGTGAATGAATTTCCAGAAGCCTTTCTCGAAGATCTCCCAGGGATACCCCCTGATAGGGAGATAGAGTTTGGTATTGATGTGTTGCCAGATACCCGCCCCATTTTTATTCCGCCATATAGAATGGCTCCCGCAGAGCTAAAAGAGTTGAAAGAGTAGCTAGCAGACCTCCTAGATAAGGTATTTATACGCCCTAGTGTATCTCCTTGGGGTGCACCTGTACTTTTCGTGCGTAAGAAAGATGATTCCCTTCGTATGTGCATAGATTACCGTCAGTTGAATAAGGTCACAATTAAAAACAAATATCCTCTTCCTAGGATTGATGATCTTTTTGACCAGCTTTAGGGTGCTAGATGTTTTTCAAAAATAGACGTTCGTTCGGGCTATCATCAGTTGAAATTTAGGGAGTCAGACATTCCCAAAACAACTTTTCAAACCCGATATGGTCACTATAAGTTTCTTGTCATGTCCTTCGGGTTAACTAATGCCCCTGCAGCCTTCATGGATCTTATGAACAGAGTTTTCCATCAGTTTCTTGACTCGTTTGTCATTGTATTTATTGATGATATTCTGATTTATTCTAAGAGTAAAGAGGATCATGCCGATCACCTCCGAATCATTCTTCAGACCCTTAAGGATCATCGGTTGTATGCCAAATTTTCCAAGTGTGAGTTCTGGTTAGATGCTATTGCCTTCTTAGGGCATATTGTGTCCAGTGACAGGATTAGGGTGGCCCCCCAGAAAGTTGAGGCAGTGAGAAAATGGCCCAGACCCACGACTCCAACCGATATTCAAAGCTTCTTGGGTTTGGCAGGTTATTACAGAAGGTTCGTAGAGAGTTTTTCATCCATAGCGGCCCCACTCACTAAACTGACTCAGAAAAAGGTAAAGTTTGTGTTGTCTGATTTATGTGAAAATAGTTTTGAGAAGTTGAAAGACAGACTGACCACTACACCTGTTTTGACTCTTCCCAAGGGTGTTGATGGTTTTGTGGTTTACTGTGATGCGTCCCGTGTGGAACTTGGCTGCGTTTTGATGCAACATGGTAAGGTGGTAGCTTATGCATCTAGGCAGTTGAAGGTGGACGAGCGGAACTACCCTACTCATGATTTGGAGTTAGCGGCTGTGGTGTTTGCCCTTAAGATTTGGCGGCACTACTTGTACGGTGTTCATGTTGATATCTTCACTGATCACAAGAGTTTACAGTGTGTTTTCTCGCAGAAAGAACTGAATCTCAGGCAGAGGCGGTGGTTGGAACTTCTGAAAGACTATGATATGAGCCTGCATTACCATCCGGGCAAGGCAAATGTTGTAGACGACGCCCTCAGCAGGTTGTCTATGGGCAGCCTTTTTCATGTAGAAGAAGAAAAGAAATAAATGGTGAAGGACATTCACCGCCTTGCGAATCTGGGAGTGCGACTATTAGATTCCGAAGACGGAGGGGTGATTGTTCATGAGTTAGCTAAGTCATCCCTTTGTACTGAAGTGAAGGAGAAGCAGGTTGAAGATTCCATCTTGAGACAAATCAAGAAATATGTGGGTCAACAGAAGGTGATGTCTTTTGAAATTGGTGGCGATGGTGTTCTGAGGTTTCAGGGTAGATTATGTGTTCCGAATGTCGACGGGCTTCGAGAAAGAATTCTTAATGAAGCTCACACCTCGAGGTATGTTGTCCATCCTGGTTCTACTAAGATGTATCATGATTTGAAATCTATGTTTTGGTGGAATAATATGAAGCGAGATGTGGCTAACTTTGTTTCTAAGTGCTTGAATTGCCAACAAGTGAAAGTAGAACATTTGAGGCCAGGAGGTACTTCCCAAGAAATAGCGTTGCCCTTGTGGAAGTGGGAAATGATCAATATGGACTTTATTACAGGACTTCCGAAGTCCCGAAATTAGTATGACTCTATATGGGTGATTGTAGATAGGCTGACCAATTCAGCTCACTTTCTGCCTGTCAGGACTAACTATTCGGGGGAAGATTATTCTAAGCTGTTCATTGCAGAAATTGTCCGTTTGCATAGAGCGCCTGTCTCCATTATATCCGACCGAGGTACGCAGTTTTCTTCTCAGTTTTGGGTATCGTTTCAGAAAGGTTTAGGTACCCAGGTGAACTTAAGTACAACATTCCACCCTCAGACTGATGGGCAAGCTGAACGCACCATCCAGACCCTGGAGATCATGTTGAGGGCCTGTGTGATTAACTTTAAAGGTTGTTGGGTTGATCACTTGCCACTGATAGAGTTTGCCTATAACAACAGTTTCCACTCTAGTATTAAGATGGCACCTTTTGATGCATTGTATGGTAGGAGATGTAGGTCTCCAATAGGCTGGTATGAAGTAGGTGAGATGCAGATGTATGGGCCTGATCTTGTTCATCAGGTAATGGAGGATGTGAATCTCATTAGGGAATGAGTTAAGACAACTCAGAGTCGTCAGAAATCCTATGCCGATGTTATAAGAAGAGAGTTAGAGTTTAAGATTGGATATTGGGTTTTTCTCAAAGTTTCTCCCATGAGGGGAGTTATGCATTTCGGGAAGAGGGGTAAGCTAAGTCCTCGCTATATAGGCCCGTATCACATTGTAAGGAGAATAGGTGGAGTTGCGTATGAATTAGAATTGCCTGCAAGTTTGGGTTCTGTTCATCCAGTATTCCACATATCCATGTTGAAGAAGTGCATCGGAGATCACTCTTTGGTGGTGCCCATTGATGGGATCAAGGTGGACGATTCATTGTCTTACGAGGAAGAGCACGTGGAAATCCTAGATTAACAAGTGAGAAAATTGAGGAGTAAGGAGATAGTCTTAGTTAAAGTGTTATGGCGAAATCAGAAAGTTGAAGAAGAAACTTGAGAGTCAGAGCATGACATGAAAGTGAGATACCCAAGCCTATTTGAACCAGCAAATAACGAATTGGAAGGTACAATTCTTGATTTATGTTTCCTTCTATGTATGAATCTGCTTGAAATCGTGCCTGACTATTCCCGCGTCATCATTTGGGGACGAATGATCCCAAGGGGGGGATAATGTAACGCCCCGTAAAAGTCATGCATGTATTAGACTATAATTTCTGAGCTTTAGACTTACGTTTTAAATTCTTCTAAGTGTTGAAATGACTTAGACTCATTCTTAGCTGGCAACCTTCGGGATAAAACTTCTCGACCTTCCCGACCTTTATTTTTGGATTTTTTTGTTGCGTTACGATGGGGCAAGGTTGTAGTACGTCTCGGAGAAAATTCAGAATTTTTGGACGAGCCTAAGGCCTCGTTTGGATTTTGATCCAGTGGCAGCACGCGATTAGCCCACGCCGCCTGCTGGATCGCGCCCGGCCAAAATGTTCTGTCCATCCAGATTTTTAATGGCATTTCTGTAAATACTCATTCTCCTATCAACTTAAACACGGGAATTAAATCCCTAAAGAGCCAAAATATCATTATATTCTTCAAATTTGCTCAAGAACTCTCCCTAGGGTTTCAACATCAAAACCCAAGGAACTCAAGATTTAACCGCGGGTTCGTGAAACAAATTACAGATTTGGAATCCTCTCGACGTAGGCTTCGATAGACACCCAAAATTCATGGAGAACAAGGTACGCGGGGTTTTTCCTAAATTCTCATGGGCATAAAAAAATCATGTTTTAGAATGGGGTTTTAAATGATGTATATATATTTATGTATAAGATGTTTTAACATCATTGTTTTGGTTTTTTGACCATCTCCAAAGCGATTTGACAGTTTATATACATATATGAATGAATGTGTTTCAATTTTGAATACATGAACTTGCTAAAGACATTTGATCACCAGGTGTTTGATGAAATTTCTGCATGAATTGAACTTTAAGTTTCGGAGTATGAAATCCTTTACATCAGTTACATGGTTTGGTGGTCTAAACTATGTTTTGAATGAAAGCTCTTGCTTAATACATTATGGCTCAGAAAAATCATGACTTGCAATGTCTTGGTATGACGATACCAATTCAGACTAACGCCATATCAGACTCAGACAAACAGACATTTCAGACTTTCATGATTTTAGACATTCAGAATGTTGCATGTACAGAAAAGGTAAAAAAATGGGCATACAGAGATTTTAGGTGGTTCCCCGAAGAGGGCTTGAGCTCAAGCGACTCATTGCCTAAAACCGTGGTTTGCCGACCCGGGTATACTATTATGCGATGACTTAAATGTCCTGTGGCGTATCAGACTCAGACACTCCAACCCTTGCGGCACACTTGTGTTGGGGGCTTCCTCGCCGAGTCAATGGTGGATTCCATACAGCCCGTGGAATATCAGACTTGTAGGGGAATACCACCTAACTCAGAAGTAAAACACAGATCTTGATTTCAAATGAACAGGCAGGTTACATGTTTTCAAAAAGTGCCCATGTATTTTTCGAAAACAGTTTTATACATGATGTCTTGATGAAAAATTGCTTTCACTTAATATATATATATATATATGTATGTTCCATTATACTATTTTTGGATTGCTTCGCGTGCCAGTACTTTTGTGCTGACCCCCCCTCTTCCAGGTCCTGAGGCACAGTCTAGGGGTCCAGCTACTCAGTAGACATTCTCGGATTCGCAGACTTGATCTCGCAGTGGTGAGCCTTCTATTATTCGGAAGGCCTAATTATGTCAAACATTATCTTATTTATCATGTTTTTGGTTTATTGGGGGCCTTGTCCCAGTTTCTTTTCAGATAGATGTTTGTGTTCTTAGTAGAGATTTCGCAGACTGATGTCAGATAGTATTATTCAGAAATGTTGCAGAACTTGACCATGTATTCCGTACTCAGTTTTAATTCCGCATTTTATTATAATTACGAACGTTGTGCATGATAACCAGATACAGAATGGGTGTTTCGGGCCTTCATGGTCCGGGATGCTCGTCACGGCTAGGGCCTAGGCTCGGGTCATGGCAGTAGGCTTCAAGAAGCATACATCAAATTCCAAATTTGAGGCACTTGGGGTTTATCCCAAAAACTACATGGGCTTGTAAACACTAAAACATGATTTAAAGATTATCAAGTATGAACTTAGAAAGGGATTTTAGAATCCATGATTTTAATTATACTTCATGAATGTTTTGGAGATATTGTTGTTTTGGCCTTTCGGCCTTTCCCCCTTAAATTGATTTACATGTATATTGTAACACCCCGTATTTTCGGGATAGAGTTTAGACCGTCGTTCCTACGTATATAGATCCGAAATGAATTATTCTTTATTAACATGCATCTGGTAATCACTCCTATCGTAATGCCCCATAAAATTATCGAGTCGATTTCATTTTTAGTGTTATGTTTGAGGGGCTAACAACTAGAATATTTTTCTAAGTGTAATGAGGACTTAGAGTCATTTTAGCTGGCAATCTTCGAGATACCACTTTTCAACCTTTCCGACATCCATTTTTTAATTTTCAAGTTGTGTTACGATCGGTAAAGATCATATTACATCTCGGATAAGTTTTGGAATTTTTTGGAATGCATAAGGCTGCGTTTGGATTTCAAAATAGTAGCAAAACGCATAGCCTATTGCCCAGTTTTCAGCATTTCAGGGTCAACTTCTAACGATCATAACTCCCTGAATATAATGAACTGGGAGAGCTTCTAACTATAAAATAAAGGTCTTTGAGTCTTCTTTCCAATTCAACTGGTTTAATCCAAATTCAAGATCTGAGTAAGGAGTTATACCCGTTTTACCTCATCCTGTCAGCTTGTCAACTGAGGGACAGTTTCGACTTTGTTTGTTTTCTTAGGGGCATTTTAGTCATTTACCTTACCCAAATTTTGTTAGCTCCCAATTCATCAAAATATAATCCTTTTCTCAAATTTTCTCTCAAGAACTCTCCTTAGGATTTCAAAATAAAAACCCAAGAAACTCAAGATTCAACCGTGGGTTTTCAAAACAAATTGAAGATTTGGAATTCCCTCAACGTAGGCTTCAAGAAGCACCTATGATTTCCGCATATAGAGGTGTATGTGGGGTTATCTCAAAAATATCATGGGCTTTAGAATTCATGTTTCAAAATGGGGATTTTGAAATTACGAATATGATTATGTTTTAAACGTTTTATGATATTGATTTGGTCTTTAGGCCTATTCCCGAAGTGATTTGATATAAGATATACGTATATGCATGTATTCCGAAAAGATGTTAACTTGAGATCATGAATTATATGAAATCCTCTCTTGATATGATTTTATTTTGAATTCTCATATGATATGAAATATTTGAAATTATCTTGATAAACATGACATGAGATATTTCAAAAATGGTTATGACTTTTGACTTGCAAGGAGAGGATTGTTTCGTTGAAATATGATGAATATAATGGTTACATGAAAGAATGATGTGATATTGATGGCTTGCAAGTCGGATATGACGATGCCCTACAGAATATGATATGTGATGGAATTAGATGAAGTTGAATCCATTGATTTTTTATGAGATAGGTGGATGCCCGAAGAAGGCATTTGAGTGTAAGGGCTCATCGCTGGAAACCGTGTTTGCTGACATTGAAATTTGGTACCAGGCTAAGTGATCTTATGTACTTGACTTTATGTCATTCCCAAATTGGGACTATGGTTAGGAGCCCAGGCTAAGTGATCTTGGGAACTACTATACTTTATTGGGTCGGGACACCCTGCCGTGTGATCTTGTGTGTCTTTCCCTCACTTATACTCTAATATCGGCGGCAACCGAGGTTTGACAGTTGGTGTAAATGTTATATGTAGGATATTCCACCTAGCTCAGCTGCATTACATTGTTGTTGAAAACTATTACATTTTGCCCATGTATTTTCAAGTGATTTGATATGAAACTGCTTTATAATGGATCTCACCTATATTTTGTAAAAATATTATGTTTTTTTTATTTCTCTGCATACCAGTACTTTTGTATTGGCCCCCTTCCCTCCCAGGTTCGGAGGCACAGTCTAGGAGTCCAGATAACCAGTAGATCTCTTCCGACAGATTTCCAGAATCAAGTGGTGAGCCTTCTATATTTTGGAAGGCCTGATGTCTGTCAGTTCGTTTATCATTTAGTAGTTTTGGGTCTACTGGGGGCCTTGTCCCGGTTTTCAGACAGTAATTTATTTCAGTCATGTAGTAGAGATTTCGTAGACGGTTGTTCAGATGTCGATAGATGTTATGGGACATTAATTTCCCCTTTATTGATTTTTCATTGGATTTATGACCATGTTTTCATAATATTGCGTATCTTTCGCACTTCTTATTATCATATGAATTATGTGCATGATTACCACACAGATAAGGGTGTTTTGGGCCTTTATGGTTCAGAATACTCGTCGCGGCCAGGGCCCTAGTTTGAGTCGTGACAAAATTGGTATCAAAGCACGGTTCATGGTCCCAGGGTGTCTGCAAAATCGCGTCGGGTAGAGTCTTGTTTATGGGTGTGTAGCGCACCACACTTATAAGTAGGAGGCTACTAGACATTTAGGAATGTCTCTCTTTCTTCATGTCTAGTTCGTGCAATAGAGTCAAAGTGTTCCTCTTTCATACTCTAATTCAAGCAATGGTGTTGCCCATACGAAAGTAACATCATCCCAAATTCTTTCCTTACCCAAATTCTTTCCTTACTTTGATATTCTCAGATATGTCCCATTATTGGGGTGATTCAAGTGCAAAAAGTTTAAAATCTACATGATATAGTCCTTTCCGATTGAGTCCTATAAGATTTTAAAAAAAAATTGTGCAAAAACTCGAGAGGAGCCTGTTAGTGCTTCAATATGTGTTGATTCTGATGTAAACATTGATCCTGACGGAATCGTGCTTTCCAACTTAAGGTATTAAGTGCATCTAGTCCATCTCAAAATCTTGTTACAGATGTGGACGATGTATAGCAGAATGTTGGAACTGTATTTCCATCCGAATAGTAGCATAAGTTAAAGTGTTGTTGTCATGACCTATCGGTAATGAAATTAGACCAAGAAGTTAGTGATGTGAAGTCACAAAGTTAGAAGTCAGAGTGATGGTGATTTTTATGTAAATGAATATTTTAGTTGAATAACCGATGTTTGAGGATGATTTATCCCTTTATAGTGATAAACTAATGTGGTAGCTAGTAGCACGTGTGGATGGTATGGTAGTCCATGGGGGAAGTGTCTTACTCAGATTTTTATTTATACAGAGTAAGATGTGTATTCTTGGATCATTAAATATTATGTGTCAGTTTTCTATCTCTTGTAATATGCAAACTTGTTATCATGGTGTTTTTGAAAAATAATATATAAAAAATAAAATAAAGTCTAGTGTAGCCGCGTGGGACTCTTTTGATTCACTAGCATAGTTTCCTTGTTATTCATCTCATTTTTTGGTTCAAAAATACAAAATTAGAGTCTAGTGAAGCCGTGTGAGGCCTATTTCTATTCACTAGCAACTTGTTGTTCTTATGTTGGCTTAATATATGTATAGCTGAATCTATTTGCATGAGATTGAGTTGGTAAAGAGGTGATTCATCCTTGCATGATAGTTTAGTAGAAGGCAGAGAAGAAGTTGTTAGTCAAGGTGATTTGTCGGTTGCTTGAAGTGTGAAAATGGTTATATTAGCCAGTAAGTTATAATTATAGACTCATAATTATAGACTCATGGTTGTTGTGGAAATTGAAGGTAGTCTAAAGGTATGATTGAGTAAGTAAGTATGGATTGAGAAATCCGTATAAGTAGATAATATTGTACGGGGTTATAATATCAGATTAAGATTGATCATGTCTATTATGTGACTTTACCCCTTGACCCTCTTTTTATTAGTAGTTGTAAACTAGTACTACTTGTGAAAAAAGTATGTGGTAGATTTTTGAAGCATTTGGGTAGAATGTCCCAATTTAATGGATTAGTATATTTATTTTATGTTGCATTCTTCATTGATGGTAAGTGATTGATGCTAGACTATAAGCTTGAATTTAAATAGTGTGGTGGTAAATACTGGCAAGAGATTGATGATGTATGTTTTGTGGGATTAATTAGTAGGCTTGATGTGTTGAAATAGTATGTGCTAATAGATAATGATGAGGAAAACCATAAGGTCACGATCGATTTTTCGTGGCTATGAAGTTCTAGTGTAGTAGTGTTTCTTGATGGTTATTTCATAGTTTTCAAGTGAGAATTGTGTGTAAGGTTGGGTTGTAAATCATAATTACGTTCAGCACTTGACACTAAGTTTGAACAGTTGATGCCCATTAAGATAGTTGTGATGATTGATTGGGCAATGATACAGGTTTTATGGAAGTGATCTAATAGGCTTGAACAGTGTATGCAAGAGATTAGATTTATTTGATTCGTAGTGATGTATGATATTGTATGTATGATGTAGAAGTATGCCTAAGGTGACATGAGGTTGCGGCATTCTTTCTAAGGCTATTACTTTTTGTGCGTGGATAGTGGTACCATTGAATTGTTAAGTGGAGAAAGACTAATTAGATAGTATATGGTGATCTAAATAGCCATGTTAAGGTGTTTTGATTGATAGTGTTGGGCCTTTTGCGATGATCTTGATTCTCATAGTAGAGGGATATAAATTTGGAGTCGCAATATTGGTAGGCTATGTTACAAGTGATATGGTTCATCAAAGGCTTGGTGATATCCATGTTAAGTATTAGCATCTAAGCTTGAGTTTTGAAGGTTGAACCAATAGAAATAAGTGTGCAAGAATTATATTATGACTATTGGTGGCTATGGAAAGATAGAGTGTATCCCGGAAGGTAGTCATTCGGGTTAAGTTCTAGGATATGCGTACATTGTCATTTTTTTTCAAACCCTAGAGTGCAGTAAATGTAGTTCAGTTAGAATCTGGTAAAGAATCTCCCAAACTCTAGATGATGACTAGAAGCTAAGGGGGAGATGATAGAACGAATGACCAAGTAAGGCTCGCAGATTTTAGTAGTGATCCAGTATGATTTAGAACATCAGAAAGTGAGGGCGAATCTCAACCCATTCCTACCTCAGTATTTTTTCAGTTATCCGGGTGGTTACTCATGCCTTATGATTCAGTTCCGTGATCATAGTTCATGATCCCGGTATATGATAGAGAGTTACGTACTCTTCTAGTTCCAAGATAATGAGTTCTAGTTCATTCAAGTAGTCGGAATCACATTCCTTATGTTATGAACTTTAGTTGAGGTCATGCAACTCATGACACATGTACCACTCTTTATAGTGTGCTCAGTCCCGTATAAAAATCTTTTCATGCTTCAGGGTATTATGTTTTAACCTTTTAGGGACCCTCCCTATGCAATGCAATGATAGTGGTGATGATGTAAATGTTCTTGTTGATGGAAGATCATAGTATGCTTTTTTAGATAAGGCCATAAGTATGAAGTAAGATTTGGGGCCAAGTCTTTAATACATGTGATGGTTAGTGGAAAGGTTTGTGTGTGTGTGTTTTAGGGTAGCCCGTGGGAGTTATATTGACAATAGTTTAGAAACTATGTGAAGTATGTATTTATGGGTGGTTGCCTTGAAGTTAACATGTGGTTATAAAATAGTCTTGAATGACGTTTTGGGATTGTAGTGGAAGGTCGCAATATGCATTAGCGACTTCATATTAAGAGTTCAGAGTAGTCATTGAAGTGGTAAGGCATGTTATGCTTAGGATGTGATCTTTAAAAGAGGTATAGAAGGTGGCATCATATGGTTTAGAATAATAGCGTGGTGTAGCATGTTGTATTTTTGTGACTTAGAGTTAGGCTTGATCGCGGTGTAAGGATTAAGCTATTTTAGATATTAGTAGAAAAATTTGTCAATGCTCATATGAGAATTTTAAGCCGAATTGAATGAATATGATATTTATAGGGAATAGTATAATTAAGGGATATTCGAGAAGTGTGCTAAGCTTGAAAGTAAGAAGTTGTATTGCCAAAGGTATGGTAATTCTATCCTAATTTAGGAGTTATATGTCTATATTCCAGACTGTAGAGTAGTGTCAATGTTGTGATTTCCTCAGTTGGATGTCTTGTGTAATCCATACCTAAGATTCGTGGCTCCTTATTACTGCCAAAACTTCTTTAGAGAGAGTGTTGAAGAGATACTCCAGTTAAGTATGAAGGTCCTGCATAATTCAGTCTGTATAGTCAGTAAGTCAGTTTAACAGTTAGATTTGCATGACTTGTTTTCTCGTCTTTTCATTTGTTCATGCTACTCGAAATCTCAGACATGCTACTATTCCAAGATAGAGTATACCAGTAGTTGCGAGTATAGCTCAGTTCATGCATCATGCATTAGATTCAGATTCCAGAGGTTCAGTTATGATTCAATTCGTACGTGCCCTGTGCATCACCTCAATTTTCAGAGCATCTTAGTGAATTGAGCATACACAGAGGGACATAGGGTCCTAAGGGGGAGATACCCCATTCAGTTGCATGCATAGATTCTTATTACAAGATTCGCACCAGTTATCATTGCGTATTCAGTCATACATTCATACGTCTGTTCAGTCAGATATGCATGCATTAGAAATGCATGTTCAATATAAAAAGTTCAGCTTATTAATGTATTTAGTCTTGCGTTCATGAGAACAACTCAGTCACAGATCCATGCATCATATATGCATGTTCATTATGAGAATCCAGCTTATGAATAACTTCAGTCGTGTATTCCAAGCATCAGATATGCATATCCAGTATAAGAATTTAGAACATTAGTAGTTCCAGTCTTATAGTCATGTTTGAGATCAGTGTATTCTTTCTTAGAGAAATATATCATGTCTGCGTTATTCCATACCTTTAAGCTTCAATATGTTCCTACCCATCATTTGAGGATGAATGATACCAAGGGAAAGATAATGTAACACCCCGTATTTTCGGGCTAGAGTTTAGACCGACGTTCCTAAATATATAGACCCGAACTAAATTATTCTTTATTATCATGTGTGTGGTAATCACTCCTATAGTAATGACCCATAAAATTCTCGAGTCGATTTTATTTTTAGTGTTATGTTTGAGGGGCTAACAACTAGAATATTTTTCTAAGTGTAATGAGGACTTAGAGTCATTTTAGCTGGCAATCTTCGGGATACAACTTTTCAACCTTCCCGACATCCGTTTTTTGATTTTCAAGTTGCGTTATGATCGGGTAAGATCATATTACATCTAGGATATGTTTCAGAATTTTTTGGAATGCATAAGGCTACATTTTGATTTCAAAACAGTAGCAAAATGCATAGCCTATTGCCCAGTTTTCAGCATTTTAGGGTCAACTTCTAACGATCATAACTCCCTGAATATAATGAACTGGGAGAGCTTCTACCTATAAAATGAAAGCTCTTTGAGTCTTCTTTCCAATTCAACTGGTTTAATCCAAATCCAAGATCTGAGTAAGGAGTTATACCCGTTTTACTTCAGCCTGTCAGCTTGTCAACTGAGGGACAGTTTCGACGTTGTTTGTTTTCTTAGAGGCATTTTAGTCATTTACCTCACCCAAATTTTGTTAGCCCCCAATTCATCAAAATATAATCTTTTTCTCAAATTTTCTCTCAAGAACTCTCCTTAGGGTTTCAAAATAAAAACCCAAGAAACTCAAGATTCAACCGTGGGTTTTCAAAACAAATTGAAGATTTGGAATTCCCGCAACGTAGGATTCAAGAAGCACCTATGATTTCCGCATATAGAGGTGTACGTAGGGTTATCTCAAAAATATCATGGGCTTTAAAATTCATGTTTTCAAACTGGGGGTTTTGAAATTACGAATATGATTATGTTTTAAACGTTTTATGATATTGATTTGGTCTTTAGGCTATTCCCGAAGTGATTTGATATAAGATATACGTATATGCATGTATTCCGAAAAGATGTTAACTTGAGATCATGAATTATATGAAATCCCTCTCTTGATATGATTTTATTTTGAATTCTCATATGATATGAAATACTTGAAATTATCTTGATAAACATGACATGAGATATTTCAAAAATGGTTATGACTTTTGACTTGCAAGGAGAGGATTGTTTCGTTGAAATATGATGAATATAATGGTTGCATGAAAGAATGATATGATATTGATGACTTGCAAGTCGGATATGACGATGCCCTACAGAATATGATATGTGATGGAATTAAATGAAATTGAATGCATTGATTTTTCATGAGATAAGTGGATGCCCGAAGAAGGCGTTTGAGTGTAAGGGCTCATCGCTGGAAACCGTGTTTTCCGACATGGAAATTTGGTACCAGGCTAAGTGATCTTGTGTACTTGACTTTATGTCATTCCCAAATTGGGACTATGGTTAGGAGCCCAGGCTAAGTGATCTTGGGAACTACTATACTTTATTGGGTCGGTACACCCTGCTGTGTAATCTTGTGTATCTTCCCCTCACTTATACTCTAATCTCGGCGGCAACCGAGGTTTGAAAATTGGTGTAAATGGTATATGTAGGGTATTCCACCTGGCTTAGCTGCATTATATTGTTGTTGAAAACTATTACATTTTGCCCATGTGTTCTCAAGTGATTTGACATGAAACTGCTTTATAATGGCTCTCACCTATATTTTGTAAAAATATTATGTTTTTATTTTTATTTCTCTGCGTACCAGTACTTTTGTATTGACCCCTTCCCTCCCAGGTTTGGAGGCACAGTCTAGGAGTCCAGATAACCAGTAGATCTCTTCCGACAGATTTGCAGAATCAAGTGGTAAGCCTTTTATATTCCGGAAGGCCTAATGTCTGTCAGTTCATTTATCATTTAGTAGTTTTAGGTTTACTGGGGTCCTTGTCGCAGTTTTCAAACAGTAATTTATTTCAGTCATGTAGTAAAGATTTCGCAGACCGTTTTTCAGATGTCGATAGATGTTTTGGGACATTAATTTCCCCTTTATTGATTTTTCATTTGATTTATGACCATGTTTTCGTAATATTGCGTATCTTCCGCATTTCTTATTATCATATGAATTATGTACATGATTACCAAACAGATAGGGGTTTTTTGGTCCTTTATGGTTCGGAATAATCATCACAGCCAGGGCCCCGGTTCGGGTCGTGACATATATGTATATGTATGAGAATTTATATTGAAGATTGTTTGAGAGCACAAATCATGAAATTCCTATCTTGTGATAGTTTTAAGTTTATGATCTTGTTGTGAATGATTCGAAATGCATGAGTTATGATTTGAAAATAGCTTTTCTCAATATCATAGTATTTGAGCACAATTTTAGAGAAAATGAGAGGGAGTTTCTAGATGTAAATATGTTTTGTTAAAAAGAGAAAGATTTGCATGAGATTAAGAACTTCGACATGGCCACCTTGTATCATTAAAATTTTGACAAACAGAGTTGCATACATGTGTTTACATGAGTATTTAAAGAAAGAGTTCTTTGAAAATATTTGCTGATATGGTGGTCCCGAACATATGTTTTGAAAACAGAGATTTTAATATGCTAATAATGGCTCAGAGATATGACTTGCAAGTCAGTGGTATGACGATACCATATGTATGTATGCCATAACAGAGTTAGAGTTTTTAGAGTATGTTTTCAAAGAATACATGTTTTGAAAGAGTTAAAAATGGGATTAAAAGAGGGTTAGGTGCTTACCTGAAGAAGGCTTGAGTTCAAGTAACTCTCAGCCTAAAACCATATTTGCCGATACGAGTAGATTATTGTTGTACGCTAGCGACGGCCCTGTGGCATAGTAGAGACAGAGACTTCGACCCTTGCGGCAAACTTGGGTTGGGGGCTTCGCTGCCGAGTTAATGGTAGATTCCATATAGCCCATGGAATTACAGAATTGTAGGGTATACCACGTAGCGCAGAAGTAAAAGAAAGAGTGTTACAGAGTTTAGATGATTTTTTAGAATCTTTTTAAGTTGCCCATGTGATTTCTTACCGTATGACATATTTATGAACTATTTCAAATTGCTCTCATATATTCTGAATATAAATTATTGTTTTGGATTTGCTCTGCATACCAGTACAATTGTATTGACCCCCTACCTCTCAGGTTTTGATGTTCAATCTAGGGGTCCAGCTAAGCAGTAGAGTATTCAGAGAGAAGAGATCTGTACAGTGGTGAGCCTTCTTTGTTCCAGAAGGCCTGACTATTTCAGACTACGTTATTCTTTTGTTTTGGTCTACTGGGGGCGTTGTCCCATATTTACAGACAGTTGTTACTTGATTATGTTGTAGAGATTTTTTAGACTGTTCCAGATGTTGTTTAGTTGATTTCGGATTTCATTCCTTATTGTTAAACTAAATCCAGAGTTTGACCATGTTTCCGTATTAAATTATATTTCCACATCTTATTTTATTATATGAATGTTGTGCATGATTACCAGATACAGTAGGACGTCCGGGCCTTTATGGTTCGGGATGTCCATCACGGCCAGGCCCTAGTTCGGATCATGACACGAATATATTTGGAAAAGACTAGAAAATATGTACATGTCTAAATCCTTGATAAACAAGTTATTTTTTGAGAAAACGGTTGTATTTCATTCATATGATTGAGGCTGAAATTAGTTCTAATGATTGACAAACAACTACAAAAGTCTATAAATCAAATGTATGAGGTAACAACTCAAATTTCTCAACACAATTCTAACAGAGAATATTAGATAATAGTAATAATACAAGGAAGAACGTAACTAGAAGAAGATGATATATTAGAACATAGAAAGGAGATGAGAGTTTAACGGACTAAGCCAAACTAGTGTATATCAAACTTGGATATTATCCAAAGAGGCCAAACCCAACGACAACCCCCTAAATTTGACATCATCTTTCACTTTAGCACCTCAAGTGGACGTTGTTCACTTTTGGCACCTCAAGTAGCATACTAATGTGTCATTTTGATATTTTTTGCCAAGTCAGCGAAAATTGTGTGCTACACGCATTGAAAGCGCGTTTGAGGGGCATTTTCATTATTTTTTAACCTCTCTTCTCTTTGTTCTTCACTCTTTCAACCCATTAACTTTCCACCATATTTTTTTCCTTTTCTTAACATATCAGTACACTAATTTCCCAATCATTGATCGAATTAACAGAGAGAAACAACGTTAATTCGCTATTTGAGAAATAAGAATGGTTGATTTTAACAAAAATCAAGAATTTTCCTTCTGAGATTCCAAATCTGCAGAGAATTGTACTGAAAAGTTGTTGTTTAAGCTTGGTTGAGGTTCTTTTAGCTTAACCTCCTTAATTGAGGTTGAATTTTTCAAGAATGATAATTATATATCCTCATTATCTAACTATTATATTTTACACAATCAGGAATGAACAAAGTTTTCCCATTCAGGTATAATTCTTCACTTGTAAGAATTCGTACAGATTTTTAATCTTTTTTCGATTAATTTAAATTTTTTCTTGTTTCTATGGCTATAAAGTTCTTGAATATATCTTGTGGTGTGAATACTTTATCAACTTCAATATCTCGACATAACACACTGTCAAGAACTTAAGCAACTTCCCAAACTTCCTCAATGTATAAAGATATAATGTTATTAATCGTGTACAAAAATGAAGGGGAGGGGAAGATTGGAGAAGATAATTCAGGGGTGGGGGAGGGAAAATGGAGAAGATGACGGGGGGTGGGTGGGGAGGCCAAACAAGAATGGTAGTTTGTTCGATTTTGGGAGGGAGGGAGGGGTTATGGAGAAGATGACTTTGGAGGGTGGGGCTTAAATAATTTTATAATTATATGAGAAAATGCTACGTGTCAGCAATTAATTGGTTAGTTTGTCATGTATTTTTATCTTTATTTATTCCTTTAATTTAATTGTGTATATACTAATGAGTTGGACAATTTAAATGAATTGGCATAATTTAATTGGTCAATTAATCCACGTAAGCAGCTATTGTAGTCACACGCATGAGTATTTACAGCAGTTTGTGCAAAAAGTGTCAAAATGACACATTATATGCTATTTGAGGTGTCAAAAGTGAACAACGTCCACTTGAGGTGTCAAAGTGAAAGATGGTGCCAAGTTTAGGGGGTTGTCGATGAGTTTGGCCATCCAAAGGTTACAAAGATATAAATACAAGTAAGGAGAAGGCTAACTAAGGTAACTAGATAAGGAACAACATGTTCTGCAACATCAGCATCAGAATCTTCATTATCATCATCTTCTCCAATATCAACATCTGAATTTTCTTCATTATCATCGTCATTGTCATCATCATCATCATCATTATGATATGATCATACCACTGTATGATGTGACTTGTGAAAATGAGAAATTGTGTGTAACTTTGATAGACAGTATATACTTACCTTGATAAAATTAATACAAAGTATTTCACTTCTTGATATTTCAAGTATTTCATAAAAGAGTTGAATCCAAGTAAACCTCATTTTACTAGAATTTATACAATAGATACCTTAAAATTCGTGTGCAATAACAACAAAGAGATCAAACATCTACTCTTCATTTCTCATTTTATTTTTATTGTAATTTAATGGTAGGGTTGGACATTGTTAGAGCCTTACAGCTCGAGATCGCCATGAAAATGAAGGAACAAAACCCTAAATGATATAGAGACGAAGATAGAGAATAAAATAGCTTTGATTATTCTGAAAAATGAATTATCTGGAAGGTCTCAACCTTTTCCTCTCCTTTATATACATGTACATATATCAATATAAATGGTCCAATGAAAATGTAATAATAATGGGCTGCTCCGGTAGTGTAATAATGGGCTACTCCGGTTGTATACACTACTGGGCCTGAACAGATGGGCCTTCGTTAACACCCCCCCCCCCCCCAAGCTGGAGGGTGTGTGCACTCCCAGCTTGGAAAGAAGATGATGATGAAGAGGACCACTCAGTGATTTTGTCAAAATATCAGGAAGTTGATCAACGGAAGCAACATGATGTAAAGAGATCAGTTGAGTAGCAAGGCAATCACGAACATGATGACAATTAATCACAATGTGTTTAGTGCATTCATGAAATACAGGGTTCTTGGCAATGTGCAAAGCAGCCTGGCTATCATAAAAAATAGGAACAGGAGTAGAAATATTAAAACCCATGTCAGCAAATAAACGAATCAACCAAACAATCTCAGCCACAACTTTGCGTAAAGCCCTATACTCAGTCTCAGCAGAAGAGAGGGCAATAGTGGGATGCTTCTTGCTTTTCCAAAAAATAGGACAGCCTCTAAGGACAACATAATAACCCGTGACTGACTTCCTTGAAAGTGGACAAGCAGCCAAATCAGAGTCAGAGAAAGCAGATAATGAGTAAGGAGAAGAGGCAGAGAGAAAAATGCCCTGATCTGGGCATTCATTAGATAGCGAAGTTCATGTATACCAGCTTTCAGGTGAGCAACACAAGGGTATTGCAAGAACTGATGCAGATGTTGCACAGCAAAAAAAATATCAGGCCTTGTATGTTGCAAAAAATTGAGTTTACCAACTAAACGTCTGTAGATAGAGGGTTCAGGTAAAGGTCATCCATAGTTGGAACCATCTTCACAGAAGGTTCTAATGGAGAAGCAACAGGGGTGAAATCTGAACATTGAAATTCATCCAGCAAATCAGATATGTATTTATGCTGATGCAAAAGATAACCATCATCATGAGATATGATTTCTAGCCCCAAAGAATAATGAACCAGACCCAAGTCTTTGATCTTGAATTGATGATAAAGGAAAGATTTTAGACTCTGCATTTTATCAATATTAGATCCAGCCAACAAAATATCATCCACATAAACCACTAAAACAACCAAAGAATTTCCTGAAACCTTGGTGAAGATGGAATAATTATTTTTGCTGGCAATGTAGACTCGAGATAACAAGGCTTCAAATAGTTTAGAAAACCACTGTCTGGATGCCTGTTTGAGGCCATATAAAGACTTCCTGAGCTTACAAACCAAAGGAGTTGCATAAGGAGAGGATGCAGAAATAGCAAGTCCAGGGGGAATTTTCATATAGACATCTTCATGAATATCACCACGAATAAAAGCATTGTTGACATCAAGATGGAAAACAGTCCAGTGATGTTTAGCAGCAAGTGCCAACAAACACTTAACAGTAGTGAGCTTGACTACTAGAGAAAAAGTCTCATGATAATCAATCCCCTCTTTTTGAGTATCACCCCTAATGACAAGCCTAGTTTTATACCTCTCAACAGTATCATTAGAACTTTGTTTGATTTTGTACACCCATATACATGGAATAGCCTTCTTATTAGAAGGAAGAGGAACAATATCCCAAGTATGGTTGTCCTCAAGATATTTGAATTCATGTAGCATGGCCTCCTACCAGGCAAGGCTAGAGACAGCCTACTGGTAATACAAAGGCTCATGCTTATGTATGTTAGCACAAGAAACCTTGGAATTGACCTGGATAGGAGCATAAGAAGGAGAAACAGAAGAGCATACATAATCCTGAAAATGAGCTAGAGGATGGGAAGACCTGGAACTCCTCCTCAAAGGAGGAGGAGAAGAAACTGAAGATGCAGGGGTAGAAGTAGTGACAGGTGAAACAGAATGGGGAATATCAGTAAAATCAGGAGGTAAGGGAGGAGGAAAAAGAGAAGAAAGAGAAGAATTAGGGTAAGGAAATATATGCTCATGAAATTGAACATCCTTTGAGTAAAAAATAGATAAATTTGAGAGATTAAGAAGCTTATAGCCTTTCTTACCAAAAGGGTAACCTAAAAATATACTAGGGATAGATCTAGGTATGAGTTTATCTCTAAGTGGAGTAGGAGTTGCTGCATAAGCAAGACACCCAAAAGTTCTCAAATGTTCATAAGATGGGGGTATCCATGAAGTTTTTCAAAAGGAGATACATGATTTAAAGTGACAATAGGGAATCTGTTAATTAGGTATGTAGCAGTTAGGACACATTCACCCCAGTATTTCAAAGGTAGTTAGACTGGAACAATAAGGCTCTAGAAACTTGTAAAAGATGTTTATGTTTCCTTTCCACAACTTCATTTTGTTGAGGAGTATGTGGAATGGTGGTCTGGTGAAGGATTCCATGATTAGAATTATTTTTTTTGCAAATCATTGCTGTGATCCAATTCAAAAGCATTATCAAATCTAAAAACTTTAACTGTAAAGTTGTACTGAACTTGAACCATGGAAACAAAAGCCTTTATAACACAAGAAGCACTGGATTTGGTAGAAAAAAATGTGTCCAGGTCAGTCTAGTCAAAATCATCCACCAAAGTAACAAAGTATCTGAAACCATTGTAGGTTTGACTATGATATGAACCCCAAACATTAATGTGAACAAGTTGAAAAGGTGTAGAGGAATGAGAAGAACTGGGAGTAAAAGGTAATCTATGTTGTCTAGCCTTAGGACATATATCACAAATAAAATATTGTTTCTGAGAAATTTTCCCATTCAAGAAAGCAATAGACTTCATCTTGTGATAAGGGAGATGACCAAGTCTTTGATGCCAAAACAAATCAACATTGTTATCACTATGTGAGAAAGAAATAAAACTAGAAGAATTAGTAAAACTACAAGAAACAAAAGGGATTATAGGATCAGATGGAGCAAAATAGTACATTCTATGTGCAGCTTTACCAATTTCCAACTGCTTCTTCAGAGAAGGGTCTTGTAAAATACAGTTATACTTGGTAAAAACAGCAGTGCACTCAAGTTGGGAAATAAGTTTGTGAATGGAGATTAGATTGAAATGAAAAGAAGGAACTAAAAAGACATTATGTAAAGTCATGTCTGACCTGAGTATTAGTGACCAGTAGACACAACTTTAACTTTATATCCATTTGGATCACTAATTATAATAGGCAAGTCTAAAGAAACTAGGTTATGAAGAAGATTTTTGTGAAAAGTCATGTGATTTGTAGCTCCAGAGTAGTATCCAAGGATTTAATCCGAGATCTAACACCACACTAGCATGAAAAGTAGTAGACAGTACAGCAGGGTGATTAAACACACCTGCAAAATGAGAAAACTCCTCAACTGGGTGATGAGACCCATGATGTGAGGAAGAGGGCTTGCTATCACTGGTATTGAGAAGATGTTGAAGATCTTGATAGTGTTGAAATTGGTCTTTGGTTAATCTGTAACTATCATCATCAATCTTTACAGAAGATACAAAAAGATCAACTGGAGAAGTGTCAGCTTGTGCAAATGACACAGACCTTCTCCCTTTGGGGAATTAAAATCAGCAGGATAACCATGGAGCTTGTAGCATTTGTCAATGAGATGTCCAGATTTCTTGCAATATTTGCAGAAGATAGGTGAAGGAGGAGAACTACCAAAATTAGGGGAGGAAGGCTTTCTACCATCAGCTAGATTTCTTCTAGCATCATATGGCATGGTGGAAGAGGGATTTCTCTTTGAATCAAATTGAAATCTTTGGCTATAGCCTCTTCCTAAAGAAGTGTTCTAAGACACTAAATGGAAAGTAGCTGAATCATTTGAGAAACTAGGAATGGGAAGGGTTTCATTTTGCTTCTCAATATGTTGTAACATAGCATAAGAACTACTGAGGGAAGGCAGTGTGGGCATCATCAGAAGGTTACTCTTACAGAGAGTACTCATCATCGAAGCCACTAAGAAATTAGAACAGTTTTTGTTTTTCCATAAACTTCCCTGAAGCCCCAGAAGTACACACATGACCCACATAAGAGGTATTCAACTCATCCCACAGTATGCAATCTAGTGAAGTAGGATGAAATATTAGAAGATCATTGCATAGTAGAGTTAATCTCTTTCTGGATCTGAATGTATTTAGTACCATTTGACTGACCAAACCGTTCATTTATATCAGACCAAATCTTTTTCGCAGAATCAAAACACATAACACTAGTTTCCAATTCAGTAGATAGAGAATTCATAAGTCATGCTATAACCATGTTGTTGCACCTCTCATAAAAAGGGAAATAAGGAGAATTGGGTGCAGGTTTAGAAATTGATCCAGTAACTAAACCTAATTTGTTTTTAGCAGATAAAGATGTCATCATATTCTTACGCCAGACAACAAAACCGGTGCCATCAAATAGCGGAGTTACCAAATGTGTACCAGGATTATCAGAGGGATACAGGTATAGAGGATGAGTCGGGGAGATAGAAAACTCGTCAAACCCAGAAGGAACAGTCATATTTTCCATAGGTATAGCCATACCAGCCGACCTTAGTTATCAAATAACTCTCAGTGAGTCGAAACCCTAGTCAAACTAGATAAAAGCAAAATTTTACAGCATATCTATGAGCACACATGCTATATCTCAGAAAATTTACATCATCGATAAGGGCATACATTAGAGTTTCTTCAATTCTCAGAAATATACATCATCAATAGAGGCACATGCTAGGTTTTCATAAAAGATTAAAAAAATATCATTGAAATAGTCACAAGCTAGTATTTTAGGCCAAATCCCAAATTTGGGTCTCAAAATAGGGCCAGGGTCAGATTTATGAACAAACAGTCAACAAATTCATGAAAGAGAAACGATTACTGCCCTTCTTCGCAACCTGAAGAAGCAAGGCCTTGAAAATATCGATTTCGAAAAGAAAATCCCAAAATTGACGATCGCAACGACCTTGCACCTAACCAGAAACCCTTCAAGGGTAGTAGCAGAAGGTAGAGGGACTCGTAAGGATCACCAATTTGTGCTCTGATACCATGTTAGAGCCTTACAGCTTGAGATCGCCATGAAAATGAAGGAACAAAATCCTAAATGATATAGAGACAAAGAGAGAGAAAAAATATCTTTGATTATTCTGAAAAATGAATTATCTGGAAGGTCTCAACCTTTTCCTATCTTTTATATACATGTACATATATCAATATAAATGGTCCAATGAAAATCTAATAATAATGGGCTGCTCCAGTAGTGTAATAAGGGGATGCTCCGGTTGCATACACTACTAGGCCTGAACAGATGGGCCTTCATTAACAGACATTAGCCCATTTGTTCGTTCAACCCATCTTAACCTATCCAATTTTCCCGTTTGCCACCCCTATGAGTAACAATTAGACGAAATGTGCTCACATTTAGCAAGCTTAAACTAAAGTACCAAAACTGCTCAAAAATATATTTAAGGTGCTATTTTGAACTACCCTCAAATATATGGGATATTCTTGTTAATTTCTCTTATTTTTAAGTAGGATTTTAACCAAATTTTGTCAAAGTTATTTTTGTGAAAGAATATCGAGAAAAGATAAATAAATTTTGTGTACGACTTGACTTGCGAAAATGAGAAAACCCTGATAAATACTATATACTTACATGGATAGGAGATAAGAACATCCACGGGGTTGTTTCCGAGGTCTTCTTGTTCTTTTTGAATTCGTGCTGCATATTCCCCAAGTTTGGGAAGACACCTTGATAACTCAATCAGTTGTAGTGTGTGGATTTCTGCAAACTCAACTGGTATCTCTTTCAAATTATAGCATTCTTTAAGCACAAGACGCTCAAGGACAGGAAAATTGTCATTTGTGGCTTTCCAGTACTTGAGAAGACTATCTTCAATTAACAAAAGCTTCAATCGAGTAAATCCCCTGACATTTGGATAACATTCATTGCCAAAACAAGTACTATCCATCATCTTCAGCACCTCAAGGTTAGGCAACTCAGCTATGATGTCCAAGTATGACCAACGTAGAAAAGTTCCTCCCAACTTCAGCTTGTTGAGCGTTGCTGGAAAAAATTGACTAAAATAATATGTAAGACTCAATGTTTCAAATTACTGCAGATGGACAAGATTGTTGTGAAGCCCATTAGAGGGAATCTCATATCCACTGATTCCTAATTCTTTGACATTCTGAATCCCCGAAATAACCTCTTTCGTGCAGCAATCCAAAGACAAGTAAGAAATAGTTTGTATGTTTGAAAACCCCATGTGACTCCCTTTGTCAGCAGATACGCTTGGGGGATTTGGCAGATAAAATTTGGGCAGTTTGAGATGCCTTAATTGCATTAGTCCCCAAATTTCCTCAGGAAAAGTTAATAAATCTGATCGATAAGGCCCTTGAATAATGAATGTCTGCAGATTCCATAACCTGCAAATTTCTGGAGGTATGTTTAAATTCACCTCATGGCATAGCAATGATAGGTACCTCAACCAGATGAGGCTTAGTATCTGTACAGGGAAATTATCAATCACTCTGTGTCTCAACTCCAAGACTTTGAGTAATTTGAAATGAGTAAGGTCTGATTTGAGAATATGATATGAATCCTCAAGATGAAAAGAGAAAATAGAACGGGTTCATTTCAAAAGGGCTGCATTTTGAAGATGTACAGGGGTAAGAAGATCCCTATAAAGACCATAGCCACAATAATCAATTTCATCACCAGTCACGCGTTTAAAGGGCTGCATTTTTTGCATACTGAGTTCTCCATGTTTGGATACGCCAAGCACAATGTCGTTCATGATAAAAACATTTCCCCTTTGAATTTCTCTCACGCAAAGGTCATATATTAGATCATGAACCTTACATGATCTAATTTTTGTTCCATCTCGACTTTTCTTTCAGATGAGAACTAGACATCTATCGACAAGCTCTTGCAAACACTTCTCAGCTTCTCCTTCCAAATCATTTTCCAACTTCAGAAACCCTTCAGCCATCCATGATCTCATCAATTTCTTCGCTGGTATCTCACTGTCTTCTGGAAAAATTCCGAAATGCAGTAGACAAGTCTTTAGATCGCTAGTCAAGTGATTGTAACTCACCCAAGCACACGTGAACATTGTTCATGAGGATCATTTGTGATGAATGACGTGAGATCTTTGGAAACACTTTCCCAATCTTCTATTGCCCTTTTAGATTTGAGAAGCCCAGCAACCACGACAATAGTTAGTGGTAACCTGTGACCTTTCTTTGTGATTTTCTTCCCAATAGTCTCAAACTCAGATGACAATGCTTCATTTGAAAATGCTGCACTTTTAAAAAGGTTCCAACTCTCATCTTGATCCATGAAGTTCATCTGCATAGAAAGATTCTCCGTACCAGCATAACAGGTTACTTCGTTGTTACGGGTAGTCAACAGTATTCAACTCCCTGCATTGTCTTCAGTTGGAAAGCATCGTCTCACACCATCCCACACTTCACAGCTCCAGATATCATCCAAGACAATTAAGTACCTCTTTATCTTTAAACTTTTCTGCAGCATGTCTGCTAGCTCTGCTTCACCCTTCGTCTTAACCGTGCCATCCATTTTGATCGTCGATCGCAAAAGGCCCAACAAAATTTCCTCTCTATTGTGCTGTTGAGATACAGTGGCCCAGGCATGAACATCAAAATGGCGTAGACCTGATTCATTATTGTAAACTTCTTTAGCTAAGGTTGTTTTACCTATGCCTCCCATCCCGACAATCGGGATGACTTTGGGTTCACCAGAGTAGCTTGCAGTCAGATCTTCTAACAACCGTTCCTTTTGATCATCACGTCCAACCATATTGTTGTTAACATTGAGAATATTGTTTGTTGAACTTGAAAAATCTTGAACCGTTGATTCCTTTGATGCATGTTTGCCCTTATCTTGAATCTTTGTTGACTCTTTCCACATACGATCAATATCCGTTGCTGCTTGTTGCAGGCTACCAGAAAGCCTCTCATGTGCCTTTTCGCTCAGATTTTCATCATTTGCCAATACAACTTCAGTTTCTCTTAATTGAATTGTTTGTTCAACAATATTTGCAACTTCTTTTATCTGTAATTCCAAATCTGTCATTTCTCCAGAAACGTTGTTTTTCTCAAAGTTCTTGACAACTAATTCGAGGGAACTAATCTTTTCATAAAGAGCAGAAAAGTCTTCTCCATGATCACAGGTTAGAGATTGCATTGGTGAATTGGATGTTAAGAGCGATACTATTGTTCTCATAAGACACACTTGCATGAAACGTTTTATGAAGAGCGGAAAAGTCTTCTCTGTGATCACAGGATAGAGATTGCATCGGCGAATTGGATGTCAAGAGCGATTCTATTGTTCTCAGAAGAGAAGCCACAGTTGCATGAGTCATATCTATTGTATTCACGTTTGCCTTTGCGATTATGACCTGAAAGCTGCAGGTTGCAAGAGGTCATGGTATTATAGATAACGTGATACGATTCTTTAGTGAATCAATCTGTCTATATCTATCGGATCGATAATCGATCTGCCCATATATAGGTAGGATCGATAGTCAATCTATCTATATCAGTCAGATCAATAATCGATCTGTTCATGTAAATCAGGTTTTTGATTAATTTGTAATTTTTAAAAGATTTTGGGGGAGGGTTTTCTAAAAATAAATTCTTGATAGTTGGTGATTTGTGGACTAATTTATAACTTTTAATTCTTAAAATTAAATTTTAAATCACAAATAAATTAAAATACTCAAAAGGATGATAAACAAACATCCCAGTAATAAAATGACAAGGTCAACTAACCTTTTAGTGGCAGATAAAGGTTAAAAGGACTGCAAACTAAATATTTGTACTGCTGCGAATACAATGACAAGAAAATAGAAGAAATTAAACACGGAGATGAATAACAATCAACAAATGAATGAATCAAGAAAAATGGCGGACCCATATAGCCGTGGGTAATATGTTTGTAGGGTGTACCAACTAGTAAAGGAAAGAGTTGAGTCATGATTTAAAAGAATGTTTAGAAACTCCTGAGTTGTGGGTATGAGTATTTACTTATATTCTATTAGATTGATTTCAAATTGCTCTCAATTATCTTACATGAATTATATGTTATTTTCGGTTGTTTTACATACCAATACTTTTCAAGTATTGACCCCCTATATTTCAGGTTCTGAGGCATAGTCTCGGAGTCCAGCTAAATAGTAGATTATTTCCAGATAATTAGAGTTGGTGAGCCTCCCTTACTTCGGAAGGCATCTTTCCTATATGTCAATTCCTTTTTAGTTTTATGGTCTGACCAGGGACCTTGTCCCGATTTAGAAAGACTAGTATGTTCAGTTTAGAGGCTTCGTAGATTTGTTTTAATTGAATTTGGGTTTTATTGTGGATTGTTGTCATGACATATTAAGTTTGATTATGGGATCCTCTTGTTTTCAGTTTATCTTCCGCATTTTTATTCCATACGTATTATGCTTATGATCGCATGCTAAGGGGTCTTTCGGACCTTCGTGATTCGGGATTTCCGTCACGGTCAGGGCCTCGGTACGGGTCGTGTCACCAAGGTTATGGAATATATCCTATCATGAAAACAATTCTATCGAACAAAAAACACACTCTGTGGTAGCAGATCATACTTGAATTTTGTAAGAAATAACTTCAAATTTTCGTACCAAGATCTAAGGAAAAATAAAATATTTATAACCAAAAGTTGTTGATTTAGAATTACTTCTTTTAATTTCAAATTATTTTTTTCCCTCTCTCTAGCTTCTTTCTCCTTTTTGAAGCTAGTATTTTATTTTTAAATGTTCCGTCTCCTCCCAAATTGTAAGTTTTCTTTAATTTATTTCTGCTCTTCTTTAATTTTAGTACCATGTCTTTCAAAAGAAATATATATATATATATATATACATATATATATATATATATATATATATATATATATATATATATATCAGTCAGATAAAAAGAGATCGATGATTAATCTGTCGGACTAATTACGATAATGGGCCAGTTATTGAATAACATAGAAGACCAATGTATAATATTGATCGCGTTAATAATTGATCTATCCATGTATCAATCGGATCAATAATCGATCTGTCCACATATCGATCAGATCAATAATCGAAATATCTATATCGGTCGGATCAATTTATCTATGTCGGTCGGATTGATAATTGATTTGTGTCCATATATCGATCGGATCGATAATCGATCTGTCCATATATCAATCGGATTAATAATCGATCTGTACAAGCAGAAATTATGACATGCAAGGATGATATACAAACATTCCAATAATAAAATGACAAGAAGGTCAACAAACCTCTTAGTGGCAGATAAAGGTTAAATGGACTGCAAACTAAATGTTTGTACTGCAGCAAATACACTGACAAGATAATAGAGGAAATTAAACACAAATATGAATAACAATCAATAAATGAATGACGCAAGATATATATATATATATATATATATATATATATATATATATATATATATATATAGTATAGTATAGTATAGTAACCAAGAAAAAGGATCTGAGAAGACAGAGAAAAACGGCATACCAATAAAGGGCTGCAAGCAATAATGTATAGGCAATCAGAGTTACCAAGTAAATTCTATATAAACAAGAAAATAGTTGACTTCATAAAATGGGTATATAATATATTATACTAAACCAAGTTGGTTACCTCTTAACTGGCATTGTAGTTTCCAAGAAGAAATGACTGTACAATGCACTAGTGGGGTTTGTTGTTTCTGCCAGAGGTTGTTTTTACGACTTGAACTCGTAACCTCCTGATCACGTGGCAACAACTTTACCAGTTACTCCATGGCTCTAAAAAGTGAAAAAAAAATTAATTCAATACATGGTAAGAAAGAGTTGACTTCATAAAATGGAGAAGGGTCGGACCATAAGGTCTATTGTACGTAATATTACCTTGTTTTTCTGCCAGAGGTTATTTTTATGGCTTGAACTCATGATTTCCTGATCACGTGGCAACAACTTTATCAGTTACTTTAAGGTTCTAAGGGTCGAACCATAAGCACTTTTGTACACAGTATTATCTTGCTTTTCTGGCAGAGGCTGTTTCCATGGCTTGAACTTGTTATCTTCTAATTACATGGCAACAACTTTATCAGTTACGCTAAGGCTCTAAAAAGTGAAAAAAGGATTAATTCAATACATGGAAAGAAAGAGTTGACTTCATAAAATGAAGAAGGGTCGGACCATAAGGTCTGTTGTACGTAGTATTACCTTGCTTTTCTCCAGGGGTTGTTTCCACGACTTAAATTTGTGGCCTCCGAATTACATGACAACAACTTTACCGGTTATTCTGATGCTCCAAAATACAAGAAAATAAAGAGTTGAGTTCATAGAAAAATGAGCTCAATATAGGGAAGAACATTAATCTTTTTTATTTGAGTGTTGTACAATATAATGTAAGAAACCATGTCAGGTGGCAAACTAAATTATTTATGCAAAATACAGATTATTTAATCAAATACACCTTCTCAATATTCCGAAGTACAGAAGACATGCTTTTAGATCACTGGTCGAGTGATTATAACTCAACCCAAGCACACGTGAACATTGTTCATCCAGATAATTTGAGACCGGTGATTTGACATCTTTGACGACATTTTTCCAATCTTTTATTGTCCTTTTAGATTTGACAATCCCAGCAACCACGACAATATTTGGGGGTGACGCGTGACATTTGTCTTCAATTTGCATTGCAGTAGTCTCGAACTCAGATGGTAATTCTTCATTTGCAAAACCCCCTCTTCTGAAAAGATTACAACTCTCAACTAAACTCATGAGGCCCATCTGCAAGCAAAGATTCTCTGTGGTATCATAACGAGTTACTTCATTGTTATGGCTAGTCCATTGTTTTCAAGTGGAAAGCATACTCTCATGTCATCCATACTTCACTCGTCCACATGCAATCTAATACAATGAAATATCTCTTACACTTTGAACTTTTTTGTAGCATGTCTTCTAGCTCTGCCTCATCGTCCATGCCTCATCTCCTCGATTGACTTTGTCATTGATTTTGATTATAGATTGAAGAAGACTTAGCACATAACTCCCACCGACACAGGTACCAGATAACTCTGTCCCCAAAGGCTTTGACATATAGTAAGAAATCTCCTTTTGTTTTTTCCTCTCACTGGGATATAAAACTAGACCTCATGGTTCTCGACTCACTTCACTGACCACTGGGCCACACCCTCGATTGGTTGTCAATGTTACTTCGATGGACTTAGACTGATGTGAGAGACAAGGATGTTGCATTTGGAGCTGTTGACATTAATAGGTACTGCATATTTTTAGGGATCCGAGTAACATAGCTTATAAAAGAAGTGAATCGGTAAGTACCAACCAGTACTGAATAAATACTTTCAAGGATAAAAATATACTAAAGACACGTGAATATGAGTTTCAAATCAAACAACAAAGGGTAAGACTACGTCCAACAGATCCTTATGGTCTGGCCGTTACTCGAATTCCCAGACACAGAGGAAGCTTTAGTGCACCGAGCTTCGCTGAAAATGAAAGAAAATCAAATCGAGAGAAATTGCATCTCCTTGGAAGCCACATATTGCTTGAACCTGGTCATTTAGTGGTAATTTGAGATAGATGAACCGAAATGAAATCCCGAAAAGGGCCAGTAGAAGTTCGACGAGTCACATAATTCAGATGAAGATTTAGAGCGTGCTCAGCCGAACTCACTTCTTTCAACTCTTAACTTCATGTGAACAGATACAGACACATCAAAATCATATGAAAGTGTGACAAACATTCTGAATCCACGGACTCTAAATCATGGATGGTCTCCACTAAAGAATCTCAAGAGAATCATACAGGGATATATGTGATATAATCATACACAATAAATATTAAACCAATCAAACTAAATCATCATCCAGTTCTCAGAATATAAATTGCTCCATGAAGGAGGAAACGTACACTACAATAAGAATTAACAAGTTAGAAGACATTACAACATAAATTTATCGAATCAAACTCCCTATATTGGATAGAAACCGATTGAATACTCTTGTTGTTCGTCCTCTCCCTGTCTTCTTTTTTCCAAAAGCTGCTCGAAGAATCCACAATACTTAGTCGACATCAAACCTTCTTAAACGTGCGTCTTACCATAACAAGCCAATATAGATTAGAAATATAAAATCTCCCATTTACAATAAAATCTTGTCAATTAAAGTATTGAAATATCAAGAGAAATTTTTTAACTATACATTTTTACATTAGTGATACATATGTTAGAGGACTTGTTACAAAGAAATCAATGTTATGAAGCGAAACAAGCTACACCAAATTATGCAATAAACTAGAAAATAAAAATGCAAAGAGAACACCTTGAAATGTGAGTTCATATTAAATTTTCGTTTCCACAATTCTGTAAAATTTGCTCCATTATATCAAACATAAATGTCAATAATACTTGTCCTTTTTGAAACCAATGGATAATTTACCCATTTTACCCTTAGCATTAAATTCGATTCATTATCCAGTGTGTTTTCCAAAGCATTAGATTTATTAGATTCAAAGGGTAAATAGTAAAACTAGCCCTATAATTTACTATTTCTTAACTTATAGTTAATAGTGGACAACTATTGATAGACGGAGGTAGTAACAATTAGACCAAATGAGCTCACATTTAACAAGCTTAAACTAAAGTACCGAAATTGCTCAAAAAAATATTTAAGGGGCCATTTTGAACTACTCTCAAATATAAGGGATATTCTTGTTAATTTCTCTTACGTTTTAAGTAGGATTTTAACCAAATTTTGTCAAGGAAATTTTTGTGAAAGAATATGAGCAAAGATAAATAACTTTTGTGTACGACTTGACTTGTGGAAATAAGAAACAGAGTGTAACCTTGATAAATATATACTTACAAGGATTGGAGATACGAACATCCATGGGGTCGTTTCCGAGGTCTTCCTGTTCTTTTTGAATTCATGCTGCAGATTCCCCAAGGGAAGACACACTCTTAACTCAATCAGTTGTAGTGTGTGGATTTCTGCAAACTCAATGGGTATCTCTTTCAGATATCTGCATCTTTTAAGAACAAGGCGCTCAAGGACAGGAAAATTGTCATCTGTGGATTTCCAGTACTCGAGACGATTATCTTCAATTAAAAAAAGCTTCAATCGAGTAAATCCCCTAACATTTGGATGCCATTCTTCGCCATCACAAGCATTACTCATCAGCTTCAGCACCTCAAGGTTAGGCAACTTAGCTATGATGTCCAAGTACGACCAACTTACATAAGTTTCTTTCAACTTCAGCTTCTTAAGCGTTGCTGGAAAAGCTTTTGCACTTGGAATGATCCCTGGGAAAATGTGTGACAAGATTGGCTTAGAATATTCTTCTTTTAACTCAATGTTTCAAGTTGATGCAGATGGACAAGATTGTTGAAAAATCCAGATTCCCAAAAACTTTCATATTCAGTCTCATATCCAAAGATTCCTAATTTTTTGACATTCTGAATCCCCATAATTACCTCCTTCGTGCAACAATGTGGAGACAAGTAAGAAATAGTTTGTATGTTTGAAAAACCCATGTGACTCCCTTTGTCAGCAGGTACGCTTGGGGGATTTGGCAGATAAATTTGGGGCGGTTTGAGATGCCTTAATTGTAAATTTCTATGACCCACATAATTAATTTATTTATTGGTTTAATAATAATTGAATAAGTTAAATCCTTAATCTATATGGAAAGTTACCTAATAGGATAATTACTGACTCCTAATAGGATTGTATCCACAATTACTGACTCCTAGTAGGATAATGATTGTATCCACCAATCACATTGATGGAACGTGAAAACATAACTGAATATTCTCATTATAAAAGGGGCCCTCTCTCTACCAAAAAAAGAATAAGCTCCATCATAATTATTCTGAAAAGAGAGAGAAACAATTCAGTGCTTCCGCTATTACGCTTTTGCTTCCGCTAAAACCATGGAGAATTCAGGTAAGTCATTCTTTATTGAATTACTGTTATTATGGGTATGTGAAAATCATTAAGTTCAACGTTCCTAAATAATTCAAAGGATTATGGATAGGATTGTTTATGTATAAGATTGTTTAAGTTTATATAATCTGTTTTATGTTTACATGTGGTATCGGAGCCTGGTTTTCGAAACAAGTGATTTTCCATTAAAATTAATGTTTCTCCAGATCTTGTGAATTTTAATTATGTTTGTTAAAAATTTCACAATTATTGAATAACGAAATTTGAAATATTGATATTATTATAATTGATTCTATTTAAAATAACATGAGTTTAATCTTTGTTATTTTAAATATTAAAGAAACAACTCTTTGTTGTTAGAACGTTGTATTATGCAATAATAAAATTTATTGTTTCTTAATATAACTTGGAATCATATATGTAAGATTCGTTAATCACCAAAGTTGTCGAATCTTTATGAAATTAATTCCAAAATAAAGGTTAAAGTTTAAATTAATTACCCATTAATATTGATGCTTATAATTGATCTAATAATTATGGGTAAATTAAATTTTTGGTCATAAGACATTTGTGGATCACCCAAAGGTTGATTGTTTGTTCGTATGACCAATAAATATTAAAGAGATAATTTTGATGTATCATTAGTTTTATTTATTTATCCAAAGATGATAAATATTATTAATTGATGCATTAAATATTATCATTTTGTGTTAAATATATTTTAAGCATCATTATGTTTAAAGTTGTATTTTGATGTTTCTCGGGAGAACATCAATATACATTTAAGTAAGCCATTTCTGAATTTGATAATGTGTAACTCAAAGTATTAATAAATGAGCATGTTTTACTTTCAGCGCTTGCCCTTCATTCGCATTCTGCCTCTGTTACGACTTTTAATGGACTTAACTTTTCAAATTGGTGCGAAAAGATCAAATTCCATCTTGGGGTTTTAGATCTTGATGTTGCACTTTACTCTGAAAAAAGCCAAATGTTATTACTGAAGCTAGCAGTGATGAAGAAAAGTCCTATTATAAGAACTGTGATCGGTCTAACAGATTAGGCCTAATGTTCATGCGAATGAATATTGCGGAAAACATTAAGACTACTCTTTCCAAAACTGAAAGTGCAAAAGAACTTCTGAAACTTGTGGAAGAGTCTTACCAAACTGCTAATAAGTCTCTTGTTGGGACACTAATGGTAATTTTGACCACCATGAAATTTGATGGTTCACGTATTATGCATGAGCATGTCATTGAAATGACAAATATAGCAGCAAGACTTAAGTCATTGGGAATGGAAGTGGAACAGAATTTTCTTGTGCAGTTCATTATCAACTTATTACCGTCTGAGTATTGTCACGATCCGAACCAGGGCCTGGCCGTGATGAGCGTTTCGAACCTTTGAGGCCCGAAACACCCCTATCTATCTGATAATCATGCACCTAATTCACATGATCAAAGTAATGCGGAAGAAAGACAATATAATGGAAACATGGTCAAGAATAATATGAAAATAATAATGGGAAATAATGTCCCACAATCTCAATCAACATTTCGAAAATCGTCTGCGAAATCTCTACTACATGACTCAAAACAAGTAACTATCTGAAAACTGGGACAAGGCCCCCAGCTGACCCAAAACTAATATAAGATAAAAAGGGCTGCAAGACATAAGACCTTCCGAAACATAGAAGGCTCACCACTTGTCTCTGCAACTCTGTCTGAAAGTTCTACTGATTCTCTTGACCCCTAGAATAGGCCTCTGAACCTAAGAGGTTGGAGAGGGGAAGGGGTCAGCACAAAAGTACTGGCACGCAGAGATATCAAAACAAAACATAATATTCTTACAAAGTATAGTTGAGAGCCATTATAAAGAAATTTCGTATCAAATCATTTGAAAGCACATGGGTGTAATGCAATAGTTTTTCCCAACAGTAGTGAAATGCAACTGAGCTAGGTGGAATAACCTACATAATTGACACCAACTGTCAAACCTTGGTTTGCGCTGAGATTAGAGTATAAGTGACCACTTTGTCCTCAATACGGAGTGTTTAAATCACTAAAATTCCTTACATAGGCGTCGCCCATCCCATTGCCTATGTTCACATAGGCGCCGCCTAGGCTATCGCTTATGATTTCCAGTGGCCATGGGCGATTGGTTAGGCATCGCTTATCACTTTGATAGGTCATAACTTCTTGCTCGGATGTTAGATTTTAGCCAAATTGGTATCGTTGGAAAGCTAACTCGAATACCTATTATTTGACACATAGTAGGTTCCCTAATTAGACATATACAGAGAGTTATGGTCGAAGGAAACTGACACACTTTACAACGTCCACTACAACTTAGTTGATCAAAATAGATTCGGCTCGTCCTGAGTTGTAGGACCTCTATGGTCTAAATTCAAGCTTGAGTGGATTTCACATGCTACACGATAATTAACATGCCATATTGGATCACAACTTAGTCTATATTGTATCTTGAATTGTGGGGCGTTACATTATCCCCCCTTAGGATCATTCGTCCCCAAATGATGATACGGGACACTGACAGACACGATTTTAAGCATAATAAAGGACTAGGAAAGATAAGATAGGAATAGTACCTTCAGTCTCCTCCTCCATCGAAGCAAACAAATTGGGATATCTAATTTTCATGTCATCTTCTGACTCCCAAGTTGCTTCTTCGACTTTTTAATTCCTCCATAGTACCTTTACTGAGCCTATCTCTTTGCTCCTCATCTTTTGAACTTGGTGATCTAAAATTTCAACGGGCTCTTCTTCGTAAGACAAGGAGTCTATCACTTTGATACCCTCTACTGGCAATACCATAGAATGATCTCTAATGCATTTCTTCAACATGGATACATGGAATACCGGATGAACGGAACCCAAAATTGCAGGCAATTCTAACTCATATGCAACTATACCAATCCTTTTCAAAATTTGATATGGCCCTACTGATGATAGGCGAATTTACACGCCTATAGCACTAGATTTTGCCCATATTTTAGCCAAGTTTTGAGAACAAATTATATATTTCATGCACTTTTAGTCCTTTTTCCTGTAAGTGAGATAACGAACATGATTAGCAAGTTTTCAGGTATAAATGATGCAGAATTCAGCATTTTATGGATAACTTGATGCCAAAGAAAGCTTCACGAAAGGAGGAAAACAAAGCTATGACGCCAAGGACCTAAAGTGGCGCATGGAAAATCTGTCCCGGGCAAAAACAGCAATTCTGAAGACTTTGGGAACTAGCAGTAACTTAGTAGGATTAGGATAATGATACATTAACCAAGTAGGATTGGGTTAAGTAATTCATTAGCTTAGTAGGAATAGGATATGGGTATTATAAATACCCTATTTTGCTAGAGATTTTATATCATCTTTCAATCTTTCTATTATTCATTCACTACTACTTTATTCTTCCATTAATTCTACTTTTTATTCTTCTTCTATTTATCTATTCAATTCTTGATTTCCGCAACAAGAGAAACGTTACTTAGCAAAGAAGTCACGCCTAGTGCCTACCACCCTATACCTAACGAGATCTTTAGTGTGGTATAATAACAATGTCGATAGTGATTTCCTTCGCAGTCATGGATAACTAAACTTCTCTGTTAGGGTTATGGAAGCCGTATGAGATACTATCTACTGTTATGAGTTAGTGAATTCGTGACACGTATGCTGCTTATATCATTATTCTCTTCATCTTAATCTAAATTCTTTGTGGTTGCAAACGCATAGAATACGCCAGTATAGCATTAACTTGTTCGAAAGAAAAGTTATATGTCTGGAAAAAAGATAATGTCAAGGTAATAGGGTCCCATCCCCTATTAAAAAGTTAGTGCCGTAACCGGATTAACCTCTTGGAGAATTTGTACCGTTAGATACGCTTTAAGCTCGAAAGAGTTAAAGTGAAATAGTCTTTGTTTAGGTCGAAAGACGCTTGGATTTACCATCAAATACAATTCTCAATAAGCACATGCATGTCTGAATTCCGCACAACTCATAGCCAATAGAGACGTACAACTCATAAGGTGGACATAACCCCAACTTCTCAATTCTCATTGTTTTACATATTACCAAACATTCTTACTTTTTACTTTGCTATTTTCCGTTTTTACCTTATTACTTTGGTTACATTACTTGCACGACAAAACTCCCCCCTTTTTATGAGACTTGCACTAAAAGTCTAGTAATCTTTGCTTACTTGTTGACCAAGCTATTCCCTGTGAGATCGATACCCAACCCAGTTGGGTTATATATTTGACAACGACCGCTTTACACTCCTACGAGAGCTGTAGATTGAGCGTTATCAAAAACTGGCGCCGTTGCCGGGGAATACAAGTGTCAATTAAGTTTGTGATAATTACTAGACCCTTTGGTCAAAGATTCTCGTACTTTTACTTTTAGTTTTTGTTTTTGTTCTCTGCAGGTTTTTATTCAGTGCATGCCCCATACTCGAAGTTCTGGTCAACCGTTATTACCTATCAATCCTGAACCACAATGTATTGGCAGAATGGAGGCACAACACGAAATTGAAAGGATGGCTGCTCAATAGAAACAGGCGAGACTAGCTGCTCTAGCCGCCGCTCAAGTGTATCAACAGAATATTGATAACCCCGGGTGAGCAATAAATCCTGACGACGAGGACCTAGGTGATGACGAGTTACTAAACCCTAGGCATGCTGCTGAGATCGCAACACCTGCCAACAGGAGAGATCGTCAAGCAAGGTTTAGGCATGAACGCCGACCTATCCAACCAGCTTTCGACGATGATGATGATGATCTTGATGGAGTCGGAGCCACAAGAGCCATTATTCCTCCACCATTGGCACCCGGAGCCAAGTTCAACATCACAAGCACCATGATTCAGTCATTGCAACTCAAGGGATTATTTGGTGGACTAGCAGGCGATGATTTGAATATGCATCTCATCAACTTTATTTCTACATGCAAGTCGTTTGACAATCCTGGCGTTGGTCAGAATGCAATTCGATTACGCCTATTTCTATTGTCTCTGTCTGGGGAGGCAACTCTATGGTTGAATGGGCTGACTCCTGATTCTATTACAAATTGGAGGCAATTGAGAGACGCTTTCCTAGAAAGATTCTTTCCGCCATCCAAAAGACCACAATTGAGAGATGAAATCAGCAACTTTTGGCAACTTCCAACTGAAGCCCTTCATGAAACATGGGAAAGGTTCAAGACGAAGCTAATGAGGTGCCCAAACCATCACATGACTAATGTTCACCTAATGGAGATACTATACAGAGCCTTGAATTCAATAACTAAACCAGTGGTGGATAATGCGGCTGGAGGATATTTTATGGACCTCACCTTTGGTCAAGCAAGCAACATGCTAGATCGTATGACGAAGCAAAGTAGAGTTTGGCACACTAGGGATTCTGATGTAGCAAGCCCCACTCTATCTATTGGCATGACTGCAGACCAAAGGAGAAGAGAAGAAGAACGTGATCAAGATATGGCGCACATGAAAACACAAGTGGATCTTCTTACAAAGCATTTATTATCAGGAAAGACCGAAAAATTCAAAGCTATTGCATCGAAAGGAAGCGACGAATCTGATTCGGAAGAAGAGGCCAACTACTTAAACAATCAGGGGGGTTTCCGAGGGAATACCCAAGGAAACCAAGGTCGGAACTATTATGATAAATCTGGAAACAAGGACCAAGGTAGTTGGAAGAACAAGAATGAAAAGAGTGGTTTGTATGTTCCCCCAGGAAGACGTGACACCACCATATCTAGTTCTAGAAATATGGAAGAGATGATGGCTAAACTATTGAAAGGAGTGGAAGCAACGAGCGCTGGAGTAATGGAGGTAATAAATCATTTGTCCTCTATGAAGCAATTAGTTGATTCTCATGCCACTTCAATCAAGCAAATAGAGCAGCAATTGAGCCAACTTTCAGCAGCACTCAATCAAAGGAAGGCTGGCACTTTACCTAGCAACACTGTGCAAAACCTAAGGAATGATGGGTTATGCATGGCTGTTACTACCCGAAGTGGTAAGGTGCTGGAAACTTCATCAAAAGGCAAGCAAGTGGTTGACGAAGTAGCGGACATTGATGATAACGCAAAAGGAGAGGAATCTGCGGAAGCCACCCACGACGTCCATGACGTCACACCGAGCATGTTGCAGCCTGAAAAGGTTGAAAAATGGAAGCAAGAGGAGAAGAAAGCCGTGGAGAGAACAATTCCCTATCCACCACCACCTTTTCCTCAAAGATTGAAGAAGGTGGCAGATGATACAAAGTTCAGCAAATTCATGACTATGTTAAAGCAGCTGACCATTAATGTTCCATTGGTAGAGGCACTTGAACAAATGCCTGGGTATACGAAATTTATGAAGGATCTTTTGAAAAAAAAAGCGGGCAGCCAGCTATGAGTTGAAAGATGACGTTCATCACTGCAGCTCAATCGCTACCCGATCACTAGTTCAGAAGAAGGCTGGCCCCGGTGCTTTCACTATTCCTTGCACCGTTGGATCTTTGAATTTTGCCAAGGCATTATGTGATTTAGGAGCCAGCATCAATTTGATGCCATTATCTATCTATAAAAAGTTGGGGTTAGGAGATCCAACTCCAACCAATATGAGGCTCGTAATGGCGGATAGGTCGGTAAAACGACCTGTTGGTATTCTATATGATGTATTGATAAAGGTTTCTTCATTCATCTTTTCGGAAGACTTTGTTATTTTGGATTGTGAGGCAGACTCAGAAGTCCCCATAATTTTAGGGCGCCCTTTCCTTGCTACGGGAAGTGTGCTTATTGATTTGAGAGCTAATGAGCTTTCATTCCGAATAAATGATAAAGTAGTTCGCTTTGATGTGTGCAAAGCAATGAAGCAACCCAAAGAGCTGAATATATTCTCTGTGCCTGATGTTTACTTTGATGATGAGTAAGAATCACTTAAAGAAGAGCAAATTATTGATGACCCATTGGCGATTGTGCTCATGAATGAAGAAAGTAAGGATGCTGAAAATTGCGAAGAAGCTATTTGTGCTCTATCAGGATTAGGGACATATCGCCATGCTCCCAAGAAGCTGGACCTTGATCTCAAAAATCGACCCACACCACCAGCTAAGCCATCTATTGAAGAGCCACCCACGTTAGAATTGAAGGAGCTGCCTAGTCATTTAAAGTATGCATTCTTAGGAAACGGAAACACATTTCCAGTCATTGTGGCAGCAGATTTGGGTGAGCAACAAGTTGCAGCTCTCATTACTATTCTACGGAAGTATATAAGAGCCATTAGTTGGACCATCGCGGATATTATTGGTATTACACCTGGGATTTGTACCCACAAAATTCAGCTTGAAGAAAACTGCACACCCACCATTGAACACCAAAGACGTCTCAATCCACCTATGCAAAATGTGGTGAAGAATGAAATTATTAAGTGGTTAGACGCAGGAGTTGTGTATCCAATCTCTGACAGTACATGGGTAAGCCCGGTATAATGTGTTCCCGAGAAAGGAGGAATGACGGTGGTCGCGAAGGAAAAGAATGAGCTTATTCCACTCAGACCCGCCACCGGATGGAGAGTATGCATGGACTACCGAAAGCTGAATTCATGGACGCACAAAGATCACTTTCCAATGCCATTCATGGACCAAATGCTAGATCGATTAGCAGGGAAAAGATGGTTTTGTTTCTTAGATGGTTATTCAGGCTATAATCAAATTTGCATTGCGCCCAAAGACCAAGAGAAGACAACATTCACATGTCCATATGGCACGTTTGCCTTCAAACGTATGCCATTCGGGCTATGTAATGCACCAGCCATCTTTCAGCGTTATATGATGTCCATTTTTTCTGATATGGTTGAAGATACTTTGGAGGTATTCATGGACTACTTTTCAGTTGTTGGCGAATCGTTCGAAGCGTGCTTGGCAAACCTAAGTATGGCATTGCAAAGATATGTAGAATTCAACCTAGTGTTGAATTGGGAAAAGTGCCACTTCATGGTAAAAGAAGGAATCGTTCTTGGGCATAAAATCTCCAAAAGAGGAATTGAGGTTGATCGAGCAAAAATTGAAGTCATCGAGAAGCTTCCTCCCCTAATTTCAGTGAAGGGAGTTCGTAGTTTCCTCGGTCATGCAGGTTTCTATCGGCGGTTCATCAAAGACTTCTCCAAAATTGCGAGTCCATTGTGAAAACTCTTAGAGAAAGATGCAAAGTATGACTTCAATGAAGATTGTTTGAAGGCAGTCGAATGCCTCAAAAGAAAACTCATTGAAGCCCCTATCATGGTAGCACCAGATTGGTCTCTACCGTTCGAAGTCATGTGTGATGCTAGTGGGGTTGCTGTTGGCGTTGTACTTGGCCAGAGGAAGGAGAAATTATTTCATCCTATCTACTATGATACCAAGGTCCTAAATGAAGCCCAAAAGAACTATACTGTCACAGAATAAGAGCTCCTAGCAGTTGTGTATGCTTTTAAGAAGTTTCGGGCGTATCTGTTGGGAACCAAAGTGATCGTTCATACAGACCATGCAGCTCTGAGGTATCTAATGAAAAAGAAGGATGTAAAACCAAGACTAATTCGATGGGTTTCGCTACTGCAAGAAATTGATTTTGAGCTTAAAGATATAAGAGGTTGTGAGAACCAAGTGGCTATCATCTATCTAGACTCGAGAACGAGCATGTGGCGCGGCCTGAAATTGAGATTGATGATGCATTCCTTGACGAGGAGATCTTAGCGACAATAATGGAAGGATTACCATGGTATGCCGACTTTGCGAATTTTGTGGTGAGTAATGTGATACCTGCAAACTTATCTTACCATCAAAAGAGGAAGTTTATGCATGATGTAAAACACTACTTTTGGGATGAGCCATATTTGTTTCGACGATGTGTGGATGGTGTTATCTGACGATGTATATCCCATGTAGAGGTGCCTACTATATTGGAAGCATGCCACACTTCCCAAGTTGGGGGACATCACGCAGGTAATCGGACAGCAAGAAAGGTATTGCAAAGTGGATATTATTGGCCTTCGATAGTTAGAGATGACTACAACTTCGTTAGAAGATGCGACCAATGCCAAAGACAAGGTGCTATTTTGAAACACCATGAGATGCCCATGTCGAAAATCCTTGAAGTAGAGATCCTTGACGTATGGGGTATTGATTTCATGGGTCCATTCGTAAATTCGTTTGGAATGAAGTACATCCTAGTTGCTGTAGATTATGTCTCAAAATGGCTTGAAGTTGTAGCGTTGGCCGACAATGAGGGAAAGCGTGTTGTAGCATTCTTAAAGAGAAATATCTTCTCTCGCTTTGGAGTACCACGTACTATCATAAGCGATGGAGGATCTCACTTCTGCAACAAGCTATTCAAATCCGTGTTGGCAAAATATGGTGTCAAGCAACATAAGGTAGCCACGCCTTATCACCCACAAACTAGCGTCCAGGTAGAGGTTTCCAACCGAGAGATCAAGGAAATCCTTGCTAAAACGGTAAATGCTAATAGGACAGATTGGTCTCGGAAGTTGGACGATGCACTATAGGCTTATAGGACTGCATTCAAAACACCCATTGGCATGTCCCCGTACCAACTAGTTTATGGGAAGGCCTGTCACTTGCCCATTGAGCTTGAGCATAAGGCATTGTGGGCTTTGAAACGATTAAATTTGAACTGGGATGATGAAATGAATATGAGATTGGTGCAACTGAACGAGATAGATGAATTCCGTCTACGTGCTTATGAAAGATCGGATCTCTACAAAGAGCGGATGAAAAAGTATCATGATCAACGGATTGTTTGACGAAACTTTCAAAAGGATGATATGGTACTTCTCTTCAATTCCAGACTGAAGTTATTCCCAGGTAAGTTAAAGTCCAAGTGGTCTGGTCCATATAAAGTTAACCAAGTCTACTCGTCTGGAGTAGTTGAGTTGGAAGACACTAATGGTGTTGTCTTTAAGGTGAATGGCCAACGAGTAAAACCATATATTGGTCCTCTTGATTCGATAAATTATATGTCCATCACTTATCTTGATGAAGTCTAAGTACTCGAGATAGCCATGTCGTGCCGCGACAATAAATCAAGCGCTAGATGGGAGGCAACCCATCATTTTTCTTTTTTTGTCTTATTACGTGTTTTCTTTTGATAAATAAAAATCCAAAAAGAAGAGTCGTGCCACGACCAAAACTAAGGCGCTTGATGGGAGGCAACCCATCGTTCTAATCGTCTTTGTTGTTTTTGAGTAAATGTACGTGCAAAGAGGTGTAAAACGAGGAGGTCGGTTTCAAATTTTGATTTGGACGTATTGCATGTTAAAGGTGGTAAGTTAGGAATGAAGAAGCAAAAGGCTATGGATTGAGCATTGCTCATGAAAATATAGGCATCGAACAAGGCTAGGCCTAGGTAAAACTAGGCCACAAACAAGGCAAGGCCTATACTATGGCCTAAGGTCTCGGAATCTAGTGTGCCATAGCATAGGCGCCGCCCATGCCCAAGTATGCCATAGCATAGGCGCCGCCTATGCTAATGCCTTTTGTCTCTGAATCTCATATGCAAAGTGAAAGGCGCCGCCTATGCCTAGGAATGTCATGGCATAGGCGCCGCCTATGCTAGACAATGTTTTGCAAAAGGCGTCGCCTATGCCAAGCATAGGCAAAGCTAAAGGCGTCGCCTATGGTCACTTCTTGTCTCCAAAGCAGATTTTAAATGGGTCAAAACCCGACCCAAACTTTTCCTATAAATATGAGACTTAGTCTTGAACCAAAAACACATTGAAAACCTAGCTTAAGCGCCGCCTATAGTCTCCAAATCCTCTCAAAATTTTTCCTTTTGCTCTTTTACTTTGCAAGAACATCATCCAAGGTCATCAATCAAGTAAGTACTTCTTTATTCTTCATTTATATTCCGTAAGTACTACACTACTACGCCCATTATGAATTGTTGAATCTTGAAAGTAGTATTGATGATTTGAATGTGATTGAATTATTGTGATACAACCAAGTGGGTGAATGAATACGTAAGGATGATCTTAACTTATTTACAACTTGAATTTGATTTTGATGCACTATCATACTTCTGTGGATTTGATATGGTCACAAAAATTGCATAATCTTGTCACTTGAGTACTTACATGTTGGAATGACTTGTTCATCGGAATAAGAATTATAGTTGCCTACCAACATAGGAGGTTGTGATAATTGTTAGATGCTATACCTTGATTCAATCCCTATGTAGTAGTCTTGATATATCAAACATGAAAGTATTGCCAAGATTACAAGAAGTATGACTGCTCTGATTTTATTGTTGGAATATAGCACCTAAAACGTATGTCGATGAAGTCTGAATAATCGACCACTTTCACTTCACTAGTCTGTACCAACAAACTAAGTGTGGGGTGGTGCCCCTATTGCTTGTTTATAGATTGTATCCATCGAGATGATGCTAACATGAACATTGTTTTAGTCTCAGGTATAATGGCACCCAAAGCAAGACAAGGCAAAGATAAGGCTACTACTTCCCAAAAAGCAAGAAAAGAGGCCGAAAAGAGCAAGGAGAATCATCTTTGATGCAGTTACCACGCCGCATGTTTGGAATAAAATGGGTTCTTGAGGAGGAAGCGAAGGAATGGTATAGGAACAACAAGGAAAGAAAATATGTTCATGTGGACTTGATAAACAAGGAAAGCCTAGAGAAGAAGGAGCCGCGCATGTTGGCCAAGATCATGGCATTACATCTTGATTTCATCTTCCGAGACATGGGAGAATGCAATCTTGATTTAACAAGAGAATTCTATGCCAACTGATCACCAAAAACCACAGGAAGCGAGGTCAAGATTTGGGGCCAAGTTTTACAACTCAATGCGGATTTCTTCAACTCCTTTCTTGGCTTGCCTGTTGTTGATCCATCACCATTCAAAGAGTTGTATAGTAGACCTCCATATAGAGCAATTCGACACACACTTTGTGGAACTAGATCCATGGCAAGGTGGAGCAGACATAAAGACACCGGACGACACAACACCTTCCCATATGCTCCTTTGAATAGGGAAGCAAGGATATGGTTGCGTATAGTCAACTCTTGCCTTATTCCAGGGATGCAATACACAAAAATAACAAGAGATACAGTGTGCTTGGTATATGCATTGATGACAAATGTTCCTATCAACATTGGGGAAATCATTCGATCTACAATGCGGAAGGATAGGCTACATAAGCGGTCCCATTTCAGCTTCGGCTATCTGTTGACTGCAATCTTGAGGAAGCAATACATCGAAGAGGAACCGGCTGATCATAAACTCCCACACAACCCGAAGAAGGTTGACCTCACAAAGGTCAAAGATGCTGAATCAACACATGGCGTCAACCTTACTACGGCAGAGAGACATGCTCGGGATGAGAGTTTCTTTTGCCATCTTTATGGCATGACTCGGTTTACAATGATGAGCGGAGGTCGTGTTCCAACTGCTGCAGAGCTCCAACAGCTGGATCATGACTATCCAATGAATGTTCATGCAAGGGAGATGTGTGGAGTAGGTACATATTTTGAGGAACCTCTTGATGACGAGGTGCCGACCGATGATGATCGACGAATGCCAGACTCCGACGTGGAGGAGAATTCTGATGACGACGACTCCTATGATGATTCCGATGAAGGGGGTATGACCCCCGACATAGAGGAGGGGTCCGACTAACCAGGTTCTTCGTATTTATTTTCCACTGAGGGCAGTGTGTCCCGTCTAAGTGTGGGGTGGTGGTATTTGCATGCTATACTTCTCTATCCGCATTTTCATTTATGTTTGCTTTAGTTTTTTTTTCGTTTTTCATTTTAGTTTTTTTTCTTTTCGTTTTTCGTTTACTTAGCTTTGCATGAAATTATTCTAATAGGCAGCATGAGATTATAACAAGAGTTTGTGCTAAAATCATGACTATTGAGACGTTTAGGTTCTAATTGTGACTCACTATGTGATATTGTGTAGTTCAATTCCTTCATCTGTTGGGTCAAGAGTCTATGCTACTTCCGATAAAGTCGACCATGTGCCTTGTGTGTGTGAGATAATAGTATATTCTATGCTTGTGGCTGATGCTAGAACTTGCCTGGTGTGTATGTAAAGCGAAAATAAAGAGTGTAAGTTTAGGAGATGATTTAGGCATTTCTTTGGCAACCTATACTTATTTACCTTCTTTTCATCTACCCGTGGACATTATCCTAGTTAAACCCTTTTGAGCCTTTAGCCTATTTTCTTTGACAACCTCATATGTAAGCCTAATCCATTTTTTTTCAAGACCATAATTTGATCCAAATTCCTAAGTGCTTTAAAATGTAAAGTCATGTGACAAAATAAGAGGAAATTGGGTGAGAATGTAATGGTGCTTGAATTTGTTATGAAAAAGAATTGCTATCATAAGAGGTGTTATGAAAAGAAAAAAAAAGGGAAAGGAAAACTGAAAAGTTAGTTATGTTTAAAATTGAAAAACAAAGGTGGAAAAAAAGGGGTGGTAGAATAAAAGAAAGTAGAAAGGTTGTTTGAAAGAAAAGTGTTAACGGCATAATGTGATGTATTAAAGCGCTTAGGAACATAGTCAATATTTCTGGCCAAAATAGTCCTACCCGTCCCTTAGCCTACATTACAACCATCAAAAGACCTATTTGATCCTAAGCTTAGCATTCTGACATTTAGTGGAGCATTACACTAAGGGCAAGCCTATGGTCATCAGTTGCAACATATGAATTCTTTGTGAGAGTGAGAGCAAGGATAATCTTACACCCATGTTTGAAATATATACAATACTTGTGAGTGATTATGGGTGATATATGGTGAGACACATATGGTTGATGAGTCTTGGGTAGTTGTGTATGATTCTTTATACCTCAACTTGTGGACACAAATTAATCACCATCACGAGTCTATGTTGGAGGTTGAATTGTTTCTACTAATGATCAGAAAACTACTCTTTGTTGATAATTGTTGTGCTTGTCTTGATGAATATTTTGTATTGATACTGTGAAACCCTAAGTTGATGTTTAGATGGACATGATAGTTTGTTCGAGGACGAACAAAGCTTTAAGTGTGGCGTGTTGATGATAGGCGAATTTACACGCCTATAGCACTAGATTTTGCCCATATTTTAGCCAAGTTTTGAGAACAAATTATATATTTCATGCACTTTTAGTCCTTTTTCCTGTAAGTGAGATAACGAACATGATTAGCAAGTTTTCAGGTATAAATGATGCAGAATTCAGCATTTTATGGATAACTTGATGCCAAAGAAAGCTTCACGAAAGGAGGAAAACAAAGCTATGACGCCAAGGACCTAAAGTGGCGCATGAAAAATCTGTCCCAAGCAAAAACAGCAATTCTGAAGACTTTGGGAACTAGCAGTAACTTAGTAGGATTAGGATAATGATACATTAACCAAGTAGGATTGGGTTAAGTAATTCATTAGCTTAGTAGGAATAGGATATGGGTATTATAAATACCCTATTTTGCTAGAGATTTTATATCATCTTTCAATCTTTCTATTATTCATTCACTACTACTTTATTCTTCCATTAATTCTACTTTTTATTCTTCTTCTATTCATCTATTCAATTCTTAATTTCCGCAACAAGAGAAACGTTACTTAGCAAAGAAGTCACGCCTAACGCCTACCACCCTATACCTAATGAGATCTTTAGTGTGGTATAATAACAATGTCGATTGTGATTTCCATCGCACTCATGGGTAACTAAACTTCTCTGTTGGGGTTATGGAAGCCGTATGAGATACTATCTATTGCTATGAGTTTGTGAATTCGTGACACGTATGCTGCTTATATCATTATTCTCTTCATCTTAATTTAAATTCTTTGTGGTTGCAAACGCATAGAATACGCCAGTATAGCATTAACTTGTTCGAAAGAAAAGTTATATGTCTGGAAAAGAGATAATGTCAAGGTAATAGGGTCCCATCCCCTATTAAAAAGTTAGTGCCATAATCGGATTAACCTCTTGGAGAATGTGTACCGTTAGATACGCTTTAAGCTCGAAAGAGTTAAAGTGAAATAGTCCTTGTTTAGGTCGAAAGACGCTTGGATTTACCATCAAATACAATTCTCTATAAGCACATGCATGTCTGAATTCCGCACAACTCATAGCCAATAGAGACGTACAACTCATAAGGTGAACATAACTCCAACTTCTCAATTCTCATTGTTTTACATCTTACCAAACATTCTTACTTTTTACTTTGCTATTTTCCGTTTTTACCTTATTACTTTGGTTACATTACTTGCACAACAAAACTCCTCCCTTTTTACGAGACTTGCACTAAAAGTCTAGTAATCTTTGCTTACTTGTTGACCAAGCTATTCCCTGTGGGATCGATACCCAACCCAGTTGGGTTATTATTTGACAACGACCGCTTTACACTCCTGCGAGAGCTGTAGATTGAGCGTTTTCACCTACATAACTAGGGCTCAATTTACCCCTTTTTCTAAACCGCATAACTCCTTTCATAGGATAAACCTTGAGAAACACCAAATCATCAATTTCAAACTCTAGTTCTCTTCTCCGAACATCGGCATAGGACTTCTGACGACTCTGAGCCGTCTTGAGTCGTTCTCTAATGATATTCACTTTCTCCATCGCCTGATGAACAAGATCAGGTCCATAGAACTGAGTCTCATCCACTTCATACCATTCTATCGAAGACCTACATCTCCTCCTATACAAAGCCTCAAAAGGGGCCATCTTGATGCTGGCATGGTAACTATTATTGTAAGCAAATTCAACCAGTAGAAGATGATCTACCCAACTACCTTTGAAATCAATGACGCATGCCTCCAACATATCTTCGAGGGTCTGAATGGTACACTCAACTTGCCCATCCGTCTGAGGGTAGAAAGCTGTGATCAAATTCACTTGTGTACTTAAACCCTTCCGAAAAGATCTCAATAACTGAGATGAAAACTGCGTACCTCTATCGGATATAATGGACACTTGTGCCCCATGCAATTGAACTATCTCCTCAATGTAAATCTTAGCATAAACCTCTCCCAAATAATTAGTCCTTACAGGGAAAAAGTGTGCTGACGTGGTCAACCGATCTACAATCACCCATACAGAATCATACTGGTTTCAGGATCTCGAAAGTCCTGTAATGAAGTCCATATTTATCATCTCCCACTTCCATAAAGGCAGGGCTATCTCTTGGGAAGTACCACCCGGCCTCATGTGTTCCACCTTTACTTGCTGACAATTCAAACACTTGGACACAAAATCAGCTACATCACGTTTCATGTTATTCCACCAATACAAGATTTTCAGATCATGGTACATCTTAGTAGAGCCTGCGTGAACGACATACCTCGAAGTGTGCACCTCATTAAGGATTCTTTCCCATATCCCATCGATATTCGAAACGCACAACCTACCCTGAAATCTCAGAATACCATCGCCACCAATTTCAAATGACATAACCTTTTGTTGACCCACATCTTTCTTGATTTGCATCAAGATGGGATCTTCAACCTGCTTCTCCTTAACTTTAGCATAAAGAGATGACTTATCTAACTCATGAACAATCACCCATCCATCTTCAGAATCTAAGAGTCGCACTCCCAGATTTGCAAGGCAGTGAATATCCTTCACTATCTCTTTCTTTCTTTCTTCTACATGAGAAAGGCTGCCCATAGACAAACTGCTGAGGGCGTCGGCTACAACATTTGCCTTGCCCGGATGGTAATACAGACTCATATCATAGTCTTTCAAAAGTTCCATCCAACGCCTCTGGCTGAGGTTCAATTCTTTCTGTGAGAAAACATACTGTAAACTCTTATGGTCAGTATAAATATGAACATGTACTCCATAGAGATAGTGCCTCCAGATTCTAAGTGCAAACACCACGGCTGCTAACTCCAAGTCATGAGTGGAGTAATTGCGTTCATGCACCTTTAGTTGCCTAGATGCATAAGCTATCACCTTACCACGCTGCATCAATACACAACCAAGTCCCACATGGGACGCATCACAATAAACCACAAAATCATCTACACCCTCGGAAAGGGTCAAAACAGGAGCAGTAGTTAGCTTGTCCTTCAATTTCTTAAAACTATTTTCACACAAGTCAGACGACACAAACTTTTTCTTTTTCTGAGTCAGTTTAGTAAGCGGAGCAGCTATGGAAGAAAAACTCTCTACGAACCTTTTGTAATACCCCACCAAACCCAAGAAGCTCCGAATATTGGTTAGAGTTGTGAGTCTGGGCCTTTTTCTCACTGATTCAACTTTCTGGGGATCCACTCTTATCCCCTCACTGGACACAATATGCCCCGGGAAGGCAATAGCATCTAACCAGAATTTACACTTAGAAAATTTGGCATATTCGGAGGTCTTTGGTGTGATCCTTAAGGGTCTGAAGGATAATTCGGAGGTGATTGGCATGATCCTCTTTACTCTTAGAATAGATCAGAATGTCATCAATAAATACAATGACAAACAAGTCAAGAAACTGACGTAACACTCTATTCATAAGATCCATGAAGGATGCAGGGGTGTTAGTCAACCCGAAGGACATGACTAGAAATTCATAGTGACCATATCGGGTTTGGAAAGCTGTCTTGGGTATGTCTAACTCCCTAACTTTCAACTGATGATAACCCGAACGAAGGTCTATTTTTCAAAAAAACTTGGCACCCTGAAGCTGGTCAAAAAGGTCTTCAATCCTAGGAAGAGGATATTTATTTTTAATCGTGACCTTATTCAGCTGACGGTAGTCTATGCACATCCGAAGGGAGCTATCCTTTTTTCGCACGAAGAGCACGGGTGCACCCCATGGGGAAACACTAGGACGAATAAAACCTTTGTCTAGGAGGTCTGCAAGCTGTTCCTTTAACTCCTTTAGTTCCACGGGAGCCATTCTATATGGCAGAATAGAAATAGGACGAGTGTCTGGCAACACATCAATGCCAAAATTTATCTCCCTATTAGGGGGTATCCCTGGGAGATCTTCGGGAAAGACTTCTGGGAATTCATTCACTACAGGGACTGACTGCAGAGGAAGGTTTCCGACTTTTGAATCTTTTACTCGGATTAGATGATACATACACCCTTTGGAGATAAGCTTTTGGGCTCTAAGATAAGAGATAAAGTGACCTCTAGGTTCCACAGAACTCCCTGCTCAAACAATTGGTGCCTCATTCGAAAAATAAAAAGTGATATTTCGGGTTCTGCAATCAAGGGTGGCATAACACGAATGGAGCCAGTTCATCCCAAAGATGGCATCAAAGTCTATCATATCCAGTTCTATAAGGTCTGCCACAGTTTCCCTACTATGAATAGACACGACACAATTTCTATATACCCTTTTAGCAACAACCAAATCACCTACTGGAGTAGAAACAGAGAAGGGTTGTACAATAACTTCGGGCTCAAACCTGAACCAACAGCCACATAAGGGGTCACATAAGATAAAGTAGACCCCGGATCAAGCAATACATAAACATCACGAGAAAAGATTCGTAATATACCAGTGACAACATCTGGTAATGTTTTTGCCTCCTGGCGGTTAGTCAAAGAATATAATCGGTTGCGACCGCTTCCGGCAGCTGAAGGGGCACCCTTAGGAAAAACAGCTGTGGAGGTAGCTTAGGACTTAGCCCCCCATCCCTCCCCCCCTCCCCCCGCATTTATTCCAGCAGATGGATAATCTCTTTGAAGGTGACCCACTTTGCCACAAGTATAGCAGTTTCTTCCCTCAAACTAGAACTTCCCTAGATGATTCCTTTCGCAAACCTCACACCGCAGACGAGTACGACACTGTTGGGCCATATTGCCCTGAGACTATGTACCTAGAGCTTTGGACCCATGAGGAGTCTGAAAACTCTGAGTTTGTCTGTCTGTCGGTGGTCTGGTTGCTGGGGCGCTGACTGCTGACTGTGCATTATTCCAAAACTTCTTCTTCTTTGACCACTTATTACCCCAGTTACCACTCTGCGGCTGACTCTAGTGCTGGTCTGCAGATCTAGCTCTCTTAGCCTGTCTGTCTTTCTCTCTAGATTCAACAATCTTTTTCTTCTTCTCTTCCACTTGATGTATATGAACGGTCAGTCGATTAAAGTCTAACTGTTTATTCAACATAGCCCCCTGGCACTCAAGTACCAGGTCATCAGCAAGGCCAGATGCAAATTTTCTCATTCGGGCTCTCATATTACTAGTCAACTCTGGTGCATAGCGGGCTAGTTTATTAAACTTCAAAGTGTACTCCTGGACACTCATACTGCCCTGCTTCAGATTCATAAACTCTTCTGCTTTGGCCTTCCTCAACTCCAGAGGAAAGAATCGATTAAGGAAGGCTTCCACAAATTCGCCCTAAACTGTGGGCTCAGCACTTTGACCATTTTCATCTTCCCAGTCGGCATACCACTGACTCGTAACGTCCTTGAGATGATAGGTTGCTAACTCCACTCCATCAACCTTATCCACATACATCATCTTAAAGATCTTTTCTATCTCATCCACGAACTCCTGTGGATCTTCCTCTACCTTGGTGCCAGTGAACTGTAACACCCCGTAAATTTTTTCGTACACTTATCGCGATTATATGGAGTCCTAAAGACTTGCGTATGGGTTAAATTAAGTTTATGGTGTTCAGAAGTATCCCGTCAATAGTTGTATGTGTAGGTATTGGAATAAGCTTTCCAACGATATAAAGTTTGCCCAAAACAGAGGAGTATTTCATATAAGCGAGCACATTCGAAATTTCAAAACGGTGGCCGAGAAGCCTGTGAACAGTAATTCTGCAAGAAAATTTTTGCAGCTAGGCACTCCAACTTGAGACGATCATAACTCCTTGTACAAAAAGAACTGTGTGAGCTGCTATATATAGACGAAAATCTCCGAGAGTCTTCTTTCCGATTAAATTGGTTTCATCCAAATCCAACATCTGAGTAAGGAGTTATACTCGTTTTACTTCAGCCTCTCAAAATAGATTTTTGTGAACAGTAAATTAGCAGAAAAATTCTGAGGCCTGCCAGTTTTTGGGTCAACTTTGAACGATCATAACTTCCTCAATATAATGAACTGGGCGAGCTACCATATATCAAAAGAAATATGTTTGAGTCTTATTTCTAATTCAATTGGTTTCATCCAAATCCAACATCTGCGTAAGGATTTATACGCGTTTTACTTCAGCCTCTCAAAATAGATTTTTAGGGTCAACTTCAAATGATCATAACTCCTTGTACAGGACGAACTGGGGGATCTAATTTATATGAAATGAAAGCCCTTTTAATTATCTTTACAATGATACCGATTTCACAAAAATCCGATATCGGAGCAAAAGTTATGATCGATTTACTTCAGCCTGTCAAAACTGTCCACTGGGGATAGATTCGGGATTTATTTCAATTTTTAGGGAACAATGGTCATTTTCTATTACCTTTGGACGAAAATTGGTCTTAAAAACCTGCACTTAGCCTCATTTGTATCAGATGTTATCCAATTTTAAGTGAAGGTGAAAACCCTAGCCAATTTCAACCTCAAATATTTTGTGATTCAACCGTAGAAAATTCAAATTGGTTCCATAGTTGTGTTCACCATCTCGAAAGCTTCGAGAAGCACCCCATGGTTATGTAAGGAGGATCCTAAATACAAGAGTTCATTGTTAAGGTATGAATATTGTTTATTCTTGATTCTTATCCATGAATAAGTATTGATAAAGGATTATGAGTATTGTCTTGATGTTGGAAGATAACTAGAAACATAGTTATGAATTGTTGTGTATAAATTGTTAGTAGTAAATTATGGAAGTTGTTGTATTGGATTATGGAGGATGAATTGTGGTGATATATCATTATATCAGTGGTTATGTATGCCTAGTGATCATGTTGGTATTGGATGGTGATTAAGAAGGGAAATAAAGGCTAAGAGTGATGTTGAGGGATATTTCATGAAAATGCATGATATGTGAATGTAATAAGAGTATAAGAGGATGTATGTAGTACTCTTATTGATGAGCTAAAGGATTACTTCCTAGACATTATTTGGTGAAGTTAATACCTAAATTGTAAGGTTTGGTTGCTAATACTAGTTTGCCACAAATGACTTATTGTAGATAAGTGTTCGAAGACTACGGAAAGTCACTTGTATTGAAGTGGTTATATCAAGGTATGTAAGACATACTCTATCTATTCTTTGGCATGAATAATGACCCATGGCACTCTCAAGTAAGCTTCCAACACTATCCTATGACACATGACACATAATAACATCATATGATCTTCGACACTACCAATTGAACTTGTTTTCACTTTTAAGATGTCCGGCTAGTCAAAAAAGATGTCCATATACTATTGTTGACTCCGAAATGGTTTAATGAGGTATCCATGATTCTCTACTTCATCTTCATGATATTGATTACCTATTTACATGTTTTTCCTATTGAGGTATCATGGTTTCAAGTTCCATAAAGTGTGACCACAAAGTAACCAATCTCAAAGATTAATTGAATTAAGAAATGGAATGTCTGTATTTTAAATTGATGATATGATGTATTGTGTTAGTACCACTGATCAGATGGCCATTGTATTATAAATATTATGTATATATGCTATTCCAGGGGTGGTCCCTGATGTATTGTATTAGTACCACTGATCAGTTGGCCATTGTATGACATATGTTATGTATTGATAAGGATTACGAGAAGTAATGATATGAAAGTAATGTGCAGGTATCCCATCAGTTCTTTTAAGTGTGGTCTACTCATACTGTTTATTCACTGGTATCTGGGTTATGTTGATCTTTTGTATCTCATCTTGATACTCCCTGCCTTACATACTCTTGATATTTCCGTACTGACGTCCCTCACGGGGGGCCTGTATTCATGCCTGCAGGAACAGGTACTTCAGGCCGTACACCTCCGCATTAAGAGCCAGGACATTCTATTGTTAGTGGTGAGCTCCAGTTGTTTCGGGGCATCCCAAGTCGTCTCTATATGTACCTTTGGTATTTGTATAAAAGTCTTTTGTGGGCGGGAGTTTGTCCCGACCCCAACTCAGTTGTGTATCTATGTAGAGGCTTTTGTAGACATATTGTACAGCCATAGGAGTGTTTGGTTGATAGACGTGATGGCTCTGACGGCCAATTACTGTTCATATATATATTTATGCGTGTCTGCTGGGCTGATACAGGTACTGTTTTCTTCTATTTACAACGAAGTGCTGCCCAAATTTCTAATTTTCATAAGTAATGTGAATGTGAAAGTATAGGTTATGAACGGGTTCTCCCGGGCCTCCTCGGCTACGGGTGCTAGTCCGCTCCAATGGGATTTGGGGTATGACAGAAGTGGTATCAGAGCAGTTCGTCCTAGTGAGTCTACAAAGCCGTGTCTACGTAGAATCTCGTTTATCGGTGTGTTGTGCACCACATCTATAAACAGGAGGCTATTGGACATTTAGGGATTGTTTCCATTCTTCATTTCTTAGATCGTGCAATAGATCCCATATTAGAGATAAAGTCATAATCAATCGCTTAATCCAATTGATTCTTTTTTATTTATTATAGTGACGATGCCGGTTACAAGGAGAAAGAATAAGTGGAAGCGAGTAGATGTAGTGGCCGGAGAAGGTACTAGTAAGTCACCACCGGCACAAGCTGAGCAAAGTGGGTCTCAAGCTGAGCATATATCAGGCGCTTCTTCTCCTCCGGAAGGGCATCTATTAATGCTGTTGATCGAGATTTGAGGGATGCAGTACAACTTCTAACGCGTATAGTTGCCGGTCAAGTTCAAGGGCAAGCTATTCCTATCACGGATTCTAGTGGTATGGATAGAGCAGCTAGCCTTCGGACTCAGGATTTTCTGAAACTGGATCCTCCTACTTTTACCAGATCAGATATTAATGAAGACCCGCAGGACTTTGTCGATCAAACCCAAAGGGCTCTAGATGTTATGCATGTATCCGGTAAAGAGATGGTTGAGCTAGCAGCATATAGACTGAAAGGAGAGGCTATATTGTGGTGCGAGGATCGGAAACGATCTAGGGGTATTGATGCACCTCCAACTACATGGGGAGAGTTCAAAAATGCATTTATTGATCATTATCTTCCATTTGAGACTCGTCAGGCCCGTGCAGATCAATTCTTAAATCTTCGTCAGGGTAATATGAGTGTAAGGGAGTATAGTCTTCGATTTAACTCCTTGTCTCGATATGCTTCTAATGTGGTAGCTACTATGGACGACAGAGTTCATCACTATGTGAATAGATTGGAACCATACTTGGTTAGAGATTGTACCATTGCTACTTTGAACAAGGACATGGATATAGCGAGGATACAAGCTTTCGCTCAGAAGATGGAAGATCAGAGGCAAAGAAGAAGAACCCAAGAATCAGAAAAAGGATATTCTAAGCGGCCCAGAGCTATAGGGAAGTTTGTGGCATCTCAGGGAGGTTTTAGGCCTTCGTTCTCTCATAGATTGCCTAGCCCGTTATCTTCTAATCCTGCAATTAGTGCTCCACCACAATTTCAAAGGTTCAGAGGTTATCAATTCGGGCAAAGCAGTGAAAATCAGAGTTTGCGAACAGTGGGGTATCAAGGGCAAGGGAGTATGAGTCAATTGAGACCTCCACGACAGCCGTGCCCCATTTGTAGAAAATTTCACTTTGGCGAATGTCAGCTTGGGATGAACAATTGCTTTTGGTGCAGTAAGCCGGGGCATATGGCTAGAGATTTCCCACGCAGGACCACAGGTAGTATAACACGACCTACCGGATCAGCTAGAAAAGCAGGGGATGATTAAGGATCTTCACCAACTAGCTAATTTGGGAGTTCGACTTCTCGAAACTCCAGATGAAGAGGTTATTGTACGTAATGTAGCAGAATCTTCATTGATAGCTGAAGTGAAAGAGAAGCAGTATGCAGATCCAATTTTATTGCAGCTTAAGGAGGATGTGCAGAGTGGCACGGCAAAGGCATTTGAGCTTACGCGAGAAGGAGTGCTTCAGTGTCAGAATCGTTTATGTGTACCTGATGTAGTTGAGCTAAGAAAGAGAATTATGACAGAAGCACACTGTTCAAGGTATTCCATCCATCCAGGGTCGACTAAGATGTATCAAGATTTGAAAGCAATATATTGGTGGAATGATATGAAGAAGAATATTGCCGAATTTGTAGCTGAATGTCCGAATTGTCAAAGAGTCAAAGTAGAACACTAGAAACCCGGTGGTTACATGCAATGTATAGATCTTCCAGTCTGGAAGTGGGACAAAATCAATATGGATTTAATCATGGGTTTGCCTCGTACATATCGGAAGTTTGATTCCATATGGGTGATCATTGATAGGCTTACCAAATCTGCGCACTTCTTACCAGTTAAGACAACTTATACGGTGGAAGAGTATGCGAAGTTGTATATTAAGGAGATCGTTCGGTTACATGGAGTTCCAATTTCCATTATATCCGATCGAGGAGCACAATTTACCACGAATTTCTGGAAGTCTTTTCAAAGGAGTTTGGGGACACAAGTAAATCTAAGTACGGCTTTTCATCCTCAAACGGACGGACAAGCGGAACGTACCATCCAGACACTTGAAGACATGCTACGAGCATGTGTATTAGATTTCAAAGGCAACTGGGATGATCACCTACCTCTTATCGAGTTTGCCTACAATAATAGCTATCATTCAAGTATCAAAATGGCACCATATGAAGCATTGTATGGAAGAAAGTGTAGATCGCCAATAGGATGGTTTGAAGTAGGTGATGCGGTCTTATTTGGACCGGATCTTGTTTATCAAGAAATGGAGAAGGTTAAAGTGATCCAACAACGGCTTGCAACAGCTCAAAGTCGACACAAATCTTATGCGGATGTTAGAAGAAGAGGACTTGAGTTTTCTATCGACGATTGGGTATTCTTGAAAGTATCACCAATGAAAGGAGTGATGAGGCTTGGCAAGAAAGGAAGTTAAGTCCACGATACATAGGTCCGTCTAAGATCATTCAAAGATTTGGACAAGTTGCTTATGAGTTATAGCTACCTCAAGAGCTCTCAGCAGTTCATCCCGTATTTCATGTTTCGATGCTTCGCAAGTACATCGGAGATCCATCGCACATCACTATTACGGAAGATGTACAAATTACAAAAGATCTCACTTTTGAAGAAATGCCTATTGCTATTCTTGATCGCCAAATTAAAAAGATAAGGAATAAAGAGATAGCATCGGTAAAAGTACTTTGGAGGAATCAACAAGTTGAGGATATCACATGGGAAGCCGAGGAAGCGATGAAGATTAAGTACCCTTACCTATTCAACAATGAGGAGGAAGTTCATGAGACGGAAGAAGTACAATAACAAGTAAGTGTTTGTTTTTATGCAAGGATGTTATGATGATGAATATGTTAATTGTAAGCTTGGACATGTATTAATTGAGTAACTATGCTAACATTCAAGGACGAATGTTCTTAACGGGGGGATAATGTAACACCCCGTAAATTTTTTCGTACACTTATCGCGATTATATGGAGTCCTAAAGACTTGCGTATGGGTTAAATTAAGTTTATGGTGTTCGGAAGTATCCCGTCAATAGTTGTATGTGTAGGTATTGGAATAAGCTTTCCAACGATATAAAGTTTGCCCAAAACAGAGGAGTATTTCATATAAGCGAGCACATTCGAAATTTCAAAACGGTGGCCGGGAAGCCTGTGAACAGTAATTCTGCAAGAAAATTTCTGCAGCTAGGCACTCCAACTTGAGACGATCGTAACTCCTTGTACAAAAAGAACTGTGTGAGCTGCTATATATAGAAGAAAATCTCCGAGAGTCTTCTTTCCGATTAAATTGGTTTCATCCAAATCCAACATCTGAGTAAGGAGTTATACTCGTTTTACTTCAGCCTCTCAAAACAGATTTTTGTGAACAGTAAATTAGCAGGAAAATACTGAGGACTGCCAATTTTTGGGCCAAATTTGAACGATCATAACTTCCTCAATATAATGAACTGGGCGAGATACCATATATCAAAAGAAAGATCTGTGAGTCTTCTTTCTAATGCAATTGGTTTCATCAAAATCCAACATCTGCGTAAGGAGTAATACGTGTTTTACTTCAGCCACTCAAAACAGATTTTTAGGGTCAACTTCAAACAATCATAACTCCTTGTACAGGACGAACTGGGTGGCCTAATTTATATGAAATGAAATCCCTTTTAATTATCTTTACAATGATACCAATTTCACCAAAATCCGATATCGGAGCAAAGAGTTATGATCGATTTACTTCAGCCTGTCAAAACTGTCCACTGGGGACAGATTCGGGATTTATTTCAATTTTTAGGGCACAATGGTCATTTTCTATTACCTTTGGACGAAAATTGGTCTTAAAAACCTTCACTTAGCCTCATTTGTATCAGATGTTATCCAATTTTAAGAGAAGGTGAAAACCCTAGCCAATTTCAACTTCAAATATTTTGTGATTCAACCGTAGAAAATTCAAATTGGTTCCGTAGTTGTGTTCACCATCTCGAAAGCTTCGAGAAGCACCCCATGGTTATGTAAGGAGGATCCTAAATACAAGAGTTCATTGTTAAGGTATGAATATTGTTTATTCTTGATTCTTATCCATGAATAAGTATTGATAAAGGATTATGAGTATTGTCTTGATGTTGGAAGATAACTAGAAACATAGTTATGAATTGTTGTGTATAAATTGTTATAGTAAATTATGGAAGTTGTTGTATTGGATTATGGAGGATGAATTGTGGTGATATATCATTATATTAGTGGTTATGTATGCCTAGTGATCATGTTGGTATTGGATGGTGATTAAGAAGGGAAATAAAGGCTAAGAGTGATGTTGAGGGATATTTCATGAAAATGCATGATATGTGAATGTAATAAGAGTATAAGAGGATGTATGTAGTACTCTTATTGATGAGCTAAAGGATTACTTCCTAGACATTATTTGGTGAAGTTAATACCTAAATTGTAAGGTTTGGTTGCTAATACTAGTTTGCCACAAATGACTTATTGTAGATAAGTGTTCGAAGAGTACGGGAAGTCACTTGTATTGAAGTGGTTATATCAAGGTATGTAAGACATACTCTATCTAATCTTTGGCATGAATAATGACCCATGGCACTCTCAAGTAAGCTTCCAACACTGTCCAACGACACATGACACATAATAACATCATATGATCTTCGACACTACCAATTGAACTTGTTTTCACTTTTAAGATGTCCGGCTAGTCAAAAAAAATGTCCATATACTATTGTTGACTCCGAAATGGTTTAATGAGGTATCCATGATTCTCTACTTCATCTTCATGATATTGATTACCTATTTACATGATTTTGTTATTGAGGTATCATGGTTTCAAGTTCCATAAAGTGTGACCACAAAGTAACCAATCTCAAAGATTAATTGAATTAAGAAATGGGATGTCTGTATTTTAAATTGATGATATGATGTATTGTATTAGTACCACTGATCAGTTGGCCATTGTATTATAAAGATTATGTATATATGCTATTCCAGGGGTGGTCCCTGATGTATTGTATTAGTACCACTGATCAGTTGGCCATTGTATGACATATGTTATGTATTGATAAGAATTACGGGAAGTAATGATATGAAAGTAATGTGCAGGTATCCCATCAGTTCTTTTAAGTGTGGTCTACTCATACTGTTTATTCACTGGTATCTGGGTTATGTTGATCTTTTGTATCTCATCTTGATACTCCCTGCCTTACATACTCAATATATATTTCCGTACTGACGTCCCTCACGGGGGGCCTGTATTCATGCCTGCAGGAACAGGTACTTCAGGTCGTACACCTCCGCAGTAAGAGCCAGGACATTCTATTGTGAGTGGTGAGCTCCAGTTGTTTCGGGGCATCCCAAGTCGTCTCTATATGTACCTTTGGTATTTGTATAAAAGTATTTTGTGGGCGGGAGTTTGTCCCGACCCCAACTCAGTTGTGTATCTATGTAGAGGCTTTTATAGACATATTGTACAGCCATAGAAGTGTTTGGTTGATAGACGTGATGGCTCTGACGGCCAATTACTGTTCATATATATATTTATGCGTGTCTGCTGGGCTGATACAGGTACTGTTTTCTTCTATTTACAACGAAGTGCTGCCCAAATTTCTAATTTTCATAAGTAATGTGAATGTGAAAGTATAGGTTATGAACGGGTTCTCCCAGGCCTCCTCGGCTACGGGTGCCAGTCCGCTCCAATGGGATTTGGGGTATGACATGAACTTCGGTGGGTTTATCTTCATGAAATGTCCGACTCTAGTTGCCTCAGATGTAACAGATGCAGACCCAACATCTTCCGATCATTGAGCGTGGTTGGCTACCAACTGTGTTAGCATATGAATAGACCATCTGAATTCCGCATTTGAAATATCTCCCTGAGCAGTTGGGGGACGGTTGACATTAGTCCGTGGAGCTTGAGGTGGATTAGTCGGGACTGGAAGGACTCCCGGAGTAGGGACAAATTCTGGAGTGTGAGCCCTATTACGGGTCTACATCCCATGGGTGGGACGGACCTCATCTGCCTGAGCATTCTGATCGATGATACGATGTGGAGGCATAATTGTGTTTTCTGAAACACAAGTGATCATTAATTAGGGGACAGTTCAGACTCTGAAGCACGAACTAAATCACAAAGAAGGGAAACATTTCCTAAACGCCTAGCAATCTCCTGCTTATGAGTGTGGCGCGCTACACACCCATAAATAAGACTCTACTTGACGTGATTTCGCAGACACCCTGGGACCATGAACCGCGCTTTGATACCAAGTTTGTCATAACTCGAACCAGGGCCTGGCCTTGATGAGCATTTCGAACCTTTGAGGCCCAAAACACCCTTATCTGTCTGGTAATCATGCACCTAATTCATATGATCAAAATAATGCGGAAGAAACACAATATAATGGAAACATGGTCAAGAATCATATGAAAACAATAATGGGGAATAATATTCCACAATCTCACTCAATATTTCAAAAATCATCTGCGAAATCTGTACTACATGAATAAAACAAGTAACTATCTGAAAACTGGGACAAGCCCCCAGCAGACCCAGAACTAATATAAGATAAAAAGGACTGCAGGACGTAAGACCTTCCAAAACATAGAAGGCTCACCACTTGTCTCTGTAAATCTGTCTGAAAGTTCTACTGATTCTCTTGACCCCTAGACTGGGCCTCTGAACCTGAAAGGTTGCAGAGGGGAGAGGGTCAGCACAAAAGTACTGGCACGCAGAGATATCAATACAAAACATAATATTTTTACAAAGTAAAGTTGAGAGCCATTATAAAGAAATTTTGTATCAAATCATTTGAAAGCACATGGGTGTAATGCAATAGTTTTTCTCAACAGTAGTGAAATGCAACTGAGCTAGGTGAAATACCCTACATAATTTACACCAACTATCAAACCTCGGTTGCCGCCGAGATTAGAGTATATGTGAGGGAGAGACACTCAAGACCACACAGCATGGTGTCTTGACCCAATGATAGTGCCCAAGATCACTTGGCTCGGGCTCCTACCTATAGTCCTAATTTGGGAATGACATGAAGTCAAGTACACAGATCACTTAGCCTGGTACCAATATTCCGTGTTAGCAAACACATTATTTCAGTGATGAGACCTTGTGTCTCAAACGCCTTCTTTGGGCATCCAGCTTTCTCATGTAAAATCAATGCATTCAAATTTCATTATTTTTTTCAATCACATATCGTATTTTGAAGGGTATCGTCATACCCGACTTAAAAGTCATCAACGTCACATCCACATATGCATAATCATGTAAAAACCAAGGTGCTTCATCATTTACAAGTAGTGAACAATATTTATTTTAAATTTGTGCTCTCTTTTGTTGATCACAATATAATATGGAGTATCGAAACATTATCATGGGAATTTTAAAATAATTTATCATTCATATTTATCAACTTCCATGGAAAATCTCAAATCACATTTGCATGGTTTCAACCATTGAAGTATGGTCATACCCCAAATCCCATTGGAGCGGACTGACACCCGTAGCCGAGGAGGCCCGGGAGAACCCGTTAATAACCTATACTTTCACATTTACATTACTTATGAAAATTAGAAATTTGGGCAGCACTTCGTTGTAAATAGAAGAAAACAGTACCTGTATCAGCCCAGCAGACACGCATAAATATATATATGAACAGTAATTGTCCGTCAAAGCCATCACGTCTATCAACCAAACACTCCTATGGCTGTACAATATGTCTACAAAAGCCTCTACATAGATACACAACTGAGTTGGTGTCGGGACAAACTCCCGCCCACAAAAGACTTTTATACAAATACCAAAAGTACATATAGAGACAACTTAGGATGCCCCGAAACAACTGGAGTTCACCACTAACAACAGAATGTCCTGGCCCTAACTGCGAAGGTGTACGACCTGAAGTACCTGTTCCTGCAGGCATGAATACAGGTCCCCCATGAGGGGCGTCAGTACGGAAATATGTGCTGAGTATGTAAGGTAGGGAGTATCAAGATGAGATACAAAAGATCAACAGAACCCAGATACCAGTGAATAAACAGTATGAGTAGACCACACTTAAAAGAACTGATGGGATACCTGCACATTACTTTCATATCATTACTTCCCGTAATCCTTATCAATACATAACATATGTCATACAATGGCCAACTGATCAGTGGTACTAATACAATACATCAGGGACCACCCCTGGAATAGCATATATACATAATCTTTATAATACAGTGGCCAACTGATCAGTGGTACTAATACAATACATCATATCATCAATTTAAAATACAGATATTCCATTTCTTAATTCAATTAATCTTTGAGATTGGTTACTTTGTGGTCACACTTTATGGAACTTGAAACCATGATACCTCAATAGGAAAAACATGTAAATAGGTAATCAATATCATGAAAATGAAATAGAGAATAATGGATACCTCATTAAACCATTTCGGAGTCAACAATAGTATATGGACATTTTTTTGACTAGCCGGACATCTCAAAAGTGAAAACAAGTTCAATTGGTAGTGTCGAAGATCATATGATGTTATTATGTGTCATGTGTCGTAGGACAATGTTGGAAGCTTACTTGAGAGTGCCATGGGTCATTATTCATGCCAAAGATTAGATAGAGTATGTCTTACATACCTTGATATAACCACTTCAATACAAGTGACTTCCCGTACTCTTCGAACACTTATCTACAATAAGTCATTTGTGGCAAACTAGTATTAGAAACCAAACCTTACAATTTAGGTATCAAATTCACCAAATAATGTCTAGGAAGTAATCCTTTAGCTCATCAATAAGAGTACTACATACATCCTCTTATACTCTTATTACATTCACATATCATGCATTTTCATGAAATATCTCTCAACATCACTCTTAGCCTTTATTGCCCTTCTTAATAACCATCCAATACCAACATGATCACTAGGAATACATAACCACTAATATAATGATATATCACCACAATTCATCCTCAATAATCCAATACAACAACTTCCATAATTTACTACTAACAATTTATACACAACAATTCATAACTATGTTTCTAGTTATCTTCCAACATCAAGACAATACTCATAATCCTTTATCAATACTTATTCATGGATAAGAATCAAGAATGAACAATATTCATACCTTAACAATGAATTCTTGTATTTAGAATCCTCTTTACATAACCATGGGGTGCTTCTCGAAGCTTTCGAGATGGTGAACACAACTACGGAACCAATTTGAATTTTCTACGGTTGATTCACAAAATATTTGAAGTTGAAATTGGCTAGGGTTTCACCTCTCTTAATAATAGGATAATATCTGATATAAATGAGGCTAATTTCATATTTATAAAGACCAATTTTCGTCCAAGAGGTAATAGAAAATGACCATTTTGCCCTAAAAATTTAAATAAATCCCGAATCTGTCCCCAGTGGACAGTTTTGACAGGCTGAAGTAAATCGATCATAACTCTTTTTCCGGTATCGGATTTGGGTGAAACCAATTGCATTGGAAATATATTTCAAAGGGATTTCATTTTCATGTAAATTATACCACCCAGTTCTTCCTTTACAAGGAGTTATGGTTATTTAAATTTGACCCAAAAATCTGTCCCACAATTCTGTTTTTTTTATATAGGCTGAAGTAAAACGGGTATAGCTCCTTACTCAGACATTGGATTTGGATGAAACCAATTTCATCGGAAAGAAGACTCTCGGAGGTTTCCGTTGATATATAGAAGCTCTCACATTTCTTTTTGTACAAGGTGTTATGATCGTCTAAAGTTGGATTGCCTAGCTGCAGTAATTTACCTGCAGAATTACTGTTCACAGGCTTCCCGGCCACCGTTTTGAAATTTCGAATGTGCTCGCTTATATGAAATACTCCTCTGTTTTGGGCAAACTTTATATCGTTGGAAAGCTTATTCCAATACCTACACATACAACTATTGACGGGATACTTCCGAACAGCATAAACTTAATTTAACCCATACGCAAGTCTTTAGGACTCCATATAATCGCGACAAGTGTATGAAAAAATTTACGGGGTGTTACATTATCCCCCCCTTAAGAACATTCGTCCTCGAATGTTAGCATAGTTACTCAATTAAGACATGTCCAAGCTTACAATTAACATATTCATCATCATAACATCCTTGCATAAAAATAAACACTTACTTGTTATTGTTCTTCTTCCGTCTCATGAACTTGCTCCTCATCGTTGAATAGGTAAGGGTACTTAATCTTCATCGCTTCCTCGGCTTCCCATGTGATCTCCTCAACTTGTTGATTCCTCCAAAGTACTTTTACCGATGGTATCTCTTTATTCCTTATCTTTTTAATTTGGCGATCAATAATAGCAATAGGCATTTCTTCAAAAGTGAGATCTTCTAAAACTTGTACATCTTCCATAGTAGTGATGTGCGATGGATCTCCGATGTACTTGCAAATCATCGAAACATGAAATACTGGATGAACTGCTGAGAGCTCTTGAGGTAGCTCTAACTCGAAAGCAACTTGTCCAAATCTTTGAATGATCTTATACGGACCTATGTATCGTGGACTTAACTTTCCTTTCTTGCCAAACCTCATCACTCCTTTCATTGGTGATACTTTCAAGAATACCCAATCGTCGATAGAAAACTCAAGTCCTCTTCTTCTAACATCCGCATAAGATTTGTGTCGACTTTGAGCTGTTGCAAGCCGTTGTTGGATCACTTTAACCTTCTCCATTGCTTTATAAACAAGATCCAGTCCAAATAAGACCGCATCACCTGCTTCAAACCATCCTATTGGCGATCTACACTTTCTTCCATACAATGCTTCATATGGTGCCATTTTGATACTTGAATGATAGCTATTATTGTAGGCAAACTCGATAAGAGGTAGGTGATCATCCCAGTTGCCTTTGAAATCTAATACACATGCTCGTAGCATGTCTTGAAGTGTCTGGATGGTACGTTCCGCTTGTCCGTCCATTTGAGGATGAAAAGCCGTACTTAGATTTACTTGTGTCCCCAAACTCCTTTGAAAAGACTTCCTGAAATTTGCGGTAAATTGGGCTCCTCGATCGGATATAATGGAAATTGGAACTCCATGTAACCGAACGATCTCCTTAATATACAACTTCGCATACTCTTCCACCGTATAAGTTGTCTTAACTGGTAAGAAGTGCGCAGATTTGGTAAGCCTATCAATGATCACCCATATGGAATCAAACTTCTGATATGTACGAGGCAAATCGGTGATGAAATCCATATTGATCTTGTCCGACTTCCAGACTGGAAGATCTATACATTGCATGTAACCACCGGGTTTCTGGTGTTCTACTTTGACTCTTTGACAATTCGGATATTCAGCTACAAATTCGGCAATATTCTTCTTCATGTCATTCCACCAATATATTGCTTTCAAATCTTGATACATCTTAGTCGACCCTGGATGGATGGAATATCTTGAACAGTGTGCTTCTGTCATAATTCTCTTTCTTAGCTCTACTACATCAGGTACACATAAACGATTCTGACACTGAAGCACTCCTTCCCGCGTAAGCTCAAATGCCTTTGTCGTGCCACTCTGCACATCCTCCTTAAGCTGTAATAAAATTGGATCTGCATCCTGCTTCTCTTTCACTTTAGCTATCAATGAAGATTCCGCTGCATTACGTACAATAACCTCTTCATCTGGAGTTTCGAGAAGTCAAACTCCCAAATTAGCTAGTTGGTGAAGATCCGTAATCATCCCCTGCTTTTCTATTGATGCCATTTTAGACTTATGACTCAATGCATCCGCTACCACATTCGCTTTCCCTGGATGATACAAGATATCAACATCATAATCTTTCAACAATTCAAGCCATCTCCGCTGCCTCAAGTTTAGATCTTTCTGACTGAAGATATATTGCAGGCTCTTATGATCGGTATATATGTCAACATGAACCCTATATAAGTAGTGGTGCCATATCTTCAAACCAAATATAACTGCAGCTAGCTCAAGATCATGAGTGGGATAATTCCTCTCATGTTTTCGCAACTGTCTAGAGCCATAGGCTATTACTCTACCATGTTGCATTAGTACGCATCCTAAGCCAATTCTCGAAGCATCACAGTACACTGCATACCCTTCTGTGCCTTCATGAAGTACCAATACCGGTGTAGAAGTCAACTTGCTCTTCAGATCCTGGAAACTCTTTTCACAGGCATCATTCCATTGAAACTTGGAGGCTTTATGCGTCAACTTAGTCAAGGGTGCAGAAATAGAAGAAAAACCTTCAACAAACCTTCTATAATAACCTGCCAACCCGAGGAAACTACGAATCTCCGTAGGCGTCGTGGATCTTGGCCAACTCTTCACAGCCTCAATCTTCTGAGTGTCAACTTTTATGCCTTCACTGGATACAATATGGCCCAAAAATGCCACTGACTTGAGCCAAAACTCACATTTAGAAAACTTCGCATACAGCTTACGATCACGAAGAATCTGCAACACCTGCCTTAAGTGATTAACATGGTCCTCTTCTGATCTAGAGTAGACCAAAATATCATCTATGAAAACTATCACGAACACATCTAGAAACGGCTTAAACAACCTATTCATCAGATCCATAAAAACTGTGGGTGCATTTGTTAGCCCGAATGACATAACCAGGAATTCATAATGACCATATCGTGTTTGGAAAGCTGTCTTGGGTATATCTTTATCCTTGACTCTCACTTGATGATAGCCTGATCTCAAGTCAATCTTGGAAAAACACTGGGCACCCTGCAACTGGTCAAATAAATCATCAATTTGGGGAAGAGGGTATTTATTCTTGATAGTCACCTTATTCAATTGCCGATAGTCAATACACATCCTCAGCGAACCATCTTTCTTACGCACAAACAATACTGGTGCTCCCCAAGGGGACATACTAGGCCTGATGAATCCCTTCTCTAGCAAGTCTTTTAGTTGCTCTTTCTATTCTCGCAACTCTGCTGGTGCCATTCTATAAGGAGGAATTGAGATTAGCTATGTGTCTGGCAACAAATCAATACCAAACTCCACTTCTTGTTCAGGAGGTAAACCTAGTAGTTCTTCAGGAAATACATCAGGAAATTCATTCACAACCGGAACGGTCTGAAAAGCTGGCGGCTCTGCCTCTGTATCCCTTACTCTAACCAAATGGTATATGTACCCCTTGGAAATCATTTTTATTGCCTTAAAGAAAGAAAGAAATCTAACTCTCGGCGCGCCAACATTAACCTTCCATTCAAGGACTGCCTCATTTGGGAAATAGAAATATACCTTCTTAGAACGACAATCTACTGTAGCATAACAAGACACTAACCAATCCATGCCCATAATAACATTAAAATCTACCATTTCTAACTCAACAAGATTGGCCATCACATCACGACCATAAATATTCACAACACAATTTCGATAAACATTCCTAGCTATAAGAGATTCCCCCACTGGCGTTGATACTTCAAATGACTTGGCTAATAATTCGGGTATTCTTCTGAACCTTCCCGCAACCAAAGGAGTAGCATATGATAATGTAGAACCAGGATCAATTAAGGCATACACATCAAATGCAAAGATGGAAAATGTACCTGTAACCACGTCTGGAGAAGCCTCTAAATTCTGCCGATCTGCTAGGGCATACACACGGTTTTGAGCTCCGCTAGCACTAGCTGTTCCTCTATCACCTCTACCGTGACCCATAGGTTGTGCACCCCTACTCAAAGGAGGCACCGAAGGTGACGCAACAGCAGATCTGGTAGGTCGTGTTATACCACCTGTGGTCCTGCGTGGGCAATCTCTAGCCATATGTCCCGGCTTACCGCACCAAAAGTAATTGTTCGTCCCAAGCCGATATTCCCCAAAGTGATATTTTCTACATATGGGGCACGGGTGTCGTGGAGGTCTTAATTGACTCATACTCCCTTGCCCTTGATACCCCACTGTTCGCGAACTCTAATTTTCACTGCTTTGCCCAAACTGATTACCTCTGAACCTTTGGAATTGCGGTGGAGCACTAATTGAAGGATAAGAAGATAATGGGCTAGGCAATCTATGAGAGAACGAAGGCCTAAAACCTCCCTGAGATGCCATAAATTGTCCTATAGCTCTGGCCCGCTTAGAATATCCTTTTTCTGATTCCTGGGTTCTTCTTATTTGCCTCTGATCTTCCATCTTCTGAGCGAAAGCTTGTATCCTCGCTATATCCATGTCCTTGTTCAAAGCAGCAATGGTACAATCTCTAACCAAGTATGGTTCCAATCTATCCACATAGTGATGAACTCTGTCATCCATAGTAGCTACCACATTAGAAGCATATCGAGACAAGGAGTTAAATCGAAGACTATACTCCCTTACACTCATATTACCCTGACGAAGATTTAAGAATTGATCTACACGGGCCTGACGAGTCTCAAATGGAAGATAATGATCAATAAATGCATTTTTGAACTCTCCCCACGTAGTTGGAGAAGCATCAATACCCCTAGATCGTTTCCAATCCTCGTACCACAATATAGCCTTTCCTTTCAGTCTATATGCTGCTAGCTCAACCATCTCTTTACCGGATATGTGCATAACATCTAGAGCCCTTTAGTTTTGATCGACAAAGTCCTGCGGGTCTTCATTAATATCTGATCCGGTAAAAGTAGGAGGATCCAGTTTCAGAAAATCCTGTGTCCAAAGGCTAGCTGCTCTATCCGTACCACTAGAACTCGTGGTAGGAATAGCTTGCCCTTGAACTTGATCGGCAACTATACGCGTCAGAAGGTGTACTGCATACCTCAAATCTCGATCAACATCATTAATAGACGGCCCTTCCGGAGGAGAAGAAGCGCCTGATATATGCTCAGCTTGAGACTCACTTTGTTCAGCTTGTGCCGGTGGTGACTTACTAGTACCTTCTCCGGCCACTACATCTACTCGCTTCTACTTATTCTTTCTCCTTGTAACCGGCATCGTCACTATAATAAATAAAAAAGAAACAATTGGATTAAGCAATTAATTATGACTTTATCTCTAATATGGGATCTATTGCACGATCTAAGAAATGGAGAGTGGAAACAATCCCTAAATGTCCAATAGCCTCCTGTTTATAGATGTGGTGCACAACACACTGCTAAACGAGATTCTACGTAGACATGGCTTTGTAGAATCACTAGGACGAACTTCTCTGATACCACTTCTGCCATACCCCAAATCCCATTGGAGCGGACTAGCACCCGTAGCCGAGGAGGCCCGGGAGAACCCGTTCATCACCTATACTTTCACATTTACATTACTTATGAAAATTAGAAATTTGGGCAGCACTTCGTTGTAAATAGAAGAAAACAGTACCTGTATCAGCCAAACAGACACGCATAAATATATATATATGAACAGTAATTGGCCGTCAAAGCCATCACGTCTATCAACCAAACACTCCTATGGCTGTACAATATGTCTACAAAAGCCTCTACATAGATACACAACTGAGTTGGGGTCGGGACAAACTCCCGCCCACAAAAGACTTTTATACAAATACCAAAAGTACATATAGAGACGACTTGGGATGCCCCAAAACAGCTGGAGCTCAGCACTAACAACAGAATGTCCTGGCTCTTACTGCGGAGGTGTACGACCTGAAGTACCTGTTCCTGCAGGCATGAATACAGGTCCCCCATGAGGGGCGTAATTACGGAAATATTTACTGAGTATGTAAGGCAGTGAGTATCAAGATGAGATACAAAAGATCAACAGAACCCAGATACCAGTGAATAAACAGTATGAGTAGACCACACTTAAAAGAACTGATGGGATACCTGCACATTACTTTCATATCATTACTTCCCGTAATCCTTATAAATACATAACATACATCATACAATGGCCAACTGATCAGTGGTACTAATACAATACATCAGGGACCACCCCTGGAATAGCATATATACATAATCTTTATAATACAATGGCCAACTGATCAGTGGTACTAATACAATACATCATATCATCAATTTAAAATACAGACATTCCATTTCTTAATTCTATTAATCTTTGAGATTGGTTACTTTGTGGTCACACTTTATGGAACTTGAAACCATGATACCTCAATAGGAAAAACATGTAAATAGGTAATCAATATCATGAAGATGAAGTAGAGAATCATGGATACCTCATTAAACCATTTCGGAGTCAACAATAGTATATGGACATTTTTTTGACTAGCCGGACATCTCAAAAGTGAAAACAAGTTCAATTGGTAGTGTCGAAGATCATATGATGTTATTATGTGTCATGTGTCGTAGGAAAATGTTGGAAGCTTACTTGAGAGTGCCATGGGTCATTATTCATGCCAAATATTAGATAGAGTATGTCTTACATACCTTGATATAACCACTTCAATACAAGTGACTTCCCGTACTCTTCGAACACTTATCTACAATAAGTCATTTCTGGCAAACTAGTATTATCAACCAAACCTTACCATTTAGGTACCAAATAATGTCTAGAAAGTAATCCTTTAGCTCATCAATAAGAGTACTACATACATCCTCTTATACTCTTATTACATTCACATATCATGCATTTTCATGAAATATCCCTCAACATCACTCTTAGCCTTTATTTCCCTTCTTAATCACCATCCAATACCAACATGATCACTAGGCATACATAACCACTAATATAATGATATATCACCACAATTCATCCTCCATAATCCAATACAACAACTTTCATAATTTACTACTAACAATTTATACACAACAATTCATAACTATGTTTCTAGTTATCTTCCAACATCAAGACAATACTCATAATCCTTTATCAATACTTATTCATGGATAAGAATCAAGAATAAACAATATTCATACCTTAACAATGAATTCTTGTATTTAGAATCCTCTTTACATAACCATGGGGTGCTTCTCGAAGCTTTCGAGATGGTGAACACAACTACGGAACCAATTCGAATTTTCTACGGTTGATTCACAAAATATTTGAAGTTGAAATTGGCTAGGGTTTCACCTCTCTTAATAATAGGATAATATCTGATTAAATGAGGCTAATTTCAGATTTATAAAGACCAATTTTAATCCAAGAGGTAATAGAAAATGACCATTTTGCCCTAAAAATTTAAATAAATCCCGAATCTGTCCCCAGTGGACAGTTTTGATAGGCTGAAGTAAATCGATCATAACTCTTTTATCCGGTATTGGATTTGGGTGAAACCAATTGCATTGGAAAGATAATTCAAAGGGATTTCATTTTCATATAAATTATACCACCCAGTTCTTCCTTTACAAGGAGTTAAGGTCATTTAAAGTTGACCCAAAAATCTGTCCCACAATTCTGGTTTTTTTTATATAGGCTGAAGTAAAACGGGTATAGCTCCTTACTCAGACATTGGATTTGGATGAAACCAATTTCATCGGAAAGAAGACTGTCGGAGGTTTTCGTTGATATATAGATGCTCACACAGTTCTTTTTGTACAAGGTGTTATGATCGTCTAAAGTTGGATTGCCTAGCTGCAGTAATTTTCCTGCAGAATTACTGTTCACAGGCTTCCCGGCCACCGTTTTAAAATTTCGAATGTGCTCGCTTATATGAAATACTCCTCTGTTTTGGGCAAACTTTATATCGTTGGAAAGCTTATTCCAATACCTACACATACAACTATTGACGGGATACTTCCGAACAGCATAAACTTAATTTAACCCATACGCAAGTCTTTAGGACTCCATATAATCGCGACAAGTGTATGAAAAAATTTACGGGGTGTTACATTATCCCCCCCTTAAGAACATTCGTCCTAGAATGTTAGCATAGTTACTCAATTAAGACATTTCCAAGCTTACAATTAACATATTCATCATCATAACATCCTTGCATAAAAATAAACACTTACTTGTTATTGTTCTTCTTCCGTCTCATGAATTTGCTCCTCATCGTTGAATAGGTAAGGGTACTTAATCTTCATCACTTCCTCGGCTTCCCATGTGATCTCCTCAACTTGTTGATTCCTCCAAAGTACTTTTACCGATGCTATCTCTTTATTCCTTATCTTTTTAATTTGGCGATCAATAATAGCAATAGGCATTTCTTCAAAAGTGAGATCTTCTGAAACTTGTACATCTTCCGTAGTAGTGATGTGCGATGGATCTCCGATGTACTTGCAAAGCATCGAAACATGAAATACGAGATGAACTGCTGAGAGCTCTTGAGGTAGCTCTAACTCATAAGCAACTTGTCCAAATCTTTGAATGATCTTATACGGACCTATGTATCGTGGACTTAACTTTCCTTTCTTGCCAAACCTCATCACTCCTTTCATTGGTGATACTTTCAAGAATACCCAATCGTCGATAGAAAACTCAAGTCCTCTTCTTCTAACATCCGCATAAGATTTGTGTCGACTTTGAGCTGTTGCAAGCCGTTGTTGGATCACTTTAACCTTCTCCATTGCTTGATAAACAAGATCCGGTCCAAATAAGACCGCATCACCTGCTTCAAACCATCCTATTGGCGATTTACACTTTCTTCCATACAATGCTTCATATGATGCCATTTTGATACTTGAATGATAGCTATTATTGTAGGCAAACTCGATAAGAGGTAGGTGAACATCCCAGTTGCCTTTGAAATATAATACACATGCTCGTAGCGTATCTTTAAGTGTCTGGATGGCACGTTCCACTTGTCCGTCCGTTTGAGGATGAAAAGTCGTACTTAGATTTACTTGTGTCCCCAAACTCCTTTGAAAAGACTTCCAGAAATTTGCGGTAAATTGGGCTCCTCGATCGGATATAATGGAAATTGGAACTCCATGTAACCGAATGATCTCCTTAATATACAACTTCGCATACTCTTCCGCCGTATAAGTTGTCTTAACTGGTAAGAAGTGCGCAGATTTGGTAAGCCTATCAATGATCACCCATATGGAATAAAACTTCTGATATGTACGAGGCAAATCAGTGATGAAATCCATATTGATCTTGGCCTACTTCCAGACTGGAAGATCTATACATTGCATGTAACCACCGGGTTTCTGGTGTTCTACTTTGACTCTTTGACAATTCGGACATTCAGCTACAAATTCGGCAATATTCTTCTTCATGTCATTCCACCAATATATTGCTTTACAAACTTGATACATCTTAGTCGACCCTGGATGGATGGAATATCTTGAACAGTGTGCTTCTGTCATAATTCTCTTTCTTAGCTCAACTACATCAGGTACACATAAACGATTCTGACACTGAAGCACTCCTTCCCGCGTAAGCTCAAATGCCTTTGTCGTGCCACTCTGCACATCCTCCTTAAGCTGCAATAAAATTGGATCTGCATACTGCTTCTCTTTCACTTTAGCTATCAATGAAGATTCCGCTGCATTACGTACAATAACCTCTTCATCTGGAGTTTCGAGAAGTCGAACTCCTAAATTAGCTAGTTGGTGAAGATCCTTAATCATCCCCTTCTTTTCTATAGATGCCATTTTAGACTTACGACTCAGTGCATCCTCTACCACATTCGCTTTCCCTGGATGATACAAGACATCAACATCATAATCTTTCAACAATTCAAGCCATCTCCGCTGCCTCAAGTTTAGATCTTTCTGACTGAAGATATATTGCAGGCTCTTATGATTGGTATATATGTCAACATGAACCCCATATAAGTAGTGGAGCCATATCTTCAAACCAAATACAACTGCAGCTAGCTTAAGATCATGCGTGCGATAATTCCTCTCATGTTGTCGCAACTGTCTAGAGCCATAGGCTATTACTCTACCATGTTGCATTAGTACGCATCCTAAGCCAATTCTCGAAGCATCACAGTATAATGATATATCACCACAATTCATCCTCCATAATCCAATACAACAACTTCCATAATTTACTACTAACAATTTATACACAACAATTCATAACTATGTTTCTAGTTATCTTCCAACATCAAGACAATACTCATAATCCTTTATCAATACTTATTCATGGATAAGAATCAAGAATAAACAATATTCATACCTTAACAATGAATTCTTGTATTTAGAATCCTCCTTACATAACCATGGGGTTCTTCTCGAAGATTTCGAGATGGTGAACACAACTACGGAACCAATTCAAATTTTCTACGGTTGATTCACAAAATATTTGAAGTTGAAATTGGCTAGGGTTTCACCTCTCTTAATAATAGGATAATATCTGATATAAATGAGGCTAATTGCAGATTTATAAAGACCAATTTTCGTCCAAGAGGTAATAGAAAATGACCATTTTGCAAGATTCATCTTTGAACGAGTATAAATCGATGTTAATGTGGTATTTTGGATTATTTAGACCCATCAAATTGTTGAGAATCAAATTAGCTTTCCAACGATACCAATTTCGCCTTAATCCAATACCCGAGCGAAAAGTTATGCCCATTTTCGTGAGAGACAGTAAGGATAGGTGATTGGTTAGGCACCGCCCAACCCAAACATAGGCGATTGGTTAGGCGCCGCCCAACCTAGCTTAGGAAATCACTTGGGCGCCTCCTAAGTCAGTTCCAGGTGCCAAAAACACTCCGTTTTGAGTTATTTTAAGGGTAATTAAATCTTTTAATACTCCTTACACGTCCCTAAACTTAAACCTACGAAATATATAGCTTCTAAACATATTACAACCATATTATCATCTCAAAGATCATCATCCAAGAGAACTAAAAGAGAAAAACAACTAGGGTTGCATAATTAAGCTTGAAGATTCGATTTAAAGAAAATTTCTCCGTCAATCATCAAGAATCTTCCTTCTAAGGTACGCATGAGGTTATTTATGGATCCTTTTCATCCATAAAGCTCAAAAATCCTCTTTTTCATTATAAAGTATGATTTCTATATTGTTGGGCATTGATGATCATGTTGTTGATATTGGGTGATTCCGAAGATGGAATCTTTTTATGTTTTTTTAGAATTTCCTGATATCATATGAGTTGGAAACATATAAATTTGGTTGTTCATGATGTATAATTTGATGATTTCACCTATTCTTAAGATGTGTATGTAAGGAGTTTGATAAAATGCCTAAGAAACTAGAAATCATACAATATAGCTAAATTGTGACTAAGTGAAGGATTCATGATATGCCCTTACTTTCCAATGACTTCTATGTTGATAATGTGCCTTGTAAATGTTATTGGAATACTCATGAACTATTCTTATGAGATTATGCTATGTTTACTTGCAAATCCTACTTATGAACAAGATGAATGATAACCATGCAATCCACACGAACTTCCATGCTATTGGTATATGTTGCCAATATGATTATGCAATGAAAATGATATTAAGATTGTGCAAGTACTTCCATGTGATATGAAATCCTTTCCATCCAATACATTGTTGATAACCATGCTTAGTATGAGATCCCTACTTATGATATTATAAATTATGGACTCTACTCTTATGATCAAGTCAGTTATGTGTGTCAGTTTCCATCCATCGAGTCTTGGGGGTACTTGTACCCAAAAACTATAGGTGTGTGCCTAGATCCATGTCATGTTTCACGATATCTGAACTTAAGCTATGATTCCATAGACTTCAGTCAGTCATGTGACTCAGGAAAACCTCATGATTTTAGTCAATTGTCAGATATCAGTAACACTCCACCAGTTAACGGAATTCAGTAAGATTAAGTCATGCACAGTCAGTTATTCATGACCAGTCCCTCCAGATGGGAGTAGAGATTAGCATCGAGTGAACCCAAGGATGGGAACTCACCCGCCAGTTTAGGGTGTGATTCTTAGTAGTCATCCTTGTGTTCCAGAACTACGTAGCCAGCGTAGGTTGAGACATCTTAACCCATTAGATTAGGGTTGATGAGGTGGCTTAACCCATCAGTTTAGGGTTCCCACCGTTCTCATTGAGTACCCACCAGATAAGGGTCACTCACAGGATGTCCTTACCCATGGCGCGGTATTGACACCCCTCTAGTTGGGGCAGAGATTGGACCCCAACTTAGCCATAACGGCATACATGGGGCATGTCAGTTAAACACTACTTCCCACAGTTTTAGTATCAGTCTCAGTAAAAGAACTCTGGGCATTCTTCAGATTTTAGTCTATACAGGACTGTCAGGTACAGTCGTCCATGTTATCAGTTTTAGTATCAGTCATGACAGTTATCAGTAAACCATGTATTAGCTTACAGGTCATGCTATCACATATTCATGGTCCCAGTTTCTATATATGTGTGTTTGCACTCCCACGTTCATATTAGTCAGTCAGTGTTGTTCATGCATGAAACCCTTTATGTTCAGCCTACCTTCCTCGTATACTCAGTACTCCAGTTGTACTGACACAATTACGCTATGGTGTTTTTTTTTCATGTTACACCATAGGTTGTGAGACATGAGCTCCAGCCCAGCAGTAACGGTAGCATTCCAGTTGCAGAGACACAATGAGTTCTCATTGATTCGAGGATAATATGATTTGATTCATTTATTTATTTCTTCAGTTCAGTTTTACGGAGTTAGTTGGAGAAATGTTCCTTCAACTCCTTATTCAGATAGTTTAGAGGCTTTTAGATTTACTTTCAGATTTATGTTCAGATTTACATTCAGATTTAGTTGTTTTGGGTATTTTCACCCACATGATTGTATTCATTTGAACCTTATGGCCTTACAGTTCTATGTATTCCGCATTATTATATCATGATTTGCAGTATACAGGTACAGATATCAGTCATAGGTTAGCTTGTGGTCCCTCGAGGTCATGAGCACCGTGTAGCATTCCGGTTCAGCGAATCGGGGTGTTACAAACTTGGTATCAGAGCCTAAGGTTCAATAGAGTCCTAGGAAGTTTGAAAGCCGTATCTAGTAGAGTCTTGTACATGGGTGTGTTGTGCGCCACATTTATGTGCGGGAAGCTAAAAGATGTTTTAGGAATAGTTCCCTTTATTCATTATTCATGTCCTGCTAGTGAGCATAATCACAAGTTAAACTCTCAGTCTAATCCATTCTTCTCTTATTCCAGACCATGGCCCCAAAGAGAAGAAACCAGCTAGCTCTTCAGCCCGAAGATCCTTTGGGCGAACATGTTTCCCATGCGGAGTTTAGAGTTGTATTTACCACACTTGCTCAGTCCATGGCTGCATAGAATGAATGGCCACTAGTCATTCCAACCAATCCAGTGGCTAATCCTAAAGTAGCTAGGGTTCAGGACTTCACCCGGATGAACCCTCCATCTTTCCATAGGTCTAAGTATGATAAGGACCCTCAGGAGTTCATTTTCCAAGTCCAGAAGGTCATTAAAATCATGGGTGTTATTTCTTTTGAGAGTGCTGAGTTAGCCGCCTACCAGTTATAGGATGTTGCTCATGATTGGTACAAACAGTGGAAGTCTGAGAGGTTAGATGATACACGCCCTATCAAGTGGGAGGAATTTGTCACAACTTTCTTAGACAGATTCTTTCCCCAAGAGCTGAGGGAAGCCAAAGTTCTTGAGTTCATCAACCTTAGGCAGGAGAATATGACGGTTAGGGAGTATTCTCTCAGATTTACTCAGTCAGCCAGGTATGCTCCTCATGTGGTTGCAGACAATAGAGCTAAGATGAGCAAGTTTGTGTTAGGGTTCAACAATAGTGTGGTGAATGAGTGTAGGTCTGCGATGTTGATCGGTGATATGACCTTAGCCAGACTCATGAACCATGCCCAGCAAGTAGAAGAGAAGAAGTTTAAGACAAGGGAGAGGCAAAAAAAGAGAGCAAGGTCAGGTAACTTCAACTTTGCTCACCCCAAGTAAGATGGAGGAAACCGTTCACAGTTTTGCTCCAAGTCAGCCATTCCAGCTCCTTCCTCTGCCAGCGCTCCAGTGATGAAGTTCAGATACGGTAATAGAGGCAAAACGCCAAGCTCTAAATCTCAGGGCAGTGTTAGCAGTGCTCGAACGAATCCCCTTTGTCAGACTTGTGGTAAGAACCACAAGGGCATTTGTAGAGCCGATAGTGATGTCTGTTTTGGTTGTGGCAAGCCAGGCCACAGGATTAGGGAGTGTCTGCAGTCAAGTCTTTAGGGTCAGCAAAATCATTCTATAGCTCAGTTCAGTCATCCAAACTAGTAGGGTGCCATTTCCAGTGCTACCAGTGGGCAACGCCCAAACAGATGTATGTTCTTCAGTCCCGGTAGGATCAGGAAAATTCTCCTGATGTCATTACTGGTACATTATAGATTTTCTATGTTTATGGTTATGCTTTGCTAGACCCAGGTGCATCTTTGTCTTTTGTTACTCCATACATAGCAGGCGATTTTGGAATCAGTCCCGAAGTCCTAGCAGAGCCCTTCTCAGTCTCTACCCTAGTGGATAAAACCATCATAGCCCAATGGGTATACAGGAACTGCCCGATTATGATAGCTCAGAAATCCATATCAGCAGATTTAGTGGAGTTAGAGATGACTGATTTTGATGTCATTCTCGGCATGGATTGGATTTATTCCTGCTATGCCACAGTCGACTGCAGAAATAGGATAGTTTAATTTTAGTTCTCGAATGAGCCCGTCCTAGAGTGGAAGGGTAGCATGTCAGCATTCAGGGGTCAACTTGTTTCTTACCTTTGGGCAAGGAAAATGATTTCTAAGGGGTGTGTGTATCATCTCATGAATGTTAAAGATTTTAGTTCTGAATATCCTAGCCTCGAAACAGTCCCTATTGTTAATGAATACTCAGATATCTTTCTTGAAGATCTTTCAGGCATTCCTCCCGAAAGGAAAATAGACTTTGGCATAGACCTTCTTTCAGATACTCAACCTATTTCTATTCCGCCATAAAGAATGGCACCAGCGGAACTCAAGGAACTGAAAGATCAGTTGAAGGATCTCTTAGATAAGGGATTCATCAGACCCAACATTTCCCCATGGGGTGCACCAGTATTATTCGTGCACAAGAAAGACAGTTCTTTTAGGATGTATATTGATTATCGTCAACGCAACAAGGTCATGATCAAGAATAGATATCCTCTTCCCAGGATTGATGATCTATTCGACCAACTTTAGGGTGCCAATTACTTCTCCAAGATAGACCTCAGATCAGGCTATCATTAGCTCAGAGTTCGAGAATATGACATTTCGAAGATATCTTTCCATATTCGGTATGGTCACTTCAAATTTTTAGTCATGTCATCTGGTATTACCAATGCCCCTACAACTTTTATGGATTTGATGAACCGTGCATTCAAGAAGTACTTGGACAGGTTTGTCATAGTCTTTATAGATGTTATTTTGGTCTATTCTCGCATAGAGCGTGATCATGCAGACCATCTCAGGATTGTTCTTCAGACTCTTAGGGATCACCAGTTATTCGCTAAGTTCAGCCAGTGCGAATTTTGGAAAAGATCAGTAGCATTCCTTGGCTATATTGTTTTCGGTGATGGCATTAGAGTAGATCCACAGAAAATTGAGGCAGTAAGAAACTGGCCTAGACCCATATCTCCATCAGATATTTGGAGTTTCTTGGGTTTGGCTAGCTATTACAGATGGTTTGTCGAGGGATTTTCTTCTTTTCATCTCCCATGTCCAGATTGACTCAGAAGAAGATTAAGTTTCAGTGGTCAGATTCATGCGAGAAGAGCTTTCAAGAGTTGAAGACTCGACTCACGTCAGCTCTAATTCTAGCTATTCTAGATGGTTCAGACGGTTTTGTAGTCTATTGTGATGTATCCAGAGTGGGTTTAGGTTGTGTCCTCATGCATCATGGTAAGGTCATATAGCCTACGCCTCCAGACAGTTAAAGCCACATGAGAAGAATTATCCTACTCATGATCTTGAGTTAGCAGCGGTAGTTTTTGCTTTGAAGATTTGGAGGCATTATCTCTATGGAGTTCATGTAGATGTCTTCACAGACCATAAAAGCCTCCAGTATGTCTTTTCCCAGAAAGATCTCAATCTTCGCCAAAGAATAGGGTTAGAGCTCTTGAAGAATTACGACATGAGTGTTCTTTATCATTCGGGCAAGGCCAATGTTGTGGCCGAGGCTCTCAGTCGACTCTCTATGGGTAGTATTTCTCATGTTGAGGATAGTAAGAAAAAGATGGCTCAGGAGATCCATCAGTTTCCCAGACTAGGCATTCGCTTAGTCGATTCTTCAGAGGGTGGTGTATGTGTTCATAGTAGTTTATAGTTATCTCTAGTTTCTGAGGTGAAAGAGATACAAGACAGGGATCCTAGCCTTGTGAAGCTCAAAGAGTCAGTTCAGAATCAAAAAGTTGAGGTTTTCTCCCAAGGGGGAGATGGTGTTCTCCGTTGTCAGGGTCGTCTATGTGTTCCAGGTGTAGATGAATTGAGGCAGCAAATTCTTGCAGAAGCGCATGGTGCGCGATACTCTATTCATCCAGGGGCCACTAAAATATACCGTGACATGCAGGAGATCTATTGGTGGAGTGGGATAAAAAGAGATATTGCAGAGTTTGTGGCTAAGTGCTCTATATGCCAGCAGGTTAAGATAGAGCATCAGAAACCTAGTGGTTCCATACAAGAGTTCACCATTCCTACTTAGAAGTGGGAAGGATTTAACATGGACTTCGTGACGGGTTTTCCTAGAACTCGTCATTAGCAGGATTCAGTCTGGGTCATTATAGATAGAATAACCAAGTTATCTCATTTCCTTCCTATTCGTACTTCTTATTCCATTGAGGATTATGCCAAACTCTATATCAGGGAGTTAGTCAGGTTACATGGTGTTCCACTATCTATCATCTTAGACAGAGGTACCCAGTTTATTTATCACTTTTGGAAAGCATTTCAAAAGGGTCTCGATACCCAAGTCCATCTCAGCACAGCATTTCATCCTCAGACAGATGGTCAGGAAGAGAGGACCATTCAGACTCTTCAAAATATGCTAAGGGCATGTGCAATTGACTTCAAGGGAAGTTGGGATGACCACTTGTCTTTGATTGAGTTTGCATACAACAATAGCTATCATTCTAGTATTCAGATGGCTCCATTTGAAGCTCTCCATGGTAGGGGATGTAGATCTCCGATTTGTTTATTCGAAGTTAGTGAGGCCTCAATCATAGGTACTGACTGAGTATTTGACACCATAGAGAAAGTTCAATTGATCAGAGAGAGACTTTGGGCTGCTCAGAGACGACAGAAGTCCCATGCAGATGTTCGTAGAAAGGATCTCGAGTTCGAGGTCAATGACTATGTATATCTTAAGATCTCTCCGATGAAGGGAGTGAAGAGGTTCATCAAGAAAGGGAAACTCAGTCCTCGGTATATCGGTCCTTTCAGAATTCTTTGTCGCTTCGGCAAGGTAGATTATGAGCTTGAGTTGCCTTCAGATCTAGCCTCAGTCCATCCAGTCTTCCATGTCTCTTTGCTAAAGAAGTGCATAGGTGAACCAGCAGTTGTTGTCCCTATTCAGAGCATCGACATTCAGAACAGCCTCTCCTATGAAGAGATTCCAGTCGAAATCTTAGATTATCAGACTCGTAGATTGAGGAACAAAGAAGTCCCTCTAGTCAAGGTTCTTTGGCGAAATCAGTCTCATGAGGGAGCTACTTGGGAAGCAGAAGCAGATATGTGTACCAAGTATCCTCACCTCTTCCCCGCCAATTCAGATCAAGCTCAAGGTAACGGTTCTCCTTAATCTTATTCAATTTCACGTTCATGTTTCCAGTATAAACTTGGTACCTATTAATGTTTCACACTCAGTCATGCATTCATGTGTTAGTTGTCCGTGCATAAGATATGCACGAGTTCAGTATGTTTAGAATGTTAGTCATGAGATCAAGTTTCAATTCTTCATGTTCATTTCAGGTTCTATTGTCTTGTATCCCTTCTTAGTAAATTCTCATTCGAGGACAAATATTCTCAAGGAGGAGATATTATAATAACCCACATGTTTCTAAGCTAGGAAGTAAATAAGTATTCCTACGTATAAAATCTCCTAGCCTATGATTCATACTTGAGTACATGACTTACAATGAATATCCTAGTGATAGGATAGCTTATGATGCATTAAGCATGTTCATATGAGTCACTTAAGGTAATACAAGCTAAGAGTTTTTGAATCCATCAAGTTTTAGCGTTCGATTTTGCAAGGGTCATCTTTGAACGAGTATAACTCGATGTTAATGAGGTATTTTGGCTGATTTAGACCCACCAAATTGTATAGAATCGAATTAGCTTTCTAACGATACCAATTTTTCCTTAATCCAATACCCGGGCAAAAAGTTATGCCCATTTTCGTGAGAGACAGTAAGGATAGGTGATTGGTTAGGCGCTGCCTAACCCAAACATAGGCGATTGGTTAGGCGCCACCCAACCTAGCTTAGGCAATCACTTGGGTGCCACCTAAGTCAGTTTCAGGTGACAAAAACACTCCGTTTTGAGTTATTTTAAGGGTAATTAAGTCTTTTAACACTCCTTACACATCCCTAAACTTAACCCTACGAAATATATAGCTTCTAAATATATTACAATCATATTATCATCTCGAAGCTCATCATCCAAGAGAACTAAAAGAGAAAAACAACTAGGGATGTGTAACTGATCTTGAAGACCTGATTTCAATGAAATTCCTCCATCAATCATCAAGAATCTTCCTTCTAAGGTATGCGTGAGTTGATTTATGGATCCCTTTCATCCATAAAGCTCAAAAACCCTCTTTTTCATTATAAAGTATGATTTCTATATTGTTGGACATTGATGATCATGTTGTTGATATTGGGTGATTCCCAAGATGGAATATATGTTTTTTTTTTGAATTTTCAGATATCATATGAGTTGGAAACATGTAAATTTGGTTGTTTGTGATGTATAATTTGATGATTTCACCTATTCTTAAGATGTGCATGTAAGGTGTTTGATAAAATGCCTAAGAAACTAGAAATCATGCAATATAGCTGTCATACCCCAAATCCCATTGGAGCAGACTGGCACCCGTAGCCGAGGAGGCCCGGGAGAACCCGTTCATAACCTATACTTTCACATTTACATTACTTATGAATATTAAAAGTTGGGTAGCACTTCGTTGTAAATAAAAGAAAACAGTACCTGTATCAGCCCAACAGACACGCATAAATATATATATAAACAGTAATTGGCCGTCAGAGCCATCACGTCTATCAACCAAACACTCCTATGACTGTACAATATGTCTACAAAAGCCTCTACATAGATACACAACTGAGTTAGGGTCGGGACAAACTCCCGCCCACAAAAGACTTTTATACAAATACCAAAAATACATATAGAAATGACTTGGGAAGCCCCGAAACAACTGGAGCTCACCACTAACAACAGAATGTCCTGGCTCTTACTGCGGAGGTGTACGACCTGAAGTACTTGTTCCTGCAGGCATGAATACGGTTCCCCTGCGAGGGACGTCAGTATGTAAATATGTACTGAGTATGTAAATCAGTGAGTATCAAGATGAGATACAAAATATCAACAGAACCCAAGTACCAGTGAATAAACAGTATGAGTAGACCACACTTAAAAGAGCTGATGGGATAGCTGGACATTACTTTCATATCATTACTTCCCGTAATCCTTATCAATACATAACGTATGTCAGACAATGGCCAACTGATTAGTGGTACTAATACAATACATCAGGGACCACCCCTGGAATAGCATATATACATAAACTTTATAATACAATGGCCAACTGATCAGTGGTACTAATACAATACATCATATCATCAATTTAAAATACACACATTCCATTTCTTAATTCAATTAATCTTTGAGATTGGTTACTTTGTGGTCACACCTTATGGAACTTGAAACCATGATACCTCAATAGGAAAAACATGTGAATAGGTAATCAATATCATGAAAATGAAGTAGAGAATCATGGATACCTCATTAAACCATTTCGGAGTCAACAATAGTATATGGACATTTTTTTTGACTAGCCGGACATCTTAAAAGTGAAAACAAGCTCAATTGGTAGTGTCGAAGATCATAAGATGTTATTATGTGTCATGTGTCGTAGGACAATGTTGGAAGCTTACTTGAGAGTGCCATCGGTCATTATTCATGCCAAAGATTAGATAGAGTATGTCTTACATACCTTGATATAACCACTTCAATACAAGTCCAACTTGACTTCCCGTACTCTTCGAACACTTATCTACAATAAGTCATTTGTGGCAAACTAGTATTATCAACCAAACCTTACCATTTACGTATTAACTTCACCAAATAATGTCTAGGAAGTAATACTTTAACTCATCAATAAGAGTGCTACATACATCCTCTTATACTCTTATTACATTCACATATCATGCATTTTCATGAAATATCCCTCAACATCACTCTTAGCCTTTATTTCCCTTCTTAATCACCATCCAATACCAACATGATCACTAGGCATACATAACCACTAATATAATGATATATCACCACAATTCATCCTCCATAATCCAATACAACAACTTCCATAATTTACTACTAACAATTTATACAAAACAATTCATAACTATGTTTCTAGTTATCTTCCAACATCAAGACAATACTCATAATCCTTTATCAATACTTATTCATGGATAAGAATCAAGAATAAACAATATTCATACCTTAACAATGAACTCTTGCATTTAGAATCCTCCTTACATAACCATGGGGTGCTTCTTGAAGCTTTCGAGATGGTGAACACAACTACGGAACCAATTCAAATTTTCTACGGTTGAATCACAAAATATTTGAAGTTGAAATTAGGCTAGGGTTTCACCTTCTCTTAATAATTGGATGATATATGATATATATGAGGCTAAGTGTAGGTTTATAAAGACCCATTTTCGTCCAAGAGGTAATAGAAAATGACCATTTTGCCCTAAAAATTTAAATAAATCCGAATCTGTCCCCAGTGGACAGTTTTGACAGGCTGAATTAAATCGATCATAACTCTTTTCTTCGGTATCGGATTTGGGTGAAACCAATTGAATTGGAAAGATAATTCAAAGGACTTTCATTTTCATAGAAATTATACCACCTATTTATTCCTGTACAAGGAGTTATGGTCTTTTAAAGTTGACCCAAAAATCTATCCCACAATTCTATTTTTTTTTGATAGGCTGTAGTAAGACAGGTATAGATCCTTACTCGGACATTGGATTTGGATGAAACCAATTTCATTGGAAAGAAGACTCTCGGAGATTTTCGTCGATATATAGCAGCTCATACAGTTCTTTTTGTACAAGGAGTTATGATCGTCTAAAGTTGATCCAAAAAAATAATTGCCTAGCTGCAATAATTTTCCTGCAGATTTACTGTTCACAGGCTTCCTGGCCACCGTTTTGAAATTTCGAATATGCTCGCTTATATGAAATACTCCTCTGTTTTGGGCAAACTTTATATCGTTGGAAAGCTTATTCCAATACCTACACATACAACTATTGACGGGATACTTCCGAACACCATAAACTTAATTTAACCCATACGCAGGCCTTTAGGACTCCATATAATCGCGATAAGTGTACGAAAAAATTTACGGGGTGTTACAATAGCTAAATTGTGACTAAGTGAAGGATTCATGATATGACCTTACGTTCCAATGACTTCTATGTTGATAATGTGCCTTGTAAATGTTATTGGAATACTGATGAACTATTCTTATGAGATTATGCTATGTTTACTTGCAAATCCTACTTATGAACAAGATGAATGATAACCATGCAATCCACATGAACTTCTATGCTATTGGTATGTGTTGCCAATATGATTATGCAATGAACATGATATTAAGATTGTGCAAGTACTTCCATGTGATATAAAATCCTTTCCATACAATACATTGTTGATAACCATGCTTAGTATGAGATCCCTACTTATGATATTATAAATTATGGACTCTACTCTTATGATCAAGTCAGTCATGTGTGCTAGTTTCCTTCCATCAAGTACTGGAGTTACTTGTACCTGAACACTATAGTTGTGTGCCTAGATCCATGTCATGTTTCACGATATCCAAACTCAAGCTATGATTCCATAGACTTCAGTCAGTCATATGACTCAGGAAAACCTCATGATCTTAGTCAGTTGTCAGATATCAGTAACATTCTACCAGTCAACGGAATTCAGTAAGATTAAGTCATGCACAGTCAGTTATTCATGTCCAGTCCCTCCAGATGGGAATAGAGGTTAGCACCAGTGAACCTAAGGATGGGAACTCACCCGCCAGTTCAGGGTGTGATTCTTAGTAGTCATCCTTGTGTTCCAGAACTATGTAGCCAGCGTAGGTTGACACATCTTAACCCGTCAGATTAGGGTTGATGAGGTGGCTTAACTCGTCAGTTTAGAGTTCCCACCATTCTCATTGAGTACCCGCCAGATAAGGGTCACTCACAGGCTGTCCTTACCCGTGGCACGATATTGACACCCCTCCAATCGGAGCAGAGATTGGACCCCAGCTTAGCCATAACGGCATACATGGGGCATGTTGGTTAAAAACTACTTCCCATAGTTTCAGTATCAATCTCAGTAAAAGAACTCAGGGCATTCTTTAGATTTTAGTATATACAAGACTGTCAGATACAATCGTCCATGTTATCAGTTTCAGTATCAGTCATGACAGTCATCAGTAAACCATGTATTAACTTACAGGTCATGCTATCACGTATTCACGGTCCCAGTTTCTATATATGTGTGTTTGCACTCCCACATTCATATTAGTCAGTCAGTGTTGTTCATGCATGAAACTCTTTATGTTCAGCCTACCTTCTTCGTATACTCAGTACTCCAGTTGTACTAACGTATTTGCGCTATGGTGCTTTCTTTTCATGTTACACCATAGGTTTCGAGACTCGAGCTCCAGCCCAGCAGTAGCGGTAGCATTCCAGACGCAGAGACATAGTGAGTCCTCATTGATTCGAGGACAATATGATTTATTTATTTATTCAATTAAGTTTTATGGAGTTAGCTGGAGACATGTTCCTTCAACTCCTTATTCAGATAGTTTAGAGGCTTTCAGATTTATATTTAGATTTATGTTCAGATTGAGTTGTTTTGGGTATTTTTACCCACATGATTGTATTCAGTTAAACCTTATGGCCATACAATTCTATGTATTCTGCATTATTATATCATGATTTGCAGTATACAGGTACAAATATCAGTCATGGGTTAGTTTATGGTCCCTCGGGGTCAAGAGCACCGTGTAGCATTCCGGTTCAGCGAATCGGGGTGTTACATGAGCTATCACCTCCAACCAGTCCATCAACGTTGAGTCTGGGACCAGAAACATCAAATTTTCAAGGCATGGTAAAATTTAATCTACTACAAAGGCTCCAACAATGCGAACAAAATAAAGATTTTCTCATGACTTTGTTCAAAGAAGCCGAAGAACAGAGGGATCACTTTAAAGTGTTGGTACACGACACCAAAATAGAGAGGGATCAACTAAAATAAAAATTGATTTTGGCCGAAGAAAGGGAGAATGGCGTAAAAATGATGTTATGTGCTATAATGCTAGTATTCGTTCTTTGGAAAGGTGTAATATAGATGTAGTGATATTGAATAAATAATAATACTTCTATTTTTATATAATGTTAATACTATTTTAGATAGAATCATGGTCGATCAAACAACACGTCGACTTAAAATCGACCAGCATGGTAATAATAAACCATACCTGCAGTATATGAAAGATTAAGTATGCATTCTACGACATCAAACATACATTGTACCAACTATGACAACACCCTGCATATTCAAATGGCCATGCCACTATCATAAAATAAAAGAATGTTTCTAATATCCTACCAACAGATCCTTAAACTTTCATACTTGTCAAATAAAAAAATATTTGTCCGATCCTAACTACTGATCATTCAACAATACATTAATAATATTAGCATTCAAATGTCTTTTTCCCTATCTTCCTCATCAACACAAATGTTAATATTGATTTCACCTACGATATCCATGACCATATCTTTTTGGTCAGCTTCAGCTCTTTTTTTCTTAGCAGCTACAGTTGCTTCTTCGTACTCGTCTTCTTCTCCTTCTATTTCAGCATCTGCATTAGCTAATGCTTCTTCGGCTGGTGCTTCCTTACGTTATTCTCATTTTTTCTCAACATCTGTTGCTGCTTCTTCTTCTACTTCTGCAGCTGTTTATGTTAGACTTTCTTCAGCTGGTGCTTCTTCACCTTCTTCTTTTTTTTCTCAATATCTGCTGCTGCTTCTTTTTCAGCCTCTTCTACTTTTGTAGTTGCTTCTTTTGGACTTTCTTCTTGGCACATATCTTGTTTTATTTCTTATTCTTTATCCTTCTTTTTTTTTCTCTCCCGCTACAACAGAGGCCAACTCATCCATTTTGCTCTTTTTTTCTCCTTCTTCATTTCTCTCTGATTCACGAAGGTCCACATTCACTGTATCATCATATTACAAAATGTTACTGATATTTAAAGCTAAAATTCATTAACAATATCAATTATTGATTGAATGAAGTTACCTTGCTCGTGTTGTCGCTCATCATGTTCCTTTTTCTTCAGTCTTTTCTCTTTAATATAGGCAGCAATATCTAACACCGCTTTCTCAAGCACAGCAACACACTTATGAAGATTCCCAGGGGACGAGGTGCCCACTGAATCTTTAGAGGTGCTCGGAGTATCATCATCACCAACGCGTACTTCAATGGGGTTACCACCCAAATTCCGATCATCATCACTATCCTCATTTGAAATAAGTACAGTTACCCCTTCTAACTCTTTCTTTAAGCCATTGAGGACATTATTCTTCACCTCGTCCGTATATGACTCAAAGGAAATCATATAATTCATCTTTGTCTCACGAAGAGTAGGGATAATGTACGGGTGCACGTTCTACAAAATATTAATTAACAATTACATAACATTCGATACAACAGTAGTATTATTATTGCATAGTAAAAAATAAGTTCATACCTTGGTAACTTTTCCTTTGTACTTGAACGGGTTGCCTTCAATTATCTAGTCACTTTTTGTAGTGTGCCATCTGAGCATGCGGGAAATGAAAATGGCTCATCCGTTGATTTTTCAGCAAATTTTTCAAGATGAGGAAAGGCCTCGTAGATCCAAACCTGTAAGCAATACATCAGTGAAAAAATAACTCAAAGTCTATGACATAGTAAAACTAAAACAAGAATCTACGATAAACTCACTAAAGGGTTTATGCTAGATACCATGAATGCCTAGGGAAATCCGAATAGAGCATAGGATGCCTTCTGCTTCTCATCAAATACTTCCCTCTGCTTCTTCATGTTACTTTTATTCTTTAGGTATTCCAGGGTCAGTTGAAATGTCTCTTTCCCCCATGGATAGTTCTCGAAGAAACTCAAAGAATCGACCATTCGAATCAGTTTTGTGTCAACAACTTTCGTTAAATCTTTTGCAAGCAACATGGTGTGCAAGAACCACAGTAAAAAAAACTTAAATTTCTGGTCCTCCTTCAGATTATTTCCTCTGATCAAGGGTAGCAAGTTGGCCTCTGTAATATTTTTATTTTTTGTCATCTTAAAGCAAAAATTCTCCCCCTTTGCTAGCACCTTCTTCATTTTTGATTTACTAGGGTATGATGAGCAGTTCAGCCCCGTGATCAAACAAAGCTCTTTCAAACCAAAATAGGAAGGCTTGTTGTTAACGCAGAACAATATCTCGTGGCGTATCTTATCATTCTTGATGCGTCGCAACAACAAATAATGGACCAATTGCCCATTGAACTTGAGATGTTACGAAAGGTTTCTCAGGTATCCAAAATAGGACCGCTTGAATCTTTTCTTCAACTCTTGGTCGACAAAAACTTGCTGGAATTCTCGATAAGCAGCCATTCTTGATCTGACCAATATCTTTGCCGGGAAAGATCTGACCTCGTCCATTATCGTTCGAAGGTCATACCGCTCCATAAAAATGAACCTTGAAAGAGATGGCACGGACAAGGGATCATTATCCCCATCATCACTATTTCTTCCACTATCTTCACTCTCTTCACTATCACCACTAGCACTGTGCTTGGCAATATTATCACCGGAATCGATGTAATCGCTTATCTCCTTTAAGTCCGAATCTGATTCGGACACCAACTCTTTATTTTTCATCTTTTTTGAGACATTTTCAACTACCTCAAATTTTCTTTTTCTACTGCTACCAGCAGAATCAGAAACGGTACTGGTTTTGCATTTAGAAAGGATGTATTTTTTACCTATTTTCAACACAATCTACACCTGCAGAACAAATCTCCCATTTTCAGTTCATAGACCACAAGTCTATCAACAGAAATAACTCAATGCTCAAATGAAACAACCCCTCCTCCCCCTAAAAAAAAAATTGAGAAATACCCCACCAAAATCCAATATGCAGTATCAAAATCAAACTAGTGCACCTAATCAAACTAATTAGCTATTAATCTTTTAATTTTCACTATTTCAACCATCATATTTTAAATAAATTTCATATGTCTAAAAATTGATTTCAATCTAGGGCATTCTCATTTCATAGACCACGGGTCTACGGACAGAAGCAGGTCACTGTTCGAATCAAAATTCCAAAATAACTTTCCCACAATCAATCAGTTCACTACACACATCAATAACTGAAACCAAAATCGAACATGTAGTATCAAAACACAACAATTTCTAAAAATCAAACTAGTGCACCTAATCAAACTAATTAGCTATTAATCTTTCAATTTCCACTATTTCAGCAACCATATTTTAAAAGAATTTCATACGCCTAAAAATTGATTTCAATCTAGGGCATTCTGATTTCATAGACCACGGGTCAATTTCATAGACCACGGGTCTACAACAGAAACAGATCGTTGTTCGAATCAAAATGCCAAAATAACTCTTCAAATAACGATTATCCCACCATTCAACACTTTTTTGCTAAACAAAATCGAAACTAAACCAAAACTCCTTAATCAACCAAATTAAAAAAAATAAATTCCTACATCACTACAAATCAATTAGCAAAGAAACCTGTTTAAATGGATCTAGAAATGATCGCAACTTGATTTTAACTAACCTTACGAAGCAATAACGACCCCTAAGCTGCTGGAGAAGAAGAAACAAAAATGACAATTTTGGGATGAAGGTTTCTTAAGCAGGAGTTGAGAGAATTGAAGAGGAGAGAGAGGGTTTTTTTGGATATTAGAATAAGTGGAGGGTGCTAGTGTATTATATTATATTAAATTTGCAAAGTTCTAAAAATGATGAAATGGTCCCTTGATCCACCTGTGGACCCCACTTTTTTCTTAACTTTTTTCAACTTTTTATACCCTAACCCTAAAAATTAAATCAAAAATAATTTTAGTAGATAAATGAAAAAATAGTTTGGGAAGTGGCAACTCTTGACAATTTTTCGCTAGTAACTTAAGTTACAATCCGTGTGCAGCACTAAAATACTCCTATCCGTTCCTAACTCATATGTGCAACACTTTATCTCTCATTCATTAGTGGCATTATATGCCTCATTTACTTGGCTGCAATTGTTTCGAATATGTAAGGTGAAAATGAGTTACAAGTTTTGGTAAATCATTGCATTAGCTTCTATCGTTAGTGGGAAAAAATGTCACAAACATTCTTATAACTTATTTGGTCTTTAGTTGGCTTAAGTTTCTTGTAACTTTCCTCTCATTAATCCTCCATTATCCTATTTTTTTATGTGGTGCAACTCATGTAACTCTTGTAATCTAAAAACGATTGATATTCCATCTTTACTATCACATTTATCTTCTTGCACGGAAGAGTTCTTCACCTATAAATAGAGGCGGTCTTGCATGATTTTGGGATACTACAAGATAATATAAAGTTCACAAAAGATAGTAAAAAGAGAGTTCATTAGTTGAAGGGAGGTGTTCTTTGTGTGGAGCTTCGAACTCAACTCTTGTCTAGAGTTATTGAGTTGTTATTTGAGAAAAGGTTGTTGTATCCTGGAGGGGACAAGTCAAGAAGATTACTAATGGACCGGTGAAATATTTTGCTGCAGTGAGCTTGAATCTTCTTAAAAAGAGAGATATCCACGCCTCAGCCGAAGAAGAAGAAAAAATTCTTTTCTTTTTTCTTCACTTGTAACTTTCCGTTGTAATATTTTTTTTGTAATTTCACCATCAACTTCTAAAAGTGGAGGAGCCGGAGGTCTAATCAGAGATAGCAAAGGAAATTGGATTAGAGGCTTTAGTGCAAGAATTAATTTACAATCCCCTATCGAAGAAGAAACAAGGACTCTCTATTTTGGTTTTAAAATGGCTTTTAAATTAAATTATGGGAAACTGCTTATTGCTACTGATTCATCGCAATTGGTATCTATCTGCATTAATGTCACGATCCGAATCGAGGCCCTGGCCGCAACTAGCATCCCAAACCATGAAGACCCGAAAGACCCCTTAGCATACTATCATAAGCATAGTCCATATATAAACAAAAGTGCGGAAGATGTAATGAAATTACGGAAATCGGATAATCAAGTTATGTCAATAATGTTATGACAATACAACAACCAAAACTTGTCCACGAAGTCTCTACTGAATACTAGTTGTCTAGGCCGGGACAAGGTCCCCGGCTGAACCATAAACTGAAAGACTCAACATACGAATAAATATCTTTCGAAAAATGGATGGCTCACTAATTCTGTCATATCCCAAATATTCTACTAAGGTGATGGACCATGAATTATAACGCAAAACCTAAAATATGGAGGGGGGGGGGGGGGGGGGGGGGGGGGGGGATAATACTTAGAGAGTATTGATATGTAAAACAATTCAAAAATAACACATACTTCGTGTAAATTAAGTGAGAACATTGCGAAAACAATTTAGCATAATATATATATATAAAAACACATGGGCATAATTTTAAAAGTTTCAATTCATGCTTGCAAAACATTGACTCAACTATTTGCTTTAGTTCTGAGCTCGATGGTGTACCCTGCATTCGTATCAATCCATGAGTCATATGGAATCCGCCCTTAACTCGACGGTCAAGCCCCCTTTTCATTTTTAGAGTCAAAGGATACAAATTGTGACCTGTATTTTAAGACGATGTATTTCTTAAGCAAATTTAAAATAAAATTACAATTAATATTTGAATATCTAAATTTTAATTTTAAAAATTTTAATTAATCTAATCTAATTTAGCTTTAAGACTTAGCCAAATTGACACACGGAAAATAAAGGAAGCAAATAAAATGGAACGAAGGAAGTACTTATTGGTCATGTCATCTGGCATGAGTTTCTATTCAATTTGGGTTGACTGAAAAAAATAATTTAATAATAATAATAATAATAATAATAATAATAATAATAATAATAATAATAATAATTTATTATTTACCAATTTTATTGTGTTGATTTTCATGCTAAGAATATTATGCTTTTGGTCTGTTGTTAAGATTGTTAAGTTTTGTCTAATTTTGATTTCTGACCAAATCTAATATAAATCAATGTATATGAAATGTTATTTATAAGATTTCTAAATATTGTCTTGTAAAAACATATCACAGCAACTATAAAAACCCTTCTTTTGTTCCTTAATTTTCCACCCATCAATTGTTTTCTCTAGAACAACTTGAGAGCTAGGGATTTTCTCTTCTTCTTGGAGTCCACACTACCAACCCTTTGTTTGCTCTGACAACCTTCTTCTTTCCTCTCTGCCACCTCCACCAACCCTTTCTGATCGTGTCAAGGAACACCTTTGGTCGAGTTTATTACAAGCCACTGCCCTACGGATAACCTGTAAGGATAATCTTGACATTTTAGTAATAATGAAATGCCATATTACTCTTGAAGGTTGTGCTGAAGGGCTAGACATTGGGCTTATAGAGTTTTTCCTTGATATGACCAGATTGATCTAATACAATTGGCATTAAAGGATAGAAGTTTGTTGTCTGAATCAACAAAGAGTTGGGTAGTATAAACATTCGCCGACTTATTATGCAGCTTAAATGATGTTTGAGTTAAATTATGATAAGATTTTCCATCATGTACTTAAAGATAATGATATGAGAGAATTGAGTTATTTATTTGTTGTTAAATGACCTATGGGAATATGTCTATTAAGTCATGGTCAAAATAATAGCTTTAATTTCCTCTAAATGACAGTAATAAAAGATTTGATGTATTTCGTTAAGTACACCAAGTTAACTTTAATTCTCATGTAAAAAAGATGGTGCATATATGCCTTTTTCTGATAAATGGTGCATACACCCATTTTTGTTAACTGCCTGCATTTACTAAATTAAAGAGAATGTTAAAACCAATTTTTTTAATTTCAAAGCTTATCCATTGAAGACTTCCCCATTGTTTTCTTTTGTTAGATTTAGAAAATTAACTGACCCATGTTTTTTCCTCCAGACCCGATACAAATTGAAAAAATTCCATCTCTTTTCTACTTAATCATTTTTTTTTTATTTCCCAAGGTATCCCCCAGTCTGACAAGCCAAGAACTAATCCTTCACAGATCTGAGCTCTATTTAAGAATTTACCGCTGGTCAATTGGTTGCTACATGCACAAGGCGGATCTACTCAATCGTTAAATGAGCTTGAATCGAGACTCAATAAAAGAATGATTGATTTTTTTCTTTTTCTAGTAAAAAAATGTGTAAGATAACTTTTAAAAAATCTAGACCTCTCCTAACTTCAAAACCTACTAAAACATAAAGGTGTCTTATACATTGGTGTGACATATTTTTTAGAAGATAATATTTAAAATAACATTGGTGTGTTGGTATATACTAGACATTGAAGACTCAATTTGTTTGACTCAAATATAATTTACATAATTAATTATTAAAATAATTTTAATTTTTAATTATTGTGATTTATAATACTATTTCTTCTATTTCAATTTAAGTGACACTGATATAATTTTAAAAGTTAATTACTGTGGCAGTAATATAATTTCGATGGTCAATCAAATGTTTTATGTTGACATATCGTTTTGTGTCTATTTTATGAAATATTATTAATTTTCTAATGCGATCATAATAATTAATTTGGGGAGATATAATAAAATCTCAATTGAAGAAGCGAAGAACTCATGTCTTAAATGACTTATAATAACTAATTAGAAGTGATATGATAAAATTACTATAAAAAATACTTGTGAAAAAAGCATAAATAGGCATCATATAAGACATCAAGTTAATTTAAAAGATCAGAAGTTAATTTATTATTTATTGTCAATTTTATATTTTTTGTTAAATATTATAATTTTTTTAATACTTAAATAACCTATAGTAATTAATTTGGGGTACTATAGTAAAATTACGATTGAAGTAGCTGAAGCAGGCAACACAAGTAGGCATGTCGATTATTTTATATTTTTATTTAATATTACAATTTTTTTAATACTTAAATAACTTATAGTAATTAATTAGGGGTAATATAGTAAAATTATGATTGAAGCAGCTGAAGCAAGCAGCACAAGCAGGCATGTCGAAGACGTGCCTGCTTATTGCCACTTATATTTTATTAATAATAAAATTAAAAATTACAAATTTTTTAATATTTAAATAACTTATAATAATTAATTAGGGATAATATAATAAAATTACGATTGAAGCAGCTGAAGTAAGCAGCACAAACAGACATGTCGAAGACGTTCCTGCTTATTGCCACTTATTATAAATAGTAATACATTAGATCTCAGTAAAAGTCAAATTAGACTAAATGTATGAATCTCGAAAACATCCAAAAAAAAAAAAAAAAAAAAAAAACACAATCTTAGCAAGGAAATCAATATCATAAAATAGGTAATTATATTATTAATTATTGTTAATTCAATTTTCACGCAATCAAAGTTCAAGTACCTTCCAAAAAAGGATGGAGGGTAGGATTGACTTGAGTGTATAGCCTGGAATATAATGAAGCTAGGTTTGCAAAATACTTATGCAATATAACCCATAAAGCTGATGATCGATATGTGGATAAAATGGGTGCATCATGTGTACTTGAAAGACTATTAGTGGTTGTACGTACACCCTCCAAATTTTTGTTGGCACTGGAAACGAGTGTGACAAATTAGAGATGTTGTCTTACCAGGACGGCTGAAGGTGCATGGAACGTACACTCGTCCCGAGTGTGACAAATTTTCTTTAAAAGAAATTTGTCCCCAGTGATATCAAATTGAAGCCATAATCAAAATGGTCCTTTCGATGTCTTAAATAAGATCGATCCCACCCAACCTTTAGCGTTTATACAATGGAGTAACACTTTCCTATCCACAACCACAAACCTATATTCAGGTATGATTCAATATATAAATTCATGTCTCTTGTACAATAAATGTTATATTCTAAATTCCTATATAGACATCAGATTCTTTCATCAGTTATAACTTAAAAGCGTTTTCCTTTCGAATAGAAGTAGAGTAAGTAGAAAGCATTCCTTCTCATGAAAGTGCAAGTGCTCGTTAAACAAATCATATGAGCAAATCAGTTATCTTGAGAGATTGGACAAGTGAACAACTAGGAAGAAGTGTAATACAACATCATTTACAATATTAGCGTATTTTGATCGGTTATTCTAGGTTACTTATTTCTGGTCATTAATTACAAAACATTATAAAAGTTACGGAAAAGGGTCAAATATATCCTTCAAGTATTAAAAATGGTTCAAAAATATCCTTATTTCATCTTTTGACTCTAAAATACTCTTTCATCCACCTATATAACTCTAAAATACTCTTCCATCCATCTAAATGACTCTAAAATACCCTTCCATCCATCTATATGACTCTAAAATACCCTTCCACTTCACGGACAAGTAATTAGGCTTCTAATCTAACACATGACAACTTGTTATTGATTGAAAATTTAATTAATTAAAAGCTAATTATTCCCCAAAATCCGATCCGATTCCCACTAAAATTACCCAACCCAATCGGGAACTAAATAATGAAATTATCATCACTATCTTACAATTTGAAATTATTAATTCTCACCATTATAAAGAATTACTTATAGTCAATTTTAAAAGGATTAATAGTTTGAAAATACATTATAAACTCGAAGGGGAAAAAAATGGGACATAATCATCCGGTTTAAATCAGTGAGCCAACGCCATCGATTTCAAACTCTTCGATCAAATTGCCCTCTTTGATAAAGCGTTGAAGAATTCTAGAAACTCGGCAATCAAAACCTCCAATTACAGTCAAGAAGGACGACTCAATTATCTACGGGAAGCTCTGAAATAGAATTAGGAAATGAAAATTGGGTAAAAACTTACATACACCCGATGTATACACTAAAATTAATTTTTTTTTTTACCACGATTAAGTGAGTATTGTTTGGATTTTAGAAATAATTAGTTTTTAATTAATTAAACATCCAGCAAGTAACAAGCTGTCACATGTTAATTAGTTAGAAGCCTAATCATTTGTCCGTTAAGTGGAAGAGTATTTTAGAGCCATATAGGTGGGTGGAAGGGTATTTTAGAGCCAAATAGGTAGATGAAGGGACATTTCAGAGCCTAAAGATGGAAGATGGGTATTATTGAACCATTTTCAATACTTGAAGGGTATATTAGCCCCTTTCCCTTAAAATTTATATGAAATTTGCTTTTAAAAATTTGTTGCAACTTGTAGTAAATGAGTCATAGATGGAGTACTCTGTACAAAGAAATGTTTATGAATACTTGAAGAACTGCTGGAAATATTCTTCTATATTATTGAAAGCAACAAATTGATTAAATTGAATTACACAGGAGACCCCTAACTAAAGAGTATTAAAGTATCCTATCTAAATTATTGTCACACAAACCCCTCCTTTTTTTCTCAAAAATAATAGAAGTGTAACACCCTGTCCTTTTCAATGCTTAAAAAGTGCAAGAAATGAGCCCTTAAGATCCCAATATCAAAGATAAATTACTTTAGGATGAACTTAAATGGGTTGGGGACGTTTATAGGCTAAGAAAAGACTTTTGCATCGCGAAATGGGCACCTTGCGGCAGCCCCGTGTCGCAAATAACCCCGCGATAAGCTAATGCCTCAGGTTCGCGCCACGAACCTCCAGGTTCACCCCAGGGGTCGCGCCACGAACCTCCAGGTTCACCCCAGGGGTCGCGCCGCGAACCTCCTAGTTTGCGATGGGGGTCGCACCTCGAATCCCCTCCCAGTGCATCAAAAATATTTTGTTTTTAGTATATTTTAAGGGCATGAGGGTCTTTTCACACCCCTAAGTTATTTCCAATCTCTTATGTATGGGTTTAGTGCCTTAAAGGCGTTTTTAGACCTCAGTAAATTCCTAATCATCATTCTAATAGCAAGAGAGGAGAAAACTACCTAGGTTTGAGAATTCTAAGCTTCAACGGTAAATTTTATGCTACGTTCTCTCCATTTCAAGGTATGTAGAACTATCCTAATAATCTTGGGCTAAATTATGTTTTCTTTATGGACTTCAAAGTATATTTATGTATATTCATATACAAGAGATGCATGAGACAAAGGATTACATGAGATTTATGCAAGAGATGACCACCATTTGTTAGAGTCTTGAAAAGAGAATGTTTTTGCATAAGTTTTCATATACAAGAGATGCATTAGACAAAGGATTACATGAGATTTATGCAAGAGATGACCACCATTTGTTAGAGTCTTGAAAAGAGAATGTTTTTGCATAAGTTTTCATAGGATATTTGAAATAAGAACTCTCATGTGGTGCTTAAATCTTTTGGTGGTCATTAACATATTTTTGGAATGAAAGGGGCTACGATTATGATATGATATGATATGGCTTGCAAGCCTAGTTATGACGATACCTATCACGAAATGTCCTTAACATGAAAGAAATGAATATTATAAGCATGAAGCATGGTTTTAAGAGGCTAAAATTGAGCTTAAAGAGGGATATATGAAAAAACGAGAAGGCACGATTTTAGATAACTTGTAACTCGAAATCGTATTTTGTCGACATGTGTTTTATATTAGATTATCCCAAAAAGGGGATAACTATGGAATGCTATCCCAAAAGGAGGATAATTATTGTACACCATTACACAGAACTCCGATCCTTGCAGTAAACTTGGATTGGAAGATTTTTCGCCGAGTTAATGGGCGACCTATATAGACCGTCGGTGATGAGGTCCAAATGCCATCTAGCGCAGAAGTAAAATAAGGAGTTTTGTTTACATTTATCAAATTGACCACAACTTGTATTTTAATTATACCCATGTATTTTGATCTCTATTATGTTAAATTATTTTCACAATGCTCCTAATTATTTTATATGAAATATATGTTATCTTTGAATTGTTCTGCATACCAATACATTTCAAGTATTGACCATCCTCGTGGCAGCTGCATTGTCTCATAATATGGGTTCTGAGGTACAGTCCCGTTGTCTAGATCAACAGTAGATTACTTTCACAAATTCAGCGTCAGTTAGCCTCCCTTACTTCGGAAGGCGTTTTGTCCATGTGTTGATTTCATTTAGTTTCGTGGTCTAACCGGGGCCTTGTCCCGGCTTAGACAGACTAGTGTTTCAGTAGATGCTTTGTAGACTAGTTTAGATTAAATTTGGCTTTATGTTTTGATGATGTGATGTATTTAAATTTGATTATGAGACTTTTCATATTTTAATTTATCTTCCGCACTTCTTTTTTGCATGAATGATGCTTATGATAATATGTTAAGAGGTCACTCAGGCCTTCATGGTTGGGGATGTTCGTTGCTGTAACGGCCCCCCCGGTCGTTTGTGAATTTTTTTTATCTTTTTTATTTTTAACTCGCACGTTAGTTTGTATACATGAATTATGACTTACAAAACTGTAGTACCAATTCGTGAGGTGTTCGGTGGCGATTTAGGTCATTAATTGGATCCTTGATTTTTAATAAAGTTAAATCCAATAATCGTTAATTTTTGATCGAGACGACCTCAGATTGGTATTTTAATATTTTCAATAGGTTCGGAACATATCTTTGAGTCAATGTACATATTTAATTTATTTTTTGAGGTTTCAAAAATTATTTGAGAATTTATCGAAAATTTAGATAGTATTTTAGTTGGTGGTTATTGGGCCAAATCGATATTTCTTAATTCTTGAGACCTATGTATAATAATATAATAGATTTAAGTGGAGATGATTTAAAAAAAAAATCATCAAATATATCGAGTAATGGGGGAACACAGTTACAGTAGTATTATTTTATTTCAAAATCCTAGGCTGCTGAGTAAGCACTACTCGTAATTTTAGTTATAATTTTCTATCAAATTGCTCTTACAGTTTTCATGTCTTTGTGGGTTTAAAAAGTAAGTTAATTGGTGGGTATGTGGAGTCAAAAGAATGGGACAATCATTGAATAATGATTGCAGGTGGAAGTTAGGGAGAAAGTTATTTTTGGGATGAATTTAATAGTGTACTATATAGGAATGGTATAAAGTATTAATTGCCAATAGAATTGGAAAATTGGTGGCAATATTCTGACAAGCCATTACTGGCAATGGTATGAAAATATAGGTAAATGTCAGTGTTTGGGGATGGCGTCTGTACAACTGAGTATGTTTTTATTTTAATTTTTCTTTTCTTTTTTTCTTTCCATAATTTGCTTTATCTTTTGGGATTAAAGAAATTGAGTTTTAGATTTAGAGTTCCTAGATTAAGAATTTATTAATTTGGAAATCGAATGATGATTCGTTTTAGTTGAAATTTGATGCAGTAGTTCATACTCTTATGAGAATTATATATTTGGACATATTGTAGCCATTTGGAAGCTTTATAGAAGGATAAGATCCTTGCAAATTAGCTTGCATTTGATTCCTTCGGTTGAGTTAGGTTATATTTTAATTGGAGTTTAGACTCGATTTAATTATGCATCTGCTCCTAAATTGGATACTTGTTGAATGGTATTCAGACATGCTTAAAATTGACGATGTTTGGATTATTGAGGCGTGTATAAATAATTATTAAAAATTTACTTGATGGAATTGTTTTATGACTTTAAGTGTACTTATAAACTTGGTACATCGTATTGTATGCTGTGAGGTAGTGTAAATTTGATATTGATATTACTTATTTATGGTGGATCAGGTACTATGCCGGTACGAATATGTATATTGATATTACTTGTTTATAGTCAATTGGGTACCACACCAGTATGGATATGATATGATATTACTTGTTATTGAGGATCGGATACCACGCTGGTACAGATATGTATATTGATATTACTTTTTTGTGGAGGATTAGATACCACACTGGTACATATATGTATATTGATATTACTTGTTTATGGAGGATCGGGTACCACGCCAGTACAAATATGTTTATTGATATTACTTATTTATGGTGGATCGGGTATCACCCCTGTATAGAGTCTCGGATACCACACCGGTATGAGTATGATATTGATATTACTTGTTGTTGAGGATTGGGTACCACACCGATACGGTACATGAACATAGACTGTTCCCTGCAGGTCATGACTATTTGGCTAAAATAAATCCCATAACATGTGTGTACATATTTGTGTTGATTCTGTGGATGTTTACAGTATGGTTGATACTCTTGATGGTTATGTGGTTGCTTGTGGGCACTGTTTGACCTATTATTGTTGTATTGTTGATTCATTGAGTATTTGTTATGTAATGACTCATGCCAACTTGTTATTTGATTTATGTTGTGTACATATTATTAAATTGAGTTGGCTTATGATACCTACCAGTACATAGTGGTTTGTACTGATACTACCCTGTACTTTTCTTTTGTTGAGAGCAGAAAGTGTTTCAGAGGGTCAGACACGACCTCACCTCTAGAGTTTGATAGCAAATCTTGATCCAAGGGTGATCACTCCGTCTTCAGACTGCCATGGGTCATCCTGTTTGTTCTTGTCCATCGTTTGGACAATGAAACATTCTTTATTTACTTTATTTTTACATATCTCTTTTAGACATAATCTTTGTTAGGAGTTCTTGTATGATGACTTTCGGGTCTTGGAAATTTCAGTGAGTAGTTTGTCGATTTTCGTATCGATAATGATTAGCTCTAGATTATTTTTATTAAGTTGGTGTTATGATAATATCATTTTAATCTTGACTAAGTGTTTGTATAATGTTTTGGTTTGGATGGTTGTCCCACATGAAGATTAGTGTGGGTACCAGTTATGGCCTTTTGGGTCGTGACAGTCGCGGCCAGAATCCCATCTCGGATCGTGACAAGAAGTTTATGTTTTAAGATTCAAAAAGGTTTTCAAGATTGAATGTGACAAGAATAAGGTGTTTCAAAAGGGATTCATTTAAAATTGAAATTTTCTCCTAACATTAGTTTTTGGTGAGTCAAGGTACCTTAAAAAACACCATTTTTAAAATGATCAACGTTAGAGATTCCGGTTAGAAATTCTATTAATGAGGGGAGGTGTGAAGGATCCTTAACCCCGTGGTTCTAACGTGGTCGCTTCATTGATTCATATTAGATCAAATATAAATTTCAGTAGAACAAACTTAAATATAAGCAAGCAATCACATAAAAGTATTTAATGCCCAAATTATTAGACTTTGAAATAAAAGAAAGTACAGAAAGTAATCCTAAACTATATATCCTCCCATACCTATGCTGTGCTTCACCCAATCCTGTTCACAAACAACCTTCATGTACAAAATACTTTGGGACATTCCCTGAAAAATGAATACATATTTGAAAGCGGATTAGAAAGAACACACAAGAAACTAAACGTCTAAAGTTTAACCATCTAATTGAAGTAAGGAGGTAAAGATGATGGAAGTACTTGAATTTAATTTCTTTTTTCACTATTAGCACCTGAATGATCTAAATCATTTTCTATTTGCTGTTCTGATTCATTTCGATCAGATGGATTTAAATGGTGGTGTGTTAGTGTAACACCCCACACCTTGGATCTAGAATTTAAATAGTCGTTCCTATGCGTATAGACCCGAACCAAATGATTCATTGTTAATATATGTGTGGTGATCAATCCTATAGTATGAGAATACCTTTGAATATGAATTCAGGTCACAAAAATATCCTAACTTAAAGATGAGTTGAAAACTTTTCTATCAATTAAGTTTTAGTGGACGCTTCAACTTGAGTTAATTTAAATATACTATTACTCCTAGAATATGATGAGTTAGAGGGCCTACTATATATAAAATGAAACGTATTCGAGTCTTCTTTCCAATGCCTCTAAGCGTTCATTTATCCGAGTGCGGAGTAAAAAGTTATAAGTGTTTGAATGAGACACTGTCTAGACTATGTGATGGGGCATGCGACACCCACTTAAGGCTATGCCATGGGTCGTGCGTCGCCCAGCTTGGCTTGTGCCATGGGCTGTGTGTCGTCCATCTTGGGTAAAGCAGCGTAAAAGCTCCATTTTAGTGTTATTTATGGGCAATACGGTCCTTTCACGTCCTATAATAGTCCCTAAACTTTTATAGCCGAATTACAACCCTAATGCACCTTAATTCCACCTAAAAAATCCCTAATGCATCTTCTAAGTCACAAGAGGAGAAAAACAACTTAGGGTTTTCTCTTTCAAGCTTAAAGGTTGATCTTTTCATGAATTCTTCGTCAATTAAGGTACATGGGGCTGTCCTAAAACTCCATGGACATAAGTTATTATTTTACTAAGCTTTTGAAATCATGTTATGATGTTTATAACAAAAGTTTGAACAATTGTTTTGAATAATCAAATCATGAAAATCCGATTTAGTGATATATATGGTTTTGGTCTTGAGTCCTCCCTTTAAATGTGAATTATGCTCATGAAAGTATGTATATTCATTTTTAGTTTTGAAATTCGAATTGAGAGTATGAATTATTAAATCCCCTCTCTTGTGGTGACATCTCTTGATTTTACATGTTGTGGGTTGTTCAATTGCATGTCTTGAAGCATGAGATAAGTATTTTACTATTGTTTTGGACTTGATATTGATTATGAATTGAAGAGAGGGTATTTATTGTTTATAAATGTTCAAGGGGATAATTGAAAGAGTTTCATGGATTGTTGTAAAGGAATTGGCCATCATGTGTTGAAAACAATGAAAAGAGAGAATCTTTGAATAGGTTTTGTACATGTTTTGAAATAAGGACTCCCTTACATTGTTTAAATGTTTTTAGTGGTCAAATGACTGAGTTGATTGAAAAATCTAAATAAAAACATTATATGGCTTAGACATATGACTTGCAAGTCTTGGTATGACAATACCAAACAGATGAATGCCATAGCAGATTCAGAACAAACTAGAATAAAAATTTTACTCAGATTTTTAGATTTTGAATTTAGAAAGATGCATGCTTAGAAAAGGTTAAAAATGGGCTTAAAAAAGTTAGATATTTTCCCGAAGAAAGTACGAGTTAAAAGACTCAATGCTACAAACCGTAATTACCGACATGGGGTGATGGTACCTTGTTTTGTGGTCTTGAGTACCTTGATTCATGTCGTTCCAATTTGGAACTATGGATAGGAGCTATGCTATGTGGTATTGTGCACTACCATGACATGTTGATTTTATTGGGACTATGTGGTCTTGCCTATCTCCCCTTATAGATACTCCAATCCTTGCGGCAAACTTGGATTGGGGGCTTGGCAGCCGAAGCAAGGGAAGATTCCATATATAGCCCATGAAATTACAGATTGTAAGGTGTACCATCTAGCTCAGAAGTAATATAAAGAGTGGTTCATGATTTCAAAGAAATGTTCCAAAGTCTTTTAAGTATTCCCATGTGTTTTCCTATATCGTATGTAAACTGTTTTATGAATTCCTCTCACTTATGTTGTATAAAAGTATATTATTTTGGATTGCTGTGCGTACTAGTACATTTGTATTGACCCCATATATTTCAGGATCTGAGGATCAGTCCTGGGGTCCCACTAAAGTGTAGACCATTGTCAGATGATTGGAGTTGGTGAGGCTTCCTTGTTTTGGATGGACTTATCTTATGATTTCATTGATTTTCGTTCATGGTCCGACCGGGGTCCTTGTCCCGATCTTCCAATAGATATTTTTTTCTTTCACTTAGTAGAGATTTCGTAGGCAGGTGTTAGATGATTTGGGTCTTGTTGAAATTGTAACTATATGATTTTGTTGGAATCAAATGACCACGATTTGGTTTGTATTTCCGTATCTTTATAGTTTATGAATTATGCATATGATTTCCAGTTAGAAGGGCTCTCAGTCCTTCATGGTTTGGGATGCCTGTACGACCAAGGCCTTGGTTCGGATCGTCACAATTAGAGTGACGTTAATGGTGGTTTATCTAGATGATTATGGAGAAAGTGGAGAATGAAGAATTTTCCAATCGAGAGCTCGCACACTAAACTGAATTCGAAAGCAAATGGTAGGAGATAAAGGATTTTAAATATTACTGAATTCATATTTATGTTTGGGATGTCCAAAATACTTTGTTGAATCAAAAGGTCAATGAATTTAAAGTTAGTTAGGCTTGTTAAAGCTAATAAAAGAGATATGTTTCTATTTTAAGATGATATTGATAATCGTGTAATAAAAGTGAATTTAAATTGACAGATTACATTTTTGAAATACGTGTTTTTAGTTTTTCAATTTTAATTTGAAAAAGATTACTTTTTAAATTTAAATTGAAGAAAATTATTTTATGTAATGATATAAATATGATATTCTTTTGGCACAATACATAAATATGCCCTTTAACTTGGCATCAGATCACATTTATGACCTCCAACTTTGGGTGTGCATAAGTAGGCACTTAAACTTGTATAAAGTTTAATAAGTAGACACATGTCTTATATGGCATCCTACGTGGCCAATTCTTGTCCTACATGTCGTCGAACGTGTATTATGCCATATTGAACGTGCGTGTCTACTTGTTCAACTTTATATAAGTTTAAGTATTTACTTGTTGTTACAACTCGAACCGAGGCCCTGGCCGCGCCGAGCATCCTGAACCATGAAGTCCCGAGAGTCCTTCTAGTTGACAATAATATGCAACATTCACATATTATGAAGAATGTGGAAAACAAACGGAAACATGGTCATTTTACTAGTTCAACTGAGCAATGCAGACATAAGTGCAATAAAACTCAAACCATCTAATACCAGTCTGCGAAATCTCTAATGATACGAAAACACCATATGTCTGGAATTGGGACAAGACCCTCAGTCGGACCATGAACTAAAATCAAATGAAAATATATCATAAATAAAGCCTTCCAAAATAAGGGAGGCTCACTAACTGTAAACTTTTGACAACCCAATCTACTGCTTAGCGGGATCCTAGGACTATACCTTAGATCCTGAAATATAGGGAGTCAATACAAATGTACTGGTATGTGAAACAACCCAAAATAACATGTTTTTATACAAAATAGTTGAGAGCATTTCACAATAACAGTGAACATAATATAAGTAAAATACATGGGCATACTTAATAAACTTCAAATCAATTCTCGACAACCTTGACTCACTCTTTGTTATTCTTCTAAGCTAAATTGTACACCCTACAATCTATAAATCTATGGGATATATGGAATCCACCATTGAATTGGCGGACAAGCTGTCAAACCAAGTTTGCCACAAGGATTGAGGTATTAGTAAGGGAGACACGCAAGATCACAAAGTAGGGTGCCATAATCCCAATCAAATCAACATGTCATGGTAGTGTACAAGATCACAAATCAGGGCTCTTAACTATAGTCCCAAATTGGAAAGACATGAGTCAAGGTATGCAAGATGACATAGCAGGGTACCAAAGTCCTGTGTCGGTAAATCACGGTTTCCAGCATAGAGTCCTTTAACTCTTGCTTTCTTTGAGTAACCATCTGACTCTCTATAGGCCCAACTTTTAGTATTTTAAAAATCATGTTTCATGATTTTAAAACATTTGATACTTATTCTATTAAGTGCTTATCATCATCTAGTATCGTCATACCCTGACTTGCAGGTCATTCATATAACACCATAACATATCTGTAGCCCTTTTTCACTTATCCTCATGTTAATGACCACGCATAGTTCTTAAACATCAAGTAAGAGAGAGTCATGAAATAGATTTTCATTTTGAATTTACATCAAAAACACTCTTCTCTTAATAGTACAATCATAAGGTGGCAATATCATATTTGCATTACTCAAAACCTATGGAAATTGTTAATTTGACACAATGAACATTTATTATGCGAAAAATATCCTCTCAACATGTCATAACAGTATTAATCCATGATCATTAAAAAAGCGTTCACCCTTTTATTTTTTGTAAAGAAAGTTCATGCAATTTAAGCAATCCACAACACTTGAAATCCATGACATTATAAAAGGAGAGGGAGTTTTTATCAATCATGCTCTCAATTGACTCTTCATTACAAACGAAAACATACATATATAGTTACAATTTAAATTTCATGAAAAATGGTTCAAGATAACATATAATTTCATCAAAACAATTCCATGATACATACTTTTCACAACAATATCAAAACCCGTCTTTATAAATATAATTGAGGATCTTTAAACTTGATAAAACAGTAAATCTTATACCTATGGAGTTTAGAGTAATCCGACATACCTTACGTTAATTCGTTTGAAGATTGGAACCCTAGTATTGATTTCCTTCTTGAAATCTTAAAGTTAAAAGGCTTGAATTCTTGTTTTGGAGAAGAGTTGAATCTTGTTTCTTGGGAGGTGGCTAGGATTTTTCTTTGAGAGAAAATATGAGTAACAGTGTGTATAATGCTTTTGGGAGATGAAATTAAGTGTTATGGGCGGATTTGGGTGAGGAGAAGTGACCAAAGTTCCCCTAAACCCTTTAGGAACTGAAATAGCATGTGAAACAACTTCGTATTGCGTTGGCCATCACATCGAAGACCATCGTGCCGCGTCCCAATTACGTCAGCTTACTGCCTCTTACGAAAAATACCACAACTTTTCACTGGGGTATTGAATTAAGACAAAATTGGTATCATTGGAAAGATGAATCAATTATCTATAATTTGGTGGGTCTTGAAATGAAAAATTTCACATATATCAAAAGTTATACACGTTCAAAGTTAACCCTTGTAGAATCAAATACCAAACTATGAACAGTCTAAAGGCTCTTAGCTCAATTTTGCTCTAAGTGATTTCCATGAGCATTTTCACCTCGAAAGCACTTCAAAAATGAGGATGAGGATCATGACACATGAATTTAAAAATAAAACATCATGAGATTAGATTTTACACACGTATGAACGACGGTTCAATTTCTAGCTCAAAAATACGGGGTGTTACACTTGTGCACACCCAAAGTTGGAGGTCATAAATATGATTTGTGGTCAAGTTAAAAGGCATATTTATGTATTATGTTTATTTTTATGATATCCAAAAACTATTAACTAATGACATGATTCATTTTATTTAATAAATATTTTACTAATGAGAACATCAGGTGGAGAAACAAAATTATAGTTCAAATATTATCATGACAATTAAATTTGATGTGTTCAAAAAAATAAAAATTAAAAAACTCATATAACCACTAAAATTCTATGGGTTTACCTATGAAGCTAAAACTTCAACAACTACAAATATGGATGCTATGGAGCAGTAGACTAATATGACAAAGCCATGAAGAATTGCTAAGAAAGAAATGGCAGAGAGATGGAAGAAAGAAAGAGAGAAACTGAACTTTTAAAAATTTCTATATGGTCAATATTTTTCATGCATCCTTTGTGATATACACATTTCTACTTATACACTATACAACTATAACTTCTCCTTGACAGCTGTAAGGCTCAACTAACTTATTTTCTAACTGACTACTAACTACTAATTGTATCAGTTTCACTAACTCTTAACTACTACCTCAGCTTACATCCTTTCATACTCCCCCTCAAGCTGTAGGGTTTAGAATGTTGAGAACTCAAATCTTGCTCAGTAGGTAGCTATGTTGTACATATCTAAGTCCTTTGGTGATAATCAGCCCGCTAATCTTTAGTATTGATGTACTCTGCATGAATCTTCACTTCCTTTCTCTTGTCTCTCACAAAATGACAATCTATTTTTATGTGTTTAGTTCTTTCATGGAATATGAGATTTGCTGCTATTTGCAGTGTTGCTTTACTATCAAAATATATATTGACTGGAGTAGTAATTCACTCCTAATTATCTAAACAAACCTAGTAACCAAGTGACTTTTGATGTAATTGCTGCAAGGCTTCTGTATTCTGCTTCAACAGAACTCCTTGATACTGTTTGATTCTTTTTTTATTTTAATGAAATTAAGGATTCACCAAACTTTAGCACATAACCAGTCTGACCTTCTAGTGTTTAGGAAAGATGCTCAATCTACATTATAGGAAACTGTCAAGTGATCTTCACCTTACTGCTTAATAAAATTCCCATTTCCAAACTTTGATTGACATATCTCACAATCCTTATTGTTGTATGCCATGAGATCTCTTGGGTGGTTACATTAAATGGCTTAATGTTTGCACAGTAAATATAATGTCTAGTCTTGTAACTGCTAGGTAGATTAATCTTCCTATCAGTCTTTGATACTCTATGATATCTTCCTGCATTGGATCATCTACTGGAGTGCATTTTTTATTCAGATCTATAGGAGTGGAAATTAGTTAGGCCTTCCTAATCCTAAATCTGAAATTAGTTGAAGTGCATACTTCCTTTGGTTCAGAAGAATTCCTTTTATTGACCTTAACACTTCTATTCCCAAGAAATATCTCAACTCACCTAGGTCTTTCATCTTAAACTTCTGGCTCAACACCTTCTTTGTTTCATTTATGAACTCTTCACTATTTCCTGTAATTAACAAATCATCTACTATTAGAGTTGTGACCAGAATTTTATTGGTATAGTCTTGAAAGTTTACCATATGTTTGTGATTTTTAATGAGGTCTGTAGTGGCAGCATAGTCGGCCCGATCTCAGAGCCCACCATTGATCCCAATGAGGTGTGGGGGAAAAGCCCTCACGGTATCGACCTTTATGTTTTTGGGCCTAGGAATTATTTGTATGCACGTATTACATAAGTACATTTAGTGGGCTATTTTGGATCATTTAGAAAAATACACGAAATTGAGACATAGTCCTCTTATTGTACTCCTCTCATTATTGTGAAACTCCTCTGCCTCTGCTCATGGTTTTTCTTGCAAGGGTTTTCACGTAAATCTGTGTGTTCTTTTTTCTTTCTTCTTAAGGTTTGCTTTACTTCTTCCCGATTTCTAACATCTACATATATCAAAAATGCCACAAACCTTTCTCCATGGTTTTTAGTGAATAGGGAGTAATCATATTAGGCTTTTTTCATATCCAACTTCTATTAAAGCTTTAGTCAACTTGATTTTCTACTGTTTTGATGCCTTCTTCAAACCATATAATGACTTTATCAACTTATATACTTTACTCTCCCTTGGCTTCTTAACCCTTGTGGTAACACCATGTATAGTATTTCATATAAATTGCCTTGTAAAAAAAGATTATACACATCCATCCGATACATATTCCAACCTCTCATAGCAGCTAATGTAATTAGTGATCTTACTGTGACCATCTTTGCAACTGGTGAAAATATGTCATGGTAATTAAGTCCTTCCTTTTAATTGTATCATTTTTCAACCAATTGTGCCTTGAACCTTTCCACCTCCCATTAGCTTTATACTTTATCTTGTACACCCATTTTAAGCTAATTACAATTTTTCCCTTTGGAAGGTCTACTACTTGCCAAGTGCTATTATCTCCAATGCTTTTACCTCTAAGTTCATTGCTTCAATCCACCTTTGATCCTTTAAAGCTTCAGCCAAACTAGTAGGTTCTGCATGAGATGAAATATTGGCCAAAACACTTTACACCTTTGAGAAATCCCATCATAAGCAACGTGATCTGAACAGAGAATACTTTACTATTCCATTGGCCCTCTTCTTGGTAATATCATAGTCCTAATGACAAAGTGGTTCTTTAGTGTTTCTTATCGATCTTATAACTTTAGTAGGAATATTATTGATGAATTGAGGTATAATAATTAGTGTTTCCACTTGAAGTAGGTCCTTCTTCTACACCAAAAACATCTATTTCAACCAATTCATCTGAGTTGTCTTTTTCAGCACCTCTATTTTTGTTATCAACCTCATCATGCTCTTCTATGTGTTGATCCATATCATGTTTAGAACCTCCATTATTATTATCAACCTCATCATGCTCTTCCATATGTTGATCCATGTCATATTCTTCTATTGTATAAGCTACAACTATTTCAGGGTTTGGCATTGACATTTAAAACGGCTTAAGATCAAGAGCAATTAGATCAATACCCTTGTCATAAGATGAATGAGACACTTTATGTAACGCTTCGAGCCTACACCCTAGGCGTCACGTGGTTCTTATGACCGCAAAGGATCACAAGCTAACCCATGACTGGTACCTGTTATGAGCATTAAATAATAATACTGAACAACATATGTGGAAGTAAAACTCAAATGCCATAAGGTTCTCAAAATACTGAAATAATAAATGAGTGTCTTGGATAATAACATATAAAAACTGAAAACTAATTGTGCTAGTCTGAAAGCCTCTAATTTCCCGAATATGGAGTTGATAGAATAAGTTCCCAACTAACTTCGACTACTGAACATACTGAATCTGCTAAAATTGTAAAATAAAAAACTATCCTCGATGGATGAGGACTCACTACTACAACTATTGCTGATAGCCTAAGCTGTTATGTACGGTCAGGAACTTGAGCGTCCAAACCTATGACGTGAGATATCATAGCACAAAGAAAGAGTATGTATCAGTACGTAGAATATACTGGTATACTAAGTGAGGTAGGCCGATATACATGGGTTTATATACATGAGATGATAACTGACTGAATGAACATTGCGAAGTAAGCGGATGAAAGTACATACAAAACTATAACTACTGAACATGCAAAATATAAAATACTACGCATATAATGCTTGTCTGAATCAAATTAAAAGTAAAGTACTGAGTTTTGGTAACTAAAAGTTTAGACTGATACTAAACTACTGAATTCTGATGTCTATGTAACTGATAACTGATAGCCATGGTTCTTTAGAATTATCTTAGTTATTTACTGAATGCTAGGACTGAAACGGTAACTGTGGGAGTTTTTATCCAACCGACATACCCTGGTTGTAGACTGAGTTGGGATCCAACTTGTGACCCCAGTTGATAGGGTGTTAGCACCTTGCTATGGGATACTAACAATGCTGGGTCAACCCTAATCTGGCAAGAAGACTCATGAATATATATATGATTGCATCAAACCTAGTCTGGCAGGAGGACAACTTACCCTATGCTGTGATACAAGCATAAACAACACAAGGATTACAAGGTCTTATCAAAGGTTCACTCTTCGGATTGTCAAAGGTTCAAGCCTCGGATTTACAAGTGTCTAAAGACCTTTTGGAACCATTACAAAGCCTTGTTCAAGTTGAAAATTGGAGAAAGGGTCCTTACACTCCAAGGCCACCTATACTTGGGATCGTTTAGGGAAATATTGTCTTTTGATGACTCTTTTTTATACTCCAAAGGAGCACCCTTCATTGAGGGTATTTTAGTCTTTGTTTTTAATAAGTTTAACTAGAACATTTAGCTTCTATTTTCATTAGACTTAGATGAATTGAAATTGAGTATTACTCTTAGTATAGTTTTCTCTTAGATTAGTTATAGGTCTTGGAAAAGACATTAGAATCAAGGTCAATCTTGTATTGGCATTTTGGCAAAGAAATGTGGTGCTTAAGGACTTGATCCCTTTGGTCCACCTAAGAGTGAGGTTTAATCCAATATTGGTGATATGTGTTTGAAAGTTTGATACACCTTCTAGTGCTAATCCCTTTCTTCTTCTCTTTGTTGAATCTGAAGTGTGTTTATGTCCTCCACTTCATCTTATTTTTTGTAACTTAGTTTGTGTTGTTGACATCTCGGATTCCAAGTATTTAGTTGCTGGTTTTTGTGTTCTTTAGGATATTTCTTGTATCAGAGCCACATATTAGAGTTGTTCCCACAACTCTAAGTCTTGGATTTAAGAAAACATTCACCAAAAAGAGTCTAGAGTCAAAAAATCCACAAAAAGATTCAAAATCCAAAAAAAACTCAAAAAAAGTGCTGAATCTTATGTGTTTGGTTGTAGATCCGAATTTCACAACTTATATCTACTATTTTTTAGATTGTTTTGATAGTTTCTAGTGTTAGATTCTTGTTCTCTAGCACTTAAAGTGTCTAGATCTAAGTTTGGAAGAAGATTAGGTTTTGTTTAAGCTAGATCCACCTTTGTTGTGGCATTTTTGAAGCTTTTGTGAAGTTGGTAACGTGTAAACTTATGGTAGTCTGGACGTTTGTGACTGATTTGTTGATATTTGATCTTGTCTTGGCAAAGAGAACCTAGATCTAAACGAAAAATTAAATTTAGGGTTCATTTGCCTAGTGGTCAATCCTTGGTCAACTCTTGAATATTCATATTGTTCTTCATCATCTTCAAATATTGTTGAAGAATAATATTCAAAGTCCTAGTTGGATCCATAAAAAAGAAACAAAGAAAAGGTGAAAGTTGTTTGTACAAAGAATATTCCCTACCATATTCACAATCTTCCATGAGAACAAGGGACAAAGGGAATATCAAAGTACAACTGAAAGTACAAGGGGGGGACCAACTGTTTTCAAATCCATTTGAACTTGAAAAAGGGCTCCAAACCCTCCATTTTCCCCTCAATTTCATTCATACACCTTCCTAATTAGAGTGTGGCTGAGACAAGAAGATTGAAAAATTGAATTTTTTTGAAAAATGACATCCAATCACAAGCTGCCACGTCATCACTTTGATGACAAACCAAATTGAGTTCAAATTTAGATTTCCTAGTTTCTAATTGTTGTTTCTAGTTTCAATTTTTTTTGGTTCTATCACTAATTAGCAAACTAGTAAGTACCTACTAGGTTGGTAATTAGTCTAGAGTTCGTTTTGTTTTGTGTCTTCAATTTCTATGTGTTTTTCTCGTTTTTAATTTGTAGTATCTTGTTGATTCAAGTACAAAAGCTATTTTTCTTTAATTTGTCTCAAACAAAAATCAATTTCGGACCAAAGTAGAATCATCCCTCATTCACTTGCCAAATATTTGCCAAGTATAGGTAAAATTGAGTGTGAGAGGGTGAGGCATTATTGAAGTAACTTGTTTTTTCATTTTGTAGGTTTTTATTTCTTGAGTTTCATAGGTATATTACTCATGGAATCCGTGGGATCAAGTACTCCTTCACTCGGGAATGATGCTTTGGAAGTCTTGTTAGCTCGGTTTGATGCATTTTCCCGTGACTTGAAGGGTGGGGTTTGACATTATAAAGGGTGACTTGAGATCCATGAAAGGTGATTTGGGATCCATGATGGGTAACATGATTAGAATTAAAGCAGTGGTTGATATACTATGTCCACCAAAACCTCCATAAAATTCAAACCACCAAGTCCCAAATCCATTTGAACAAAGACCCTACAATCAACAAAACCCCATGCCATAAATCTAAACCCATCATCAACCAAATCTAATGCCTCATCTCCACAAGTTAGAATCTAAGGATAATGAGGTCAAGCCTCAATATGGAGAGAAACTTAGTGATGAGATACAAGAAGAATGTGAAAAGAAAAGGGAGATGGAAAGGAAAACATGGGTAGTGAAGTTGGAAGGGGAAAGGAATGCTTGATTGTGGATCTTGTCCACAAAGAATCCTTGTTACTCACTAACCCAAATTCTAGCACTTTTTTCCTAGCATTAATTCTATTTATGTGCAGGTATAATATGGTATGATTCCAAAGAAAAATGCAAGTGAAGTCCCTCCAAAACATGTTGGTGTTCCAAGTGCACTCTTGGCCGAGAGTACAAGGCACACGGGATGCCCTAGTACAAACCAAAGTCACTATGGTACATTCTACACTCCCTAAAGTTTAAAATGTTATGATGTGGCTATTAGTAGCCAAGGTGATGTGATTTAGGGTTTACCTAGTGTAGAAAAACATGAATCTCTCCTTGGTAGTTCTGTTGTTGCGTATAATGCTCAATGTGCTCCTAAGAATAGATCACTACTTGAACAAGTGAATGACATGATTGAAAATCCTCACGTTGGTGTTCATACTTGTAATGTTGATCATGATATTGGGTATGCTTCTTTGAACTTGTGTGATGAAATTCGTGACATTAGCCTAGTTCATAGTGATCATGTGTATGGCAAAGTTGTGAGTAATGCCTTGGTAGATTATGATTTTGATCTTCTAGCACAAGGGATGTGTAATCTCGGTTTATACCCTTAGCTACATCATCCATTTGATCTCTGCACACTAGTAGGGTGGAGAAGGGATTATCGCAGTTTGTGCTTGTTTTCATTTGATGCTTACTTTGACCCTATCCTTTGTGATGCATATAATAAGTACTTCATGAACAAAACAAGGGATTTCTGGTTGTATTTTAAAAGTGTACCCCCTCGGCATTATGTCTTCACACTTGATTTCTTCCTATACTACCTCTTTACCTATGATGCTAACCATGTTAATTTTGAATTATTAATATGTAGAGGTAGGAATTTTGGTGGCTGGTTTCCATATTGGAATGATATTTGTAGTTTTGGGTATAGCAAAGCCATTAAGACCTTGTAGTTTCCTTATCTCTTGATATTTGTCAAAGCCACTTCCTTTGTGCCATTCATGCTAAACTCTTCATGTCACACTCAAAGGCCCCATGAATATATTTCAAATGTGAACAACCTTAGCTTGATGATATATGTGATAATATAGGATTGTGTTCCTTACTCCTTGATGTCTATATTATCCATGTCCTTTGTTATTATCATACTAAATGTTTCATTTTCAAAACAAAGGATTGCTGGTTGTATATCAAAAGTGTACCCCCTTGGCGTGCTTATATTAATTGTTACACTATCCCTAATCCTCTTATCTTGAGAAATGTGTGCTTGTATTCCATCTTTTTGGTTTTGCAAGGTTTGAATTTGAGGTTAAATTTCTTTCAAGATGGAGAGGATGATACAAGCATAAAGAGCTCAAGGATTACAAGGTCTTATCAAAGGTTCACACTTTCGATTGTCAAAGGTTCAAGCCTCGGATTTGCAAGTGCTTGAAGACATTTTGGAACCATTCAAAGCCTTGTTCAAGTTGAAGATTGGAGAAAGGGTCCTTACACTCCAAGGCCGCCTATACTTGGGATTATTAAGGAAAATATTGTCTTTTGATGGCTCTCTTTTACACTCCAAAGGAGCACCCTTCATTAAGGGTATTTTAGTCTTTGTTTGTAATAAGTATAAATAGACCATTTAACTTCTATTTTCATTAGACTTGGATGAATTGAAATTGAGTAATACTCTTAATGTAGTTTTCTCTTAGATTAGTTATAGGTCTTGGAAAAGACATTAGAATCAAGGTAAATCTTGTATTGGCATTTTGCAAAGAAAGGTGGTGCTTAAGGACTTGATCCCTTTGGTCCACCTAAGAGTGAGGTTTAATCCAATATTAGTGAGGTGTGTTTGAAGGTTTGATAAACCTTATAGTGCTAATCATTGGTGTTGGTGAGGGTCTCATTACTTATCCTTTACATTTATTGTATTTTAATTCTTCTCTTTGTTGAATCCAAAGTGTGTTTATGTCCACTACTTCATCTTCTTTCTTCTAACTTAGTTTGTGTTGTCATCTCGGATTCCAAGTATTTAGTTGCTGGTTTTTGTGTTCTTTAGGATAGTTCTTATATCACGTTGGCTACATAGTTCTGTAATACAAGAATTGCTACTAAGGTTCAAACCCTCTGCTAGCAGGAATGCCCCTATCCCTAGGTTTGCTTGGTTCTAAATCCTACTCCCAACTGAATCGATACTAAACTAATCACTAGATTATACTAGGATTAACTGAAGTGACACTGATCATGTTGAATGACTGAACTGGACTGAGTTCACTGAGTTCTGCTAACTGACTGAGTACTACTATTCTTAATCTTTACTAGAATGATTCTATAACTACTGCAACTAGGTAAACAACTAGATTTTGTGTAATAAATACCCCCAGGATTCAGTAGCATAATGGATGAAAACATAGCAAATCTTGTAAGTATAGCAATAGTCAATTGTTCACAATTCATTCATTGAGTCATTTTGTCAAACACTTAGAGGTCATGAACTTGTACATGATTGAGAACACACGCTAACATGTCATGATTTCATTATTCAATTCACATGGAAATTCTATGAAACACTTGGGAAGCATAATTAATTCACATGATAATGTACAACACATAAGCATTATTACAACAACTTAAACTTGCAAATTTAAGGGTTTTGAAATGAAATATTCATAATTAAATACACATGCTAACATAATTTCATGGAACCCATAAAAGATCTCAACTTGAAATCCATACAACAACTCAAACATAGGCATAATTCAATTCATAACATGAAAATCATAAGTCATGTTTTTGAAAAGGTTTTTGAACTCCAAGGGTGGAAGGAGACTCAAGGATGAACACCTAACATACTTGAGTGACAGAATTTGTGAGTGTGGTTGGGGAATTCTTAGAATTTGATCTTGAGCTTGATGAGCTAGGGTTTCTTTCTTGAGAGATTTTTGTGATGTAGTGAGTGAATTTACCCTTTGGGAAGCTTGATCTCGTGTTAAGTATGAGTAATATAAGGGGAAAATGACCCATTTACTCCCACAAACCCAAATAAAAAAATACTGGACTGGGTCCCCATTTCGCTGTGACCCCTACTTGGGTCAAGAGGCCCTCGCTGCACGACCCCTTCTCAGGTCAAACAACCCTTGCAGCACAACCCTAAGCCTAGGTCAACTGGCCCTTGAGGCATGGACTATAGCAACCCCTTGCTGTTTTTGACATCCAAGCTCACCCTTACACTAGTCCGAAAAAATCCAAAACTCATCTGAGATGACCTGCAAGTGACCCTGATCATGAATCAACTTGGAAATTGGTGTTTTAAGACCGAGAAGGTCAAATTAAAATTCATTGAAGTTTGAGGACTCTAGAAATGACTAAGTCCTAACACTTTGTAAAATATTCCAAGTCCTAGACCCCTTTCTACATTCAAGAATGAGCTGAAACGAACCTACCATCTTACGGGGTCTTACAATATCTCCCTGTTGGGAACATTCTTCCTTGAATGAGACTGACTAAATCGAGAGAAACTGTACTCACACTGACATGCATCACTAAAGCATAACTGAATTCTGGAGACATGACACATGACTGAAGTGTTTCATGAATGCATAAATGATATGAGAATATTATGCAGTTGTAACTGAGCATAGAATAGAGTAAATATAAGAAAGATTGTTACCTTAGGCTGATTCTGAGTTTGAAAAAAAGAGGTGAGGATACTTGGCTCGTATGTCTTCTTTTGCTTCCTAAGTATCTCTCTCAACGAACTGATTCTGCCAAAGAACTTTGACCATAGAAACTTCTTTGTTCCTTAGTCCGTGAACATGACAATCAAGGATTTTGACTAGGGTTTCCTCATAAGAGTGTCTATTTTGAATATCTACACTCTCTATAGGGACTACAACTTCTGGGTCGCCTATGCACTTCTTTAGCAAGGAGACATGAAACATTGGGTGCACTGATGCTTAGTCTGCAGGTAACTGAAGCTCATAAGCTACCTTACCAAAACAACTGAGAATCCTATAAGGACTAATATATTAGGGACTAAGCTTCCCCTTCTTGCCAAATCTCTTCACTCCCTTCTTGGGAGAGATTTTCAAATACACAAAGTCGCCAATCTCAAACTCAAGATCTTTCCTTCTCACATCTTCATATTATTTTGTCGGCTCAGGGCTGTCTTAAACCTCTCTCTGGTCAACTGCACTTTGTCTACAGCATCAAACACCAAGTCAGGCCCCACTACCGCGGCCTCACCTACTTTAAACCAACAATTGGGAGATCTATATCTCATTCCATAAAGAGCATCAAATGAAGCCATATGAATACTATAATGATATCTGTTATTATATGCGAACTCAATCAAAGGTAAGAAATTATCCCAACTGCCCTTATAGTCAATGGCACACGCTCTCAACATATCTTTTAAAGTTTGAATGGTTCTTTTTGCTTGACCATTTATTTGACGGTGGAAGGTTGTACTGAGGTGGACTTGTGCACCAAGACCCTTTTGGAAGGCTTTCCAAAAGTGAGAGGTAAACTGCGTACCTCTATCTGAAATGATGGACAATGAGACACCGTACAACCTAACCAACTCTCTGATACAGAGCCTGGCATAGTCCTCGGCTAAATAAGAGGTATGAACTATCAAGAAATGGGATGAGTTGGTCATCCTATATATAATAACCCAAATCAAATCGTGCTGACAACGAGTACGAGGAAAACCCACCACGAAGTCTATGTTCACTTCCTTCCACTTCTATATGGGAATACTTAACTCTTGCATGGAACCACTAGGCTTCTGATGCTCAATCTTAACCTACTGACATGTGGATCTCTTAGCTACAAACTCTGTAATATCTCTCTTCATCCCACTTAACCAATAGACTTTTTACAAATTGTGGTACATCTTCGTGGCCCCTGGATAAATCGAGTAATGCACACCATGCACTTCTGCAAGAATTCGCTGCCTCAATCTATCTCCACATGGCATACAAAGTCAACCCTAGCAGCGTAATACACCATCTCCCCCTTGGGAGAAAACTTCTACCTTATGATTCTGACTGGCTCTTTTAGCTTAACTAAATTGGGATCCCTGTCTTGCTTTTCCTTCACCTTAGAAACTAACGAAAACTCCAAACTATTTTGCACCCAAACACTACCCTTAGCCGAATCAACCAAACAGATACCTAGTTTGGCAAGCTGATGAACTTCCTGAACTAGCTTCTTCTTACCATCCTTAATGTGAGCAACATTACCTATTGACAACCTACAGAGGGCACCTTCCACTATATTGGCCTTACTTAGATGATACAGAACACTCATGTTATAATCTTTCAACAACTCTAACTACCTTCTCTAATGCAAGTTCAAGTATTTCTGAGAAACTACATGCTACAGGCTTTTGTGGTCTGTGAACACATCAACATGCACTCCATACAAATAGTGCCTCCAAATTTTAAGGCAAACACAATAGCTACAAAATTTTCATGGGGCTTAAGCTATCTAGAGGCATAGGCCACAACCTTACCCTTTTGCATCAAAACACACCCCAAACAAACTCTGGAAGCATCACAATAGACAACAATTCCATCTGAACCATTAGGCAAAGTCAAAATTGGGGTTGTAGTGAGTCGAGTCATCAACTCCTAAAAACTCTTCTCACAAGAATCTGACCACTGGAACTTGACTTTCTTTTGGGTCAATCTGGATATATGAGATGCAATAGACAAAAATTCTTTAACAAACCATCGATAATAGCCATCCAAACCCAAGAAACTCCTGATATCTGATAGAGAGATAGGTCTGTGCCAGTTTATCATTGCTTCGGTCTTTTGAGGATCAACTTTAATGCCATCATCGGAAACTATATGACCAAGGAAAACTACTGAACTTAGCCAAAATTTGCATTTATTGAATTTGGTGAACAACTGCTGGTCTCTGAGAGTCTGTAATACTATTCTGAGATGGTCTATGTGATTATTTTCATGGCGGGAGCAGACAAGAATGTCATCAATGAAGACTATGACGAACATGTCTAAGTACTTCTTGAACATTCAGTTTAGCAAGTCAATGAAAGCTGCTGGGGCATTGATAAGACCAAATCACATGACTAGAAATTTAAAGTGACCACACCGAGTTCTGAAAGCTATTTTTAAAATGTCGCATTCTCTGAATCTGAGCTGATGATAGCCTGATCTGAGGTTTATATTTAAGAAGTAACTGGAACCCTGAAGTTGGTCAAATAAGTCATCAATTCTAGGAAGTGGATACTTGTTCTTGACGGTGACTTTGTTCAACTGACGGTAGTCAATAAACATTATGAGAGAACAATCTTTCTTATGCACGAATAGAACTGGTGCGCCCCATGAAGAGACGCTGGGATTGATGAATCCCTTATCTAGGAGATCCTTAAAATTTTTCTTCAACTCTTTAAGTTCAGTTGGAGCCATTCTGTATGGTGGAATAAAAATGGGTTGAGTATCAGGAAAAAGGTCTATTCCGAAGTCAATTTCCCTTTTGGGAGGAACTCCAAGAAGATCATTAGTAAACACATCTGGAAATTCACTTCCGACTGGAACTAACTCAAGCTTAGGAGTCTCAGAACTAGAGTCTATGACTCACGCAAGATAATAGATACACCCCTTGGATATCATTTTTCTCACCCTAAGGTAAGAAACAAGTAGACTTTTAAGCGCTATGGTACTACCCCTCCACTCTAGGACAGGTTCATTTGGGAACTGAAAATGAACAACTCTATTTCTATAATCAACTGAGGCATAGCATGAATGGAGCCAATCTATGTCGAGAATAATGTCAAAATCCATAATCTATAAATCTACTAAGTCTGATAAAGTAACTTTCTGACACACCATAACCAAATAGTTCCTATATACCCACCGTTCTATGTTAGACTTACCCACTGGGGTAGAGACTAAGAAGGGCTCTGCTAGGATTTTGGGACTTATTTTGAAGTCAACAACTATATAAGAAGTTGCAAAGGACAAAGAAGCTCCTGGGTCTTACAAACTATAAACATGTAAATAATAAACTTGTAATGTGCCAGTAACCACATTAGGAGAACTTTCCTGATCCTATTAGGACTGAATTGCATAGAGACTATTTGGGCGTTGCCTACTGGTGGCACTAGAAGTAGCACCCTGCTGAGACAGGAGACTTGATTGAGCTAGGGGATGATTATGCTGACTCTATGAACCCACCTGAGAATATTCTCTGATCCTATGGCCTGGCTTGCTATATCCGAAACATACATCACTGCCAGCTCTAGAGACATCCTGATGGTTTCTGCCACACTTCTGACAAAGAAGATTTGTTTGAGCATTGCTAACACTACCCTAAGATTTAGAACCTGGAACCCTATCCTTATTACCATTTTTGAATTTAGGCACCGAAGCACTGGTTCGGGACGAAACTTGGACTAAAGATTTCAAGTAGAACTGAGGACGATTACTACCCTATGACTTAGGCTGAGTGAAATTGAAGCTACTTGTTCTAGCCCTCTTAATTTCCTTCTCTTTATCCTTAGTTTTCTGCTCCTTTATCTGTAGATCATGGACCACTAATATAGCCAAGTATATCTCCATAATCAGCATTGCGGTCCTATATTCCTTGACCACACTATCAGATACACCATACATGAACTTACTCATCTTAGACCTGCTATCAGCTACAACATAAGTAGCATATCTAGCTAACTAATTAAACTTGAGAGAATAATCCTTCACTGTCAACCTACCCTACTTTAGGTTGGTAAACTCTAACACCTTAGCCTCTCTCAATTCTAATGGAAATAACTTATCTAAAAAGGCATTAGCAAACTCTTCTCATTCTATATGCCTTGCATCTGTGGCCCTATCTACCTTCCACTATTTAAATAATGTATGAGCCATATCCTACAACTGATAGGAATTTAACTCCACACTCTCACTAGTGGTCCATAATGTTTGTTACCTTCTGTACCATGTCAAGGAATTCCTGTGGGTCCTCTTCAGACTTAGACCCTGAAAATAGAGGAGGGTTCATTTGGGTGAAGTCTTAAATTCTAGCTGCAGTAGTATTGGCCACTAGGTTGGCCTGAACAATAGCTAGGAATTCATTCTAGGCTACCACAGAATGGTTTAGAGTGGTGAAAGCTGCTCTAATTCTGCGAGAGAAACATGCTCATTCAGGGGATCTTCCTGAATAGGTAGAGGTGCTGGCTTGTTTCTAAATATTCTTTTTTTAGTATTTTTGGGAGTCATGTTCTATAACAAAAGGGAAAATTGGATTAGACTAAGATTTTAACTTGAGATCATGCTCACTCACACACATAAATGCTGAAAGAATAGAACTTTTCTAAAAAAAAATGCCTTATAGACTCTTGTTCATAAGTGTAGTGCGCTACACACCTATGCACAAGACTCTACTTAACGTGACATTCAAACTCCCTAGGACTCTTTAGAATCTATGGCTCTGATACCAAGTTTGTGACACCTCAAGTCTACACCCTGGGCAACACATGGTGCTTAAGACCCCGTAGGATCATAAGCTAACCTATGATTGGTACCTACTATGAGCACTAAATAATAATACTGAACAACATATGCAAAAGTAAAACTGAAATGCCATAAGGTTCTCAAAATACTGAAATAATAACTGAGTGTAACTGATAATAACATCAGAAAACTAAAAACTGACTGTGTTTTTCCGAAAGCCTCTAACTTTCTGAATATAGAGTTGATGGAACAAGTTTCCAAATAACTCCGACTACCAAACATACTAAATCTGCTAAAATACTTAAATAAAATAATATCCTTGATGGACGAGGACTCACTGCTACAACTACTGTTGACGCTTGAGCTGCTATGTACGATCAGGAATCTGAGGGTCCAACCTATGATATGAGATATCATAGTGCAAAGAAAGATTATGCATTAGTACGTAGAATGTACTAGTATGCTAAGTAAGGTAGGCTAATATAAATGGGTTCATATGCATAAGATGATAACTGATTGAAAGAATATTATGAAGTAAGTCGATGAGAGTACATACAAAACTATAAGTGCTGAACATGATGAATATACAACACTGTACATATAAAATCTGTCTGAATCAAACTAAAATTGAAGTACTAAGTTCTAGTAACTAAATAATGGTAACTAAAAGTTTAGACTGATAATAAAGTACTGAATTTTGATGGTTGTGTAACTGATAACTGATAGCCATAGTTCTGTAAAATTATCTGAGTTCTTTACTGATTACTAAGACTAAAATTGTAACTGTGGGAGTGTTCATCTAACTGACATACCCTGGATATAGACCGAGTTGGGGTCCAACCTGTGACCCCAGTTAGAAAGGTGTTATCACCTTTCCTTGGGATACTAACAATGCTGGGTCAACCTTAATCAGGTAGGAAAACTCATGAAATATAAATATGATTGTGTCAACCTTAGTCTGGCAGAAGGATAACTTACCTTACGTTGGATACGTAGTTCTATAATATAGGGACTACTACTTAGGGTCAAACCCTCTGCTGGTAGGAATGCCCCCATCCTTGGGTTCGCTCGATGCTTAATCTTTTTCCCAACTGAATTGATATTGAACTGATCACTAAACTGTACTAGGCTTGACTGAACTGACACTGATCATGTTGACTGACTGAACTGGACTGATTTCATAAAATTTTGCTAACTAACTGAGTGCTACTGTTCTTGACCATTACTAGTACGATTCTATAACCATTGCAACTAAGTAAATAGTTAGATTTCGGGTAATAAATACCCCCAGGACTCGATAGCATAATGGATAGAAACAGAGCAAATCTTGAAAGCATAGCAATAATTAGTTGTTCACAATTCATTCATTGAGTCATTTTCTCAAACACTTGGATGTCATAAACTTCTACATGAATGAGAACAGATGCAAACATGTCATGATTTCACTATTCAATTCACATGGAACATTCTATCAAACACTTGGGAAGCATAATAATGCACATGATAATAAACAACACATAACCATCATGAATACAACTTAAACTTGTAAATTCAAGGGTTTTGACATGAAAGATTCATAATTCAACACATATGCTAACGAAATTTCATAGAACCCATAAAACATCTCAACTTGAAATCCATACAACAACTCAAACATGGGCATAATTCAATTCATAATATGGAAATCATAATTCAAGTTTTTGAAAAAGGTTTCTTGAACTCCAAGGGTGGAAGGAGACCCAAGGATGAACACCTAACATACCTGAGTGATGAAATCCATGAAGATTGTTGGGAATTTCTTGGAACTTGATCTTGAGCTTGATGAACTAGGGTTTCTTTCTTGATAGGATTTTGTGAAGTAGTAAGTGAATTTTCCCTTTGGGAGGCTTTATCTCGTGTTAAAGATGAATAATGTAAGGGGAAAATGACCTATTTTCCCCCACAAACCTGAATAAAAAAAAATGTTAGATGGGATCCCCATCGCACCGCATCCCCTACTTGGGTCGAGCGACTCTCACAGCGTGTCCCTATTGCGACCCCTTGATATTTTGGTCATTCAAACTCTCCCTTACGCTTGTCCAAAAATATTGAAACTCAACTGAGATGATCTACAAGTAATCCTGATCATGAATCAACTTGGAAATTGGTGTTTTAAGACCGCGAAGGTTGAATTAAAATTCATCTAAGTTCGAGGGCTCTAGAAATGACTAAGTCCGAAGACTTAGTAAAATATTCTAAGTCTTCGACCCCTTTCTAAATGCAAGAATAAGTTGAGACGAACCTAGCATCTTACGGGGTATTACACTTCAATAGTGGATGATGCAATAACAAATAGAAATATGTGTTCCTTGAATAGCACATCCATGCAAACACAAAAATGATTAGAAGAAATATCCAGTAGCTTATAGTCTTTCTGTGTTTCTGAGTATCCCATGAGTACACAAGCCTTTGCTCTAGGTGAGAACTTATTCTTAGTGACAAGTTCTATGTCATAACACAAACACCCAAACACTCTCAAGTGAGCAATAGATGGTGGTCTATCATACAACATCTCATATGATGTATTCCATTTCTATACCTCAAAAAGAAGTCTATTAATAAGGTATACTACAGTGATTTAATATTCTCCCCAAAACCTTGTTGGGACACTTCCTTAAAACTTTAAGGCCTGAGCAACATCTAATACATGTTTATGCTTTCTTTTAGCTATCCCATTCTATTGAGGAGTATACACATAACTACTCTGATGAACTATACAATATTCAATAAATAGTTTATCTATTTAGTTGTTAAAGAACTCAGTTCCATTATTTGTTCTTATTGATTTAACAAAATATATGAACTGTGTTCTATAAAATAAAAGAAACTTCTTCAAGACAACAATCACATCACTTTTATTTTGCAACAAATGTATCAAAGTATTTCTTTAATTATCATCAATAATATTCAGGAAATAATGCTTTCTATCTTGTGTAGGGTACTTGTATAGACCCCATATATCCATATGCAAAACACTAAGAGGACTATCACTCTTTATAGGAAATATGAGTCTACTTTGTTTAGCAATAGGACACACTGTACCATAATTATTTACTTCTATATCTATCACCTTATTTTGAAGGTATTTTACATTCTTCATGGTGCTGACAGATGTATGACCTAGCTTCTTATGCCACAAGTTTCCATCTACTACCATCTTGTCCTTAGTAGTATTTGAGATAACCTTCTTAATTTTTGTATATTTATTGTCCTTGATGATGTACAAGCCCTCACTCTCCTTACTAGTCCCCCTCACCCTACCACTGTAAAGGTCCTAAAATATAAAAAATCAGGAAAGAATTTGTCAGAGCAAGCAAGGCTTTGTAAACTTGGATACTTATAGGAGATTATAATTTAACTTAGGGACATGAAGTATATTGTTAAGTTGAAAATCATCTAACAATGATACAGTACCGATGTGTGCAATTGTAGTTTCTTCACCGGTAGGCAAGTGATACACCCAAATTACAGTTCTCGTTAGAAAGTGTAAGCGGTCGCTATCAAATATGGAACCCAACTAGGTTGTGGTCGAATACCACAGGAAATACCATGCAAACTAAGTGTTATAGTTTTTAACAGACTGTTGATCGAAGGTTCCTAAGTAAGGGGTTTTTTGACTTTGTAATAGTGTTTGAATAGTTGTAATAAGTAGCATTCCAGCTAGTGAATTTTATTATAAGTACTAACTCAATGAGATCAAATAAACTAGAGTTATGTTCACCGAAATTTTCAAATAGATGGGGTTGTGAATTCTTTTAAATTCCTAATTTACAACTTCAATTGCAAGAGTTATTGAACTCTAAAGTTTACCCATTTTGTTTCTCAACCTAAATGGATAGTTTACCCTTTAATTCTTTTGTGCTCAAAGAATATATCAATTTATTCAATTAATCTCTTATGTGAGCCAATTCTTGTTAAGGCATCAACTCATAACCCAAAGGTTATGACCTTTAGACTTCATGTAAACTCTTTATTTTCACAACATATATTTTTCTTCTCAGACAAGTAATGCTTTTGGGCTCACCCTTCAAGTTTGCAACCAAGAAGGGTTATTAATATGAAGAAGGGTTTATACAATCTCAACTGCATATGGAAATTAAACATTCTTACAACCCCAATTAGTTATTCACATCAAGGCTCCCATAACCCTAGTTATGGGAGTTTATCCACGCATATCAAGAGAAGAAGAAGAGAAAATCATTGTGTTATTCATAAATAGATTCAAAGAATTACTTACAAAAGTTACAATAATTGTTCTTGAATCTTTAATGAGAATCTGAATAAAGATAACTAGATCCATAATTTTTGCTTGAATCATAGAGAATAATACGTACAATAATGTTTTTTGCTGGAAAATTTCTAAAATTATACCTAAATAAAAACTAAACTGGGTATTTATATGTTCCCAGGTACAAATAATTTAAAATTCTAACTCAGTAAAGCCGTGTCAAAGTTGACGTCCCATCAGAATCCTGATGGTCCTTCGCGTGGACCGTCGTTGATGGTCCCAAGGTGCCATGTTCTAGTAAGGGTTGACGGTCAGGTTGGCGGACCGTCGCTGGATTGGTGGTCCATCTCATGGGCCTTCGCTTTATCCTCTAAAATTATATGTTCTGTTTCACCCTGACGGCCAAGATGACGATCCATTGGATGTTTGATGGTCCGCCACTTGGACCATCACAGGGGCCACTCATTTTTTCCTTTATATTTTACTCTGACGGTCACCCTGACTATCCATCACATGGTTGATGGTCTGCCAGTTTTACCGTTAATGGCCTTTTTCTGCTACTTTTCCTAGTTTATTCTTCATCTAACTCCTTAACCTGAAAACACTAAAATCCAATATTAAATACCGTCAATGTCAAATGTTTCATCAAAAGCCTGAATATCAACACCCTCAACTTAAGACAATTGTTTCTCCTTAAGCAACTCAGCGCCAAATTGCATACATAAACAACACAATGACAAGAAATCAACTATTGAAATAGATTTCACAGAACTATTTAATTGTCATCTCACTCATGTGAGCTCAACACATCAGGATCTATAATCAAAATTGTTTAAAGTTTATAACACTCAAACAAACATGGATATAATATCCTATAGAGATCAACAGAACTAATTATAACTCAAGTTGCCCTCACAGTCAATAAAGTTCACCGCTCATTATATCTTCTGGATGAAAATCAAGACTTTCACACTCAGAAGTTACAATCATAGCATATACATCCATAGGCTTTCCCTTATCATCTTATGCTCCCTTATGATTGATTCACAAAGATCAAGCAGGTCTTTTTCAGTCTTGTAATGAGGTTCCAAGGATAGGTGAGGATAAATTTTTAGGAAAAGTGACTCAACGTTTAGACTTAACTCTCTTTGCCCTTGAATTTTATTCACCAAGGCTACTACTTTTCCAACTCACTTACAGTCTCTATCATTCACACTTTACCATGAATTTTTTTTAAGCATCAGCCACCCTTAACTTATACTGATGCTATCTGTCGAGGTGCACAATATCTTAAATAGACCAGGGCCGAATGGTTCATTTTAGCTCTAAACCACTCTTTCATTAAATTACTAATGTTTTGAAAGTAATCACCCTCAACTTAGGTGTCTTGCCTAAGTTAAGGTGCACATTGTCCAATCTTGGACCAGGGCCAAAGTTAGGTGTTAACAACTTAAAGAGTAATTAGATTTATTGGGTATGAGAAGAAAACTAACATAAGCTCAAAAAGGGTTCAAAAATGGTAAAATATTTTTGGTGGATCAGTTATTTCGGCTAAGTGAACTGAAAGTACAAGGAAGCCTGCTATCATCTCTTATTAAATCAACCACAAAACAACATCAATGAACTGGGAAAGTTCTAGGTACATAACTATGTAAGAACTACCATAAATGCTCGCACACACAGGCACATGAGTTAAACTTATTCTACAAGCTTTTGGGATTTACATCACATAGTCATGCACCCTTTACATCCTAATGCCAATTACAAAATTCACCAATGGTTGTTCAACGTATGCAAACTAACAATAGGAAATAGTCATACAAACATGTTCATAGTCTTATGCCATAGTCATACATCATCCATATATACAAAAAAATACTAAAAGAAAATACACTTTCATAAATAACATCAACAACGAATATTTACATCACAACCTAAGAAAACAAAATGTAATCCTAGACATGTCAGTTCTTCTAGATAGCACACCTGAGAAAAAGAACACAGGAAAAAAAACCCCATGGTACAAGTACACCCACCCCATATAAAATAAATGCACTGTCCTTAATGTATGTAAATAAAATACAGAGGAGGAAAATACTTGTAAAGCCTTTTATTCAGATGAGGCATCAGTCAAATGTGGTGAGGCTTCATGGGCCTCACATGCAACAACGTTGACCCCTATGGTGGTAGGGGTACTCACAATATCCTCTTCTAAAATTAAAGGCATGTCAGCACGAACTGGGTCTGAAATGGGCCCCTTAGCTGGGACAGAACTGGTGGAAACTCTTACAACTTTATCTGCAAGATTCTTCTATCTCATCTCGTTATCTCACTTTGATTTTTTCATGGATTTTCTTATGTTTTACGCTTCTCTCTTTTCTGGTGTCATCGTTTCTCTCCTTCTTCTTTTAGCAGCTTTTTAATCAATAGTTTCATCAATTTGCTTATCTCTATCCTTTATCGGCATCCCTATCAAATCAACAATACCTTCATCTTTATGACTTATCACTAGAGTAGGGTCAAAAATGGGCTGTTGGGTCTGTTGGCTTTTCAACTCAGCTATGTCCTCCTATTCTTGTTTGAATTATGCCATGAACTTTGCCAAATCTGGAATAGACATCACATCCAGCATTTTATTGATACACTCTTCCATATGATTCATCCTAGTCTGAATGTTTTGAAAGGGACAGATGGCTTTAGCTACAATACGGTCAACAAAAGGCTTTCACTGCAAGGCCCATGTATCTAGCTACTTTTGGAACTTTTTCTGTAGCTTAACAGATTTGGTAAAATTTTCCTGTGTTAAGTTGTAGTAAGAATACTGGGGTAGGACAAATGTAAAGTCTACAGTCCCACCCATTGGCAATATAGATTCTGACCCTGCAGATGTACTAGGCAGCTTATAGTCAGGTGGGACATAAGTAGTGATAGGCAATGGCATACCTGTGGGAATTCTAGAAGTATTGGGGGATGAAGCTGACTGTGTTTGGTAGGACAGAGGTTTGTTGACTTACATCTCAAACTTTGAGTCATTCTTTAATTTCTCAATGTCCTATCTATGTGTAGCCCGAACCTCATTGTCAACTCCCCAAATCAAAAGCACATTGGCCTGCCTGCATAACTTCATGATCAAATACGGGAATGGTAGTGCGCTTTCCACCTTATGATCCCTCACAAATATTTCATCAGCAATAATTTGTCCAAAATGAATCTTCATCCCTATAATTAGACTAGCAACCAACACAGCCCTATGACTGTCCAAATTAGCATCACCCCCTATCGGTATCAACCTTAATCGAACAATGGCCCATCAGAATTTAGACCAGAAGGTAAGGAAGAATTTAGCAATATGCTCTCACAGGTTAGTTTCCTAGGAGGGGTTGCCGTCCTCAGTAAGTAGCCCAGACAACAAAGCCCTTTACGTGGATATAGAAGTCAAGCAATACTCAAGATCAGGACCCATAGTAGGTGCTTCATAGTTGGGCCCAAACAACATCCTATTAATTATTTAATCCGATATATCAATGTTAACTCTTATCATTGAAACTAATTCTTTGTTAGACATGTCTAAAATTTTAGAGACCTTAGGATAATATTTCTCTGCCAATTGTAAGTAATTGGTGAAGAACTCCCTTACAAAATGTGGTTAATATGAACCTAGAGTCTTGCAAATCTAGGCTAACTCATTCTTGTTGAATCGCTGCTCCAGCTCTGGATATTCATACAACTCAAAGGTCACTATCTGATACTCTTCAGTGATTGGTCTCTTGATTGGCCTGGTTGCCAGTGGGTTCCAAGACATCAAGGTATTTGTCCCTTGAACCTTCCTTTTCTATTTGAGTGACTCCTTTATGTTTGGATCCTTGCACTTGATCATATTCGTGTCCTCAGTTTTAGTCTCAACAGGGCTAGTTTTCCATCAATGGGGTTGGGGTTAGATATATTAACCCTTTTCTTGTCTGAGCTTGAACTGGTGCTACTAATGCTGCTCTCACTCTCCTATTTAGATTAGGAGAGTGTGTGGAGTTTTCTATCTCATTTTCGATCATTGAAGGCAGGTGCCTCCTCACTCCTAGTCAACTCATCCTTTTCCTTTTGTGCTCTACCATTGCCTCTGGTTAGGGGTATCTTTCGTGCCATATTTCTTGAGAAAGGAACATGGAATTAGTTTACAATTTAAAACCAGTCCAAAACAATGAAAAAGTTTCACAACGGAAGGTCTAATGGTCCATTGAGATTGCGATGGTCCATCGGACACACCGTCAGGCCTTAACCAGTATGTCTCTTTTTAGATAGCCTTCCAACAGTCATCCCAATGGTCTTTCAGGTGCCCGATGGTCCGCCAGGTCATCCATTGTGACTTAAATAGAAAGATCAAGATTCAATGACCTTGTGACTATATTCCCAATGATCCATTAGAGGTGCAGACAGTCACGAGGTCTGACGGTTCGTCAGTGTGGCCGTTGCTTGGATTTTACAACAATTTATTTTCCCTGGGGCAATTCATCGAACACCTAGTATGTAATATTCAATTTTTGACACAACAATCACACCAATTCGACGTTTAAGTAAAAATTTTTTACTTTGGGTACATGGGTTACTCAGACTTCATGTGGAACAAAGCATACCAGAGTTTGACTTTGGATCAAAGCAAAAACAACAAGGCAACAGAAAATAAGATAGAATTCTTTTTTAGGCATTAGCAATCTTTTGGAAATTGAATCCATCATTCTAAAGTAAAAAGGAAGAAAAATCATGATCATACCTTGATTTCACTATGTTCTTCACTACTCAACTTGCAGAACTTCAGACCAAACTATGACTAGCACTTGCTTTATCAGTGAAATATGTAACTTACTTTGTAATGAGAATAAGAGAGAATAAAGGTTGTTTATATAGTGGAGAATGGGAAGAGGGATAGTCCTAAGTGAAGATAACTGCCACTAGGTACTTTGAATACAGAAAAAGTTGAACAGTTATAGGATTTAAAGGGGTGGCAACTTAAGAAACCGCTTAATTTTATCCTTTTAAAACCATTTGGGTCAGATAGGGATAATTAAATAGGCCTTTAACTTAAATCGACCCAACCCGTCAGTTAGGGTTAGTCTGACGATTGACCTAATGGTGTGTCGGGACTTACTAGAAACTCATTAATTATGCTTCATTGCGATGGTCCTTCAATAATTCAATGGTCCGTCGAGAATTCCGTTAGTCTATTCCAAAATATTTGAATTTAAGGTCAAGTTTGACGGAGACCTTGAAGGTCCGTCAACAGCTTGACTGTCCGTTAACTTGGCCGTTAGGCCTTATCCAAAATCTCAAAGTTTTTCTATGCTTTTGACGATTCCATTGACGGTTCGTCAGGTCCTTGATGGTCTGTTGGCCTTCCCATCACCCTTCATCAACTGGAGAAAATCCTTTCTTTCTGTATTCTCAGTTCTGCATGCTTTACAAACACATCAAATTGCACAAAAACAATAAATAGACTCTAACTATGGTTACAATAACACTTTGTGGGTTGCTTCTCACTAGCGCCCGATTTATTATCGCGGCATGACTTGGATACCTCATTTACTCAGACTTTGTGGAGATACACAGTGGACAATAGCTTCGCATCATTGGTTGGACCAACATAGGTTTTGAATTTTTGCCCATTAACTTTGAACAGACTTCCATCTTTACTTTCAAGTTCCACCACACCTGATGGAAACACTTGACTTACCTTGAACGGTCCAGACCATCTTTATTTCAATTTGCCCAAAAAGAACCTAAGGCAAAAGTTGAACAATAACACCGAATCACCAGATCGAAAATCCCTCTTATCTATTGTTCGGTCATGGTAATTCCTTATTATTTCTTTATATAGATTGGCTCTTTTGTAAGCTCTGAGACGGAATTCATCCATCTTATTTAATTTCCCTAACCTTAACTCAACTGCTTTTTTCCAATTCATGTTCAATTTTTTAAGAGCCCATAAAGCCTTGTGCTCTAGTTCGACTGGAAGGTGACATGTTGTGTCATAGACCAGCTGATATGGTGACATCCCAATAGGTTTCTTGAAAGAAGTTTGATATGCCCACAAGGCATTATCGAACTTTTGAGACCAATCTTTTCTGCTCGCATTCACCATTTTAGCCAAAATCTCTTTTATCTCCCAGTTCGAAACTTTCACTTGCCCACTGGTTTATGGGTGATATGGAGTAGCAACCTTATTCGTCTTCACACTGTATTTCAATAGGGCAGCTCAAAACACTCAATTGCAAAAATGCGATCCACTATCGCTTATGATGGTATGTGGTACCCCAAAGTAAGAGAAGATATTCTTTTTAAGGAATGCAACCACTCTTTTTTCTCTGTTGTTAGCCAAAGCGACAGCTTTAACCCATTTTGACACATAATAAATGACGACCAATATGTATTTTAACCCATAAGAGCTCACAAAGGGCCCCATGAAATCAATGCCCCATACATCAAACAACTCAACTTCCATCATTTTTGTCATAGAAATCTCATGGTGCTTTGAGATTGGCCCTTGTCTCTGACATTGGTCACATCTTCGAACAAACTCATAGCAATCCTTGAATAAGGTTGGCCAATAATAACCGCTCTGCATTACTTTCCTCGTAGTTCGGTCACCTTCATGGTGACCTTGACCTTCTACCAGAGAAACATGACAAGCTTCTAGGATATTCAACATGTCCACCTCTGGAATACACCATCTAATAATATTATCCGTACACCACCAAAAAAATACAGTTCGTCCCAGAAGTAGTGTGTAACATCATGTAGGAACTTCTTCCTTTGGTGAAAAGACAGATTCTTTGGGATGACCTCACTTACCACATAATTTGTAAAGTCAATGTACCAAGGCACTCTTTCAAGCGCAGTAGCTAGGACCTTATCATCTAAAAATTTATCATTAATTTTGAACTCATCCTCGACTACTTGATCACCTTCAAGTCTGGACAGGTGATCCGTGACTTGATTTTCACATCCTTTTCTATCTTTTACTTCAAAGTCAAACTCTTGTAGAAGCAACACCCATTTGATTAACCTTGGTTTTGCATCCTTCTTTACCATCAAATATCTCAAGGAATCATGGTCTGTATGAACCACAACCTTAGTTTACAATAAGTAAGCATGAAACTTCTCAAAAGCATATATAACAGTGAGAAGTTCCTGCTCAGTAACAGTGTAATTCTTCAGTTCCCCATTTAATGCCTTGCTTGTATAGTAAATAGGGTGGATTAATTTTTCTTTCTTCTGGCCAAGCATAGCACCCAGTGCTACTTCACTTGCATCGCACATGATTTCAAAAGGCTTAGACCAGTATGGAGCAACAATAATAGGGGCAATAACAAGCTTTTTCTTAAGGCATTCAAATGCCTTCTTTCACTCCTTATCAAATACAAACTTATCTTCCTTCTCTAATAATTTTCATAGTAGATTAGCGATCTTGGAGAAGTCCTTAATAAACCAGCCATAGAATCCAGCATGACCCAAGAAACTACATACTCCCTTCACAGAGATAGGAGAGGGTCTCTAATTTTGCCCTGTCAACTTCAATCTCTTTATTAAAAATTTTGTGACCAAGAACAATGCCCTCATTTTCCATGAAGTGGAATTTTTCCCAATTAAGTGTAAGGTTAAATTCTTTGCACCGCTACAATGCTCTACTCAGATTCACCAGGCATAATTCAAAAGAATTACCGACTACTAAAAAGTCATCCATAAATACCTCCAAGGGGTCCTCCACCATGTCAGAGAATATAGACATCATGCACTGTTGGAACATGGTAGGTGCATTACATAAGCCAAATGGCATCCACTTGAAAGAGAAAGTACTATATGGGCAAGTAAACATCGTCTTCTCCTGATTCTCTATAGCAATAGAAATCTGGTTGTAGCCCAAATATCTATCCAAGAAATAACACCAATCTCTTCTCGCCAACCGATCAAGCATTTGATCCATAAAAGGCATTGGGAAGTGGTCCTTCAAAGTACATGAGTTGAGCTTATGATAGTCCATACAAACTCTCCACCAAATCACAGGCCTGAGGGGAATCAACTTATTTTTCTTATCCCCACAACAGTCATGCCCCCTTTCTTGGGCACACAATGGATAGGGCTTACCTACTTACTAACAGAAATTAGGTATACAACTCCTTCGTCTATCCATTTAATGATCTATTTCTTAACCACCTCTTATATTGGTGAGTTATAACGGCGTTGGTGCTCAAAGGTAGGTGTGTAATATTTCTGAAGATGAATCTTGTTAGTGCAAATATCGGGAGGAATACCAATGATATCGGCAATAAGGCAATAAGCCTTCATATGGCCCTTTTATATTGTCTAAGCACAGAGATAAGTGCCTCAACCTGGTGCTCACCCAAATCAGCAGCAATAATCACAGGAAAAGTGTTTCCACTGCCTATAAACACGTTCCACAAATGTCCTGGAAACTTCTTTAACTCTAACACTAGGGGATCTTCGATAGATGGCTTAGCCAGTGGTGTTGGTCGATTTTTTAGATATAAGTACAGCTTCTTGGGAGTGTATGAATAAGATCCCATTCCCGTCAAAGAACATACTATCTCTTTATACTCCTAGATACGTTCACCATCAAAATTCATCAAAATTATAGCCAGAGTTTCCACATTAAATTTCTCCTCAATTGAAACCTCTCACTCATCTTTATAATAAATATCAATGATGGAGAATGCACTCACCTCCTTGGGTTTCTTCATAGATTGGCACACATCAAAGTGAACCACTTCATTATTCGGCCTGAACACTAACTCATTAGCCCTCAAATTAATAAGGACACTCCTGGTTGTGAGAAAAGGTCTACCCAAGATTATGGGTACTTCAAAATCCACCTCACAGTTCAAAATAGCGAAGTCTACTGGAAATATAAAACTAGCCACATTTTCTAGCACATCATACAATATCCCCACTGGCCACTTCACAGACCTTTCTACCATCACCAATCGCATATTTTTGGGTGCAGGGTCCCCTAAACCCAACCTCTTATAAAAATTAAGTGACATCAAGTTAATACTCGCTCTGAGATCACATAAGGCTTTAGCAAAATCAAGTGACCCAATAGTACAAGGGATGGTGAATGCTTCTGGGTATTCTTTATTTTGTCCAAGGATCTTGTCGAGATGGCATTACAATGGTGAAGATTATCCACCGGTTCGCAGCTAATTGTTCTCTTCTTAGTCACGAGATCCTTCATAAACTTGGCGTATCCAAGCATCTTCTCTAGTGCCTCTACCAAAGGCACATTCACCATCAGTTGCTTCAATATTGCCATAATTTTGATGAACTTTGTGTTATCAACTTTCTTCTTTAATCAATGGGGAAAGGGCGGCGGTGGTTTTTGAAGAGTAGTAACAACTGCCTCCTTCTTCTTTTTCTTTTCTTCCTCTAACTCATCAACCTACTGATGGTTAGATGTACCCACATAAATATCCATCTTCTCAGACTCCACTGTATAGTTTTCATCATCTTATACCTTTTCTTCGATCACATCTTCAATTACAGCTTTGCCCACAGAAGGTCTAGGTAATAGTTTACCACTCCGAGTAGTAACTTCCATGCAAGAGCTATCGTTTTGAGGATTCTGCACTGTATCTCTAGGCAAGGTACCATTCTTCCTCTGATTTAATATTGTCGAGAGTTGGATTATCTGCTGCTTCAACTACTTAATAGAAGTTGAGGGTGAATTTACTAGCTGTCTCATAGAAGATAAGTCACTCTTCATCATCGTCACCCTAGCATTGGTCACCTTAACTCCCTTTAATAGTTTCTCCATTATATCCCCCATGGACCTCTTTCCTGAACTGGTAGCTATATTGTCTCGGCTTCTAGGAGGTACATACAGTCCACTTATGTCATTTTAGTTCTTCCAACTCCCTTGGTCCCTACCTTTGTAACCAGCCTTGTCGTAATAATTTTGACCTTGATTCCCTTAGATATTGCCTCGGAAACCCCCCTAATTATTTAGATAGTTTGCATCCTCCTCAGAATCAGAATTAGCTCTGTATTGTGACCCAATAGATTTTACCTTCTCAGTCTACCCAGATAATAAGTGTTTAGCAAGCAGATCCATCTGGGTTTTTATATACGCCATATCCTAGTCATGCTTCTCCTCTTTTCGACATTGCTCTACGGATATACCACTAGACATAGTAGGGATTGCTACCACAGAATCCCTGGTATGCCAAGATCTACTCGTCTTAGTTAACCTTTCCAACATATTTTCTGCCTCAGTGAATTTAAGCTCCATGAATGCTCCTCCTGCCGTATTATCTACATTTGGTTTAGCGATGGTGTTCAAGGCTCTGTAGAATATCTCCATCAAATACTCATCGGTCATCTTGGGTTTGGGAACTGTGTAAGATTCTTCTTGAATTGCATCCAAGTCTTATGTAGTAACTCATTCAGTAACTTTCTGAAGTTGCTAATCTCGTCCCTCAACTGTAACATCCTGGAGGGCTGAAAGAACCTTTCTAGGAAAGGTTAATTCAATTACCTCTAGTTTGTTATCGAATCGGGTACCAACTCATTTAGCCACATTATTGCCTCTTCATACAGAGATAATGGGAATAATCGAAGACGAATTGCATTTTTTCCACTCCTTGGGTTGTCAAAGAACTTGTAAATATTTATAAAATTCACCAAATGTATGTTTGGGTCATCTCTCGGAAGTCCTCCAAACAACCCTTTAAGATTGAGCAACTGTATCATGGTGCTAGTGATATTAAATTTCAACCCAGGTGCTAATGGTGGTGGGATGATTGCTCCAGTCACACCAGCCTTATCTAAATTTATGCCATCATCCTCATCAGGTGCAAACTGCACAACAGGTTGGCAGTTTGATCTGCCTCTAGCTACTCAATTTCTGTTTGCAGGCACCTGTACATTATCCGGACGCCTCCTGTTCACTGGGTTGATTAGATCATCATCCCCCAAATCCTCCTCATTAGGATTAGGGTCACGAGCTGGTTGAGCATTATTCTGTTGGTTAACCTATGCTCTAGCCAAGACGGCTAGTCTATCATCTTCTTATTATTCTTCCATTCTACCAATTAGATGCGGTTCAGGATGATGGGTAATAACGGTTCTACTGAACTTCTGGTGTGCCGCATAAACAACAATGAGCCTATAATGAATCAAAAACAATAAATAAAGGTAAAATTTAGGAAACTTGACCAAATGTCAACTAACAATCACAAAGTTAATTGACAATTGTATTCCCCGACAATGGAAGCAAAATTTGATATGCCTGAATTACAACTCTCATTAGAAAGTGTAAGTGATCGCTGTCAAATATAGAACCCAACTAGGTTGGGGTCAAATCCCACAGGGAATATCATGCAAACTAAGTATTATGGTTGTTAACACATTGTTGATCGAAGGTTCCTGAGTAAGGGGGTTTTGACTTTGTAACAGTGTTTAATTGGTTGTAACAAGTAGCGTTCCAGCTAGTGAATTTTATTGCAAGTACTAATTCAATGAGATCAAACAAACTAGATTTATGTTCACAGAGATGTTCAAATAGATGGGGTTGTGAATTCTCTTAAATTCCCAATTTACAACTTCAATTGCAAGAGTTATTGAACTCTAAAGTTTACCTATTTGTTTCTCAACCTAAATAGGTAGTTTACCCTTTAATTATTTCAAACTCAAAGAATATATGAATTTATTCAATTAATCTCTCATGTGAGCCAATCCTTGTTAAGGCATCAACTTATAACCCAAAGGTTAAGGCCTTTAGACTTCATGTAGACTCCTTCTTTTCCCAACATATACTTATCTTCTCAAACAAGTAATGTTCTTGGGCTCACCCTTCAAGTTCGCACAACCAAGAAGGGTTATTAATATGAAGAATGGTTTATGCAATCTCAATTACATATGGAAATTAAGCATTCTCATAACCCCAATTAGTTATTCACATCAAGGCTCCCATAACCCTAGTTTTGGGAGTTTAACCACACATCTCAAGAAGAGAAAAAGAGGAAATCATTGTGTTCTTCATAAATAGATTCAAAGAATTACTTACAAAGGTTACAATAATTGTTCTTAAATCTTCAATGAGAATCTGAATAAAGGTAACTAGATCTATAATTTTTTCTTGAATCATAGAGAATAATACGTACAATAATGATTTTCGCTGGAAATATCTAAAAGGATACCTAAATAAAACCTAAACGGGGTATTTATATGTTCCCAGGTACAGAGAATTTAAAATTCAAACTCAGTAAAGTCGCGTCAAAGTTGATGGTCACATTGATGGCTCGTCGGAATCCTAATGGTCCATTGCATGGATCTTCGCTGATGGTCCCAAGGTTCTATGTTTTGGTTAAGGGTTGACGGTCGTGTTGGCGGACCGTCGCTGGACTGGAGGTCCATCGTATGGGCGATCACTAGATCCTCTAATATTCGATGTTTTTCTTCAGCCTGATGGCCAAGCTTGTGGTCCGTCGGATATTTGACGGTACGCCACTTGGACCATCACAGGGGCCACTCATTTTCTCCTTTATTTTTTACTCTGACGGTCCATCGCATGGTTGACAGTCCGCCAGATTAACCGTCAGTGGCCTTTTTTTGCTACTTTTCCAAGTTTCTTCTTCAGCTAACTCCTTAACCTAAAAACTCTGAAATCCAGTATTAAATACAATATCAGTTACTTGAAAACATAAAATTAACCCTTGAAAAAAATGTAAAATATTTTGTAAAAAACCAGAACATCAGCTTGCACACCTGATCACCTTTATCTGAATATAGCTCTTTTACATTATTTAGAGCATCTATATTTGCAGAAATATGATGTGATTCTACTGAGTCAACTATCCACTCTACACAAGATAATCCTATCATTAGTGATACTAATTACCTATCATGTTTACATGTTTCTCATCCAGGTTCTGGTCTGTTAATGTATTTTCTTTGTTTAGCAGCTCTAAAATTTATTTGTACTATTCCTCTGTAAAGTGGTTATTCTTCCCTTCTTCAGATTTCTTTTTGTATCACCTCGAAGTATTCCTGCACAATTTGTTGTATACTATTTTTTCCTCCTTGATTTTATGAATATCCAACTAACTTCCAGCATTGGCTCCTTCTGTGCTCCTTTTTTATGGCAAAAATCACACTGCATGAAAGGTGTCTTACCTTTATAAGGTTTCCTCTTCGTGATTGCATAGATATTGGATTTGGATCTTCTACTCTTGTTGATTTGAACACAAGTTCTACTCTAACAGTAAAGGTTGTATAAGGATTTGATCTCTAACTTTCATATTCAATGATCATTGCATAAGTTTGGTTTAAAGTTGGTTCTGCAGTCTTCATGAGAATCTGTCTCCTAGATTGATCATAGACTTCATTCAATCCACTAAGAAATTGAAGTAACTTGTGTTGTTGGAGATAATCAACATACTCTTTTGCCTTATCACATTCACAATCTGGTGAAGGAGTTATCACATCAAACTCATCCCATAGGTTCTTTACTTTTGTGAAATACATTGATACAAAATCAATTCATTGTGATATTATTGTTATTTCCCTATGCAGCTAGAAAATTTGAACTCTAATCACTTTATCAAAACTTTCTCACAAATCCTCCCACACATGGTATGCATTCGAAGCATATACAATACTACTAACTAGATCCTTTGATATTGTATAAATAATCCAAGATAACACGATTGCATTGCAAGTTTCCCAATGCTTATGGAGTTCCTTTCTGTAGTTCTCCTTTTTGCAATCTCTTGTTACGAACCCTAGCTTCCTCTTAGCTTCATGGACTTTCTCCACAATTCATAATTTTTCGATCCTTTTAGTTGCACGGATAACAAAATTGATCCAGAAGTATCGAATGGATATAGGTATAATGGATGTGTATGATCCATCATCTCTTCTGCCAAATCTTCAAGTCTCAAAATAGATTCCTCCCGCTCTGATACCATATGAGTTTAACTATAAAACTCTAAGCTTCAACAACTACAAATATGGAAGCTATGGAACAATAGACTAATACGAGAAAGCCATGAAGAATTGCTAAGATATAAAGGAGAGAGATGGAAGAAAGGAAGAGAGAAACTACACTTCTAGAAATTTCTATATGATCAACATTTTTCATGCATCCTTTGTGATATGCACATTGCTACTTATACAGTGCACAACTATAACTTCTCCTTAACAGCTGTAAGGCTCAATTAACTCGTTTTCTAACTGACTACTAACTACTAACTACTAACTGCATCAACTGCACTAACTCTTAACTGCTACCTTAGCTTGCATCCTTTCACATATTCTATTACTTGTACAAGTCAAGTATAAAAGGCAACCCACCAGGTTTGTTAGCTTTAACAATCAATGAACATTTGGAGTTAAGCATATATATATATATATATAATCTAAGAGTACTATCTCCATGTACCTAATAAGAATGGGACAAACTCCATTTTATTTTACAAGTAGGATACTCAAATAAACTTTCAAAAAGTTACAAGAACCGTGAAGGAAGAAAATTCCTTTCCAAGCTTCACAGTTTGTCTTGTAAAAATCTTTGTATCTCCTCATTAGGATAGCTCAGTTGGTTGGCCTCCTGAAATTAACTTTTCTACTAGCTGGTTTAGTTCCAATAGAGATGCTTAATTTGTTTGGAGAAATATAATTAGAAGTACCGTCTTATACATATATACTCTCAGACCAGTTCACTTAGATAATTTGGAAGGGGATATAAATTATCTTTAATAGCTGGATAGTTATAGGCTTCTTCACATTACTTGTTGAAATCCTTCGCTCAGCTAGCCGTCGTAGCACCATTCTCATTTCGAGGTCGATATTCTGTACCTAGTTATGAAAATGGAGTGGTTGTGGGTCAAACTTGTGAAGACTCCAAACCGTCATGCTTCATATAGAAAAAAAATGTACACCCCAATCTGAATATTTTCTCTATTTTTTTAAACTGAGTTTGATACTTAAAAAGAATTCATAAAATTCTTTTTTTATTTTCCGGTCAACTAGTATTAATTTAATAGATAATGAATTGAGATTAATTTCTATTTCTAGAATGTAAATTGCCGATATTTCTATAAAGTCATAGGAAAGCCAATTTCTACTCGACTTTCAAATGATTTGATTTTCCTTACAAGAACAGATAACAATAACATACATTGTGACTTATGTTGTTTTAACCATTTTCCCTCTTATAATTTCTTCTTTAAATGGTTTTCTATTCAATTTGGGTTGAAAAGACAAAAAATAAAATAATATTATTATTATTATTATTATTATTATTATTATTAATAATAATAATAATAATAATAATAATTTATTTACTTATTTTGTAATGTTGATTTTCTTACTAAGGCTATTATGTTTTTGGTAGGTTGTTATGATTGATAAGTTTGGTCAAATTTTGATTTCTGACCAAATCTTCTGAAAACAATGAATATAGAATATTATTTATAAGATTTCTAAATATTATCTAGTAAAAACATCTCATACCAACTATAAAAACCCTTCTTTTGTTCCTTAATTTTTCACCCTTCACTTATTTTCCCAACGCAACTTGAGAATAAGGGATTTTCAAGAACAACTTCTTGCTCTCTTTTCTCTTCTTGTCGGAGTTCATACTACCCAACTCTTTGTTGACTCTGACAACAAGCTCCTTCCTTTGATGCCAACTCCACTAGCTCTACCTAGGAATATCAAGGAATATGTGTTCGAGTTCAGTTCTAAGCCCATTGTCTAGCCCTGTTGGGCAACTTGCAAGGGTAATATAACAATTTCCTTTTAAAAATGAAATGTCAACATTACCCTTGTAGGTTATCCAATAGGGTTAGACTGTGGCGTTGGAATTGGACTTTTTCCTTACTACGATCAGGTGAGCTGCTACAGTTGGTGTTAAAAGGTAGAAGCTTGTTGCTAGAGTCAACGAAGTGTTGGATAGTATGGACGTACTCCAACTCTTTATGCAGCCTAAATGATTTTTGAGTTAAATTCTAATAAGATTTTGTCTTATGTAGTTAAAAGATAATGAGATGAAAGATTTATGTTTTTTCTTTAATATTAAATTGGTTATAGGAAATGATAATGATATGAATGATTTATGTTTATGGTAAAAATAATAGCTATAATTTCCTCTAAATGAATCATTTATGCAAATTTTGATATATTTGATTAACTACAAGAAGTTAATTAGTAAAGGGGAAAATATATTCTTTAACTATGCGATGTAGAGTGTTTATATCCCTTGTTAAGAATATAGTGCATATACACTTCGTCTTCTAACAAATAGTTGTATATTTTTATTTTTTTGTTAACTGACCAATATTTACTAAATTAAAGAAAAATCCAAAAAAAAATAAAAATTAAAAGGTCATCCATTAAGCCTTCCCATACCTTTTTAATGTTAGATTTAGAAAATTTAGAAAATTAGCTCACCCAATTCTTAGCCCTCCAGACCCAATTAAAATGGAAAAAAGTCGATCTCTTCTACTCAGTTGTAAAACGGGTTTGGATCATGATTGAATAAGATTTTTTTTCGTGTGTCTTTTTAGTAGGATTGAGTCTGGAGGGGTAAAAAAGAATGTATAAGGTAATATTTTATAATTTAGACCTAACCTAACCTCAAAACATAGAGAAGGGGTTTTATAGCGTGAAGTGTTTTTACACGATAAGAAAAGATGAAAAAATTAAGTAAATTTTTGCTCATATATAGGTCATAAGTAAACGAACTGCAAGCCTCGTGTTTGTTTGCTTTGTATTGGCCACCATTTTAGTCCACTTAATTGCTTTTTCACTTGATGTGTTTATATTTTACATGTTTCATTTTTTTCTTATTGTTTTGAATTTAATTTGTCTAGAAGGAGAGACGACAGAAACAACCGTATTAGTTCTCGATTTAATTCTTTGTTGTCTTTTAGTATTTTGTCACAGTAATCACTCTCTCTTATGTTCTTTGTATTATTTAGTTCAGGATACACTATATTCTCTGAATCAGTCATAATTGAGTTTCCTCGCCATGAATTTCATCGATTGTGATGTGTTTGAGATGTGTTGAAAGGAAGACTGTTTTTATGATTACAATCATGAATTTCATTATCTTTTGCGCGCTGGCTATCAGATACAACCGGTATCTCTATCACTGATCACCATAAAATGACCTGGGAATGAGTATGGCACCCATAAAATAAATTTACTTGAGTTTGTTTTGATATTGTTTGGTATTCATCCAAGGTGAAAATTCAGCATATATGTGGGTAAAATAGTTTTGTCTTTTCCTTATGCTAGCCATGTTTTATTTAATTTTTACTTGAATAAGAAAAATCCGCAGATAGTGAAACAATCAGGAACTCTTCAATCTTCTATCACGATATTTTTTTAAGTAGATTTCTTAACAAATTCCTTCGTTGCAAAGAAATTTTTGATTTCCGGAAACAAACCAAAACATGAAAATTATTTAGTTCCTCAATTCAAACCTGTAGAGCATAGATGAAGATGGCTAAGAAGAATCTCAAGTATGTTTTCCTTTATTATGTTTTGTATATTTCTGTTACAAGTTTAGAAACTTAAACAACATAGAACATATAGACTTGTTATCTTTTGGAGAGAAATGACTTTTTTTCCCCTTTACAATATTGTTTAGTTTTATGTCCTTTTTACTAGAGATTGCTATTTTTACATATAAGAGATCATCGTTTTTATACATAAGAGTAGAAAGGTCATTTTATTCTTTTCAAATTGTAAGAGGGCAAGAGATCGATCTCATTTTCTCTTTTCTATTCTTTATAGTCAATAGAATATCCTATTGATGTACTGATCTTAATTTTTTCTGCACCCTGTATTCCTGTAACGTTGCTGCCCCGGTGATGGAAGTACACCTTACTTCTCTTGGGGAAAAAAAAGATTCTTCTCTAAGAATTTCAAGAATTAGCTTCACACAGTTCCAATTTGGTTTACTTTGAGGGTGAATACTAAGAGGAAATGTGTCGGGTGATGTTACTCTTCTTGTAGTTGAATTTTTACATTTTATGTTCAAGTTTTCCTTCCTTAGCCTGCTATATGGTTCTTTGCAACTGCTTCTGGATACCCATCTTATGAGTTGAGTCTCTTTGCTACACAGTAAATACTGCTACCATAAGAATCATTAGTTTCATCTCCAACTAGGTGAACTGTTCTGTTGCCACTATGTAACCATTGAATTTCACATTCGATAGCTTACTTTTTCTGTCATTGCTTCCATTTAGAGATATCACACTTCTACTAAACTAAGAAAAATAGAGGTTATAGATGTCAGCTGAGACCAAGTTAAATGATACATTTGTGAATTATACTTGTAATTTCTAATAGTAGCACACATACATAAAAGAGCTTTACTAAAAGCCGTATTTTAACAAAGGGGGATTGTTTGCAATTAGCTTTACACTATTTTCAAGATAATAAAGGAGAATACTTTGTTCATTCCTAAAGATAAGAAATTTGCTGGATCAAAACTTAGTCTTCACTTGCACTAACCTATCAAAATTGTTCTTGAGGTATTAATATAAAAAGGGTAGCTCGGTATATGTAGAGTCCGGGGAAGGGCCCCACCACAAGGCTGTGTTGTATGCAGCCTTAACTTACATTTCTGCTAGAGGTTGTTTCCAAGGCTTGAGAACCCGTGACCTCCTGATCACATAGCAACAACTTTACCAGTTACTCCAAGGCTCCCCTTCAATGTATTAAGATAATAGAGGAGGAATACTTTGTTCATTCCTAAAGAAATTTGTTGGATCAAATTTAGTCTTCACTTGCACCAATCTATCAAAGTTGTTCTTGAAGTATTTCTCTCCCCAAATTCGTGCTTGTGCATAGCTTGTTTTTCTGTTGTTGTTCCTTCCCAAATCAAGATCTCTATAGTTGAAATAAGCAGCTCTGGGAGATTTGGACACATACCTAGCCATGTATTCATAAAGATTTCGAATCCAAGATAGATGTTTTGTTGAACGTTCGGTTTCTGCCCAAAACACCCCATAATGGATCATGAATATGTTTCCAGCTCTATGAGGGAAAGGTGTCTCTGAGAAGTCACTCAACTTTCCTCCATAGGGACTAAACTGTAATTCAGCGCCCGAGTTTTTGTAACACCCCGTAAATTTTTTTCGTACACTTATCGCGATTATATGGAGTCCTAAAGACTTGCGTATGGGTTAAATTAAGTTTATGGAGTTCGGAAGTATCCCGTCAATAGTTGTATGTGTAGGTATTGGAATAAGCTTTCCAACGATATAAAGTTTGCCCAAAACAGAGGAGTATTTCATATAAGCGAGCACATTCGAAATTTCAAAACGGTGGCCGGGAAGCCTGTGAACAGTAATTCTGCAGGAAAATTTCTGCAGCCAGGCACTCCAACTTGAGACGATCATAACTCCTTGTACAAAAGGAACTGTGTGAGCTTCTATATATAGACGAAAAGCTCCGCGAGTCTTCTTTCCGATGAAATTGGTTTCATCCAAATCCAACATCTGAGTAAGGAGTTATACTCGTTTTACTTCAGCCTCTCAAAACAGATTTTTGTGAACAGTAAATTAGCAGGAAATACTGAGGCCTGCCAGTTTTTGGGTCAACTTTGAACGATCATAACTTCCTCAATATAATGAACTGGGCGAGCTACCATATATCAAAAGAAATATCTTTGAGTCTCCTTTCTAATGCAATTGGTTTCATCCAAATCCAACATATGCGTAAGGAGTTATACGCGTTTTACTTCAGCCTCTCAAAGCAGATTTTTAAGGTCAACTTCAAACGATCATAACTCCTTTTACAGGACGAACTGGGTGGCCTAATTTATATGAAATGAAAGACCTTTTAATTATCTTTACAATGATACCAATTTCACCCAAATCCGATATCGGAGCAAAGGGTTATGATCGATTTACTTCAGCCTGTCAAAACTGTCCACTGGGGACAGATTCGGGATTTATTTCAATTTTTAGGGCACAATGGTCATTTTCTATTTGGACGAAAATTGGTCTTAAAAACCTGCACCTAGCCTCAATTTTATCAGATTTTATCCAAATTTTAGGAAAGGTGAAAACCCTATCCAATTTCAACCTCAAATATTTTGTGATTCAACCGTAGAAAATTCAAATTGGTTCCGTAGTTGTGTTCACCATCTCGGAAGCTTCGAGAAGCACCCCATGGTTATGTAAGGAGGATTCTAAATACAAGAGTTCATTGTTAAGGTATGAATATTGTTTATTCTTGATTCTTATCCATGAATAAGTATTGATAAAGGATTATGAGTATTGTCTTGATGTTGGAAGATAACTAGAAACATAGTTATGACTGGTTGTGTATAAATTGTTAGTAGTAAATTATGGAAGTTGTTGTATTGGATTATGGAAGATGAATTGTGGTGATATATCATTATATTAGTGGTTATGTATGCCTAGTGATCATGTTGGTATTGGATGGTGATTAAGAAGAGAAATAAAGGCTAGGAGTGATGTTGAGGGATATTTCATGAAAATGCATGATATGTGAATGTAATAAGAGTATAAGAGGATGTATGTAGTACTCCTATTGATGAGCTAAAGGATTACTTCCTAGACATTATTTGGTGAAGTTAATACCTAAATGGTAAGGTTTGGTTGCTAATACTAGTTGCCACAAATGACTTATTGTAGATAAGTGTTCGAAGAGTACGGGAAGTCACTTGTATTGAAGTGGTTATATCAAGGTATGTAAGACATACTCTATCTATTCTTTGGCATGAATAATGACCCATGGCACTCTCAAGTAAGCTTCCAACATTGTCCTACGACACATGACACATAATAACATCATATGATCTTCGACACTACCTATTGAACTTGTTTTCACTTTTAAGATGTCCGGCTAGTCAAAAACGTCCATATACTATTGTTGACTCCGAAATGGTTTAATGAGGTATCCATGATTCTCTACTTCATCTTAATGATATTGATTACCTATTTACATGTTTTTTTTATTGAGGTATCATGGTTTCAAGTTCCATAAAGTGTGACCACAAAGTAACCAATCTCAAAGATTAATTGAATTATGAAATGGAATGTCTATATTTTAAATTGATGATTTGATGTATTGTATTAGTACCACTGATCAGTTGGCCATCGTATTATAAAGATTATCTATATATGCTATTCCAGGGGTGGTCCCTGATGTATTGTATTAGTACCACTGATCAGTTGGCCATTGTATGACATATGTTATGTATTGATAAGGATTACGGGAAGTAATGATATGCAAGTAATGTGCAGGTATCCCATCAGTTCTTTTAAGTGTGGTCTACTCATACTGTTTATTCACTCGTATCTGGTTTCTGTTGACCTTTTGTATATCATCTTGATACTCACTGCCTTACATACTCAGTACATATTTCCGTACTGACGTCCCTCACGGGGGACCTGCATTCATGCCTGCAGGAACAGGTACTTCAGGTCGTACACCTCCGCAGTAAGAGCCAGGACGTTCTGTTGTTAGTGGTGAGCTCCAGTTGTTTCGGGGCATCCCAAGTCGTCTCTATATGTACTTTTGGTATTTGCATAAAAGTCTTTTGTGGGCGGGAGTTTGTCCCGACCCCAACTCAGTTGTGTATCTATGTAGAGGCTTTTGTAGACATATTGTACAGCCATAGGAGTGTTTGGTTGATAGACGTGATGGCTCTGACGGCCAATTACTGTTTATATATATATATATGCGTGTCTGCTGGGCTGATACAGGTACTGTTTTCTTCTATTTTCAACGAAGTGCTGCCCAAATTTCTAATTTTCATAAGTAATGTGAATGTGAAAGTATAGGTTATGAACGGGTTCTCCCGGGCCTCCTCGGCTACGGGTGCCAGTCTGCTCCAATGGGATTTGGGGTGTGACAGAAGTGGTATCAGAGAAGTTCGTCCTAGTGAGTCTACAAAGCCGTATCTACGTAGAATCTCGTTTATCGGTGTGTTGTGCACCACATCTATAAACAGGAGGCTATTGGACATTTAGGGATTGTTTCCACTCTTCATTTCTTAGATCGTGCAATAGATCCCATATTAGAGATAAAGTCATAATCAATCGCTTAATCCAATTGTTTCTTTTTATTAATTATAGTGACGATGCCGGTTACAAGGAGAAAGAATAAGTGGAAGCGAGTAGATACAGTGGCCGGAGAAGGTACTAGTAAGTCACCACCGGCACAAGTTGAGCAAAGTGAGTCTCAAGCTGAGCATATATCAGGCGCTTCTTCTCCTCCGGAAGGGCCGTCTATTAATGGTGTTGATCGAGATTTGAGGGATGCAGTACAACTTCTGACGCGTATAGTTGCCGGTCAAGTTCAAGGGCAAGCTATTCCTACCACGGGTTCTAGTGGTATGGATAGAGCAGCTAGCCTTCGGACTCAGGATTTTCTGAAACTGGATCCTCCTACTTTTACCGGATCAGATATTAATGAAGACCCGCAGGACTTTGTCGATCAAACCCAAAGGGTTCTAGATGTTATGCATGTATCCGGTAAAGAGATGGTTGAGCTAGCAGCATATAGACTGAAAGGAGAGGCTATATTGTGGTACGAGGATTGGAAACGATCTAGGGGTATTGATGCACCTCCAACTACGTGGGGAGAGTTCAAAAATGCATTTATTGATCATTATCTTCCATTTGAGACTCGTCAGGCCCGTGCAGATCAATTCTTGAATCTTCGTCAGGGTAATATGAGTGTAAGAGAGTATAGTCTTCGATTTAACTCCTTGTCTCGATATGCTTCTAATGTGGTAGCTACTATGGACGACAGAGTTCATCACTATGTGAATAGATTGGAACCATACTTGGTTAGAGATTGTACCATTGCTGCTTTGAACAAGGACATGGATATAGCGAGGATACAAGCTTTCGCTCAGAAGATGGAAGAGCAGAGGCAAAGAAGAAGAACCCAGGAATCAGAAAAAGGATATTCTAAGCGGCCCAGAGCTATAGGGCAGTTTGTGGCATCTCAGGGAGGTTTTAGGCCTTCGTTCTCTCATAGATTGCCTAGCCCATTATCTTCTTATCCTGCAATTAGTGCTCCACCACAATTTCAAAGGTTCAGAGGTAATCAGTTCGGGCAAAGCAGTGAAAATCAGAGTTCGCGAACAGTGGGGTATCAAGGGCAAGGGAGTATGAGTCAATTGAGACCTCCACGACACCCGTGCCCCATTTGTAGAAAATTTCACTTTGGCGAATGTCGGCTTGGGACGAATAATTGCTTTTGGTGCGGTAAGCCGGGGCATATGGCTAGAGATTGCCCACGCAGGACCACAGGTAGTATAACATGACCTACCGGATCAGCTGTTGCGTCATCTTCGGTGCCTCCTTTGAGTAGGGGTGCACAACCTATGGGTCACGGTAGAGGTGATAGAGGAGTAGCTAGTGCTAGCGGAGCTCAGAACCGTGTGTATGCCCTAGCAGATCGGCAGAATTTAGAGGCTTCTCCAGACGTGGTTACAGGTACGTTGTCCATCTTTGCATTTGATGTGTATGCCTTAATTGATCCTGGTTCTACATTATCGTATGCTACTCCTTTGGTTGCGGGAAGGTTCAGAAGAACACCCGAATTATTAGCCAAGCCATTTGAAGTATCAACGCCAGTGGGGGAATCTCTTATAGCTAGGAATGTTTATCGAAATTGTGTTGTGAATATTTGTGGTCGTGATACTTTGGCCGATCTTGTTGAGTTGGAAATGGTAGATTTTGAAGTTATTATGGGCATGGATTGGTTAGCGTCTTGTTATGCTACAGTAGATTGCCGTTCTAAGAAGGTATATTTCCATTTCCCAAATGAGGCAGTCCTTGAATGGAAGGGTAATGTTGGCGCGCCGAGAGGTAGATTTATTTCTTACTTTAAGGCAAGAAAAATGATTTCCAAGGGGTACATATACCATCTGGTTAGAGTAAGGGATGTAGAGGCAGAGCCGCCAACTTTTTAGACCGTTCCGGTTGTGAATGAATTTCCTGATGTATTTCCTGAAGAACTACCAGGTTTACCTCCTGAACGAGAAGTGGAGTTTGTTATTGATTTGTTGCCAGACACACAACCAATCTCAATTCCTCCTTATAGAATGGCACCAGCAGAGTTGCGAGAATTGAAAGAGCAACTGAAAGACTTGCTAGAGAAGGGATTCATCAGGCCTAGTATGTCCCCTTGGGGAGCACCAATATTGTTTGTGCGTAAGAAAGATGGTTCGCTGAGGATGTGTATTGACTATCGGCAATTGAATAAGGTGACTATTAAGAATAAGTACCCCCTTCCCCGAATTGATGATTTATTTGACCAGTTGCAGGGTGCCCAGTGTTTTTCCAAGATTGACTTGAGATCAGGCTATCATCAAGTGAGGGTCAAGGATAAAGATATACCCAAGACAGCTTTCCGAACACGGTATGGTCATTATGAATTCCTGGTTATGTCATTTGGGCTGACAAATGCACCCGCAGTTTTTATGGATCTGATGAATAGGCTGTTTAAGCCGTTTCTAGATGTGTTCGTGATAGTTTTCATAGATGATATTCTGGTCTACTCTAGATCAGAAGAGGACCATGTTAATCACTTAAGGCAGGCGTTGCAGATTCTTCGTGATCGTAAGCTGTATGCGAAGTTTTCTAAATGTGAGTTTTGGCTCAAGTCAGTGGCATTTTTGGGCCATATTGTATCCAGTGAAGGCATAAAAGTTGACACTCAGAAGATTGAGGCTGTGAAGAATTGGCCAAGACCCACGACGCCTACGGAGATTCGTAGTTTCCTCGGGTTGGCAGGTTATTATAGAAGGTTTGTTGAAGGTTTTTCTTCTATTTCTGCACCTTTGACTAAGTTGACGCATAAAGCCTCCAAGTTTCAATGGAATGATGCCTGTGAAAAGAGTTTCCAGGATCTGAAGAGCAAGTTGACTTCTACACCGGTATTGGTACTTCCTGAAGGCACAAAAGGGTATGCAGTGTACTGTGATGCTTCGAGAATTGGCTTAGGATGCGTACTAATGCAACATGGTAGAGTAATAGCCTATGGCTCTAGACAGTTGCGACCTCATGAGAGGAATTATCCCACGCATGATCTTGAGCTAGCTGCAGTTGTATTTGCTTTGAAGATATGGCGCCACTACTTATATGGGGTTCATGTTGACATATATACCGATCATAAGAGCCTGCAATATATCTTCAGTCAGAAAGATCTAAACTTGAGGCAGCGGAGATGGCTTGAATTGTTGAAAGATTATGATGTTGATATCTTGTATCATCCAGGGAAGGCGAATGTGGTAGCGGATGCACTGAGTCGTAAGTCTAAAATGGCATCTATAGAAAAGCAGGGGACTATTAAGGATCTTCACCAACTAGCTAATTTGGGAGTTCGACTTCTCGAAACTCCAGATGAAGAGGTTATTGTACGTAATGCAGCGGAATCTTCATTGATAGCTGAAGTGAAAGAGAAGCAGTATGCAGATCCAATTTTATTGCAGCTTAAGGAGGATGTGCAGAGTGGCACGACAAAGGCATTTGAGCTTACGCGAGAAGGAGTGCTTCAGTGTCAGAATCGTTTATGTGTACCTGATGTAGTTGAACTAAGAAAGAGAATTATGACAGAAGCACACTGTTCAAGGTATTCCATCCATCCAGGGTCGACTAAGATGTATCAAGATTTGAAAGCAATATATTGGTGGAATGACATGAAGAAGAATATTGCCGAATTTGTAGCTGAATGTCCGAATTGTCAAAGAGTCAAAGTAGAACACCAGAAATCCGGTGGTTACATGCAATGTATAGATCTTCCAGTCTAGAAGTGGGACAAGATCAATATGGATTTCATCACGGGTTGCCTCGTACATATCGGAAGTTTGATTCCATATGGGTGATCATTGATAGGCTTACCAAATCTGCGCACTTCTTACCAGTTAAGACAACTTATACGGTGGAAGAGTATGCGAAGTTGTATATTAAGGAGATCGTTCGGTTACATGGAGTTCCAATTTCCATTATATCCGATCGAGGAGCCCAATTTACCGCGAATTTCTGGAAGTCTTTTCAAAGGAGTTTGGGGACACAAGTAAATCTAAGTACGGCTTTTCATCCTCAAACGGACGGACAAGCGGAACGTACCATCCAGACACTTGAAGATATGCTACGAGCATGTGTATTAGATTTCAAAGGCAACTGGGATGATCACTTACCTCTAATCGAGTTTGCCTACAATAATAGCTATCATTCAAGTATCAAAATGGCACCCTATGAAGCATTGTATGGAAAAAAGTGTAGATCGCCAATAGGATGGTTTGAAGCAGGTGATGCGGTCTTATTTGGACCGGATCTTGTTTATCAAGCAAGGGAGAAGGTTAAAGTGATCCAACAACGGCTTGCAACAGCTCAAAGTCGACACAAATCTTATGCGGATGTTAGAAGAAGAGGACTTGAGTTTTCTATCGACGATTGGGTATTCTTGAAAGTATCACCAATGAAAGGAGTGATGAGGTTTGGCAAGAAAGGAAAGTTAAGTCCACGATACATAGGTCCGTATAAGATCATTCAAAGATTCGGACAAGTTGCTTATGAGTTAGAGCTACCTCAAGAGCTCTCAGCAGTTCATCCCGTATTTCATGTTTCGATGCTTCACAAGTACATCGGAGATCCATCACACATCACTACTACGGAAGATGTACAAATTACAAAAGATCTCACTTTTGAAGAAATGCCTATTGCTATTCTTGATCGCCAAATTAAAAAGATAAGGAATAAAGAGATAGCATCGGTAAAAGTACTTTGGAGGAATCAACAAGTTGAGGAGATCACATGGGAAGCCGAGGAAGCAATGAAGATTAAGTACCCTTACCTATTCAACGATGAGGAGGAAGTTCATGAGACGGAAGAAGAACAATAACAAGTAAGTGTTTGTTTTTATGCAAGGATGTTATGATGATGAATATGTTAATTGTAAGCTTGGACATGTCTTAATTGAGTAACGATGCTAACATTCGAGGACGAATGTTCTTAAGGGGGGATAATGTAACACCCCGTAAACTTTTTTCGTACACTTATCGCGATTATATGGAGTCCTAAAGACTTGCGTATGGGTTAAATTAAGTTTATGGAGTTCGGAAGTATCCCGTCAATAGTTGTATGTGTAGGTATTGGAATAAGCTTTCCAACGATATAAAGTTTGCCCAAAACAGAGGAGTATTTCATATAAGCGAGCACATTCGAAATTTCAAAACGGTGGCCGGGAAGCCTGTGAACAGTAATTCTGCAGGAAAATTTCTGCAGCCAGGCACTCCAACTTGAGACGATCATAACTCCTTGTACAAAAGGAACTGTGTGAGCTTCTATATATAGACGAAAAGCTCCGCGAGTCTTCTTTCCGATGAAATTGGTTTCATCCAAATCCAACATCTGAGTAAGGAGTTATACTCGTTTTACTTCAGCCTCTCAAAACAGATTTTTGTGAACAGTAAATTAGCAGGAAATACTGAGGCCTGCCAGTTTTTGGGTCAACTTTGAACGATCATAACTTCCTCAATATAATGAACTGGGCGAGCTACCATATATCAAAAGAAATATCTTTGAGTCTCCTTTCTAATGCAATTGGTTTCATCCAAATCCAACATATGCGTAAGGAGTTATACGCGTTTTACTTCAGCCTCTCAAAGCAGATTTTTAAGGTCAACTTCAAACGATCATAACTCCTTTTACAGGACGAACTGGGTGGCCTAATTTATATGAAATGAAAGACCTTTTAATTATCTTTACAATGATACCAATTTCACCCAAATCCGATATCGGAGCAAAGGGTTATGATCGATTTACTTCAGCCTGTCAAAACTGTCCACTGGGGACAGATTCGGGATTTATTTCAATTTTTAGGGCACAATGGTCATTTTCTATTTGGACGAAAATTGGTCTTAAAAACCTGCACCTAGCCTCAATTTTATCAGATTTTATCCAAATTTTAGGAAAGGTGAAAACCCTATCCAATTTCAACCTCAAATATTTTGTGATTCAACCGTAGAAAATTCAAATTGGTTCCGTAGTTGTGTTCACCATCTCGGAAGCTTCGAGAAGCACCCCATGGTTATGTAAGGAGGATTCTAAATACAAGAGTTCATTGTTAAGGTATGAATATTGTTTATTCTTGATTCTTATCCATGAATAAGTATTGATAAAGGATTATGAGTATTGTCTTGATGTTGGAAGATAACTAGAAACATAGTTATGACTGGTTGTGTATAAATTGTTAGTAGTAAATTATGGAAGTTGCTGTATTGGATTATGGAAGATGAATTGTGGTGATATATCATTATATTAGTGGTTATGTATGCCTAGTGATCATGTTGGTATTGGATGGTGATTAAGAAGAGAAATAAAGGCTAGGAGTGATGTTGAGGGATATTTCATGAAAATGCATGATATGTGAATGTAATAAGAGTATAAGAGGATGTATGTAGTACTCCTATTGATGAGCTAAAGGATTACTTCCTAGACATTATTTGGTGAAGTTAATACCTAAATGGTAAGGTTTGGTTGCTAATACTAGTTGCCACAAATGACTTATTGTAGATAAGTGTTCGAAGAGTACGGGAAGTCACTTGTATTGAAGTGGTTATATCAAGGTATGTAAGACATACTCTATCTATTCTTTGGCATGAATAATGACCCATGGCACTCTCAAGTAAGCTTCCAACATTGTCCTACGACACATGACACATAATAACATCATATGATCTTCGACACTACCTATTGAACTTGTTTTCACTTTTAAGATGTCCGGCTAGTCAAAAACGTCCATATACTATTGTTGACTCCGAAATGGTTTAATGAGGTATCCATGATTCTCTACTTCATCTTAATGATATTGATTACCTATTTACATGTTTTTTTTATTGAGGTATCATGGTTTCAAGTTCCATAAAGTGTGATCACAAAGTAACCAATCTCAAAGATTAATTGAATTATGAAATGGAATGTCTATATTTTAAATTGATGATTTGATGTATTGTATTAGTACCACTGATCAGTTGGCCATCGTATTATAAAGATTATCTATATATGCTATTCCAGGGGTGGTCCCTGATGTATTGTATTAGTACCACTGATCAGTTGGCCATTGTATGACATATGTTATGTATTGATAAGGATTACGGGAAGTAATGATATGCAAGTAATGTGCAGGTATCCCATCAGTTCTTTTAAGTGTGGTCTACTCATACTGTTTATTCACTCGTATCTGGTTTCTGTTGACCTTTTGTATATCATCTTGATACTCACTGCCTTACATACTCAGTACATATTTCCGTACTGACGTCCCTCACGGGGGACCTGCATTCATGCCTGCAGGAACAGGTACTTCAGGTCGTACACCTCCGCAGTAAGAGCCAGGACGTTCTGTTGTTAGTGGTGAGCTCCAGTTGTTTCGGGGCATCCCAAGTCGTCTCTATATGTACTTTTGGTATTTGCATAAAAGTCTTTTGTGGGCGGGAGTTTGTCCCGACCCCAACTCAGTTGTGTATCTATGTAGAGGCTTTTGTAGACATATTGTACAGCCATAGGAGTGTTTGGTTGATAGACGTGATGGCTCTGACGGCCAATTACTGTTTATATATATATATATGCGTGTCTGCTGGGCTGATACAGGTACTGTTTTCTTCTATTTTCAACGAAGTGCTGCCCAAATTTCTAATTTTCATAAGTAATGTGAATGTGAAAGTATAGGTTATGAACGGGTTCTCCCGGGCCTCCTCGGCTACGGGTGCCAGTCTGCTCTAATGGGATTTGGGGTGTGACAGTTTTCACCTACTACTTGGTTTAATATTTTCCATATACCTTCAAGACCATTAACAGAAATTGGCTATTGGACATAGTCTGATTTCCCTTTAAAGATAGATCCAGTTTTAGTTGTGGTATTCAAGTTTAGTAACACATCAATTGGTGTGCCCCTAGAGTTACGAGCAAAGAAAACAACAGATTCAATCCAACTCATCTCAATGCAATCTTCTTTCACTAATCCTACTTCCAGGAAGCTCTTTTGCATTTCGTGGAGGAGTTCATCCACTTCTCCAATGAACTTTGTGTTGAAAAAGGCGTTTATAGTCCTTTGTCCACGCCGGAATGGAGATTACTCCTCACAAAGAGCCTGGGGAAAAGATTATCATCAACTTTGTCTGCGATATGTTGCCATTTGTAAACAAGTTAAGTCGCATTTTGTTCCAATGTCCGTTCCACATTAAACAGAGTCACCTTTTTTGGAATATCGAGTAATTTCACCTTACATGATACTATGAGACCAAAGGTTGTTCCTCCACCTCCTCTAATAGCCCAAAAGAGATCCTCACCCATTGATTCTCGATCCTGGATTTTTCCATTGCCATCGATTAGCTTAGCATCAATGATGTTATCAGCAGCAATACCAAATTTTTGAGACATCATGCCATAGCCTCCGCGACTAAAGTGTCCTCCAACGCCAACAGTAGGGCAAACCCTGAAGCAAAGGCCAATTTTTTACTTTTTTCCGCGATTCTATTGTAAAGTTACGTTCCTCTAGGGTTGCGCCAGGTTGAATCCAAGCAGTCTTGTCTTCTATATCAATGGATATTGACCTTAAGTTTCTAAGATCAATTATGACAAAAGCGGTTTCAGAATTGTATGAAAGGCCCTCGTAGTCATGTCCACCACTTCGAATTCTGATTTATAGGTCATGTATTTTGGAGCAATGTACAGCTGCCTGGATTTGAGATTCATCCGTAGGAGTGAAAATAATTGATGGTTTGATTCGTTTGAAGTCGGAATTTATCCTTAAATTATTTGAAAAGGAGTTCAAAATGGTGGAGTATGATGAGCTTTTAGGAGTGTAGACTTGTGATATTGATAAGTTTGAATTCATAATTTTGAGAGAAAGGCATTTAAGAAAATCATCTTGAGTGGTGTTGGCCCATGATGATGAAATGCAAACTGAGAGAAAGAGAAAGATTGCTAACTTCTTGAAAGTAGTCATATTGACTTCTTGTTGCTAATGTTGATAATGGATACAAACTAATCTCTATATATTTATCTTTTTGGTTTGGAAGAAAACAAGTATAGTTGAAACTATGTGGTATTTTTTTTTCTATTTTTCTTTTTTTAAATTCAATTTGGCATCACCTTAATTAGGCAGAATGGCTTTGGTGTTGGGGGTGGCAAAAGCAACACCAGACTATTTACTACTAACAGTCACCAAAAGGAAAGAGGTTAGCTATATATGTACATCTCTTTCCACTTCCTAAGTAATTGACTAACAAAAAAATGGCTTGTCAAACTTCCTTCTTATGCTAAGTAGTTTCCATTTGTCTCAAGTTGAAATGGTCCCTTCACCTATCTTTAGGAAGATGTGTTGAAAAGAGTAGTAGAAGGAGCTGTTTCCACTCAATGATGCCAATTTGCATTTCCTAATCTCTAAAATAAGAGGCGAATGTATTAAGTAATATGAATTGATCCCTAGTTTTTTTAGATAATTAACTTGATTAATATTCAATCAAGTGTATTCTTTTGTCTTTTAATAATATGGTTGTCGACAGCTGATATTATACTAATTTTAATTTTTTACATAAAAATATCTAATTTTATGGGGAAATCACGAATTCATGTGTTATATATTTTAGCCTATATTTTAATGACATTTCCTAAACATGTTTATTCATATAAAAATAGTGTTGGGTGTTTGCATTGTTTTTTTTTTTTTCAAATAAGGAAAACATGAATTTTTCATATTTGATAGATGCATGTAAAAGCATAAGCAAATCAAGGTCTAGGCCTCAGAATTGTTCATGCAATTATTGTTACAAGAAAGGACATAAGAGAAAGTTCTGCTATACCTAAAGCAAGATAGTAAAGAAGGGTAGAAAGAAGCAAATAATGAAAATAATGTTATTACATTACGATTGCCCGAAATGACTTTTTCTTTGCCTGTGGTAAAACATCATCTGATTTGTATTCCGGATACTAATTAAATACGTAGTAAATTCTGAAGCTTTTATTTCATGTTACATCGAAAAAAAGACTTCCTTTTGGCAATACACATGCAATCATGAACGCTTCCTTATGCTTAACATATGTATTATTAGTTTTAGCGGGGTAATTATGAATTTTCTCTTTTTTTCTAAAAAAAGAAAGAATATATGGTACTCCCTTTGTTTCTAAAAAATGGTTTATTTTATGTTTTCTTTTGATTTTGTTCCTAAGTAAGTGTTTATTTAAGACTTCAAGAATAAATTTGTCATGTTCTTTTAAATTTGTTCTTGTTTAGATTTTATTCCGTCTCTTGAGTAGCTACATCAACATTCACAGATGATTTATGCAATTTATATAGCTTGAACAGACTAATGCAGATGATAAATGACCATCTTTGTGAACAAGAGAATGTTTATATGATTGTAGAATGAGAATCTATGACATTTTTACAGCATCTCTACTTGAGAAGATAAAATGAAGTGAGTAATGTGTAGATTAAGTGGAAGAGCCACCTAGAATAGAGGCAAGATATTTCAACTTTAATGATGATCTAAATGCTATCTTAAAGATTAATCAGCATAAATACAAAGGGTTGGTGTGGTGGTTCAGCAGTCTCATGGCTGCCGGCTGTGGGAATACCTTGGGAAACCAAAAAAAAAGATTAATCAACTTTGTGAAAATTGAATTTTCACAAAGTCTCAGCAAGAAGAATAATGGTTAAATTCCCTTAGGAACCAAGTGGAGCAATTCCTTGAGAAGTTTCTGATGAGAATAAATTTGAAAGGAAAAAGTGCCAGCTTACAGCAAAATATTTAAGCATTTGTTGAGAAAGCTGGGAAAACGACTGGCTGATGAGAAAGCATTGATGTAAGTTTTCCATCTTAACTTAAAGCCCATGTAATTATTCATAACCCCAGGTAGTTTTTTAAGTGTCAGATCTAGAATTGATTCATGTAATCTTTCACAGATGTAAAGGCGAGCAAGTAGAAACAAAGAAGAGAAAGTATCTCGAATGCTCATCTCTATTCCATATAAGCTGCCAGACTAAGCATTTGGGGTTTGGATACTCTGTTGTACGATAAAATTGAGAGAACATTTGTTCTCTTTGAAGGTGTATTTATTGGCATTATTCATGCTGAATCTCTTCTTCGAACATTTCGTGGAAAAATTTCAATTTGTTAGGATGTTTCATCTGTTCTGATAGGCTGATTTGTTATTTTCTTCCGTTAGTCCTTGATTTGAAATCCTCCAGTACTATGTTGATGAGTTTGTTCTACTAACAAAAAATGATCATGATGCAAGCGGTAGAATATGTACGAAAGAAAACAGAAATTCTAAAAAATAGTAATCTACTATCAGTACTGAATTGCAAAGCAAAATCTCTGAGAACTGAACATGTTTCCAGTTTCTACAATAAGTAATAGAAGAAACTCAATCTTTAAATATGCAGCAAACTGTGAATGTCATGAACTTTGATAAAAGAAAGAACTATTGTACGACTTAATTATTTCTTTTGTGGAGTGACTAAACCAAATGCCATTTGCTCTTGAATGTTAAATGTATATTTGCGAATTGCGCTTCTACTATTAGATGATTCTAAAGTTTTGATTTTCTTTTGCCTTATAGGGAAGGATGGAGTAATTGCATTGGAACAACAATTTTGCTATGCAAAGGAGTGAACTAGCCAGTTTTTGTTTTAGGTGAGAAAGATAGTCAACATATATTTCAATTATATAGCAATTCCATATTTTGGATACTAATATCCTTGAAATTATCTCTCAAAACATGTATGAAAGGATTATTCTTCTGAAACCAAAAGGCCTGACATACATATGAACATTAAGACGATCACAAATACTATTATTAGGTAGAAAGGAAGTACCAGTTATAAATCTTGAGAAAAAGCTAAAAAGATGAACAATACTTGAATTATTCTTTATATATTTATCTGTACAAAATTAGCCTCTACAAAGTTGTGGCTGGGCCTGGAAGGTATAGCTTAAGCTGAGACTTGCTGCGTTCTTCTTCAATTTTTGTTGTGACGGCCGAGAGTAACTGAAATTGTAGTATATCTGATATCTCAGAAAAATTATAAATTATTGTGAGAATCTTGCCTACGGGTAGACTGGATAGATTTTTTTTTTTTTAATTGAGTGAATCTCTTTGATGTTTTAAGTGTGATAAATCTTTGTTTTCCAACTAAACTATGAAATTCAGATGGCATAAAGTAGGTCACAATGTAGTCGTTTATAATAGGCCAATTGTTTGGATGGCAAAGTTGGACCATTAGGTGATCTTGGTATGAGGAAGGTGTAATAGCCCAACTTTTTTTTTTTATGAGCGGTTAATTGGTAATTTTAATCAGCTATTAATATTAATTAAGGAAATTAAAAGGAGAAAACCAACAGCCTAATCTTTTCTCTTCTTCAGTTTCATGCTAAAAATAGTACAAATAGAATACTAACACTGTTTTTCGTATCCCATCATTTTGGAGGAAGCAGCAAGTTGCGTAGGAAAAAAAAAGAGGCAGAAAACAATTAGGGCAATTGTTCAGTCACTCTTTTTCTTTTGAACCGGAAAAAACACCCTTGAAGAGAGTTTTTCGTTATGTTGTTCATATGTGGTGATAGAAAGCTTGTATAATAGCAAGTTCATAGTCAGGTATGAAATCTTATCGTTATTGTGTATTCCCGTGTTAGCATATAATTTACATAGAGGTTGCTATGGTTCTTATCTAAGAAGTATAAGTAATTGTGACTTAAAAATGGACCAACGATATAGTAATGGTTAGTAGACCTAACGGGAAAAACAATTGTTAGAAAAATTCTTTGGCCACTTTGCCCGTAATAACTTTGGAGATTTGTTTACAGTAGCAGGCATGAGTATTATTTTGAATTTTCATAATGTGGTGAATTCTTTATACTTTTAAGATATCCTCTCAGTGATTGGTCAAATGATTCCTAATCACTGGGATAATGATGACTTAGAAACACATGATTTGGTAATGATTACTTAGCATTTTAATGAATTGAAAGGCTTAAGTAACAATTTTGTTCATATTTTCAAGCTACTGGTTCGTATACAACAAAACTTTAGGGCATTGAGCTTTAAGTTGTACACTGCTGGGTACCTTTTAGGGTCACATGTGTTATTATGTTGGATGAATTTTCATCTATTAAGTTTCAATAGTGAGATCTAGATTATTTTTTTTCTTATAATTCATGGATTAAGGTGTGAGATATTAAGATTTAGCTTTAAACATTAAAGTTAGGGATATTGAGACTTGATCCCGAATAGCATAACTGATATTGTTATTTAATATTTTATTTAGATTGATTCCATTGGTTGTTATTTGGTTGATGTCCTACACATTGTAAAGTTGGGGAATTTGTCATTAGCAAGGTAAGTGAGACTTTAAGCTTCGATGCTTGCTTTTCAAACCTGTATTATAAAAAAATGTATTTTTCTGTTTAGTTCATGTGTTTGGACAAGCGTGGGCTTGGTAGAACCGGTGGTCTTTGACTAGCTATGGATATGTATTTTGTGAAGTGTAGTGAAAATTACTTAGTGATAACATGTGAGGTGATGCTGCATTGAATATAGTTTCTTCGTTGTCATTATAGTCTCTAGAGACATACATAGCTTCCATAATATGTTAGGAGCATACTCAGAGGCTGCTCAACCATATTTATGGCCTAGGCCAAAATCGAATGGAGGCCTCAAGTTTTTAAGAATTTTTTTTTAAAAAATCTATGTTAAAAATTATATAATTTATTTCTTCTAATAATTCTTTTTAAATTAATTATATAATTATTGCATTTAATCTTTAGTAGTCTAGATATATCATTCTTCTTCTAATAAATTTTTTCTTTATATTAAAAATTATTTTTTTACAAATGAAATTTAATATTTTTGTAAAAAAAAATCAATAATCTATTATTGCTAAAAAAAATGAGGCCCCTCAAATGTGGAGGCCTAAGGCGATGGCCTTTTTTCTTACAGGATTAAGCCACCCTTGAGCATACTTATGCTGCCATAATATATTAGGGGCTTTTAATGCTGTCGTAATAGACTTTTGAGGCATTATATATGCTGTTGTGGACTTGTCGGGGTGCTAGGTTGATCACTTTCAGTGCCGTTTATGACAAGCCATGAGAGGTGATTGAGTTGAGATACAAAATGAATTTTTGAACTTTTGTTTGGATCTTTAGCATTACATTCTAAAAGATATTGTGTACATACTGTTTATGTATTTTGTTATGCCTTGTATTTTCTAAAACTTGTTCCAGGGGTATTAAAGTAGCGAATCGAGGATCTTACTATGTTATATTTATATCTAGCTTACTCCTTACTTGTATGTCTGCATATACGATTGCGGAGGGAGAGACTAGTGGTTGATGATTTTTGCGTGTGGATTCTATTGATGAGATGAACCTTCGCATTGTTCATGGAGGCTGTCATCCAACTTTAGCTATTTTTAGATTATATTTCTTTTCACTGGGTCTGCAATGCCTGAAAGTTGAACTCATGTAACTTTGTTTAGATGTTTCATGGTCTTAGTATGGGATTTGGGCTAGAGATTTATTACCTAAACTATTGTTGTTTTCATAAATCGCTATGTGATATCTTGTTTGATAATTACTTTGTGTTAATGGTTATTCGTACATTTGGAGATGCATATGTTTTTATCTCAGTGATTATAGGCATTATGAATGTATGAAAAATTGATTCTACTGGCAGGTGGTGTTAGCGGGAGCCAGTCACACTTAGGGGTTATTTTGGGATGTGACAAAGTTGGTATTGGAGCCTAGGCTTTAGGTCCCAGGTCATAGAGCAGTGTTTAGTAGATTTTTGTTCATGGGTATATAGGCACCCATACTTATGAACTTGAGGCTATGAAACATCTAGGAAATTTTTCCTTTTTCATTCTTTATTCATGCGTTGAGTTAAATTAAGTCTAACCTTTAAATATTATTTCACAGATGGTTAAGAGACGTGGTTCTTCCTTCTCTAGTCGATCTGATGCACCTTCTAGACATGGTGCTCAATAGGATTCTATCCGTGGCAGTGGTCGAGTTGGGTATCATCAAACTTGGCCTTGAACTAGGACACAGAGCGGTGCTCAGCCTAGAGTTGAGAATGGGGGACAACCCCAAGTTGTTGCTTATGAGCAAGTGCAGGATCAAGATGATCAGGAGGCACCATCTACAACGCCAGTTACTGTACCTACTATTACATTGCCTGCAGATGCAATGGTAAGATTGTTGAATGTACTTGAGGCATTGGTGACGAATCACGGCTGAGTACCAACTCCTCAGGCTATTTCACAGATGTAGATGCATGTTCAGTTAAATGTTGCAGCTACTTAGGCACCTCAACCAGTTGATCATTCGGTTGTAGTTGTGGGTAAACCCTAGGATCTTAAGAATTTCATGGATCTTATGCCACCGGAGTATGATGCTACACCATATACTATTGCGCCTCAAAAGTTTATTGATCTCTATGAGAAGATACTGACTACTTTGGGATTGGGGGAGACTTGTGGTATAGAATTTACCACTTTTCTATTCTCAGGGTCTCTCGAGGCATAGTGGACTTCTATTTGGAGGGGCAGATAAGCAGGGCTACCAACGATCACTTGGTCAGAGTTTTCAGCCATGTATATAGACAGATTTATTACATTGAGTAAACAAGATGACATGAGACGCCAGTTTAATGACCTGCAATAGGGATCTATGATGGTTATTGAGTACGAAGCTAAGTTCACTGAGTTGTCCACATATGTTCCATTTTTGGTTGCAAATCCAAGAGAGAAAGAGAGATGATTTGTGGATGGACTTGAGGCTCGTTATCATAGTCTTGTGATATGGGATGAGCGAAATGGATCCTTGTCATGACCCGAGCCGAGGACCTGGACATAATGAGCATCCCGAACCATGAAGGCTCGAGCGCCCTTCTCTCTGGTGATCATGAACATATTTATATATTATAAAAGACAATATAGATATACATATTAATATGGAATCATGGTCAATAAAATAATTCAAAGGAATAATTCAAATGGAATCCTTAACTTCAATCAACATCTACAAATGTCTGTGAAATCTCTGGTACATAGAAACTAATATCTCATCTGAAACTAGGACAAGGCCCCCAGTAGACCATAAAACAGAGGAAACATGCTCATCAACTACAACTATGACACACACCGATCTACTGTTGGATGGGACCGCGGGCCTGTGCCTCAGATCCTAAGATATAGGGGGTCAATACAGATGTACTGGTACGCAGAGCAATCCAAAATAATATACTTTAATAAATAACATAAGTGGGAGCATTTCACCGAACCTTAAGCATGAAATAACGTTAAAACACATGGGCAATTTCATATGATCTTAATGAAAATCTGTAAGTACAATCCATTTCTTTATTTTACTTTTGAGCTAGGTGGTACACCCTACATATCTGAAAGTATCCCACGATTCTGGGCATGAATCATATGACTTATGCCTACTCCAGGTAACCACCTAACTCCCTTGGTGCCCATTTTTAATCTATTCTAAACATGCATATTTCGGAATTCAAAATCTGATAATCTGAATGAAATCTGACTTAGGTTCTGTTTTAAATCTGTTTTGGCATTATCTGATTTGGTATCGTCATACCAAAGACTTGCAAGCCATATCTAAGCCATTTAATATCATATTACAATCTTTCTTTCAAAATATATGTTCAGACCATCAAACCATTCAAACAGTATAAAAGGATGCATATAGTAAAATTCACGAAAACTTAGGAAAAGATCCACAATTTCAAATTCACAAACACGTAGTGGTCAAGTATTTTGTAACAAACCATGCAATCTCTTTAAATCACCATTTTTCATCTATGTTATCAAGAATCACCCTCTCTCTTCAATTCATATTCGAAATCAAGGATTAAACAATAATAAAGACATTTGAATCATGCTTCTCAATATACAATTGAATAACATTGAAAATAAGAGCCATAATAATAAGAGAGGAATTTTAAATGTTCATGCTCTCAATTCAACATTCAAACTCAGAATCGCCTACATACATACATACATACATACATACATACATACATATATATATATATATATATATATATATATATATATATATATATATATACAAACACAAATCCTATTTAGGGTAAGGCATCAAGGCCAAAATGTTATTGTCAAAAAGATTTCATAATACATGATCATAAATGTAAATTCAAACCCCTTTGTAAATTTATGATTTCTCTATATTTAAACATGATTAAAAAAATTTCACCATGCTCGTGTAGTTTAGAAAAACTGCACGTACCTTAGATTAATTAGGTCGAAGAGTGGAACCCTAGCCTTGACTCTTTTCTTGGGAATCTTGACTTGGAACATGGAATCTTGATCTATGGGAGGGAATTTAGGGTTTTGTTTTGAAGTAATCTGAGTGATTTTTGATATATTATGCCTCAATCAAGACTAAATCTCCTGTTATGGTTGAGTTATAATGAGGAAAATAGACAAAAATACCCTTTTGGACACAAGAAAAATTTAATACATAAATTGGGTATCCAAGGCATTTTGCGACGCGACGCATCGCCTGCCGACGCATTGATATTACGTCGAGCCACTGATTTGGCCAATGCAATTACCGACACAACGCATTGACATCGCGTTGAGCCACTGGTTTTCTTACCCAAACATTATTCGAAAAATCAAAAACCTTCCCGAGACACCCCTCTTACACCCCCGAACATAATTCAACTTAAAACCCTCATCTTTGGGTCGGGAAGATTGATTTTGAAATCATTGAAGATTAAGAGCTTAAAATAAGGCTAAGTCATTTCAACACTTAGAAAGTTTTAGGTTGTTGGCACTAAAGCATGCTACTAAGCGTGGTATTAAGTCAAGAATGTTACAGGGAATTACATTATCCCCCCAGATCATTCGTCCCCGAATGATGGATCGGGACACAGACAAGCATGATTTTGGGCGTAATAAGAAAAAGATAGGGAGAGAGTAGTATAGGATTTATACCTTCTATGTCATCATCCACGGTTTCAAAAAGATTTGGGTATCTTGCTCGCATGTCATCTTCTTACTCCCAAGTAGCTTCCTCATCTTTTTGATTCCTCCACAACACCTTAACCCAAACCATCTCCTTACTTCTCAATATCCGAACTTAATGATCTAAGATAGAAATAGGCTCTTCTTTATATGACAAGGAATCCTTCACATTGATCTCTTCTACAGGCAACATTTAGGAATGATCTCCAATGTACTTTTTCTACATGGACACATAGAACACTAAATGAATAGAAACTAAACTTGCGGGCAATTCTAACTTGTAAGCAACCCTACCTATCCTCCTCACAATCTGGTATGGTCCTATATAGCGAGTACTAAGCTTCCCTTGCTTTCCAAATATATGACTCCCTTCATAGGGGAGTCCTTTAGAAATAACTAATCACCAACCTTGAATTCCAACTCCATTATCCTAACATCGGTGTAGGACTTCTGACGACTTTGAGCCGTCTTAAGTCATTCTGTAATGATATTCACCTTCTCCATTGCCTAATGAACAAGGTAAGGCCCGAATAACGGGGTTTCACCCACTCCATACCACCCAATTGGTGATCTACATCTCCTTTTATAGAGTTCCTCAAAAGGAGCCATCTGAATACTGCATGATAGCTATTGTTGTAAGTGAATTCTATCAACGGGAAATGATCCACCCAACTACCTTTGAAGTCAATTACGCAGGCTGTTAATATGTCTTCAAGTGTCCGAATGGCGCGTTTAACCTACCCATCAGTCTGAGGATGGAAAGCAGTACTCAAGTTCACTTGGGTACCTAAACCCCTCTGAAAAGACCGCCAAAACTGCAAAGAACTACGTACCCCGATCGGATATAATAGATATGGGAGAACCATGCAAACAGAATATCTCACGAATATATAGATTAGCATAATCATCTCCCGAATAGTTTGTCCTCATAGGCAAAAAATGAGCTGACTTGGTTATCCGGTCCATAATCACTCATATGGAGTCATATTGGTTCCGGGACTTCAATAGCCCCGAGATGAAATTCATATTGATCATTTCCCATTTCCACATTGTCAAGGCTATTTCTTGGAAAGTTCCACCTGGTATCAAATTCTCTACTTTTACTTGTTGATAATTCATACACTTAGAAACAAAATTAGCAACATCACGTTTCATATTGTTCCACCAATAAATCATCTTACGATCATGGTACATTTTAGTAGAGCCTGGGTGAACAACATACCTCGAAGTGTGAGCTTCATCAAGAATCCTCTCGCATAAACAATCCACGTTTGACACACACAACCTACCCTGATATCTCAATATCCCCTCATCTCTAATTTCAAAAGCCATCACCTTTTATTTACCCACATCATTCTTAATCTGCAACAAGATAGGGTCTTTGGCCTGTTTTTTCTTAACTTCAGCTCATAGGAAAGATTTAGCTATCTCATGAACAATTACCCTTCTATCTTCCAAATCCAAAATTTGAACCCTTAGATTTACAAATCGGTGAATATCTTTCACTATCTCCCTTTTTCCTTTCTCAACATGAGATAGGCTGCCTATTGACAATCTGTAAAGGACGTCGGCCACCATATTGGCTTTGTCTAGATGATAATGCAAGCTCATGTCATAATCTTCTAACAACTCCAACCACCGCCTTTGCCTGATATTTAGTTCTTTTTGCGAGAAAACATACTGTAAACTTTGTGATCAGTGAATATATCAACATGCACCCCATAAAGATAGTAACGCCATATTTTAAGTGCAAACACCACAATCTCTAACTCTAAGTCATGAGTGGGATAATTCTTTTTGTGCACCTTTAACTGCCTTGATGCATAAGCCAGAACTTTACCATGCTGCATAAGCACACACCCAAGTCCTACCTGGGATGCATCACAATATGCAACAAAACTCTCTATACCTTTGGGAAGTTTCAAAACTGGTACTGTAACACCTCGTAAATTTTTTCGTACACTTATCGCGATTATATGGAGTCCTAAAGGCTTGCGTATGGGTTAAATTAAGTTTATGGTGTTCGGAAGTATCCCGTCAATAGTTGTATGTGTAGGTATTGGAATAAGCTTTCCAACGATATAAAGTTTGCCCAAAACAGAGGAGTATTTCATATAAGCGAGCACATTCGAAATTTCAAAACGGTGGCCGGGAAGCCTGTGAATAGTAAATCTGCAGGAAAATTACTGCAGCTAGGCAATTATTTTTTGGATCAAATTTAGACGATCATAAATCCTTGTACAAAAAGAACTGTGTAAGCTGCTATATATCAACGAAAATATCCGAGAGTCTTCTTTCCGATGAAATTGGTTTCATCCAAATCCAATGTCTGAGTAAGGAGCTATACCCGTTTTACTACAGCCTATCCAAAAAAAAAAACAGAATTGTGGGACAGATTTTTGGGTCAACTTTAAACAACCATAAATCCTTGTACAGGAAGAACTGGGTGGTATACTTTATATGAAAATGAAATCCCTTTGAATTATATTTCCAATGCAATTGGTTTCACCCAAATCCAATACCGGAGCAGAGAGTTATGATCGATTTACTTCAGCCTGTCAAAACTGTCCACTGGGGACAGATTCGGATTTATTTAAATTTTTAGGGAAAAATGGTCATTTTCTATTACCTCTTGGACGAAAATGGGTCTTTATAAACCTACAATTAGCCTCATATATATCATATATCATCTAATTATTAAGAGAAGGTGAAACCCTAGCCTAATTTCAACTTCAAATATTTTGTGATTCAACCGTAGAAAATTCGAATTGGTTCCGTAGTTGTGTTCACCATCTCGAAAGCTTCGAGAAGCACCCCATGGTTATGTAAGGAGGATTCTAAATGCAAGAGTTCATTGTAAAGGTATGAATATTGTTTATTCTTGATTCTTATCCATGAATAAGTATTGATAAAGGATTATGAGTATTGTCTTGATGTTGGAAGATAACCAGAAACATAGTTATGAATTGTTTTGTATATATTGTAAGTAGTAAATTATGGAAGTTGTTGTATTGAATTATGGAGGATGAATTGTGGTGATATATGTTGGTAGTGGATGGTGATTAAGAAGGGAAATAAAGGCTAAGAGTGATGTTGAGGGTTATTTCATGAAAATGCATGATATGTGAATGTAATAAGAGTATAAAGGATGTATGTAGCACTCTTATTGATGAGTTAAAGGATTACTTCCTAGACATTATTTGGTGAAGTTAATACCTAAATGGTAAGGTTTGGTTGCTAATACTAGTTTGCCACAAATGACTTATTGTAGATAAGTGTTCGAAGAGTACGGGAAGTCAAGTTGGACTTGTATTGAAGTGGTTATATCAAGGTATGTAAGACATACTCTATCTAATCTTTGGCATGAATAATGACCCATGGCACTCTCAAGTAAGCTTCCAACATTTTCCTACGACACATGACACATAATAACATCATATGATCTTCGACACTACCAATTGAACTTGTTTTCACTTTTAAGATGTCCGGCTAGTCAAAAAAAATGTCCATATACTATTGTTGACTCCGAAATGGTTTAATGAGGTATCCATGATTCTCTACTTCATTTTCATGATATTGATTACCTATTTACATGTTTTTCCTATTGAGGTATCATGGTTTCAAGTTCCATAAGGTGTGACCACAAAGTAACCAATCTCAAAGATTAATTGAATTAAGAAATGGAATGTCTGTATTTTAAATTGATGATATGATGTATTGTATTAGTACCACTGATCAGTTGGCCATTGTATTATAAAGTTTATGTATATATGCTATTCCAGGGGTGGTCCCTGATGTATTGTATTAGTACCACTGATCAGTTGGCCATTGTATGACATATGTTATGTATTGATAAGGATTACGGGAAGTAATGATATGAAAGTAATGTGCAGGTATTCCATCAGCTCTTTTAAGTGTGGTCTACTCATACTGTTTATTCACTGGTATCTAGGTTTTGTTGATCTTTTGTATCTCATCTTGATACTCACTGCCTTACATACTCGGTACATATTTCCGTACTGACGTCCCTCACGGGGGACCCGTATTCATTCCTGCAGGAACAGGTACTTCAGGTCGTACACCTCCGCAATAAGAGCAAGGACATTCTGTTGTTAGTGGTGAGCTCCAGTTGTTTCGGGGCATCCCAAGTCGTGTCTATATGTATTTTTGGTATTTGTATAAAAGTCTTTTGTGGGCGGGAGTTTGTCCCGACCCTAACTCAGTTGTGTATCTATGTAGAGGCTTTTGTAGACATATTGTACAACCATAGGAGTGTTTGGTTGATAGATGTGATGGCTCTGACGGCCAATTACTGTTTATATATATATTTATGCGTGTCTGCTGGGCTGATACAGGTACTGTTTTCTTCTATTTACAACGAAGTGCTTCCCAAATTTCTAATTTTCACAAGTAATGTAAATGTGAAAGTATAGGTTATGAACGGGTTCTCCCGGGCCTCCTCGTTTACGGGTGCCAGTCCGCTCCAATGAGATTTGGGGTGTGACAGAAGTGGTATCAGAGAAGTTCGTCCTAGTGAGTCTACAAAGCCGTGTCTACGTAGAATCTCATTTATCGGTGTGTTGTGCACCACATCTATAAACAGGAGGCTATTGGACATTTAGGGATTGTTTCCACTCTCCATTTCTTAGATCGTGCAATAGAGCCCATATAAGAGATAAAGTCATAATCGTTCACTTAATTCAATTGTTTTTTTTATTATAATAATGATGCCGGTTACAAGGAGAAAGAATAAGTGGAAGAGAGTGGATGTAGTGGCCGGAGAAGGTACTAGTAAGTCACCACCGGCACAAGCTTAACAAAGTGAGTCTCAAGCTGAGCATATATCAGGAACTTCTTCTCCTCCGGAAGGGCCATCAATTAATGTTGTTGATCGAGATTTGAGGGATGCAGTACAACTTCTGACGCATATAGTTGCCGGTCAAGTTCAAGGGCAAGCTATTCCTACCATGGGTTCTAGTGGTACGGATAGAGCAGCTAGCCTTCGGACACAGGATTTTATGAAACTGGATCCTCCTACTTTTACCGGATCAGATATTAACGAAGACCCGCAGGACTTTGTCGATCAAACCCAAAGGGCTCTAGATGTTATGCACATATCCGGTAAAGATATGGTTGAGCTAGCAGCATATAGACTGAAAGGAGAGGATATATTGTGGTATGAGGATTGGAAACGATCTAGGGGTATTGATGCACCTCCAACTACGAGTGGAGAGTTCAAAGATGCATTTATTGATCATTATCTTCCATTTGGGACTCGTCAGGCCCATGCAGATCAATTCTTAAATCTTCGTCAAGGTAATATGAGTGTAAGGGAGTATAGTCTTCGATTTAACTCATTGTCTCGATATGCTTCCAATGTGGTAGCTACTATGGATGACAGAGTTCATCACTATGTGGATAGATTGGAACCATACTTGGTTAGAGATTGTACCATTGCTGCTTTGAACAAGGACATGGATATAGCAAGGATACAAGCTTTCGCTCAGAAGATGGAAGATCAGAGGCAAAGAAGAAGAACCCAGGAATCAGAAAAAGGATATTCTAAGCGGGCCAGAGCTATAGAACAGTTTATGGAATCTCAGGGAGGTTTTAGGCCTTCGTTCTCTCATAGATTGCCTATCCCGTTATTTTCTTATTCGGCAATTAGTGCTCCACCGCAATTTCAAAGGTTCAGAGGTAATCAATTAGGGCAAAGCAGTGAAAATCAGAGTTCGCGAACAGTGGGGTATCAAGGGCAAGGGAGTATGAGTCAATTGAGACCTCCACGACACCCGTGCCCCAATGTAGAAGATTTCACTTTGGCGAATGTCGGCTTGGAACGAACAATTGCTTTTGGTGCGGTAGGCCGGGGCATATGGCTAGAGATTGCCCACGCAGGACCTCAGGTGGTATAACACGACCTATCGGATCAGCTGTTGCGTCATCATCGGTGCCTCCTTTGAGTAGGGGTGCACAACCTATGGGTCACGGTAGAGGTGATAGAGGAGCAGCTAGTTCTAGCGGAGCTCAAAACCGTTTGTATGCCCTAGCAGATCGGCAGAATTTAGAGGCTTCTCCAGACGTGGTTACAGGTACGTTGTCCATCTTTGCATTTGATGTGTATGCCTTAATTGATCCTGGTTCTACATTATCGTATGCTACTCCTTTGGTTACGGGAAGGTTCGAGAGAACACCCGAATTATTAGCCAAGCTATTTGAAGTATCAACGCCAGTGGGGGAATCTCTTATAGCTAGGAATGTTTATCGAAATTGTGTTGTGAATATTTGTGGTCATGATACGATAGCCGATATTGTTGAGTTAGAAATGGTAGATTTTGATGTTATTATGGGCATGGATTGGTTAGCGTCTTGTTATGCTACAGTAGATTGCTGTTCTAAGAAGGTGTATTTCCATTTCCCAAATGAGGCCGTCCTTGAATGGAAGGGTAATGTTGGCGTGCCGAGAGGTAGATTTATTTCTTACTTTAAGGCAAGAAAAATGATTTACAAGGGGTACATATACCATTTGGTTAGAGTAAGGGATACAGAGGCAGAGCCGCCAACTTTTCAGACCGTTCCGATTGTGAATGAATTTCCTGATGTATTTCCTGAAGAACTACTAGGTTTACCTCCTGAACGAGAAGTGGAGTTTGGTATTAATATGTTGACAGACACACAGCCAATCTCAATTCCTCCTTATAGAATGGCACCAGCAGAGTTGTGAGAATTGAAAGAGCAACTGAAAGACTTGCTAGAGAAGGGATTCATCAGGCCTAGTATGTCCCCTTGGGGAGCACCAGTATTGTTTGTGTGTAAGAAAGATGGTTCGCTGAGGATGTGTATTGACTATCGGCAATTGAATAAGGTGACTATCAAGAATAAATACCCTCTTCCCCGAATTGATGATTTATTTGACCAGTTGCAGGGTGCCCAGTGTTTTTCCAAGATTGACTTGAGATCAGGCTATCATCAAGTGAGAGTCAAGGATAAAGATATACCCAAGACAGTTTTCCGAACACAGTATGGTCATTATGAATTCCTGGTTATGTCATTCGGGCTGACAAATGCACCCACAGTTTTTATGGATCTGATGAATAGGCTGTTTAAGCCGTTTCTAGATGTGTTCGTGATAGTTTTCATAGATGATATTCTGGTCTACTCTAGATCAGAAGAGGACCATGTTAATCACTTGAGACAGGCATTGCAGATTCTTCGTGATTGTAAGTTGTATGCGAAATTTTCTAAATGTGAGTTTTGGCTCAAGTCAGTGGAATTTTGGGCCATATTGTATCCAGTGAAGGCATAAAAGTTGACACTCAGAAGATTGAGGCAGTGAAGAATTGGCCAAGACCTACGACGCCTACGGAGATTCGTAGTTTCCTCGGGTTGGCAGGTTATTATAGAAGTTTTGTTGAAGGTTTTTCTTCTATTTCTGCACCCTTGACTAAGTTGACGCATAAAGCCTCCAAGTTTCAATGGAATGATGCCTGTGAAAAGAGTTTCCAAGATCTGATGAGCAAGTTGACTTCTACACCGGTATTGGTACTTCCTGAAGGCACAGAAGGGTATGCAGTGTACTGTGATGCTTCGAGAAGTGGCTTACGATGCGTATTAATGCAACATGGTAGAGTAATAGCCTATGGCTCTAGACAGTTGCGACCACATGAGAGGAATTATCCCACACATGATCTTGAGCTAGCTGCAGTTGTATTTGCTTTGAAGATATGGCACCACTACTTATATGGGGTTCATGTTGACATATATACCGATCATAAGAGCCTGCAATATATCTTCAGTCAGAAAGATCTAAACATGATGCAGCGGAGATGGCTTGAATTGTTGAAAGATTACGATGTTGATATCTTGTATCATCCAGGGAAAGCAAATGTGGTAGCGGATGCACTGAGTCGTAAGTCTAAAATGGCATCTATAGAAAAGCAGGGGATGATTAAGGATCTTCACCAACTAGCTAATTTGGGAGTTCGACTTCTCGAAACTCCAGATGAAGAGGTTATTGTACGTAATGCAGCAGAATCTTCATTGATAGCTGAAGTGAAAGAGAAGCAGTATGTAGATCCAATTTTATTGCAGCTTAAGGAGGATGTGCAGAGTGGCACGACAAAGGCATTTGAGCTTACGCGAGAAGGAGTGCTTCAGTGTCAGAATCGTTTATGTGTACCTGATGTTGTTGAGCTAAGAAAGAGAATTATGACAAAAGCACACTGTTCAAGGTATTCCATCCATCCAGGGTCGACTAAGATGTATCAAGATTTGAAAGCAATATATTGGTGGAATGACATGAAGAGGAATATTGCCGAATTTGTAGCTGAATGTCCGAATTGTCAAAGAGTCAAAGTAGAACACCAGAAACCCGGTGGTTACATGCAATGTATAGATCTTCCAGTCTGGAAGTGGGACAAGATCAATATGGATTTCATCACGGGTTTGCCTCGTACATATCGGAAGTTTGATTCCATATGGGTGATCATTGATAGGCTTACCAAATCTGCGCACTTCTTACCAGTTAAGACAACTTATACGGCGGAAGAGTATGCGAAGTTGTATATTAAGGAGATCGTTCGGTTACATGGAGTTCCAATTTCCATTATATCCGATCGAGGAACCCAATTTACCGCGAATTTCTGGACGTCTTTTCAAAGGAGTTTGGGGACACAAGTAAATCTAAGTACGGCTTTTCATCCTCAAACAGACGGACAAGCGGAACGTACCATCCAGACACTTGAAGATATGCTACGAGCATGTGTATTAGATTTCAAAGGCAACTGGGATGATCACCTACCTCTTATCGAGTTTGCCTACAATAATAGCTATCATTCAAGTATCAAAATGGCACCATATGAAGCATTGTATGGAAGAAAGTGTAGATCGCCAATAGGATGGTTTGAAGCAGGTGATGCGGTCTTATTTGGACCGGATCTTGTTTATCAAGCAATGGAGAAGGTTAAAGTGATCCAACAACGGCTTGCAACAGCTCAAAGTCGACACAAATCTTATGCGGATGTTAGAAGAAGAGGACTTGAGTTTTCTATCGACGATTGGGTATTCTTGAAAGTATCACCAATGAAAGGAGTGATGAGGTTTGGCAAGAAAGGAAAGTTAAGTCCACGATACATAGGTCCGTATAAGATCATTCAAAGATTTGGACAAGTTGCTTATGAGTTAGAGCTACCTCAAGAGCTCTCAGCAGTTCATCCCGTATTTCATGTTTCGATGCTTCGCAAGTACATCGGAGATCCATCGCACATCACTACTACGGAAGATGTACAAATTAAAAAAGATCTCACTTTTGAAGAAATGCCTATTGCTATTCTTGATCGCCAGATTAAAAAGATAAGGAATAAAGAGATAGCATCGGTAAAAGTACTTTGGAGGAATCAAAAAGTTGAGGAGATCACATGGGAAACCGAGGAAGTGATGAAGATTAAGTACCCTTACCTATTCAACGATGAGGAGGAAGTTCATGAGACGGAAGAAGAACAATAACAAGTAAGTGTTTATTTTTATGCAAGTATGTTATGATGATGAATATGTTAATTGTAAGCTTGGACATGTCTTAATTGAGTAACTATTCTAACATTCGAGGACGAATGTTCTTAAGGTGGGGAGAATGTAACACCCCGTAAATTTTTTCGTACACTTATCGTGATTATATGGAGTCCTAAAGGCTTGCGTATGGGTTAAATTAAGTTTATGGTGTTCGAAAGTATCCCGTCAATAGTTGTATGTGTAGGTATTGGAATAATCTTTCCAACGATATAAAGTTTGCCCAAAACAGAGGAGTATTTCATATAAGCGAGCACATTCGAAATTTCAAAACGGTGGCCGAGAAGCCTGTGAACAGTAAATCTGCAGGAAATTTACTGCAGCTAGGCAATTATTTTTTGGATCAACTTTAGACGATCATAACTCCTTCTACAAAAAGAACTGTGTGAGCTGCTATATATTGACGAAAAGATACGAGAGTCTTCTTTCCGATAAAATTGGTTTTATCCAAATACAATGTCTGAGTAAGGAGTTATACCCGTTTTACTACAGCCTATCAAAAAACAAAACAGAATTGTGGGACAGATTTTTGTGTCAACTTTAAACGACCATAACTCCTTTTACAGGAAGAACTGGGTGGTATACTTTATATGAAAATGAAATCACTTTGAATTATCTTTCCACTGCAATTGGTTTCACCCAAATCCGATACCGTAGCAAAGAGTTATGATCGATTTACTTCAGCCTATCAAAACTGTCCACTGGGGACAGATTCGGATTTATTTAAATTTTTAGGGAAAAATGGTCATTTTCTATTACCTCTTGGACGAAAATGGGTCTTTATAAACCTACAATTAGCCTCATATATATCATATATCATCCAATTATTAAGAGAAGGTGAAACCCTAGCCTAATTTCAACTTCAAATATTTTGTGATTCAACCGTAGAAAATTCGAATTGGTTCCGTAGTTGTGTTCACCATCTCGAAAGCTTCGAGAAGCACCCCATGGTTATGTACGGAGGATTCTAAATGCAAGAGTTCATTGTTAAGGTATGAATATTGTTTATTCTTGATTCTTATCCATGAATAAGTATTGATAAAGGATTATGAGTATTTCTTGATGTTGGAAGATAACCAGAAACATAGTTATGAATTGTTTTGTATATATTGTTAGTAGTAAATTATGGAAGTTGTTGTATTGGATTATGGAGGATGAATTGTGGTGATATATCATTATATTAGTGGTTATGTATGCCTAGTGATCATGTTGGCATTGGATGGTGATTAAGAAGGGAAATAAAGGCTAAGAGTGATGTTGAGGGATATTTCATGAAAATGCATGATATGTGAATGTAATAAGAGTATAAGAGGATGTATGTAGCACTCTTATTGATGAGTTAAAGGATTACTTCCTAGACATTGTTTGGTGAAGTTAATACCTAAATGGTAAGGTTTGGTTGCTAATGCTAGTTTGTCACAAATGACTTATTGTAGATAAGTGTTCGAAGAGTACGGGAAGTCAAGTTGGACTTGTATTGAAGTGGTTATATCAAGGTATGTAAGACATACTCTATCTAATATTTGGCATGAATAATGGCCCATGGAACTCTCAAGTAAGCTTCCAACATTGTCCTATGACACATGACACATAATAACATCATATGATCTTCGACACTACCAATTGAACTTGTTTTCACTTTTAAGATGTCCGGCTAGTCAAAAAAAATGTCCATATACTATTGTTGACTCCGAAATGGTTTAATGAGGTATCCATGATTCTCTACTTCATTTTCATGATATTGATTACCTATTTACATGTTTTTCCTATTGAGGTATCATGGTTTCAAGTTCCATAAGGTGTGACCACAAAGTAACCAATCTCAAAGATTAATTGAATTAAGAAATGGAATGTCTGTATTTTAAATTGATGATATGATGTATTGTATTAGTACCACTGATCAGTTGGCCATTGTATTATAAAGTTTATGTATATATGCTATTCCAGGGGTGGTCCCTGATGTATTGTATTAGTACCACTGATCAGTTGGCCATTGTATGACATATGTTATGTATTGATAAGGATTACGGGAAGTAATGATATGAAAGTAATGTGCAGGTATCCCATCAGCTCTTTTAAGTGTGGTCTACTCATACTGTTTATTCACTGGTATCTGGGTTCTGTTGATCTTTTGTATCTCATCTTGATACTCACTGCCTTACATACTCAGTACATATTTCCGTACTGACGTCCCTCGCGGGGGACCCATATTCATGCCTGCAGGAACAGGTACTTCAGGTCGTACACCTCCGCAGTAAGAGCCAGGACATTCTGTTGTTAGTGGTGAGCTCCAGTTGTTTCGGGGCATCCCAAGTCGTGTCTATATGTATTTTTGGTATTTGTATAAAAGTCTTTTGTAGGCGGGAGTTTGTCCTGACCCTAACTCAGTTGTGTATCTATGTAGAGGCTTCTGTAGACATATTGTACAGCCATAGGAGTGTTTGATTGAAAGAGGTGATGGCTCTGACGGCCAACTACTGTTTAGATATATATTTATGCGTGTCTGCTGGGCGGATACAGGTACTGTTTTCTTCTATTTACAACGAAGTGCTGCCCAAATTTCTAATTTTCATAAGTAATGTAAATGTGAAAGTATAGGTTATGAACGGGTTTTCCCGGGCCTCCTCGTCTACGGGTGCCAGTCCGCTCCAATGGGATTTGGGGTGTGACAGGTACGGTAGTTAACTTATTTTTTAGTTTTTCAAAACTACCTTCACATGAGTCAGACCACAAAAATTTTGCCTTTTTTGGAGTCAATTTTGTAAGGGGGCGGCTATGGAGAAAAAAATCTCTACAGAACTTCTTTAATATCCTTCCAAACCCAAGAAGCTCCGAATATCGGTTGGAGTCATGGGTCTGAGCCACTTTCTCACTACATCTATCTTTTGGAGGTCAACCTTAATCCCCTCTCTAGAAACAATGTGCCCTAATAAAGCAATAACATAAAGCCAGAATTCATATTTGGAAAACATCACATATAACTCATGATCCTTGGGGTCTGAAGGATGATTCAAATGTGATTGGTGTGATCCTCCTCACTCTTAGAATAAACTAGAATATCGTTAATGAAGACTAGAACGAACATATCTAGATACTGATGGAACACCCTATTCATCATATCCATAAAATCTGTGAGGGAATTAGTCAATCCAAAGGACATAACTAAGAATTCATAATGACCATATCGGTTCAAAAAACTGTCTTGGTAATGTTAGTCTCTCTAACCTTCAACTAATGATACCCCGAACGAAGGTCTATGTCAGAAAAATATTTAGCACCTTGGAGTTGATCAAATAAATCATCGATTCTGGGAAGAGGGTATTTTTTCTTAACTGTAACCTTATTTAGCTAACGGTAATTTATACACATGCGGAGGGAGCCATATTTATTACGCATGAAGAGTACAGGTGCACGCCAGGGAGATATACTAGGATGGATAAAGCCTTTATCTAGAAGATCTTTCAGCTGTTCTTTCAACTCTTTCAACTCGACAGGGACCATTGTGTATGGCGATATAGAAATAGGACGGGTGTCCGGTAACAAGTCAATACCAAAATCTATCTCCCTATCTGGGGGTATCCCTGGGAGTCATCGGGAAAGACTTTCAAGAATTCATTAATTACTAGAACAGACTGGAGGGAAGGACCTTCAGTACTGGAATCCTTGACTTGAATAAGATGATACAAACACTCTTTTGATATAAGCCTATGGGCTCTAATATAACATATAACTTCCCCCCTGGGTGCTAAAGAATACCCTTCCCATTCTTTCACTGGTTCATTCGGAATGGAGAAAGTAACTATTTGGGTCCCACAGTATAATGTTGCAGAATACAAATGGAGTCAATCTATCCCCATGATAGTATCAAAATCAATCATGTCAAGCTCTATAAGATCTGCCACAGTATCACGATTACAAACAAACACCATATAATTTCTATATACCCTTCTAGCCACAATAGAGTCACCAATCGAAGTTGAAATGGAGAAAGGCTTAGGAATATTTTCAGGTTCGAAAACAAAACCAACAGCCACAGAAGAGGTCATATAAGACAAGGTAGACCCGGGATCAAGTAATACATACACATCACGGGAGAACATTTGTAATGTAACCGTGACCATATTTGGTGATTCCTCTGTATCTTGACGACTGGATAGAGCATACAGTCCATTGTGGCTGCTCCCGATGGCTGAAGTAGCACCCTTAGGTGGTGGTGGGGCTGAGGAATTTTCTTGGGACTTAGCACCTCCAAAACTTTCTCTAGTAGACGGATAGTCCTTCTGAATGTGTACTAGCTGGCCGCAAGCATAATTTACTAACCTACCAAACTGGCATTTCTCGGGATGATACTTTTCACACGAGTCACATTGAGGGTATGATCTAGAAGTCTGGGATTAGGGGTGTACAAACCGAACCATTAAGTCAAACCGAATCGATGAATCAAACAAAATCAAGAAAAAAATCGACTTATAGTTTGCTGTTGGCATAAAAACTGATCATTCTTGGTTTGGTTTGGTATTAGAAAAAATAAAATAAAATCGAACCCACATCGAACCAACGTAATACATATATAATTTTAATATTTTATACGTAAAAAATTATTACTTATTATCTACTTTCTAATTACTTTTATTATTATTTTATATTTATAGAATAGATATATATTCTTGGACCTTTAATTATAGTATTTTTCAATTAATAATAAATTAATACAAAGCCCAATATCAATATCTATAATCTATCTATAATATATATCTATAATCTATATCTATAATATACTAAAAGTGTGAAGGGCCTTAGAAATGTTGTTTGAACTTTTTTTCCTTCATTAAAAGTTTTCGCTTTAGACAAAATCGTCTTTTTACTATTTTTTTCTAAATTTTAAAAGTTAATAATTAATTAATATATATTTATGGTAAAATCTTTTCATATTAGAAGTCATCAAAATTAATGACAACTAATACTTTTTTCATTAGTTTAAGAATTATAAAACAACTAAATTGATTTTAATAAGATTTGAAAAATCTGGAAACAAATATAAAAGCCTTAGAATAAGAAAATTTTAATAAGTATTAAATTTTAAAAAGTTTTAAATACGTAATAAGAAACGTCTTTTTATTATTTTATCAAATTATTATTTAACTATTTTTACTAAAAAAACACGTTCCACCTCAAAAAGAAAAAAAAATAAGTAGTGCTAGATTGTAGTAGCTTACGACCTAATTTCTTTCTTTTAAGTATGATTTTTGATTTAATTCGGAGTCCTTAATTTTCTTTTCTTTTAAGTTTCGTTTTTCTTGATTTTCTATAATAATTAGTTTTTTATGAAAAAAGTTTCTCAAATTAGATTAGATTTCTTCCATGTTTCATTAACTCTTTTTAAAAGGAAAAAAATTGTACATCTATATATTGAGCATTCCTTTTTTTCAATAAATAATAGAATAACATTCACAATTTAATTATTAAAGAGTATGTTCAAGAGAGGATTAGTTTTATGTTCTTTAAAATTACTTTTTTAATTTGTAGGTCAACAATATTAAATATTATGCATCTTTTATTAACGCTTTTTTATCGTATGATTTATTGTAATTTCAATTGTTGGCTTTCGCATGATGTGAAGGTAAAGAAAAATTATGTGAGTGTGTGGTTGAGACATCATGCCGATTACGAGAGGATTTAAAGGTGTGTTTTTTTAAAAAAAGAATTATTTCTCATTCATATTATTATGATTTATGTTGTTAAGGCGTTGATTAGAAGTGCACGTTCTGCTCTTTGATTCGATTTTATAAAATTTCAATTCAATTCTTTGATTTATAATTTTAAAAAGTAGACATCGAACACTGAATCGAACTATTTCAGTTTGGTTCATTTTCTTTCAACTTCGTTTTTATTTGATTCGGTGTTCAGAAATATTTAACCTTTTTGTCCTTCGTTAAAAGTGTTTGCTTTTGATAAAATTATTTCTTCAATATTTAAGAATTAAAAATTTATTAAATATTTTAATAAAATATATGTCATGTTTGCGCTATTTTATTAAAGTGTGAAGGATCTTTGAGACGTGATTTAAATTTTTTACTCTTTATTAAAAATTTTGCAATTGACAACATCATCTAATTTTAAATAATCAAATGTTACCCGTGCGAGACACGTAGGGTTTAACTAGTTAATATAAAAACCTAAAACTCCTTAATTGCTTCACTTTTTACATTTTACTTTTCAAGTTTTCAGAGAGTTCTCATTATTTTCTCATCTTACTTTTCTCATTCGTCAAGTTGTGATTTAGGTTTGTTTCTCTTCTTTCTCTTTTTTTTTTATGGAATTATGTTATAATTAATTACTTTATGGAGTTAAGTTTTTAATAAGTTGTCTCCAATTCTTCATTCTTTTGTGTGCTCACATTTTATGTGAAGGAAACTTTCAAACATGCTACTGTGACTAGTGACTTAGAAATTGAACTACTTAGGTATCCACATAATATTACTTTGAGAGATAGTAGTTTAGATGTCTTAGTAATTTGCCAACTTAATTTTTATTGGAACTACTCTATGTCCATTTTTTTTAATCTTTTTAGTGAAACCCGAGTAAAACCGAAATTAAAAAAACCGATTGTATATTGGTTTGATTTGGTTTATAGATTTATAAAACCGACATTATTGATTTCGTTATATTTTAATAAAAAACCAAACCAACCCAACCTATGTACACCCCTAGCTGGGATACACTCTTTTATGACTGCGTACCCTGCACCCTCGGCCTGATATTAGCTGGAAAACGAGGAAATCACTGATCCATCGGGGGCTTGGGCGCTGGAGAGATAGATGATGACTGGGATTTTCTCCAAAACTTCTTTTTAGTCCACCTGTTTCCCCAATTACCACCCTGTTGTTGACAATTATTCTAGTCTGTAGACTTGGCCCTCTTAGCCTGCCTATCTTTCTCTCGTGCTTCTACCACCTTTTTCTTCTGCTCCTCAACTTGTTGTATGTGAACAGATAATCTAGAGAAATCTATATCTCTGCTCAGCATTACACCTTTACATTCCAACACCAAGTCATCTGAGAGACCGGATGCAAACTTCCTCATGTGGGCTCTCATGTTACCTGCCAGTTCTAAGGTATAACGAGATAACTGGGTGAACTTCAGTGTGTACTCCTTGATGCTCATTTTTCCTTGTTTCAAGTTCATAAATTTTTCTGCCTTTGATTCTCTCAATTACCGAGGAAAAAATGATAGAAAAGCTTCCACAAAATTACCCTACAGAAGAGGCTCAGCATCACTAGCCTTCGAATCTTTCCACTCATTTTACCACTGATTTGCCACATCTTTCAGTTGATATGCCGCTAACTTCACACCTTCAACCTCATTCACGTGAATAATTCTAAAAATCTTCTCCAACTAATCAATGAACCCTTGGGGGTCCTCCTCAACCTTCGTGCCAGTGAAAATAGGTGGGTTCAGGCACATGAATTGACAAACCTGGGTAATCTCAGATGAACCCACCACGTCTTCAGGCCAACGAGTCTGAGAGGATACCAGCTGTGCAATCATATGGATGGACTATCTGAACTTAGCATTTAAAACCTCCCTCTAAGGAGGCTGGGACGATTAACATTGGTCCGTGGAGCCCGAGGTGGACTGGTCAAAATTGGAGGAACTCCTAGAGTAGGAACAAACTCTGTGGTGCGATATCTATTGTGGGTCCAAATCCCATGGGCGGGGAAGACCTCCTCAGCTTGGGCATTCTATTCGTTGGATAGACGGGGAGACATGTTAACCTTCTGAAATGAAAGAAATCAAAGATTAGAGAATATACAGACCCTATAGCACGAACTAAATCATGAAAGAAAAGAGACATTCCTAAATGACTTGTAGCCTCCCGTTTATAAGCGTGGCGCGCTATACACCCATAAACAGGACTCTACACTACGAGATTTCGCTAACACCCTGGGACCATGAATCATTCTCTAATACCAAGTATGTCACGACTCGAGCCGAGGCCCTGGCTGCGATGAGCATGCCAAATCATGAAGGCCCAAGCGCCCTTTACTCTCTGGTAATCATGCACATATTAATATATTATTAAAGACAACACATATATACATATTAATACGGAATCATAGTAAACATTATAATTCAAAGGAATAATTCAAATGGAATCCTGAACTTCTAACAATATCTATAGCTGTCTGCAAAATCTCTAGTACATAGAAACTAATATCTAATCTGAAACTGGGACAAGGCCCCTAGTAGACCATAAAACAGAGGAAACATCAAAATCTGAAAATTAGGCCTTCTAAAATAGAGAAGGCTCACCAACTGCAACTATGAAACAAATCGATCTACTGCTGGATGAGACTGTGGGACTGTGCCTCAGATCCTGAGATATAGGGGTTAATACAGATGTGCTGGTACATAGAGCAATCCAAAATAATGTACTTTAATAAATAGCATAAGCGAGAGCATTTTACCAAACCTTATGCATGAAATAATTTTAAAACACATGGGCAGTTTTATATGATCTTAATGAAATTCTGTGGGTACAATCCATTTCTTTATTTTACTTCTGAGCTAGGTGGTACACTCTACATATCTGAAAGTATCCCACGGTTTATGTGGGATCTACCCTTAACTCAGCGGCCAAGCCACCAACCCAAGTTTGCTGCAAGGGTTGGGGTATCTGAATCTGATACGCCATAGGGCACTAGGCCAGTGTATAATCCCTCATTAGGGACATAATAAACCCATATCGGCAAAACACGATTTTCGGCAATGAATTGTATAACTCATGCCTACTTAGGGTAACCACCTAACTCTTTTGGTGCCCATTTTTAATCTATTCTAAACATGCATCTTTCTGAATTCAAAATCTAAAAATCTGAATGAAATCTGACTTAGGTTTTGTCTTAAATCTGTTATTACATTATCTGATTTGGTATCTTTATACCAAAGACTTGCAAGCCGTATCTAAGACATTCAATATCATATTACAATCTTTTTCTTTCAAAACATATGTTCAGACCACCAAACCATTCAAACAGTATAAGAGGATGCATATAGTCAAATTCATGAAAACTTAGGCAAAGGTCCTCAATTTAAAATTCACAAACACGTGGTGGTCAAGTATTTTGTAACAAACCATGCAATCTCTTTAAATCACCATTTTTCATCTATGTTAGCAAGAATTACCCTCTCTCTTCAATTTATAATCTAATATAAGACTAAGTGTGTATTAAGAGATTCAAACCAACACAAGAGCAACAAGATGAACAACAAGGTGCTAGTGAATCAAAATAGGCCACTCACGGCTTTACTAGACTTTATATTTTGTTTTGAGAAAGAAAAGAGATAAACACAAGAACAATAATGCTAGTGAATCGAAAGAACCTCACACGGCTTCACTAGACTTCAAATACCAACAACAATACAATGTTAACAAAAGAGATGGATATATAGTTTGACATACAATATTCAAGAATGTAAGAACCCTAACCACATGTAAGGACCCTAATATTAATGAATGTTAACACCAAACTCTTACATTGACAAAGGGGGGACTTTACCTCCCTAATCACCAACGTATCAAGCCAATGATGCAACACAAGTAATATCCATACTTGGGTAGCCATAGTTACGGATTGGTGGATTTTCCAAGGCCTACAACTAAAGGGTGTTACATTTCTCACACTAGACAGAGAGTTTGTCTTCCATCAATAAACAAAACAACTAAAGAGAAAAGACCTAAGAAGGAACTATTTATATTCTAGCTTATTACATGGAAAAATAACCAAGACACCCTTAACGACAAAGGGTGGACTTGATGTGTTGGAATGCAAGATAAAATGGCCAAAACACCGTTAATGAGGTGTGGACTTGGTGTGTTGAGGACTTCTCACATTGATTCCTAACACTCCAAAGGTTCCTTCTTCAAGATCCAAAAATTATGAGTCCTCAAGTCCTTAGTACTCCAAGCAACCTTCCACACTCGGCATTGCTCCATCAAGTGCCCATCACGATCTCTACATGCATGCTCTCGTGTCCTCGAGTGACCAAGAATTGAGCCTTTATGTGTTGGTCTCCAAGGACATCATAAAAAACTATGAGTGTTGTTTGACTTATATCACCGTCCCCTTCTTGAAAAGGATTCAACCTCGAATCCAAACCTTGCAAGCACAAATAAAAGACAACTAAGCACCATATCCTCATGACATGAGGGTTAGAGTTAGCACAATAAACAACATCAACATGCCAAGGAGGTACACACTTAAGGTATAACCATACATCCTTTGTTGTAATCACGAGGAACTTAGCAAAAATATTACAAAAAAGTGGGCGAAAGGAATCACCATCAAAGGGTGTGCTCTAATTTAAAGTAAAGTCCATGCAATGCATATAGCAATGTCACTCAAACAAGTGGACCTACCAAAAACTATCCATCCTTCACACCCTAAGAAGTTATCGGGGTAGAATGGGAGACGTAACCAAGGGCTTAGACCTCGGCCATCTCACTTTCCCTTAGGGTGTCATCCTCGAAATTAAGTAAGCCCTCTTTATCATCATTGAAAATATCATGAACAAAAAGAGGGTTAAGAAAGGTGTTCCATAAGTCAACTTTAAATAAAGGGTTCTCATGCATGCACTTACTAATAGTTTAAAAATCTCTACTAGAAATATGTCCAACATAAGAAACACATAAAGAAGAAGTAGATGGCATTTCTAAGCACATATCACCTTCTCTTTCACAAGAGTAGTCCTCACATACATACAAACCATCATGGGCAACCAAAGGACCACAATCAAAATTGTCTTCACAAGTACAATAACATCTCGGGTTTTCTAAACATTCAAGCAAATCAAGATCATCTACGTGCAGTTGATCATTTTGCTCACCCTCACTAGTTGTTGGCAATTCATATACCAACGTAGACTCACCTTGTTTTTCACAAGGTTTAACAAGTGTGTGAATATTCTCGCCACTTGGTAATGAAACCTTCATCAAGTTGTAAGTGCTAGCACTAGATGGACACAAATCATTCTCAGTGCTAGCACTAGATGGACACAAATCATTCTCATGAGGAGAATCAATTTCTCCATCTAAAGGATCAACTAGTGCTTGCATACCTACAATAATAGTTTGGTCCTCATGCGATCTAACAATATTAAGAGTATCATAAAATGAAGACTCATGCACTCCTACACTAGGTTAAACCGCAACTATGTTCATAGGAGTGTAGGGGATAGCATTTTTACATCGTAGCTCACATGAGCTACGGTCTTCATCTTGACGTGTGTCTGGGCAGCCCACTTTCTCCCTTGGAACTCCCATATGATCCAACCTTTCACTTATCACTTCCCATTGACGAGTAATGGCTTCAAGTTTAGCCAAAATAGCACTTACAGTCATGGATTCCACTGTAATTGCACCTAAAAAGAGAAAAGAAAAGAAAAAGCCTACTAAGCAAAAAAAAAGTTAGTTCAAAACAACCTCACCACACTCTCACACACTTGATCATCTCACAATTCACAAGTGTTTCAAGTCGGCTTGTAGTTCGTGATGTGTCGAAGGGTGAGTCTACTCCTTAGTCAGAATGGATTATTTGTTTGAAGACTCAAGGAAATGATGTTCGAACTTGAACCAAGAAGTACTACGATTTATAAAAATGACAAAAGAACAAAAGAAACGTAGACACGAATAATGGATGCAAAGGGCTAATTGACAATCTAGTAGGAGTTTACTAGTTTGTTAATTTGTTCTAGGATAAACTAATGAAACCATGAATCAACAATTAGATACTAGGAAAATCCAAATTTGAGCTTAATATTGATGGTGAACAGTAATTAGGGTGATGTGGCATCATGCAATTGGTCTCGGTCCCATACAATCTTTTGTCACAAATTTGAAATTTTAATCTTCACACAATTTGGAATTGAAGACAATTGTTTATGGAGGAAAAATACAAGTCTTGACCCTTTTTCAAATTCAATCTCAAAATGGTGAGACTTAACTTGTACTAGTCCCACAAAACAAGGTCCTTGATTTAAGGAAAAGTGGGTGGAAAGTAGATGTCAAGTCTAGGATGTGATAGGTTCAAGTCTTCTCATAAACAAACTTTACATCTTTGTCTTACACCTTTTTGGATCTAGCTTACACTATTTTAGTGATCAAGATATGAGATGAGGTGAAGAACAAAATGAACAACAATAAATTTTTTCAAGAACACATCAACAACATCCTCCAATCTTCAACAACATAGAACAACACATGGCCAGCCTTGAACTACAACACATGGCCACTTCAAGTTCACAACAACAAGGTCAATATTATAAGCTCAACTTTAGATCTAGACACTTTTGTGTTAGTGAGAAAGAAACCGACACAATAAACACACTAGAAAAACAAATTTTCTACTAGATCTAGTCATAAAATTTTGACTAAAACAACAATAACAATGAGCAACAAGTTCTCGGCCAAGAACACTAAACACAAGAACACTTTCTTTTCACTTTTTTTTATTTTCCAAATTTTAAGCCCAAGATTGATCTGGTTAGAAGAAAATCAAAGATGACTCTGATACCAAATGATACAAGACTAAGTGTGTATCAAGAGATTCATGCCAACACAAGTGAAACAAGATGAACAACAAGGTGTTAGTGAATCGAAATAGGCTACTCACGGCTTCACTAGGATTTAGATTTAGTTTGGAGCAAGAAAAGAGATGAACACAAGAACAACAATTCTAGTGAATCAAAAGAGACCCACACAACTTCACTAGACTTCAAAGACTAACAACAATACAATGTTAAAAAAAGAGATAGATAGATAGTTTAACATACAATATTCAAGAATCTAAGAACCCTAACCACATGTAAGGACCTTAAGATTAATGAATGTTAAGACCAAACTCTTACATTGAAAAAATAGGGACTTTGCCTCCCTAATCACCAACTTATCAAGACAACGATACAATACACGTGATATCTATACTTGGGCAGCCCTAGTTATGGATTGGTGGATTTTCCAAGCTCTACAACTAAGGGGTGTTACAATACTCACACTATAGAGAGAGTTTGTCTTCCATCAATAAACAACTAAAGAGAAAAGACCTAATAAATAACTATATATAGTCTAGCTAATTACATGGAAAATGACCAAGACACCCTTGATGACAAGGGGTGGCCTTGGTGTGTTGGAAGGTAAGATGAAATGGCCAAAACACCCTTAATGAGGTGTGGCCTTGGTGTGTTGAGGACTTCTCACATTGAGTATTAAAACTCCAAAGGTTCCTTCTTCAAGCTCCAAAAACCTATAGTCCTCAAGTCCTTAGTTCTCCAAGCAATCTTCCACACTCGGCATTGCTACATCAAGTGCCCATCACGGTCTCTACATGCATTCTCTCGCGTCCTCGAGGAGCCCAAGAATTGAGCCTTTATGTGTTGGTCTCCAAGGACGTCATCAAAAACTATGAGTGCCATTTGATTCGTATCATAATTGAAATCAAGGCTTAAACAATAATAAAGACATTTGAATCATACTTCTCAATATTCAATTGAATAACATATGAAAACAAGAGGCTTAATAACAAGAGAGGGATTTTAAGTGTTCATGCTCTCAATTTAACGTTCAAACTCAAAATCATATACATACATATATATAGACAAACATAAATCATATTTAGGGGAAATCCTCAAGGCCTAAACGTTATTGTCAAAAAGATTTTAGAATGCATGATCATAAATGTAAATTCAAACCTCTTTGTAAATTTATGATTTCTCTATATTTAAACGTGATTAAAAAATATTTCACCATTCCCATGTTGTTTAGGAAAACCCCACATACCATAGATTAATTAGCTCAAAGAGTGGAGCCCTAGCCTTGACTCTTTTCTTGGGAATCTTGACTTGGTAGATAAAACCTTGATCTATGAGAGGGAAGTTAGTATATTGTTTTAAAGTAATTTGAGTGGTTGTTGATACATTATGCCTCAATCAATACTAAATCTCATGTTATGGCTGAGTTATAACGAGGAAATTAGACAAAAATAACCTTCTGGCCCAAGAAAAATTTAATACATGAACTAGGTATCCGATGCATTCAGCAATGCGATACGTCGCCTGCCGATGCGATTACTGGTGCAACGTGTCGATATTGCTAAGAGCCACTAGTTTTCTTACCCAAACACGTCTCAAATGTTATCCTAATAATTTGAAATCTTCCCGAGACACCCCTCTTACACCCCCGAACATAATTCAACTTAAAAATCCACATCTTGGGTTGGGAAAGATTGATTTTGAAATCATTGAAGTTTATGAGTTTAAAATAAGGCTAAGTCATTTCAACACTTAGAAAGTTTCAGGTTGTTGGAACTAAAGCATGCTACAAAGCACGGTATTAAGTCAAGAATGCTACAGGGCGTTACAATTATATGTTAAAGTGGTTGACACTACTCTCCATTCCTGTAACACCCCATATTCAAGTACGTGTATTGGTCTTATTTATATGGAATTAAATTTTTTATTTTATTTATACCGGAATTTGCCCGTCGATGGTTCCATGCGAAGGTTATTGAATAAGCTTTCCAAAGATATAATGATTTTCAAGAACGGATAGGTTTCGGATATAATCGAACACGTTTGAAACTATAAAACGATGGCCGGGATATTTGGGAATAGTAAATGTGCAGGAAAATTTCCTGCACACAAACTACTAAGGCCAGCCAAATTTTTGGGTCAACTTCGAACGATCATAACTCCCTTAATATAATGAACTGAGAGAGCTGCGACCTATGAAAAGAAATATCATTGAGTCTTCTTTCCAATGCAATTTGTTTCATCCAAATCCAACTTCTGAGTAAGGAGTTATACTCGTTTTACTTCAGCCTATCAAAATAGATTTTTAGGGTCAACTTCAAACGACCATAAATCCTTGTACAGGATGAAATGGGTGGCCTACTTTATATGAAATGAAAGACCTTTGAATTATCCTTCCAACGATACCAATTTTACCCAAATCCGATATCGGAGAAAAGATTTATGGTTGATCTACTTATGATCCATGAGTTCTAGCGGATCTCAAAATCGTACGTATGCTCTAGCGGATCGACAGAATTTAGAGGCTTCCCCAGATGTGGTTATGGTTACGTTGTCTATCTTTTCATTTGATGCATATGCCTTAATTGATCTCGGTTCTACATTATCTTATATTACTCCATTGGTTTCTGGAAAGTTCGAAAGAACACCCGAACTGTTAGTTAAGCCATTTGAAGTGTCCACACCGGTTGGGGAATCTATTATAGCTAGAAGGGTTTACCGAAATTGCATATTAACTGTTTGTGGTCGTGATACGATGGTTGATCTTGTGGAGTTAGAAATGGTAGATTTTGATGTTATAATGGGTATGGATTGGTTGGCGTTTTGTTATGCCACAACTGATTGCTGCACGAAAAAGGTATATTTCCATTTTCCAAATGAATACTTGAATGGAAAGGTGAAATTGGCGCGCCAAGAGGTAGATTTATTTCTTATTTTAAGGCAAGAAGAATGATTTCCAAGGGATACATATATCATTTAGTTAGAGTAAGGGATACAAAAGCGGAGCCAACAACTCTTCACGCTATTCCGGCGGTAAATGAATTTTCTGATGTATTTCTTGAAGATCTTCCAGGTTTGCCTCCTGAATGAGAAGTAGAGTTTGGTATTTGTAACAGCCCAGCCCACTGGCGCATGTGAAATTGTCCGCTTTGGAGCCTCGGTACCTCACGGTTTTAAAATGTGTCACATATATGGAAGGTATCCATGCACCTATAAGGCACACTTCGTTCCCCTTGACTACCGATGTGGGATTTGCCTAAGTGAATGCAGGCGTTATGTATCGCCGTCACTACACTCACCCCCCATAGGGACTCAGCGTCCTCGCTGAGGTTTGCCCCACCACCGGCACCGACGCTGGCTCTGATACCAACTATAACAGCCCAGCCCACCGGCGCATGCGAAATTGTCTGCTTTGAAGCCTTGGCCCCTCACGGTTTTAAAACGCTTCAGAAGTTGTACTGCATCCCTCAAATCTCGATCAACAACATTAATAGATAGCCCTTCCGGAGGAGAAGAAGCTCCTGATATATGCTCAGCTTAAGACTCACTTTTTTCATCTTGTGCCGGTGGTGACTTACTAGTACCTTCTCCGGCCACTACATCCACTCGCTTCCACTTATTCTTTCTCCTTGTAACCGGCATCGTTATTATAATAAAAAAAACAATTGGATTAAGCGATCGATTATGACTTTATCTCTAATATGGGCTCTATTGCACGATCTAAGAAATGGAGAGTGGAAACAATCCCTAAATGTCCAATAGCCTCCTGTTTATAGATGTGGTGCACAACACACCGATAAACGAAATTCTACGTAGACACGGCTTTGTAGACTCACAAGGACGAACTACTCTGATACCACTTCTCGAAGCATCACAGTACACTGCATACCCTTCTGTGCCTTCAGGAAGTACCAATACCGGTGTAGAATCAACTTGCTCTTCAGATCTTGGAAACTCTTTTCACAGGCATCATTCCATTGAAACTTGGAGGCTTTATGTGTCAACCTAGTCAAGGGTGCACAAATAGAATAAAAACCTTCAACAAACCTTCTATAATAACCTGGCAACCCGAGGAAACTACGAATCTCCATAGGCGTCGTGGGTCTTGGCCAATTCTTCACAGCCTCAATCTTCTGAGTGTCAACTTTTATGCTTTCACTGGATACAATATGGCCCAAAAATGCCACTGACTTGAGCCAAAACTCACATTTAGAAAACTTCGCATACAGCTTACGATCACGAAGAATCTGCAACGCCTGCCTCAAGTGATTAACATGGTCCTCTTCTGATCTAGAGTAGACCAGAATATCATCTATGAAAACTATCACGAACACATCTAGAAACGGCTTAAACAACCTATTCATCAGATCCATAAAAACTGCGGGTGTATTTGTCAGCCCGAATGACATAAACAGGAATTCATAATGACCATACCGTGTTTGGAAAGCTATCTTGGGTATATCTTTATCCTTGACTCTCACTTGATGATAGCCTGATCTCAAGTCAATCTTGGAAAAACACTGGCACCCTGCAACTGGTCAAATAAATCATCAATTCGGGGGAGAGGGTATTTATTCTTGATAGTCACCTTATTCAATTGCCGATATTCAATACACATCCTCAGCAAACCATGTTTCTTACGCACAAACAATACTGGTGCTCCCCAAGGGGACATACTAGGCCTGATGAATCCCTTCTCTAGTAAGTCTTTCAGTTGCTCTTTCAATTCTCGCAACTCTGCTGGTGCCATTCTATAAGGAGGAATTGAGATTGGATGTGTGTCTGGCAACATATCAATACCAAACTCCACTTCTCGTTCAGGAGGTAAACCTGGTAGTTCTTCAGGAAATACATCAGGAAATTCATTCACAACCGAAACTGTCTGAAAAGTTGGCGGCTCTGCCTCTGTATCCCTTACTCTAACCAAATGGTATATGTACCTCTTGGAAATCATTTTTCTTGCCTTAAAGTAATAAATAAATCTACCTCTCAGCGCGCCAACATTACCCTTCCATTCAAGGACTGCCTCATTTGGGAAATGGAAATACATCTTCTTAGAACGGCAATCTACTGTAGCATAACAAGATGCTAACTAATCCATGCCCATAATAACGTCAAAATCTACCATTTCTAACTCAACAAGATCGGCCATCGTATCACGACCAAAAATATTCACAACACAATTTCGATAAACATTTCTAGCTATAAGAGATTCCCCCACTGGCATTGATACTTCAAATGGCTTGGCTAATAATTTGGGTGTTCTCCCGAACCTTCCCGCAACCAAAGGAGTAGCGTACGATAATGTAGAACCAAGATCAATTAAGGCATACACATCAAATACAAAGATGGACAACGTACCTGTAACCACGTCTGGAGAAGCCTTTAAATTCTGCCGATCTGCTAGGGCATACACACGGTTCTGAGCTCCGCTGGAACTAGCTGCTCCTCTATCACCTCTACCGTGACCCATAGGTTGAGCACCCCTACTCAAAGGAGGCACCGATGATGACGCAACAGCTGATCCGGTAGGTCTTGTTATACCACCTGTGGTCCTGCGTGGGCAATCCCTAGCCATATGCCCCGGCCTACCGCACCAAAAACAATTGTTCGTTCCAAGCCGACATTTGCCAAAGTGAAATTTTATACATATGGGGCACGGGTGTCGTGGAGGTCTCAATTGACTCATACTCCCTTGCCCTTGATACCCCACTGTCCGCGAACTCTGATTTTCACTGCTTTGCCCGAACTGATTACCTCTGAACCTTTGAAATTGCGGTGGAGCACTAATTGCCGGAGGGACTCAGCGTCCTCGCTGAGGTTTGCCCCACCACTGGCACTGGCGCTGGCTTTGATACCAACTATAACAGCCCAGCCCACCGGCGCATGCGAAATTGTCCGCTTTGGAGCCTCGGCCCCTTACGGTTTTAAAACGCGTCACATACATGGAAGGTATCCATGCACCTATAAGGCACACTTCGTTCCCCTTCACTACCGATGTGGGATTTGCCTAAGTGAATGCAGGCGTTACGTATCGCCGTCCCTACACTAGTGTTATATATTTTAGCCTATATTTTAATGACATTTCCTGAACATGTTTATTCATATAAAAATAGTGTTGGGTGTTTGCATTGTTTTTTTTCTTTTCAAATAAGGAAAACATGAATTTTTCATATTTGATAGATTCATGTAAAAGAATAAGCAAATCAAGGTCTAGGCCTCAGAATTGTTCATGCAATTATTGTTACAAGAAAGGACATAGGAGAAAGTTCTGCTATACCTAAAGCAAGATAGTAAAGAAGGGTAGAAAGAAGCAAATAATGAAAATAATGTTATTACATTACGATTGCCCGAAATGACTTTTTCTTTGCCTGTGGTAAAACATTATCTGATTTGTATTCCGGATACTAATTAAATACGTAGTAAATTTTGAAGCTTTTATTTCATGTTACATCGAAAAAAAGACTTCCTTTTGGCAATACACATGCAATCATGCACGCTTCCTTATGCTTAACATATGTATTATTAGTTTTAGCGGGGTAATTATGAATTTTCTCTTTTTTTCTAAAAAAAGAAAGAATATATGGTACTCCCTTTGTTTCTAAAAAATGGTTTATTTTATTTTTTCTTTTGATTTTGTTCCTAAATAAGTGTTTATTTAAGACTTCAAGAATAAATTTGTCATGTTCTTTTAAATTTGTTCTTGTTTAGATTTTATTCCGTCTCTTGAGTAGCTACATCAACATTCACAGATGATTTATGCAATTTATATAGCTAGAACAGACTAATGCAGATGATAAATGACCATCTTTGTGAACAAGAGAATGTTTATATGATTGTAGAATGAGAATCTATGACATTTTTACAGCATCTCTACTTGAGAAGATAAAATGAAGTGAGTAATGTGCAGATTAAGTGGAAGAGCCACCTAGAATAGAGGAAAGATATTTCAACTTTAATGATGATCTAAATGCTATCTTAAAGATTAATCAACATAAATACAAAGGGTTGGTGTGGTGGTTCAGCAGTCTCATGGCTGCCGGCTGTGGGAATACCTTGGGAAACCAAAAAAAAGGATTAATCAACTTTGTGAAAATTGAATTTTCACAAAGTCTCAGCAAGAAGAATAATGGTTAACAAACTCATCAACATAGTACTGGAGGATTTCAAATCAAGGACTAACGGAAGAAAATAACAAATCAGCCTATCAGAACAGATGAAACATCCTAACAAATTGAAATTTTTCCACGAAATGTTCGAAGAAGAGATTCAGCATGAATAATGCCAATAAATACACCTTCAAAGAGAACAAATGTTCTCTCAATTTTATCGTACAACAGAGTATCCAAACCCCAAATGCTTAGTCTGGCAGCTTATATGGAATAGAGATGAGCATTCGAGATACTTTCTCTTCTTTGTTTCTACTTGCTCGCCTTTACATCTGTGAAAGATTACATGAATCAATTCTAGATCTGACACTTAAAAAACTACCTGAGGTTGTGAAGAATTACATGGGCTTTAAGTTAAGATGGAAAACTTACATCAATGCTTTCTCATCAGCCAGTCGTTTTCCCAGCTTTCTCAACAAATGCTTAAATATTTTGCTGTAAGCTGGCACTTTTTCCTTTCAAATTTATTCTCATCAGAAACTTCTCAAGGAATTGCTCCACTTGGTTCCTAAGGGAATTTAACCATTATTCTTCTTGCTGAGACTTTGTGAAAATTCAATTTTCACAAAGTTGATTAATCCTTTTTTTTTGTTTCCCAAGGTATTCCCACAGCCGACAGCCATGAGACTGCTGAACCACCACACCAACCCTTTGTATTTATGCTGATTAATCTTTAAGATAGCATTTAGATCATCATTAAAGTTGAAATATCTTTCCTCTATTCTAGGTGGCTCTTCCACTTAATCTGCACATTACTCACTTCATTTTATCTTCTCAAGTAGAGATGCTGTAAAAATGTCATAGATTCTCATTCTACAATCATATAAACATTCTCTTGTTCACAAAGATGGTCATTTATCATCTGCATTAGTCTGTTCTAGCTATATAAATTGCATAAATCATCTGTGAATGTTGATGCAGCTACTCAAGAGACAGAATAAAATCTAAACAAGAACAAATTTAAAAGAACATGACAAATTTATTCTTGAAGTCTTAAATAAACACTTATTTAGGAACAAAATCAAAAGAAAAAATAAAATAAACCATTTTTTAGAAACAAAGGGAGTACCATATATTCTTTCTTTTTTTAGAAAAAAAGAGAAAATTCATAATTACCCCGCTAAAACTAATAATACATATGTTAAGCATAAGGAAGCGTGCATGATTGCATGTGTATTGCCAAAAGGAAGTCTTTTTTTCGATGTAACATGAAATAAAAGCTTCAGAATTTACTACGTATTTAATTAGTATCCGGAATACAAATCAGATGATGTTTTACACAGGCAAAGAAAAAGTCATTTCGGGCAATCGTAATGTAATAACATTATTTTCATTATTTTCTTCTTTCTACCCTTCTTTACTATCTTGCTTTAGGTATAGCAGAACTTTCTCCTATGTCCTTTCTTGTAACAATAATTGCATGAACAATTCTGAGGCCTAGACCTTGATTTGCTTATGCTTTTACATGCATCTATCAAATATGAAAAATTCATGTTTTCCTTATTTGAAAAAAAAAAACAATGCAAACACCCAACACTACTTTTATATGAATAAACATGTTTAGGAAATGTCATTAAAATATAGGCTAAAATATATAACACATGAATTCGTGATTTCCCCATAAAATTAGATATTTTTATGTAAAAAATTAAAATTAGTATAATATCATCTGTCGACAACCATATTATTAAAAGACAAAAGAATACACTTGATTGAATATTAATCAAGTTAATTATCTAAAAAAACTAGGGATCAATTCATATTACTTAATACATTCGCCTCTTATTTTAGAGATTAGGAAATGCAAATTGGCATCATTGAGTGGAAACAGCTCCTTCTACTACTCTTTTCAACACATCTTCCTAAAGATAGGTGAAGGGACCATTTCAACTTGAGACAAATGGAAACTACTTAGCATAAGAAGGAAGTTTGACAAGTCATTTTTTTGTTAGTCAATTACTTAGGAAGTGGAAAGAGATGTATATATATAGCTAACCTCTTTCCTTTTGGTGACTGTTAGTAGTAAATAGTCTGGTGTTGCTTTTGCCACCCCCAACACCAAAGCCATTCTGCCTAATTAAGGTGATGCCAAATTGAATTTAAAAAAAGAAAAATAGAAAAAAAATACCACATAGTTTCAACTATACTTGTTTTCTTCCAAACCAAAAAGATAAATATATAGAGATTAGTTTGTATCCATTATCAACATTAGCAACAAGAAGTCAATATGACTACTTTCAAGAAGTTAGCAATCTTTCTCTTTCTCTCAGTTTGCATTTCATCATCATGGGCCAACACCACTCAAGATGATTTTCTTAAATGCCTTTCTCTCAAAATTATGAATTCAAACTTATCAATATCCCAAGTCTACACTCCTAAAAGCTCATCATACTCCACCATTTTGAACTCCTTTTCAAATAATTTAAGGATAAATTCCGACTTCAAACGAATCAAACCATCAATTATTTTCACTCCTACGAATGAATCTCAAATCCAGGCAGCTGTACATTGCTCCAAAATACATGACCTATAAATCAGAATTCGAAGTGGTGGACATGACTACGAGGGCCTTTCATACAATTCTGAAACCGCTTTTGTCATAATTGATCTTAGAAACCTAAGGTCAATATCCATTGATATAGAAGACAAGACTGCTTGGATTCAACCTGGCGCAACCCTAGAGGAACGTAACTTTACAATAGAATCGCGGAAAAAAGTAAAAAATTGGCCTTTGCTGCAGGGTTTGCCCTACTGTTGGCGTTGGAGGACACTTTAGTGGCGGAGGCTATGGCATGATGTCTCAAAAATTTGGTATTGCTGCTGATAACATCATTGATGCTAAGCTAATCGATGGCAATGGAAAAATCCAGGATCGAGAATCAATGGGTGAGGATCTCTTTTGGGCTATTAGAGGAGGTGGAGGAACAAGCTTTGGTCTCATAGTATCATGTAAGGTGAAATTACTCGATATTCAAAAAAAGGTGACTGTGTTTAATGTGGAACGGACATTGGAACAAAATGCGACTTAACTTGTTTACAAATGGCAACATATCGCAGACAAAGTTGATGATAATCTTTTCCTCAATATCTTTGTGAGGAGTAGTGAATCTCCATTCCGGCGTGGACAAAGGACTATAAACGCCTTTTTCAACACAAAGTTCATTGGAGAAGTGGATGAACTCCTCCACGAAATGCAAAAGAGCTTCCTGGAACTAGGATTAGTGAAAGAAGATTGCATTGAGATGAGTTGGATTGAATCTGTTGTTTTCTTTGCTCGTAACTCTAGGGGCACACCAATTGATGTGTTACTAAACTTGAATACCACAACTAAAACTGGATCTATCTTTAAAGGGAAATCAGACTATGTCCAATAGCCAATTTCTGTTAATGGTTTTGAAGGTATATGGAAAATATTAAACCAAGTAGTAGGTGAAAACTCGGGCGCTGAATTACAGTTTAGTCCCTATGGAGGAAAGTTGAGTGACTTCTCAGAATCTGAGACACCTTTCCCTCATAGAGCTGGAAACATATTCATGATCCATTATGGGGTGTTTTGGGCAGAAACCGAACGTTCAACAAAACATCTATCTTGGATTCGAAATCTTTATGAATACATGGCTAGGTATGTGTCCAAATCTCCCAGAGCTGCTTATTTCAACTATAGAGATCTTGATTTGGGAAGGAAAAACAACAGAAAAACAAGCTATGCACAAGCACGAATTTGGGGAGAGAAATACTTCAAGAACAACTTTGATAGATTGATGCAAGTGAAGACTAAATTTGATCCAACAAATTTCTTTAGGAATGAACAAAGTATTCCTCCTCTATTATCTTAATACATTGAAGGGGAGCCTTGGAGTAACTGGTAAAGTTGTTGCTATGTGACCAGGAGGTCACGGGTTCTCAAGCCTTGGAAACAACCTCTAGCAGAAATGCAAGTTAAGGCTGCGTACAATACAGCCTTGTGGTGGGGCCCTTCCCCGGACTCTACATATACCGAGCTACCCTTTTTATATTAATACCTCAAGAACAATTTTGATAGGTTAGTGCAAGTGAAGACTAAGTTTTGATCCAGCAAATTTCTTATCTTTAGGAATGAACAAAGTATTCTCCTTTATTATCTTGAAAATAGTGTAAAGCTAATTGCAAACAATTCCCCTTTGTTAAAATACGGCTTTTAGTAAAGCTCTTTTATGTATGTGTGCTTCTATTAGAAATTACAAGTATAATTCACAAATGTATCATTTAACTTGGTCTCAGCTGACATCTATAACCTCCATTTTTCTTAGTTTAGTAGAAGTGTGATATCTCTAAATGGAAGCAATGACAGAAAAAGTAAGCTATCGAATGTGAAATTCAATGGTTACATAGTGGCAACAGAACAGTTCACCTAGTTGGAGACGAAACTAATGATTCTTATGGTAGCAGCATTTACTGTGTAGCAAAGAGACTCAACTCATAAGATGGGTATCCAGAAGCAGTTGCAAAGAACCATATAGCAGGCTAAGGAAGGAAAACTTGAACATAAAATGTAAAAATTCAACTACAAGAAGAGTAACATCACCCGACACATTTCCTCTTAGTATTCACCCTCAAAGTAAACCAAATTGGAACTGTGTGAAGCTAATTCTTGAAATTCTTAGAGAAGAATCTTTTTTTTCCCCAAGAGAAGTAAGGTGTACTTCCATCACCGGGGCAGCAACGTTACAGGAATACAGGGTGCAGAAAAAATTAAGATCAGTACATCAATAGGATATTCTATTGACTATAAAGAATAGAAAAGAGAAAATGAGATCGATCTCTTGCCCTCTTACAGTTTGAATAGAATAAAATGACCTTTCTACTCTTATGTATAAAAACGATGATCTCTTATATGTAAAAATAGCAATATCTAGTAAAAAGGACATAAAACTAAACAATATTGTAAAGGGGAAAAAAAGTCATTTCTCTCCAAAAGATAACAAGTCTATATGTTCTATGTTGTTTAAGTTTCTAAACTTGTAACAGAAATATACAAAACATAATAAAGGAAAACATACTTGAGATTCTTCTTAGCCATCTTCATCTATGCTCTACAGGTTTGAATTGAGGAACTAAATAATTTTCATGTTTTGGTTTGTTTCCGGAAATCAAAAATTTCTTTGCAACGAAGGAATTTGTTAAGAAATCTACTTAAAAAAATATCGTGATAGAAGATTGAAGAGTTCCTGATTGTTTCACTATCTGCGGATTTTTCTTATTCAAGTAAAAATTAAATAAAACATGGCTAGCATAAGGAAAAGACAAAACTATTTTACCCACATATATGCTGAATTTTCACCTTGGATGAATACCAAACAATATCAAAACAAACTCAAGTAAATTTATTTTATGGGTGCCATACTCATTCCCAGGTCATTTTATGGTGATCAGTGATAGAGATACCGGTTGTATCTGATAGCCAGCGCGCAAAAGATAATGAAATTCATGATTGTAATCATAAAAACAGTCTTCCTTTCAACACATCTCAAACACATCACAATCGATGAAATTCATGGCGAGGAAACTCAATTATGACTGATTCAGAGAATATAGTGTATCCTGAACTAAATAATACAAAGAACATAAGAGAGAGTGATTACTGTGACAAAATACTAAAAGACAACAAAGAATTAAATCGAGAACTAATACGGTTGTTTCTGTCGTCTCTCCTTCTAGACAAATTAAATTCAAAACAATAAGAAAAAAATGAAACATGTAAAATATAAACACATCAAGTGAAAAAGCAATTAAGTGGACTAAAATGGTGGCCAATACAAAGCAAACAAACACGAGGCTTGCAGTTCGTTTACTTATGACCTATATATGAGCAAAAATTTACTTAATTTTTTCATCTTTTCTTATCGTGTAAAAACACTTCACGCTATAAAACCCCTTCTCTATGTTTTGAGGTTAGGTTAGGTCTAAATTATAAAATATTACCTTATACATTCTTTTTTACCCCTCCAGACTCAATCCTACTAAAAAGACACACGAAAAAAAATCTTATTCAGTCATGATCCAAACCCGTTTTACAACTGAGTAGAAGAGATCGACTTTTTTCCATTTTAATTGGGTCTGGAGGGCTAAGAATTGGGTGAGTTAATTTTCTAAATTTTCTAAATCTAACATTAAAAAGGTATGGGAAGGCTTAATGGATGACCTTTTAATTTTTATTTTTTTTTGGATTTTTCTTTAATTTAGTAAATATTGGTCAGTTAACAAAAAAATAAAAATATACAACTATTTGTTAGAAGACGAAGTGTATATGCACTATATTCTTAACAAGGGATATAAACACTCTACATCGCATAGTTAAAGAATATATTTTCCCCTTTACTAATTAACTTCTTGTAGTTAATCAAATATATCAAAATTTGCATAAATGATTCATTTAGAGGAAATTACAGCTATTATTTTTACCATAAACATAAATCATTCATATCATTATCATTTCCTATAACCAATTTAATATTAAAGAAAAAACATAAATCTTTCATCTCATTATCTTTTAACTACATAAGACAAAATCTTATTAGAATTTAACTCAAAAATCATTTAGGCTGCATAAAGAGTTGGAGTACGTCCATACTATCCAACACTTCGTTGACTCTAGCAACAAGCTTCTACCTTTTAACACCAACTGTAGCAGCTCACCTGGTCGTATTAAGGAAAAAGTTCAGTTCCAACGCCACAGTCTAACCCTATTGGATAACCTACAAGGGTAATGTTGACATTTCATTTTAAAAGGAAATTGTTATATTACCCTTGCAAGTTGCCCAACAGGGCTAGACAATGGGCTTAGAACTGAACTCGAACACATATTCCTTGATATTCCTAGATAGAGCTAGTGGAGTTGGCATCAAAGGAAGGAGCTTGTTGTCAGAGTCAACGAAGAGTTGGGTAGTATGAACTCCGACAAGAAGAGAAAAGAGAGCAAGAAGTTGTTCTTGAAAATCCCTTATTCTCAAGTTGCGTTGGGAAAATAAGTGAAGGGTGAAAAAATAAGGAACAAAAGAATGGTTTTTATAGTTGGTATGAGATGTTTTTACTAGATAATATTTGGAAATCTTATAAATAATATTCTATATTCATTGTTTTCAGAAGATTTGGTCAGAAATCAAAATTTGACCAAACTTATCAATCATAACAACCTACCAAAAACATAATAGCCTTAGTAAGAAAATCAACATTACAAAATAAGTAAATAAATTATTATTATTATTATTATTATTAATAATAATAATAATAATAATAATAATATTAATATTATTATTTTATTTTTTGTCTTTTCAACCCAAATTGAATAGAAACCCATTTAAAGAAGAAATTATAAGAGGGAAAATGGTTAAAACAACATAAGTCACAATGTATGTTAATGTTATCTGTTCTTGTAAGGAAAATCAAATCATTTGAAAGTCGAGTAGAAATTGGCTTTCCTATGACTTTATAGAAATATCGGCAATTCACATTCTAGAAATAGAAATTAATCTCAATTCATTATCTATTAAATTAATACTAGTTGACCGGAAAATAAAAAAAGAATTTTATGAATTCTTTTTAAGTATCAAACTCAGTTTAAAAAAATAGAGAAAATATTTTGGTTGGGGTGTACATTTTTTTTCTATATGAAGCATGACGGTTTGGAGTCTTCACAAGTTTGACCCACAACCACTCCATTTTCATAACTAGGTACAGAATATCAACCTCGAAATGAGAATGGTGCTACGACGGCTAGCTGAGCGAAGGATTTCAACAAGTAATGTGAAGAAGCCTATAACTATCCAGATATTAAAGATAATTTATATCCCCTTCCAAATTATCTAAGTGAACTGGTCTGAGAGTATATATGTATAAGACGGTACTTCTAATTATATTTCTCCAAACAAATTAAGCATCTCTATTGGAACTAAACCAGCTAGTAGAAAAGTTAATTTCAGGAGGCCAACCAACTGAGTTATCCTAATGAGGAGATACAAAGATTTTTACAAGACAAACTGTGAAGCTTGGAAAGGAATTTTCTTCCTTCACGGTTCTTGTAACTTTTTGAAAGTTTATTTGAGTATCCTACTTGTAAAATAAAATGGAGTTTGTCCCATTCTTATTAGGTACATGGAGATAGTACTCTAAGATTATATATATATATATATATATATATATATGCTTGGCTCCAAATGTTCATTGATTGTTAAAGCTAACACACCTGGTGGGTTGCCTTTTATACTTGACTTGTACAAGTAATAGAATATGTGAAAGGATGCAAGCTAAGGTAACAGTTAAGAGTTAGTGCAGTTGATGCAGTTGATGCAGTTAGTAGTTAGTAGTTAGTAGTCAGTTAGAAAATGAATTAATTGAGCCTTACAACTGTTAAGGAGAAGTTATAGTTGTGCACTGTATAAGTAGCAATGTGCATATCACAAAGGATGCATGAAAAATGTTGATCATATAGAAATTTCTAGAAGTGTAGTTTCTCTCTTCCTTTCTTCCATCTCTTTGTCCTTTGTATCTTAGCAATTCTTCATGGCTTTCTCGTATTAGTCTATTGTTCCATAGCTTCCATATTTGTAGTTGTTGAAGCTTAGAGTTTTATAGTTAAACTCATATGGTATCAGAGTGGGAGGAATCTATTTTGAGACTTGAAGATTTGGCAGAAGAGATGATGGATCATACACATCCATTATACCTACATCCATTCGATACTCCTGGATCAATTTTGTTATCCATGCAACTAAAAGGATCGAAAAATTATGAATTGTGGAGAAAGTCCATGAAGCTAGCTCTACAACCTAAGAGGAAGCTAGGGTTTGTAACAAGAGATTGCAAAAAGGAGAACTACAGAAAGGAACTCCATAAGCATTGGGAAACTTGCAATGCAATCGTGTTATCTTGGATTATTAATACAGTATCAAAGAATCTAGTTAGTATCATTGTCTATGCTTCAAATGCATATCATGTGTGGGAGGATTTGCGAGAAAGTTTTGATAAAGTGATTAGAGTTCAAATTTTCTAGCTGCATAGGGAAATAACAATAATATCACAATGAATTGATTTTGTATCAGTGTATTTCACAAAAGTAAAGAAGCTATGGGATGAGTTTGATGTGATAACTCCTTCACCAGATTGTGAATGTGATAAGGCAAAAGAGTATGTTGATTATCTCCAACAACACAAGTTACTTCAATTTCTTAGTGGATTAAATGAAGTCTATGATCAATCTAGGAGACAAATTCTCATGAACACTGCAGAACCAACTTTAAACCAAACTATGCAATGATCATTGAATATGAAAGTTAGAGATCAAATCCTTATCCAGCCTTTACTGTTAGAGTAGAACCTGTGTTCAAATCATCAAGAGTAGAAGATCCAAATCCAATATCTATGCAATCACGAAGAGGAAACCTTATAAAGGTAAGAAACCTTTCATACAGTGTGATTTTTTCCATAAAAAGGGGCACACAAGGAGTCAATGCTAGAAGTTAGTTCGATATTCATCAAATCAAGGAGGAAAAAATAATGTACAACAAATTGTGCAGGAATACTTGGAGGTGATACAAAAAGAAAATCTGAAGAAGGGAAAAATAACCACTTTATAGAGGAACAGTACAAATAAATTTTAGAGCTGCTGAACAAAGAAAATACATTAACAGACCAGAACCTGGATGAGAAACATGTAAATATGATAGGTAATTAGTATCACTAATGATAGGATTATCTTGTGTAGAGTGGATAGTTGACTTAGCAGAATCACATCATATTTCTGCAAATATAGATGCTCTAAATAATACAAAAGAGCTATATTCAGATAAAGGTGATCAGGTGTGCAAGCTGATGTTCTGGTTTTTGATGAAACATTTTACATTTTTTTCAAGGGATAATTATATGTTTTCAAGTAACTGATATTGTATTTAATACTGGATTTTAGAGTTTTCAGGTTAAGGAGTTAGCTGAAGAAGAAACTTGGAAAAGTAGCAGAAAAAGGCCACTGACGGTCAATCTGGCAGACTATCAACCATGCGATGGACCTTCAGAGTAAAAAAGAAAGGAGAAAATGAGTGTCCCCTATGATGGTCCAAGTGGCGGACCTTCAAATATCCGACGGACCGCAAGCTTGGCCGTCAGGCTAAAGCAAAACATAGAATTTTAGAGGATCAAGCGATGGCCCATACGATGGACCGACAGTCCAGCGACAGTCCGCCAACATGACCGTCAACCCTTAACCAAAACATAGAACCTTGGGACCATCAGCAAAGGTCCACGCAATGGACCGTTAGGATTCCGACGAGCTGTCAATGTGACCATCAACTTTGACGCGACTTTACTGAGTTTGAATTTTAAATTCTCTGTACCTGGGAACATATAAATACCCCATTTAGGTTTTATTTAGCTATCCTTTTAGATATTTCCAGCGAAAAACATTATTGTACGTATTATTCTCTATGATTCAAGAAAAAATTATAGATCTAGTACCTTTATTCAGATTCTCATTGAAGATTCAAGAACAATTATTGTAACCTTTGTAAGTAATTCTTTGAATCTATTTATGAAGAACACAATGATTTTCTCTTCTTCTCTTCTTGAGATGTGTGGTTAAACTCCCATAACTAGGGTTATGGGAGCCTTGATGTGAATAACTAATTGGGGTTATGAGAATGCTTAATTTCCATATGTAATTGAGATTGCATAAACCATTCTTCATATTAATGACCCTTCTTGGTTGCGCAAACTTGAAGGGTGAACCCAAGAACATTACTTGTTTGAGAAGATAAGTATATGTTGGGAAAAGAAGGAGTCTACATGAAGTCTAAAGGACTTAACCTTTGGGTTATAAGTTGATGCCTTAACAAGGATTATCTCACATGAGAGATTAATTGAATAAATTCATATATTCTTTGAGTTTGAAATAATTAAAGGGTAAACTACCTATTTAGGTTGACAAACAAATAGGTAAACTTTAGAGTTCAATAACTCTTGCAATTGAATTTGTAAATTGGGAATTTAAGAGAATTCACAACCCTATCTATTTGAACATCTCTGTGAACATAACTCTAGTTTGTTTGATTTCATTGAATTAGTACTTGCAATAAAATTCACTAGGTGGAACGCTACTTGTTACAACCAATTAAACACTGTTACAAAGTCAAAACCCCCTTACTCAGGAAGCTTCAATCAACAATCTGTTAATAACCATAATACTTAGTTTGCACGATATTCCCTGTGGGATTTGACCCCAACCTAGTTGGGTTCTATATATGACAGCGATCGCTTACACTTTCTAATGAGAGTTGTAATTTGGGCCATTAAGTAAGTAAATAGCTGATAAGTGGTAAAAAAGGTAAGGGGTAAGAAAAGATCCTTAAAAATCTGAGAAATTTCTCCTTAGAAATTTTTTTTGATGCAATTTCCAGAGGATCAATGAGATCTTGGCACTTCGCATCGGTGGACATAAATTCCACACTTTGAAAAATTTTCAAGGCTATTTCCAGAGAATCTACGCAAACTTAATGTGTCGCGTTGATTATTCAACGCGATATATAATGCGTAACGTCGACCCTCATTGTCGTTTCAATTCTATAAATACCACTTCAACCCATTTCATTCCAAACTCACCCTAGCGCCTCCGCCGCCCTTAAATCCCCATAACCCTAAAACAAAAATCCTCTCAACTAACCTTATTGTGGTGCAAAATAGCAAATTTCATCTTCTTTTTTGTTAGCAAATTCAAGGTAACTGTCCATTTTTATTTAATTGTTAAAGTTGTTATTAGTTGATAACATGAGTTGAATTGTTCATGACATATAATATTTGAAGTGGTGTTCTCTTGATTTGTTAGACTTAGAGGATAAATAGAATAAAAAAAATTAAAGAAAGAAGAGTGATTTAGTTGATGGGGGGAATATTGTTGAAATTGATGTGACTATACCGACTTTTTATAGTATATTTGCTTGAGTAGAACTTGTACATTGCATTATGAAGTTGTCTTATTCATACTCTAAAAATAAATGCTCAATTTGACTTTTACGACTAGGGTTTTGACTTATTACAGTATCCATCTACTCTGTACCCAGATAATTGGTATATGTTTATGTGTGTGGACTGATATGGACTTAGAATAGAAACTAAATAGTGAAGAGTCTTGACCTGATGGTATCTAACCGTTTGAGTCTAGAATTGTCTAAAGATGTAAGGATGATAATACATGTTAGTCAATGTGTGATTTGTGAGAGTTCGGCTGAACTTTGAAATGAATTCCAATAGTGTTGGAGTGATTCAATTCCTTGATGTCTTTGTTGTGTTAATGTTGGATAACTGATTATTAAACATATCAAATATAAAAGGGAAGTCTGAGTACTAGAGTGCATGTAATTTTTTTTTGCAACTTGTTCAAGCAACTAAGTGTGGGGTAACATTCACACTTAGTGGTAGCTAGTGTCGAAGGTGCTTGTTTTATATATTTGTGGGTTATTGTACTGAATAGGTAATATGTCTAGCAAGGGGAAAAATATAGCTAGGACATTTAGATCTGCACACGAGAGGAGCCTACAAGCTGATAGAGTACCAGCAGCTCCGGATGTTCCCAGAGGGCATCACAGGTTCGAAACAAAAGTTGTAGCAGAAGCGGGTAGAAAGTGGTACTCGTAGCACAAGGAATCCAAATATTCTATTGACTAGTTTATCAACCGGAGGACCTTGATAAAGGAGTATCCTTCAATGGTGAGAAAGATAGAGTCCCATCATATGAGTTTTCTATTTGAGCAAACAGGAGAATGCAATTGAAGCCTGGTAATGGAATTTTACACAAACTAGATCCCGAGAGAGTCTGAAGTTGAGGTGCGTGGTCAGATGATCACTTTTATGATAGATACTGTTAATGAGTTATTAGGTACACCTGCACCCTATGCTGATCCTGACCTACTGAAGATGATTATAGTCGAACCCCCATATCACTATATATATTGTCTCCTATGTGGCACTATATCTATGGCGAGGTGGATTTGACACAAAGAGGGAGGTACACATGTTTCGCTTCCATTTGCTCATTTTAACAAAGAGGCACGTCTATGGTCAAGAATTATCTATGCTTGCCTGGTTCATGGGAAACATATGACGGAGGTGACCCGTGATAGGATATGTTTGATTTATGTCTTGATGAGAGATGATGTGGATGCGAATGATGGTTCTATTATTTTCTCAGCGATTAGAAAAGCCCTATTAACTATTTACCACCTGTGGGTGAAAGGCCACTTGACATTTCTCGCACTAAAGGACTAGCTCCTTATGGTGTAAATTTGACTATGCCCGAGTGTAATGCTCGAGCTGATGAGATCACGGCCCAAATATATGGGTTGAAGATGTTGCAAGTGAGGATTGGGAGGCATCAGGCCATCCAACAGGAGATTCGTGCTGTGGAACTTGGCTACCCACTAAGACCTCATACTCGGACATTTCTATGAATTAGGCCTGACTTTGATGAGCCTATTAATGATGATGTAACTACAGATAAGGAGAGACGTATGGCATATTCTGATGAGGAGTCCGAAGAGGAGGAGCAGTTTGATGATGGTGACTCAGGTGACGAGTTTGGTGATGATGATGTTGATGACGTGCTGGCCATGGTGACATTTGATTGAGCAGGGAGTACCAAGCCACCATGCATTATTTCTAGCACTGGGACAATGCTCGGCTTAAGTGTGGGGTGGTTGGGCTTTATTCATCTACATCTTTATCTCTTTTAATTTTTTATTTATTTGCCCATGTTCATGGTTGTGTTGGTTGGATGAACAATTTTTATTTTTTTATGTTTTTGGTGAATTTGTAAGTTGACAAGTATTGCCCTTTTTGGCAAGATTTTATTTTTTGTTTATGTTATTATAGTATTTTATTTTTACCCTTTGTGGTACAATTTGGGATTAAAGTAATTATGTTTGCCCTCTTTGGCAAAAATTCGTTATGCAATCGTCTTAGTTAGTACCTTCCCTTATGATTGATGGATGCCGACCGTCTTAAGAGGAGTGCATCGTTAGAAGCTGAGAAAGTAAAGATACCGATTGCAGTCTTTGAGAAATGTTAGTGTTGAATTTTTTTGGTTATTTTTAAATGTAAAATATCAATAGGTGTAGTTGATTTGATTGGCTTAATCATTGAATTTGATAAAGTGCAAAAATCAGAGACCTTAAGGATTCAACTTGATTCTTAGCATGCACCAAGTGTATTAGTAATTATTCATATTATGTATGTATGGGAATGACTAGAACTTGCCCTGCGTGTTTGTAAAGCGAAATAAAGGGTGTTGGGAGTAGGAAATGATTTATGCATTTCTTTATTAACCAAATTTTAAAGACTTTATTTGCCTACCCTTATGCATATTCATAGTTATACCCATTGAGCCTATAGCCTAATTTCTTTGGTAGCCTCATATGTAGCCGAATCCTTTTCTTTTATAAGCCCTTAATTTGATCCCTAGTTTCTAAGCGCATTAATGCAAATAATGAAATAAGGGGGAATTTGAAGTACAAAGAATGGAAAAAGGTGAAAGTGAAGCTCTAAGAGAAGTAATTTGTACACTTAAATTGGAAGGTTAGGAGTAGAAAATAATGTGATGAGAATTTTAGTTCTTGTTACCCGGTTATCGCGTTACAATTGTCACACCCCAAATCCCATTGGAGCGGACTGACACCCGTAGCCGAGGAGGCCCGGGAGAACCCGTTCATAACCTATACTTTCACATTTACATTACTTATGAAAATTAGAAATTTGGGCAGCACTTCGTTGTAAATAGAAGAAAACAGTACCTGTATCAACCCAGCAGACACGCATAAATATATATATGAACAGTAATTGGCCGTCAGAGCCATCACATCTATCAACCAAACACTCCTATGGCTGTACAATATGTCTACAAAAGCCTCTACATAGATACACAACTGAGTTGGGGTCGGGACGAACTCTTTATACAAATACCAAAGGTACATATAGAGACGACTTGGGATGCCCCGAAACAACTGGAGCTCACCACTAACAATAGAATGTCCTGGCTCTTACTGCGGAGGTATACGACCTGAAGTACCTATTCCTGCAGGCATGAATGCAGGTCCCCCGTGAGGGACGTCAGTACGAAAATATGTACTGAGTATGTAAGGCAGGGAGTATCAACATGAGATACAAAAGATCAACAGAACCCAGATACCAGTGAATAAACAGTATGAGTAGACCACACTTAAAAGAACTGATGGGATACCTGCACATTACTTTCATATCATTACTTCCCGTAATCCTTATCAATACATAACATATGTCATACAATGGCCAACTGATCAGTGGTACTAATACAATACATCAGGGACCACCCCTGGAATAGCATATATATACATAATCTTTATAATACAATGGCCAACTGATCAGTGGTACTAATACAATACATCAGGGACCACCTCTGGAATAGCATATATATACATAATCTTTATAATACAATGGCCAACTGATCAGTGGTACTAATATAATACATCATATCATCAATTTAAAATATAGACATTCCATTTTTTAGCATATATATATATAATCTTTATAATACAATGGCCAACTGATCAGTGGTACTAATATAATACATCATATCATCAATTTAAAATAGACATTCCATTTCTTAATTCAATTAATCTTTGAGATTGGTTACTTTGTGGTCACACTTTATGGAACTTGAAACCATGATACTTCAATAGGAAAAACATGTAAATAGGTAATCAATATCATGAAAATGGAGTAGAGAATCATGGATACCTCATTAAACCATTTCGGAGTCAACAATAGTATATGGATATTTTTTTTGACTAGCCGGACATCTTAAAAGTGAAAACAAGTTCAATTGGTAGTGTCGAAGATCATATGATGTTATTATGTGTCATGTGTCGTAGGAAAATGTTGGAAGCCTACTTGAGAGTGCCATGGGTCATTATTCATGCCAAAGAGTAGATAGAGTATGTCTTACATACCTTGATATAACCACTTCAATACAAGTGACTTCCCGTACTCTTCGAACACTTATCTACAATAAGTCATTTGTGGCAAACTAGTATTAGCAACCAAACCTTACCATTTAGGTATTAACTTCACCAATTAATGTCTAGGAAGTAATCCCTTAGCTCATCAATAAGAGCACTAAATACATCCTCTTATACTCTTATTACATTCACATATCATGCATTTTCATGAAATATCCCTCAACATCACTCTTAGCCTTTATTTCCCTTCTTAATCACCATCCAATACCAACATGATCACTAGGCATACATAACCACTAATATAATGATATATCACCACAATTCATTCTTCATAATCCAATACAGCAACTTCCATAACTTACTACTAACAATTTATACACAACAATTCATAACTATGTTTCTAGTTATCTTTCAACATCAAGACAATACTCATAATTCTTTATCAATACTTATTCATGGATAAGAATCAAGAATAAACAATATTCATACCTTAACAATGGACTCTTGTATTTAGAATCCTCCTTACATAACCATGGGGTGCTTCTCGAAGCTTTCGAGATGGTGAACACAACTACGGAACCAATTTGAATTTTCTACGGTTGAATCTTAAGTTATTTGGGATTTTGTTTGAAACCCTAAAGGGTATTCTTGAGAGAAAATTAGAGAAAAGGGGTATATTTTTCTAAATTTGGAGATGAATCAGATGTTATAGACGAATTAGGGGTTGAAATGACTAAAATGCCCCTAAGAAAACAAGAAAAGTCGAAACTATCCCTCAGTTGACAAACTGACAGGCTGAAGTAAAACGGATATAACTCCTTACTTAGATGTTGTATTTGGATGAAACTAGTTTCATTGAAAAGAAGACTCAAAGATCTTTCGTTTGATATATTATAGCTCACACAGTTCATTATATACAGGTAGTTATGATCGTTTGAAGTTGACCCTGAAATGCTGAAAAAAAACTGGGCAACAGGCTTTGCGTTTTGCTACTGTTTTGAAATCCAAACGCAGCCTTATGCATTCCGAAAAATTCCAAAACTTATCCGAGATGTACTATGAGATTTCCCGATCGTAACGCAACTTGAAAATCTAAAAATGAAGGTCGGGAAGGTCGAGAAGTTGTATCCCGAAGGTTGCCAGCTAAATGATTCGAAGTTACACTTAGAAAATTTTTTCAAGTTTTTAAGTCTAAGAGCACTCTATTAAAGGCTAATTCATGCACGACTTTTACGGGGTGTTACAACAATGAACCTGTTTTGGCCTGGTCCGTTAAGGACAATGTGTACCTCAATTAAGGCAAATTGCTTAGGTTGAGGGTGGCTACTATAGGGGTTCGTAACAAGAATAGGGATTTGAAGAAAAGTTGAAATGTAAAAGAAAATACTCCTGCCAAAGTGATGTTAATATGCTGATAAAGATCTGGGTGAAACAATGGATGTATAAAGATAATGAAGTGGAAAGTGTGGTTGACGAAATGTGATTTCGATTGAAGGTAGTTATGTATTAAAGTGCTTAGGGAGATGAGTCACTATTTCAAAAATAGTTCCTACCTATTCCTTAGCCTGCATTACAATCGTAAAATGACCTATTGATCCTATGTTTCAACATCTGACTATTAGTGGAGTAAAACACTAAGGGCAAGCGTATGGTTCATCTCCTATTATGTATGAATTCTTTGATGAGAGCGAGTGATTGAATGTTAATATTCCCCTCTTGAGTAAGATTGTTAAATTGTGAGTGATATTGGGAAAACTTTCTTGTTGTGAGGGTGCATGCAGATAAAAGTCCGAATTACTTATTGAATTCTTGATTTCATACTTATATTAAGTTTGCCAACAAGGTTCATGTGCCCAACAATAGCATCATTCTTAGGTTATGATTAAAAGGTTTGATGCTTGTGCTGCTTGAAATTTTTTTAGGACGAACAAGGTTTTAAGTGTGGGTGGTGATCTTGGGCGTATTTATATGTCCAAACACCGTTATTTATCTATATTTGGACTTGTTTTGAGAATAAAAAGTATGTTAAATATATTGAATTTTGAGTTAAATTGTACATGTGATTGGAGATACAGGGTTAATTTTCTATGGATTTGGAAGCAAATGGGACACATATCATGAGAATGCAAAAGCATATGGAGATGCATGAGAGTAAAGAGAAAAGAAATGAGCTGAGGCTTGACGAGAAGAAGGAACAAACCTGGAGAAAAATACCAGTGACACGATGCGATCTCAATGCATCGCATCAACTGGTAATATTTTGTGCCTTAGTAAAAAATTAAAGAACAACTTCCAGTGCATCGACACAATGTCAACGTGTTGCGTCGATGCCTAAAGTTTTGACACTTAGCCAAATTCTGAGGAGTAAGTTCCAGTGACTGATACGCCCAAATTACAACTCTCGTTAGAAAGTGTAAGCGGTCACTATCAAATATAGAACCCAACTGGGTTGGGTGTCGAATCCCACAGGGAATACTCTGGTCACTAAGTGTTGCAATTATTAGTAGACTGTTGGTCGAAATTTCTAAGGAAAAAGGGGGGTTTGGTTTAGGCGTGAACTAATATTATCAAAGTAACAATGGAATGATTTGTGTAGTAAGATTTAATCACAGAGATTGATAAGTTAGGGTTATGTCCACCTTGTAGTTTCTACTTCTCTATTAACTATGAGTAATGCATAATTTAGACATGCATGCACTTATAGAGAATCGAATTCAAATTCTAAATCCAAGTGTTAGCCATCATGTCCTCCATGGACATCTTCCCTGAACCAGATGCAGCAGCTTCACGGTTTCTAGGAGGAACATACAAACCACTCCTGTCAGTCTTATTCTTCCAACTCCCTTGATCGCGATCCTTGTATCCGGATTTTTCATAATAGTTCCGAGCTTGGTTTCCTTGGGAATTTCCTCGGAAACCCCCCTGATTGTTCAAGTAGTTCGCTTCCTCCTCAGAATCGGGGTCATCTCTTCCCTATGATACAACAACCTTGTTCAAGAAGGTCCATCTGCGTTTTCATGTGAGCCATATCCTGGTCACGTTCCTCTTCTCTTCGCCTTTGTTCTGCTGTCATGCCAGTAGATACAGTAGAGCTTGCTACCTAAGAATCCCTGGTATGCTAAGCTCTACTCTGCTTTGTCATACGATCCAGCATATCACTTGCCTCAATAAAAGTAAGGTCCATGAATGACCCACCTGCAGCATTATCAACCACTGGCTTAGTCACCGAGTTCAAAGCCCTATATAGTATTTCCATCAAGTGGATATTGGTCATCTGATGATTTGGGCACCTCATAAGCTTCTTCTTGAACCTCTCCCATGTTTCGTGGAGAGCTTCAGTTGGAAGCTGTCGAAAATTGCTGATCTCATCTCTTAATTAGGCTCTCTTGGATGGCGGAAAGAATCTTTCTAGGAAAGAGTCTTTCAGTTGCCTCTAATCAGTAATAGAGTTAGGAGTTAGCCCATTCAACCATAAAGTTGCCTCTCCAGATAGAGACAATGGGAATAAGCGCAGCCGAATTGCATTCTGTCTAACTCCTGGATTGTCAAACGACTTGCATGTTGAGATAAAATTGATCAGATGCATATTTGGATCATCGCCTGCAAGTCCACCAAATAACCCTTTGAGTTGCAATAGCTGAATCATGGTGCTAGTGATATTGAACTTGGCTCCAGGTGCCAAGGGTGGAGGAATAATAGCCCCTGTGGACCAGCCCCATCTAGATCGTCATCATCATCATCAAAAGGAGCCTGCACAGCTCGGCGTTCAGGTCTCATTCTAGCTTGACGATCTCTCTTGTTCACAGGTGCCGTTACGCCTTGGATTTAGTAACTCATCATCACCCAGGTCCTCTTCATCAGGATTTGTTGCCCAACCTGGGTTATCAATATTCTGTTGATGCACTTGAGCAGCTGCCAATGCAGCTAATCTATCCTGCTCCTGTTAAGCAGCCATCCATTCAAGGTTTCGTTACGCATCCATTCTGCCAATAAGATGTGGTTCAGGATTTATAGGTAATAACGATTGACCAGAACTTCGTGTATTTGGCATGCACTCCACTAAACCTGAACAAAACAAAAACAACAAACAAAAAGTAAAATTCGAGAATCTTTGACCAAAGGGTCTATTAACTATCACAAACTTAGTTGACAACCGTATTCCCCGGCAACGACGCCAAAATTTGATACGCCCAAATTACAACTCTCGTTAGAAAGTGTAAGTGGTCGCTGTCAAATATAGAACCCAACTGGGTTGGGTGTCGAATCCCACAGGGAATACTCTGGTCACTAAGTGTTGCAATTATTAGTAGACTGTTGGTCGAAAATTCCAAGAAAAATGGGGGGTTTGGTTTAGGCGTAAACTAATATTATCAAAGTAACAATGGAATGATTTGTGTAGTAAGATTTAATCACAGAGATTGATAAGATAGGGTTATGTCAACCTTGTAGTTTGTACTTCTCTATTAACTATGAGTAACACAGAATTTAGACATACATGCACTTATAGAGAATCGTATTCTAATTCTAAATCCAAGTGTTTCCCAACCATCAAGGATTTATTTCACTTTAACTCTCTCGAGCCTAAAGTGTATAATAAATGGTACAAATTCTCCAAGAAGTTAATCCGGTTAAGGCATTAACGCGTAAATAGAGGTTGGAAGCCCTATTTCCTTGTCACACTCTCTTTTCCAAACATGTAACTTTTATCTCGAACAAGTTAATGCTATAGTGGCGTGTTCTCTATGTTTGCAACCATGAGAATTCAATTAAAACGAAGAGAGTAATGATATAAGTAGCACACACATCAAGAATTCACAAACTCATAGTTAATAGATAGTATCTTACAAGGTTTTCATAACCCTAACAGAGAAGTTTAGCTACTCATGGATTCAACGGAAATCAAATTAGACATCATCATCATACCAAAACTAGAACAATCTTCACGATGGAAATAGTTATCGTCAAGAAGAGAATGACGTCTGTCTCTATCCGTTGCTCACGTAAGCCGTGTTCTGTGTTCTGAAAATATTACAGAATCTGAAAACTGAATAATGAATAATGATAATGATCGAATTATAATGATCGAATGATGCTGAAAAATTCAGCAATAGGGTTTTTATAATATCCTTGTCCACTAAGTTACTGTTGCATCCCTAAGTCTTTAGAAATACTGATTTTGCCCAGGACAATTTCTCCATTCATCACATTCAGTCCACAAGCTTCCAAAAGCTACCTTCCCTCTTATGTGAAGTTTTCCTTTGCTGCCCACAGGTCCACAAAGTGCTGAAATCTTCCTTATTAATACCTGAAAAACATGCTAATCACATAGGTCAGCTCACTTAAAGGAAAATGGACAAAAAGTGCAAGAATTATATATTTTATCCTCAAAACTTTAGCTAAAACATGGGTAAATTATGGTGCTTAGGCGTGTAAATACGCCCAACATCAGTGACACGAAGCGATCTCAATGCGTCATGCCGTATGGTGAAGAAATTGACTTAGCTTGATTTTGAAAGATGAATTCTAGTGTGACAACGCGATGTTGACGCGATGCATTGGTTGGCTCAACGCAATTAGCGATGCATCGCATCAAAGGTTATCGTAAAATTTTTCCAAGTATAAAAGGAACACGTGAGGACAATTACTGGAGACTTTTTGGGTGAGCATAGAAGCGGCGAAAAAGTATTAAATTCTCTTTTAGGGTTCTAAATATTTCTTTTGAACTTTTTTACTTCAAGAATTATTTTGGGTATGATTAATTACTTATTTTGGATGTTGAATTCAAACATGAGTGGCTAAACACCCTTATTCTGGGGTTGAGGCCAAGAACATGATGACTCTTTTATATTCTTATTCACAGTTTCTTTTTGGATTATCATCTCGGTTGTTCTTAATTTCTTGAGCTTACTATTTTGATGAGTTGCCACTGATGATAGGCGAATTTACACGCCTATAGCACTAGATTTTGCCCATATTTTAGCCAAGTTTTGATAACAAATTATATAATTCATGCACTTTTAGTCCTTTTTCCTGTAAGTGAGCTAACGAACATGATTAGCAAGTTTTCAGGTATAAATGATGCAAAATTCAGCATTTTATGGATAACTTGATGCCAAAGAAAGCTTCACGAAAGAAGGAGAGCAGCATTTGGGCGCCTATGGACTGAAAGTGATGCATGGGAAACCTGTCCCGGGCAAAAACAACATTTTCCAAGACTTTGGGGACCAGCAGTAACCTATTAGGATTAGGATAATAATGCAGTAATTTATTAGGATTAGGGTAATGATACATTAACCTAGTACAATTGGGTTAAGTATTTCATTAGCTTAGTAGGATTGGGTTAAGTATTTTATTAGCTTAGTAGGAATAGGATAGGGGTGTTATAAATACCCTATTTTGCTTGAGATTTTAATACATTCCATTCATTCCGACATTCCACACCATTCCCCCATTCCATCAATTCCCATCCATCCACCTATCCATCCACTCATCTACAACTCAAAACAATTTGCTTTTTATTAATTCTTATTACTTTCTCTTTATCTAATCAATTCTTAATTTCCACAACAAGAGAAACGTTACTACTGCAAGGGAAGTTCACGCCTACCACGCTATTACTGCACAAAATCTTTATTGTGGTAGAATAACAATGTATATTTTGATTTCCTTCGCACTCATGGGTAACTAAACTTCTCTGTTGGGGTTATGGAAGCCATCTGAGATACTATCTAAGGCTATGAGTTTGTGAATTCGTGACACGTGTGTTGCTTATATCATTATTCTCTTCATCTTAATGCAAATTCTTGTGGCTGCAGACGCATAGAATATGCCAGTATAGCATTAACTTGTTCGAAAGAAAAGTTATATGTCTGGAAAAGAGATAATGTCAAGGTAATAGGGTCCCATCCCCTATTAAAAAGTTAGTGTCGTAACTGGATTAACCTCTTGGAGAATTTGTACCGTTAGATACGCTTTAAGCTCGAAAGAGTTAAAGTGAAATAATCCTCGAATAGGTCGAAAGACTCCTGGATTTACCATCGAATACAATTCTCTATAAGCACATGCATGTTTGAATTCCGCACAACTCATAGCCAATAGAGACGTATAACTCAGAAGGTGGACATAACCCCAACTTCTCAATTCTCATTGATCAACAACCTACCAAGCAAACCGTTTTTACTCTTTTATTTTCTGTTTTTACTTCATTACTTTGGTTACATTACTTGCACGACAGAACTCCCCCCTTTTTATGAGACTTGCACTAAAAGTCTAGTAATCTTTGCTTACTTGTTGACCAAGCTACTCCCTGTGGGATCGATACCCAACCCAATTGGGTTCTATATTTGCTAACGACCGCTTTACACTCCTACGAGAGCTGTAGATTGAGTGTTATCAAAAATTGGCGCCGTTGCCGGGGAATACTAGTGTCAATTAAGTTTGTGATAATTACTAGACCCTTTGGTCAAAGATTCTCGTACTTTTACTTTTAGTTGTTGTTTTTGTTTTATTCAGGTTTGTTCAGTGCATCAATGGATGCGCAACATGAAATTGAAAGGATGGCCGCTCAAGTGCATCAACAGAATATTGATAATCTAGGTCGGGCAACAAATGCTGATGATGAGGACCTGGGCGATGAGGAGCTACTAAACCCACAGCATACTACTAAGGTGGTGGAACCCATGCAGAGGAGAGATCGTCAAACGAGATTGAGGCCTGATCGCCAAGCTATGAAAATTCCTTTTGATGACGATGAGGACGATCTGGACGGACCTGGTGCCACCGGAGATATTATTCTTCCACCCTTGGCACCTGGAGCAAAGTTCAATATCACTAGCACAATGATTCAACTATTGCAGCTTAAGGGATTATTCGGTGTACTTGTGGGTGATGATCCGAATATGTATCTAGTCAACTTTATTTCTACATGCAAGTCATTCGACAATCCTGGCGTTGGACAGAATGCAATTCGACTGCGCTTATTTCCATTGTCTCTGTCTGGGGAGGCAACTCTATGGTTGAATGGGCTGACTCCTGATTCTATTACTAATTGGAGGCAACTGAAAGACGCTTTCCTAGAAAGATTCTTTCCGCCATCCAAAAGAGCACAGTTGAGAGATGAGATCACAAATTTTCGTCAGCTTCCAACTGAAGCCCTCCACGAAACATGGGAGAGGTTCAAGACGAAGCTTATGCGGTGCCCAAATCACCATATGACCAATGTCCACTTGATGGAGATATTATACAGAGCTTTGAATTCGGTGACTAAGCCAGTGGTTTATAATGCAGCAGGTGGATCATTTATGGACCTCACCTTTGTGCAGGCAAGCAATATGCTAGATCGGATGACAAAGCAAAGTAGAGCTTGGTATACATGGGATTCTGAGGTAGCAAGCTCTACTGTATCTTTTGGCATGACTGCAGAGCAGAGGCGAAGACAGGAGGATCGTGAACAAGACATGGCTCATATGAAAATACAGATGGATCTTCTTACAAAGAATCTATTATCAGGGAAGACCGAAAAAGTTAAAGCTGTTGCATCAAAAGGAAGAGAGGAATCCAATTCCGAGGAAGAAGCCAACTACTTGAACAATCAGGGGGTTTCCGAGGCAATGCCCAAGGAAACCAAGGTCGGAACTATTTTGATAATTCAGGATATAAGGACTGTGATCAAGGTAGTTGGAAGGATAAGACTGACAGGAGTGGTTTGTATGTTCCTCCTGGAAGACGTGACGTCGCTGCATCTAGTTTTGGAAATATGTCAATGGAAGATATGATGGATAAACTAGTGAAAGAAGTAGAGGCAACTAATACGGGAGTGAATGAGGTGAAGAATGACTTGTCCTCAATGAAGCAATTGGTTGACTCACATTGCACTTTAATAAAACAGCTGGAGCAACAATTGAGTCAATTATCTGCGGCATTCAATCAAAGAAAGGCTGGCACTTTACCTAGCAACACTGTGCAAAATCCAAGGAACGATGGATCATGCATGGCTATTACCACCAGGAGTGGTAAGGTGCTAGAAAATTCATCCCAAAGCAAGCAAGTGGTCAAAAATAAAGAAGATGAGGACGACATAGACAATGACCAAGACGTCCATGACGTTACCCCTAGTGGTTTGCAGCCTGAAAAGACCAAAATTCGAAAGCAAGAGGAGAAGAAAGTCGTGGAGAAAACAATTCCATATCCACCACCACCTTTTCCTCAAAGATTGAAGAAGATTGCGGATGATACAAAGTTCAGCAAATTCATGACGATGTTAAAGCAGTTGACCATTAATGTTCCGTTGGTGGAGGCACTTGAACAAATGCCTGGGTATGCAAAATTTATGAAAGACCTTTTGACAAAGAAGCGGGCAGCAAGCTATGAGTTGAAAGATACTGTTCATCATTGCAGCGCTATTGCTACCCGATCACTAGTTCAGAAAAAGGCCGACCCCGGTGCTTTCACTATTCTTTGCACGATTGGATCTATGAATATTGCCAAGGCATTATGCGATCTGGGTGCTAGCATAAATTTAATGCCACTATCCGTCTACAGGAAGTTGGGGTTAGGCGATCCGACACCAACCAATATGAGGCTCGTGATGGCTGATAGGTCGGTAAAACGACCTGTGGGTATCTTGAATGATGTGTTGGTGAAGGTTTCTTCATTCATCTTTCCTGCAGACTTCGTTATTCTGGATAGTGAGGTGGATTCTGAAGTTCCCATAATCTTGGGGCGTCCTTTCCTCGCAACTGGAAGTGTGCTTATTGACATGAAAGCTAATGAGCTTTTATTTCGGTTGAATGACGAAGTGGTCCACTTTGATATATGCAAAGCAATGAAGCAGACCAGCGATATGGATGTGTTTTTCGTAGCTTATGAGGATAAGAAAGCATTATCTATAAAGAAACAGCTTACTGTTGAGCCATTGTCTCTTGCACTGCTGAATGTTGAGCATGAGGATGATGAAGATTATAAAGAAACTATGTGTGCTCTAACAGAAATAGAGTCCTATTCTCATACTCCTAAGCAGCCGGGCCTTGAACGTAAGAATCAGCCATCACCAACAGCAAAGACTTCCATCGAAGAGCCACCAACGCTAGAATCGAAAGAGCTCCCCGATTATCTAAGGTATGTGTTCTTGGAAAGTGGAAATATACTTTCGGTAAGTCTGGCGGATGATTTAAGTGAACAGCATGTAGAGGCTCTCATCTCTGCTCTGATGAGGTACAAGAGAGCTATGGGTAGGAAGATTGATGATATAATTGGTATCTCTCCTGAGGTATGTATGCACAAGAGTCATATCGAAGAAGATTGCATGCCTACAAGTAAGTATCAGCGTCGTCTGAATCCATTCAGAAAACGATGCCCCATCTATCTCGATGAAGACTAAGTAATCGAGATAGCTATGTCGTGCCACGACAATAAATCAAGCGCTTGGTGGGAGGCAACCCATCATTTTTAAATGTTTTTAATTGTTTTTGTTTTCTTAGGATTTTGTCGAGCCACGACCAAAACTAAGGCGCTTGATGGGAGGCAACCCATCATTCTAATCTTGTTTGTTGTTTTTAAGTGAATGTAGGTACAAGAGGTGTAAAACGAGGAGGTCGGTTTCAAATTTTGATTTGGACGTATTGCATGTTGAAGGTGGTGAGTTTGGAATTAAGATTCATAAGGCTATGGATTGAGCATTGCTCATGACAAAATAGGCATCGATCAAGGCTAGGCCTAGGTAAACCTAGGCCACGAACAAGGCAACGCCTATACTATAGCCTAAGGTCTCGGAATCTAGTGTGCAACGGCATAGGCGCCGCCCATGCTCAAGTATTCTATAGCATAGGTGCCGCCTATGCTAAAGCATTTGGTCTCAGAATCTCATATGCCATGCTAAAGGCGCCGCCTATGGTCACTAAAGGCATTGCACTAGGCGCCGCCTATGCTAGAAAATGCTTTGCATTAGGCGCCGCCTATACCATGCATAGGCAAAGCTAAAGGCGCCGCCTATGGTCACATTTTGTCTCCAAAACTAATTTTAAATGGGTCAAAACCCGATCCATTCTTTTCCTATATAAAGGGGACTTAGTCTTGAAACATAAACACATTGGAAATTTGACCTAGGCGCCGCACTTACTCTCCAAAACATCTCAAAATTTTTCTTTTTGCTCTCCCACTTCACAAGAACATCTCCAAAGGCTTCAATCACATAAGTACTCTTTTATTCTTCATTTATCTTCCGTAATTACTACACTACTACGCATATTATGAATTGCTAAATCTTGAAGTAGTATTGGTGATTTGAATATGATTGAATTGTTATGACACAACTAAGTGAGTAAACGAATACGTAAGGATGATCTTAACTTGTTCCCAACTTGAATTTGATTTTGATGCATTGTCATACTTTCTCAGAATTGACATGGTCACTAAAATTGCATAATCTTGTCACTTGCATACTTACATGTTGGAATGACTTGTTCATCGAGATAAGAATTATGGTTGACTACCAACATGTGAGGTTGTGATTATTTCTAGATGCTATACCTTGATTCAATCTCTATGTAGTAGTCTTGATATATCAAACATGAAAGTATTGGCAAGATTACAAGAAGTATGACTGCACTGATTATATTGTTGGAACATATCACCTAAATGTATGTCGATGAAGTCTGAGTAATCGATATCATTCACTTAATTAGTTTGTGTCAACAAATTAAGTGTAGGGTGGTGCCACTATTGTCTGTTTGTTGATTGAATCTTCCAAGATGAATCTAACATGACTCTATTGAGATCTCAGGTACAATGGCACCAAAAGACAAGAAAAGCAACCACTTCACAAAAAGCCCAGAAAAAGGGAAGAAAAGAGCAAGCTGAATCCTCCGTATTGCAAATACCTCGACGTACTCTTGGAATCAAGTGGGGTACTTATGAGGAACTTTTGAGGATGACGACTCCAATGATGATTTCGACGAAGGAGGTATGACCCCCGACATAGAGGAGGAGTTCGACTGACCAGGTTCTTCGTATTTATTTTCCACTGAGGTCAGTGTGTCCCGTCTAAGTGTGGGGTGGTGGTATTTGCATGCTATACTTCTTTATCTGCATTTGCCTATTTATTTTTGTTTTTTTTGTTTTTTTGTAGTAGTTAATTTTTTTTTTACTTAACTTCGCATGAAATTATTCTAATAGGCAGCATGAGATTATAACAAGAGTTTGTGCTAAAATCATGACTATTGAGACGTTTAGGCTCTAATTGTGACTCACTATGTGATATTGTGTGGTTCAATTCCTTCATCTGTTGGGGTAAGAGTCTATACTACTCCCAATAAAGTCGACCATGTGCCTTGTGTGAGTGAGATAATAGGATATTCTATGTTTGTGGCTGCTGCTAGAACTTGTCTGGTATGTATGTAAAGCGAAAATAAAGAGTGTAAGTCTAGGAGATGATTTAGGCATTTCTTTGGCAACCTAGACTTGTTTACCTCCTTTTTACCTACCCATGGACATCATCCTAGACAACCCCTTTTGAGTCTTTAGCCTATTTTCTTTGACAACCTTATATGTAAGCCTAATCCATTTTTTCAAGACCATAATTTGATCCAAATTCCTAAGTGCTTTAAAGTGTAAAGTCATGTGACAAAATAAGAGGAAATTGTGTGAGTATGATGCTTTAGAATGTAATGGTGCTTGAATTTGTTATGAAAAAAAATTGCTATCATAAGAGGTGTTATAAAAAGAAAAAAAAAGGGAAAGGAAAACTGAAAAGTTAGTTATGTTTAAAATTGAAAAACAAAGGTGGAAAAAAGGGGTGGTAGAATAAAAGAAAGTAGAAAGGTTGTTTGAAAGAAAGGTATTAATGGCATAATGTGATGTATTAAAGCGCTTAGGAACATAGTCACTATTTCTGGCCAAAATAGTCCTACCCGTCCCTTAGCCTACATTACAACCATCAAAAGACCTATTTGATCCTAAGCTTAGTACTCTGACATTTAGTGGAGCATTACACTAAGGGCAAGCCTATGGTCGTCAGTTGCAGCATATGAATTCTTTGTGAGAGTGAGAGCAAGGATACCCTTCTACCCATGTTTCGACAAATATACTATGCTTGTGAGTGATTATGGGTAATATATTGTGAGACACACATGGTTGATGAGTTTTGGATAGTTGTGTATGATTCTTTGTGCCTTGACTTTTGAATATGAATTGACCACCATCACGAGTCTATGCTAGAGGTTAAATTGTTTCTACTAATGATCGGAAAACTACTCTATGTTGATAATTGTTATGCTTGTCTTGAAGAATATTTTGTGTTGTTATTGTGAAACCCTAAGTTGATGTCTAGATGGACATGATAGTTTGTTCGAGGACGAACAAAGCTTTAAGTGTGGGGTGTTGATGATAGGCGAATTTACACGCCTATAGCACTAGATTTTGCCCATATTTTAGCCAAGTTTTGAGAACAAATTATATAATTCATGCACTTTTAGTCCTTTTTCCTGTAAGTGAGCTAACAAACATGATTAGCAAGTTTTCAGGTATAAATGATGCAAAATTCAGCATTTTATGGATAACTTGATGCCAAAGAAAGCTTCACGAAAGAAGGAGAGCAGCATTTGGGCGCCTATGGACTGAAAGTGATGCATGGGAAACCTGTCCCGGGCAAAAACAACATTTTCCAAGACTTTGGGGACCAGCAGTAACCTATTAGGATTAGGATAATAATGCAGTAATTTATTAGGATTAGGGTAATGATACATTAACCTAGTACAATTGGGTTAAGTATTTCATTAGCTTAGTAAGATTGGGTTAAGTATTTTATTAGCTTAGTAGGAATAGGATATGGGTGTTATAAATACCCTATTTTGCTAGAGATTTCATTCCGACATTCCACACCATTCCCCCATTCCATCAATTCCCATCAATCCACCTATCCATCCACTCATCTACAACTCAAAACAATTTGCTTTTTATTAATTCTTATTACTTTCTCTCCATCTAATCAATTCTTAATTTCCACAACAAGAGAAACGTTACTACTGCAAGGGAAGTTCACGCCTAACGCCTACCACGCTATTACTACACGAAATCTTTATTGTGGTAGAATAACAATGTCGATTGTGATTTCCTTCGCACTCATGGGTAACTAAACTTCTCTATTGGGGTTATGGAAGCCATATGAGATACTATCTAAGGCTATGAGTTTGTGAATTCGTGACACGTGTGTTGCTTATATCATTATTCTCTTCATCTTAATGCAAATTCTTGTGGCTGCTGACGCATTGAATACGCCAGTATTGCATTAACTTGTTCGAAAGAAAAGTTATATGTCTGGAAAAGAGATAATGTCAAGGTAATAGGGTCCCATCCCCTATTAAAAAGTTAGTGTCGTAACTGGATTAACCTCTTAGAGAATTTGTACCGTTAGATACGCTTTAAGCTCGAAAGAGTTAAAGTGAAATAATCCTCGAATAGGTTGAAAGACGCCTGGATTTACCATCGAATACAATTCTCTATAAGCACATGCATGTCTGAATTCCGCACAACTCATAGCCAATAGAGACGTATAACTCAGAAGGTGGACATAACCCCAACTTCTCAATTCTCATTGATCAACAACCTACCAAGCAAACCGTTTTTACTCTTTTATTTTCTGTTTTTACTTCATTACTTTGGTTACATTACTTGCACGACAGAACTCCCCCCTTTTTATGAGACTTGCACTAAAAGTCTAGTAATCTTTGCTTACTTGTTGACCAAGCTATTCCCTGTGGGATCGATACCCAACCCAGTTGGGTTCTATATTTGCTAACGACCGCTTTACACTCCTACGAGAGCTGTAGATTAAGCGTTATCAGCCACCATTAGAATAAATTTATATTTCTATGTGCATCCGGAAGGAGAATTGTAGGATAGAAGAAATTAGGGAGCAAAGTTCTTATCCTTTTATAAAATAACGGATTTGAATTAGCATCTAGGATAGGGATATACCTAGAAGCCTTGCGTGGTTCGATTGCAAGAAAATAACTTTATAAATCTTAAAGAATTGTTGTATCTCTGCGGGAGTTGTAGATACAATATTCAATAGATAGAAGATTTGAGGTCAGAAGACCAAGGTCGTGGCATAAACCTTGCGAATCAAGAACTCGATACCAAATTAGACTGTGATAAGAATATATAATTGTATGATTGTTCAAAAAGCCTCAACCCTAGAATCATCATCATTATTGATTACAACTGTTGCTTGCTTTGCTCTAGTCACCACCTGTTATTTTTTGTTTAATAATTTACATTTTTATTCACAAATTCACAATCGTCTTGATACTCAACACATAATACCTAATTGTCTAAAACTAAAAGTTGAGTAAATTTCTAGTTTTTTAGTCCTCGTGGGAATGATATCTGACTGTCCAATTCTTTATTCTACTTGTACGGTAACGTACACTTGTGTGTGCATAGAAACACAACAGATTTTGAGACTAACTCTGAAGTTAACAGCTATATAAGAAGTTACAAAGGACAAAGAAGCTCCTGGTTCTAGCAAAGCATAAATATGTAAATGATAAACTTATAATGTACAAGTGACCATATCAAGAGAACTTTCCTAATCCTATCGGGACTGAAGTGCATAGAGTCTATTTGGGCGCTGCTCACAGGTGGTACTAGAAGTGACACCCTACTGATTTGGGCAACCGAACTGAGCTGAAGAACGATTATACTGACCCTGAGAACTTGACTGAGGACAATCTATGACCCTGTCGCCTGGCTTACTATATCCAAAACATACATCACTGCAAGACCTGCAGATACCCTGGTAGTTTCTGCCATATTTTTAGCAAAGAGGGTTTGTTCGGGCACTGCTAACACTACCCTGAGGTTTAGGGCCTGGTGCCTTATCTTTATTGTTGTCTCTGAATTTTGGTAGTGGAGCAATGGGAGAGGAAGGAGCTAGAACGAAATATTTCGAGAGGAATTGAGAACGATTACTATCCTTTGACTTAGGTTGAGTGAAGTTAAATCTACCCATTCTAGCTTTCTTGTTCTCCTTCTCCTTTTCTCTTTTCTTATCCTTCTCTATCTACTGAGCATGGAACATAAGCCTAGATATGTCCATCTCTTAAATCAGTATTGCGGTCAGACACAAACTTACTTATCTTAGATCTGCTATCTGCTACCACATGAGGAGCGTATTTGGATAGCTGAGTAAACTTGAGAGAATTCTCTTTCACTATCATATTACCCTACTTCGGATTAATAAACTCCAACACTTTTGCTTCCCTCAAATCCAGTGGGAAGAATCTATCCAGATAAGCAATGGCAAAATCCTCCCACTCTATGGGCCTGCATCTGCGACCCTAACTGTCTTCCACTACTTGAACCATGAGTGAGTCACATCCTGCAACTATATGTGGCCAACTTAGAACTTTCACTAGCTTTCACCACCATAATATCTATAAATTTCTGCACCTGATTAAGAAATTCTTGTGGGTACTTATCTGACTTAGACCCAAAAAAAGCTAGAGGGTTCATTCAGGTAAAGTCCCAAATTCTAGCTGCAGTAGTATTAGCCACTGGGTTGGCTGGAATGGAAGCTGGGCATTTATTCTGGGCTTTCACAGAATGATCTAGAGTGGTGAAAGTTGATCTTAATTCTGCATGGGAAACATGCTCGTCTGAGGGATCTGCCTGAACGGGAAAAGGTTCTGGCTGATTTCCCGTTCTCCTTCCGTTGTTCTTTTTGGGAGGCATGTTCTATAAATAGAAGTAAGAAAAGGATTAGCTGAGATTGTAAATGGATCTCATGCTCACTCACACGATATGAACACTAAAAAAAGAGAAACTTTTCCTAAAAACACCTCATAGCCTCTTGTCCATAAGTGTGGCGCTATACACACCTATGCACAAAACTCTACTAGACGCGGATTTCAGACTTCCTAGGACTCTGTTAAACCTTAGTCTTTGATACCAAGTTTGTAATGCCCCAAGTGTGCACCTCGGATGCCACAGGGTACTTATGACCCCAAAGGACCACAAGCTAACCTATGATTGAATCTGCTAACAGTACTGAGTAATAATACTATATAAAATGCAGAAAAAAATAGGCTGAAATGCCATAAGGTTCAAAACCTAAAATACTGATACAGAATACCAAGTTTAATAATAATTTGTACAACTGAATACTATCTGGAAGTCTAGTCTAAAAGCCTCTATCTTTCTGAATATGGAGTTGATAGGACAAGTCCCCAACTAACTCCGACTACTGAAATAAACTAAATACTGAAATAATAAAATGATGTGATAACTTTGTCCTCAAACTATGAGGACTTACCACTAGGTCTGTTGCTGATAGTCTAGGCTACTAAGTACAGTCAGGAGCCCGTGCATCTGAACCTATGATATAAAACATCATAGCGCCAAAGAAAAGGTATGCATCAGTACTTTGAATGTACTGTTATACTAAGTGAGGTCGGCTGATATGCAAGGGTTCATATGCATGAACAATAACTGACTAAATAACATGAATATGATAGAATGAGAGTACATGTATAACTAAGACTGATAAAATGCTGATTATGCAATACTATGAACATATCTACATATACTATGTCTAAGATCATAGTAACACTGGGTACAGAGTTCTGATAACTGAATAACTGATATTTAAGTTTACTAATAACTGTATCACTGATAGCTGGGTGACTATTTCTAACAGTCATGATTTAATAGAACTAAATTGAGTTCTATACTAAGTTGGGTGACTATGTCTGACAGTACTGATTCTGTAGAGCTGAACTGAGTTCTATATTAAGACTGAAACTAAAACTGTGGGAGGTAATCATCTAGTCGACATACCACTTCTCTGAACTGATTTAGGGCCCACCCTGTAACCCTAGTTGGAAGGGTGTCAGTACCGTACCACGGGTAAAGATAAGCTGAAGAGTCACCCTCAAACTGGAAGGTTCTCTGAATGAGAACGGTGTTACCCTCAACTGGCAGGTAAAACACCTCATCAACCCTCAACTGGCAGGTTGATGTCTCAACCTACACTGGCTACGTAGTTATGGAACACAAGGACTACTTCTAAGGATCACACCCTCTACTGGCAGGTGAGTCACCATCCTTAGTTTCACTTGGTGTTGAATCCCACTCCCAACTGAATAGACTCTAAACTTATTTCTAAACTATTCTAGGCTAGACTAAACTATTACAGATTGTGTTAAATGGCTAAACAGGACTAATTTCACTAAGTACTGTAACTGGTTGAGTGTTCTGAGTTCTATTTGCTGACTGGATATACTGAGTTCTGTACTGACTAAATGCTACTGTACGTGACATTACTGGGACTATTCTGAAGCTACTATAATTCTATGTAAACAACTAGATTTTTGGGTATTAGATACCCCCAGGACTCAATAACATGAAAATTAAAGCATAGCATGATCTTGAAAGCATCATAATGCTCATAACTCCTTCATTGAGATATTTTATCAATCACTTGTAATATATAAGCTTGCACATATGCTAGAATGTCATGATTTCCCCATTTTCATCCACATGAGCAATTTATCAAATACTTGGGGAACATAATCTATGCACATAATACTAATCAACATGTAGGCATCATGATTTCCAATCCCAACTTACAAATTCAAGGGCTTTAACATGAATTCATATAATACTACACACATGTCAAATATGTTTACATGAATCTTGTAATAAATCATGAATTAGAAACCCAATTATCATTCTAATCATGAATACACTTAAGGCCAACATGGAAAATATGGATTCAATAAACTTGAAGTTTTAAAAGAGGTTCTTGAACTCCAAGGGTTGAAGGAAGCCCTTGTATGAACACCTAACATACCTTGGTGCATGAATTCCTGAAGATTGATGGTGAATTTCTTAGATCTTGATCTTGACCTTGATAGGTTAGGGTTTGTTCTTGAAAGAATTAGAGAGAAAGTGAGTATATTTTGCTTATTGAGGGTTGAATCACATTTTTTGGGGGTTGATTAAGGGTGGCAAAATAACCCAAATATTCCTCTGGATGCAGGATTTTAATGACTAAAAGCTTGCCTAGTGATACGTAGACCGACGCGATGCATGCATCAACTCAATGACTAATGCACCACATCGAGTTTGCGTTCCTTCTCTAGAATTGCACTGAAAGATGGGAAATTAAATGTCGATGCGATGGGCGATGCAACACATCGATATCACGTCGACCCACTATTTTGGTTAACTGAACATGGTTCAAACGAGGTTTAAAAAATCTAAAACTAACCCAAAGTGACCTACTGACCTTTATAATCATGAATAAATCTAAAAATCGATACTTTAAGGTCATAAGGGTCGTGAAATAGGATCATCAACTTATGAAGGCTAAAATACTTCTAAGTATAAACACTTTAGATGAAATTTCTAAGTATGGGATCTCTTTTCAAGCTTTAACGAACTGGGTTAAGCTTATTCAGTGAATTATTAATATGTGAAGGAAAAGTTCCATACTAGTATGATAATGTGAAATCCCCATTCATATAAAAGTTCATACATGTCAAGTGTTTGATGAAATGTCTTAGTTAGTGAATTATTGATATATGTGTAACCATTGTTGTACTTTAGAACTCATGCCATGAATTACTTTTATGCTATTGAGTTTTGGGGGTACTTGTGCCCGATAATTTAGTTGTGTGCCTAGAGCCAGTATAATGTTTTCATGATACTCTCAGTCAAGCCATGATCCATAGAAATCAGTTAGTAATATGACTCAAGAAAACTCAGTGAATTTAGTATCAGTCCAATAATCTCAAAAATTCTAGTAAATCTCAGTAATCCAGTAATCTCAGAACTCAGACAGTTATCAGATCTCAATAGTATTCCATCAGTTTATAGAATTTAATGAACTCATTCTAGTCTAATTCAGTTAATCATGTTCAATGTCTATTCTGATAGGACTAGGAATTAGCACCGAGTGAACCCAAGGATGGGAACTCACCTGTTATATGAGGGTGTGATTCTTAAAAGCAATCCTTGTGTTCCTGAACTACGTAGACAATGTAGGTTGAGACATCATAGACAATTATAGGAGGGTAGATGAGGTGTCTTAACCTGTTATATGATGGTTGCTCACAGATTGTCCTTACCAGTGGCGCGGTATTGACACCCTTCCAATTGGGGTTACATATTGGACCCCAACTCAGCTATAATGCGTTATTAGGGGCATGTAGGTTAGATGAATACTTCCCACAATTTTAATTACAGAATTAGGACTATTAGATACAGTCATTCAGTCTCAGTAATAGAACTCAGATAGTTCTACAAAATTCAGGACTGTCAGATACAGTCAACTCAGAACAGTATGGAACTTAGCTAATTCCATCTGAACCTAGAATGTCAAATATAGTCTCTCAGTATTAGTTATTTCAGTTTTACAGTTATCAGTATCTCATGTTATCAGTACTCAGGCTCAGTAATTATGTTATCATGAACTCAGTTACAGTTATTATGTATTCATGTATGCATACTCACGTTCATGTTATTTAGTTAGTTAGTATAGTTCATGCATGTGAACCCTTTGCATTTAGCGTACCTCGTATGCATACCAGTATATTCAATTATACTGACGTATTTGTGCTATGGTATTTTATACCATAGGTTCAAAAGCATGAGCTCCAGAGCATCAGTAGCATCCAGATTTAGCAGTGAGTCCTCATCATTCGAGGACGATATTTTTACTTATTTCATTAATTTAGTTTATGTTTCAGTAGATGGAGTTAGATGGGGACATGTCCCATTAACTCCTTATTCAGACAGTTAGAGGCTTTTCAGACTATCATGTTCAGACAGTTTATTTAAGTTGTTTTGGGTATTTTATACCCCATCCCAATGTTATATTTTATCAGATATTATGTCTTAGTATTGAACCTTATGGCCTTTCAAATTTATTTCCACATTTATATAGTATATTATGCAGTGTCCAAGTACAGATATCAATCATAGATTAGCTTGTGGTCCTTCGGGGTCATGAGCACCGTGTAGTATTCCGGGTATTAGATTCGAGGCGTTACAAACTTAGTATCAAAGAAAGGTTCAATAGAGTCCTAGGAAGTCTGAAAGCCGCATCTAGTAGAGTCTTGTACATGGGTGTGTTGGGCACCACATTTATGTACAGGAAGCTATTAGATGTTTTAGGAACAGTTTCCCTTTTTTTAGTATTCATGTCATGCTGGTGAGCATAAGCTCGAAATTAATTTCCCAGTCTAATCCATTTCTATTCCATCTACAGAATATGCCTCCAAAGAATAGAACTAGAAATCAGTTAGCCCCTCAGCCCGTCCAAGCAGATCCCTTGGACAAACACATTTCTCATGCAGAGTTTTGAGCTGGATTCCCTACTCTTACTCAGTCAGTTTCTGCTCAGAATGAACGACAAACTATCAATTCAGCCAACCCAGTGTCCAATTCAGCTGCAGCCAAGATTTGGGACTTCACCTGAATGAATTCTCCATCCTTTTTTGGGTCTAAGTCAGACGAGGACCCTCAGGAATTCATTGACCAGGTTTAGAAGGTTACAAATATCATGGGGGGTTACTTTGAGTGAGAGTGCTGAGTTAGCTGCATATCAGTTGCAGTATGTTGCTCACACTTGGTACAAACAGTGGAAGTCAGAAAGGTCAGTTGATGCAGGACCTATTGAGTGGGAGGAGTTTGCCACTACATTCTTAGATAGATTCTTTCCCCAAGAGCTAAGAGAGACTAAGGTATTAGAATTTATCAACCTCAAGCAGGGAAACATAACGCTGAAAGAGTATTCTCTTAAGTTTACTCAATTAACTAGATATGCCCCTCATGTGGTTGCATATAACAGAGCCAAGATGAGTAAGTTTGTTTCAGGGGTAAATGATAGTATGGTCAATGAGTGTAGGCCTATGATGCTGAATAGTGACATGACTTTAGCCAGGCTTATGACCCATGCTCAGCAGATAGAAGAGCAAAAGATTAAGATAAGGGAGAAGCATAACAAAATAGCAAGGATAGGTAGTTTCAACTTCGCTCAACCTAAATTAGAAGGAGGGAATCATTCTTAATTTTATCGTAAGTCATCCATTCCAGCTCTTTCTCCAGCTAGTGCTCAAGTTCCTAAGTTCAGGGATGGAAACAGGGATAGAGCGCCAGGCTCAAAGTCTCAAGGTAGTGTTAGCAGTCTCCATACCTATCCTCTTTGCCAGACTTGTGGTAAACACTATTAGGGTATTTGCAGAGATGGCAGTGGTATTTGTTTTGAATGTGGCAAGCCAGGACACAGAGTCAGAGACTATCCTCAGCTAGGTCTGTAGGGTCAGCAAAACCGTTCCTCAACTCAGTTTGGTCACCCAAACCAGCAGGGTTCCACCTCAAGTGCTACTAGTGGACTGCGGCCAAATAGACTTTATGCTCTCCAGTCATAGCAAGATCAGGAAAATTCTCCTGATGTAGTTACTGGTACGTTACAAATCTTTCATGTGCATGTTTATACATTGCTAGATCCAGGAGCCTCCTTGTCTTTTGTCACTCCATTTATAGTAGTTTATTTCAGAGTCAGTTCCAAAATTCTAGCAAAGCCCTTTTCAGTCTCTACCCTAGTGGGTAAAACTATTATAGCCTAGTGGGTATACAGGAACTATCTAGTTATGGTATTTCAGAAAGTCACCTCAATAGGCTTAGTTAAATTAGAGATGACTGATTTTGATGTCATTCTCGACATGGATTGGCTTCATTCCTGCTATGCCATAGTCGACTGTACAAATAGAATAGTCCAATTTTAGTTTTCAAATAAACCCGTCCTAGAGTTGAGGGGTAGTACTTCCACTTTCAGAGGTCAGCTTATTTCCTACCTTCAGGCAAGGAAAATGATATCTAAGGGATGTGTCTATCATCTTGTTTATGTTAAGGACACTAGTCCCAAAACTCTCAGTCTTGAATTAGTCCCGGTCGTGAATGAATATTCAGATATATTTCTCGAATATCTTCTAGGAATTCCTCCTAAAAGGGAAATAGACTTCGGCATTGATCTTATTCCAAATACTCAGCCTATATCTATTCTTCCATATAGAATGTCACTAGCAAAACTCAAAAAATTGAAAAAGAAGTTGAAGGATCTCTTAGATAAGGGATTCATCAGACCTAGTGTATCACTGTGGGGCACACCAGCCTTATTTGTGTGCAATAAAGACGGTTCTCTTAGAATGTGCATTGACTACCATCGGCTTAATAAGGTTACGATCAAGAATAAGTATCCTCTACCCAGAATCGATGACTTATTTGAGAAACTTCAGGGTGCCAACTATTTCTCTAAAATAAACCTCAGATTAGGCTACCATCAGCTCAGAGTCAAAGAATGTGACATTTTAAAGACTGCCTTTTGTACTCAAAATGGTCACTTTGAGTTTTTAGTCATGTCCTTTGGTCTTACCAATGCCCCTGCATATTTCATAGACTTGATAAAGCGTGTGTTCAAGTAGTACTTGGACATGTTCGTTATAGTCTTCATAGATGATATTATGGTCTATTCCCACAGTTAGCGTTATCACGTAGATCATCTCAGAATCGTACTTTAGACTCTCAGAGATCATCAGCTATTCTCCAAATTCAGTAAGTGTGAGTTTTGGATAAGGTCAGTAGCATTCCTTAGTTATATCATTTCCGATTATGGCATTGGAGTAGATCCTCAAAAGACTGAAGCGGTAAGAAACTGGTCTCACCCTGTCTCTCCATCAAATATCAGGAGTTTCTTGGGTTTGACTGTCTATTATAGATGGTTTATTAAGGGTCAAGTTTCGATGGTCAAGTCCTTGCGAGAAGAGTTTTTAGGAGTTGAAGACTCAACTAACCTCAACTCCAGTTTTGGCTTTTCTAGACGGTCCAGATAGGTTCATAGTATATTGTGATACATCTAGAGTAGGTTTGGATTGTGTCCTTATGAAGTATGGTAATGTCATAGCCTACGCCTCCAGACAACTTAAACCCCATGAGAAAAATTATCCTACTCATGATTTGTGTTAGTAGCCGTAGTATTTTCCTTAAAGATTTGGAGGCATTATCTATACAGGGGTCAGGTAGATGTGTTCACAGGTTATAAGAGCCTTCAGTATGTCTTTTCTTGGTAAGATCTCAATCTTCATCAGAGAAGGTGGTTAGAGCTCTTGAAAGATTATGACATGAGTGTCCTTTATCATCCGAGCAAGGCCAATATAGTGGCTAATGCTCTCAGTAGATTGCCTATGGGTAGTGTTGTTCATGTTGAGTATAGTAAGAAAAAGTTAGCTCAAGAAGTCCATCAGCTTGCCATACTAGGTGTTCGCTTATTCGATATAGAAAAGGGTGATATATGGATTCAGAGTAGTTCAAAATTATCTCTAGTTTTCGAGGTGAATGGAAAGCAAGATAGAGATCCCAGTCTAGTCAAGTTGAAAAAGTCAGTCAAGGATCAGAAAGTAGAGGTTTTCTTCCAAGGAGGAGATAGTGTCCTACGTTGTCGGGGTCATCTGTGTATTCCAGATGTACATGTCTTAAGGCAGCAAATTCTTCCAGAAGCATATGGTGCGCACTACTCTATTCATCCAGGGGCCACAAAGATGTACCACATCTTACGGGAAATCTATTGGTGGAGTGGGATAAAGAGAGACATTGTAGAGTTTATGGCCAATGCTCTACATGTCAGTAGGTTATAATAGAGCATCAGAAGCCTAGTGGGTCAATGCAAGAGTTCAATATTCCTACATGGAAGTGGGAAGAAGTGAACATGGACTTTATGACGGGTTTGCCTCATACTCGTCATCAACATGATTCAGTTTGGGTCATTGTAGATAGTATAAACAAATCAGCTCATTTTCTTCCAGCCTATACCTCTTATTCAACCGAGGATTATGCCAAACTCTACATTAGAGAGTTGGTCAGATTGTATGGTGTTTCTTTATCTATTATCTCAGAAAGAGGTGCCCAGTTCACCTCTCATTTCTGGAAAGCATTCCAAAAGGGTCTTGGTACCCAAGTTTATCTTAGTACAACCTTTCATCCTCAGATAGATGGTCAATAAGAAAGGACCATTTAGACTTTAGAAGATATGCTGCGAGCGTGTGCAATTGATTTCAAGGTTAATTGGGATGAACACTTGCCTTTGATTGAGTTTGCATAAACCAACAGCTATCATTCCAGTATTAAGATGGCTCCATTCGAAGCTCTCTATGGTAGGAGGTGCATATCTCCAGTCGGTTGGTTTGAAGTTAGTGAGGCCTGAGTTATAGGGCCTAACTTAGTATTCAATGCCTTAGAAAAGGTCTAGTTGATCAGAGAAAGACTTTGGGCTGCTCAAAGCCGATAGAAGTCTTATCCAGATATGCGTAGAAAAGATCTCTAGTTTGAGATTGGTGATTATGTTTATCTAAATATCTCTCCCATGAAAGGAGTGAAGAGGTTTGGCAAGAAGGGAAAGCTCAGTCCTCGATATGTTGATCCCTTCAAAATTCTCAGTCGTTTCAACAAGGTAGCTTATAAGCTCGAATTGCCTTCAAATCTAGCCACAGTTCATCCAGTGTTCCATGTCTCTTTGCTTAAGAAGTGTGTAGGTGACCCAGAAGTTGTAATCCCTATTTAGAGCATAGATGTTCAGAACGTCCTCTCTTATGAGGAGGTTTCAGTCAAAATTCTTGACTATCGGACTCATAGACTGAGGAACAAAGAAGTCCCTGTAGTCAAAGTTCTTTGGTAAAATCAGTCCATTGATGGAGCTACTTGGGAAGAAGAAGCAGACATGCGAACCAAGTATCCTCACCTCTTCTCTGCTAACTCAGATCTAGCTCAAGGTAACAGTCCTCCTTAATCTTTTCAGTTTCATGTTCAGATTTTAGTTGCAATCTTAGTATACAGCTCATGTTCAGAATTCTATTTTAAACTTGGTACTAAGTACCATTGCATATTCAGACATATGTTAATGTATCAGATTAGTCGTGTGTTCGTGCATCAGACATGCATTCTTCTTGTGATAAACTCAGTTATCAGAAATCTCAAGCATGTGTTCACGAGTCAGTTAAGTCATGAAATCATGCATCAGATATACATGCTCAGTATAAATCTTAGAAATGTCAGTTATGTTTTAGTTGTTCATGTTTATTATATACTTCAGCTCATCATTTTTTCCACCTCAATCAGTCTCATTCGCGGATGAATGTTCCCAAGGGGGAGATATTGTAATACCCCAAAATTTCCTAACTAATTTAGTTTCAAGAATGTCAAGTATTGGTTTCTAAATTTAATGTTGTTTATTCCATGGGGAATTTACTAGATTTTCACTTATAGTTATGTGGGAAATTCAATAAACTTTCCACCGATGCCAAATTTGCCTAAATCCGACAACGGGTAAGAAGTTATGGTGATTTAAAGTTTCAGTCATAAAACACCATCATCTTAGTCAGTGGCGCGTCGCGCCATAAGCCAAAATGACATTTGTCAATTTACAGTAAGACTCCACAATTTCACCACATCGCGGAGGGCTCCCAAATCCCAATTGTCAAATTCTAGTGAAACTCAGCGATAGTCCCATATCGCGCCGTTATCCAATTTCCCAGTTGTCAAATTCCAGTGACACGGCACAATAGCACCGCATTGTGCCAGGGGTCCAGGTTGGGAAATTTTCACAAAATTTAAAAGACACATTCAGGGTTAAATGAGTCTTTTTTCATGATTTTTGTTCAGCCTTAAACACGAAATTTAACCCCACATGACCTAAGGATATCATTATACACTTTATTTTTCCCTAAACTGAGTTTCTGTCTCTCTCAAGCCAAGAAACCCTAGCTCACAAAATTCAAGGGCCAAATCATAAGAACTCTCCATCAATCCTTACATATTCATTAACTCAAGTATGTTATGTGTTGATTCATGGGTCTCTTTTACCCATGAAGCTCAAGAATCTCTATTCAAAATCCAAGATTTGTATATTTTTGAATGTTCATGATTTGACTGAATTGAAAATTGATGTTCATGTTGTTGTTTGATTCCGCTCTATATATAGACTATTAATTACAAGAATTGATTCTAATATGTGATGAATTGAATGATATTCTTGATAAACCCTTTAATTTACAAGTTGATGGATGTATCCATGATTATTAGATGTGTTGATGATTATATAACTAAAGCATGCTCCCCATATGTTTGACTAAATGCCTATGTGAAGGAAAAGTTCCATACTAGTATGATAATGTGAAACCCCCATTCATATACAAGTTCATGCATGTCAAGTGTTTGATGAAATGTCTTAGTCAATGAATTATAGATATATGAGCAGTTATTGTTATGCTTTAGAACTCATGCCATGAATTACTTTTATGCTATCGAGTCCTGGGGGTACTTGTACCCGATAATTTAGTTGTGTGCCTAGAGCCAGTGTCATGTTTTCACAATACTCTCAGTCAAGCCAAGATTCTTAGAATTCAGTTAGGTATGTGACTCAAGAAAACTCAGTGAATTCAGTATCAGTCCAGTAATCTTAGAAATTCCAGTAAATCTTAGTAATCCAGTAATCTCAAAAGTCTCAGACAGTTATCAGATCTCAATAGCATTCCGTCAGTCCATGGAATTTAATGAACTTAGTCTAGTCCACTTCAGTTAATCATGGTCAGTGTCTATTCAGATGGGAGTAGGAATTAGCACTGAGTGAACCTAACATAGGAACTCACCTGTTATATAAGGGTGTGATTCTTAGAAGCAATCCTTGCATTCTTGAACTATGTAGCCAACGTAGGTCGAGACATCATAGCCTGTTATAGGAGGGTAGATGAGGTGGCTTAACCTGTTATATGAGGGCTCCCACCATTTTTACTGAGTTACCTATTATATGAGGGTTGCTCACAGATTGTCCTTACCAGTGGCACGGTATTGACACCCTTCCAATTGGGGTTACAGTTTGGACCCCAACTTAGATGTAATGTATTATTTGGGGCATGTTGGTTAGATGACTACTTCCCATAGTTTCAGTTACAGAACCAGGATTGTCAGATACAGTCATTCAATCTTAGTAATAGAACTCAGATAGTTCTATAGAATTCAGGACTGTCAGATACAGTCACTCAGTATATATTATTTCAGTTAAACATTATCAGTATCTCATGTTATCAGTAATCAAGCTCAGTAATCATGTTATCACGAACTCAGTTACAGCTATTATGTATTCATGCATGCATTCTCACGTTCATGTTATCTAGTCAGTTAGTATAGTTAATGCATGTGAACCCTTTGCATTCAGCCTACCTCATATGCATACCAGTACATTCAATCATACTGACACATTTGTGATATGGTTCTTTATACCATAGGTTCCGAAGCACGAGCTCCAAAGCATCAGTAGCATCCAGATTTTGCAGAGAGTCCTCATCATTTGAGGACGATATTATTAGTTATTTCATTAATTTAGTTTAGCTTTCAGTAGATGGAGTTTGCTGGGGACATATCCCATCAACTCCTTATTCAGACAGTTAGAGGCTTTTCAGACTATCATGTTCAGACAGTTTATTTCAGTTGTTTTAGGTATTTCATACCCTACCCAGATGTTATATTTTATCAGATATTATTTCTTAGTATTGAGCCTTATGGCCTTTCAGCCTTTATTTCTGTATTTATTCAGTATATTATGCAGTGTTCAGGTACAAATATTAGTCATGGGTTAGCTTATGGTCCTTCAGGGTCATGACCACCGTGTAGTATTCAGGGCACCAGATTTGGGGCGTTACATGGGTGGCGGTTGACAATGATGGCAGTGGCAGAGGTAGTGAATGATGACTATGAATAGAGTGGCGGTGAATATTATCCAACACCAGAATACCTCTTCAGACCTATTAAGACTTGATTCTAGATATGACTAATTAAGACCTATTAAAATCTAAAATCTTAATTAAAAATAAATTCTCTTAATGGTCTGAAGTCTGAACCATTCAGATTCAGACCTCTATTAAGTGCAAACAAATGAGCCCTAATTGTCCCTTCGAAATGGAAGCAATAGTTCATGAAAAGAGACACTTTTCTGAAATAATACGTCACTTGCGTCTGGTCTGTGTTAGACCTGTGGCCTCAAGTAAATTGTCTATGCATTTGTACTACGTCCAAAATGTATCTGCCCATGGAGAAAAACATTTCAGATGGGATAAAAATTAATCTCTTTACCATTTGACAAAGTCGAAGCGGATGCTGAGCCGAATGAGCGATGACAACATGAGCATCTCTTTGTTTTTGCTCTTCCACTAATGTGGGAGAACTTGAATTTCTTAAGTAAAACTCCACTTTCCCTCCAATTTGTTTCCTCTATTTTCCATTCACACATCTACTTAGAACCCTACATGTATCATACGTGATGTGATCTCCTCTACAATAGTTCTTTATGAAATATCATTTGATCTTAATTTGAGTGTAACAATTGAAAGCTTCTCTTCTGAGACTAATGTTTGGACTACCATCGGTCTCCTTCTTTGTAGCTTCTCCACAAATATTCAATTTGTTAATCTGCACATCTTTTACTTACTTGTAGGTGATAAGGTTATTTTGTATGAATCAAAAGACGATAATATAGAACTTTTGTATGATATCAAAGTTCCTAGTTCGATGGCTGAATACTGCTTATTCTTTTGTTTTGAGTGGAATCAATGATCGTGTCTTCTCTAAACTAGTCAAATGGCAGAACTGTAACTTTTGGGTTTATCGGCATTCTTAAGATTAGATATAGCATCTCTACTTTTGGAAGTGGTGCATCTCTACTTTTGCTAAAGTAGAGATGTTGCACATAATCTTAAGAATACCATACAAATTAATGAATACATCTTACGAAAAGAATAAATCATTAAAAGATATTGAAACAAAATTTACGAAATATCCACTCACAAAGAAAAATAAATTCATTATAAATATAATAGATCTATTTCATAAGTTAGTTATCCGCATAGATCCGCACCCCCCTCTAAATGGTATCAAAGCCCAGTAATTTAAAAAAGTACAGCAGTAGTATAAATGTTTGAATATAGATTTGATTAAATTAATTATGAGAAGACCATTTAAAAACAGAGAAGCTTTTAGAAAAAATAAAGAATCATTAATTAGTAATTATTCAGAATGTATAAGTCTAAATAAAACAAAAGAAAACCCACAAAGATTAATCTACCTAATTACCTTAATATCTAGTATTGAAGCAAAATTAATAATCCATTTAAAATCTAGAAGAATAAGACACATACCACCTAATTATGATAAAATTAGATTTAGATATCCACCAAGATATTATAAATATGGTTTAAATGAATAAAGTACATAAACACAAAGAATTAAAACAAATTATTTCTGAAAAACGTAAAGAATTAAAAATAAGAATAGAAAGACTACATTATAATATATTTGCCGGAGTTAGTAAAAACTCAATAAATACACAAAAATATGAAATATCAAAATTAGAATCACAAATAGACAGTTTAGAATATATATATATCAACATGAACTATTCACAATAAAATGAACAAAGAAGAATTTATAATAGATGAAAAAATATATGAAAATCACGAACGATTAAAAATTACTAAACGAGATAAATCAATTTAAGGAAAAATTAGAAATAAAAAACAAGGAATTAGAAATAAATAATATAAATGTTGAAGAGACAGATAATTATGATTCAGAAGATAGTGAAACATATACAGAAATATTAACAAATACAAAAAATTTAGAACTCAATGAAAAACAAGAAGTAATTAAGGAAGAAAACTTAGAAAATACCAACACAGAAATAAATACTCTTGATAAAAAAGAAGATGAAAATATAATACCTAGAACATCAGAAATAAGAAAACCTACATATTATAAAAATAAGTTTAAGAAATATAATCTAAAGAATGAATATGACAAATGGACACCAAAACAAATAGTTAATAAAAATTATAACTTTTTAGACCTAGACTGTGTAATAGATACAGAAAAAACAATACAATTATGGATAGGATATATGACAAAACAATTATTAGATAATAATATAAACATAACAGATGCACCAGAATACATAGAAAGAACACTAATAGGAACAGTGAAATTATGGTTTTCAAATTTAATTGAAAATAGCAAGAAGATATTAAGAACTAATAAACCTATAGAAGGAGCATCAACAACAACAACTAAACTAACACCTATAGAATTATTAAAAAAATATGAAACAGCTATAAAAGATGAATTTGGTAGTATAACAACAATAGAAGAAGAACAAGATGAAGAAAAATATACAAATAGAAATTTAATGTTAAAATTAGTAATATGTAATATGTGTTATATAGATGAATATACTTGTGCATTTAAAGAATATTATTATAAAGAAGCATATAATATAGAAGAAAGTAAAGAAATAAGAAAATTATATTTTAATAAATTACCCGAACCATTTAGTTCAAAGATAATAAAGAGTTGGGAAGAAACAAAAATAGTAGATACTTTGGGAGCAAGAATAAAAATTTTACAACAATGGTATAGAAACTTATGTGAAAAATATAGAGAAGAATTAAAAATGGAAAAAATATTAATAAGAAATTTAGCATGTTGCAAAAATAAAATAGCACCCCAATTTGGATGTGAAGAAAGATATTAGAAGAAAAGAAAAAGACATAAGAAATATAAGAAATATAAAAAATCAAAATATAAATACAAGAAAACAAGAAAAAGATATTATGTAAAAAATTATAAATACAAAAGACCATATAGAAAGAAGAAATCTATAAAAGAATGTACTTGTTATAATTGTGGAAAGTTAGGCCATTTAGCTAGAGATTGTAAATTACCTAGAAATCCAAAAAATAAACAAATATCAAAAATAAAAATAGATAATACAGAATATATGCAGATAGATTATATAGATTATGAATTAGAAAGTGAGGATAGTATATATAAAATTTCAGAAAACGAAACAGATAATGAAATAGACAGTGAAATAGATGAATCAAATGACTGAAGAAGATATAAAAATAATAACAAAGGAAGAATATTTAAATGATGAAGAAACAGAACAAAAAATAATATTTGACAGTAACATATTTGATGAAATAAAAGGAAAAGAATTAGATTTAAGTGTAGAAAAAATATTTAAAATACCAACAATAAAAAATATTTTTACTAGGAAAAAAGACGAATATTATGTAATATGCCAAAAGAACATGTAATAGACTATAGATATGCAAAAGGCAAAGCTAGTATACCACTAGTAACAAAAAGAATAATTAATAAAGAGATAAATGATATAAAAAGTAAAGGAGACCCAATAAAATATGTACACCTTGGAGGTACAGAGATATTAATAAAAACATGATTTAGAGAATGAATAGATACATCAATAGAATTATATTTAGCAGATGATAGAATTATAAAACCTATAGAAAAAAGCATAATAACTGCCGTAAAAAGAAATCTAATATACCAAAAATTTAAATTTATAATAAGTGCAAATTATTCAGTAGCGGTAACAGATAAATATATAGATAAATCACTCGTATTATATTGGAAAATATCAGGAATAGAATTAACCCCAGAAAGTAAAATATTTACAGCAAGATGCAAAAAATTATATGTATTAACAACAAACATAAGGTAACAGGAAAAAATAAGATTAACAAAATACGAATAGAAAGTCCATTCGAACAAATTGTAAAAACAATAGATTATAATGATTATAGCTATAGAGACATAGATATAGAAGAAAATTTAGAAATAGTAAATGATAGAATAAGTACAACGAAAAGAATAGCTGATGAAAAACCAGAATCATCAAGTTCATCAAAAAGAACAAGTTATGAAATAAATTCAACTTGTAATTTAAACCAATATTACATAACAAGAAAAATAAATGAAAAGGAATATTTAATACTCTTGAATACTGGACAAGAAGAAAATTATATAGCAAAATATCTAGTAAAAATGAAGAAATAAAAACTGATAATGATATGTGCGCAGATCTACCAAGAAGTTTAATAAATAGTAAAAATATAGCAGAAAAAATAATAATAATAGGAATTAGAAAAATAAAAATAGAATTTGAAGTATAGGAAGAAATGCAAAAAACAGATATAATATTAGGAATAAAATGGCTAGAACAAGTAAAACCATATAATATAGAACATACACAATTAACCTTAACATATAACAAAGAGAAATAATTCTTAAGGAGAGCCTTAACATAAAAATGAAAATATATATATTAATGAAGATAGTAGTAGAAGGATATTACAGTAGATATTATACGCCTATGATAGATACAGGAGCAGAAGCTAATTTATGTAGATATAATTGCTTACCAGAAAGTAAATGGGATAAATTAAAAACACCAATAATAGTTAAAGGATTTAATAATGAAGGAAGCTTAATTACTTATAATGCTAGAAATGTAAAAATACAAGTATGGGATAAGATATTAACAATAGAGAAATTTATAATTATGAACTAACATCAAAAGATATACTTTTAGGAATGCCACTTTTAGATAAATTATACCCACATATAATAACTAGAACAGACTGGTGGTTTACAACACCATGTAAACAGAAAGTGAGAGCAAAAAGAGTTAATAATAAAATAAGAAAGAAAACTGATTGGATAAAAGGAAGTGAAAAAAATTACACAAAAGTTAGAAAATATAAAAAATACTTAAGATACAACAGAATTAGTAGTATTTTCGATAAATAAAACAGAAATAACTATATTTTCAATAAATAAGATAGAAATAATTAAGAAAAAAATAGAACAATTATGTACTGAAGATCCATTAAATGGATGGGAAAAATATAAAACTACTATAAAAATTGAATTAATAGATAAAAATAGCATAATAACCCAGAAACCATTAACATATAATTTTGACGATTTAAAAGAATTTAAAATGCATTATTAGAAAAACAATATATACAAAAAAGTAATAATAAACATAATAGTTCAGCATTTATAGTAAATAAATATAGTGAACAAAAAAGAGGAAAAAGTAGAATGGTTATTGACTATAGAAATTTAAATGCAAAAACTATGACATATAATTATCCAATACCAAATAAAATATTAAAAATAAGGCAAATACAAGGATATAATTATTTTAGCAAATTTGATTGTAAATAAGGATTTTACCATTTAAAGTTAGAAGAAGAATATAAAGAATTAACCGCATTTACTGTACCACAAGGATTTTATGAATGAAACGTATTACCATTTGGATATAAAAATGCACTAGGTAGATATCAACATTTTATGGATAGTTATTTTAAACAATTATCTAATTGTACAGTATACATAGATGATATATTATTATATACAAAAACTAAAGAAGAACATTTAAAATTATTAGGACAATTTATTAGGACAAAAACGAAATTACAATCATTTTTAGGATTAGTAAACCAAGTAAGAGAATATATTCCAAAATTAGCAGAAACTTTAAAACCACTACAGAAAAAATTAAAAAGGGATGTAGAATATAACTATAATGAAGAAGATAAAAAACAAGTTCAAAAAATAAAATTACCTTGTAAAGAATTACCAAAATTACAATTTTCAGATGAAAATAAAAAATTTATATATATAGTAGAAGCAGATGCTAGTGAATATAGTTATGGAGGAGTACTTAAATATCGATATGAAGCAGAAAAATTAGAACACCATTATAGATACTACTCAGGTACGTTCAATGAAACAGAAATAAAATGGGAAATAAATAGGAAAGAATTATGTTCATTATATAAATGTTTGTTAGCATTTGAGCCATATATTGTATATAAAAAATTTATTGTACGAACAGATAATACACAGGTATGCTGGTGGTTAACAAAGAAACTACAAAATTCAGTTACAACAATAGAGATTCGGAGACTAGTCTTGAATATATTAAATTTCACATTTATAATTGAAGTAATTAGTACTAACAAAAATGTTATTGCAGATTACATATCAAGACAAAGCTACACAGAATGAAATAATAGAAGAAGATACTCTAGAAAAAATACTCAACACCCTAACTACGCTTTCAATGAAAGTGGACAGTATGGGTAACGAGATAGAAAAGCTAAAGACTAATGAAGATAAACTGAAGTCTATAGCTACAAATCAGCTAACTCAGCAGTGTGCAGAGCTATGTCGATCGGAAGACATTAAAGTTCCAGAGCTAGAAGGAGACGATGAGACACTCCATAAAACCCATAATGTTTATCAATCTACTTCTGCAGGTACAAGCAAAGGAGTTAGTAAGCAAAAATATCAGAACATGAATATGAATAAGATATTTGAGAAACCATTTATACCAAAAACACAAAAAGACCCCTTGTTCATACCCCCACAAATTACCACATACCGAGATAGTCTGAACCAAGATAAAAAAGTTTACAACTATACAGCCCAAAAATACATAGGAAATATCTATAGAGTACAAACTTTCCTAAACCTTAACCCCAGAGCTACAAATATCAAAGAACCAAACACAAATTACATAACCCAAAAATTACAAGGTTACAACAAGCTAATTGCACTACCCAAAACCAACCCAAGCCTAGTGAAAACTTGTTTTGACTATGGATTATTAAATACCATATATACCCAAGACGGAGAAGAACTAACAACTATGGAAGAATTACATAAAATATTCACCACCTATAAAAGGATAACAAAAGGAAATCTATTTTATATAAAGTGTTATACTGCACCAGCAGAGATATTATACGACGAAATAAAACCAGTTATACAAGTTGTAAAAATAGGACTAACCAGAGATATGATCATACCGGAAGATATTACGCAGCAACCAGAGATACCCAGAATTGAGATACCTGATTTCTACGCAAATAAATGACTCATTGGACTAGCTACAATTATTAAAGAATTATCAAATAATTATACTAATGGAAACCCAATATGGAGCTATTATTCGAGAGACCACCAGATGATTTATTCAAATTTTAAAGAACTACGACAAGCAGATATGGAAGATATTAGGCAATGGATAATGACATTACTTAACCCGGAAAAACAATCTACTGCAAGAGCAATTAAGAAAGGATTTATTTCAGACGGATTATTGACAAGATATTGTAAGATAATTGGACACAAATATCCAGACCATCAATGTTCAAGATGTAACGGAGAAGATAATATCATTCTAGAAGTCCACCTAGAATAAAAGAATCAAGAAGATAAGCATGCCAGCTGGAAGATAAGATAAGAAGCAAAAATAGAGATATGGAAAAGCAGCAGATACGACAACGAGAAGATATCAACGGAATAATAATAGAGGACAAGATATAAAATCTTACGTAAAATTGTTGTATAGAATTATTGTATAGATTTTAGACTTTTTTAGCCTTTTTGACTTTTTAAAGGCTATAGCACTAATGTTTCAGCCTTTTTAGCCTTTAAGGCTATGACACTTATTCTTGTCTCTTAAGGAGACTTTTAGAATTTTTAGGAAACGTGTAAATAATGTAAACTTTTTGTAAAGGATTCATTCTATAAATAAAAGGAACTGAAGGCATTGCAAAGCAAGCCTTCATGTGTTGAAACAATACTCTCTCCTGTCCACAACAAATATTTCGCTCAGTTAATTAAAAAACAAATATATTTCAACGAAAAAAGCTATGGAGGAACAAACCTCAGAAATATCAAAACTACCCGAACAGGTATATTTATTTATGATTATGAATAGCTAAATTCATAATTCCCAACAATCATGGTATAATAAAATAAATTCATATTGTTACTTTATAGTAGAATTATTCGAAGAATAATATGTTAAGAAGTTTATTAGCAAAGTGGAAACGGAGAAAAATTTCTAAGAACTATGTCATCCTAAAGGTGAAACCAATGAGGCAAGAAGCCGTGGCGGGAAGTAAGCAGAGTAGAGGCGTTGTTTAAGGGAAAAGTATCCAAATTGCCATGCTAATAGTGACCGAAGAACATGTTATTTAAGAATAATCTAGTATATAGTAATCTAAGATGACCATATTTTGTTATGTACATGGTTGAAGGGAATATTTTGAAAATAGCAATTTTATGAAAATGAATAATTATTTATTTGATGTGATGGTAGATAAATTTAAAATACTTATTTTGTATGCACTTAAGGATATAAAAGTAGTAGATATATAAAAAATCATATTAGAAAAAGCATTTGGTAAATATTATATGACTAGAATAAATTACATACCATATCTACCTAACTACTCTTACAAATACTTATCATGATAAATTACATATATCTAGAAATTTTGGAAAAAGATATGAGAAACATACAGTTAATAGAAAAACAGATGAAAATAAATATAGACAAATACATGAAAACTAAAGATATAAAATATATAGAATTTCTTAATAAAAATATGCAAGAACTACTAAGGCTAAAACAAACAACTACAAAATATTATAATAAAATATTTAATCAATTTTAAAAGATAGATCATCTTAAAGTCTTAATCTTATATATACTTAGAGATATAGAAATTATAGATATTAAGAGAATAATATTAGAAAAAGTAGTAGACTATGAAATTGAAACCATAGATTGGATAGCACAGTTATACCTAGATAATTACCCAGAAGGATATTATTCAGATTAAGAGATGTTAAAATATATTATAAAAACTACGGAAAATCAAGATAATCTAAATAAAGAAATTAATTATAAAAACCGAATTAGAAAAATAATGGAGAATCTAAAAGAAAAATTAATATGGATAGAAGAAACCTTAAAAAACTTAGAAAAAAGTACATGTGATAGTTTATATAATTTAAAAAGCTCACTACGAGAAGAACAACACAAGATAATAAATAACATTGAAAATCTAGAATTAGATATACATTACAGTACAATTAGGATAAATTATTATACAGAAATCTGTAACTCTACAATTACTACAGGATAAAATAATAAACCATACAAATTAATGAATACATCTTACGAAAAGAATAAATCATTAAAAGATATTGAAACAAAATTTAAGAAATATCCACTCACAAAGAAAAATAGATTCATTATAAATATAATAGATCTATTTCATATGTTATTTACCAGCATAGATCCGCACCCCCCTCTAAATATCTATTTCATATGTTATTTACCAGCATAGATCCGCACCCCCATATCTTTTAATGATTTATTCTTTTCGTAAGATGTATTCATTAATTTGTATGATTTATTATTTTATCATGTAGTAATTGTAGAGTTACAGATTTATGTATAATAATTTATCCTACTTGTACTGTAATGTATATTTAATTCTAGATTTTCAATGTTATTTATTATCTTCTGTTGTTCTTCTCGTAGTGAGTTTTTTAAATAATATAAACAATCACATGTACTTTTTTCTAAGTTTTTTAAGGTTTCTTCTATCCATATTAATTTTTCTTTTAGATTCTCCATTATTTTTCTAATTCGATTTTTATAATTAATTTCTTTATTTAGATTATCTTGATTTTCCGTAGTTTTTCTAATATATTTTAACATCTCTTAATCTGAATAATATCCTTCTGGGTAATTATCTAGGTATAACTGTGCTATCCAATTTATGGTTTCAATTTTATCGTCTACTCATATTAGATAACAGATTCGGAGAGACTCATGTATTGCAATTGATTTAGAGCCATAAGCATATCTCCACCAACGTGTTCCGGCAATACCTTAAGAACAATCTAGAAAAGACAAAGACGAAGAAAATCAATCATGAAACTCGGAAAGTTTGCGTATCTATCTAGACAACACAAAAGGGAAAGCTTTCCCTATGTTTTGTAGTAACACCACCAATATTTAAGTAGGAAAGATCTCCATCAGATATGTATTGACACAAATACATGTCGTGGTTTCCACCACACAACTATTTTAGTACATCACTTGCTTGATTATTTTTGAAAAAAAAAAACTATTATTTACTCCATAAGAAAACATAGGTCTCCATCTGGGTTTTTAAGACGTGGTTTACTTTTTCATGCACTCCAACAAATATGGACAAGTGAAAACAACATTTTATCAGGGATGATGGCTTTTGAACTAAACAAGACAGTTCTGAATATGACTAACCAAATTTTTTTTAACATGCAATAAGAATATCTGCAAGTTATTGAAAGAGAATAAACCTCATAGACTGGAATACCATTTGTCAAAGAAAAATCTCACTATTAGCCGTCGAATTTCTAACCAACATTTTCAACTCATTCTTTCATAAAAGATCTAGAAAGAAACACCAGAAATTTTGTTGCTAGAGAAAGATTACTAGAACAAAGATAGGTTGGAGTCTATCCATAATAGGATAGATAGTTCCAATAGGAACATCCATAGAGGAATATTAAAAGGAATAAATGTTATATATGACCTGCTGCTTGGTGGGTTTTCTGAAGACAATTGGAAGGCAATAATTGACAAGGTTCTTCAATTTCTGACTGTAGCGGTCATTGTAAATGAAGAAAATAAGAATTTTTTCAGATCTTGATGCTAGTAATAGGATCAACAACGCCTCCTCTATCTCCAGTAGACATGCCATCAACCTCACCCATAAACTAGATAGTCTTCTGATGGTGTGATCTGCGAACATCAACATGGATTATTGCATATCATACTTTTCCTTTGAACTTTAAAGAGCACAGAGGTATACCTTCCAATATTAGCACTTAGAGATTCATTGCTAACAAGTTCTTTTATGGAATTATCACTACTTTCACCAACTCCTTTCTCAATTTTTTAGGCATCCTTTCCACGACTATCACCAGCATTTACCTAAACACTAAAAGTACTGTTATGTTTCAGCTGGACTACACTGCACAACTCATGCCTCACACAGGATAATCTGCCCCCAAAAAATCTAGCTTGCCAATAGATGCTACTTCTACCACAAGCACACAGAAAGTGTCAACCACTTTCTACTACACTGCCCAGTTGCCTCAGACCTTTGGAATATGTTCTGCTATTTTTTTGGTCTTTCTTGGGTCATGCCCTTTTCTGTTAGGGAAGGTCTTGAAAGTTGGAATTCACAGGATGTTGACAAAGCCATCAAACGTATTCAGATGATGATCCCGGGTACTATATTTTGAAGTTTATGGGCAGAGAGGAGCAAAAGATGTTTTGATGGAATTTCAACTTCTTGTAATCTTTTGCGAGACAGATGTCTAGTTAGCCTCTTTAGCTGGTACAATTTGACCCCTGTAAATAAGTTGGAACTCTTTTTGAATTTTGTTATCTGTATAGCTTAGAAAAAAGCTACAAATCCTTATTTTTGTAAGCTTAACTGACCTATTCCTGTGATGTTTGCATCTTCTTGATGCTTTCAAATATATCTACTTCATAAAAAAAAATAAAGGTACAACTATGTTATTCCAATAGGTATGGAAGTATTGGCAAAAAATAATTAAATTATAGCCTAGAAATTATCATCGTTTAAAAGAAAAATGCCTCGATGGTTTGGAAACCTAGCACCTGACTAACCACCTATGGTGATGTAGTCTTCCCTGTACCTGGCATACCACTCAACAAAACTGTTTTCTAAGCACCAGAGTCATTCTATTTTTTCCTCTTTCCTTTACCAGCCACTTTACGAAATGCTCATCCCAGCTTTCTAGCCAACGCAGAATCTGTTCCACCTGAACATGTACCATATAGAAGGTAAAGTTACTCCAGGTGATATCTTTTAATTCAAAAATTCTTTCATTAAGAAATAAGGAAAAGTAGAAGAATACCAGTGACTTATTTCCTATTATGTCCGTAATAACGTTCAACCTGTATTTTTCTATCCATGGTAGTTGTTATGAACTCCAGGAATAAGCAATATGATAAGCAAAAGAAAAATAAGATGAACACACATAGATTTACGTGGAAACCCTTCACGGGAAAACCCACAGGCAGAGGAGGAGATATTCACTATAATTGAGAGGAGTACAATAAGGAGACGAAGGTCTCAATGACATATTTAAAACGTCTAAAATGACCCACTAAATTGCACTTATATAATACGTGCGTTCAAATAAATCCTAAGCCCAATCCCTCCACTGTCACCACAAACCCTACAAAAAATCACTAACATGGGTCGCACCATGAACTTTTTGGGTCAGATTAATAAAATTTGGGTCACAAACTCTAACAGTAGTAGAGACTCTTTAGATTTGCTTTTCCTCTTGGCAGGAGATGCACTACTTTTGATCTCCTAGGTACCAATTGTTTGGCAGCAAGATCTCTGTGGCAGTGCTTCCATTTCCATCACCTAAAGATATCGACATTGCTGCATTTTAAAACATGAAGTTCCAAAGTCAAGAATGTGAAATATCACTTCAGTATAAGAGGCACCACAAACACAATGCTCCATCATCTGATGGAGTTGACATCCTCATCTATGATAGCTACTGAGTGTGAAGCTAAGTTCACTGAATTATCTTTGTACGTTCCATTTTTAGTTGTAGGCTTGAGAGAGAAAGTGAGATAATTTGTGGATAGACTTGAGGCTCGTTATCGTGGTCCTATGATATAGGATGTGTGTAATGGATCCTATGCTGAGGTGGTTGACACTGCTCTCCGTTCTGAGTCTTATTATGAGATAGAGAGGATTAACTGAGAAAAAAAAGTCATGTAACTTAGGTGGGTTTAGTGGTGATTCATCTAGGAGCAAGAGTGGTTTTCATCATAAAAAGTCTAGGAATATGTAGTCAGAGCTCGTGGTCCAATCTTCAAGAAATAGTTATCCAGCTAGACAAGGTCAGCTGCAGATGTAGTGAAAGAGTAGAGGTTCTTTTTTGTTCGGACAACATCTAAAATGTTCTAATTATGGAAGAAATCATAATGGGTATTGTTCTGGAGTTGGTGTCCCTTGTTGTACTTAGGGGTGAAAGAGGGCATATTACTAAGTTTTGTCCTAACAAAGATTTTGGTTCTAGTTAAGCTACTACACGAGAGTAGAGAGATGCTGCAGGTACTCATGCTCATGCTCAGCCAGCTAGAATCTCTCCACAGAATACTGGTGGATAAGGTGAACAGGTGCTTAGGGCTCTCAAACAACAGGTGGACTACCGATATTATTTGTTATGGCTAGATAGGAAATAGAGGTATTTAATGCAATAGACATAGGTATTATCACTGTAAATTCTCATGAGGCATATTCTCTTATTGATCCTGGTTCTACATACTTGTATGTGTCTCCATCTTTTACTTTATTAATAGAATGAAGGATTGAGACACTTATTGTGCCATATATTATTATGACTCAAGTAGGGGATACCTTATCAGTAGATAGAGTTTGTAGATATTGTGTGATATCTGTTAAGGGTAAGGACACCATAGCTGATCTATTTGTGTTGCTAATGACTAACTTTGATGTGATTATAGGCATGGATTGGTTGGTGTCATGTTATGGTTTGGTTGATTGTTACGCTAAGCTTATATGTTTTGATATTCCTAGAGAACCACCTTTTGTGTGGAAAGGTATGATTCATGTGACTAGGAAAGATAATAACTTATGTAAAAGCAAGCCGACTTATTAATCATTGTTTTTTGGATTTAATTGCTACTGTTCATGATGATCAAGCAGAGAAAGTTTCTATTGACAATGTTTTCTGTACAATGGGAACACTATCAATGGAAATTTCTTCTACTCGAATGTCATGAACGGTAGCAATAAAACCAAACAACCATGGTTAACCATTCAATGACTTTTACATATGATATTATTTTTCTCTGAGTCATAGGAGTCATACCGTTCTACACTAAAGGTGGTTCTCCGAGAATATCAAAACGTATGAGCTTAGCATAACAATCAACCAGAGAGTAACATGATGCCAACCAATCCATTCCATAATCATATCAAAGTCAGCAATTGGCAATACAAGTAAATCAACTATGGTGTCCTTAACCTGCACAGATACCACACAATCTCTATAAACTCTATCCACTAATAACGTCTCTCCCACTAGGGTCATAACAATATATGGCACAATAAGAGTCTTAATTCTTTTTTCTAAGAATAAAGCAAAAGATAGAGACATATATGAGTTTATAGATCTATGATCAATAAGAGTATATGCATCATGAGAATTTACAGTGATAGTATTGTGACTACTCCATTTGATACCTCCATGTAATGTCTATCCATAACAAAGGATCTTGGTGATCCACCTGAGCACCCTAAGCACCATGTTGACCTTGTGCACGAGCACCACATGGAGTGATCCTAGCTGGATGAAAATAAGTACTTGCAACATCCCTCTGCACCTGTGCAGTAGCTTGACTAGGGCTAGAATCTCCCTCATGAAAAAACCTAGAAATGTGCCCTCTTTCACCACATGCATAACAAGGACTACCAACACCAAACAATGCCTACTATGATTCCTACCACAATTAGAACATTTCAGATATTGTTCTAAAAGACATTTTTACCCTTCTCAATATTTGTTACTGACCCAGTCTAACTGGATAACTATTCTTTGAAGATTGACCCACTGACTCTGACAGCGTAGGCCTAGACGGTCCATGATGAAAACCACTTTTGCTCCTAGATGGAGCACCACTAAACCCACCTGAGTTACACACCTTTTTGTTTCCTTGATTAATTCTTTTCATCCTATAATAAGACTAGGAATTGTCACAACTCAAATCCTATTGAGGCGGACTGGCACCCGTAACCGAGGAGGCCCGGGAGAACCAACTCATAAACTTATACTTCCCATGCATACCTCTATGACAACCCAAAATTTGGACAACATCATATTGCATATAAAAGAAAATAATCACCTGTATAAGCTCGAGCACACATATATATGTATATACAATACTTGGCTGTTGGAGGCATCACATCTATTAACAAAACACCACCTTGACTGTACATTAGATCTACAAAGCCTCTAGACAATACACAGAGTTTAACTAATGTCGGGACATAACCCGCCATATAATTAACTTCTATACAATACCAAAAATGACTGGATATGACACGGAAAGCCCCAAAGCAAACTGGAGCTCACCAAAAATAGCTGGATATCCTGGCTCCTACTTGTGCGGTGTATGAGCAGAGGTACATGTGCCTACAGCATGAAATGCAGGTACCCCGTGGGGGACGTCAGTACGAAATATGTACTAAGTATGTAAAGCTGTAGATAATCACATATGATATAGGAGCTCAATAGAAATCAGAAACTAGTGAATAAATCATAATAGGAGTGGACCACACTTACTAGAACTTGTGAAAACCTGTACATTGTATTTATTCAATCACGTTACCTTCGTTCTTATCATCTTTGTAATCATTACTGTATTGTACTGTGACCATTCGGCTGCCTCCAGTACATATCAACTGGGATCGACCCATGACAGGCTTATGCCCCTGGGATACCACCCGATAAGAGAGAACTTCCATCACTTAGTTCAATTAATCTTTGAGATTGTTATTTCGGTCGCCACCGCATTTCTGATACTTTGAAACAATGATACATCAATAAGAGACATATAAATATACCATCAATGCAATAACAATGAATAAGAACTCATTGGCACATCAATGAAGTGTTTTGGAGTCATCAATGCCATAACAATGAAGTAGGAACTTATTGGTATATCAATGAAATATTTTGGAGTCATTAATAGCACATGGATCTTGTTTGAGTAACCAGATACTTTTTGACGTTCATTAGTGCAATAAACATGTAAGATTTGGAAAACAAGTAAGTATTGGAATGTCTTGACATCTTGTAGGGTGGAAACAAGTTCATTGGTAACGTAGGACATCATACAAAACCATTATGGATCATATGTTACTAAATAACTTTGGAAACTTTCTTAATAGAACAATTGTTCACTTTCATGCCAAAGATATGGTATAGAGTATGCTTTACATACCTGACTGTCAACCTTCAATACTAGTCCCAAATGGACTTCCCGTCTTTTTGGATTACTTATCTACAATGAACATATATAGCAATCTAGTATTAGCGACCAAACGTCACAATTCAATTATTTGAATTCACCAATCTAGCGGTTAAGTAGTAAGCCTTAATTACACCATAAAGGGTGTCACTTTAACCCTCTTATACTCCAATTACATTCACATGCCATGCATATTCATACCATCCTCCAATATCAAGTTTGGATTCATTTATCCTTCCAACCAATCCATTAATCCAAATTGAGCCATAGACATAAATAATCATCAATTCAATAGTATATCACCATATCCACCTTCCATAACTCAATTACCATATCCACCTTCCACAATTCAATACAATCAAAGCATGCAAAATAGTCCATAACCCTATTTTTATCACCTTTCAATAACAACCAATACATATAATCCTTTATCACACATATACATATGAAAAAGAACAAAGGCAAACAATATTCATACCTTAGAATTCACCTCTTGATTATGAAATCCTGTTTACGCAAATAATAGGTGTCGTTCGAAGCTCTCGAGATGACAAACGCAGTTATCGGATTACTTTGGAATTTCTATGATTGAATCAAAAGTAATTTAAAGGTCAAATTTAGCTAAGGTTTGTTCTTTCTCAATGATTGATGATGAAAATGAATTTTTGAACTCATATACATGTATATATACACATATTCCCGTCCATAATATAATAGGAAATGACCAAAATGCCTTTAAAATTTAAATAATGTCAAATCTGTCCTTTGGTGGACTATTTTGATATGCTAAAGTAGATCGACCATAAATTTTTTCTCCAATATCGGATTTGAGTAAAATTGGTATCGTTGGAAGTATAATTCAAAGGGATTTCATTTTATATAAAGTAGGCCACCCAGTTCGTCCTGTACAAGGAGTTATGGTCGTTTGAAGTTGACCCTAAAAATCTGTTTTGATAGGCTGAAGTAAAAGGAGTATAGCTCCCTACTCAGACGTTGGATTTGGATGAAACCAATTGCATTAGAAAGAACACTCAAAGATCTTTCTTTTCATAGGTCGCAGATCTCCCATTTCATTATATTAAGGGATTTATGATTGTTCAAAGTTGACCCAAAAATTCAGCTGGCCTCAGTTGTTTGTGTGCAGGAAATTTTCCTGCACATTTACTATTCCCAAATATCCGGCCAACGTTTTATAGTTTCGAATGTGCTCAATTATATCCGAAACCTATCCATTTTTGGAAATATTTATATCGTTGGAAAGCTTATTCAATAACCTTCGCATGAAACCATCATGGGCAAATTCTGGTATAAATAAAATAAAAAATTAATTCCATATAAATAAGACCAATACACGTACTTGAATACGCCAATACACGTACTTAAATACGGGGTGTTACATCCTTCCCCCCTTTAGGACATTCGTCCTCGAATATTAGCGCAGTTATTCAACCGAAACAAGTTCAAGTCCATCATTAACATTCACATCATCACATAAATACTCTGCATATATAAAAAAAAACTTACTTGTTAATGTTCTAACTCCATTTCTTGAACTTCCTCTTCATCTTTGAACAAATGAGGGTACTTAGATTTCATTGCTTCCTCAGCTTCCCATGTAATCTATTCCCTTTGATGATTTCTCCAACGTACTTTCACCGATGCTATCTCTTTATTTCTCATTTTCTTAACTTGGCAATCTAGAATAGCAATAGGCACTTCCTCATAGGTAAGATCTTCCACAACTTGCACATCCTCAGTAGAAGTGATATGTGATGGATCTCCGATGTACTTTTGAAGCATTGACACATGAAATACCGGATGTACTGATGAGAGATCTTGGGGTAGCTGTAATTCATATGCAACTTGTCCAAACCTTCGAGTAATCTTGTACGGTCCTATATAACGTGGACTCAACTTCCCTTTCTTGCCAAATATCATTACCCCTTTTATTGGTGATACCTTCAAAAATACCCAATCACCTATAGAAAACTCTAGCCCTCTCCTTCTACTATCCGCATATGACTTGTGTCGACTTTGGGCTGTTTTCAGTCGTTGCTGAATTACTTTAACCTTCTCTATGGTTTGATAAACAAGATCCGGACCGAACAAAAGAGTTTCACCCACTTCGAACCATCCTATTGGTGATCTACACTTCCTTCCATGTAAAGCTTCATATGGTGCCATTTTGATACTTGAATGATAGTTATTAATGTAGGCAAACTCAATAAGAGGTAAATGATCATCCCAGTTGCCCTTAAAATCTATTACACAAGGTCGTAGCATATCTTCAAGTGTTTGGATGGTACGTTCTTCTTGTCCATTTTTTTAGGGTGAAAAGTTGTACTCAACTTCATCTGTGTTCCCAAACGCCTCTAGAAAGACTTCCAAAAGTTTTCAGTAAATTGGGTTCCCCAATCTGATATAATAGAGATTGGCACTCCATGTAATCGGACTATCTCTTTAATGTACAGCTTCGCATACTCTTCAACTGTGTAAGTGGTCCTAACTGGTAGGAAATGTGCGGATTTGGTAAGCCTATTAACAATCACCCATATAGAATCAAACTTCTGGGATGTACAAGGCAAACCAAATGACATAACTAGAAACTCATAATGACCATACCGTGTTTGGAAAGCTGTCTTGGGTCTATCCTTCTCTTTGACCCTCACTTGGTGGTAACCTGACCTCAAATCAATCTTAGAAAAGCACTTGGAGCCCTGTAACTGATCAAATAAATCATCAATTCTTGGGAGAGGATATTTATTCTTAATAGTCACCTTATTCAATTGCCGATAATCAATACACATCTTCAGCGAGCCATCCTTTTTGCGCGCAAATAACACTGGTGCTCCCCAGGGGGATATACTAGGCCTTATGAATCCCCTCTCTAGCAAATATTTTAATTGCTCTTTCAGTTCTCGTAATTCTGCTGGGGCCATTCTATACGGAGGAATGGAGATTGGTTGGGTGCCTGGTATTACATCAATACTGTTATACCCCAAATCCCATTGGAGCGGAATGGCACCCGTAGCCGAGGAGGCCCGGGAGAACCCGTTCATAACCTATACTTTCACATTTACATTACTTATGAAAATTAGAAATTTGGGCAGCACTTCGTTGTAAATAGAAGAAAATAGTACCTGTATCAGCCCAGCAGACACGCATAAATATATATATATAAATAGTAATTGGCCATCAGAGCCATCATGTCTATCAACCAAACACTCCTATGGCTATACAATATGTCTACAAAAGCCTCTACATAGATACACAACTGAGTTAGGGTCGGGACAAACTCCCGCCCATAAAAGACTTTTATACAAATACCAAAAATACATATAGAAACGACTTGGGATGCCCTGAAACAACTGGAGCTCACCACTAACAACAGAATGTCCTGGCTCTTACTGCGGAGGTGTACGACCTGAAGTACCTGTTCCTGCAGGCATGAATACGGGTCCCCCGTGAGGGACGTCAGTACGAAAATATGTACTGAGTATGTAAGGCAGTGAGTATCAAGATGAGATACAAAAGATCAACAGAACCCAGATACCAGTGAATAAACAGTATGAGTAGACCACACTTAAAAGAGCTGATGGGATAGCTGCACATTACTTTCATATCATTACTTCCCATAATCCTTATCAATACATAACATATGTCATACAATGGCCAACTGATCAGTGGTACTAATACAATACATCAGTGACCACCCCTGGAATAACATATATACATAAACTTTATAATACAATGGACAACTAATCAGTGGTACTAATACAATACATCATATCATCAATTTAAAATACAGAGATTCCATTTATTAATTCAAGATCATATGATGTTATTATGTGTCATGTGTCACAGGACAATGTTGGAAGCTTACTTGAGAGTGCCATGGGTCATTATTCATGCCAAAGATTAGATAAAGTATGTCTTACATACCTTGATATAACCACTTCAATACAAGTCCAACTTGACTTCCCGTACTATTCGAACACTTATCTACAATAAGTCATTTGTGGCAAACTAGTATTAGCAACCAAACCTTACCATTTAGGTATTAACTTCACCAAATAATGTCTAGGAAGTAATCCTTTAACTCATCAATAAGAGTGCTACATACATCCTCTTATACTCTTATTACATTCACATATCATGCATTTTCATGAAATATCCCCCAACATCACTCTTAGCCTATTTCCCTTCTTAATCACCATCCAATACCAACATGATCGCTAGGCATACATAACCACTAATATAATGATATATCTCCACAATTCATCCTCCATAATCCAATACAACAACTTCCATAATTTACTACTAACAATTTATACAAAACAATTCATAACTATGTTTCTAGTTATCTTCCAACATCAAGGCAATACTCATAATCCTTTATCAATACTTATTCATGGATAAGAATCAAGAATAAACAATATTCATACCTTAAAAATGAACTCTTGTATTTAGAATACTCCTTACATAACCATGGGGTGCTTCACGAAGCTTTCGAGATGGTGAACACAACTACGAAACCAATTTGAATTTTCTACGGTTGAATCACAAAATATTTGAAGTTGAAATTAGGCTAGGGTTTATGAGGTAGCTCTAACTCATAAGCAACTTGTCCAAATCTTTGAATGATCTTGTACGGACCTATGTATCGTGGACTTAACTTTCCTTTCTTGCCAAACCTCATCACTCCTTTCATCGGTGATACTTTCAAGAATACCCAATCGTCAATAGAAAACTCAAGTCCTCTTCTTCTAACATCCGCATAAGATTTGTGTCGACTTTGAGCTGTTTCAAGCCGTTGTTGGATCACTTTAACCTTCTCCATTGCTTGATAAACAAGATCCGGTCCAAACCAGACCGCATCACCTACTTCAAACCATCCTATTGGAGATCTACACTTTCTTCCATACAATGCTTCATATGGTGCCATTTTGATACTTGAATGATAGCTATTATTGTAGGCAAACTCGATAAGAGGTAGGTGATCATCCCAGTTGCCTTTGAAATCTAATACACATTGCTCGTAGAATATCTTCAAGTGTTTGGATGGTACGTTCCGTTTGTCCGTCCGTTTGAGGATGAAAAGTTGTACTTAGATTTACTTGTGTCCCCAAACTCCTTTGAAAATACTTCCAGAAATTTGCAGTAAATTGGGCTCCTCGATCGGATATAATGGAAATTGGAACTCCATGTAACCGAATGATCTCCTTAATATACAACTTCGCATACTCTTCCGCCGTATAAGTTGTCTTAACTGGTAAGAAGTGCGCAGATTTGGTAAGCCTATCAATGATCACCCACATGGAATCAAACTTCCGATATGTATGAATATTGTTTATTCTTGATTCTTATCCATGAATAAGTATTGATAAAGGACTATGAGTATTGTCTTGATGTTGGAAGATAACTAGAAATATAGTTATGAATTGTTTTGTATAAATTGTTAGTAGTAAATTATGGAAGTTGTTATATTGGATTATGGAGGATGAATTGTGGTGATATATCATTATATTGGTGGTTATGTATGCCTAGTGATCATGTTGGTATTGGATGGTGATTAAGAAGGGAAATAAAGGCTAAGAGTGATGTTGAGGGATATTTCATGAAAATGCATGATATGTGAATGTAATAAGAGTATAAGGGGATGTATGTAGCACTCTTATTGATGAGTTAAAGGATTACTTCCTGGACATTATTTGGTGAAGTTAATACCTAAATGGTAAGGTTTGGTTGCTAATACTAGTTTGCCACAAATGACTTATTGTAGATAAGTGTTCGAAGAGTATGGGAAGTCAAGTTGGACTTGTATTGAAGTGGTTATATCAAGGTATGTAAGACATACTTTATCTAATCTTTGGCATGAATAATGACCCATGGCACTCTCAAGTAAGCTTCCAACATTGTCCTATGACACATGACACATAATAACATCATATGATCTTCGACACTACCAATTGAACTTGTTTTCACTTTTAAGATGTCCGGCTAGTCAAAAAAATATTCATATACTATTGTTGACTCCGAAATAGTTTAATGAGGTATCCATGATTCTCTACTTCATTTTCATGATATTGATTACCTATTTACATGTTTTTCCTATTGAGGTAGCATGGTTTCAAGTTCCATAAGGTGTGACCACAAAGTAACCACTTGGGATGCCCCGAAACAACTAGAACTCACCACTAACAACAGAATGTCCTGGCTCTTACTGCAGAGGTGTACGACCTGAAGTACCTGTTCCTGCAGGCATGAATATGGGTCCCCCATGAGGGACGTCAGTACGGAAATATGTACTGAGTATGTAAGGCAGTGAGTATCAAGATGAGATACAAAAGATCAACAGAACCCAGATACCAGTGAATAAACAGTATGAGTAGACCACACTTAAAAGAGCTGATGGGATACCTGCACATTACTTTCATATCATTACTTCTCGTAATCCTTATCAATACATAACGTATGTCATACCATGGCCAACTGATCAGTGGTACTAATACAATACATCAGGGACCACCCCTGGAATAGCATATATACATAAGCTTTATAATACAATGGCCAACTGATCAATGGTACTAATACAATACATCATATCATCAATTTAAAATACAGACATTCCATTTCTTAATTCAATTAATCTTTGAGATTGGTTACTTTGTGGTCACACCTTATGGAACTTGAAACCATGATACCTCAATAGGAAAAACATGTAAATAGGTAATCAATATCATGAAAATGAAGTAGAGAATCATGGATACCTCATTAAACCATTTCGGAGTCAACAATAGTATATGGACATTTTTTTTTACTAGCCGGACATCTTAAAAGTGAAAACAAGTTCAATTGGTAGTGTCGAAGATCATAAGATGTAATTATGTGTCATGTGTTATAGGACAATGTTGGAAGCTTACTTGAGAGTGCCATGGGTCATTATTCATGCCAAAGTTTAGATAGAGTATGTCTTACATACCTTGATATAACCACTTCAATACAAGTCCAACTTGACTTCCCGTACTATTCGAACACTTATCTACAATAAGTCATTTGTGGCAAACTAGTATTAGCAACCAAACCTTACCATTTAGGTATTAAATTCACCAAATAATGTCTAGGAAGTAATCCTTTAACTCATCAATAAGAGTGCTACATACATCCTCTTATACTCTTATTACATTCACATATCATGCATTTTCATGAAATATCCCTCAACATCACTCTTAGCCTTTATTTCCCTTCTTAATCACCATCCAATACCAACATGATCCCTAGGCATACATAACCACTAATTTAATGATATATCACCACAATTCATCCTCCATAATCCAATACAACAACTTTCATAATTTACTACTAACAATTTATACAAAACAATTCATAACTATGTTTCTAGTTATCTTCCAACATCAAGACAATACTCATAATCCTTTATTAATACTTATTCATGGATAAGAATAAAGAATAAACAATATTCATACCTTAACAATGAACTCTTGTATTTAGAATCCTCATTACATAACCATGGGGTGCTTCTCGAAGCTTTCGAGATGGTGAACACAACTACGGAACCAATTCGAATTTTCTACGGTTGAATCACAAAATATTTGAAGTTGAAATTAGGCTAGGGTTTCATCTTCTGAAGAGCAAGTTGACTTCTACACCGGTATTGGTACTTCCTGAAGGCACAGAAGGGTATGCAGTGTACTGTGATGCTTCGAGAAGTGGTATCAGAGAAGTTCGTCCTAGTGAGTCTACAAAGCCGTGTCTACGTACTAATAAGTCACCACCGGTACAAGCTGAACAAAGTGAGTCTCAAGCTGAGCATATATCAGGAGCTTCTTCTCCTCTGGAAGGGCCATCTATTAATGTTGTTGATCGAGATTTGAGGGATGCAGTATAACTTCTGATGCGTTTTAAAACCGTGAGGGGCCGAGGCTCCAAAGCGGACAATTTCGCATGCGCCGGTGGGCTGGGCTGTTACATTAATGACCTGCAATAGGGATCTATAATGGTTATTGAGTACGAAGCTAAGTTCATTGAGTTGTCCAGATATGTTCCATTTTTGGTTGCAAATACAAGAGAGAAAGAGAGATGATTTTTGGATGGACTTGAGGCTCGTTATCATAGTCTTGTGATATGGGATGAGCGAAATGGATCCTTATCATGACCTGAGCCGAGGACCTGGCCACAACGAGCATCCCGAACCATGAAGGCTCGAGCGCCCTTCACTCTCTGGTAATCATGACCATATTTATATATTATAAAAGACAATATAGATATACATATTAATATGGAATCATGGTCAATAAAATAATTCAAAGGAATAATTCAAATGGAATCCTTAACTTCTAACAACATCTACAATTGTCTGCGAAATCTCTAGTACATAGAAACTAATATTTCATCTAAAACTGGGACAAGGCCCCCAGTAGACCATAAAACAGAGGAAACATGCTCACCAACTACCACTATGACACACACCGATCTACTGTTGGATGGGACCGCGGGGCTGTGCCTCAGACCCTAAGATATAGGGGGGTCAATACAGATGTACTGGTATGCAGAGCAATCAAAATAATATACTTTAATAAATAACATAAGTGGGAGCATTTCACCGAACCTTAAGCATGAAATAACGTTCAAACACATGGGCAGTTTCATATGATCTTAATGAAAATCTGTAGGTACAATCCATTTCTTTATTTTACTTCTGAGCTAGGTGGTACACCCTACATATCTGAAAATATCCCACGGTCTATATGGGATCCGCCCTTAACTCAGCGGCCAAGCTCCCAACCCAAGTTTGCTGCAAGGGTTGGGGTATCTGAATCTGATATGCCGCAGGGCACTAGGCTAACGAATAATCCCTCATTAGGGACATAATAAACCAGTATCGGCAAAACACAGTTCTGGGCAATGAATCGTATGACTTATGCCTACTCTAGGTAACCACCTAACTCTCTTGGTGCCCATTTTAATCTGTTCTAAACATGCATATTTCGAAATTCAAAATCTGAAAATCTAAATGAAATCTGACTTAGGTTCTATTTTAAATCTGTTATGGCATTATCTGATTTGGTATCGTCATACCAAAGACTTGCAAGCCATATCTAAGCCATTTAATATCATATTACAATCTTTTTCTTTCAAAACATGTGTTCAGACCACCAAACCATTCAAACAGTATAAAAGGATGCATATAGTAAAATTCATGAAAACTTAGGAAAAGATCCATAATTTAAAATTCACAAACACGTAGTGGTCAAGTATTTTGTAACAAACCATGCAATCTCTTTAAATCACCATTTTTCATCTATGTTATCAAGAATCACCCTCTCTCTTCAATTCATATTCGAAATCAAGGATTAAACAATAATAAAGACATTTGAATCATGCTTCTCAATATACAATTGAATAACATATGAAAATAAGAGGCTCAATAATAAGAGAGGAATTTTAAGTGTCCATGCTCTCATATCAACATTCAAACTCAGAATCGCATACATACATACATACATACATATATATATATATATATAACACAAATCCTATTTAGGGTAAGGCATCAAGGCCAAAATGTTATTGTCAAAAAGATTTCATAATACATGATCATAAATGTAAATTCAAACCCCTTTGTAAATTTATGATTTATCTATATTTAAACATGATTAAAAAAATTTCACCATGCCCGTGTAGTTTAGAAAAACTGCACGTACCTTAGATTAATTAGGTCGAAGAGTGGAACCCTAGCCTTGACTCTTTTCTTGGGAATCTTGACTTGGAAAATGGAATCTTAATCTATGGGAGGGAATTTAGGGTTTCGTTTTGAAGTAATTTGAGTGATTTTTGATATATTATGCCTCAATCAAGACTAAATCTCCTGATATGGCTGAGTTATAATGAGGAAAATAGACAAAAATACTCTTTTGGACACAAGAAAAATTTAATACATAAATTGGGTATCCAACGCATTTCGCGACGCGACGCATCGCTTGCCGACGCATTGATATTACGTCGAGCCACTGATTTGGCCAATGCAATTACCGATGCAACACATCGACATCGCGTTGAGCCACTGGTTTTCTTACCCAAACGTTATTCGAAAAATCCAAAACCTTCCCGAGACACCCCTCTTACACCCCCGAACATAATTCAACTTAAAACCCTCATCTTTGGGTCGGGAAGATTGATTTTGAAATCATTGAAGCTTAAGAGCGTAAAATAAGGCTAAGTCATTTCAACACTTAGAAAGTTTCAGGTTGTTGGCACTAAAGCATGCTACTAAGCGTGGTATTAAGTCAAGAACGTTACAGGAAATTACATTATCACCCCCAGATCATTCGTCCCCGAATGATGGATTGGGACACAAACAAGCATGATTTTGGGCGTAATAAGAAAAAGATAGGGAGAGAGTAGTATAGGATTTATACCTTCTATGTCATCATCCACGGTTTTAAAAAGATTTGGGTATCTAGCTCGCATGTCATCTTCTTACTCCCAAGTAGCTTCCTCATCTTTTTGATTCCTCCACAACACCTTAACCCAAACTATCTCCTTACTTCTCAATATCCGAACTTAATGATCTAAGATAGAAATAGGCTCTTCTTTATATGACAGGGAATCCTTCACATTGATCTCTTCTACAGGCAACATTAAGGAATGATCTCCAATGTACTTTTTCTACATGGACACATAGAACACTAAATGAACAGAAACTAAACTTGTGGGCAATTCTAACTCGTAAGCAACCCTACCTATCCTCCTCACAATCTGGTATGGTCCTATATAGCGAGTACTAATCTTCCCTTGCTTTCCAAATATATGACTCCCTTCATAGGGGAGTCCTTTAGAAATAACTAATCACTAACCTCGAATTCCAACTCTATTATCCTAACATCGGTGTAGGACTTCTGACGACTTTGAGCCGTCTTAAGTCATTCTCTAATGATCTTCACCTTCTCCATTGCCTAATGAACAAGGTAAGGCCCGAATAACGGGGTTTCACCCACTTCATACCACCCAATTGGTGATCTACATCTCCTTTTATAGAGTGCCTCAAAAGGAGCCATCTGAATACTGGCATGATAGATATTGTAGTAAGTGAATTCTATCAACGGGAAATGATCCACCCAACTTCCTTTGAAGTCAATTACGCAGGATGTTAACATGTATTCAAGTGTCCAAATGGCGCATTTAACCTACCCATCAGTCTGAGGATGGAAAGCAGTACTCAAGTTCACTTGGGTACCTAAACCCCTCTGAAAAGACCGCCAAAACTGCAAAGAACTACGTGCCCCGATCGGATATAATAGATATGGGAGCACCGTGCAAACAGAATATCTCACAAATATATAGCTTAGCATAATCATCTCCCAAATAGTTTGTCCTCATAGGCAAAAAATGAGCTGACTTGGTTATCCGGTCCATAATCACTCATATGGAGTCATATTGGTTCCGGGACTTCAATAGCCCCGTGATGAAATCCATATTGATCATCTCCCATTTCGACATTGTCAAGGCTATTTCTTGGAAAGTTCCACCTGGTATCAAATTCTCTACTTTTACTTGTTGATAATTCATACACTTAGAAACAAAATTAGCAACATCACGTTTCATATTGTTCCACCATTAAATCATCTTACGATCATGGTACATTTTAGTAGATCCTGGGTGAACAACATACCTCGAAGTGTGAGCTTCATCAAGAATACTCTCGCACAAACAATCCACGTTCGACACACACAACCTACCTGATATCTCAATATCCCCTCATCTCTAATTTCAAAAGCCATCACCTTTTATTTACCCATATCATTCTTAATCTGCAACAAGATAGGGTCTTCGGCCTGGTTTTTCTTAACTTCAGCACATAGGAAAGATTTAGCTATCTATTGAACAATTACCCCTCTATCTTCCAAATCCAAAATTTGAACCCTTAGACTTACAAATCGGTGAATATCTTTCACTATCTCCCTTTTTCCTTTCTCAACATGAGATAGGCTGCCCATTGACAATCTGTAAAGGACGTCGGCCACCATATTGGCTTTGCCTAGATGACAATACAAGCTCATGTCATAATCTTCTAACAACTCCAACCACCGCCTCTGCCTGAGATTTAGTTCTTTTTCTGAGAAAACATACTGTAAACTTTTTGATCAGTGAATATATTAACATGCACCCCATAAAGATAGTACCGCCAGATTTTAAGTACAAACACCATAACCTCTAACTCTAAGTCATGAGTGGGATAATTCTTTTTGTGCACCTTTAACTGCCTTGATGCATAAGACAGAACTTTACCATGCTGCATAAGCACACACCCAAGTCCTACCTGGGATGCATCACAATACACAACAAAACTCTCTATACCTTCGTGAATTTTCAAAACTGGTACGGTAGTTAACTTATTTTTTAGTTTTTCAAAACTACCTTCACATGAGTCAGACCACAAAAAATTTGCCTTTTTTGGAGTCAATTTTGTAAGGGGGCGGCTATGGAGGAAAAGTTCTCTACAGACCTTCTTTAATATCCTTCCAAACCCAAGAAGCTCCGAATATCGGTTGGAGTCATGGGTCTGAGCCACTTTCTCACTACATCTACTTTTGGAGGTCAACCTTAATCCCCTTGCTAGAAACAATGTGCCCTAATAAAGCAATAACACAAAGCCAGAATTCACATTTGGAAAACTTCATATATAACTCATGATCCTTGGGGTCTGAAGGATGATTCAAATGTGATTAGTGTGATCCTCCTCACTCTTAGAATAAACTAGAATATAGTTAATGAAGACTATAACGAACATATCTAGATACTGATGGAACACCCTATTCATCATATCCATAAAATCTGTGAGGGCATTAGTCAATCAAAAGGACATAACTAAGAATTCATAATGACCATATCGGTTCGAAAAACTGTCTTGGTAATGTTAGTCTCTCTAACCTTCAACTAATGATACCCTGAACGAAGGTCTATCTCAGAAAAATATTTAGCACCTTGGAGTTGATCAAATAAATCATCCATTTTGGGAAGAGGGTATTTGTTCTTAACTGTAACCTTATTTAGCTAATGGTAATTTATACACATGCGGAGGGAGCTATATTTATTATGCACGAAGAGTACAGGTGCACGCCAAGGAGAAATACTAGGATGGATAAAGCCTTTATCTGGAAGATCTTTCAGCTGTTCTTTCAACTCTTTCAACTCCACGGGGACCATTGTGTATGGAGATATAGAAATAGGATGGGTGTCCCGTAACAAGTCAATACCAAAATCTATCTCCCTATCTGGGGGGTATCCCTGGGAGTTATCGGGAAAGACTTTCAAGAATTCATTAATTACTAGAACAGACTAGAGGGAAGGACCTTCAGTACTGGAATCCTTGACTTGAATAAGATGATACAAACACTCCTTTGATATAAGCCTATGGGCTCTAATATAAGATATAACTTCCCCCCTGGGTGCTAAAGAATACCCTTCCCATTCTTTCACTGGTTCATTCGGAAAGTAGAAAGTAACTATTTGGGTCCCACAGTATAATGTTGCAGAATAAAAATGGAGCCAATCTATCCCCATGATATAATCAAAATTAATCATGTCAAGCTCTATAAGATCTACCACAGTATCACGATTACAAACAAACACCATATAATTTCTATATACCCTTCTAGCCACAATAGAGTCACCAATCGAAGTTGAAATGGAGAAAGGTTTAGGAATATTTTCAGGTTCGAAAACAAAACCAACAGCCACAGAAGAGGTCATATAAGACAAGGTAGACCTGGGATCAAGTAATACATACACATCACGGGAGAACATTTGTAATGTACCCGTGACCATATTTGGTGATGCCTCTGTATCTTGACGACTGGATAGAGCATACAGTCCATTGTGGCTGCTCCCGGTGGCTGAAGTAGCACCCTTAGGTGGTGGTGGGGCTGAGGAATTTTCTTGGGACTTAGCACCTCCAAAACTTTCTCTAGTAGACGGACAGTCCTTCTGAATGTGTACTGGCTGGCCGCAAGCATAATATACTAACCTACCAAACTGGCATTTCTCAGGATGATACTTTTCACACGAGTCACATTGAGGGTATGATCTAGAAGGCTGGGATTAGGGGTGTACAAACCGAACCATTAAGTCAAACCGAATCGATGAATCAAACAAAATCAAGAAAAAAATCAACTTATAGTTTGGTGTTGGCATAAAAACCGATCATTCTTGGTTTGGTTTGGTATTAGAAAAAATCAAATCAAATCGAACCCACATCGAACCGACGTAATACATATATAATTTTAATATTTTATATGTAAAAAATTATTACTTATTATCTACTTTCTAAATAATTTTATTATTATTTTATATTTATAGAATAGATATATATTCTTGGACCTTTAATTATAGTATTTTTCAATTAATAATAAATTAATACAAATCCCAATATCTATATCTATAATCTATCTATAATATATATCTATAATCTATATCTATAATATATTAAAAGTGTGAAGGGCCTTAGAAATGTTGTTTGAACTTTTTTTTCTTCATTAAAAGTTTTCGCTTTAGAAAAAATCGTCTATTTACTATTTTTTTCTAAATTTTAAAAGTTAATAATTAATTAATATATATTTATGGTAAAATCTTTTCATATTAGAAGTCATCAAAATTAATGACAACTAATACTTTTTCCATTAGTTTAAGAATTATAAAACAACTAAATTGATTTTAATAAGACTTGAAAAATCTGGAAACAAATATAAAAGCCTTAGAATAAGAAAATTTTAATAAGTATTAAATTTTAAAAAGTTTTAAATACGTAATAAGAAACGTCTTTTTATTATTTTATCAAATTATTATTTAACTATTTTTACTAAAAAAACATGTTCCACCTCAAAAAGAAAAAAAATAAGTAGTGCCAGATTGTAGTTAGCTTACGACCTAATTTCTTTCTTTTAAGTATGGTTTTTGATTTAATTCGGAGTCCTTAAATTTATTTTCTTTTAAGTTTCATTTTTCTTGATTTTCTATAATAATTAGTTTTTTATGAAAAAAATTTCTCAAATTAGATTAGATTTCTTCCATGTTTCATTAACTCTTTTTAAAAGGAAAAAAATTGTACATCTATATATTGAGCATTCCTTTTTTTCAATAAATAATAGAATAACATTCACAATTTAATTATTAAAGAGTATGTTCAAGAGAGGATTAGTTTTATGTTCTTTAATATTACTTTTTTAATTTGTAGGTCAACAATATTAAATATTATGCATCTTTTATTAACGCTTTTTTATCGTATGATTTATTGTAATTTCAATTGTTGGCTTTCGCATGATGTGAAGGTAAAGAAAAATTATGTGAGTGTGTGATTGAGACATCATGCCGATTACGAGAGGATTTAAAGGTGTGTTCTTTTTAAAAGAGAATTATTTTTCATTCATATTAGTACGATTTATGTTGTTAAGGCGTTGATTAGAAGTGCACGTTCTGCTCTTTGATTCGATTTTATCAAATTTCAATTCAATTCTTTGATTTATAATTTTAAAAAGTAGACATCGAACACTGAATCGAACTATTTCAGTTTGGTTCATTTTCTTTCAACTTTGTTTTTATTTGATTCGGTGTTCAGAAATATTTAAACGTTTTGTCCTTCGTTAAAAGTGTCTGCTTTTGATAAAATTATTTGTTCAATATTTAAGAATTAAAAATTTATTAAATATTTTAATAAAATATATGTCATGTTTGCGCTATTTTATTAAAGTGTGAAGGATCTTTGAGACGTGATTTAAATTTTTTACTCTTCATTAAAAATTTTGCAATTGACAAAATCATCTAATTTTAAATAATCAAATGTTACCCGTGCGAGACACATAGGGTTTAACTAGTTAATATAAAAAACTAAAACTCCTTAATTGCTTCACTTTTTACATTTTACTTTTCAAGTTTTCAGAGAGTTCTCATTATTTTCTCATCTTACTTTTCTCATTCGTCAAGTTGTGATTTAGGTTTGTTTCTCTTCTTTCTCTTTTTTTTATGGAATTATGTTATAATTAATTACTTTATGAAGTTAAGTTTTTAATAAGTTGTCTCCAATTCTTCATTCTATTGTGTTCTCACTTTTTATGTAAAGGAAACTTTCAAACATGCTACTGTGACTAGTGACTTAGAAATTGAACTACTTAGGTATCCACATAATATTACTTTGAGAGATAGTAGTTTAGATGTCTTAGTAATTTGCCAACTTAATTTTTATTGGAAATAATCTATGACCATTTTTTTTTTTATCTTTTTAGTGAAAACATTTAATTTTTTTCTTCAATCACATTATAATTGTAAAAAACCAAAAAAACCCGACTAAAACCGAAATTAAAAAAACCGATTGTATATTGGTTTGATTTGGTTTATAGATTTAGAAAACCGACATTATTGATTTGGTTATATTTTAATAAAAAACCAAACCAACCCAACCTATGTACACCCCTAGCTGGGATACACTCTTTTATGACTACGTACCCTGCACCCTCGGCCTGCTATTAGCTGGAAAACGAGGAAATCACTGATCCATCAGGGGCTTGGGCACTGGAGAGATAGATGATGACTGGGATTTGCTCCAAAAATTCTTTTTAGTCCACCTGTTTCCCCAATTACCACCCTGTTGTTGACAATTATTCTAGTCTGTAGACTTGGCCCTCTTAGCCTGCCTGTCTTTCTCTCGTGCTTCTACCACCTTTTTCTTCTGCTCCTCAACTTGTTGTATGTGAATAGATAATCTAGAGAAATCTATATCTCTGCTCAGCATTACACCTTTGCATTCCAATACCAAGTCATCTGAAAGACCAGATGCAAACTTCCTCATGTGGGCTCTCATGTTACCTGCCAGTTCTAAGGTATAACGAGATAACTGGGTGAACTTCAGTGTGTACTCCTTGATGCTCATTTTTCCTTGTTTCAAGTACATAAATTTTTCTTCCTTCGATTCTCTCAATTCCCGAGGAAAAAATGATAGAAAAGCTTCCACAAAATTACCCTACAAAAGAGGCTCAGCATCACTAGCCTTCGAATCTTTCCACTCATTTTACCACTGATTTGCCACATCTTTCAGTTGAAATGCCGCTAACTTCACACCTTCAACCTCATTCACGTGCATAATTCTAAAAATCTTCTCCAACTCATCAATAAACCCTTGGGGGTCCTCCTCAACCTTCGTGCCAGTGAACATAGGTGGGTTCAGGCACATGAATTGACCAACCTGGGTAATCTCAGATGAACCCACCACGTCTTCAGACCAACGAGTCTGAGAGGATACCAGTTGTGCAATCATATGGATGGACTATCTGAACTTAGCATTTGAAACCTCCCTCTAAGGAGGCTGGGGACGATTAACATTGGTCCGTAGAGCCCGAGGTGGACTGGTCAAAATTGGAGGAACTCCCAGAGTAGGAACAAACTCTGTGGTGCGATATCTATTATGGGTCCAAATCCCATGGGCGGGGAAGACCTCCTCAGCTTGGGCATTCTATTCGTTCGATAGATGGGGAGGTATGTTAACCTTCTGAAATGAAAGAAATCAAAGATTAGAGGATATACAGACCCTATAGCATGAACTAAATCATGAAAGAAAAGAGACATTCCTAAATGACTTGTAGCCTCCCGTTTATAAGCGTGGCGCTCTATACACCCATAAAAAGGACTCTACACTATGCGATTTCTCTAACACCCTGGGACCATGAATCATGCTCTAATACCAAGTTTGTCACGACTCTAGCCAAGGCCCTGGCTGCGATGACCTTCCCAAATCATGAAGGCCCAAGCGCCCTTTACTCTCTGGTAATCATGCACATATTAATATATTATTAAAGACAACACATATATACATATTAATACGGAATCATAGTCAACATTATAATTCAAAGGAATAATTCAAATGGAATCCTGAACTTCTAACAACATCTATAGCTGTCTTCAAAATCTCTAGTACATAGAAACTAATATCTAATCTGAAACTGGGACAAGGCCCCTAGTAGACCATAAAACAGAGGAAACATCAAAATCTAAAAACTAGGCCGTCTAAAATAGAGAAGGCTCACCAACTGCAACTCTGAAACAAACCGATCTACTGCTGGATGAGACTGTGGGACTGTGCCTCAGATCCTGAGATATAGGGGTTAATATAGATGTGCTGGTACATAGAGCAATCCAAAATAATGTACTTTAATAAATAGCATAAGCGAGAGCATTTTACCAAACCTTATGCATGAAATAATTTTAAAACACATGGGCAGTTTTATATGATCTTAATGAAATTTTGTGGGTACAATCCATTTCTTTATTTTACTTCTGAGCTAGGTGGTACACTCTACATATCTGAAAGTATCCCACGGTTTATGTGGGATCTACCCTTAACTCAGCGGCCAAGCCTCCAACCCAAGTTTGCTGCAAGGGTTGGGGTATCTGAATCTGATACGCCATAGGGCACTAGGCCAGCGTATAATCCCTCATTAGGGACATAATAAACCCATATCAGCAAAACACAATTTTCGGCAATGAATTGTATGACTCATGCCTACTTAGGGTAACCACCTAACTCTTTTGGTGCCCATTTTTAATCTATTCTAAACATGCATCTTTCTGAATTCAAAATCTAAAAATCTGAATGAAATCTGACTTAGGTTCTGTCTTAAATCTGTTATTACATTATCTGATTTGGTATCTTCATACCAAAGACTTGCAAGCCGTATCTAACACATTCAATATCATATTATAATCTTTTTCTTTCAAAACATATGTTCAGACCACCAAACCATTCAAACAGTATAAGAGGATGCATATAGTCAAATTCATGAAAACTTAGGCAAAGATCCTCAATTTAAAATTCACAAACACGTGGTGGTCATGTATTTTGTAACAAACCATGCAATCTCTTTAAATCACCATTTTTCATTTATGTTAGCAAGAATTGCCCTCTCTCTTCAATTTATAATCTAATATAAGACTAAGTGTGTATTAAGAGATTCAAACCAACACAAGAGCAACAAGATGAACAACAAGGTGCTAGTGAATCAAAATAGGCCACTCACAGCTTTACTAGACTTTATATTTAGTTTTGAGCAAGAAAAGAGATAAACACAAGAACAATAATGCTAGTGAATCGAAAGAACCTCACACGGCTTCACTAGACTTCAAATACCAACAACAATACAATGTTAACAAAAGAGATGGATATATAGTTTGACATACAATATTCAAGAATGTAAGAACCCTAACCACATGTAAGGACCCTAATATTAATGAATGTTAACACCAAACTCTTACATTGACAAAGGGGGGACTTTACCTCCCTAATCACCAACGTATCAAGCCAACGATGCAACACAAGTAATATCCATACTTGGGTAGCCATAGTTACGGATTGGTGGATTTTCCAAGGCCTACAACTAAAGGGTGTTATATTTCTCACACTAGACAGAGAGTTTGTCTTCCATCAATAAACAAAACAACTAAAGAGAAAAGACCTAAGAAGGAACTATTTATATTCTAGCTTATCACATGGAAAAATGACCAAGACACTCTTAATGACAAAGGGTGGACTTGGTGTGTTGGAATGCAAGATAAAATGGCCAAAACACCATTAATGAGGTGTGGACTTGGTGTGTTGAGGACTTATCACGTTGATTCCTAACACTCCAAAGGTTCCTTCTTCAAGATCCAAAAATTATGAGTCCTCAAGTCCTTAGTACTCCAAGCAACCTTCCACACTCGGCATTGCTCCATCAAGTGCCCATCACGATCTCTACATGCATGCTCTCGTGTCCTCGAGTGACCAAGAATTGAGCCTTTATGTGTTGGTCTCCAAGGACATCATAAAAAACTATGAGTGTTGTTTGACTTATATCACCCTTCTCTTCTTGAAAAGGATTCAACCTCGAATCCAAACCTTGCAAGCACAAATAAAAGACAACCAAGCACCACATCCTCATGACATGAGGGTTAGAGTTAGCACAATAAACAACATCAACATGCCAAGGAGGTACACACTTAAGGTATAACCATACATCCTTTGTTGTAATCACGGGGAACATAGCAAAAATATTACAAAAAAGTGGGCGAAAGGAATCACCATCAAGGGGTGTGCTCTAATTTAAAGTAAAGTCTATGCAACGCATATAGCAATGTCACTCAAACAAGTGGACCTACCAAAAACTATCCATCCTTCACACCCTAAGAAGTTATCGGGGTAGAATGGGAGACGTAACCAATGGCTTAGACCTCGGCCATCTCACTTTCCCTTAGGGTGTCATCCTCGAAATTAAGCAAGCCCTCTTTATCATCATTGAAAAGATCATGAACAAAAAGAGGGTTAAGAAAGGTGTTCCATAAGTCAACTTTAAATAAAGGGTTCTCATGCATGCACTTACTACTAGTTTCAAAATCTCTACTAGAAATATGTCCAACATAAGAAACACATAAAGAAGAAGTAGATGGCATTTCTAAGCACATATCACCTTCTCTTTCACAAGAGTAGTCCTCACATACATACAAACCATCATGGGCAACCAAAGGACCACAATCAAAATTGTCTTCACAAGTACAATAACATCTCGGGTTTTATAAACATTCAAGAAAATCAAGATCATCTACGTGCAGTTGATCATTTTGCTCACCCTTACTAGTTGTTGGCAATTCATATACCAACGTAGACTCACCTTGTTTTTCACAAGGTTTAACAAGTGTGTGAATACTCTCGCCACTTGGTAATGAAACCTTAGTCAAGTTGTAAGTGCTAGCACTAGATGGACACAAATCATTCTCATGAGGAGAATCAATTTCTCCATCTAAAGGATCAACTAGTGCTTGCATACCTACAATAACAGTTTGGTCCTCATGCGATCTAACAATATCAAGAGTATCATAAAATGAAGACTCATGCACTCCTACACTAGGTTAAACCGAAACTATGTTCATAGGAGTGTAGGGGATAGCATTGTTACATCGTAGCTCGCATGAGCTACGGTGTTCATCTTGACGTGTGTCTGGGCAGCCCACTTGCTCCCTTGGAACTCCCATATGATCCAACCTTTCACTTATCACTTCCCATTGACGAGTAATGGCTTCAAGTTTAGCCAAAATAGCACTTACAGTCATGGATTCCACTGTAATTGCACCTAAAAAAGAGAAAAGAAAAGAAAAAGCCTACTAAGAAAAACAAAAGTTAGTTCGAAACAACCTCACCACACTCTCACACACTTGATCATCTCATAATTCACAAGTGTTTCAAGTCGGCTTGTAGTTCGTGATGTGTCGAGGGATGAGTCTACTCCTTAGACAGAATGGATTATTTGTTTGAAGACTCAAGGAAATGATGTTCGAACTTGAACCAAGAAGTACTATGATTTATAAAAATGACAAAAGAACAAAAGAAACGTAGACACGAATAATGGATGCAAAGGGCTAATTGACAATCTAGTAGGAGTTTACTAGTTTGTTAATTTGTTCTAGGATAAACTAATGAAACCATGAATCAACAATTAGATACTAGGAAAATCCAAATTTGAGATCAATATTGATGGTGAACAGTAATTATGGTGACGTAGTATCATGCAATTGGTCTCGGTCCCACACAATCTTTTGTCACAAATTTGAAATTTTAATCTTCACACAATTTGGAATTGAAGACAATTGTTTATGGAGGAAAAATACAAGTCTTGACCCTTTTTCAAATTCAATATCAAAATGGTGAGACTTAACTTGTACTAGTCCCACAAAACAAGGTCCTTGATTTAAGGAAAAGTGGGTGGAAAGTAGATGTCAAGTCTAGGATGTGATAGGCTTAAGTCTTCTCATAAACAAACTTTACATCTTTGTCTTACACCTTTTTGGATCTAGTTTACACTATTTTAGTGATCAAGATATGAGATGAGGTGAAGAAAAAAATGAACAACAATAAATTTTTTCAAGAACATATCAACAACATCCTCCCAATCTTCAACAACATAGCACAACACATGGCCAGCCTTGAACTACAACACATGGCCACTTCAAGTTCACAACAACAAGGTCAATATTATAAGCTCAACTTTAGATCTAGACACTTTTGTGTTAGTGAGAAAGAAACCGACACAATAAACACACTAGAAAAACAAATTTTCTACTAGATCTAGTCATAAAATCTTGACTAAAACAACAATAACAATGAGCAACAAGTTCTCGGCCAAGAACACTTTCTTTTCACTTTTTTTTAATTTTCCAAATTTTAAGCCCAAGATTGATCTGGTTACAACAAAATCAAAGATGGCTCTGATACCAAATGATACAAGACTAAGTGTGTATCAAGAGATTCATGCCAACATAAGTGAAACAAGATGAACAACAAGGTGCTAGTGAATCGAAATAGGCTACTCACGGCTTCACTAGGATTTAGATTTAGTTTAGAGCAAGAAAAGAGATGAACACAAGAACAACAATTCTAGTGAATCAAAAGAGCCCCACACAGCTTCACTAGACTTCAAAGACCAACAACAATACAATGTTAACAAAAGAGACGGATAGATAGTTTGACATATAATATTCAAGAATCTAAGAACCCTAACCACATGTAAGGACCTTAAGATTAATGAATATTAAGACCAAACTCTTACATTGAAAAAACAGGGACTTTGCCTCCCTAATCACCAACTTATCAATACAACGATACAATACACGTGATATCTATACTTGGGCAGCCCTAGTTATGGATTGGTGGATTTTCCAAGCTCTACAACTAAGGGGTGTTACAATACTCACACTATAGAGAGATTTTGTCTTCCATCAATAAACAACTAAAGAGAAAAGACCTAGTAAGGAACTATATATAGTCTAGCTAATTACATGGAAAATGACCAAGACACCCTTGATGACAAAGGGTGGCCTTGGTGTGTTGGAAAGCAAGATGAAATGGCCAAAACACCCTTAATGAAGTGTGGCCTTGGTGTGTTGAGGACTTCTCACATTGAGTATTAAAACTCCAAAGGTGCCTTCTTCAAGCTCCAAAAACCTGTAGTCTTCAAGTCCTTAGTTCTCCAAGCAATCTTCCACACTCGGCATTGCTACATCAAGTGCCCATCACGGTCTCTACATACATGCTCTCGCGTCCTCGAGGAGACAAAGAATTGAGCCTTTATGTGTTGGTCTCCAAGGACGTCATCAAAAACTATGAGTGCCATTTGAATCGTATCATAATTGAAATCAAGGCTTAAACAATAATAAAGACATTTGAATCATACTTCTCAATATTCAATTGAATAACATATGAAAACAAGAGGCTTAATAACAAGAGAGGGATTTTAAGTGTTCATGCTCTCAATTTAACGTTCAAACTCAAAATCATATACATACATAAATATAGACAAACATAAATCATATTTAGGGGAAATCCTCAAGGCCAAAATGTTATTGTCAAAAAGATTTTAGAATGCATGATCATAAATGTAAATTCAAACCTCTTTGTAAATTTATGATTTCTCTATATTTAAACGTGATTAAAAAATATTTCACCATTCCCATGTTGTTTAGGAAAACCCCACATACCTTAGATTAATTAGCTCAAAGAGTGGAGCCCTAGCCTTGACTCTTTTCTTGGGAATCTTGACTTGGTAGATAAAACCTTGATGTATGAGAGGAAAGTTAGGATATTGTTTTAAAGTAATTTGAGTGGTTGTTGATACATTATGCCTCAATCAATACTAAATCTCATGTTATGGATGAGTTATAACGAGGAAATTAGACAAAAATAACCTTCTGGCCCAAGAAAAATTTAATACACGAACTAGGTATCCGATGCATTCAGCAATGCGATACGTCACTTGCCGATGCGATTACTGGTGCAACATGTCGATATCGCTAAGAGCCACTAGTTTGCTTACCCAAACATGTCTCAAATGTTATCCAAATAATTTGAAACCTTCCCAAGACACCCCTCTTACACCCCCGAACATAATTTAACTTAAAAATCCATATCTTGGGGTGGGAAAGTTTGATTTTGAAATCATTGAAGTTTATGAGTTTAAAATAAGGCTAAGTCATTTCAACACTTAGAAAGTTTCAGGTTGTTGGAACTAAAGCATGCTACAAAGCACGGTATTAAGTCAAGAATGCTACAGGGCATTACAATTATATGCTAAAGTGGTTGACACTGCTCTCCATTCCTGTAACACCCAATATTCAAGTAAGTGTATTAGCGTATTCAAGTACGTGTATTGGTCTTATTTATATGGAATTAAATTTTTTATTTTATTTATACCAGAATTTGCCCGTCGATAGTTCCATGCGAAGGTTATTGAATAAGCTTTCCAAAGATATAATGATTTTCAAGAACGGATAGGTTTCAGATATAATCGAGCACGTTCGAAACTATAAAATAGTGGCCGGGATATTTGGGAATAGTAAATGTGCAGGAAAATTTCCCGCACACAAACTACTAAGGCCAGCCGAATTTTTGGGTCAACTTCGAATGATCATAACTCCCTTAATATAATGAACTGGGAGAGCTGCGACCTATGAAAAGAAATATCATTGAGTCTTCTTTCCAATGCAATTAGTTTTATCCAAATCCAACTTCTGAGTAAGGAGTTATACTCGTTTTACTTCAGCCTATCAAAATAGATTTTGAGGGTCGACTTCAAACGACCATAACTCCTTGTACAGGATGAACTGGGTGGCCTACTTTATATGAAATGAAAGACCTTTGAATTATACTTCCAACGATACCAATTTTACCCAAATCCAATATCGGAGCAAAGATTTATGGTCGATCTACTTATGATCCATGAGTTCTAGCGGATCTCAAAATCGTACGTATGCTCTAGCGGATCGACAGAATTTAGAGGCTTTCCCAGATGTGGTTATGGTTACGTTGTCTATCTTTTCATTCGATGCATATGCCTTAATTGATCCCGGTTCTACATTATCTTATGTTACTCCATTGGTTGCTGGAAAGTTCGAAAGAACACCTGAACTGTTAGTTAAGCCATTTGAAGTGTCCACACCGGTTGCGGAATCTATTATAGCTAGAAGGGTTTACCGAAATTGCATATTAACTATTTGTGGTCGTGATACGATGGCTGATCTTGTGGAGTTAGAAATGGTAGATTTTGATGTTATAATGGGTATGGATTGGTTAGCGTCTTGTTATGCCACAACTGATTGGGGCACGAGAAAAGGTATATTTCCATTTTCCAAATGAATCAGTCCTTGAATGGAAAGGTGAAATTGGCCCGCCAAGAGGTAGATTTATTTCTTATTTTAAGGCAAGAAGAATGATTTCCAAGGGATACATATATCATTTAGTTAGAGTAAGGGATAAAAAGCGGAGCCACCAACTCTTCACGCTATTCTGGTGGTAAATGAATTTTCTGATGTATTTCTTGAAGATCTTCCAGGTTTGTCTCCTGAACGAGAAGTAGAGTTTGGTATTGATGTAATAACAGGCACCCAACCAATCTCCATCCCTCTATATAGAATGGACCTAGCAGAATTATGAGAACTGAAAGAGCAATTGAAAGATTTGCTAAAGAAGGGATTCATAAGGCCTAATATATCCCCCTGGGGAGCACCAGTGTTATTTGTGCGCAAAAAGGATGGCTCGCTGAGGATGTGTATTGATTATCGGCAATTGAATAAGGTGACTATTAAGAATAAATATCCTCTCCCAAGAATTGATGATTTATTTGATCAGTTAAAGGGCGCCAAGTGCTTTTCTAATATTGATTTGAGGTCAGGTTACCACCAAGTGAGGGTCAAAGAGAAGGATATACCCAAGACAGATTTCCAAACACGGTATAGTCATTATGAGTTTCTAGTTGTGTCATTTGGGCTAACAAATGCACCCGCAACTTTTATGGATTTGATGAATAGGGTGTTTAAGCCATTCCTGGATGTATTTGTGATAGTTTTTATAGATGATATTCTAGTTTATTCTAGATCAAAAAAGGACCATGCCAATCACTTACGACAGGAATTACAGACTCTTCGAGATTGTAAGCTTTATCCAAAGTTCTCTAAATGTGAGTTTTGGTTAAATTCGGTGGAATTTTTGGGTCATATTGTATCTAGTAAAGGGATAAAGGTTGATGCTCAAAAGATAGAAGTTGTGAAGAACTGGCCAAGGCCCACAACGCCTACGGAGATTCATAGTTTTCTCGGGTTGGCCGGTTATTATAGAAGGTTTGTCAAAGGCTTTTCTTCCATTTCAGCACCCTTAACCAAGCTAACCCATAAAGCATCCAAATTCCAATGGAATGATGCCTGTGAGAAGAGTTTTAAGATTTAAAGAACAAGTTGATTTCTACACCCATGTTGGTACTTCCAGAAGGCACCGAAGGGTATACAGTGTATTGTGATTCTTCCAGAATTAGTTTAGGATATGTATTGATGAAGCATGGTAAGGTAATAGCGTATGCTTCTAGACAATTGCGGCCACATGAGAAAAATTATCCTACACACGATCTTGAGCTGGCAGCAGTTATTTTTGCTTTAAAGATATAACGCCACTACTTATACGGGGTTCATGTTGATATATATACTGACCATAAGATCTTGCAATATATTTTTAATCAGAAGGATCTAAATTTAAGGCAGCGGAGATGGCTTGAACTATTAAAGGACTACGATGTTGATATCTTGTACCATCTAGGGAAAGTAAATGTGGTAGCTGATGCATTAAGTCGTAAGGATATGATGGCGCCTATAGAAAGGCAAGGGATAATTAAAGATCTTCACCAATTAGCTAGTTTGGGAGTTCGCCTTCTTGAAACTCCGGATAAAGAGCTTATCGTACATCATGCTATGGAATCTTCATTAGTAGATGAAGTGAAAGAGAAGCAATATGCAGATCCTATTTTATTATAGCTTAAGGAGAACGTTCAGAGTGGTGCGACCAAGGCATTTGAGCTTACGAGAGAAGGAGTACTTCAGTGCCAAAACCGATTATGTGTGCCGGATGTAGACGGGCTAAGAAAGAAGATTATGACAGAGGCACATTGCTCAAGGTATTCCATTCATCCAGGATCAACCAAAATGTATCAAGATTTGAAAGATATGTATTAGTGGAATGACATGAAGAAGAGCATTGCAGAATTTGTAGATAAATGTCTAAATTGTCAAAGAGTTAAAGTTAAGCAACAAAAACCCGGAGGTTATATGCAATGCATTGATCTTCCAATCTGGAAGTGGGACATGATCAACATGGATTTCGTTATTGGTTTGCCTCGTACATCCCGGAAGTTTGATTCTATATGGGTGATTGTTGATAGGCTTACCAAATCCGTACATTTCCTACCAGTTAGGACCACTTACACAGTTGAAGAGTATGCGAAGCTATACATTAAAGAGATAGTCCGATTACATGGAGTGCCAATCTCTATTATATCAGATCGGGGAACCCAATTTACCAAAAACTTTTGGAAGTATTTTTAGAGGCATTTGGGAACACAGATGAAGTTGAGTACAACTTTTCACCCTAAAAAAATGGACAAGAAGAACGTACCATCCAAACACTTAAAGATATGCTACGACCTTGTTTAATAGATTTTAAGGGCAACTAGGATGATCATTTACCTCTTATTGAGTTTGCCTACAATAATAACTATCATTCAAGTATCAAAATGGCACCATATGAAGCTTTATATGGAAGAAAGTGTAGATCACCAATAGGATGGTTCGAAGTGGGTGAAACTCTTTTGTTCGGACCGGATCTTGTTTATCAAACCATAGAGAAGGTTAAAGTAATTTAGCAACAACTGAAAACATCCCAAAGTCGACACAAGTCATATGCGGATAGTAGAAGGAGAGGGCTAGAGTTTTCTATAGGTGATTGGGTATTTTTGAAGGTATCACCAATAAAAGGGGTAATGAGATTTGGCAAGAAAGGGAAGTTGAGTCCACGTTATATAGGCCCGTATAAGATCACTCGAAGGTTTGGACAAGTTGCATATGAATTAGAGCTACCCCAAGATCTCTCATCAGTACATCCGGTATTTCATGTGTCAATGCTTCAAAAGTACATCGGAGATCCATCACATATCACTTCTACTGAGGATGTGCAAGTTGCGGAAGGTCTTACCTATGAGTAAGTGCCTATTGCTATTCTAGATCACCAAGTTAAGAATATGAGAAATAAAGAGATAGCATCGGTGAAAGTATGTTGGAGAAATCATCAAAAGAAATAGATTACATGGGAAGCTAAGGAAGCAATGAAATCTAAGTACCCTCATTTGTTCAAAGATGAAGAGAAAGTTCAAGAAACAGAGTTAGAACATTAACAAGTAAGTTTTTTTTTATATATGCATAGTATTTATGTGATGATGTGAATGTTAATGATGGACTTGAACTTGTTTCGGTTGAATAACTGCGCTAACATTCGAGGACGAATGTCCTAAAGAGGGGAAGGATGTAACACCCCGTATTTAAGTACGTGTATTGGCATATTCAAGTACGTGTATTGGTCTTATTTATATGGAATTAATTTTTTATTTTATTTATACCAGAATTTGCCCATGATGGTTCCATGCGAAGGTTATTGAATAAGCTTTCCAACGATATAACTATTTCCAAAAACGGATAGGTTTCGGATATAATCAAGCACATTCGAAACTATAAAACGGTGGTCGGGATATTTGGGAATAGTAAATGTGCAGGAAAATTTCCTGCACACAAACTACTGAGGCCAGCTGAATTTTTGGGTCAACTTCGAACAATCATAACTCCCTTAATATAATGAAATGGGAGATCTGCGACCTATGAAAAGAAATATCTTTGAGTTTTATTTCTAATGCAATTGGTTTCATCAAAATTCAACGTCTGAGTAAGGAGTTATACTCGTTTTACTTCAGCCTATCAAAGCAGATTTTTAGGGTCAACTTCAAACGACCATAACTCCTTGTACAGGACGAACTGGGTGGCCTACTTTATATAAAATGAAATCCCTTTGAATTATCCTTCCAACTATATGAATTTTACTCAAATCCGATATTGGAGCAAAGATTTATGGTCGATCTACTTTTGCATATCAAAATAGTCCACCAAAGGACAGATTTGACATTATTTAAATTTTAATAGCATTTTGGTCATTTCCTATTATATTATGGACGGTAATATGTGTATATATACATGTATATAAGTTCAAAAACTCATTTTCATCATCAATCATTGAGAAAGAACAAACCCTAGCCAAATTTGACCTTTAAATTACTTTTGATTCAACCGTAGAAATTCCAAAGTAATCCGATAACTGTGTTTGTCATCTCGAGAGCTTTGAACGGCACCTATTATTTGCACAAATAGGATTGCATAATCAAGAGGTGAATTCTAAGGTATGAATATTGTTTGCCTTTGTTCTTTTTCATATGTATATGTGTGATAAAGGATTATATGTATTGGTTGTTATTGAAAGGTGATAAAAATAGGGTTATGGACTATTTTGCATGGTTTGGTTGTATTGAATGTGGAAGGTGGATGTGGTAATTGAGTTATGGAAGGTGGATATGGTGATATACTATTGAATTGATGATTATTTATGTCTATGACTCAATTTGGTTTAATGGATTGGTTGGAAGGATAAATGAATCCAAACTTGATATTGGAGGATGTTGTATGAATATGCATGGCATGTGAATGTAATTGGAGTATAAGAGGGTTAAAGTGACACCCTTTATGGTGTAATTAAGGCTTACTACTTAACCACTAGTTTGGTGAATTCAAATAATTGAATTATGACGTTTGGTCGCTAATACTAGATTGCTATATATGTTCATTGTAGATTAGTAATCCTAAAAGACGGGAAGTCTATTTGGGACTAGTATTGAAGGTTGACAGTCAGGTATGTAAATCATACTCTATACCATATCTTTGGCATGAAAGTGAACAATTGTTCTATTAAGAAAGTTTCCAAAGTTATTCAATAACATATGATCCATAATGGTTTTGTATGATGTCCTACGTTACCAATGAACTTGTTTCCACCCTACAAGATGTCAAGACATTCCAATACTTACTTGTTTTCCAAATCTTACATGTTTATTGCACTAATGGATGTCAAAAAGTATCTGGTTACTCAAACAAGATCCATGTGCTATTAATGACTCCAAAACATTCCATTGATATACCAATAAGTTCCTACTTCATTGTTATGGCATTTATGACTCCAAAACACTTCATTGATGTGTCAATGAGTTCTTATTCATTTTTATTGCATTGATGGTATATTTATATGTCTCTTATTGATGTATCATTGTTTCAAAGTATCAAAAATGAGGTGGCGACCGAAATAACAATCTCAAAGATTAATTGAACTAAGTGATGGAAGTTCTCTCTTATCGGGTGGTATCCCAGGGGCATAAGCCTGTCATGGGTCGATCCCAATTTATGTGTTTATGTGTGGTATCCCAGGGGCATAAGCCTATCATGGGTCGATCCCAGTTGATATGTACTGGAGGCAGCCGAATGGTCATAGTACAATACAGTAATGATTATAAAGATAATAAGAACGAAGGTAACGTGATTGAATAAATACAATGTACAGGTTTTCACAAGTTCTAGTAAGTGTGGTCCACTCCTCTTACGATTTATTCACTTGTTTCTGATTTCTATTGAGCTCCTATATCATATGTGATTATCTACAGCTTTACATACTCAGTACATATTTCGTACTGACGTACCCCACGGGGTACCTGCATTTCATGCTGCAGGCATAGGTACCTCTGCTCATACACCGTACAAGTAGTATCCAGGATATCCAGCTATTTTTAGTGAGCTCCAGTTTGCTTTGGGGCTTTCCGTGTCATATCCAGTCATTTTTGATATTGTATAGAAGTTAGTTATATGGTGGGGTATGTCCCGACATTAGTTAAACTCTGTGTATTGTCTAGAGGATATGGAGACCTAATATACAGTCAAGGTGGTGTTTTGTTAATAGACGTGATGCCTCCAACAGCCGAGTATTATATATACATATATATGTGTGCTCGAGCTTATACAGGTGATTATTTTCTTTTATATGCGATATGATGTTGTCCAAATTTTGGGTTGTCATAGAGGTATGCATGGGAAGTATAAGGTTATGAGCTGGTTCTCCCGGGCCTCCTCGGTTACGGGTGCCAGTCCGCCTCAATAGGATTTGGGTTGTGACAATTCCTAGTCTTATTATAGGATGAAAAGAATTAATCAAGAAAACAAAAAGGTGTGTAACTCCGGTGGGTTTAGTGGTGCTCCATCTAGGAGCAAAAGTGGTTTTCATCATGGACCGTCTAGGCCTACGCTGTCATAGTCAGTGGGTCAATCTTCAAAGAATAGTTATCCAGTTAGACTGGGTCAGTAACAAATTTTGAGAAGGGTAAAAATGTTTTTTAGAACAATATCTGAAATGTTCTAATTGTGGCAGGAATCATAGTAGGCATTGTTTGGTGTTGGTAGTCCTTGTTATGCATGTGGTGAAAGAGGGCACATTTCTAGGTTTTTTCATGAGGGAGATTCTAGCCCTAGTCAAGCTACTGCACAGGTGCAGAGGGATGTTGCAAGTACTCATTTTCATCCAGCTAGGATCACTCCATATGGTGCTCTTGCACAAGGTCAACATGGTGCTTAGGGTGCTCAGGTGGATCACCAAGATCCTTTGTTATGGATAGACATTACATGGAGGTATCAAATGGAGTAGTCACAGTACTATCACTGTAAATTCTCATGATGCATATACTCTTATTGATCATAGATCTATAAACTCATATGTGTCTCCATCTTTTGCTTTATTCTTAGAAAAAAGAATTAAGACTCTTATTGTGCCATATATTGTTATGACCCTAGTGGGAGAGACATTATTAGTGGATAGAGTTTATAGAGATTGTGTGGTATCTGTTCAGGTTAAGGACACCATAGTTGATTTACTTGTATTGCTAATTACTGACTTTGATATGATTATGGAATGGATTGGTTGGCATCATGTTACTCTCTGGTTGATTGTTATGCTAAGCTCACACGTTTTGATATTCTCGGAGAACCACCTTTAGTGTAGAACGGTATGACTCCTATGACTCAGAGAAAAATAATATCATATGTAAAAGTCATTGAATGGTTAACCATGGTTGTTTGGTTTTATTGCTACCGTTCATGACATTCGAGTAGAAGAAATTTCCATTGATAGTGTTCCCATTGTACAGAAAACATTATCAATAGAAACTTTCTCTGCTTGATTATCATGAATAGTAGCAATTAAATCCAAAAAACAATGATTAATAAGTCGGCATACTTTTACATAAGTTATTATCTTTCCTAGTCACAAGAGTCATACCTTTCCACACAAAAGGTGGTTCTCTAGGAATATCAAAACATATAAGCTTAGCGTAACAATCAACCAAACCATAACATGACACCAACCAATACATGCCTATAATCACATCAAAGTCAATCATTAGCAACACAAATAGATCAGCTATGGTGTCCTTACCCTTAACAGATATCACACAATATCTACAAACTCTATCTACTGATAAGGTATCCCCTACTTGAGTCATAATAATATATGGCACAATAAGTGTCTCAATCCTTCATTCTATTAATAAAGTAAAAGATGGAGACACATACGAGTATGTAGAACCAGGATCAATAAGAGAATATGCCTCATGAGAATTTACAGTGATAATACCTATGTCTATTGCATTAAATACCTTTATTTCCTATCTAGCCATAACAAATAATATCGGTAGTTCACCTGTTGTTTGAGAGCCCTAAGCACCTGTTCACCTTATCCACCAGTATTCTGTGGAGCAATCCTAGCTGGCTGAGCGTGAGCATGAGTACCTGCAGCATCTCTCTGCTCTCGTGCAGTAGCTTAACTAGAACCAAAATCTTTGTTAGGACAAAACTTAGTAATATGCCCTCTTTCACCCCTAAGTACAACAAGGGACACCAACTCCAGAACAATACCCATTATGATTTCTTCCATAATTAGAACATTTTAGATGTTGTCCGAACAAAAAAGAACCTCTACTCTTTCACTACATCTGCAGCTGACCTTGTCTAGCTGGATAACTATTTCTTGAAGATTGGACCACGAGCTCTGACTACATATTCCTAGACTTTTCATGATGAAAACCACTCTTTCTCCTGGATGAATCACCACTAAACCCACCTGAGTTACATGACTTTTTTTTCTCAGTTAATCCTCTCTATCTCATAATAAGACTCAGAACGGAGAGCAGTGTCAACCACCTCAGCATAGGATCCATTACACACATCCTATATCACAGGACCACGATAACGAGCCTCAAGTCTATCCACAAATTATCTCACTTTCTCGCTCAGGCCTACAACTAAAAATGGAACATACAAAGATAATTCAGTAAACTTAGCTTCACACTCAGTAGCTGTCATAGATCTCTCTCACAAGTTATTAAACTGGTGTCTCATGTTATCTTGTTTACTCAAAAGAATAAATATATCCATAAACATGGTTGAAAACTTTGACCAAGTGATCATGCCACCCCTACTTTTCTGCCTCTCAAATAGAAGTCCACCATGTCTCGAGAGACCTATTTATAGACTGGATAGCTGAGTAATGTTAGCTTACTTCCATGAACTAAAGGAAAAATATCTTTTGATTTCTTTTTTTTTATTGGTGAAAGATGAGGATGTCAAATCCATCAGATGATGGAGCATTGTGTTTGTGGTGCCTCTTATACTGAAGTGATATTTCACATTCTTGACTTTGGAACTTCATGTTTTAAAATGCAACAATGTCGATATCTTTAGGTGATGGAAATGAAAGCACTGCCACAGAGATCTTGCTGCCAAACAATTGGTACCTAGGAGATCAAAAGTAGTGCATCTCCTGCCAAGAGGAAAAGCAAAGCTAAAGAGTCTCTACTACTGTTAGAGTTTGTGACCCAAATTTTGTTAATCTGACCCAAAAAGTTCATGGTGCGACCCATGTTAGTGATTTTTTGTAGGGTTTGTGGTGACAGTGGAGGGATTGGGCTTAGGATTTATTTGAACGCACGTATTATATAAGTGCAATTTTGTGGGTTATTTTGGACGTTTTAAATATGTCATTGAGACCTTCGTCTCCTTATTGTACTCCTCTCAATTATAGTGAATATCTCCTCCTCTGCCTGTGGGTTTTCCCGTGAAGGGTTTCCACGTAAATCTGTGTGTGTTCGTCTTATTTTTCTTTTTCTTATCATATTGCTTATTCCTGGAGTTCATAACAACTACCATGGATAGAAAAATACAGGTTGAACGTTATTACGGACATAATAGGAAATAAGTCACCGGTATTCTTCTACTTTTCCTTATTTCTTAATGAAAGAATTTTTGAATTAGAAGATATCACCTGGAGTAACTTTACCTTCTATATGGTACATGTTCAGGTGGAACAGATTCTGCGTTGGCTAGAAAGCTGGGATGAGAATTTCCTAAAGTGGCTGGTAAAGGAAAGAGGAAAAAATAGAATGACTCTGGTGCTTAGAAACCAGTTTTGTTGAGTGGTATGCCAGGTACAGGGAAGACTACATCACCATAGGTGGTTAGTCAGGTGCTAGGTTTCCAAACCATCGAGGCATTTTTCTTTTAAACGATGATAATTTCTAGGCTATAATTTAATTATTTTTTGCCAATACTTCCATTCCTATTGGAATAATATGTTAGTTAAGCTTACAAAAATAAGGATTTGTAGCTTCTTTCTAAGCTATAGAGCTAACAAAATCCAAGAAGAGTTCCAACTTATTTACAGGGGTCAAATTGTACCATCTAAAGAGGCTAACTAGACATCTGTCTCGCAAAATATTACAAGAAGTTGAAATTCCATCAAAACATCTTTTGCTCCTCTCTGTCCATAAACTTCAAAATATAGTACCCGGGATCATCATCTGAATACGTTTGATGGCTTTGTCAACATCCTGTGAATTCCAACTTTCAAGAGCTTCCCTAACAGAAAAGGGAATGACCCAAGAAAGACCCAAAAAATAGCAGAACATATTCCAAAGGTCTGAGGCAACTGGGCAGTGCAGTAGAAAGTGGTTGACACTTTCTGTGTGCTTGTGGTAGAAGTAGCATCTGTTGGCAAGCTAGAATTTTTGGGGGGATATTATCCTGTGTGAGGCATGAGTTGTGCAGTGTAGTCCAGCTGAAACATAACAGTACTTTTATTGTTTAGGTAAATGCTGGTGATAGTCGTGGAAAGGATGCCTCAAAAATTGAGAAAGGAGTTGGTGAAAGTAGTGCTAATTCCATAAAAGAACTTGTTAGCAATGAATCTCTAAGTGCTAATATTGGAAGGTATACCTCTGTGCTCTTTAAAGTTCAAAGGAAAAGTATGATATGCAATAATCCATGTTGATGTTCGCAGATCACACCATCAGAAGACTATTTAGTTTATGGGTGAGGTTGATGGCATGTCTACTGGAGATAGAGGAGGCGTTGTTGATCCTATTACTAGCATCAAGATCTGAAAAAATTCTTATTTTCTTCATTTACAATGACCGCTACAGTCAGATATTGAAGAACCTTGTCAATTATTGCCTTCCAATTGTCTTCAGAAAACCCACCAAGCAGCAGGTCATATATAACATTTATTCCTTTTAATATTCCTCTATGGATGTTCCTATTGGAACTATCTATCCTATTATGGATAGACTCCAACCTATCCTTGTTCTAGTAATCTTTCTCTAGCAACAAAATTTCTGGTGTTTCTTTCTAGATCTTTTATGAAAGAATGAGTTCAAAATGTTGGTTAGAAATTCGACGGCTAATAGTGAGATTTTTCTTTGACAAATGGTATTCCAGTCTATGAGGTTTATTCTCTTTCAATAACTTGCAGATATTCTTATTTCATGTTAAAAAAAATTGGTTAGTCATATTCAGAACTGTCTTGTTTAGTTCAAAAGCCATCATCCCTGATTAAATGTTGTTTTCACTTGTCCACATTTGTTAGAGTGCATGAAAAAGTAAACCAGGTCTTAAACACCCAGATGGAGACCTATGTTTTCTTATGGAGTAAATAATAGTTTTTTTTTTCAAAAATAATCAAGCAAGTAATGTACTAAAATAGTTGTGTGGTGGAAACCACGACATGTATTTGTCTCAATACATATCTGATGGAAATCTTTCCTACTTAAGTATTGGTGGTGTTACTACAAAACATAGGGAAAGATTTCCCTTTTGTGTTGTCTAGATAGACAAGCAAACTTTCCGAGTTTCATGATTGTTTTTCTTCATCTTTGTCTTTTCTAGATTGTTCTTAAGGTATTTCCAGAACGTGTTGGTGGAGATATACGTATGGCTCTAAATCAATTACAATACATGAGTCTCTCTGAATCTGTTATCCAATATGATGATATAAGATGACAGTGGTATCTTTCCTGAAAAAACATGTGAGAAGTTAACCAATAGAAGAGTGCACTTTAGAAGATGAAGTTCATTCAAATCTGAACAAAAGCATCAGTAAAATTACAGTATTGGAACAGAAAAATATCCGTAGAGTAACCAATGCTATTGTTGTAACAAACTCACTGCTTTTACTGTGGGAAGCAAGATCCACTGTTAAAATACCTAAAATTCTTGGAGTGAGGGCAAATTTGGTCAAATAAGAACGTATAGAAAATATAAGACATATTAATACGGTTTAGTTGTTATTTGTTATACTTATATTAGTTGAGTGTTTTCTAGAAGTCTTTGTATAGCCATAGGCAGATAAATGTGCCATTTAGAACCTCTAGTTTTAGAACTTGCAGTTTGTCCTTAAGACATATAATTTAATGTTGAATGGATGGCCCTAAAATCAAGATAAATGGATTAAAATGATTCTCTATAGTCAGATCTCATCTATTTTCAATTGAGAACGTAGTTGATTTGTTCAATAGTGTCTGGCTCTTCCCCTATCCACCCTATCTTCTTTCCTATATGATTTTTACTTGGCGCTTGTAAGGCCAGCTGTTTGATTCCTCTGCATAATGTAACAACTTCTAAATGAGTGGAGTTTATCTATATAATTGTTGTTAAGGATTTTCCTAGTTGACTTATTTTTGAAGTACTACTAGAACAAGCCCCTTTTATTTTTAGAATCACTTACAATTTCTATATGATTTATATTAATTTACAGTGGAAGTCATATATCTACTTTGTTTGGGTGTTACATTAACAGGAAAGCCACTTATCAGGATTCTGTCTAGGAATATAAACAAACAAAGATCCTCTTTTGATTACCTCTTCAATTAATCAAATACTTCTCATTTTGATCATCTAGTGATTTGAAAAAATGTCACTAGAGGTTGCAAGTCTCGTCTGTTGGGCTTTGTAATGGACATTTTAAAGCAGAAATTTGGAACTAAACTGACACAATAATGTAAAGTATAAAAGTATTTTAACATACCCCGAATTCCCTTGGTATCATAGAATTACATTAGGTACCATATGAATAGGCCCGAGAAAACCCCTGTATAGCTTTTTCGATTTCTTGATAAAGAGCAATATGACCAACAATGGTTCGAATGTATATAAAAGGATTTGTTTTTTCTAGACTTCTTAATATTAGATGGTCCTTCAATAGACAGGGCCTCCACTTTTCAACATCTCTCCCAAGCTATCCTCCTTAATTATGTCTTGCATCTCTACTACCTCTATCTCCATCCTTGTTAATAGTCAAAAGACCCCTTTTTTAATCCCTCCAGAGGTATTAGACAAGGGGAACCTATCTCTCCCTACCTCTTCATCATGTGCATGGAACTCCTGTTGTAACGCCTTGAGATCCCATCCCGAGTTGTCACACGATGCTTATGACCCCGAAGGACCACAAACTAACCCTTTACTGATATCTGTACCTGTACACTGCATAATATCTGGAATAAATGCAGAAACTGGCTATAAGTTTCAACACATCTATAAATACTCAAAATATAAAACTGAATACTATACAATACATCCAATACAATACGCCCTTGCTCTTCCTCTAATCGGACTGAATTGTTTTGTCAACTGAAAGTAAATAAAATTTTGATTACAATAATAGAAAATTGAAACTCATCCTCGAAAGAAGAGGACTCACTGTTATTGCTGCTGACTGGGACTGATCTGTTGATGATACTCTGGATCCTGTCCCTCTAAACCTATGGTGTCAAATGAGACACCATAGCGCAAATGCATCAACACAAAATATACCGAGTATATAGACGGGGTAAGGCTAAATGCAAGGGCTCAGGTATGCAAAATATGTATAACCTAAATGATCATGAGAATACCTCACGAAAACAAGCACACATACAAGAATGCATAAATCATACTCATAATCATTATAACTCCAGAGACTTGACCTTGGATACCGCTTTACTGTGAGCTAGACTCACTACCATCACTGAGATACTGAGCCAACGACTCATCTTCTACTAATAACTAAGGATTTGAGCTTACCGCTTTCAACCGATAGAATTAGAGATTCAACTTTTTCTAACAAATAACTTTGGAAACTTTATCAATGATAAGAAAATAGGATTATATCCGAATCTAACAACAAGAATACTCAACAAATTCTGAGAAGGAGTCCAAGCCTATCTGACGGGAGATCTTTAAGTATGATAATAAGAATATTCAACATAATCTGAGACTGAGATCAAGCCTCTCTGATGGGAGATCTTTAAATATGCTAGTAAGCATCTGTATATGAGGCCAAGACTATCTGACGGGATGGTCCATGAATCAATGGAACTATCTAAGTTCCTTACTGAGATAGACGACTGTACCACACGGTCTTGACTTCTGAAGATTGATACTGAAACTACAACTGTGGGAAGTAGTCACTTAACTGACATGCCCCGACCTACCACAGGTGGGGTCCAACTTGTAACCCCAGCTGGAATGGCGTCAATACCGTGCCACGGGTAAAGGCTCACTCTCGGGTCAAGCCTCTATGATGGGATGACCCTCCCAGGAAGTCAACTTGAGGCAATATAATAGTCAACCTCGCTGACAGTGACAGCCTCTACTGATGGGGACTCCTATATCCTGCGCTGACTAGCCAGTTCTGGAGTTCAGGGATTGCTACAAACGACTCTGACCTCTCTCTTTGATGGGAGAAATCACCATCCTTTCCCTCGCTTGGTGCTAGTTTCTACTCCCAACTGAAAGACTCTCACTGAATCCTTAGAATGAACAGAATAAAGCTGAATTTCCTTACATGATCATGTTTCTCAAATGATCTGGCTGAAATACGCTGAGATCACTTAGTTTCGTATCTGAGAGAAATAATATTGAATCATGGTATTTGACTGACGATACATAGCTTGATTAGATTATTTGAATCATTTCTGAGGTTAGAATTGCATCACTTGAGTTCCATTAGGACTGGGTTGAGTACAGATCTGAGGCTAGATTACTAGCGATATAGAGATTACAGAGATAACTAAGATTACTGAGCTTTATTAAGCTTCGCACTGCTTGAGGATACATAGTTCTATAGTTCACTGAGTTCTGAAAATCATGGGTCAGTTGGAATTATCGAGAAACTGGCATGGGCTCTAGACAACGGCTCTATTTTTGGGTATAAATACCCCCAGGACTCAATAACATAGAAGTAAAGCATCATCATTCATTCAAACATCACAAGCATTCATGCATCATTATCATCATTCAGGAATATTCACAAAAAACTCAGAAATTATGCCATATATTCAATTTCACAATCATTAGAACATAATAACTACCAAGGGGTCACTCTAAGCGTTTCAGAATCATAATGTACTTTCCCCCTCACTAACCTTACGGCATCGTATCTATTAAATTATTATTAAATTATACCCCATTCAATTTCAAAAGGGCTCATCACAACACCACACAAATTCCATATACTAGGGTCAAAGACCATAAATTTTGCAAACAATCATGAATCCAAACTCAACAACACAAGTGACATCAACTTCAACTCATACAAATCATGGAATTTCACAAAACATAAAATCCTTATGTTTAAAAAAGGGTACCTGAGTTTCTTAGATGAAAGGGACCCAAGAATCAACATCTACATACCTAGGAATTTCTTTTCTTGAAGGCTCTTGAAAGGAGTTCTTGATCTATATCCTTCTTGATCTCTCTTGAATTTTATGAAAGAAGAAGAGAGTATTTTGATTTTGGAAACCCTAATTTTTTGGTGGAAGAGAGAAAAATTAAGTTGAAGGACCTTGGCCCGATATTTATAGAGATGGGGGAGCATATGGAAAAGACTAAAATGCCCCTTTAAAATTTTTCTAGAAAATTCCGATCAGGGTCTATGACGGTCGACCAGACAGTCCGTCAGAGGGACTGATGGTCCACCAAGTCATCCATCACTCAAGTGCCAAAACTGGGATGTTCTGCCTCGGAGTGATGATCAAAGTGATGGTCCATCAAAAATCTGACGGTCCACCATATCGTCCATCACTCGGGGTCCAGGAATGGGACATTCTGCCTCGGTCTGATGGGCCCCTTGATGTTCCGTCAACTTTCTGATGGTCCGGCACTTTGTCTGTCACATGATGACTGAAAAAGGAAGCCACTGCCTTAGTTTGATGGGATACTTGATGGTCTACCAAGGACTTGGCGGTCCGTCAGATCAACTGTCAAACCTGCGATTTTGACAACACTCAGTAAAACGACCATAACTTCTTCGTCCAATGTCGGATTTTGATGAAATTGGTATCGATGGAAAGATTGTTCAATGTTATACATGACTAAAATTAGAAATTAAGAAAATTACACACGATTCATAGTGTTTCATACTTAGGAAAATACTTCTAAAACTTTTAGACTCAAATTTTCTGCTTTGCTGGATACGCTCTAAGGCTCAGACTAGAAGAGAACTTTATAGGGTATTACAACTGTTTAGGAGAATAGACCATGAGGTTGACCTCCTTACTTGGACCCCTATTTCCATCAGTAAGAAAGGACCTAACCTTTCTCATCTTTTCTTTGTTGATGACCTCATACTCTTTGCCAAAGCCTCTGTAGACAACTGTGATACCATCTCCAAAGTTCTTCAACAGTTTACCCAGCACTCTGGCCAAAAGATTAACCACTCCAAGTCCAAAATCCTATTCTCCAGGAATTGCCCTGCTCACACTAAAGACCATATATCTACCATTCTCTCTATCAATCACTTTGACCTCTTTAGGAAATACTTGGGTTTCCCAATCCACCACAAGAAACCCTCTAACAATGACTTCAGATTCATCATTGAAAACCTCAATTCCAAACTAGCAGGTTGGAAGACTAACCTCCCCAGCATGGCTGGTAGGATAACCCTTGCTAAGTCTTCTCTTAACAATATCCCTACTCATTCCATACAATTTACCTCCCTTCTGTGTGCTTTCCTCTATCAGATTGATAGGATCCAAAGGAATTTTTTCTGGGGAACCTCCCATAAAAAAAAAAAAAACTTCACCTTCTAAGTTAGGACACCTTCTCTAGGCTTAAAGAAGAAGGGGTCTTAGCATTCAAAGAGCCAAGATGAGAAGTGATACCTTCAGTGCAAGCCTGGCCTAGAGATTCTACAATAACAACAACAGCCTCTGGGTCTCTATTCTAAAAAAGAAATACTTCAGGCCAAACCCCCTAGGTGCAGACCCCTCTCTAGAATCTAGAAATTTATCTCCCATGGCAGTACCCTGTGCAAGCTTAGATCTCAATGAGTTATTAAGGATGGGATCTATATCAAATTTTGGATGGACAGATGGATCTCTCACCTTTACCCTCTTAGATCAATTTTCCATGGCCTTCTCACCATCTCTGAATCTAAGTTGACCTTAGCTGAGGTCTAAATGGATGGGGCTTGGGATTTCTCCATCCTTTTCCTTCAACTTTCTACTGAGCTCATTACCTGCATCCAAAGCTCCTTTACTTAGAACCCCAAGCTCAGCCATGATAAGCTTATTTGGAGCCTTTCAGGTACTGGTTTCTTTACAACAAGCTCTATTTACAAACTCATCTCCTCCAAGTCCATGGAAGCTAATGCGGGGCACTCCTTTAGGTGGATTTGGAAAGCTAACTGCCCCCCAAGAATCAAAACCTTCCTCTAGCTATCCCAACATAAGAGAATTCCTACTTTTATCTACATTAATAGACTAGGGATTATCAATAGCTCTGCTTATAAGGTCTGTCAATCCCCTGTTGAGGACGTAGAGCACATCTTCTTTTAATACATCATTGTCAAGGACTTTTGGGACCATTTACTTGCTTCTGACTCCAACTTTCTTGGTCTAAATAAAACTAACTTTTACCCCCAGAACTGGCCTTCTACCTTGTCCATGTTGACTCACAAAAAAACTGACATTATCCTTCACTGGCATAACATTATTCTCTTTAGCCTTTGGTCTATTTGGAAGAATAGGAACCATAATCTCTTTAAGAATCTTACCAACCCTCCCTCATGGAGACAAGTCTATGATGAGACCCTAGAATTCATTACCCTTATCTCACTTAACATTCAGAGTAGGAAGAAAATGGACATCCATCTCAAATGGATCAGCCCCCCCCCCCACCATGGTTCCTATATGCTTAACACAGACGGTGTTTACAAAGGAAACCATGGTAACGGTGGAATAGGGGGAGTCATTCGCAGTCCTAATGGGAACTAGCTTCTGGGCTTTGCAAAAGCTTATCCTTGGGCCACCAATAATCAAATGGGGCTTATTTCTCTGTAGAAAGGACTTCGCCTCATTGAAGAAAACAACTTTATGCCTTTTGAGATTTACGGTGATTCCACATAAGTTATTAAATAGATAAATAATGGAAACTTAATGTATGATTCGATTATTGATGAATGCAGGTCAAGACTAAGAAGACTAGGAAGACCCAAGGTGGCCCACTTCTTTAGGGAGCAGAACGAGGTTGCGGATGCTTTGGCTAAGCTTGAATCACAGATGGAAGTTCAACCTAGATGCAGTCTTTTTGAAGTTCCGCCAATGTGTGCGAGCTTTATGGGCAGACATTGCGAAAACTTTTTTGTAAGATCTGTAAATGAAAACTACTATTCCCAAGACATGGGCTTAAATTTTTTCTATGTAATTGAACCAGACTAACTCTGGGACCACTGGTTCCCTTCCTCCTTCATTACTTAATGTATTCTTCTGAATAAAAAAAAATAGTATCCATATGGTATTATTTCCCAAAAGGCAAGAATTAGCCAATAAAGCAACTTTGTTTTCATAACGTTATAATGCTATTTCCTATATCCCTATAATACAACTTGATGCGTTAGATAAAATTCTAAAGCTATTTCAATGCTTTGAGTCCCATTTATGTGAGATATGCAATTGAAAGTGACAAATAAGTGAGGGTCCTTTAAGTTTTAAAAATTACGTAAAAGTAACAAATATTTTTAGCTTTTTATGTCAAGTTTTTTCTCCAACAACTATAGAAGTTGTCCCAACAATTATCAAAGTTGTTCGACAATTGTGCAAAGTTGTTGAGCAACGAATGCAATTGTCGAACAACTGTCTCAGTTGTTTGTTTGAGCGACTTTACCCTTTTTAACTTAATAATATTGTGAGACTCACTCGTCCTTTTAAGTAATTGAAAACTTGAGAGGTATTTCTGATTCATTTTTTTCTCATTTATTATGTTCTTGATGTTTCACATTACTCGGTATACCAGTATGTTTGAAACAAAGTAGAAATTTCCTATTAGCATGTCCTATTGGAGTATAGGATTAAGTACTCAACTTCTTTGGACATTGTTGTTGTTAGAACATGTACAACGAAAGTAATTCTCTTAGATCAATAATTTAAATACAATCTAGATTATATAAACTTGAACAAAAATCAGAAAACAATTACCTTTGGAAGCTTTCTCAATACTCGTTCAACACTTTGTTCTCCAGGTTTGCAGTCTTGTACTACTTTCTCACTAATTTTCTAATCTAACGCTTGTGTAGTCAAACTTATTTATCTATAATCTATCTATATCTATATCTATAATTAAAGGTGTCAATCGGACCACTTTGACCCGACCCAAACTGGCCCACTTAAACAGCACAGCCCAATCAATCCCCAGGCTGTAGAGTACCTGGTCCCAGGCTGGGCCAATTTTAAAATTGGTCCCAGTTAACCCAGACCGAACCAAAATTGGTATAGGCCCACCGGTTAATCGACCCAGCCCGAATAACTTTTTTTTATAAAAAAAATTAAATTTTTGATCGTTGGGCCAAAGTAGCCGTTGGGCCCAATGGCTATATGGCCGTTTTTTGGTCCAAATGGCTACTTTGGCCTTCTTAATTAAGAATTTTTTTTATTTAAAATATTTTTTAAAACCCAAAAGAATTTCTATAAATACCCTACGCTTTCAAATCATTTTCCACACAATTTTCATTCTCTCAAATCTCATTCTCTCTCAAATCTCAATCCTCAAATATTCTATATATTTTCTAAAGTGCTCAATTTAATTTTTTAATTTTGCATTTATAAAGTATGAGTGGAAGTTTCTAAAGTCGCAACTTTTGGATACTTCTAAAATTTGGTATTGTTGTTCCATCTCTTACTTTTAATTTTTAATTAGTTTATTAATTATTGAATATTTAATTTTATTATATCTGTGTATTTTGAATTTTTTTAGTTTGATTTATATTATGAATAAATTAATAAATCTCGCCAGTAAAAGTGTAAAATTTTTTTATCCCAGAAGTTATAGTGGTAGTAAAAAGTAAATTACTAGCGGTAGAGGTAGTTCAAGTAGTAGATATATCCGTGTGCCTCCGGCACCGCTTAGTCAACCTTTTGAGGAAGAAGTAGGCGTAGGTGCTCACGATATGGATTATGTAAAAGCTCAGGAAAATTACGATATAGAAGAAGAAAATGAAGTCGATGTGGTTGATTTAGATGAAAGTGATGAAAATATTGGTGAGACACCCGCCGTAGGAAATGCTAACATTAGATCTGAATCGGTTAATCTTCCTCCCTATCATCCCTGTGCCCTAAGAGCTCGTAGAACAACTAGTATTGTATGACAATTTTTTACACGTATAGGATATACTGAGGTACAATGTAATATTTGTCAACAAGTATATAAGCATAAAAGTGGAGGCAAGCAAGGGGGTACGATTACATTAATGAGACATATAAATGATAATCACGAAAGAGAGTTATTTATTGCAAAAGGTGGTGAGGCTATTGATGGGCCAACACAAACTTGAATGGATCCCGCAACCGGTCAGGTAATTAAGAATTATAATAAATATAGTGACCAGAAATAAATAGCAAAAATGGTAGCTGTGGGTTGTTTGCCTTTCAGTTTTCCTTCTTCGGATGCTTTTATTCATTATATTCAAGTAATTTATAATCCTATATTTAATGGTATTCCTAGAAGTACTTGTCGGGCCGATATTTTTAGACTTAATTCACAATATGTTCTTATATATCTACATTGTTAAAAAATATTCAATGTAGAATAACTCTAAATTTGATCTTGGTCGTGCTGTTAATAAAAATGATTATTTAACCATTGCTTGTCACTGGATAGATAGTACTTGTGTTATGCAAAAACGTATTCTTGTTTTTTTGTATGATGAAGATCGTAGACATACTGGAGAATTTATTGCTGATTCGATTAGTAAAGTTGTAGAATTTAATGGTAATGAAAAAAAAGTTTTATGTATTGCTTTTGATAATGCTTGTAACAACAAGACTGGTATTACAAAATTAAAAGCTAAGCTCTTTCTGCAGTTACCTGAAATATTTCATTTCAAGTGTGTTTGTCATATATATAATTTAATTGTAAGAGATGATCTTGAATTTTTTGAGCTTTATATTGAAAAAGTATGGCTTGCTGTTGGATTTATTCAAGGAAATAATCAATGAAAAAGAATTAGAGAATTTAAAGTTAAATGTCAAAAAAAATAAACTTAGACCGACATTAATGCCTGAAGAATGTGATATTAGATGGAATGTTATGTATGATTATTTAAAAACTTATCATACTTATAGAGTTCCTATTACACTAAATTTTAACCAATATTATGGTCCATTTGCTGATTCGATTGAATGTATGCTACATGATTCTGATTGGGCTGTAATTGATGATCTTGTTAAGTTCTTGAAAAAAAATTATATAGCTACGGTTGAATTTTTCGGTGCTTATTATCGTACTATTAGTAATATTTTATCATATAAAGACGATATTTCTATTTTTCTCAAAGAATATAAGAATAAAGAAGGTTACAAAAAAGCTGTTGGTGCTACGTTTGCAAAATTTTAAAAATATTATTTTTGATCCCTCTATTTACTTGGTTGGTACTATACTAAATCCGTGTATGAAATATAATACTATGTGCCACTTTAGTGCTCTTATTTATTTTAACTTAGAGATAAATACTAACAATGATTCTGATGGTGAAGAACAAGAACAACCAGATTTGTGGACGGCTATGAGTGATGCGAATATTTACATAGATAAATTATATAACTATTATGTTGATTTACTTGATTTAGTTGTACCAACAAGTATCTCTCCAACTGTCGCTCTTCATCCTCCCAAGGAACATCATCTTCTAAAAGGCCGGCACATAGTGATTTTCCTTATTACGTTTATGATTTAAATGTATGGAACAGTTTTGAGGAGAAAACTTACACAGCAGCTTCTCGGAAAGAGCTTAAGTATTATCTTCGAACGCCGATAGAGGATCGTAGATGACGGATCAACGCGTTGGATTGGTGAAAGAATAATGAAACACAATATCCTGTGCTTTCAAGATTAGCTAGAAATATATTGAATGTTCCAATGTCAACCGTTGCATCGGAGAGCGTTTTCAGTTAGGGACGACAACAACTTGGAGACAACTGACACTCATTGGGAAGAAATGCTATGAATGGTCTAGTTTGCGTTAGAGATTAAATTATAGTGGAACGAAGAAATCATGGACCGGAGGTGGAGCTGAAAGACGAACAGAATCTTGAAGAAATTATAACTTCAAGAGAGAACTCAACACAATCAAGTCAAATGCATGATTTCCCCAATTGCCTTTGACTATCCTATGCAATTTCCCATTAATGTTAACATGGATGAGTTAAAAAAAATATGAGAACTTTGTGGATTTTCATTCATGTACATTATAAATTTTGAATCAGTTTGCAATCAATAAAATATAACATTCCTTCACTCCTTACTTTGTAATTTTTTCCATTTAATGATTTAAATTGAATTTCTAGTTTAAATTAAATACATAGTTTTAATATATTACTAATTTATTATCAAGTATTATTAATTTATTATATTAAGTATCATATTTTTTAAAGTAGTACATATATTGAATGGTACATCTATATGTGTATATATTTTCTATTGACTCTAAAGTAATATATATTTAATGTATACATGTGTATATGTTTTATCAGTTAGTATATATATAGTGTTTATATGTTGTATGCATATTTTTTAAAGTAGCACATATATTGAATGGTGCATATATATGTGTATATATTTTCTATAGACTCTAAAGTAGTATATATTTAACGTATACATGTGTATATGTTCTATAAATTAGTATATACATAGTGTTTATATGTTGTATGTATATTTTTTAAAGTAGTACATATATTGAATGGTACATATATATGTCTATAAATTTTCTATAGATTCTAAAGTAGTATATATTTAACGTATACATGTGTATATGTTCTATAAATTAGTATATATATAGTGTTTATATGTTGTATGTATATTTTTTAAACTAGTACATATATTGTATGGTAAGTATATATGTGTATATATTTTCTATAGACTCTAAAGTAGTATTTATTTAACGTGTACATGTGTATATATTTTATAAATTAGTATATATATATAGTGTTTATATATTGTATGTATATTTTTTAAAGTAGTACATATATTGAATGATACATATATATGTGTATATATTTTCTATAGACTCTAAAGTAGTATATATTTAACGTATACATGTGTATATGTTTTATAAATTAGTATATATATAGTGTTTATATGTTGTATGTATATTTTTTCAAGGAGTACATATATTGAATGGTACGTATATATGTGTATATATTTTCTAGACTCTAAAGTAATATATATTTAACGTATACATGTGTATATGTTTTATAAATTAGTATATAACTATATATAGAGTGTGTGTATATATTGTAGTATATATTTTATTTAAAGTAGTACATATATTGAATGGCACGTATATATTTGTATATATTTTCTATAGACTCTAAAGTAGTATATATTTAACATATACATGTGCATATGTTTTATAAATTAGAATATATATAGTGTTTATATGCTGTATGTATATTTTTTAAAGTAAAACATATATTGAATGTTACATATATATGTGTATATATTTTCAATAGACTATAAAGTAGTATATATTTAATGTATACATGTATATATGTTTTATTAATTAGTATATAACTATATATATAGTGCATGTGTATATTGTAGTATATGTTTTATTTAAAGTAGTATAGATATTGAATGGTACGTGTATATGTGTATATATATTTTCTATAGACTCTAAAGTAGTATACATTTAACGTATACATGTGTATATGTTTTATAAATTAGTATATAACTATATATATATATATATAGTGTGTGTATATATTGTAGAATATATTTTATTTAAAGTAGTACATATATTGAATGGTACGTATATATGTGTATATATTTTCTATAGACTCTAAATCAGTATATATTTAACGTATACATATGTATATGTTTTATAAATTAGTATATAACTATATATATAGTTTGTGTATATATTGTAGTGTATGTTTTATTTAAAGTAGTACATATATATTGAATGGTACGTATATATGTGTATATAGTTTCTATAGACTCTAAAGTAGTATATATTCAATGTATACATGTGTATATGTTTTATAAATTAGTATATAACTATATATATAGTGTGTTTATATGTTATAGTATTTATATATTGTAGTATATGTTTTATTTAAAGTAGTACATATATATTGAATGGTACATATATATGTGTATATATTTTCTATAGACTCTAAAGTAGTATATATTTAATGTATACATGTGTATATGTTTTATTAGTTAGTATATAAATATATATATATATATATATATATATATATATATATATATATATTGTGTGTGTGTGTGTGTGTATATTGTAGTAGATGTTTTATTTAAAGTAGTACATATATTGAATGGTACGTATATATGTATATATATTTTCTATAGACTCTAAAGTAATATATATTTAACGTATACATGTGTATATATTTTATAAATTAGTATTTAACTATATACATATAGTGTGTGTGTGTATATTGTAGTATATGTTTTATTTAAAGTAGTACATATATATTGAATGGTACGTATGTATGTGTATATATTTTCTATAGACTCTAAAGTAGTATATATTTAACGTATACTTGTGTATATGTTTTATAAATTAGTTTATATATTGTAGTATATATCTTGTTGTATATGTTTTATTTAAAGTAGTATATATATTTAACTAATGTATAGTCGTATACACGATTACATGTGTAATTGTGTATATGTTTTTAAAATTCTAATGTAGTATATACTATATATATAGTGTATATATATTGTTTATCGTATTTAAAATGTATATAGGTGGGTATATATAGTGTATATTGGATAAAAAACTTTTAATTTTTTTTTTTTTTGGATTTGACGGGATTTTGGAACGTTTTTGACCGGGTTTAGGGGGTTTGGACCGGGTTAGGTGTAGTAGGCCGGTCCCTGGTTGTTTCTTGACATTTTACTATTGGGCTCCGAATCAGACCAGCCCGTTTAACCTGGCCAAGAATCGGACCGGCCCACAAACCGTTTAAATGTGATGGGACGGTTCCGGGTTGACCCGGCCTGGCCCCGTTAACAGGTTTATCTATAATCTATAATATATTAAAAGTGGGAAGACCTTAAAAAGTGATTTCAATTTTTTGTCCTTCATTAAAACACTCCACAATAGATAAAATTGTCTTTTCACTTATTTTTTTCAATTATTAATTAATTATTACAAAAATAAAGAGTCCTAAAATATATGGCATCAATTGATATTGGTAGATTATTGTGTACATAAATAAGGCAAGAGAAAAAAAATACTGCCTATAAATCCTACTTTCTTAACTCTCTTTTTGTTAAACTATCATCCGTGGAGTCCTTTTGTTATTACATAAGGTTAGTTCCTCATACAAATTTAACGTACATGTCAGATCCAACTTTAGTATGTTGCCATTGAAATGCAGTAAGCATCAATTTTTCTTCTTTTATACTTTGGCTCTTATATTTTTCATCTATTTTTCATGTTATTGTTAATTTGTTCTAAGTAATTGTGCTATATTTTTATATTTATATATGATGTAATTTGTTTTTTCTTTACCATATTATTTAGAGTATGTGTTTTTGTATATCAATATCAACGTAACTTTGATCAAAATTATGCACGAGAAAAAAGGAAAAGAAAAAAACGTAGATTAATAGAAATAAAATAATTGTAGATTTTTTTTTAAAAAAAAGTAGTTGTCCATCTCACAATGAAGACAAGGTCGTGCATATTGGACCCTGAGTTCTTGGTGATCGTTTATTTTCTAAGAAAAAGAGGAATAAATAGGAGAACAAGTTTGTGATGCTTTATATGACATATAATGTAAATTACAACACATGTAATTGTTTTTCTATATCTACTTTATATGATATTTATTCTTAAAATTTAATTTGAGTATGCAAACTTGAAACTTGAACGAGTAGATAATAGATTTTCTGCTTGTTGAGATTCTAATAAAACATTTACTTTTTTTTTAAAAAAATAAATAGATACAAGACTTCAGTATTGAAGATAAAGAAACACATACTTTTTTATAATAGTAGAAGGAAAACTCATCAAAGCTGATTGTGTGTTGTTTTAACTCATGTGAATTAATTATTATATATTATAGCATTAGGCAGTGTAGTGCAAATAGTCAAAGTGACAAAAAACTAATAAATTATTTGTAAAAAGATAAAGTGAGACAGAATAGACAATAATATATTTGAAAAATAATATTTATTTAAATCATATAAATAAAAATAACAATTAATTTAATATCAATTGCTATATTTTAATAATTGTATTCTTCTTATGTATAACTTTTTATAATTTTATTCTTTTTATGTATAACTTTATTATTGACGCCAGTTATATTTAATTGCATTTACTTCAAATTTTGCCTTAAATAGCTTGCAATTTCTTGCAATTCTTAAACAGAAAAATTCAAATCAACATTAATAATCTATTTTTTAAAAATAAAACACGCTCTAATCTGCACATCTTTTACTTACTTGTAAGTGATAAAGTTATTTCATATGACTCAAAAGATGATAATATAGAACTTTTGTATGATATCGGAGTTACTAGTTCAATGGCAAAATACTGCTTATTCTTTAGTTATGAGTGGCATCAATGGTCGGATCTTCTCTAGACTAGTCAATTGGCAAAACTGTAACTTTAGGGTTTATCTGCATTCTTAAGATTATGTGCAACATCTCTACTTTAGCAAAAGTAGAGATGCACCACTTCCAAAAGTAGAGATGCTATATCTAATCTTAAGAATGCAGATAAACCCAAAAGTTACAGTTCTGTCATTTGACTAGTTTAGAGAAGACACGACCATTGATTCCACTCAAAACAAAAGAATAAGCAGTATTCTGCCATCGAACTAGGCACTTTGATATCATAAAAAAGTTCTATATTATCGTCTTTTGATTCATACAAAACAACCTTATCACCTACAAGTAAGTAAAAGATGTGCAGATTAACAAATTAAATATTTGTGGAGAAGCTACAAAGAAGGAGATCGATGGTAGTCCAAACATTAGTCTCAGAAGAGAAGCTTTCAATTGTTACACTCGAATTAAGATCAAATGATATTTCATAAAGAACTATTGTAGAGAGATTAATTTTTAGTCCATCTGAAATGTTTTTTCTCCATGGGCAGATACATTTTGGACGTAGTACAAATGCATAGACAATTTACTTGAGGCCACAGGTCTAACACAGACCGGACGCAAGTGACATATTATTTCAGAAAAGTGTCTCTTTTCATGAACTATTGCTTCCATCTCGAAGGGACAATTAGGGCTCATTTGTTTGCACTTAATAGAGGTCTGAATCTGAATGGTTCAGACTTCAGACCATTAAGAGAATTTATTTTTAATTAAGATTTTAGATTTTAATAGGTCTTAATTATTCATATCTAGAATCAAGTCTTAATAGGTCTGAAGAGGTATTCTGGTGTTGGATAATATTCACCGCCACTCTATTCATAATCATCATTCACTACCTCTGCCACTGCCATCATTGTCAACCGCCACCCATGTAACGCCCTAAATCTGGTACCCGAATGCTACACGGTGCTCATGACCCTGAAGGACTACAAGCTAACCCATGACTAATATTTGTACCTGAACACTGCATAATATACTGAATAAATATAGAAATAAAGGATGAAAGGCCATAAGGCTCAATACTAAGACATAATATCTGATAAAATATATCATATGGGTGGGGTATGAAATACCTAAAACAACTGAAATAAACTGTCTGAACATGATAGTTTGAAAAGCCTCTAACTGTCTGAATAAGGAGTTGATGGGATATGTCCCCAGCTATCTCCATCTACTGAAAGCTAAACTGAATTAATGAAATACCTAATAATATCGTCCTCGAATGATGAGGACTCACTGCTAAATCTGGATACTACTGATGCTTTGGAGCTCGTGCTTCGGAACCTATGGTATAAAGCACCATAGCGCAAATATGTTAGTATGATTGAATGTACTGGTATGCATGATGATAGGCGGATTTACACGCCTATATCAATATATTTTGCCCATATTTTAGCCTAGTTTTGAGAACAAATTATATATTTCATGCACTTTTAGTCCTTTTTCCTATAAATGAGCTAACGAACAGGATTAGTAAAGTTTCAGGTATAAATGATGCATAATTCAGCATTTTATGGCTTACTTGACGCAAAAGAAAGCTCACGAAGGAAGGAAAGGGAGTTTACACGCCTAAGGACCAAAATTGCTGCATGGAAACTCTGTCCCGGGCTAAAACAGCATTTCTGAAGACTCTGGGGACCTGGACCAAAACTGCTGCATGGAAAATCTGTCCCGGGCTAAAACAACATTTCTGAAGACTTTGGGGACTAACAGACACAAAGCTGGATTTTTACAAAGATACATTAACCTAATACAATTAGGCTATGTATTTCATTAGTTTATTTGGATTATGATAATGTTACCTTAACCTAGTACATTTGGGTTAAGTATTCCATTAGCCTATTAGGATTTGGTTATTTATTTCATTAGCTTAGTAGGAGTAGGATATGGGTATTATAAATACCCTATCATGCTAGAGATTTTTAATTAATTCCTCCCTTAGTGGAGAGAACAATCTTCTATTCAACAATTAATCTTCTTCCATCCCTCTCTTCTTCCACTACAACACTTCTAATCTACTCTTCTAATCTTTCCATTAATTCTATTCTTAAATTCCACAACAAGAGAATCGTTACTTGCTAAGGAATCACCTAATCCACATGCCTATCACCTAATCCACACGCCATTACTCAACAATAACAATGCAAATCGTGATCTCCTTCGCATTCATGGGTAACTAAACTTCTCTGTTGGGGTTATGGAAGCCGAATGAGTTACTATCTATTGCTGTGAGTTTGTGAGTTCGAGACACGTATATTGCTTATATCATTATTCTCTTCATCTTAATCTACATTCTTTGCGGTTGCAAACACAAGAATACGCCAGTCTAACATTTAACTTGTTCGAGAGAAAGGTTATTTGTCTGGAAAAGAGATAATGTCAAGGTAGTAGGACACCCTTTCCTATTAAAAAGCTAGTGCCGTAACTGGACTAACCTCTTGGAGAATTCGTACCGTTAGACACGCTTTAAGCTCGAGAGAGTTAAAGTGAAATAGTCCTTGTTTAGGTCGAGAGACGCTTGGATTTACCATCGACTACAATTCTCTATAAGCAATTGCATGTCAAGACTCTACACACTCATAGCCAATAGAGACGTATACCTCAGAAGGTGGACATAACCCCAACGCTTCAATTCTCATTGTTTACAACCAACGTAACAATCTCTCTCTTTTTACTTTATTATTGTCAGCTTTTGGTACATTACTTGCAAAACAAGAATCCCCCCTTTTTACGAGACTTGCACTAAAAGTCTAGTAATTCTACTTACTTTTTGGCCAAGCTATTCCCTGTGGGATCGACACCCAACCCAGGTTGGGTTCTATATTTGCTAACGACCGCTTTACACTCCCACGAGAGCTGTAGATTGAGCGTTATCAAAAGTTGGCGCCGTTGCCGGGGAATACGAGTGTCAATCAAGTTCGTGATAATTACTAGACCCTTTGGTCAAAGATTCTCGTATTTTTACTTTTAGTTTTTGTTTTTGTTTATTGCAGGTTTTTCTTTTAGTGCATGCCCCATACTAGAAGTTCTGGTCAACCGTTATTACTAATCAATCCGGAACCACAACGAATTAGAAGAATGGAAGCACAAGCTGAAATCAACAGGATGGCTGCTCAACATGAGCAGGCGAGATTAGCTGCTCTTGCCGCTGCTCAAGTCCAACAACAAAACATGGATAATCCTGGGCGAGCAATAAATCCTGACGATGAGGATTTAGGTGACGACGAGTTGATAAACCCAAGGCATGTCACTGAAACTGCAACACCTGCCAACAGAAGAGGTCGACAAGCTCGGTATAGATATGATCGCCAACCTTTGCAACCAGCTTTCGACGATGATGATGATGATCTTGATGGTGCCGGAGCCACTGGAGCTATAATTCCACCACCATTAGCGCCCGGAGCCAAGTTCAACATCACAAGCACCATGATTAAGTTATTGCAACTCAAGGGATTATTTGGTGGACTAGCAGGCGATGATCCGAATATGCATCTCATCAACTTTATTTCTACATGCAAGTCTTTTGACAATCCTGGTGTTGGTCAGAATGCTATTCGATTATGTCTATTTCCATTGTCTCTGTCTGGGGAGGCAACACTATGGTTGAATGGGCTGACTCCTGATTCAATTACAAATTGGAGGCAATTGAGAGACGCTTTCCTAGAAAGATTCTTTCCGCCATCCAAAAGGGCTCAATTGAGAGATGAAATCAGCAACTTTCGTCAGCTTCCCTCTGAAGCTCTTCATGAAACATGGGAGAGGTTCAAGACAAAGCTAGCGAGATGCCCAAACCATCACATGACTAATGTTCACCTAATGGAGATCTTTTATAGAGCCTTGAATTCAATAACTAAACCAGTGGTGGATAACGCAGCTGGAGGTTCTTTCATGGACCTCACCTTTGGTCAAGCAAGCAATATGCTAGATCGCATGACAAAGCAAAGTAGAGCTTGGCATACCAGGGATTCTGAGGTAGCAAGCCCCACTTTATCTATTGGCATGTCTGCAGACCAAAAAAGAAGAGAAGAAGAACGTGAGCAAGACATGGCGCACATGAAAACACAATTGGATCTTCTGACAAAGCACTTATTATCAGGGAAGACCGAAAAAGTGAAAGCTGTGGCGCTAAAAGGAAGAGACGAATCTGATTCTGAAGAAGAGGCCAAGAACAATCAGGGGGATTTCATGGGAATGCCCAAGGGAACTATTATGATAAATCTGGAAGCAAAGACCAAGGTAGTTGGAAGAAAAATAATGAAAAAAATGGTTTGTACGTTCCCTCTGGTTGACGTGATACCGCCACATCTAATTCTATGGAAGACATGATGGCTAAGTTATTGAAAGGAGTGGAAGCAACGAGCGCGGGAGTTAACGAGGTGATTGATGATTTGTCCTCCATGAAGCAACTAGTTGATTCTCATTCCACTTCTATCAAGCAAATAGAGCAGCAATTGAGCCAACTTTCAGCAACATTTAATCAAAGAAAGGCGCACCTTACCAAGCGATACTGTGCAAAACCCAAAGAATGATGGGTCATGCATGGTCATCACTACCAGAAGTGGTAAGGTGCTGGAAACTTCAGCAAAAGGAAAGCAAGTGGTTGACGAAGTTGCGGACATGGATGCTATACTTACTGACGTTACAAAAGGAGAAGAAGCCGCAACAACTACTCCCAATGTCAAGGACGTTTCACCTAGTGACGTGCAGCCTGAAAAAATGGAAAAACGGAAGCTAGAGGAGAAGAAAGCCGTGGAGAGAACACTTCCATACCCACCACCACCTTTTCCCCAAAGATTGAAGAAGGTGGCCGATGACACTAAGTTCAGCAAATTTATGACCATGTTGAAGCAACTGACCATTAATGTTCCATTGGTAGAGGCACTTGAACAAATGCCTGGGTATGCGAAGTTTTTGAAAGATCTTTTGACTAAAAAGAGGGCAGCAAGTTATGAGCTGAAGGATGATGTGCATCATTGTAGTGCAATTGCTACCCGATCGATAGTTCAGAAGAAGGCCGACCCCGGAGCTTTCACTATTCCTTGCATAGTCGGATCTTTAAACTTTGCCAAAGCATTGTGTGACTTAGGAGCCAGCATCAACTTGATGCCATTATCTATCTACAAGAAGTTGGGGTTAGGAGATCCTACACCAACTAATATGAGGCTTGTTATGGCGGATAGGTCGGTAAAACGACCGGTTGGTATTCTATGCGATGTCTTGGTAAAGGTTTCTTTATTTATCTTTCCAGCAGACTTTGTCATCTTGGATTGTGAAGCAGATTCAGAGGTTCCCATAATCTTGGGACGCCCTTTCCTTGCTACGGGAAGTGTGCTCATAGATTTGAGAGCTAATGAGCTTTCATTCCGAATAAATGACGAAGTGGTTCGCTTTGATGTTTGCAAATCGATGAAGCAACCCAAAGATCTGAGTGTATTTTCTGTGGCTGATGTTGTCTTTGATGATGAGAAAGAGTTACTTGCAGAAGAGCGAATTCTTGATGATCCTTTGGAGGTTTTGCTCATGAAAGGAGAGAATGATGATGCTGAAATTTCTGATGAAGATATTTGTGCTCTATCGGGATTAGGGACATATCGCTATACCCCTAAGAAGCTGGATCTTGATCTCAAAAATCGACCTTCACCACCAACTAAGCCATCTATTGAAGAACCACCCACGTTAGAATTGAATGAGCTGCCAAGCCATTTGAAGTACGCATTCTTAGGAAGCGGAAACACTCTTCCAGTCATTGTGGCAGCCGATTTGGGTGAGCAACAAGTTGCAGCTCTTATTGCAATCTTACGCAAGTATATTAGAGCTATTGTATGGACCATTGCGGATATCATTGGTATTCCACCTGGGATTTGCACACATAAAATTTAGCTTCAAGAAAAGTGCACACCCACCATTGAAAATCAAAGGCGATTAAACCCACCAATGCAAGAAGTGGTGAAGAAGGAGATTATCAAGTGGTTAGACGCAGGAGTTGTATACCCTATCTCTGATAGTACATGGGTGAGTCCTGTGCAATGTGTTCCCAAGAAAGGAGGTATGACGGTGGTCGCGAATGCAAAGAATGAACTTATTCCACTCAGGCCCGTTACTGGATGGAGAGTATGCATGGACTACCGCAAGCTGAATTCTTGGACGCTCAAGGATCACTTCCCCATGCCATTTACGGACCAAATGCTAGATCGGTTAGCGGGGAAAGGATGGTTTTGCTTTTTGGATGGTTATTCAGGCTATAATCAGATTTGTATTGCACCTGAAGACCAAGAGAAGACAACGTTTACATGCCCATATGGTACGTTTGCCTATAAACGCATGCCATTCGGGTTGTGTAATGCACCAGCCACCTTTCAACGTTGTATGATGTCTATTTTCTCTGATATGGTTGAAGACACTTTGGAGGTATTTATGGACGACTTTTCAGTTGTTGGTGAGTCTTTTGAAGCATGTTTGGTAAACTTGAGCATGGCATTGCAAAGATATGTAGAGTTCAACCTTGTGCTGAATTGGGAGAAGTGCCACTTCATGGTAAAAGAAGGAATCGTTCTTGGGCACAAGATCTCCGAAAGAGGAATAGAGGTTGATCGCGCAAAAATAGAGGTAATCGAGAAGCTACCACCTCCAATTTCGGTGAAGGGAGTTCGTAGTTTTCTTGGCCATGCTGGGTTTTATCGTAGATTCATCAAAGACTTCTCCAAAATTTCTAGTCCATTGTGCAAACTATTGGAGAAAGATGCGAAGTTTGACTTTAATGACGATTGCTTAAAGGCATTCGAATGCCTTAAAGGAAAACTCATTGAAGCCCCTATCATGGTAGCACCAGATTGGACGCTCCCGTTCGAAGTCATGTGTGATGTTAGTGGTGTAGCCGTTGGTGCTATTCTTGGATAGAGAAAGGAGAAACTATTTCATCCTATCTACTATGCGAGTAAGGTCCTAAATGAAGCCCAAAGGAACTAAACCGTTACTGAACAAGAGCTCCTAGCGGTTGTGTATGCGTTTGAGAAGTTTCGCGCCTATCTATTGGGTACTAAGGTGATCGTTCATACAGACCATGCAGCTCTTAGGTATCTAATGACAAAGAAGGATGCAAAACCAAGGCTGATTCGATGGGTGTTGCTCCTGGAAGAGTTTGATTTCGAAGTCAAAGATAGAAGAGGTTGCGAGAATCAAGTGGCTGATCACCTATCTAGACTCGAGAGTGAGCAAGTGGTGCAACCTGAAATTCAGATTGATGATGCATTCCCTAACGAGGAGATATTAGCAACAACAATGGAGAAATTACCATAGTATGCCGACTTTGCAAATTTCGTGGTGAGTAATGTGCTACCCGCCAATTTATCTTACCACCAAAGGAGGAAGTTTATGCATGACGTTCAGCACTACTATTGGGATGAGCCTTATGTGTTTCGAAGATGCGCTGATGGTATCATTCGACGATGTATATCCCATGAAGAAGTTCCCACTATATTCGAAGCATGCCACACTTCACAAGTTGGAGGGCATCATGCAGGCAATCGAACGGCAAGAAAAGTATTGCAAAGTGGATATTATTGGCCTTCGATATTCAGAGATGCATATGACTATGTGAGGAGGTGTGACCAATACCAACGGTAAGGTGCTATTTCAAAACACCATGAAATGCCCATGTCCAAAATTCTTGAGGTAGAACTCTTTGATGTGTGGGGTATTGATTTCATGGGGCCATTCGTGAATTCGTTTGGAATGAAGTACATCTTGGTTGCTGTGGATTATGTGTCAAAATGGGTTGAAGCTGTAGCATTGCCGACAAGGAAGGAAAGCGTGTTGTAGCGTTCTTAAAGAAGAATATCTTCTCTCGCTTTGGAGTACCTCGTACTATCATAAGTGATGGAGGATCTCACTTTTGCAACAAGCTATTCAAATCTGTATTGGCCAAGTATGGTGTCAAGCAACATAAGGTAGCTACGTCGTATCATCCCCAAACTAGTGGACAAGTAGAGGTTTCCAATCGTGAGATCAAGCAAATCCTTGCAAAGACGGTTAATGTGAATTGGAAGGATTGGTCTCGAAAGCTAGATGATGCACTATGGGCATATAGGACTGCATTCAAGACACCCATTGGCATGTCTCCTTATCAACTAGTTTATGGAAAGGCTTGTCATCTACCCATTGAACTTGAATACAAGGCATTGTGGGCATTGAATCGATTGAACTTGAATTGGGAAGATGTGAAGAATCTGAGGTTGGAGAAGCTGAACGAACTAAATGAATTCCGGCTCCATGCATATGAACGATCGGATTTATACAAGGAGCGGATGAAGAAGTATCATGATCAGCGGATTATTCGACGAAATTTCCAAAAGGGTGACATGGTGCTACTCTTCAACTCCAGATTTAAGCTCTTCCCAGGTAAGTTAAAATCGAAATGGTCTGGTCCATTTAATGTCATCCAAGTCTACTCGTCTGGAGTAGTCGAATTGGAAGACAATGAGGGTGTTATCTTCAAAGTGAATGGCCAACGTGTCAAGCCATATATCGGTCCTCTTGACTCGATAAATGACATGTCCTTCACTTATCTCGACGAAGTCTAAGTACTCGAGATTACTACGTCGAGCCACGACAATAAATAAGGTGCTAGATGGGAGGCAACCCATCGTTTTATTGTTTTATCGTTTTATCGTTTTATCGTTTTGTCGTTTTAGTATTTTTTCTTTTTGATAAATGAAAATCCAAAAATAAGAGTCGGGCCACGACCAAAACCACGGAGCTTGGTGGGAGGTAACCCATCGTACTAATCATTTTCGTTTGGTTTTGAGCAAAAATAGGTGCAAGAAGTATTCAACGAGGAGATCGATTTCAATTGACAATTTGGACGCATTGTATGGTAAAGTTGGTAAGTTAGGAATGGTGATGCATAAGGCTATGGATTGAGCCTTTTCCTCGTCAAAATAGGCTTCGAGGAAGGCTAGGCCTTGGTAGAACTAGGCCACGAACGTTGCACGACCTATCCTATAGCCTAAGGTCTCGGAATCTAGTGTGCTATACACTATGCGCCGCCTATTCCTAGGTATGCTTTTGACTATGCGCCGCCTATGCTATGGCATTTGGTCTCAGTATCTCATATGCCATAGACTATACGGCGCATATGTCTATAAATGCCATAGACTATGCGGCGCATATGTCCCATTATGCCATAGACAATGCGCCGCATATGTCATTGATATGCCGAGTGATATGCGCCGCATATGTGGTGTTTTTGTCTCCAAAACTGATTGTAAATGGGTCATAACCCGACCCATACTCTTCCTATATAAAGGGGACTTATTTTTATAACACAACCACATTAGAATAAACCCTAAGGGCGCCGCATAACCTTCCAAATCCTCTCAAAATTTTCTTCTTTTGCTCTTCCAATTCACAACACCATCTCCACGAACTTCAAGCAAGTAAGTACTCTCTTATTCTTCATTTATTTCTCGTAAGTACTACGTTGCTATGTTTATGATGAATTGCTAAATCATATATGAGTGTTGGTGATATTCATGTGTTTGGATTGTTGTTACAAAATCATGTGAAGTAAACATATACGTAGGGAATTCTTGGCTTGTTTCCGACTTGAATTTGGTTTCAATAGCATTGTTATGATAATTGCTGAATTGATATGGCTATGAATATTGCTTAAGATTGTTGTTTGGATGCTTACATGATAGACTATTCCGGCCATCGGGATAAGGTTATAGTGTCTATCGACTTAGGAGGTTGTGCTTGTTGTAAGAATAACGATTCCATGTGTTAACCCCTATGTCGTAGTGTTGCTATATCCACCATGAAAGTAGTCCAATGGCTGCAAATAAGTGATGCAATGCTTATTTTCTTGTCGGAATACAATCCTAAAACGTATGTCGACGAAATCTGAGTACTCGACCACTTTCACTTCACTGATTTGTGTTAACAAAACTAAGTGTGGGGTGGTACCCCTAGTGCTTGCATATAGATTGTATCAAGTGAGATTGTGCTGCAACTTACATTATTTCTAGTCTCAGGTACAATGACACCTAAAGCAAGGCAAGGCAAGGAGAAGGCTACCACGTCCCAAAAGGGCAAGAAGAGAAGTCGAAAAGACCAAGGAGAATCATCCTCAGCACACCTACCACACAGAATGTTCGGAATAAAATGGGTTCTTGAGGAAGAAGCCAAAGCATGGTACAGCAGCAACAAAGAAAGAAAATATGTGCACGTCGACTTGATCAACAAGGAGACCTTAGCAAAGAAGGAGCCGCGAATGTTGGTAAAAATAATGGCTTTGAAGCTGGATTTCATCTTCCGCGACATGGGAGAGTGCAATCTTGACTTAACAAGAGATTTTTATGCCAACTGGTCGCCGAACACAACAGGCAATGAAGTCAAAATTCGGGGCCAAGTGTTACAGCTCACCGCAGATTGGATCAACTCTTTTCTTGGCTTACCTTCGGTCGACACAGCACCATTCAAAGAACTGTACAGCAGGCCTCCTTATAGAGCGATACGACACACGCTTTATGGAAGTAGATCAATGGCAAGGTGGGGCAGACATAAAGAAACAGGTCGACACAACACCTTCCCCTATGCTCCACTAAATAGGGAAGCAAGAATCTGGATGCGTATTGTCAACTCATGTCTTATTCCTGGGACTCAATACACCAAGATATCAAGAGATAGAGTGTGTTTGGTCTATGCTTTGATGACTAATGTCCCTATCAACTTTGGGGAAATCATTCGATCTACCATGAGGAAGGCCAGACTCCACAAAAGGTCTCATTTCACATTCGGCAATTTGTTGACAGCAATGTTGCGGAAAGAGGATATCGAAGAGGAACCAGCTGACCACAAACTCCCACATAACCCAAAGAAGGTTGACCTCACCAAGGTCAAAGATGCTGAAACAACTCATGGAGTCAACCTTACTACTGCGGAGAGACATGCTCGTGACGAGAGTTTCTTCCGTCATCTTTATGGCATGACACGATTCACTATGATGAGTGGTGGACGTATTCCAACTGCTGAAGAGCTCCAACAGCTGGACCACGACTACCCAATGAACATGTATGCACGGGAGATGTGTGGAGTGGGTGTATATTTTGAGGAATCTCTAGACGATGATGTGCCGACTGATGATGATAGACGCTTGCCTGATTCTGATGAGGAGGAGAACTCTGACGACGACTCTTATGATGATTCAGACGACGGGGGTATGACCCCCGACATTGATGAAGGGTCCGACTAACCAGGTTCTTCACATTTATTTTCCACTGATGGTAGTGTCCCATCTAAGTGTGGGGTGGCAGAATCGCATGCTATACTTCTTTGTTTGCACCTATGTTTGTATGTTTGTTTGTTTACTTTGTTTTTTTTGACTCCGTTTTTTTTGTTGTTTTTTTTCGTTTGACGTTTTTTTAGTTTTTTTAGGAGTCAAATTTTTCTAGCTTCACATGAAATTATTTTGATAGACAGCATGAGATTATAACAAGAGTATGTGCTATAACTGTGACTATTGAGACGTTTAGGCTCTAGTTGTGACTCATTATGTGATATTGTGTGATTCAATTCCTTCACTTGTTGGGTCGAGAGTCTATATTACTTCCAATCAAGTCGACCATGTGCCTTGTGTGTGTGAGATAATAGTATATTCTATGTTTGTGGCTGATGCTAGAACTTGCCTGGTATGTATGCAAAGCGAAAATAAGGAGTGTAAGTTTAGGATATGATTTAGGCATTTCTTTGGCAACCTATACATGTTTACCTTCAGTTTTACCTACCCATAGACATCATCCTAGTTAAACCCTTTTGAGCCTTTAGCCTATTTCTTTGACAACCTTGTATGTAAGCCTAATCCATTTTTTCAAGACCGTAATTTGATCCAAATTCCTAAGTGTTTTAAAGTAAAAAGGTCATGTGACAATGTCAGAGGAAATTGGGTGAGTATGATGCTTTAAATTGTAATGGTGCTTGAATGTGTTATGAAAAAAAAAGTGCTATCATAAGAGGTATGTTGTGAAAAGAAAAAGGAAAAGGAAGCTGAAAAGTGAGTTGTTCTTAAAATTGAAAAACAAAAGAGGAGAACAAGGGTGGTAGAACAAAATAAAGAAGAAAGGTTGAAAGAAAAAAGTGTCAATGATACAAAGTGATGTATTAAAGCGCTTAGGAACCTAGTCACTATTCTTGGCCAAAATAGTCCTACCCGTCCCTTAGCTTACGTTACAACCATCAAAAGACCTACTTGATCCTAATCTTAACATTCTGACATTTAGTGGAGTATTACACTAAGGGCAAGCCTATGGTCATCAGTTGCTACATATGAATTCTTTGTGAGAGTGAGAGCAAGGATATTTTGATACCCATGTTTGAAAAATATGCTATACTTGTGAGTGAATATGGGTACTATATTGTGAGACACACATGGTTGATGAGTCTTGGATAGTTGTATATGATTCTATGCACCTTAACGTTTGTATGTGAGTTGATCACCATCACGAGTCTATGATTGAGGTTAAATTGTTTCTACTTATAATCAGAAAGCTACTCTTTGTTGATAATTGTTGTGCTTGTCTTGAAGAATGTTTTGTGTTGTTGCTGTAAAACCCTAAGTTGATGTTTATAAGGACATAATATATTGTTCGAGGACGAACAAAGCTCTAAGTGTGGGGTGTTGATGATAGGCGGATTTACACGCCTATATCAATATATTTTGCCCATATTTTAGCCTAGTTTTTAGAACAAATTATATATTTCATGCACTTTTAGTCCTTTTTCCTATAAATGAGCTAACGAACATGATTACTAAAGTTTCAGGTATAAATGATGCATAATTCAGCATTTTATGGCTTACTTGACGCAAAAGAAAGCTCACGAAGGAAGGAAAGGGAGTTTACACGCCTAAGGACCAAAACTGCTGCATGAAAACTCTGTCCCGGGCTAAAACAACATTTCTGAAGACTCTGGGGACCTGGACCAAAACTGCTGCATGGAAAATCTGTCCCGGGCTAAAACCGCATTTCTGAAGACTTTGGGAACTTATAGACACAAAGCTGGATTTTTACAAAGATACATTAACCTAATACAATTAGGCTATGTATTTCATTAGTTTATTTGGATTATGATAATGTTACCTTAACCTAGTACATTTGGGTTAAGTATTCCATTAGCCTATTAGGATTTGGTTATTTATTTCATTAGCTTAGTAGGAGTAGGATATGGGTATTATAAATACCCTATCATGCTAGAGATTTTTAATTAATTCCTCCCTTAGTGGAGAGAACAATCTTCTATTCAACAATTAATCTTCTTCCATCCCTCTCTTCTTCCACTACAACACTTCTAATCTACTCTTCTAATCTTTCCATTAATTCTATTCTTAAATTCCACAACAAGAGAATCGTTACTTGCTAAGGAATCACCTAATCCACACGCCTATCACCTACTCCTATATGAATAGACACTGAACATGATTAACTGAACTGGACTAGACTAAGTTCATTAAATTCCATGGACTGACGGAATGCTATTAAGATCTGATAACTGTCTCAGACTTTTGAGATTACTGGATTACTGCGATTTATTGGAATTTCTGAGATTACTGGACAGATACTGAATTCACTGAGTTTTTTTAAGTCACATACCTAACTGAACTCTAAGCATCTTGGCTTGACTGAGAGTATCGTGAAAACATGACACTGGCTCTAGGCACACAACTAAATTATCGGGTACAAGTACCCCCAGGACTCGATAGCATAAAAGTAATTCATGGCATGAGTTCTAAAGAACAACAATGGCTGCTCATATATCTATAATCCATTGACTAAGACATTTCATCAAACACTTGACATGCATAAACTTGTATATGAATGGGGGGGTCTCACATTATCATACTAGTATGGAACTTTTCCTTCACATAGGCATTTAGTCAAACATATGGGGAGCATGCTTTAGTTATACAATCATCAACACATCTAATAATCATGGATACATCCATCAACTTGTAAATTAAAGGGTTTATCATGAATATCGTTCAATTCATCACATATTAGAATCAATTCTTGTAATTAATAGTCTATAAAATAGAACTAAATCAAACAACAACATGAACATCAATTTTCAATTCAATCAAATCATGAACATTCAAAAATATACAAATCTTGGATTTTGAATAGAGATTCTTGAGCTTCATGGGTAAAAGAGACCCATGAATTAAAACATGACATACTTGAGTTAATGAATATGGAAGGATTGATGGAGAGTTCTTATGATTTGGCCCTTGAATTTTGTGAGCTAGGGTTTCTTGGCTTGAGAGAGAGAAGCTCAGTTTGAGGAAAAATAGAGTGAATAATGATATCCTTAGGTCATGTAGGGTTAAATTTTGTGGATAAGACTTTTCTAGAGATCTTTTCTACGCATATCTGGATAAGACTTCTATCGGCTTTGAGCAGCCCAAAGTCTTTCTCTGATCAACTAGACCTTTTCTAAGGCATTGAATACTAAGTCAGGCCCTATAACTCAGGCCTCACTAACTTCAAACCAACCGACTGGAGATATGCACCTCCTACCATAGAGAGCTTCGAATGGAGCCATCTTAATACTTGAATGATAGCTGTTGTTGTATGCAAACTCAATCAAAGGCAAGTGGTCATCCCAATTAACCTTGAAATCAATTGCACACGCTCGCAACATATCTTCTAAAGTCTAAATGGTCCTTTCTTATTGACCATCTATCTGAGGATGAAAGGTTGTACTAAGATAAACTTGGGTACCGAGACCTTTTGGAACGCTTTCCAGAAATGAGAGGTGAACTGAGCACCTCTATCTGAGATAATAGATAAGAAACACCATACAATCTGACCAACTCTCTAATGTAGAGTTTGGCATAATCCTCGGCTGAATAAGAGGTATGGGTTGGAAGAAATTGAGCTGATTTATTTATCCTATCTATAATGACCCAAACTGAATCATGTTGATGACGAGTATGAGGCAAACCCATCATGAAGTCTATGTTCACTTCTTCCCACTTCCATGTTGGAATATTGAACTCTTGCATTGACCCACTAGGCTTCTGATGCTCTATTATAACCTACTAACATGTAGAGCACTTGGCCACAAACTATACAACATCTCTCTTTATCCCACTCCAGCAATAGATTTCCCGTAAGATGTGGAACATCTTTGTGGCCCCTGGATGAATAGAGTAGCGCGCACCATACACTTCTGGAAGAATTCGATGCCTTAAGCCATCTACATCTGGAATACACAGATGGCCCTGACAACGTAGGACACTATCTCCCCCTTGGAAGAAAACCTCTACTTTCTGATCCTTGACTGACTCTTTCAACTTGACTAGAATGGGATCTCTATCTTGCTTTTCTTTCACCTCGAAAACTAGAGATAATTTTGGACTACTCTAAATCCATATATCACCATTTTCTATATCGACTAAGCAAACACCTAGTATGACAAGCTGATGGACTTCTTGAGATAACTTTTTCTTACTATACTCAACATGAACAACACTACCCATAGGCAGTCTACTGAGAGCATCAGCCACTATATTGGCCTTGCCTGGATGATAAAGGACACTTATGTCATAATCTTTCAAGAGCTCTAACCACCTTCTCTGATGAAGATTGAGATCTTACCAAGAAAATATATACTGAAGGCTCTTATAACCTGTGAACACATCTACATGAACCCCGTATAGATAATGCCTCCAAATCTGTAAGGAAAATACTACGACTGCTAACTCATTGCATACATTCTTTTAGCTTAATGTGTTCATGAATTTCACCATATTAAGCCAAAAAAGGATCATGGGTTTCAACTAACAACCACATATACTTTATGAAAACACCTTTAGATATCATCTTGAAACTTAAATAAACAATCATCAACATGTACATGCTCATATCACAACAATACAATCACAAATTAATATTTAAAACATGGTTCTTGAGCTCTATGAATGAAATGGATCCATTGACTCAAGGCTCTTAATGTTTTTGAACTTGAAGGATTTGAAATTCCTTGATTTTTTTTGAAGAATATTGGGTCTTGCTCTTGGATATTAAATTTAGAGAGAAATCCTAGTTTTTGTTTGTGAAATAATAATGAGCAAAATGGCTAAATTCGGACTCATCTGGGTATATATAGGCGAGTGGTAAGTGACCAAAATACCCCTGCTAAAATGTCCTAGAAATAAACGGAATGTGGCGTGTGATGACCTAACTAACGGTCCATCAAAAACTTGATGGTCCATCATTTTGACCATCATATGTGGACGAGAAATCAGGTTCACTAGATAAGAGTTGATGGCCTGGATGACGGTCTGTTAAAAATCTGATGTTCCATCAACTCATCCATCAATATTATCCAGAACGTGGCCCTAATGCCTTGGCTGTGATGGTCAAAGTGGTGGTCCGTCACTTATTTGGCGGTCCATCAACTTGAACGTCGCACCTGGGCGTTTCGGTTAGTTCTGAGTAAAACATCCATAACTTCCTCGTCTAATGTCGGATTTGGACAAACTTGGTATCGTTAGAAAGGTAACTCAATTTCCCATGTGATAGGAAGTAGAAATCTCAAAAATACCATGGGTACAAAAATAGATTTGTGTTTCAAAGAAAGTATCGGCATCCTTGAGATGATTTTTAGCTAGGAATAAGCATGGGTATTACACCATCTCCTTAATCAACATTATGGTCCCACACTCTATAACCATACTGCTAGACACCCCATACATAAACTTACTCATCTTAAATCTGCTACTACATTGGGGGCATATCTGGCTAACTGAGTGAACTTGAGAGAATACTTTTGTAATGTCATATTGCCCTCCTTCAAATATATAAACTCCAAAACCTTTGCTTCTCTTAACTCTAGTGGGAATAACCTATCCATAAAGCAACAGCAAAATCTTCCTATTCTATGGGCCCTGCATTTTCGGCCCTTTATGCTTTTCACTATTTAAACCATGAGTGTGCCACATCCTATAACTGATATGCGGCCAACTCAGCGCTCTCAACAGCATTCACCCCCATAATATCTGTAACTTTCTACACCTGATCAAGAAATTTCTGAGGGTCCTCATCGAAGTTAGACCTAGTAAATGATGGAGGGTTCATTCGGGTAAAATCCTAAATCCTAACAGCAGTAGTATTGGCCACTGGGCTAGCCAGAACAACAGTTGGACATTTATTCTGGGCTGCCACAAAATGAGCTAGGATAGTGAAAACTGCTCTGAACTCAGCGTGGGAGACATGTTCATCCAGAGGATCTGGCTGGACGGACTGGGGTTCCGGATGCTCTCCCATTCCTCCTCTCTTAGTCGTATTCGGAGGCGTGTTCTCTAAACAGAAGAGTAACTTAGATAGACAGAGAGTTTAACTGGAGCTCATGCTCACTCGCACGATATGAGTACTGAAAGAAGGGAAACTTTTCCTAAAACCCTAATAGAATCCTATCCATAAGTGTGGGCTCACTACACACCCATGCACAAGACTCTACTAGATGTAGCTTTCAGACTTTCTTGGACTCTGTTGAACCTGGCTCTGATACCAAGTTTGTACCCTAGATGCTACACGGTGCTTATAATCTCAAAGGACCACAAGCTAAACCATGACTGGTACCTGCTGCAATAACTGAATAGTAATACTGTAATTATGTGAAAATTAGGTAGAAACTCGCCATAAGGTTTAATACTCAAATAAAATTGAATACGGTATAAAAATACAAAAATTAAAACATTTACCTGAAAATACTCTAGTCTGAAAAGTCTTAACTATCTGAATCATGGAGTTGATGGGACAAGTACCCAACTAAATCCAACTACTGAAAATTGTACTAATAAACCAAAATACTAAAGAAAATAATTATGTCATCAAACTCCGAGGACTCACCACTAACTTTGACCGCTGAAGATCTGAATTGCTAAGGGTGCTCGGGAGCCCGTGCGTCTGAACCTATGATATAAGATATCATAGTGCAAGAGAAAAGTATGTGTTAGTACTTTGAATATACTAGTATGCTAAGTGAGGTAGGCTAAAATGCATGGGTTCATATGCATGAACAATATTGACTGAATGACATGAATATAACTGAATGAGAGTACATGCATGAATACATATACTCTAACTGATATCGTTATAACACTGAATACTGAGTCTGAATACTAATTAAATGATACTGTATTACTGATAGATAGGTGACTGTATCTGACAGTCTTGATTTTATGGAACTATGTTAAGTTTCATACTGAGCTGAGTGATTGTGTCTGGCCATCCAAAATCTGTAGAACTGAACTGAGTTCTATACTGAGACTGAATCTAAAGCTGAGACTATGGGAGGTAATCATCTAACCGGTATGCACCTTTCTGAATAGATTGGGTTCCAACCTATAACCCCAGTTAGAAGGGTGCCAATATCGTGCCATGGGTAGACATAAGCTGTAAATAACCCTTTTTGACAGAAAGCTCCTTCGTCAACCCTTGCTGGCAGGAAAAATTGAGTGATATGTATCAACCCTAATCTGGCAGGAAGATATCTCAACCTACGTTGGCTTTGTAGTTCTGTAACGCAGGGATTTCTACTAAGGTTCAAACCCTTTGCTGGCAGGAATGCTCCCATCCCTGGATTAACGCGGTGCTGAATCCTTTTTCCAACTGAATAGACACTGAACTGATTTCCTAGTTTATATTAGGCTTGACTGAACTGTTATTCAGTTTACTGAGTTTCATTGACTAATGGAATACTACTAAATTTTGTTAGATGACTAAGTTTACTGAGGTCTGAACTGAATACTGAACTAGATGGGACTACTACTAAGTCTACTGCGTTTTTCCTGAGTCTTGTAACTGACTGAGAGTACTACTGATCATGACATGACTGAGACTATCCTATAACTGACATTAGATCTAGTTAAACAGCTAAATTATCGGGTATTAAATACCCCTAGGACTTGATAGCATGAAAAGTAAAGCATTACATGACCTTGCATAACATACAAATGCACACTTGTTCATAATGTATCTATAGAGGCATTTTATCAAATACTTGCATGGCATGAACTAATATACATATTAGCATGATATAATCTTGTTATTACATTCACATGAGCAGTTCACCAAACTCTTGGATGGCATAGTATATACACATAATACTAAACAATATGTGAGCATCATGATTCAATTCCAAATTCACAATTCCATGGGTTTCAACATGAATTCTCATGATAAATCACACATATCAATTAATTCTAAATCAATCTTGTAATAAATCATGAAATTGGAAACCCAATTAAATAATACTAGTGAATACACTTTAATTCCAAATTATGGAAATCATGAAATCAATCTACTTGAAGTTTAAAAGAGTTTCTTGGACTCCCAGGGTGGAAGGAACCCTTGGATGAACAGTGCACATACCTTGGTTGCTTAATTCTTAAAGAACAATGGTGAAATCTTGAGCCTTGGATTTGGAATTAAATCACCTAGGGTTCTTGTTGTTGAGCAATTTGAGAGAAAGTGAGTGTATTTTTCTTAATAAGGTTTGAATCTCGTGTTTTAGGGCTGAATAGGGGTGGGAAAAATACCCAAATACCCCTAAGAACGCTATTTTTTAATGACTAAAAATTAGACTGTCGATGTGTAGACCGACGCGCCGCATCATTGGAATCGATGCAATGACCAACGCACTTCATCGGTTCACTGAAATTTGCACTGAGCTAAGGGAAAATTTACCCGTCGACGCGATGGATGATGCGACACGTCGAGATCGCATTGAATCACTATTTTGGTCTCTTGAACATGGTGTAAACTAGGTCCAAAAAAATTTGAAACTTGTCCGGGGACACCTACTGACATTCTTGATCAAGAATCAATCTAAAAATCGGTACTTTAAGGTCATAAGAGTCGTGAAATAGGGTTGCCAACTTACGAAGGCCAAAATAATATTAAGTTTGAATACTTAGCTAGAAATTTTCTAAGTCTGGGACCCCTTAACAAGATTTAAGGGACTGAGTTAAGCTTAGGATTTTTGCGGGGTCTTACAACACCTCTGATTATCCCCTCAAAATAGTACACTTGGTACATAACAGTTCACCAACACACTCAAGCCTTTTACCAGTTCATATAATCAATTCACAACATAAAAAAATATATCAAGGGATACCATAGTAAAAGGGGGAATTTCATATCCCATGCTCTCATTTAAATTCAAAATATTAATATCACAGGGTCATACAAAAACATTTCGAATTTAGGGTATCACACAACTATTTCTCCAACACTTCATCAAGATATTGGATTTTAAATACATGTTCATCAAATTGTTGAAACAAATTTCGTATGTATACATATATACTCTTTAAAGCTAGTTTAAAAATAGTAAATCCATAACTATAAGATTTAGGATAGTCCCACGTACTTTAGGTTCATTAGTGTGAAGAATGGAACCCTAATCTTGACACTTTTATTGAGAATCTTAAGGATAAAAAGGCTTGAATTCTTGTTTTGGGAAGGGGGAGGCTTTTGTTTGAGAGTAAACTAAAAAGGATGGGCAATTCTCATGCCCTAACAATGTTATTAATTGTCCCTTTATGAATTTGAATAAAGGTTCTTATTTCCCTTTGGGCAAATTAAATCTCTACCAAAATGCCAATCTCATGGCCACCGCAATACAATGAACTCCCCATCACTATACTCACCACGACGCGGTGCAATAACAGTGAGGTATTGTAATGCTCTGAGTCTGTACCCTAGATGTCACACAATTCTCATAATCTCAAAGGACCACAAGCTAACCTATGACTGATACCTGCTGCAATCACTAAATAATAATACTGTAATAATGTGAAAATTTGGCTAAAACTGCCATAAGGTTCAAAACTAAATCAAATACTGATATGTAAATACTGAATATTGAACATCTATCTGAAATGGTCTAGTCTGAAAGCCTCTAACTATCTAAATATGAAGTTGATGGGACAACAGTTAAGAACAGAGTCCAAGAAGTATAGAAGTCCTTGTAGAGTTAAAAGTCTACTTGGTTATAGCGATCAATAGAAGTTATAAATATTCAAGACTTTCAAATGAAATTTATGCACTCATACTAAAGAGAAAAGGGTAGAACACGAGCAAATAAGCAAGGATAATATTTGAGAGAATTCTGCTTAATTATTGAAGTGCAACCTAATAAAGTAAATCAGATTGAAGAACTATTTCATTCATGTATCTAATAGTCTTCTATTCTAGTCAATATGTATTAGAAAATTCATTGAGTTGTAATTCTTATGATTTCTTAGTGCTAGTGCGTTACAAACTTGTTTAGGATTTTGGTCTTCAAGTTGGGATAACTCAAAGACTTAGAAACACAAACCTTGGGGATTTGTGTGTTTTTAGTAATTAGAGTTAGTTCCTAGAGTTGCAAGAGTTTTGTAATCTAAATGCTTACTTGAAGTGAGATTCAACAGTCCAGGGAGATTATTGAATATTAGGAATTAGAGTTTATAATTCCTTAGGTTACATAGTTAGTAATATTTTATTGTGAGGCTCATTGTGTTTACTGAAGTTGAGGTTAAATCCTGTTGAGGCACACATCGTGTTTTTTTACACCTTTTGTGAGCTGGGTGTTTTCTGGGTAAAACTTTTGTCTTTATTATTTACTATCTTTACTAATTTTGTTTGGAACATGGTAGACAACCCGGTCTATCCTTAGACAAAAATCAGGTATAACTTAAGGGCGTTATTAGAATGTACAGAAATATTAACCTCCAGGTGATATAGTTGATGAAAGATCATCTTTTACCAGCATTTGCAAAATCAAAGAGCTAACCCCAGTAGCTAAGAATTTCACATCCCAAATAGCACGAGATCAATATTTGAAAACTCATTCACGAACAAAATGAGTATGTCAGCTAATGATACAAAGCACATTACGAAATAACATCAAACTCAGCAAAAATAGATATATGATAAAATACACTATAGTGAGAGAAGGAAAAGAAAAGAGTTCTAAGTTCAAAAAAGCAATCCAACAAAATAGCAAAATAAGAGGCTAAGATGTATATACGAAAAGAAATACAAGTTCAAACTGTATGGGATAAAAATAAATTGGTACAGATTTGGGCCTAATGGGCTACATTGGGTCAGGTATAAATGAGGTTGGTATGTGGTGGCACCGTCCTGAGAGTAATGCCAGCATGCTAAGGCACTTGATCGGGTAAAGAGTAAAGACGCTCAAGACCAGCCATGATGGTGACCACGCTATGCTGCGTCAGAAATTCTAGAAAACACCGACAGACTACGGCAGAACCATGTCTGACACACACATAAAGGTTGGTTACATTTACAATAGTATTTGGAAGGATAGATATCTCTCAATGGTCATAAGCAGATCCTATACACTATAAATAGATACCCCTTCCCCCATTGTAAAGCGTTAAATTCTAGCTCATTTTATCCTAGAAAAATAAAATATTTTTAGCTTAATATTAAGCATTCTCTTTTTTTTTAAGTTGTTTACTACTTTCTCATTATTGTGATCGATCTCGGTCATACTCAGACTTAAGCTAAAAGGATCTAATATTTGACTAATGTTACAGATTTTCTCCTACAGTATAACCTCGATAAATTAATACTGTTGGGACCGTCAAATTTTATTAATTTAGCGAGGTATTAATTAATCGTATAAATTAATAATTATTAATTTATAAATTATATACTTTTTGTAAACTTAGGTTGTTAGATGATGAATCCTCAGAAAATCAAGAACAGTTGAATAATGATGGCTTACAACAATTGCAGAATCTAATCAATGGATTGAAGTATCGAAATGCAATGAATGCTGAAGATGTTTTGAATTATCCGGGAGAAAATGATACGAGTTTTGAGCTACCTACGGATGAACAAATAATTGAGAGTGTTATGGAAACACATAAAGAAGATGAAGTGGAAGATGATAGTGTGGAATTAGAACAAGTTTCGCGCAAAGATGCTCTGAAAGCAACAAACACCTTACATCACTTCCTTTTGCAATATGAGAAGACTACACCTGATATTCTTAATGCAGTAATAACGGTTGACCAGAACTTCGAGTATGGGGCATGCACTGAATAAAAACCTATAGAAAACAAAAACAAAAACTAAAAGTAAAAGTAGGAGAATCTTTGACCAAAGGGACTAGTAATTATCACAAACTTAATTGACACTCGTATTCCCCGGCAACGGCGCCAATTTTTGATAACGCTCAATCTATAGCTCTTGTAAGAGTGTAAAGCGGTCGTTGTCAAATATATAGCCCAACTGGGTTGGGTATCGATCCCACAGGGAATAGCCGGTCAATAAGTAAGCAATGATTATTAGACTTTTGGTGTAAGTCTCGTGAAAAGGGGATTTTAATATGCAAATAATGTAATCAAAATAGTAAAGTAAAAACAGAAAATAGCAAAGTAAAAAGAAAGAATGTTTAGTACGATGTAAAACAATGAGAATTGAAAAGTTGGGGTTATGTCCACCTTATGACTTGTACGTCTCTATTGGCTATGAGTTATGCGGAATTCAGACATGCATGTGCTTATAGAGAATTGTATTCGATGGTAAATCCAAGCGTCTTTCGACCTCAACAAGGACTATTTCACTTTAACTCTTTCGAGCTTAAAGCATATCTAACGGTACAAATTCTCCAAGAGGTTAATCCAGTTACGACACTAATTTTTTAATAGGGGATGGGACCCTATTACCTTGACATTATCTCTTTTCCAGACATATAACTTTTCTTTCGAACAAGTTAATGCTATACTGGCGTTATTCTATACGTCTGCAGCCACAAGAGTTTGCATTAAGATGAAGAGAATAATGATATAAGCAATACACGTGTCACAAATTCACAAACTCATAGCCTTAGATAGTATCTCATAAGGATTCCATAACCCCAACAGAGAAGTTTAGCTATTCATGAGTGCGATGGAAATCACAATAGACATTATAGTTATACCACAATAAAAGATCTCACGTGTAGTATGGTGTGGTGTTAGGCGTGAATTCCTTGCAAAGTAGCGATTCTCTTGTTGTAAAATTAAAAGTCGAATAGATGAAAAATAGTGTCAACAATGAATTAATAAAGAGAATTGTTTTGATGGAAGGATGGATGGTGGATGGATGGGAATTGATGGAATGGGTGGATGAATGGGTGAATTGTGAGGAATGAATTAAAATCTCTAGCAAAATAGGGTATTTATAACACCCATATCCTATTCCTACTAAGCTACTGCATTACTTAACCCAATCCTACTAGGTTAATGTATCATTATCCTAATCCTACTAAGTTACAGCTAGTCCCCAAAGTCTTCAGAATTGCTGTTTTTGCCCGGGACAGATTTTTCGTGCGCCACTTTTGGTCCTTGGCGTCCAAGCTTTGCTTTCCTCCTTTCGTGAAGCTTTCTTTGGCATCAAGTTATCCATAAAATGCTGATTTCTGCATCATTTATACCTGAAAACTTGCTAATCACGTTCGTTAGCTCACTTATAGGAAAAAGGACTAAAAGTGCATAAATTATATATTTTGTCCTCAAAACTTAGCTAAAATATGGGTGAAATATAGCACTATAGGCGTGTAAATTTGCCTATCATCACTTAGTAACCAAATCTTTCAAGTATTCAAGCCCTATGTTATGTTGCTTATGATCCATAAAAAAATCCATGCCTCACAACGTGTTTGGACCTAAGAAAATATGTTCTATATGTTGCTGATTCACTCTATGTCGGGTTTAGACAATGTGATAATGTTTATGAAAACTCATGAATATATCCTCTTTGAAAATGAGAAGCAATAGCTTCAAGTGGAAATCCTTGTCTCAGTTGTTGACCCCTTGAGTTCCTTCTTCATGTTAAACTGCTTATGATATATGCTCACATGTTTCTCATTGTACCCCATCCTAAGGACTCATGTTGAGTAGGTTTACGTTCGAACGACTCTTTGTTTATGATCTATACACTTGATATAAGGAGCACTTCATGATTGTAACATATCTTCACCTCATGTCCCACCTTGAATAGATCAACAAATATGGGTTATGATTGATTAGTGTTTCTCCCATTCATGATGCTTATGTGGATCCCTTAATGACCCTTGGAATGATAGTGTGATAGTAGTTATGGAAGAGTAGTAGTGATTTAGGAAGTGTAAAACCCCAAAACTTGGTCCAGAGACATCACACGATGTTCAAGACTACGAGTAGTCTCAAGCTAACCCTGTAAGCCTGCTACTAAGTCTATAACTCATATAAAAGCAATTTAATCAGATAGAAATGCTAAAATATTGAATATTATCAAAATCTGTCTGAGATCAACTAAATATACTACCTGGGTAACTAATACTGAAAGTTTTAATATAATAGCTTGTAGTCCGACAAGCCTCTACTACTAAGAAACTAGAGAGCCATTGGGACAAACCCTCAACTGTCTCGAAATAAACTGAAAGTAACTAATCAAATACTAAGAAAATTGGAAATCTTAATAAATGGTCCCCTCAAATTATGTGGACTCACAAACTGTTGGGATGTAGATAGACATGCCAGAAATGCAAAATGGCACGAATGGGGAATTTTTCGGAAAATCGATGTGCTATAGCCTATGGTTTTTGGGGTGGACCTGGGGTTCGAGGGTGATTTTGACCAAAAATTGACTGGGCTACCTCAGGCAGGCTGGGGAATGGCCTAGTGTGGGCCTTTTTTGAGAACATGGTGATTTGGGTAGTCAAACAGGAGAAACGGCGTAAATGGGGCATTTTCAGGCCAAATCGGTGTGCTATAGCCCATAATTTTTGGGGTGGGCCTAGGTTCCGGGAGTGATTTTAGTCGAAAATTGACCAAACTAACCCAGGCAGGATGGGGAGCAGCGTAGTGGGGCCTTTTTTGAGAACGGGGTGGTTTGGATGGTTAAACGAGTGAAATGGCGCGAATAAGACATTTTTGGGCTAAATTGGTGTGCTACAGCCCATGATTTTTGGGGTAGGACTAGGGGCCGGGCGTGATTTTGGATAAAAATTGACCGGGCTACCCCAGGAAGGTAGGGGAGCAACCTAGTATGGGCATTTTTTTTTTAGAATTGGGCAGTTTGGGTGGTCAAACGTGTGAAACTCTCAGCCTGCCTGGGGTAGCTCGATCGATTTTCAGCCAAAATCATGCCCAGACCCCGTTCCCACTCGCCTGCCTGGGGTAACCTGGTCGATTTTTGGTCAAAATCACGCTCGAACCCCAGGCACACCCCAAAAATTGTGGGCTATATAGCACACCAATTGGCCTAAAAATGCCCCGTTTGAACCGTTTCGCCCGTTTAACCACCTAAACTTCCCTGTTCTAAAAAAAGTCCCATACTACACCGCCTCCCAGCCTACCTGGGGAAGCCCGTTCAATTTTCATCCAAAATTATGCCCGAACCCCGTGCCCACCCTGAAAACCGTGGGTTATAGCATCCGATTTTGCCCGAAAATGCCCCATTCATGCCGGTTTGGCCGTTTGATCACCCAAACTGCCCTGTTCTCATAAAAGGTCCATACTACACCACTCGCCAGCCTTCCTGGGGTAGCCTGGCTAATTTTTGGACAAAATCATGAATGGACTACGGGCCCACCCCGAAAACCGTTGGCTATAGCACACTAATTTAGCCTGAAAATGCCCCGTTCACACTATTTCGCCCGTACGACCACCCAAAATGCCCCGTTCTAAAAAAGGCCCACACTAGGACACTCCCTGGCCTACCTTGCGTAGCTTGGTCGATTTTCAGCCATCACACTCGGACCCTGGGCTCACCCTAAAAACCGTGGGCTATAACACAATGATTTGGCCCAAAAATGCCCCTTTCGTGTCATTTCACCTGTTTGACCACCCAAAAAACCTCGTCCTCAAAAAAGGTCCACACTAGGCCACTCCTCAGCCTACCTCGGGTAGTCCGTTCCTAATTTTCAGCCAAAATCATGCCCGGACCTCGAGCCCACCTCGAAAATCATGGGCTATAGCATACTGATTTGTCCCAAAAAGCCCCATTCGATTCGTCTCGCACGTTTTACCTCCCGAACCACACCATTCTCAAAAAAGTCCCCCACTAGGGCACTCCCCAGTTTGCCTAGGACAGTCCGGTCAATTTTTGGCAAAAATTACGCTCATACCCCTGGCCCACCCCAAAAACCGTGGGCTACAACATACCGATTTGGCGAGATAATGCCCCACTCGCAATGTTTCACCCGTTTGACCACCCAAACCACCCCTTTCTTAAAATAAGAAAACACTAAGCCGCTCCCCATCCTGTCTGGGGCATCTCGGTCGATTTTAGGACAAAGTCACGCCCGGACCCTGGCTCATCCTGAAAACCGTGGTCTATAGCACATTTATTTGGCCTGAAAATACCCCGTTTGCACCGTTTTGCCTATTTAACCACCCAAACTACCCTGTTCTAAAAAAAGGCCTACACTGGGCCGCTCCCCTGCTTGCCTGGGGTTGCTCAGCTAATTTTCAGCCAAAATCACGCCCGGACCCTGGGCCTACCCCAAAAATCGTGGGCTATAGTGCACCAATTTATCCCTAAAATGATCCTTTCGCGCTGTTTTACTCGTTTGGCCACCCAAACTGCCCCGTTCTAAAAAAAGGCCTAACTAGGCCGCTTCCCAGCCTACCTGGGGAAGCCCGATTGATATTTGGCCAAAATCATGATTGGACCCTAGGTCCACCCCAAAAATCGTAGGCTATAGCACACCGATTTAGCCCGAAAATTCCCCGTTTACGCTGTTTTGCCCATTTCACCACCCAAATCACCCCATTCTAAAAAAGACCCACACTAGGCAGTTTCCCAGCTTGCCTAGGGCAACCCAATCAATTTTTTGTCAAAATTACTCTTGAACCCTATGCCCACCCTAAAAACCATGGCCTATAGCACACCGATTTTCCCCTAAAATTCCCCGTTCACCCCGTTTCGCCCATTTGACCACCGAAACTGCCCCGTTCTCAAAAAAGGCCCACACTAAACCGTTCCCCAACCTGCCTGGGGCAGCCCAGTCAATTTTTGGTCAAAATCACACTCGAAACCCGGGCTCACCCCAAAAATTGTGGGCTATAGCACATTGATTTGGCCCAAAAATGTTCCATTTGTGCCGTTTCACCTATTTGACCACCCAAACCGCCCCATTCTAAAAAAAGCCCACACTACTAAAACAAAGACTGAGACTGAAACTAAGACTGTTGGAGGTAATCATGTAACCAACATGCCCCAAAATTTAACTGGTGGGGTCCAACCTGTAACCCCAGCTGGACGGCTGTCAATACCGTGCCATGGGTAAAGACAAACTATGAGTATACCCTCACTGTCAGGGAGCTCTTCCGTCAACACCTCCTGATAGGAAACTCAAATAAGATGTACAGATCCCTAAATACGTAGGGTGCATCTCTCCCTACGCTACCTACATAGTTCTAGAACGCATGGATTACTACTAAGGATCACACCCTCTACTGGTTGATAGTATGTATCCTCATCCTAGGTTCACTCGGTGCTGAATCCTACTCCCAACTAAATAAACACTAATCTGATTAACTGAACCGATTAACTGAGCTGAATTGATACTGATGGTATTGCTTAGCTGAGCTGAGTTGAGTTCACTGAGTTTCATTGACTGATGAAATACCACTGAGATCTGAGGAGTTACTGAGAGTACTGAAGTTACTAAGATTATTGAAAATGCTGAAGTTTCCAAGATTATGAGTACTAAGATCATTGAGATTACTGAACTACTGGGATTACTGAGAATTCTAAAATTTCTGGGTCTTCCTAAGTCACATGGCTGACTGAGTTCTATTGATCATGACTTGACTGAAAGTATCGTGAAAGCATGACATGGCTCTAGACACACAGCTAAATTATCGGGTACAAGTACCCCAAGGACTCATTAGAATCAAACTGACAAGACATGACACTTCTTAAACACATGAACAATATCAACAATTAATAATACAATTGTTGGGATTATTTCATAAGTCACTTGATTGTCATAATCTTATACATGGATAAGGGAACAAATAATCATGGTTTAATTACATACTTCTAACATCATGAATACTTTATCAAGCAAGCATAATGGATAATCAATTATAGGGGAGTCATATTGAAAATGAGTAATTGGCATGCATTTATCATGTAAACCACAACTGATTCATTATTCATGATTTCTACTATACTAGGCATTTCATCAAAACCTTGCATGCACAATTTAGGGCATAAGTATGGTCATCAATTAAATACAATATGATTCCACCATTTAACTCCATTGCATGGATTTCAACCCTATACTAACATGGTTTCATGTAAACATGGTAAAGATTCAATCTTGGTAGTTATACAATCATAACAACATGAACAAAATTAATTCACCACATAAATATCATGATTTAAAATCTAAAAGAGGATTCTTGGGCTTCATGGATGAAAGGGATCCATGAATGAATACTATGAATACCTTATCTTGTGATTCTATGAAGATTGACGGAGAAATTATTGAAATTTAACGGTGAATTCCCTTGGAATTGAACCTTCTATGAAAACTGTAGGGCTTGTTCTTGACAAAAATTGTGAAAAGAGAGTATAATTTGGTGTTTTTGAACCTTAATCCCATGTTTTTGATATATATATAGGGGTGGGAAAATGACCAAATTAACCCCCAAGACATGGAAGTGTAATTTTGAAAACTGGGTACAAAGGCTACACAAAGGGTGGTGCCTTTGGTAGAGCCTTCTGTACCCTGGGCGGCACCTTTGGTAGTGCCTTGTGGAACCTAGGTGGCGCCTTTGGTTTTGAATTTCCCACAAAGTCTATACCATGGGCGGGCGCCCCTACATAGCCTCTGGCTACTGGTTCAAACTCCGAACGAGGCCTAAATAGTTTTCGAAAATTTCTAAACTCACCCGAAATGTACCATTGACTTGCCCCATCACAACACAACTTGAAAATTGCAAAACAGAGGTCGGGAAGGTTGTCAAATAAATCCCTAAAAATAAAGGCTTAAAATAAGACCAAGTGTTGAACACTAATCAATTTTTTTTAAGTGTTGGATCTTTTAAAGAGCTTCAAGGAACTAAACAAGCTGAATTCAAATGCAAGATTTTGTGGGATCTTACAGTATCTCCCCCTTGGGAACATTTGTCCTCGAATGAGACTGACTGAGATGGGAGAAAAGATCAACTGAAGTACGTATAGAACATACACAACTTAAACATGAGATCATGACTGACATAACTAAAGAGATGAATATAACATATGGAACATGCATATCTGATGCATGACTGATAATCTAAATTGATGCAAATCTAATGCATGGATACATGACTAACACGATCCGTGAATACATGACTGAAAGTACTGATAAGCTTATCACACATATCTGATGCGTGAATATATAGCTGAACTGGCCCATGAACATGCAACTGAACATGCAATGGTAAGGATACCAAGTTTGAACTGGAAACTGAGCATGGAACTGAATGCCAAGTTGGTAATGGAACCGAACAAGATAACTGAGTTTTCTCCCAATGAGAATGCATATCTGATGCATAATTACCTGACTGAACTGATATATGAATGTATAACTGAATGTGCAATGGTGATTGATACCAAGCTTGTAATGGGAATCTGATATCAAGTTTGTAATGGTAGTTTGAACATAAAACTGAGTAGGTTTAAAAAAGTTATTATGGAAACTGAAAAGTACTGATGAACCTACGATTATGCCAGAATTATGCATGTACGGGCATATAAGGACATGACTGATACTAGAACGTGATGCCTGAATTATGTGAACTGAACTGAGTCTTGAATGCATGATTTACAACCAAAGTTGGTACTTGAGGTCGACTTATGAGTACCCCTTACTCCAAACTAGATTAGCTACATGAAGAGAGAATAGGATAATTATTCTATGAAAGTTTGGGGGAATTATAGCGTATCTCCCCCTTGGGACACTATGTCCCTTGAAGAATGCTGACTTTATAGAGATGTTAAAGAAAGACTGAAGCAATGCACAAGGTACCTAGGAACTGAATTGTGATTGATTATCTGAGATCTAAAACTGAGGCATGATACATGAACTTATTTGATCTTGCATCTACATGATTGATTCATCTTAGAATAGTTTCATTCATGAGATTTTAGATAGTACAAATAGATGGAAAGATGGGAAACCAAACTATATGAACTTGTCTGACTGACTGCTAGACTAAAGTACTGGATGTTTAAACTAATTCCATACCAACTGACTTATCTGATCTACTAACTAATTAATGGTTAGGTACTGAGTATGCGAGATTGAATGGTGCTTAGTCTAAATAACTAGGCTGAGGATATAGAGTTTTTCTTATGAACATAAGAAAGGGACTAACTGAGTAATGTGAGATAGCTAAGCATGAATTCATGAAATACTGAATTACTCGAGGACACAAGTCCAGGAAGATAACATGGTTTGGAAATATTCTATAAGCTAAGGTACTAAAACACTGATGACATGCAGGACTGATAACTACACGCTATGGTCAAGCAACACCTAAAGTTAGACTGTGGTACTAATCTAATTTTTGAACTGAGGCTAACACTATACCTAAGACTATAGTAGAAACTGTAAATTACTCTGTAATTGGTACTCATACAGGAACTGAATGCTGGTTTCTGGTAAATGAGGTTTAGACTGATATTGAGGTACTAAGACTGGATACTGATAACTACTTAAGGAAGATTGTCATATGCAAGGATCCGATGATCAAACAAATACTATATCAAACTCAATATGCGACTAAGGCTCGAGGAACAAAATATCAACATCATGGATTTATCAAGAGATTTAAACTAAGGGTATACATGACGTAATCTGAGCTTGACTGATCACTAGGAGTTGAGCGTGTGTCATGTGGACTAAGCATATGGTAAAACATGACATGAGTGCCTGATTCATGAGCTTTATGACCTGAGTCTAAAATTTCTGTGTTCATGGAACATGATTTGTAACATTAAGCAAACTGAAACTCCTGAATCTGAAGAAACATGAACATACAAATAAGGGATCTATAACTTACCAATGACTGCATCAGGAAAATTTTCCTGATTCTATCATGATTGAAGTGTATAAAGTCCATTTGGGTGTTGCCCACTGATAGCGCTGGAATTAGCAACATGCTGATTTGGGCGATCGGACTGAGCTAAATTCGGGTTTAGGACAATCTCAGGCCTTATGACCTGCTCACCACATCCAAAACACACACCACTGACGGCTCTACACAAACCCTTATGATACTTACCACACTCTTCGGAAAGTAGATGAGTAAGAATCCTATTCTCATTACCCTGGGCCTTAGGGCTTGATGCCCCATCTCTATGGTCATTTTTGAACTTTAGTACTGGTGAACTAGCTGAAGAGTGAACTGGGGATGAACATTTCTGACACAGCTAAAATCGATTACCACCCTGCCACTCTGACTGAGCAAAACTATAACTACCTGTTCTGGCTCTCTTATTTTCTCTCTCCTTCTTCTTAAGCTTCTTCTCCTCCATCTGTTGGGAATAGATCATAATCCTAGATATGTCCATATCTCTAATCAATATTGAAGTCCTGTAATCCTTAACCACTCTACCTAATACCCCTAACACAAATTAACTCATTTTGGATCTACTGTTTGCTACTACATAGGGAACGTACCTAGCTAACTGAATAAACTTAAGGGAGTATTCTTTTACGCTTATGGAACCTTGTCTGAGATTGATAAACTCTAACACTTTAGCTTCTTTATACTCTAGGGGAAAGAATCTATCTAAAAAGGTTGTAGCAAACTCTTCCCACTCTATAGGCTCTATCTTTGAACCCCTATCTACTTTTCAATGTTTATACAACGTATGGGCTACATATTACAGATGATCAGTGTATAACTCTACACTCTAAATGGAAGTCACTCCTATGATGTCTGTGACTTTTAGAACCTGGTCAAAGAACTCCTGTAGATCCTCTTCGGACTTGGAACTGGTGAATAGAGGAGGATTCATTCGGGTGATGTACCAAATTCTTACTGCAGCAACATATGCCACTCGGTTGGCTGGAACAACAGCTGGCCGTTCATTCCGAACTGCAATTGAACTAGCTAGAGTAGTAAATGCAGTCCTAAATTTTGCATGAGAGATATGTTCATCCAGAGAATTTGTATGGACGGGCTAAGGCGCTAACTGATTTTTGGTTTCCCTTTCATTAGTCCTTTTGGGAGGCATATTCTGCAAATAAAAGGAAGAAGTGAATTAGTAGGAGTTTAAATGAAGATCATGCTCACTGGCACAACATGAATATTGAAAGAAGGGAAATTGTTCCTAAAATATCTCATAGCCTCCTGCACAAAAGTGTGGTGCACAACACACCTATGTACAAGACTCTACTAGATGCGGCTTTCAGGCTTTGATACCAAGTTTGTAACACCTCAAATATGGTACCCGGAATGCTACACGGTGCTCGTGACCCCAAAGGACCAAAATCTAATCCATGATTGATATCTGTACCTATACACAACAAAATATATGATATATATATACATACATTGTAAAATGCAAAATAGAAGTTGTAAGGCCATAAGGTTCAAAACTGAATAAGCATCAGATAAAATAATATCTGAAAAATGGTACAATCCATACCAAAATGAATCTGAAGTAACTGTCTGACATGCTATAGTCTGAAAGCCTCTAAACTATCTGAATAAGGAGTTGATACGACTTGTCCCCAACTAACTCCATCTACTGAAATAAGTAAGTACAAAAATATTGACATAATCAAATAATAACATCCTCGAATGCTGAGGACTCACTGCTAACTAACTGCTGATAGATAGAATCTACTGATGCTCTGGAGCTTGTGTATCTGAATCTTTAGTATAAGACACCGTATCGCAAATGTGTCAGTACTTTGAATGTATTGGTAGGCAAGTGAGGTAGGCTAAATGTAAGGGGCTCATATGCATGAACAATACTAATTGACTGACTAACATGAATGTGAGAATACATACATACATACATAACTGAATCTGACATCGTGATAGGAGTTAATATTGTATTTTGACTATTGAGTCTATTGATAACATGGATTTACTGATATTTGAGTACGCGAATACTAGGATACTGAATAACTTAGTCTATTGATATTGATATTTGGATCACTAATAAGTGAGAAACTGATACTGTATTACTAAATACTGAGGTACTAATACTATGTTACTAATATATGAGTAACTGTTTTTAATAGTTCTAATTTATGAAGAACTGGTCTGGTTAACTGTATCTGACAGTCCTGAAACTGAATACTGATAACATGAGTTCTGATAACTGATATAACTAATAACATGAGTAACTGTATCTGACAGCCCTAAATTTGATGGAACTGAGTTCCGTACTATATCTGAGTTGACAATATAACTAACAGTTTATATTCTGAAGAACTATTTGAGTTCTATTACTGATACTGAGACAGAAACTGAGACTGTGGGAGGTAATCATCTAATCAACATGCCCCAGAACGGAACAGGTCTAGTCCAACCTATAACCCTAGCTGGAAGGATGTCAATACTGTGTCATAGGTAAAGACAAACTGTGAGTATACCCTCACTGGCAAAGAGCTCTTCCATCAATCCCTCCTGATAGAAAACTCAAATGAGATGTATAGATCTATAAATGCATAGGGTATATCTCTCACTACACTGGCTACGTAGTTTTGGAACGCAGGTATTGCTACTAAGGATCACACCCTCTACTAGTTGATAGTGTGTATCCTCATCTCTGGGTTCACTCGCTGCTGAATCCTACTCCTAACTAAATAGACACTAATTTGATTAAGTGAAATGATTATCTAAACTGAACTGCTACTAATGGTATTGCTTAGCTAAGATGACCTAAGTTTGCTGAGTTCCATTGACTGATGTAATACCACTGAGATTTGAGGACTGACTGAGAGTACTGAAGTTACTGAGATTATTGAAAATACTGAAGTTTTTGAGATTATGAGTACTGAGATCGTTGAGATTACTGAACAATTGCGATTACTAAGATTTCTGGGTTTTCTTAAGTCACATGTCACGGCCCAAAATCCCATCGGGCCGGACTGGCACCCGAAGCTGAGAAGGCCCGGGAGAACCCGTTCAAATACCTGTACTTTCACTTACATGTCACCAAAAATTTGGGCAGCACTTCGCTGCATATAAAAGGGTCTAATTACCTGTATCAGCACAACACGCACAAATATATATACATATATATATGTAATACTTGGCCGTCGGGGCCACCCCATATACGAATATAACATCACTATATAAACTTCCATGACTTTACCCTTCCTTATGTCTACAAAGCCTCTAGGATATACATGACATAACTAGGGTCGGGACAAACCCCCGCCAACACATGACTCCTGTACAATAACAAAATATAAGGAACCAACTCGGAAAGCTCCGAAGTAAACTGGAGCTTACCAACAGTAGCTGTATAACCTGGCTCTTACTGGTGCGGTGTATGAGTTGAGGTACCTGTGCCTGCAGCATGAAATGCAGGTCCCCCGTAAGGGACGTCAGTACGAGATATGTACTGAGTATGTAAAGCTGTAAATAATCATATGTGATATGGGGGATCAAGAAAATCAGACACAAGTGAATAAATCATAATAGAAGTGAACCACACTTCATAAACATTTTTAGGATCACGAACATTATCATTAATCTGAATTGGGTTCTTGAATTCAAACACATTTGTGGAACGGTATACATTCATTCATTTCATTCTTTACAATTATTATACGCCATTACCTCCTCCTCCCGAACCTCCAACCACCGAACAATAATCAATACTGTACCGTACTATGACCATTAGGCTGGCCCCAGTACATATCAATTGGGATCGACCCATGCTAGGCTTATGCCCCTGGGATACCACCCATAAACACATAAATAGGGATCGACCCATGCTAGGCTTATGCCAGTGTGATACCACCCACACGTATATCAAGTAACACATAAGAGATTCTTCCAATAACTTAGTTCAAAAGTTTAACCAAAAACTAGCAGGCCTCAGTATTTTCCTGCTAATTTACTGTTCACAAAAATCTGTTTTGAGAGGCTGAAGTAAAACGAGTATAACTCCTTACTCGGATGTTGGATTTGGATGAAAACAATTTCATTAGAAAGAAGACGCAAATATCTTTCTTTTGATAGGTGGTAGCTTGCCCAGTTCATTATATTGAGGGAGTTATGATCGTTCAAAGTTGACCCAAAAACTGGCAGGCCTCAGTATTTTCCTGCAAATTTACTGTTCACATCCCGACCACCGTTTTATAGTTTCGAACGTGCTCGCTTATATCCGAAACTTATCCGTTTTTGAAAATCTTTATATCGTCGGAAAGGTTATTCAATAACCTTCATATGGAAACATCGACGGGAAAATTCCGGTATAAATAAGGTCGATTCCTATACACATATAATCAAACTATACACTTGAAACCATCTCAAAATAATCAATACTCATACTTAAACTAATATGTACCTAACTTAGGATCAATACATATACTCCAACACATATAACAGTGGCTAATGCACGTAATTAAGTATGGGGTGTTACATCCTTCCCCCCTTAAGGATATTCGTCCTCGAATGTGAATGTAGTTATTTAGCCGAAACAAGTTCGAATCCATAATTGATATTCACGTCATCATATAGATATTACGCATATGTAAAAAATTACTTGTTAGTGTCTCAGTTCCACTCCTTGCACTTCTTTTTCACCTTTGAACAAATAAGGGTATTTCGATTTCATTGCTTCCTCCGCTTCCCATGTAATCTCTTCCCTTTGTTGATTTCTCCAAAGTACTTTCACCGATGCTACTTCTTTATTTCTCAACTTCTTAACTTGACGATCTAATATAGCAATAGGCATCTCCTCATAGGTAAGATCTTCTGTTACTTGCACATCTTCAGTAGAAGTAATAAGGGACGGATCTCCGATGCACTTTCGAAGCATCGATACATGAAATACTGGATGCACTGAAGAGAGTTCCTGGGGTAGCTCTAATTCATAAGCAACTTGCCCACATTTTCGAATAATCTTATACGGGCCTATATATCGTGGACTCAACTTTCCTTTCTTGCCAAATCTCATCACCCCTTTCATTGGCGATACCTTCAAAAATACCCAATCGCCTAACGAAAACTCTAGCTCTATTCTTCTACTATCCGTATATGACTTGTGTCGACTTTGGGCTATTTTCAACCGTTGCTGAATCACCTTGACTTTTTCTATGGCTTGATACACAAGAATCGGTCCGAACATAAGAGTTTCACCCGCTTCGAACCATCCTATTGGTGATCTACACTTCCTACCATATAAAGCTTCATATGGTGCCATTTTGATACTTGAATGATAGCTATTATTGTAGGCAAACTCAATAAGAGGTAAATGATCATCCCAGCTGCCTTTAAAATCTATAACACATGTTTGTAGCATATCTTCAAGTGTTTGAATGGTGCGCTCTGCTTGTCCATCCGTCTGAGGGTGAAAAGCTGTACTCAGATTCACTTGTGTTCCCAAACTCCGTTGGAAAGATTTCCAAAAGTTTGTAGTAAATTGAGTTCCCCGATCTGATATAATAGAAGTTGGCACTCCATGTAATTGGACTATTTCTTTAACATACAGCTTCGAATATTCTTCAACTGTGTAAGTGGTCTTAATGGGTCAGAAATGTGCGGATTTAGTAAGCCTATCCACAATCACCCATATAGAATCAAATTTCTGAGCTGTACGAGGCAAACCTGTAACAAAATCCATGTTGATCATGTCCCACTTCCAAGTTGGAAGATCTATGCATTGCATATAGCCTCCGGGCTTTTGATGTTCCCCTTTAACTCGTTGGAAATTTGGACATCCAGCTACAAATTCTGCGATGTTCCTTTTCATGTCATTCCACCAATACATATCTTTCAAATCTTGATACATTTTGGTTGATCCTGGATGAATGGAATACCTTGAAAAATGTGCCTCTGTCATAATCTTCTTTCTTAGCCCGTCTACATTCGGCACCCACAATCGGTTTTGGCACTGAAGTACTCCTTCTCGCGTAAGCTCAAATGCCTTGGTTGCACCACTCTGAACATTCTCCTTAAGCTGTAATAAAATAGGATCTGCATATTGCCTCTCTTTCACTTCAGCTACTAATGAAGATTCCGCAGCATTATGTACGATAAGCTCTTTGTCCGGAGGTTCAAGAAGGCAAACTCCCAAACTAGCTAACTGGTGAAGATCTTTAATCATCCTTTGCCTTTCTATAGGCATCATCATAGCCTTACGACTTACTGCATCAGCTACTATATTCGCTTTCCCTGGATGATACAAAATACCGACATCATAATCTTTTAATAGTTCCATCCACCTTCGTTGCCTCAGATTTAGATCCTTGTGACTGAAAATATATTGTAAGCTCTTGTGATCAGTATATATATCAACATGAACCCCATATAAATAGTGGTGCCATATTTTTAAAGCAAAGATAACCGCTGTCAGCTCAAGATCGTGTGTAGGATAATTTTTCTCATGTGGCCGCAATTGTCTAGAAGCATATGCTATTACTTTACCATGCTTCATCAATACACATCCTAAACCAATTCTAGAAGCATCACAATACACTGTATACCCTTCTGTACCTTCTGGAAGTACCAACACAGGTGTAGAAGTCAACTTATTTTTCAACTGATTGTCCACTGATTGCGAACTATGACCCTCACTTCTTTGCCCAATTTGACTGCCTCTGAACCCCTGATGCTGTGGTGGAGCACTAGCTGTAGAATAAGAAAATAATGGCCTAGGTGGTCTAGCAGAAAATTGAGGTCTAAAACCTCCCTGTGGCTCTATAAACTGCCCTGTAGATCTGGCCCTCTTAGAAGATCCGCTTTCAAATTCCTGTGTTCTTCTTCTTTACCTCTGATCTTCCATTTTCTGTGCAAATGCTTGGATCCTAGCTATATCTATATCTTTATTCAGTGCATCAATAGTACAATCCCTAACCAAATACGGATCCAATCCGTTCACATACCGATGAACTCTGTCATCCATAGTAGCTATAACATTAGGAGCATATCTGGACAAGGAATTAAATCGAAGACTATACTCCTTCACACTTGTATTACCCTGCCGAAGATTTAAGAACTGATCCGCACGGGCCTGACGAGTCTCATAGGGAAGATAATGATCAATAAATGCCTCTTTGAACTCATTCCAAGTAGCTGGGGGTGCATCAATTCCCCTCGACCGTTTCCAGTCTTCATACCAATATATAGCCTCACCTTTGAATCTATACGCGGCTAACTCCACTGTCTCTCTACCCGATACATGCATCACCTCTAGGGCCCTTTGGATCTGATAAATAAAGTCCTGTGGATCTTCATTAAGATCGGATCCGGTAAAAGTAGGCGGATCCATCTTAAGAAAATCTTGCGTCCGAAGACTAGCCGCCCTATCAGTACTGCTAGAACCCGCGACAGGAATTGGCTTGCCCTTGGACTTGCCCAGCAACTATACGAGTCAAAAGTTGCACTGCATTTCTAAGATCTTGATCAACAACATTAATAGGTGGCTCTGGGGATATAGTTCTCCTCCCCCTTATTTCTTCTGGACTGGGGGAAGTTTCTGATGCATGCTCAGCTGGAGCCTTACTTTGATTAGCTGGTATAGTGGGTGACTTACTAGTCCCCTCTCCGACAGCCACATCTACTTGCTTACCGGTATTCTTGCTTCTGGTAACCGGCATCATTACTATAATAAGAGAAACAAACTAATTCAGTGGTCAACTATGACTTCATATACAATATAAGCTCTATCGCACGATCTAAGACATGAAGAAAAGAAACAATTCCTAAATGTCCATAGCCTCCTGTTTATAGATGTGGTGTACAACACACCGATAAACAAGACTCTACGTAGACACGGCTTTGTAGACTCACTAGGACGAACCGCTCTGATACCACTTTTGTCATGGCCCAAATTCCCATCGGGCCGGACTGGCACCCGAAGCCGAGAAGGCTGGGGAGAACCCGTTCAAATACTTGTACTTTCACTTACATGTCACCAAAAATTTGGGCAGCACTTCGCTGCATATAAAAGGGTCTAATTACCTGTATCAGCACAACACGCACAAATATATTTACATATATATATGTAATACTTGGCCGTCGGGGCCACGCCATATACGAATATAACATCACTATATAAACTTCCATGACTTTACCCTTTCTTATGTCTACAAATCCTCTAGGATATACATGACATAACTAGGGTCGGGACAAACCCCCGCCCACACATGACTCCTGTACAATAACAAAATATAAAGAACCGACTCAGAAAGCTTTGAAGTAAACTGGAGCTCACCAACAGTAACTGTATGACCTGGCTCCTACTGGTGCGGTGTATGAGCTGAGGTACCTGTGCCTGCAGCTTGAAATGCAAGTCCCCCGTAAGGGACGTCAGTACGAGATATGTACTGAGTATGTAAAACTGTAAATAATCATATGTGATATGGGGGATCAAGAAAATTAGACACAAGTGAATAAATCATAATAGAAGTGAACCACACTTCATAAACATTTTTAGGATCACGAACATTATCATTAATCTGAATTGGGTTCTTGAATTCAAACACATTTGTGGAACGGTATACATTCGTTCATTTCATTCTTTACAATTATTATTCGCCATTACCTCCTCATCCCGAACCTCCAACCACCTAACAATAATCAATACTGTACCATACTGTGACCATTAGGCTGCCCCCAGTACATATCAATTGGGATCGACCCATGCTAGGCTTATGCCCCTGGGATGCCACCCATAAACACATAAATAGGGATCGACCCATGCTAGGCTTATGCCCCTGGGATACCACCCACACGTATATCAAGTAACACATAAGAGATTTTTCCAATAACTTAGTTCAAAAGCTTTTGAGATTATTACATTAGTGTTCATGCCAATATAGTACCTTTGGAACAATGATACATCAATAGGAATCAAGTAATAGACCTTCTATACAATAACGATGTAATAAGGACTCATTGGTACATCAACAGTATATTTCAGAATCATCAATATCACAACAATGAAATAGGAGCCTCTTGGTATATCAATGAAACATTTTGACACTTTATAGAATGGAAACAACTTCATTGGTAATGTAGAACAATACATGTGTTTGGATAACCTCGGAATCTTACTTGATGGAACATTGGTGTTTTCATGCTAAAGAACATCGTTAGAGTATGCTTTACATACCTCGTTGTAGATTCGGATACCAATTCAATACAACTTCCCGCCTTTACAAATCACTTATCTACAGTGAAATATTTGGCATCTAGTATTAGCAACCCAACACCACAATTCTCTTCCATAATTCCATACAACCAATATTTGCAAAACATTCCAAAAACCAACTTGAACAATAGGTTTATGTGTGTATATATATATATATATATATATATATATATATATATATATATATATATATAATCATTTCAATACCACATCATCCCTTCACAATTCAACATAATCCAACCATGCACAAGAATGATCCAACATCATTTCCAATCATCTTTCAACAACAATCAAATAACATACTTCTTATGCTCACATGCATATATATATATATACATATCCATATAAATAACACCAACATAATTAACATCCTTACCATAGAATGGCCCTTTGGATTTTGAAGTCCTGTTGGCACAAATAAGGGGTGCTTCTCGAAGCCCTTGAGACGATGAACACAACTACAGAATCAATTTGGACTTTCCACGGTTGAATCACAAGATAATTAGAGTTGAAATTAGGCTAGGGTTTGTTCTTTCCTATAATTGATAATGAATATGAGTTTTTGAACTCATATACATGTATATATACACATATTACCGTCCATAATATCATAGAAAATGACCAAAGTGCCCTTGAAATTTAAATAATGTCAAATATGTCCTCCGGTGGACTGTTTTGACAAGCTGAAACAGATAGACCATAACTCTTTGCTCCGATATCGGATTTGGGTGAAATTGGTATCATTGTAAAGATAATTAAAAGGTCTTTCATTTCATATAAATTAGGTCAGCCAGTTCATCCTGTACAAGGAGTTATGATCGTTTGAAGTTGACCTAAAAAATCTGTTTTGAGAGGCTGAAGTAAAATGCGTATAACTCCTTACGCAGATGTTGGATTTGGATGAAACCAATTGAATTGGAAAGAAGAATCAAATATATTTCTTTTTATATGTGGTAGCTCTCCTAGTTCATTATATTGAGAGAGTTATGATCGTTCAAAGTTGACCCAAAAACTGGCAGGCCTCAATATTTTCCTGCTAATTTACTGTTCACAAAAATCTGTTTTAAGAGGCTGAAGTAAAACGAGGATAACTCCTTACTCAGATGTTGGATTTAGATGAAACCAATTTCATTATAAAGAAGACTCAAATATATTTCTTTTGATAGGTGGTAGCTCGACCAGTTCATTATATTGAGGGTGTTATGATCGTTCAAAGTTGACCCAAAAACTGGCAGGCCTCAGTATTTTCCTGCAAGTTTACTGTTCACATCCCGGCCACCGTTTTATAGTTTCGAACATGCTCGCTTATATCCGAAATTTATCCGTTTTTGAAAATCTTTATATCGTCGGAAAGCTTATTCAATAACCTTCATATGGAAATATCGACGGGCAAATTCCGGTATAAATAAGGTCGATTCCTATACACATATAATCAAACTATACACTTGAAACCATCTCAAAATAATCAATACTCATACTTAAACTCATATGTACCTAACTTAGGATCAATACATATACTCCAACACATATAACAATGGCTAATGCACGTAATTAAGTACGGGGTGTTACATCACAATTGACTGAGTTCTATTGATAATGACTTGACTGAGAGTATCATGAAAGCATGACATGGATCTAGGCACACAACTAAATTATTGGGTACAAGTAGCCCCAGGACTCGGTAGAATGAAACTGATAAGACATGACACTTCTTGAACACATGAACAATCTTAACAATTAATAATACAATAGTTGGGATTATTTCATGAGGAACTTGATTGTCATAATCTTATACATAGATAAGGGAACAAATAATCATGGCTCAATTACATACTTCTAACATAATGAACACTTTATCAAGCAAGCACAATGCATAATCAATTATAGGGGAGTCATATTGAAAATGTGTAATTGGCATGCATTTATCATGTAAACCACAATTGAGTCATTATTCATGATTTCTACTATACTAGGCATTTCATCAAACACCTTGCATGCACAATTTAGGGCATAAGTATGATCATCAATTAAATGCAATATGATTCCACCATTTAACTCCGTTACATGGATTTCAACCAAATACTAACATGGTTTCATGTAAACATGGTAAAGATTCAATCTTGGTAGTCATACAACCATAACAACATGAACAAAATCAAATCACCACATAAATATCATGATATAAAATTTAAAAGAGGATTCTTGGGCTTTATGGATGAAAGGGATCCATTAATGAACACTATGCATGCCTTATCTTTTGATTATACAAAGATTGATAAATAGATTCTTGAAATTTGACGGTGAATTCCCTTGGAATTGAACGTTCTATAAAAACCCTAGGGCTTGTTCTTGAGAGAAATTGTGAAAAGAGAGTATAATTTGGTGTTTTTGAATCTTAATCCCATGTTTTTGATATATATAGGGGTGGGAAAATGACCAAATTAACCCCCAAGACATGGAAGTGTAGTTCTGAAAATTGGGTATAAAGGCTACACAAAGGGCGGCGCCTTTGGTAGAGACTTTTGTACCCTAGGCAGCACCTTTGGTACCGCCTTGTGGAACCTGGGCGACGCCTTTGGTGTTGAATTGCCCACAAATGCTATACCATGGGCGGCGCCCCTTCCTAGACTTTGGCTACTGGTTTGAAATCAAAATAAGGCCTAAACGGATTCCAAATATTTCATAACTCACTCGAAATGTACCATTGCCTTGTCCCATCACAATGCAACTTGAAAATTGTAAAACGGAGGTCGGGAAGTTTGTTAAATAAATCCCCGAAGTTCAAAGGGTTAAAATAAGACTAAGTGTTCACTTATCAATTTTTTTTAAGTGTTGGATCTTTTAAAGAGCTTAAAGGAGTTAAACGAGCTAAATTCAAACGTAAGATTTTACGGGGTCTTACACCACTCTAATTCCATCACCATAAAATATATGGCCAAGGAAAGCTACTGACCTTAGCCAAAATTCACACTTACTAAATTTGGTGACTAACTGATGGGCTCTGAGGGTCTATAACACTATTCTGAGATGGTCTGCATGTTCATGTTCACTGCGGGAGTAGACAAAAATGTCATCAATGGAGACTATAATGAACATGTCTAAGTACTACTTGAACACACAGTTCATCAAGTCCATGAAGGCTGCTGGAGCGTTGGTAAGACCAAATGATAAGCCTAAGAATTTGAAGTGGCCATATCATGAATGAAGCCAATCCATGCCAAGAATGACATCAAAATTTGTCCTCTCCAATTCTATTAAGTCTGTTGAAGTCACTTTCTAAGATACCATTACCGAGTAGTTCCTATATACCCGTTGGTCTATGAGAGATTTACCTACTAGGGTAGAGAATGAGAAAGTCTCTACTAGGATTTTGAGATTGGTTCCAAAGTTAACAGCTATATAAAGAGTTACAAATGACAAAGAAGATCCTGGGTCTAGAAAAGCATAAACATATAAATGATAAACTGGTAACATACTAGTGACCATATCAGGAGAACTTTCCTGATCCTATTGGGACTGAAGTGCATAGAGTCTATTTGGGCTCTGCCCACTGGTGGCACTGGAAGCAGCACCCTGTTGATTTATGTGATCGGACTGAGCTAAAGAATGATTATACTGGACCTGAGAGCCCATCTGAGGACAATCTCTGACCCTATGGCCTAGCTTACCATATCCAAAATATACATCATTGCCAACTTTGTAGACACCCCGGTGGTTTCTGCCATATTTCTGGCAAAGAGGGTTCGTTCAGGCACTGCTAACACTACCCTGAGGTTTAGGGCCTAGTACCCTATATTTATTAACGTCTCTGAATTTTAGCACTAGAGCACTGGCTGAGGACGGAGATGGAATGGAAGATTTTAGATAGAACTGAGAATGATTCCCACATTTTGACTTAGGCTGAGCGAAGTTAAAGCTACCTATTATATCTCTCTTATTCTCCCTCTCTTTCTCTTTATTCTTAGCCTACTCTATCTGCTAAGTATGGACCATGATCCTGGATATGCCCATATCCTTAATCAACATTGAGGTCCTACACTCCTTGACCACATTGTTAGACATGCTAGACACAAACTTACTCATCTTAGATCTGCTATCTGCTACCACATGAGGAGAGTATCTGGCTAGCTGAGTAAACTTAAGAGAATACTCTTTCACATTCATATTGCCCTGCTTCAAATTATTAAACTCCAACACTTTTACTTCCCTCAACTCCAATGGGAAGAACCTGTCCAGATAAGAAGTGGCAAAATCCTCCCATTCTACAGGCCCTGCATCAGCAACCCTCTCTGACTTCCACTACTTGAACCATGAGTGAGCCACATCCTGCAACTAATATGTGACCAACCTAGAACTTTCACTAGTTGTCACCCCTATAATATCTTTAACTTTCTGCACCTGATTAAGAAATTCCTATGGGTCCTTATCTGACTTAGAACCAATAAAAGCTGGAGGGTTCATTCAAGGGAAGTTCCAAATTCTAGATGCCACAATATTTGCTATTGGGTTGGCTGAAGCGCTAGCAGGGTGTTCATTCTGGTCTTCCATAGAATAAGCTAGAGTGGTGAAAGGTAACGCCCCAATTTTTTGGAATTGAAATGCCACACTGTGCTCATGATCCCCAAGGACCACAACCTGACCCTCTACGGATATCTGTACCTGAGCACTGCATAATATAATATAACAAATGCAGAAAACTGGTGGAAATTTTCCATAAGGTTCAAAACATCTAAAATACTCAAAACAGAGAACTGAATACTAATACATCTATCTAAAAAGCCTCTAACTATCTGATCTATGGAGTTGATGGGACATGTCTCTAACTAACTCCGTCTACTGAAAATAAATTACACCTAATATTAAACTGAAATAGGAGGCATCCTCGAATGAAGAGGACTCACTACTACATCTACTGCTGCTTACTAAGTTTGGACTGCTATAGGTGCTCTGGATCTCACACTTCTGAACCTATGGTACAAGACACCATAGCGTAAGAGAAAATTATGCGTCAGTACTTTGAATGTACTGGTATGCTAGTTGAGGTAAGGTTGAATGCAAGGGATTATGCATGAACATTAATTAACTGAATAACATGAGAATACCAAATGAGGATGTATGCATGAATGCACAAACTAAAAACTGAGATCGCAGTAATACTAATGCTAGATTCTGAAATACGGGTTTCTGAATACTGACTTACTGATGACTGAGTCTAGTAGTACTGATAGCTGAGTTCACTAACTTGGGGATACTGAGTAACTGAGTCTACTGAGATTGATTTCTAAGCTTACTGATATTGATACTGAGTTACCATATCTAAGATCAAGCCTATATAATGGGTGACCTCTGAGTTTACTGCTGATAGTGTTTGATACTTGGTTAACCTAATATGAGATCAAACCTAAATAATGGGTGATCTTTGAATCTACAGATAATAATGTCTGATACTTGATTAACTAAATATGAGATCAATCCTATATAACAGATGATTTCTAAGTTTACTAATAATGATAATTATTGTATAAATTTGAGATCAAGCCTATATAAGGGGTGACCTCTGAGAGGTAGTCAAGCCTAGTATAATGGGTGACTCCTCAACTAAGTTCTATTACTGAGACTGAAGCTGAAACCAAAACTATAGGAGGTAGTCATCTAACCGATATGCCTCTTCTATCTAGTTGGGGTCCAACCTGTAACCCCAGTTGGAAGGGTGCCAATACCATTCCATGGGTAAAGACACTTCTATCTGAACCCAGGATACCAAGCCTAATATAATGGATGACACCTGGTTGGATCCAAGCCTAATATAACAGGTGACTCCGGGGAGGTAGTCAAGTCTAATATGATGGGTGACTCCTCATATTGCGCTAGCTATGCAATTCTGGAGTGCAGGGATTATTATTAATGACTATACCTAAAATAATAGGGAAGCCATCATCCATGGCCTCTCTTGGTGCTGAATCCTACTCCCAACTGAATAGACACTGAACTTATTCTTAGATCATGCTAGGCTGAGCTGAATCTATTACTGATTATCTTACTTGACTGATCTGACCTAGTTCACTTAGTTCCATTGACTGACGGAATACTACTACGGTCTGAATTGAATACTAGACTTGATTAGACTGAATACTGAGATTTCTGAGTTTTCTTAACTTTTGTCACTAACTGAGATATACTGATCATAGCACGACTGAGATTATCTTGAGACGAACTCAGCTCTAGACAAACAACTAAGTTTTTAGGTATTAAATACCCCCAGGACTCGATAACATAAATAAATAAGACATGACAATAGACTATCATTCACAACATAACCAATGAAGCGTCATTTCGAGCACTTGTGAATCTTAGACATGTAATTATAAAGGAAAGCATGCTATTGTCTCATAATTCATCCAACAAGGAATTCACATGAATAGGAATACATGCAACACATCAAAATTAATTGATTTAGGCCTTTTAAAAAACACTTAGCATGCACTAGTTGACATATGCTTGGGAATAACATACTTCATATTGCAATGACACTATTTTCTTCACATAAGCAATTTATCAAACATGTGGGAGGCACCCTTTTGTCATACAACATTCAGTACACCAAATTAACATAATTACATAATTTAACATGTTTCTTGAAGGGAATTTATCATGAAAATCGCATAACCAACACATACTAAGGTCAATACTTGCATCTTTATGATCAAAACATGAATTAAAATCTAATATTATGATAGGCTTCAACTTCAAACCACATAAATCATGAAAAACACATAAACATAAAATCTTGATTTTAAAAAGGGATTCTTGGACTTCTTGGGTGGAAGGAACACAAGAATCAACATCCAACATACGTTCCTATATAATTCTTGAAAGATTCACGAAGGAATTTCCTTGATTTTGAACCTTCAATAGAAACCCTTATTCTTGTTCTTGAGGAAAATTGAGGGAAAACCTTATATTTTGGGTGAAAATATATTGAATCTCATGTTAAGAAAGCTTATATAGGGATGAGATTTGACCAAATTGCCCTTGGAAATACGGAAGTGAAATACTAAAAAATTGGGCATAAGGGTTATGGAAAGGCGGTGCCTTTCCCAGATCCTTTTGTAGGCTGGGCGGCGCCTTTCTCAAAGCTTTTTGTAGGCTGGGCGGTGCCTACTGAGGGAGGGGGTCAAGGCTCTAAGCTGGGCGGCGCCCTTCTGTAGCCTTTAGCTACTATTTTGCCAACCCAAACACGACCTTAGGCTCATATAAAAATTTTGAAACTCACCCGGGACATACTCTTGACTTTCCCCATTGCAATGCAACAAGAAAATTAGAATTGGAGCTCAGGAAGGTCACAAAATAATTCACAAAAATTTCAAAAGGCTTATGGAATGGAAAAGTTTCAACACTTAGCCAAATTTTCTAAGTGTTAAGCCTTTCTTAGCATGCTTTATAAGCTCTAAGGACTCTAATTTTATGGGGTGTTACATAAAAGTTTCTTTGAGTTCTGCATGGGAAACATGCTCGTCCAAGGGATCTGCCTTAATGGGTGGAGGTGATAGCTGATTTCCCATTCTCCTTTCGTTGTTCTTTTTGGGAGTCATGTTCTATAAATAGAAGTAAGAAAAGGATTAGACTGAGACTGTAACTTGAGCTCAGGCTCACTCACACGATATGAACATTGAAAGAAGGAAAATTTTTACTAAAAATGCCTCATATCCTCTTGTCCATACCCATGTACAAGACTCTACTAGATGCTGATTTCAGACTTCCTAGGACTCTATTGAACATTAATCTCTGATACCACATTTGTAATGCCCTGAGGGTGCACTCCGGATGCCACACGGTGCTTACGACCTCGAAAAACCATAAGCTAACCCTTGACTGATATCTACCGAGAGTATGGAGTAACAATATTGTAATAAATATGGAAAGAAAATAGGCTAAAATTCCAGAAGGTTCAAAACCTGAAATACTAATAAATAATTCTAACTGTAATAATAATTTGTACAACTAAATACTGTCTGAAAGTCTAGTCTGAAAGCCTCTATCTGTCTGAATATGGAGTTAATGGGACAAGTCCCTTACTGACTCTGACTACTGAAATAAAATGAATACTGAAATAATGAAATGATATGATAACTTTGTCCTCGAACTATGAGGACTCACCCCTAGGTCTGCTATTGATATTTTAGGCTTCTAAGTATGGTCTGGAGCCCGCTCATCTGAACCTATGATATAGAACATCATAGGGCAAAATAAAAGGTATATGTCAGTACTTTGAATGTACTGGTATACTAAGTGAGGTAGGCTGATATGCAAAGGTTCATGTGTATGAACAATAACTGATTAAATAACATGAATACAATAGAATGAGAGTACATGTATAAACAAGACTGATGAAACACTGATTATGCAATACTATGCACATATCTACATATACTGTGTCTGAGATCATAGTAACACTGGGTACTGAGTTTTGATAACTAAATAACTGATATCTGAGCTTACTGATAATTGTATCACTGATAGTTGGGTAACTGTTTCTGACAATTTGATTTAATGGAGCTGAACTGAGTTCTATACTGAGCTGGGTAACTATGTCTGACAGTCTCAATTTTGTAGAACTGAATTGAGTTCTATACTGAGACTGAAACTAAAATTGCAGAGGGTAATCATCTAACCGACATTCTTCTTCTCTAAACTAATTTGATGTCCAACCTGTAACCTCAGTTGGAAGGGTGTAAGTACTGTGCCATGGGTAAAGACAAGTTGAAGAGTCACCCTCAATCTGGCAGGTGCTCTGAATAAGAATGGTGGTACCCTCAACTGGTAGGTAAAATACCTCATCAACCCTCAACTGGTAGGTTGATAACTCAAACTACACTGGTTACGTAGTTTTTAAACATAAGGACTGTATCAAAGTATCACACCCTCTACTGGCAGGTGAGTTCCCATCCTTGGGTTCAATAGGTGCTAAATCCTACTCCCAACTAAATAGACACTGAACTAGTTTCTAAACTGTTCTAGGCTAGACTGAACTGTTACTAATCGTGTTAACTGACTGAACTAGACTGAGTTCACTGAGTACTGTAACTGATTGAGTGTTTTGAGTTCTATTTGCTGACTGGATATATTGAGTGTTGTACTGACTGAATACTATTATATGTGACATTACTGGGACTATTCTAAAGCTACTGTAATTCTATGTAAACAGCTAGATTGTCGGGTATTAGATACCCACAGGACTCGATAACATGAAAAGTAAAGCATAGCGTGATCTTGAAAGCATCATAATGCTCATACTTATTCATAGAGACATTTTATCAAGCACTTGTAAGATATAAGCTTACACATACGCTAGCATGTCATGATTTCCCCATTTCATCCACATGAGCAATTTATCAAACACTTGGGAAATATAATCTATGCACATAATACTAATCAACATGTAGGCATCAGGATTTCCTAACCCAACTTAAATATTGAAGGGCTTTAACGTGAATTCACATACTACTACACACATGTCAAATAAATTTACATGAATCTTGTAATAAATCATGGATTAGAAACCCAATTAACAATATAATCATGAATACATTCAAGCCCAATATGGAATTTATGAATTTAATAAAATTATAGTTTTAAAAGAGGTAGTTGAACTCCACGGGTGGAAGGAAGCCCTTGGAAGAACACCTAACATACCTTGGTGCTTGAATTCCTGAAGATTGATGGTAAATTTCTTGGATCTTGATCTTGACCTTGATAGGTTAAGGTTTGTTCTTGAGAGAACTGGACAGAAAGTGAGCGTATTTTGCGTATTCAGGACTGAATCTTGTGATTTTGGGGCTGATTAACGGTGGGAAAAATGACCCAAATACCCCTCTGGATGCGATATTTAAATGAATGAAAGCATGCCCAGTGACACGCAGATCGATTAGCCTCAGCATTGGTATTGACGCAATGACAAATGCACCACATCGAGTTCATTTTGGTTCACTAAAATTGCACTGAATGCTGGGGAAAATTTACTATCAATGTGATGGGTGACGCGATGCATCAAGATTGCATCGACCCAATATTTTGGTCGCCTAAACTTGGTTTAAATGAGGTCTAAAATATCTAAAACTCACCCGAAGTGACCAACTGACATTCCTGATCATGAATAAACATAAAAGTTGATAATTTAAGGTCATAAGGGTCGTGAAATATGATCACCAACTTACGAAGGCTAAAATACTTCTAAGTATAAACACTTGGCAGAAATTTCCAAGTCTGGTACCTCTTTTCAAACTTTAACGGACTGAGTGAAGCTTAGAATTTTGTTGGGTTTTAAAATATCTCCCCCTTGGGAATATTCATCTTCGAATGAGACTGACTAAGCTGAGAGTACTGATAGACTGAATTTATAGACTGAACATGCACAACTAAAGTGTAATTACATGACTAAAATTATTGATATACTGATATTTTATACTGAACATGCATAACTGAAGGCTGACCGAGTTCTAAAAATATGACACATAATTGAGCTATTTTATGAAGGTATGCATGATATAAAAATGTTACGCAACTAAACCGATACAGAGTTGTAAAGGTAATCTGAGCATGGAATTGAATAAATTCAAGGAAAACTTTTACCTTGAGCTGAGTTCGACTTTGAAAAGAAGAGATGAGGATACTTGGACCATATATATACTTATGCTTCCTAAGTAACTCCCTCAATGGATTGAATTCGCCAAAAAACTTTGACTAATGGAACTTCTTTATTCCTCGATCTGCAAACTTGATGGTCAAGAATTTCGAATGAGACCTCCTACAAAGAGAGACTATTCTGAACATCTATACCTTCTAAAGGGTCAACAACTGTTCTATCTGCTATGCACTTCTTTATCAAGGAGACATAAAAAACTGGATGTACTAAAGCTAAGTTTGAAGGCAACTCAAGATCGTAAGCTACCTTTCTGAAATGGCTGATAATTTGGTAAGGACTGACATATAGGGGACTGAGTTTCCCATTCTTGCTAAACCTCTTTACCCCTTTTATAGGAGATATTTTCAAATAAAAATAGTCATCAATCTCAAAATTGAGATCATTTCTTCGCACATCTGCATACGATTTCTATCGGCTTTGAGCTGTCTTAAGTTTTTCCCTAATCAACTAAACTTTTTCTAAGGTGTCAAATACCAAGTCAGACCCTACCTCTATGGTCTTACCTACTTCAAACCAACCAATGGGAGATCTACATCTCCTCCCATAAAGTGCCCCAAATGGAGCCATCTAAATTCTAAAATGATAACTGTTATTATACGCGAACTTAATCAAAGGCAAGTGGTCATCCCAACTACCCTTAAAGTCAATGGCACATGCCCTTAACATATCTTACAAAGTCTGAATGGTCCTTTCTACTTGACCATCTGTCTAAGGGTGGAAGGTTGTACTGAGGTGAACTTGGGTACCAAGACCCTTTTTGAAAACTTTCTAATAGTGAGAGGTGAACTGCATACCTCTATCTAAAATGATGGACAATGTAACATTATGTAATTTGACCAACTCTCTAACATAGATTTTGGCAAAATCCTCAGCTAAATAAGAGGTATGAACTGGTAAAAAATAAGCTGATTTGGTCATCCTATCTACAATAACCCAAATGGAATCATGCTGACGACGAGTACAGGGCAAACCCATCACAAAGTCCATGTTCACTTCCTCCTACTTCCACGTGGGGATACTGAACTCTTTCATGGAACTACTGGATTTTTGGTACTCAATTTTAACCTGCTGACATGTAAAGAACTTCGCCACAAACTTTGCAATGTCTCTCTTCATCCCACTCTACTAATAGACCTCTCACAAATTATGGTACATATTATTGTCCCCTGGATTAATAGAGTAATGAGCACCATGAATTTCTACAAGAATTCATTGCCTCAAGTCATCTATACCTGGTGTGCATAACCAACCCTAGAAACGCAATACACCATCTTCACCTTGGGAGAAAACCTCTAATTTTTTTTTATCTCTGATTGACTCTTTCAACTTGACTAAACAGGGATCTCTGTCCTGCTTTTTCTTTACTTTGGAAACTAGAGATGATTCTGAACTACTAAGCACCCACACACTTCCCTTTGCTGAACCAACTTACCGGACACCTAGTCGGGCAAGCTGATGAACATTCTGAACTAACTTCTTCTTATTATCCTCCCTGTGAGCAACACTACCCATAAACATGCTAGTGATAGCATCAACCACTACATTGGCCTTACTGGTGATATAGGACGCTCATATTGTAGTCTTTCAACAACTCTAACCACCTCCTCTGACGTAGGTTCAGATCCTTTTGATAAAACACATACTGCAGGCTCTTGTGGTCTATGAACACATCCACATGTACCCCATATAAATAATGCCTCTAAATCTTAAAGTCAAACACCACATCAGCAAACTCAAGATCATGAGTTGGATAATTCTTTTCATGGGGCTTAAATTGTCTAGAGGAATAGGCTATGACCATACCTCTCTGTATCAAAATACACCCTAAACCAACTATGGAAGCATCACAATATACCACAAACCCATCTAAACTATCTAGTAGAGTCAAAACTGGGGTTGTAGTGAGTTGAGTCTTTAACTCCTGAAAACTCTTCTTACAAGAATCTGGACACTGGAATTTGACTTTCTTTATAGTCAATTCTAAAATGGAGATGTAATAGATGAGAATCCCTTGATAAACCATTGGTAATAGCCAACCAAACCTATGAAACTCCATATATCTAACGGACTGATGGGTCTTGTCCATTTTCTCACTTTTTCAATCTTATGAGGATCCACTTTAATTCCATCAGCAGAAACTATATAGCAAAGAAAAGCTACTGATCTTAGCCAAAATTCACACTTACTAAATTTGGCGAATAACTGATGGGCTCTGAGGGTCTGTAACACTATTCTGAGATGGTCTACATATTCATGTTCACTGAAAGAGTAGACAAAAATGTCATTAGTGAAGACTATGATGAACATGTCCAAGTAATACTTGAACACACGATTCATCAAGTCCATGAAGGCTGCTGGAGCATTTTTATGACCAAATGATAGGACTAAGAATTCAAAATGGCCATACCGAGTTCTGGAAGCTATTTTTGGAATATCACATTCTCTAACCCTGAGCTGATGATAGCCTGATCTGAGGTCTATCTTAGAGAAGTAACCGACAGCCTAAAGTTGGTCAAATAAGTCATCGACTATGGGAAGTCAATACTTGTTCTTGACCGTGACTTTTTTTAACTGATGATAGTCTATACATATCCTGCGAGAACCATCTTCTTATGCATGAATAGAACTGGTGCACCCTAAGGGGATACGCTGGGTCTGATGAATCCCTTATCTAGGAGATCCTTTAACTATTATTTTAACTCTTTGAGTTTTGTTGGAGTCGTTCTATATGGCAGGATAGAGATAGGATGAGTATCTAGAAGAATATCTATTCTGAAGTCAACTTCCCTTTCAGGAGGGACTCCAGGAAGATCTTCAGGAAACACATTTGGGAATTAACATGCTACTGACACTGACTCAAGATTAGCGATCTCTGACTAAGGTCTTGGTATCGAATGATATGATAGACACATCCCTTAGATATCATTTTTCTCGCCCTAAGGTAAGACACAAGATGACCCCTAAGTGTTGAAGTACTACCCCTCCATTCAAAGACAGGTTCATCTGGAAACAGAAAATGGAAATTTGGTTTATGCAGTCAATTGAAGCATAGCATGAATGAATCCAATCCATTTTTAGAATGACATCAAAATTTGTCATCTCTAATTCTACTAAGTCTGCTGAAGTGACTTTTTGAGATACCATAACCGGATAGTTCCTATATACTCATCGGGCTATGATTGATTTAACCACTGGGGTAGAGACTGAGAAAGGCTTTGCTAGGATTTTGATCTTGGGCATATTTATATATCAAAACATCTCTATTTATCCATATTTGGACTTATTTTTAGAATAAAAAGTGTGTTAAATATATTGAATTGTGATTTAAATTATGTTTCGTGTCTAACTGATGTGATTGAAGATACAGGTTTAATTTCCTGTGGATTTGGAAGCAATTGGGATACATATCATGAGAAGGTAAAAGCATATGGAAATGCACGAGAGTAAAGAGAAATGAAAGGAGCTGAGGTTTAATGAGAAGAAAGAACAAAATTGGAGAAAAATACCAGTGACACGATGTGAACTCAATGCGTCGCGTCAACTAGTAATACATTGTGTCTTAGTTAAAATTGAAGAACAACTTCCAGTGCATCGATGATGTCAAAGCGTTGTGTCGATACCTAAAGTTTTGACACTTAGCCAAATTCTGTGGAGCAAGTTCTAGTGACACGATGAGATCTTAATGCGTCGCGTCGTATGGTGAAGAAATTGACTTAGCTTGATTTTCAAAGATTAATTCTAGTATGACAATGCTATGTTGACATGACGCATTGGTTGGATCAATGTGATTAGCGATGCGTCATATCAAAGGTTCAGATCTGGCAAAATTTTCCCAAGTATAAAAGAAACATGTTAGCACAATTACTGGGGACTTTTTGGGCAAGCATAGCAGCGGCGAAAAAGCATAAAATTCTCTTTTAGGGTTCTAAATATTTCTTTTGAACTTCTTTACTTCAAGAAGTATTTTGGGTATGATTAATTACTTATTTTGGATGTTGAAATCAAATATGAGTGGCTAAACACCCTTATTCTAGCGTTGGGGCCAAGAACATGATAACTCTTTTATATTATTATTCATAGTTTCTTTTTGGATTATCATCTGGGTTGTTCTTAATTTCTTGAGCCTACTATTTTGATAGAATAAATTTATATTTCTATTTGCATCCAGGAGGAGAATCATAGGATAGAATGAAGAAATTAGGGAGCAAGGTTCTTATCCTTTTATAAAATAAGGGATTTGAATTAGCATCTAGGATAGGAATATAACTTGAAGCCTGTCTTGGTTCAATTGAAAGAAGATAACTTTATGAATCTTAATAAATTTTTTTATCTCTACGGGAGTTGTATCTACAATATTCAATAGATAGAAGATTTGAGGTCGGGAGACTAAGATTATGGCATAAACCTTGCGAATCAACAACCCGATAACAAATTAGACTATGATAAGAATATAGAATTGTATGATTGTTCAAAAATCCTCAACCCTGGAATCATCATCATTATTGATTACAACTGTTGCTTGCTTTGCTCTAGTCACCACATGTTATTTTTTGTTTAATAATTTACATTTTTATTCACAAATTCACAATCGTCTTGATACTCTATAACACTTAATACCTAATTGTCTAAAACTAAAAGTTGATTAAATCTCTAGTTTATTAGTCCTCGTGGGAATGATATATGACTGTCCAAGTCTTTATACTACTTGAACGATCACGTACACTTGCGTACACGTAGAAACGCAACAAGTTTTTGCACCATTGCTGGGGATTAGTATAATTAGTAAATTGCTTAATTTTTCATTTTTGATAATAAGTGTAAGTGTTAACAAGTTGATCTTAGCGGCTGAATTTTGCAGGTTTAGTTGAATACTACATTGGCTAGAGATAAAGAGTTGGTAGAGCCCTTTGCTGAACCGGAATTGATTTTTCATCAAAGGCGAAGAGCTCAAAATTCCATTCAACAGGGTCAGATGGATGAGATATAAGATCCTAATGTTCTTGATCCCAATTCTCCTATTGATCCAAATGCCGAAAATGTTCCAACTCTAGTTATTCTAGGTGTTCCTATTTAACCAGCTGCAAGACCTGTTCATGAGGTGGAAATCCAACTTATGAGCCATGTGACTAATAGCATTCAAAAGCCTGAGCCAGGAGGTCGATTTGAACTTAAGTATAATATGGTACAACTATTGAATTTAGCAGGGCATTACACTGGTCTTTTCCATGCAGCACATACAGACCTTCCTAGAAATAAGTGATATGTACGTTCCTGAAGGAGTGAATACTGATTATGTCAAACTGACACTCTTCTCTTTTTCTCTAATGGGGGAAGCAAAGAGGTGGTTACATTCTTAACCACCACACTCCATTAATTCATGGGAATATTGTACTTGGAAGTTCCTTATTCAATTCTTTCCATCATAGAAGACTACACATTTGAGGAGTGAGATCTTGAGCTTCAGACAAAAATATTGATAAAATCTCTACCAATCTTGGGAGAGATTTAAAGGCACGCTCAAAAATTATCCTCATCACTATCAATCGAATGATGTATTGGTTCACACATTTATAGAAGGCCTTCAGTTGAATACAAAGATTCTCTTAGATTCAGCAGTAGGAGGCAAAGATTTGGAGAAAACTTACAAAGAATCCTAATTGGCATGCAGATTTAAGTAGTGTTCCAAAGAACGTTGTAGGGGTATTGAAGGTAGATTAGTTCACTGTATTATAGGAACAGATAGGATCAATACAATATCATATGACTACTCAACTGAACAACCTAAAGTTGGGTGTCACACAACCAACAATAGCCGTAGAACATGCAGTTCAATAGGTAAAATTGTGGTGTGAAATTTGCGGAAGTGGTGAGCATACAGCAGATGCATGTTCTGTTAATTCAGATTCAGTCAACTATGTGGTGAATTCAAATCAGCAGGGTCAATAGAATTTTGGTTACACGTATAATCCAAATTGGAGGATCACCCCAATTTCTCTTGGGGTGGAAATCAGGTACAGAATGCAAATCAGTATAAGGGACCAGTGCAACCAAATCCACAGCCGGTTCAGAATAATCAGGCGAACGCTAAGACTAGAAATATAGAGAAATTGATTAAGCAGTTTATGGCTCAACAAGCACAGTTCGCAGCTGAGTTGAAGAGTTAATAATTTTTTACAAGAAATTTAGAGTTGTAGCTAGGTCAAATTATAGGGGCATAAAATACAAGGCCACAAGGAGCATTACCTAGCGATACATAGGAAAATCTGAAGCAGGTGAATACGATTACAATAAGGAGTGGGCTGCAAACTAAGGAGATGGTTCAGGAATAGGAGAACCCCATAGTCACTGATGAAAGTTCAAAAGACAATGCATAGAAGAAAGTCAAAGAAAAAAAGGCAAGTGATGAAATTTCTATGGAAAAAAAGACTCTCCCCTTACCCTTTCCTCAAAGGGCAAGGAAGCATCAAGAGGAAGCAAGTTATAAGAAGTTCCTAGATCTTCTGAAGCAGGTTCAAGTAAACCTTTCTCTTGTTGACATTCTGTAGAGTATGCCAAAATATGTGAAATATTTGAAGGATATAGTTGCCAATAAGTACTGGTTGACCGAATATGCTACAGTTGAACTTACTCAAGAATGCATGTCCAAAATTCAAAATAAGCTACCCACAAAGTTGAAGGATCCAGGTAGTTTCACCTTGCAGATTTATGCAAGTAGATTATGTGACTTGGGAGCTAGCATAAATCTCATGCCCACATCATGGTATCGAAAGATGGGTCTTGGGAGTCCCAAACCGTCGATGATTATTTTGCAGTTGGCGAATAGGTCCCTTGCCAGGATAGATGGTATTATTGAAGATGTGTTGCTGCAAGTAGAATCTTTAATCTTTCCGGTGGATTTCATAATTCTTGGCTTTGAGGCTGATCTTGTTGTTCCATTTATTTTGGGACGACCCTTCTTAGCAATAGGAAAATCACTCATTGATGTAGCAGCCAAAAAAATAACCATACGAGTTCATGATAATATAGAAGTTTTTGATGTGTACAAAGCATTGAAAATGCCAGTCATATATGAGGAGTTGTCATCTATATCAATTATTGACCTTGTTGCGGATTGGTAGTTGCTATTGTTTGATGATCCATTAGAATGAGCTTTGATGGGTCATGATCTTTATGGAGATGTGTAAGCACTGGAATTGGTCCAGGTTTGAATTTGGCAGTGGTTGAGACGAATAGAGTGTCGTTCGAGCCTTTGAATAGGCCAATTGGTCCATCGCCCAAGCTGTTAGTCAAAGAAGCTCCTAACTTACAGCTTAAGGTTCTCCCTCCACACTTGAAATATGTTTTTCTTGGTGATCAAGATATTTTTCCTGTTATTTTATTTGCAGGATTATCATATGTACAGGTAAAAGAAGCTATAACAGTTCTAAAAAGGAGAAAAAGGCGATTAGTTGGCAGATGTCTAATATTACAAAAATTAATCCAACATTTTGCATGCACAATATCTACATGGAAGAGGGTCACAGAACTAAAGTGCAGCAACAACAAAGGTTGAATCATGTGATGAAGAAGGTGGTCAGAAAAGAAGTGATCAAATGGTTAGATAGTGGTATTGTCTACCCAATTTTTGATATCAAATGGGTGAGCCCTGTGCACTATGTACCAAAGAAGAAAGAAATGATTGTAGTTACCAATGATGATAATGAGTTGATTCCCACACGTACGGTGACCGATTGGAGGATCTGTATTGATTATCGGATATTGAATGAAGTAACTCATAAAGATCACTATCCAATTTCCTTCATTGACCAAATGTTGGATAAATTGACAGGGCAAGAGTATTATTATTTTTTGGATGGGTACTCCAGCTACAACCAGATAATCATAACATCAAAAGACCAGGAAAATACCTTTTTCATGTGTCCATATAGTATATACGCATTCAGACGCATGCCCTTTGGCTTATGCAATACACCTGCTATATTTTAGAGATGTATGATGGAAATATTCTCCGACATGGTTGAAGATTTTGTGGAGGTATTTATGGATGATTTCTCTGTGTATGGTAATTTTTTGATAAGTTCTTGCAGAATCTTGACAGAGTCCTAGCTCGATGCGATGAGATGAACTTAGTGCTGAATTAGGAAAAGTGCCACTTTATGGACAAGGCGAAGGTTGAAGTGATTGAAAAGTTTCCTTATCCAGTCACAGTTAAAGGAGTGTGGAGCTTTCTGGAACATGCAGGGTTCTATAGATGATTCATTCAAGATTTCTCAAAGATTGCAAGCTCCATGTGCAAATTGTTAGAGAAAGAATCTAAGTTTGAGTTTAGGGAAGATTGTCATTAAGCTTTTGAAAAGCTTAAGAAGAAGTTGACTGAAGCACCTATTCTATTCGCGCTAGATTGGGAGTTACCTTTTGAGCTGATGTGTGATGCTAGTGACATTACTATAGGAGCGGTTTTGGGTCGCAGAAGAGATAAGGTATTTTTCTCTATCTACTATGCTAGAAAAGTGCTAAATGATGCTCAAGTTAACTATACAGTTACAGAGAAAGAGATGTTGGAAGTAGTGTATCCATTTAACAAGTTTAGATCTTACTTAGTAGGTACTATGGTCATTGTTCATACTGACCATGCTGCTATTACGTATCGTATGAACAAAAAGGATGCAAAGACACGACTGATTAGGTGGATTCTACTAATACAAGAATTTGATCTTGAGGTATGAGATAGGAAATGGGCTAAAAATCCAGTTACTAATCACTTGTCACGGCTGGAAAATCAAGACCATATAGTTGATGACTACCTTAGTATTAAGGAATAGTTCCCTGATGAGAAATTGCTATCTTTAGATGTAGTTGAGTTCCCATGGTATGCGGATATTATGAATTTGATAGCTTGCAAGGTGTACCCTCTCGATGCCATCACACAACAAAGGAAGAAATTACTCTATGATTCTTGTGCTTACATTTGGGATGAACCGTATCTCTTCAAGAAAGGTCCAGATATAGTCATTCATAGGTGTATTCCAGGGGCTGAATTTTCAAAGGTGCTACAATATTGCCACTCATCCCTATATGGTGGACATCATGGGGGAGAGAGGACTGCGAGAAAAGTGTTGCAATTAAGTTTTTTCTGGCCTACCTTGTTTAGAGATACTGTTGCTTTTGTAAAGAATTGTGATCACTGTCAAAGGTTGGGTACCATATCTAGGCATCATGAGATGCCTCTCACTAATATTTTAGAAGTCGAAGTCTTCGATGTTTGGGGGATTGATTTCATGGGTCCATTCCCACCTTCGAAAGGAAATCTGTACATTCTTATAGCAGTTGACTATGTCTCTAATGGGTGGAAGCTATGCCAAGTCTGACTAATGATGCAAGAGTGGTGCTGAAATTTGTGAAGAAGAACATATTTTCCAAATTTGGTACACCAAGGGAAATAATCAGTGACGGAGGTACGCATTTCATTAACACCCGGTTAAAAAATCTTCTTGCTATGTATGGTGTGAGGCACAAGGTTGCCACTGCATACCATCCCCAAACTAGTGGATGGTTTAGGTGTCAAATCGGGAGATTAAGTAAATACTTCAGAAGACTGTGAATGGGTAGAGAAAATATTGGGTGGAGAAGCTAAATGATGCACTTTGGGCCTATCGAATAGCTTACAAGATGTTCATTGGGACATCTTTATATCACTTGGAGTATTGTAAAGCGTGTCATCTTCCTGCAGAGTTGGAACACCAAGCTTATTGGGCGGTGAAGAAGATAAACTTTGAGATAAATGCCATGGAGAGGAAAAGGTTATAACAGCCGAATGAGCTTGATGAGTTTCAGTTTCATGCCTACGAAAATGCCTAACTATACAAGAAGAAGACCAAAATATGGCATGATAAGCAAACTCAAGAGAGAGTATTTGGACCCAAACAACTTGTTTTGTTGTTCAATTCAAGGCTTAAGTTGTTTTCGGGTAAATTGCAATCGAAATGGTCTGGACCTTTTGAGTGGTGTGTATGACACCTCATGGAGCTGTGGAGTTGTGGAATAAAGAGAAGAAGAAAAAGTTTCTGGTGAATGGACAGCGTGTAAAGTACTATTAGGCGGATCATCTGGATAAGCACAAGGAATCTATCACTTTTGCTGAAGAGTGATGATGAGATGAGTCGTGCCATGACGTAAAATAAGGCTCTATGTGTGAGGAAACCCACAAATGTAATGTAATAGGAAGTTTAATTTTTAGTAGTTGAAGAACAAAAAAGAAAAAAAATAATACAAAAAAAAATGAGTCATGCCACGACAGAAAATACGACCCTTGGTGGGAGGCTATCCACTTTTGCTTACGTAATTTTATTATTTTTGATTGATGTGCAGGAATGAGAAATTAGGTAGGGATAAAAAAAGATGGTGAACATGGGCCATTAAGTAAGTAAATAGCTAATAAGTGGTAAAAAAAGGTATGGGGTAAGAAAAGATCCTTAAAAATCTGAGAAATTTCTCCTTAGAAAATTTTTTTGATGCAATTTCCAGAGGATTGATGAGATCTTGGCGCTTTGCATCGGTGGACATAAATTCCACACTTTGAAAAATTTTCAAGGCTATTTCTAGAGAATCTACGCAAACTTGATGTGTCGCGTTGATTATTCAACGCGATATATAATGCGTAATGTCGACCCTCATTGTTGGGTCAATTCTATAAATACCACTTCAACCCATTTCATTCCTAACTCACCCTAGCGCCTCCGCCACCCTTAAATCCTCATAACCCTAAAACAAAAATCCTCTCAACTAACCTTATTGTTGTGCAAAATAGCAAATTTCATCTTCCTTTTTTGTTAGCAAATTCAAGATAACTGTCCATTTTTATTTAATTGTTAAAGTTGTTATTAGTTGATAACACGAGTTGAATTGTTCATGACTCATAGTATTTGAAGTGGTGTTCTCTTGATTTGTTAGACTTAGAGGATAAATAGAATAAAAAAAATAAAGAAAGAAGAGTAATTTAGTTGATGGGGGGGAATATTGTTGAAATTGATGTGACTATACCGAGTTTGTATAGTATATTTGCTTGAGTAGAACTTGTACATTGCATTATGAAGTTGTCTTATTCCTACTCTAAAAATAAATGCTCAATTTGACTGTTACGACTAGGGTTTTGACTTATTACAGTATCCATCTACTCTGTACCCAGATAATTGGTATATGTTTATGTGTGTGGGCTGATATGGACTTAGAATAGAAACTAAATAGTGAAGTGTCTTGACCTGATGGTATCTAAGTGTTTGAGTCTGGAATTGTCTAAAGATGTAAGGATGATAATACATGTGAGTCAATGTGTGATTTAAGAGAGTTTGGCTGAACTTTGAAATGAATTCCAATAGTGTTGGAGTGATTCAATTCCTCGATGTCTTTGTTGTGTTAATGTTGGATAACTGATTATTAAACTTATCAAATATGAAAGGGAAATCTGAGTACTAGAGTACATGTAATTTTTTTTGCAACTTGTTCAAGCAACTAAGTGTGGGGTAACATTCACACTTAGCGGTAGCTAGTGTCGAAGGTGCTTGTTTTATATATTTGTGGGTTATTGTACTGAATAAGTAACATGTCTAGCAAGGGAAAAAATATAGCTAGGACATTTGTATCTGCACATGAGAGGAGCTGACAAGCTGATAGATTACCAGCAGCTCCGCATGTTCCCAGAGGGCATTGCAGGTTCGAAACAAAAGTTGTAGCAGAAGCGGGTAGAAAGTGGTACTCGTAGCACAAGGAATCCAAATATTCTATTGACCAGTTTATCAACCGGAGGACCTTGATAAAGGAGTATCCTTCAATGGTGAGAAAGATAGAGTCCCATCATATGAGTTTTCTATTTGAGCAAACAGGAAAATGCAATTTAAGCCTGGTAATGGAATTTTACACAAACTGGATCCCGAGAGAGTCTGAAGTTGAGGTGCCTGGTCAAATGATCACTTTCATAGTAGATACTGTTAATTAGTTAATAGGTACACCTGCACCCTATGCTGATCTTGACCTACTGAAGATGATTATAGTCGAACCCCCATATCAGTATATACGTCATCTCCTGTGTGGCACTATATCTACGACGAGGATTTGCCACAAAGAGGGAGGTACACATGTTTTGCTTCCATTTGCTCATTTTAACAAGGAGGCATGTCTATGGTCAAGAATTATCTATGCTTGCCTGGTTCCATTATTTTCTCAGTGATTAGAAAGGCCTGATTTTTAGGACGTAGGAGATATGGATTTGGTGGATTGTTGACAAGATTTTTGAGGCAATATGGTGTGCCTGGGGAGAATGCATACTATTTACCACCTGTGGCTGAAAGGCCACTTGACATTTCTCGCACTAAAGGACTAGCTCCTCATGGTGTAAATTTGACTATGCCCGAGTGTAATGCTCGTGCTGATGAGATCACGGCCCAAATATATGGGCTGAAGATGTTACAGGTGAGGATTGGGAGGCATCAGGCCACCCAATAGGAGATTCGTCTTGTGGAACTTGACAACCCACTAAGACCTCATACTCAGACATTTCTATGAATTAGGCCTGACTTTGATGAGCCTGTTAATGATGATGTCCCTACAGATGAGGAGAGACGTATGGCATATTCTGATGAGGAGTCGGAAGAGGAGGAGCATTTTGATGATGGTGACTCAGGTGACGAGTTTGGTGATGATGATGTTGATGACGTGTTGGCCATGGTGTCATTTGATTTAGTAGGGAGTACCAAGCCACAATTCTCGGCTTAAGTGTGGGGTGGTTAGTCTTTATTCATCTACATCTTTATCTCTTTTAATTTCTTATTTATTTGCCCATGTTCATGGTTGTGTTGGTTGGATGAACAATTTTTATTTTTTTATGTTTTTGGTGAATTTGTAAGTTGACAAGTATTGCCCTTTTAGGCAAGATTTTATTTTTTGTTTATGTTATTATAGTATTTTATTTTTACCCTTTGTGGTACAATTTGGTATTAAAGTAATTATGTTTGCCCTCTTTGGCAAAAATTCGTTATGCAATCGTCATAGTTAGTACCTTCCCCTATGATTGATGGATGCCGACCGTCTTAAGAGGAGTGCGTCGTTAGAAGCTGAGAAAGTAAAGATACCGATTGCAGTCTTTGAGAAATGTTAGTGTTGGATTTTTTTGGTTATTTTTAAATGTAAAATCTCAATAGGTGTAGTAATCAGAGTCAGTCCCAAAATTCTAGAAGATCCCTTTTCAGTCTCTACCCTAGTGGGTAAAACTATCATAGCCCAGTGGGTATACAGGAACTATCTAGTTATGGTATTTCAGAAAGTCACCTCAACAGACTAAGTTAAATTGGAGATGACTGATTTTGATGTCATTCTTGGCATGGATTGGCTTCATTCCTGCTATGCCATAGTCGACTGTAGAAATAGAACAGTACAATTTTAGTTCCCAAATGAGCCCATCCTAGAATGGAAGGGTAGTACTTCATCTTTTAGGGGTCAGCTTGTTTCCTACCTTTGGGCAAGGAAAATGATTTCTAAGGGGTGTGTGTATCATCTCGTGCATGTTAAAAATTCCAATTCCGAATCTCCTAGCTTTGAATCAGTCCCAGTGGTTAACAAATATTCAGATATTTTTTCCAAAGATCTTCCAGGCATTCCTCTTGAAATGGAAATAGACTTTGGCATTGACCTTATTCCAGATACTCTGCCTATTTCTATTCTGCCATACAGAATGGTACCAGCAGAACTCAAAGAACTGAAAGATCAGTTGAAGGATCTCTTAGATAAGGGATTCATCAGGCCCAGTGTATCCTCATGGGGTGCACCAATCTTACTTGTGTGCAGAAAAGATGGTTCTCTCAGGATGTGTATTAATTATCGTCAACTCAACAAAGTTACGATCAAGAACAAGTATCCTCTTCCTAGAATAGATGACTTGTTTGACCAACTTCAGGGTGCTAGTTATTTCTCCAAGATAGACCTCAGATCAGGCTACCATCAGCTCAGAGTTAGAGAATGTGACATCCCGAAGATAGCTTTTCATACTCGGTATGGTCACTTCAAGTTTTTAATTATGTCCTTTGGTCTTACCAATGACCCAGCCATTTTTATGGACTTGATGAATCGGGTGTTCAAGTAGTACTTGGATATATTTTTCATAGTCTTCATAGATGATATTTTGGTCTATTCCCGCACTGAGTGTGATCATTCAGACCATTTTAGAATTGTTCTTCAGACTCTCAGAGATCACCAGCTATTCGCCAAATTCAGTAAGTGTGCGTTTTTGGCTAAGATCAGTAGAATTCCTTATCCATGTTATTTTTGGTGATGGCATTAAAGTAGATCCGCAGAAGACCAAAGCAGTAAGAAACTGGCCTCACCCTGTCTCTCCATCAGATATCAGGAGTTTCTTAGGATTGGCTGGCTATTACAGATGGTTTGTTGAGGGATTTTCTTCTATTGCATCCCTTATGTCTAGATGACTCAGAAGAAGGTCAAGTTCGGATATAGCTACCAACTTGGTATTAATTAACGTTGCATACTCAGTCATGCATTCATGAATTAGTTCAGTCATGTACTCATGCATCAGACATGCATGTTCAGTATATAGACTCATCTTATCCGTAATCCCAGTCATGTATTCATGAATCATGTTCATCTATGTACTCATACATCAGATATGCATGTTTAGTATGATAATTTAGTATATCAATAATTTTAGTCATGAAAATATGCTTCAGTTGTCATCTCCAGCGTCTATATCCAGTCTATCAGTATTCTTAGTTTAATCTGTCTTATTTGAGGACGAATTTTCCCAAGGGGAAGATATTGTAAAACCCTGCGAAAATCCTAAGCTTAACTCAGTTCCTTAAATCTTGTTAAGGGGTCCCAAACTTAGAAATATTCTAGCTAAGTATTCAGACTTAGTATTATTTTGGCCTACGTAAGTTGGAAACTTTATTTCATGACTATTATGACCTTAAAGTATCAATCTTTATATTAATTCATGATCAGGAATTCAGTAGGTGTCCCCGGACAAGTTTTAGATTTTTTTGGACCTCATTTAGACCATGTTCAAGTGCCCAAAAGAGTGAGTCGACGCGATCTCACTGTGTTGTATCGTCCATCGCGTCGATAGATAATTTTTCCCTCAGCTTAGTGCAAATTCTAGTGAACCAATGCAGACTCAACGTGGTGCATTGTCATCACGTCAAAGCCAATGACGCGGTGCATCGGTCTGCGTGTCAAGAGTTTAATTTTTATTCATTAAAAAGCCACATCCTTAGGGGTATTAGGGTTTTTTTCTCACCCCTATTCAGCCCTAAAACACGAGATTCATCCCTCAATAAGAAAAATACACTCACTTTCTCTCAAATTGGTCAAGGATAAGAACCCTAGGTGATTTAATTTCAAATCCAAGGCTCAAGATTTTACCATTGTTCTTCAAGAATTTAACAATCAAGGTATGTGAAGTGTTCATCCAAGGGTTCCTTCCACCCTGGGAGTCCAAAAAACTCTTTTAAACTTCAAGTCGATTGATTTCATGATTTCCATAATTTGGAATTAAAGTGTATTCATGAGTATTATTTAATTGGGTTTTATATTTCATGATTTATTACAAGATTGATGTAGAATTAATTGATATGTGTGATTTATCATGTGAATTCATGTTGAAGCCCATGGAATTGTGAATTTGAAATTGAATCATGATGCTCACATATTGTTTAGTATTATTTGTATATACTATGCCATCCAAGTATTTGGTGAACTACTCATGTGAATGTAATAATAAGATTATATCATGCTAGCATGTATACTAGTTCATGCCATGCAAGTGTTTGATAAAATGCCTCTATAGATGCATTATGAACAAGTGTACATTTGTATGTTATGCAAGGTCATGTGATTCTTTACTTTTCATGCTATCGAGTCCTGGGGGTATTTAATACCCGACAATTTAGTTGTTTACCTAGAGCTAGTGTCAGTTACCGAATAGTCTCAGTCATGTCAGGATCATTAGTGCTCTCAGTCAGTTACAGAACTTAGAAAAAACTCAATAGACTCAGTATTAGTCCCGTCTAGTTCAGTATTCAGTTAAGACCTCAGTAAACTGAATCAGCTAACAGAATTTAGTAGTATTCCATCAGTCAACGGAACTCAGTAAACTCAGTTACAGTTCAGTCAAGCCTAATATAAATTAGAAAATCAGATCAGTATCTATTCAATTGGGACTAGGATTTACCACTGAGTTAACCCAGGGATGGGGGCATTCCTGCCAGTAGAGGGTTTGACCCTTAGTATCAATCCCTGTATTACAGAACTACGTAACCAACGTAGGTTGACATATCTTCCTGCCAGATTAAGGTGGATATATCTCACTCAATTTTTCCTACCAACGAGGGTTGATTAAAGAGCTTCCTATCAGAGAGGGTTAACTCACAGCTTATCTCTACCCATGGCACGATATTGACAACCTTCTAACTGGGGTTATAGGTTAGAACCCAATCTATTCAGAAAGGGGCATGCCAGTTAGATGATTACCTCCCACAGTCTCAGTTTTAGATTCAGTCTCAGTATAGAACTCAGTTCAGTTCTACAGATTTTGGATGGCCAGACACAATCACTCAGCTCAGTATGAAACTTAACATAGTTCCATAAAATCAAGACTGTCAGATACAGTCACCTATCTATCAGTAATACAGTATTAGTTAATCAGTATTCAGACTCAGTATTTAGTGTTATAACGATATCAGTTACAGTATATGTATTCATGCATGTACTCTCATTTAGTTATATTCATGTCATTCAGTCAGTATTGTTCATGCATATGAACCCATGCATTTTAGCCTACCTCACTTAGCATACCAGTATATTCAAAGTACTAATACATGTTTTTCTCTTGTGCTATGATGTCTTATATCATAGGTTCAAATGCACGCGTTCCCGAGCAACCATAGCAGTTCAAATCTTCAGCAGTCAAAGTTAGTGGTGAGTTTTCATAGTTTGAATACATGATTATTTTCTTCAGTATTTTGGTTTATCAGTACAGTTTTTTTAGTTGGAGTTAGTTGGGGGATTTTCCCATCAACTCTATGATTCATATAGTATAGGCTTTTAAGACTAGAGTATTTTCAGGCAAATGTTTTAGTTTTGGTATTGTTATACCGTGTTCAATTTTATTTCAGTTTTGAAACTTATGGCAAGTTTTCGCCTAATTTCTGCATAATTACAGTATTACTCTTTAGTTATTGTAGTAGGTACCATTCATGGGTTAGCTTGTGGTCCTTCGCGATTATGAGCACCATATAGCGTCCGAGGTACAGACTCGGGGCATTACAGGTGTTTTACTTGTTTTACATATGATCATGTTTTCTATTAGGAATGGCTTCAAATTCATAGAAAAGGTGACCATCATAGATAAAGACTTGAAGATAGAGTTATTTGGTTTTCAACTGTTTGAAATATAAACTCTTGTTTAATTAGTAGATCTTTTGGGTGGTCAATAATACCTTTTTAAATAAGAAGAGGGTAGTAGAGATGTTGTGTTATGGCTTGCAAGTCTGGGTATGACAATACCTTGTTATGATGTGCCCTAAAGTGAATAAGAAAGAAATGGATTATAAGAAGAAGATATGTTTTAAAAATTCTAAAATTGGGCTTAAGAGAGTTAGATGGTTACCTGACGAAGGCCTGAGTTATATGGCTCATTACCCAAAATTGTGATTTGCCGACATGGTTTCATGTTGCCTGAAAGAGGGATTGTATGCTAGTGACGGTCATGTGGCATAATAGAGATGCAGAGATTCCAATCCTTGTGCCAAACTTGGGTTAGGGTCTTGGCCTCTGAGTTAAGGGTGGAGTCCATATAACTCATGGAATTATAGATTGTAGGGTGTACTATCTAGCTCAGAAGAGAAGTAAAGAGTAGAGTCGTGATTTCCAAAATGTGTTTTAAAGCTATCAGATTATGCCCATGCATTTTCAAAAGTTTTATGCCGACATGTTTTATGAAATGCTCTCACCTATGTTATATTAAAATGTATTTTGTTTGTGGATTGTTCTACATACCAGTACATTTTTATTAACCCCCTATATTTCAGGATCTGAGGCACAGTCCTGGGGATCGGCTAAGCAGTAGATCATTGTCAAACATTTAAAGTCGGTGTGCCTCCCCTATTTCGGAAGGCCTTGTTCCATGTATTTTTTTCATTTAGTTTCAATTCATGGTCCGACCGGGGGCCTAGTCCCAATTTAACACAGATGTTTACAGTTCAATAGAGATTTCATAGACTTGTGTTAGATGGTTTTGGGTCTTTATGATTCCAAGTACGTACTGTTTATTCGTGATGATAAATTACCATGTTCCAGTTTACTTCCGCATTTTGATAATAGATGATTTATGTTCATTATCACAAGTTAAGAGGGTTCTCGGTCCTTCACAGTTCGGAATGCCCGTCGCGACCGGGGCCTTGGTTTGGGTATTGACAATAATATTCATAAATATGATTATAATTCAAGTTTAGGGAAAATGCCCATATTTTAAAAAAGATTTCATCATAAGACGGGGTTCCCAATGCATGCTCTTTAACAATTTAAAAACTCATAATACTTACATACATAAATACTCTAAAGCTTGTAAAAATGTTAAATGTTACACCCATGAGATTTAGGATAGTCTCACATACCTTTTAATGGAGAAAAATCAAAGAGAACTTAGAGAAATGGGACCCCTGAAGCTTGAATTCCTCAAACCCTAGGTATTTTCTCCTCTCTTTCTTATGGAGAGATGATTAGGGATTTTGGAGAGGTGATCTAACGATGTTATGTTGTGAAAACAAATGAAAAAAGGTTAATAAAGTGTTTAGGGGTTGTTTATAAGTGAAAGGAATTCAATACCTCTCCTCCCAAGTCATCAAACCCAAAAATTAATGAATTTAAAGCATCAGTGCGTTGCGGAGGGTAATCTCTGCAATGAGCTCTGCGTCACGCTACAATCGTGGACCCTCATTGGTTCTCATGAAAATGTTCATAACTTTTTGCTCGAGTATTGGATTAAGGCGAAATTGGTGGCGTTAGAAATCTAATCAATTATCTACAATTTAGTGGGTCTTTAACTCCAAGATTTCACATATTTCAAAAGTTATACATGTTCAAATTTGACCCTTGTAGAATCGAATTCCAAAATTTGGTCGATAACGAAAGTTCTTAACTCTACTTCACTCTAAGTGTTTACCACAAACATTCTTGTCCTCAAAGGCACTTTTCATGCTAGGCTAATGAACATGAATCTTATTTTTATATAGAAATAATAGGATTCATGATTATACACGTACAAACTACGATGCTAATTTTAGCCCACAAATGTAGGGTGTTACATTATCTCCGCGTTGGAATCATTTGTCCTTGAATGATGGATAGGAATATTTTGAAGCTTTAGAAGTATGGAACAAGGTATATAACTTCACATCAATAATCCTCCCTCAACAAAACACGTATAGGAATCAAAAGGAAAAAGGCTAAATGACATCACCAAATAAATTATCTAAGCACGAATCATAAGAAAATGAGATCACCAACTAAATTATGTAAGCACGAATCATAAGACAACGAGACCAAGGTTGTACAAAGGGTAAAATACCCAAAGCTCCTCATCCCAAGTGATAAAATCAAAAGGATCAAAATTCTACCTAGGTCCGCATCTTGGACCTTATCACGGTAATTACCTTCTGCGTTGCGGGGCAATCGCGGAAGCTTACTGCCTCTGTGATCCAAAACTACCCCAAACCCCATCCAAAAATTTTGAAACTTTTTCGAGTTACCCTTTTTACATCCCAAAACATGATTTGAGTCAAAAATCAATGGTTTAAGCCCGAGAAGGTTAAAAAATAGAATGATGGAAACTTTGAGGGTCTTATACTAATATTCCTTAAATATCACGATACTTCTCAACTATGACTTCGGCTATAACACCACACTTCACCATTTAAATCTTACAGTTTCCAAACAAAACACATTGCTAGAAGAGCTGAAGTCTAGCTATATATTGCTTCCATGTTTAAGCCTAATCTGAAGTTAAAAGACGCTAACTTAAGATACGGGGCTCTATACCTTACATCCATCCATGAATACTAATCCATCCTAGCATTGTATGCAAACAACATCATGCCTTAACCAAGAGTACTAGACACATAATACAATGGTTTGTGTTCTCATCAATCACAACGTTCAAGCCTATCTTTACTACACCCACTTTATGGACCTCCCATTAAACCAACAACTTCACTCGCTCTCACAAAGATTTTTGTTACATATCCCCCCTCCTAACTATTTCACATAACAAAAGTCCATCTTGTTCTTCTCTCTTCAACTATAACCTTAGTTCGAGGTAGTTACATACAAATTTAAGACCATAAGAGACACCTACCCTCTTATCTAAGATGTTACTATGCTTCCATAACCACTATCATACTAACATTTGGAAGGTCATTGAGGGACTAGAGCTAAAGCATTATGAGTGGGGGTTACACTATTCTTTTATAACTTATATTTGTTGATCTACAAAAGGAGGGACATAAGATAAATATACGATACAATAGGCATAAATTTCATCATATACCAAATTTCTAGATCATAAATAGAGAGACATTTGGGCATAAACACAACACAGCATGAGTTCTTTGGACTAGCCACAGTGAGAAACATGAGATTATATATCATAAGTTGTAAAAAATAAAGTTGGGATTCATATATTCAAGGAATATGACAAGAATTGTTTCTTGAAGCTATTGCTTCTCATTTACAGAGCTGAGATAGTCATTGATTTGTATAAACTTTATCACTTTGGATAATCCCTACATAAAATTAATCATAGTTCCTTAGAACTAAGCATGATATGATACATGGATTTATGTATCATAAACATCATAACATAGAGCGAATACTTAAAAGTTTGGATTTTCAATTGGCATTATCGCTTCTAGGTTGGAGGTCATAACATGACATTAATTACATATAGCACTCAAAGATTAGCATAGGCATGACTTGAATACATAAAAAATATAGTGGAATGTCTCATTTAATTGAAGTAGGAGGAGTTTGCTTGAATAGGAATAGATTTACCATGACCCTTCCCTGAAACTTGCCACCATGAGAAAATTTGAGAACTACCTTAATTCATCATCTCCCCCTTAGATCAAAGTCACAATCCTAGACTTAAGGACATATCCTCTCATTAAATCTACAAGCACAACACTCAGCACAATGGGGTTATCACCATACACATGAACGCCAAACCCTTGATAGCTATAATATGAAGATACTACCCTTCAGGGATACTGATCTCAACTTTTGCAAGGTTCCATAGTCATCACCCTATAACTCATACTCACATAAGCATACATGTTCACCCTTATTAATACATAACAATCAATACTCCACTACTTAGTATACCAGCATTATACCTCTAATCGTATATCTCACAACTCGTCAAAATTTGTAAAACTAGACCGAGCGTTCACATCATCTGTCTATTTCTTACTCAATTCAACTCTAAATAACAATATATAGCAGCTTCCTAGACTTCTCTATATTAAGATATCCAAGAACATACCTTCTTACATTATATCTACTTACTGTCATGACCCAAACTGGGCTCTGGCCGTGACGGGCATCCCAAACAATAAAAGCCTGAGAGCCCTTCTAACTGGAAATCATATGCATAATTTATAAACTATAAAGATACAAAAATACAAAATGGAATCATAGTCATTTGATTTCAACAAAACCATATAGTTATAATTTCAATAAGACCCAAATCCATCTAACACCTTTGTCTATGGAATCTCTACTAACTGAAAGAAAACAATATTTGTTGGAAGACTAAGACAAGGCCCCCGGTTGGACCATGAACTAAAAACAATGAAATCATAAGATAAGGCCTACCGAAACAAGAGAGGTTCACCAAATCCAATTATCTGACAATGGTCTACAGTTTAGCAAGACCCCAGGACTGATCCTCAAATAATGAAATATAGGGGGCTAAGAAAACTGTACTGGTATGCAGAGCAATCCAAAATAATGTAATTTTATACAACATAAGTAAGAGCAATTCATAAAATAATTTAAATATGATATAAGAAAACACACGGGCATACTTAAAAGACTTTAAAACATTTCTTTGAAATCCTAAACCACTCTTTATGTTACTTCTGAGCTATATGGTACACCCTACAATCTGTAATTCCATAGGCTATATGAAATCTGCCCTTGACTTGGCGGCCAAGCCCCCAACCTAAGTTCGCCGTACCGATTTGAGTATTTATAAGGGGAGATACGTAAGACCACACATCATGGTGCCATGATCCATAATAAAATCAATATTTAATAGTAGTGCACAAGGTCAGCTAGCATGGATCCTAACCATAGTCCCAAATTAAGACGACATGAATCAAGGTACACAAGATCACAAAGCATGGTACCATCACCCCATGTCGGCAAATCACGGTTTCTAGCATTGAGTCTTTTAACTCATACTTTCTTTGACTAACCATCTAACTCTCTTTAAGCCCATTTTTTAACCTTTTCTAAACATGCATCTTTCTGAATTCAAAATCTAAAAATCTGAGTAAAATCTGTATTTTAGTCTGTTCTGAATCTATTATGGCATTCATCTATTTGGTATTGTCATACCAAGACTTCTAAGTCCTACTTATCAGCCATACATTATCATGTTACAACTCTTTTCTTGTAAAACAATGTTCAGATCACCAAATCATTCAAAAAATGCAAGAGGCTGCGTATAATGAAATTCATGAAAACTGAGGCAAATATCCTCAATTTCAATTCATAAACATGTGGTGGTAATGTATCTTGTAACAAACCATGAAATTCTATAAATCGTCACTTTCATTTATACAATTAAGAAAAATATCCTCTATTCATATCATCACAAATACCAAGTCAATTTACAAGAATGAAGACAATTCCATCATGCTTTCTCAATATGAAATCGAATAGTTCATGACAAGAGAGGGAGTATAAATCTTCATGATCTTGATTCAAATTTTCAAAACATCCATACATATATATATACGAGTAACAATCAAGTTTCAAGGGGAAGGCCTCAAGACCAAAACAATATTTCCAAAAAGGTTTGACAATGCATCATTGTAAATGTAAATTGATGATAGGCGTATTTACACGCCTAAAGTGCTATAATTTACCCATATTTTAGCTAAGTTTTGAGGAGAAAACATATAACTCATGCACTTTTAGTCCTTTTTCCTGTAAGCGAGCTAACAAACATGGTTAGCAAGTTTTCAGGTATAAATGATGAAGATTTCAGCATTTTATGGATAACTTGACGCCAAAGGAAGCTTCACAAAAGGAGGAAAGCAAAGCTTGGACGCCTAAGGACTAAAAGTGACGCATGGAAAACCTATCCCGGGCAAAAATAGCATTTCTCAAGACTTTGGGGATCAGCAGTAACCTATTAGGATTAGGATAATGATGCAGTAATTTGTTAGGATTAGGATAAGTACGCAATAGCCTAGTAGGAATAGGATATGGGTATTATAAATACCCTATTTTTCTGTAGCTTTTTAAGAATCAACTCATTCATAATACACATTCGAATTCTCATTCATCTTTATACTTCTTCCATCAATTACTTTCAAAATAATTCTCTTCATCTATTTGACATTTAATTTTCACGACAAGAGAAACACTACTTTGAAAGGAAATCACGCCACAAGCCCTACCAAAATATACTTCACGTGAGATCTTTATATTGGTATGATGATAATGACTATTGTGATTTCCATTGCACTCATGAGTAGCTAAACTTCTCTGTTGGGGTTATAGAAGCCTTATGAGCTACTATCTATTGCTATGAGTTTGTGAATTCGTGACACGTATGCTGCTTATATCATTATTCTCTTCATCTTAATTTAAATTCTTGTGGTTGCAAACATATAGAATACGCCAGTATAGCATTAACTTGTTCGAAAGAAAAGTTATATGTCTGGAAAAGAGATAATGTCAAGGTAATAGGGCACCAACCCCTGTTAAAAAGTTAGTGTCGTAACTGGATTAACCTCCTGGAGAATTTGTACCATTAGATACGCTTTAAGCTCGAAAGAGTTAAAGTGAAATAATCCTTGATGGTCGAAAGACGCCTGGATTTACCATAGAATACAATTCTCTATAAGCATATGCATGTCTGAATTCCGCATAACTCATAGTCAATAGATACGTACAACTCAGAAGGTGGACATAACCCCAGCTCTCAATTCTCATTGATTAAAACCAACCAAACAATCCATTTTACTCTTCTATTTTATGTTCTTACGTTATTATTTTGTTACTCACGCTACAATCCCCCTTTTTTACGAAACTTTCACCAAAAGTCTAATAATCTTTGCTTACTTAGTGACCAAGTATTCTCTGTGGGATTCGACACCCAACCCAGTTGGGTTCTATATTTGACAACGACCGCTTACACTCTTACGAGAGCTATAGTTTGAGCGTTATCAAATTTTGGCGCCGTTGCCGGGGAATACGGTTGTCTACTAAGTTTGTGATAATTACTAGACCCTTTGGTCAAAGATTCTCGTACTTTACTTTTAGTTGTTGTTTTTGTTTTCTGCAAGTTTTTTTCCAGTGCATGCCCCATACTCAAAGTTCTGGTCAACCATTATTACCTTTCAATCCTGAACCACATCGTATTGGTAGAATGGAGGCTCAACAAGAAATTGAAAGAAGGGCTGCTCAACAGGAACAGGCTAGACTAGCTGCTCTGGCCGCCGCTCAAGTGCATCAATAGAATATTGATAATCCTGGGCGAGCAACAAATCCTGACAATGAGGATCTAGGTGATGACGAGTTACTAAACCCTAGGCGTGATGCTGAGATGGTGACACCATCCAACAGAAAATATCGTCAAGCTAGGTTCAGGCCTGAACGTCGAGCCATACCATTAGATGATGATGATGATGATGATCTTGATGGAGCTGGTGCCACAGGAGCTATTATTTCTCCGCCATTGGCACCCGGAGCCAAGTTCAACATCACGAGCACCATGATTCAGTTATTGCAACTCAAGGGATTATTCAGTGAACTAGCAAGCGATGATCCGAATATGCATCTGATCAACTTTATTTCTACATGCAATTCATTCGACAATCCTGGCGTTGGACAGAATGCAATTCGGTTGCACTTATTTCCATTGTCTCTATCTGGGGAGGCAACTCTATGGTTGAATGGGCTGACTCCTGATTCTATCACTAATTGGAGGAAATTGAAAGACGCTTTCCTAGAAAGATTCTTCCCGCCATCCAAGAGAGCACAATTGAGAGATGAAATCAGCAATTTTCGACAGCTTCCAACTGAAGCCCTCCACGAAACATGGGAGAGATTTAAGAAGAAGCTTATGAGGTGCCCAAACCATCACATGATCAATGTTCACTTGATGAAGATACTATATAGATCCTTGAATTCAGTAACTAAACTTGTGGTGGATAATGCGGCTGGAGGATCATTTATGGACCTCACCTTTGTTCAGGCGAGTGATATGCTAGACCGGATGACAAAGCAAAGTAGAGCTTGGCATACTAGGGATTCTGAGGTAGCAAGCTCCACTTTTTCTATTGGCATGACTGCAGAACAAAGGAGAAGAGAAGAAGAACGTGATCAAGATTTGGCGCACATGAAAACACAAGTGGATCTTCTCACAAAGCATCTACTATCAGGGAAGACCGAAAAAGTCATAGCAGTTGAGTCAAAAGGAAGAGAGGAATCTGATTCTAAGGAAGAAGACAACTACGTGAACAATCAGGGGGGTTTCTGAGGCAATGCCCAAGGAAACCAAGGTCGGAACTATTATGATAATTCTGGAAACAAGGACCGGGATCGAGGTAGTTGGAAGAACAAGACTGATAGGAGTGGCGTGCATATTCCTCCTGGATGACGAGAGGCCACTACATCTGGTGCGGGAAATATGTCAATGAAAGATATGATGGCTAAGTTATTGAAAGAAGTAGAGGCAACCAGCACGGGAGTAACTGAGGTAATAAATGACTTGGCCTCAATAAAGCAATTGGTTGACTCATATTCCACTTTAATAAGACAGCTGGAACAACAATTGAGTCAAATTTCAGCCACATTAAATCAAAAAAAAGCTGGCACCCTACTGAGTGACACAGTGCAAAACCCAAGAAACGATGGAACATACATGGCTGTTACTACCAGAAGTGGTAAGGTGCTGGAAAATTCATCCCAAGCAAGTGGCCGAAGATATCATAGGTAATACAGAAGAAGATGATGCCGTCGAAACTGATGAAGACGTTCATGACGTCATTCCTCGACGTCCACAGCCTGAAAAGATCTTCGAACCTAAGTATGATGAAAAGAAAGTCGTGGAGAAAACAATTCCCCTTCCACCACCTCCTTTTCCGCAAAGATTAAAGAAGAGAGCTGATGATACCAAGTTCAATAAATTCAAGTCAATGTTAAAACAGCTGACCATTAATGTTCCCTTGGTTGAGGCACTAAAACAAATGCCAGGCTACGCAAAATTTATGAAGGATCTTTTAACAAAGAAGCGAGCAGCAAGTGGTGAGTTGACAAATGTTTTTCATCATTGTAGTGCAATTGCTACCAGATCACTAGTTTAGAAGAAGGCCGACCCAGGAGCCTTCACTATTCCTTGCACTGTCGGATCTTTGAATTTTTCCAAGGCATTATGCGATTTAGGAGCCAGCATCAACTTGATGCCATTATCTATTTACAAAAAGTTGGGGTTGGGTGATCCTACTCCAACCAATATGAGGCTTGTAATGGATGATAGGTCGGTAAAATGACCTGTTGGAATTTTATGTGATGTATTGGTGAAGTTTTCTTCATTCATCTTTCCGGCGGACTTCGTTATTTTGGATTGTGAGGTAGACTCTGAAGTTCCCATAATCTTGGGGCGCCCTTTCCTTGCAACAGGAAGTGTGCTTATTGATTTAAGATCTAATGAGCTTCTATTCCGAATGAATGACGAAGTAGTCCGCTTTGATATATGTAAATCAATGAAGCAACCCAAAGATCTGAACGTGTTCTTGGTAGTTGATGTTTATATTAATGATGAGAAAGAATTACCTGTAGAGGAGCAGCTTGTTGATGACCCATTGGCGGTTGTGCTTATGAATGTTGAGCATAAGGATGCTGAAAATTATGAAGAAACTATTTGTGCTCTAACAGGATTAGGTTCATATCCTCATGCTCCCAAGAAACTGGACCATGATCTCAAACACCGACCTACACCACCAGCTAAACCATCTATTGAGGAGCCACCCACGTTAGAATTGAAGGAGCTGCCTAGTCATCTAAAATATGCATTCTTAGGAAGCGGTAATACACTTTCGGTTATTGTGGCGGCAGATTTGGGTGAGCAGCAAGTTGCAGCTCTCATCATGGTTCTATGAAAGTACATGAGAGCCATCGGTTAGACCATCACTGATATCATTGGTATTCCGCCTGGGATTTGTACACACAAGATTCAGCTTGAAGAAAATTGCATACCCACTATTGAGCATCAAAGATGTCTAAATCTACCTATGCAAGAGGTGGTGAAGAAAGAAATTATTAAATGGTTAGATGCAGGGGTTGTGTATCCAATCTCCGATAGTAAATGGGTAAGCACGGTACAATGTGTACCAAAGAAAGGTGGCATGACGATAGTTGCGAATGAAAAAAATGAGTTAATTCCACTCAGACCTATCACAGGGTGGAGAGTATGCATGGACTACCGTAAGCTGAATTCATGGACAGTTAAAGATCACTTTCCAATGCCCTTTATTGACCAAATGCTTGATCGATTAGCAGGGAAAGGATGGTTTTGTTTCTTAGTCGGTTATTCCAGCTATAATCAGATATGTATCACACCCGAAGATCAAGAGAAGACAACGTTTACATGCCCCTATGGTACGTTTGCCTTCAAACGTATGCCATTTGGGCTATGTAACGCACCCACCACTTTTCAGCATTGTATGATGTCCATTTTTTTTATATGGTGGAAGACATGCTGGAGGTATTCATGGACGATTTTTCAGTTGTGGGTGAGTCATTTGAATCGTTCTTGACAAATCTAAGTATGGCGTTGCAGAGATGTGTTGAATTCAACCTAGTGCTGAATTGGAAGAAGTGCCACTTTATGGTGAAAGAAGGTATTGTTCTTGGGCATAAAATCTCCAAAAGAGGAATACAGGTGGATCGAGCTAAAATCAAAGTTATCGAGAAACTACCACCCCCAATTTCGGTCAAAGGAGTTCATAGTTTCCTTGGTCATGTAGGTTTCTACCGAAGGTTTATCAAAGACTTCTCCAAAATTGCTAGTCCATTATGCAAACTTTTGGAGAAAGATGCAAAGTTTGACTTCAATGAAGATTGTGCGAAGGCATTTGAATGCCTCAAAGAGAAGCTAATTAAAGCTCCTATCATGGTAGCACCAGATTGGTCTTTACCATTTGAAGTCATGTGTGATGCTAGCGGGGTAGCTTAGGGTGCTGTACTTGGCCAGAGAAGAGAAAAGTTATTCCATCCAATCTACTATGCGAGTAAGGTCTTGAACGAAGCCCAGAAAAACTATACTATCACAGAACAAGAGCTTCTAGCAGTTGTGTATGCCTTCGAAAAGTTCCATGCTTATTTGTTGGGAACCAAAGTGATAGTTCATACAGACCATGCAGCCCTTAGATATCTGATGACAAAGAAAGATGCAAAACCAAGGCTAATTCGATGGGTATTATTGCTGCAAGAATTTGATTTTGAGGTAAAAGATAGAAGAGGTTGCGAAAACCAAGTGGCTGATCATCTATCTAGACTCGAGAATGAGCATATAGTACAGCAAGATCTTGAGATTGACGATACCTTCCCTGATGAAGAGATTTTAGCCACAATGATGGAGGAGTTACCATGGTATGCAGATTTTGCAAACTTTGTGGTAAGTAATGTGATGCCTACGAATCTATCATTTCATCAAAAGAGGAAGTTCATGCATGACTTGAGACACTACTTTTGGGATGAGCCATATTTGTTTAGACGATGCGCGGATGGTGTTATCAGGCGATGCATATCCCATGTTGAGGTGCCGAATATATTGGAAGCATGTCACACTTCCCAAGTTGGGGGACATCACGCAGGTAATCGGACAGCAAGGAAGGTATTGCAAAGTGGCTATTATTGGCCTTCGATATTTAAAGATGCCTACGACTTTGTGAGAAGATGCGACCAATGTCAGAGACAAGGTGCGATTTCGAAACACCATGAGATGCCCATGTCAAAAATCCTTGAAGTAGAGCTCTTTGATGTATGGGGTATTGATTTTATGGGTCCATTCGTGAATTCGTTTGGAATGAAATATATCCTAGTTGCTGTAGATTATATTTCAAAATGGATCGAAGTAGTAGCATTGGCTGATAATAAAGGAAAACATGTTGTTGCATTCTTAAAGAAAAACATCTTTTCTCGTTTTGGGGTACCACGTACTATCATAAGCGATGGAGGATCTTATTTTTGCAACAAACTGTTCTAATCCGTGTGGGCAAAATATGGTGTCAAGCAACATAAGGTAGCCACGGCTTATCACCTACAAACTAGTGGACAGGTAGAGGTTTCCAATCGAGAGATCAAGCAAATCATTGCTAAGACTGTAAATGTGAATAGGAAAGATTGGTCTCGAAAGCTGGACGATGCACTATGGGCTTATAGGACTGTATTCAAAACGCCAATTGGCATGTCCCCGTACCAACTAGTTTATGGGAAAGATTGTCATTTACCCATTGAGCTCGAGCACAAAGCATTGTGGGCGTTGAAGCAACTGAATTTGAATTGGGATGATGGTATGAACTTGAGGGTGGAACAGCTGAATGAGATGGATGAATTCCATCTACATGCATATGAAAGATCAGACCTCTACAAAGAGCGGACGAAAAAGTATCATGATCAGCGGATTGTTCAACGAAACTTTCAAAAGGGTGATATGGTACTTCTTTTCAATTCCAAACTAAAGCTATTCCCAGGTAAGTTAAGGTCCAAATGGTTTGGTCCGTACAAGATTAGCCAAGTTTACTCGTCTGGAGTAGTTGAGCTAGAAGACAATAATGGTGTTGTCTTTAAGGTGAATGGCCAGCGAGTAAAACCATATATAGGCCCCCTAGACTCGATGAACTATATGGCCACCATCTATCTCGACGAAGTCTAAGTACTCGAGGTAACTATGTCGTGCCGCGACAATAAATCAAGCGCTAGATGGGAGGCAACCCATCGTGATTTTTTCGTTTCCTTTGCATTTGTTTTTACTAAATAAAAATCCAAAAAGAAGAGTCGAGCCACGACCGAAACTAAGGCTCTTGATGGGAAGCAACCAATCATTCTAATCATTTTTGTCGTTTTTGAGTGAATGCAGGTGCAAGAGGTGTAAAGGAGGATATTGGTTTCAAATTTTGATTTGGAAGTACTGCATGTTGAAGGTGGTAAGTTAGGAATGAAGAAGTAAAAGGCTATGGGTGAGGCATTTCTTATGAAAATATAGGCAAAGAACAAGGCAAGGCTTATGTAAATCTAGGCCACGAACAAGGCAAGGCCTATGCTATGGCCTAAGCTCTCGGATTCTAGAGTGCCATAGCATAGGCGCCGCCTATGCTCAACAATGCCATAGTATAGGCGCCGCCTATGCAAAAGCCTTTTGTCTCTGAATCTCACATTCCATGGCATAGGCGCCGCCTATGCCTAACAATGCCATAGGGCGCCTATGCTCAACAATGCTTTGCAAAAGGCGCCGCCTATGCCAAGCATAGGCAAAGCATTAGGCGCCGCCTATGGTCACTTTTGGTCTCCAAATCCGATTCCAAATGGGTCAAAACCCGACCCAAGCTTGTCCTATAAATAGAACCTTAGTATTAAATCAAAACACATTGCAATTCACCCTAAAGCGCCGCCTACCTCTCCAAATTCTCCCAAAAATTTTCCTTTTGCTCTTTTACTTTGCAAGAACATCTTCCGAGGCCATCAACCAAGTAAGTACTTCTTTGTTCTTCTTTTATGTTCCGTAAGTACTACACTACTACGTCTATAATGAATTGTTTAATCCTGAAGTAGTATTGATGATTTGAATATGGTTGATTTGTTGTGGTGAAACTAAGTGAGTGAAAGAATACGTAAGGATGCTCTTGACTTGTTTCCAACTTGTATTTGATTTTGATACACTGTCATACTTTTGCAGAATTGACATAGTCTAGAACATTGCATAACCTTGTAACTTGAAAGCTTGCTTGAATGACTTGTTTATTGCGATGAAAATCATGGTTAACTACAAACATAAGATGTGATTATTCCAAGCCATAAATTGATACAATATCTATGTAGTAGTTTTATTCAAAGTGATGCATTACTCCAAAACATGAAAGCATTATCAAGATTACATGATCTAGAATTGAGAAAGGATAGTTAAGATGATACGAAAAGTATGAATGCACTTTGACATTTGTTGCCCTTTGACACTCGGTCTTCTTTATTGTGCTTCTTTGCCCCCTTGTTTTGTATTTTTTTTGACTTCTTTTGAATCTTGTGTTGGAGTTTTTCCCTTTTTCAATATATTTTCCTTCTTTTTTTTTGTCTTTGGGGATGATGATTCCTCACCTTTATCAGAGTTATCTCTTTTTTTGTGTGGGGGTTCTTGCTCTTTTTTTCTTTGAAGTTGTCTTTTCTTTTTTTTTCTTTTAAGGATATATGTCCTTTGACTTTGGCAACTTTGATCTTAAATCTTCATTCGAAACTTGCACGTACTTAGTGCGGTCAAAGAGGTGGGCCAAAGAGGGATAGTGCATGTAAGCACTCAAAAGGTATAGGCTCAGATATGGTTATTCCAAAGAAAAGGTTTTAGGCTGAAAATACTAAGGATCGATTTCATTTGGTAGGCTGTGGAAGTCACAATCTAGTCAAGGAAGGCCTACAATCCTTTCCCAAACTAAATATAACTCAAAAGTTTGCCTCAACAGATATTCAGGCCAAGTTCTGGATCAACAATGCAATACAATGAACAAGCCTAAAGCTTACCACACAATGCACATGAAACGATGGAGTTGAGTTTGTTCTTGTCTTAGATGTATGCAAGAGAATTTTTGAGTGTTACTCAGGTTTGACTAAGAGGTATCAAAAGAATCTATGGTTTACCGTGAAGTCGGTCCTCTCCATCATACCAATTTGTTCTTTGTCATGCACACTCCTAATTATGTTGGTACCAACTAAGTCAAAATTTTATTTTATTTAAAAAAAATGGGACCAAATCCAAATAAGGGTTGTCTACGTATCTTGTGAAAACAAGAATTAGGTCTGCGTAGTTCAGGAAAATTTGTAAATTTCTATGTAACATGTATGAATGTACAAAAGTGGTGGTCATCTTTGAAAAAATAATGTGAAAGACGATCAGGAAGGAATTATTTGTATCAATAAAAATGGTTTGATTAGACGATCAAGAGGATGGATGTCGAGCATGAGAAGAGTTTTGAAATTACTTCAATATGTCGACGAGATTGAGAAGGTCAGACATTAAAGAAGTTATGGGATTATTTCACCGTAGTTGGCAGGATTGTTATGAATGAAGGAATATTGAACTCTTTCTTTGATAGTGGGGACTGATACATTGTAAATTTAATGGTTTATGACGTCCGAAAAAAGAAGCTCGGTGTTCTAAAAAAAATCGACTGAGGATTTGGAGGCAGGTCGCCTAAACACTAATGTTATTGAGATTTGAATTTGAGGAATCATTTATTTGCGCTCTTGAAGACTTTTGGAGAGCATATTTGAACTGTTTCAGAAAAATTGCCCTAGTATGAATACCGAAGGAATTATTTTGAAATAGTGAAGAGATCGAACCCTAATACAGGGTTGCCTACATATCTTGTCAGGACAAGAATCAGGTCAAAACGTAGTTCAAACTTTTTATAAGTTTGTACATGGTGTGATCTATTTCTAGAACAGGAAGTTTCATAAATGGTTGAGAGTAAAACTGAACAATTGCGAGAAGGCGCACTAACATAAATGCACCAACTCTGAAACTATGAAATTTCAAAGAAGGTTTGGGAGAGTGTAAAATACCCCCCGCGTGAACCACAGTGTGTGAAGTGTACGACCACAGACTCGATGGAATTGTGAATTGTGATTGAAAGAATAATGTGTAACAGTTCTTATTGATACAGTGTATTAAACAAATAATGAATAAAAGAATTGATAAATAGCAACACTAATTTATGCAAAAAATTTATGAGCAAATAAAATAATTTGCAGTGTAAAACAAGTAAATAATCAAGGAATTTAATGATATGCGAAAAAGTAAAAATACCTCCCCCGATTGAAAAATCGAGTCTATTATGGTTAGAACCTGTTGTTATTCCCCAGCGGAGTCGCCATTCTTTCATGCCCTATTTTCTCCAAGGTTAAACAAAACATGACTTATTAAACTCTAGAGAATTGAAATTTTTGACAGAGTCTCCACCTAATTTTTAAGGAAAATAAGGAAACCTGTTTATTCATTAACACGTATGATTGATGTTTTTAGTTTGCGAAAAAACAATTGAGACTCTAGGTAAGGGTTCAAATTATCTTGAAGGGAAGGGGTTAGGCACCCTTCAGGATCCACCAATGTGGTACCCGGCTGGACTAAACTTATCAATGAGGAAGGAGGTATAAGTATTTAAAATAATATAAAAGTGTATGTGTATTAAGTATAAAATAATTCTTTTGAAAAAATACAAATGTAAAATTATGTAAAAGTATATGTATATTAAATATACAAATAAAATCTATTGTTATAGAAACATGTAAAAGATATGTAAAAAAATGTATAAATTACATGTGAAAAAGAAAGTATTTTGTGATGTATAAAATATTTTGAGTTCAACTTTTAGATTTCTTAGTTTCATTTTATTGTTTCTTAGTTTCGTTTGTTGGTTTGAACACTAATTGGCAACCTAGTAATCTCCTACTAGCTTGTTAGTTAGTTTTTGTGCCCGTTTGTTCGTGTTAGCTTTATTTTGTCCTTTTCTTATTTTTTAATCGTAGAATTTCTTGGTTCAAGTTCGGAGATTATTTCCTTGAGTCTTCAAACAAAGAATCCATCCTGACCAAGGAGTAGACTCACCCCTCGACTTATCACAAACTACAAGCCGACTTGTAACAGTTGTGAATCCAAGTGTGAGAAGATCAAGTATGTGAGAGTGTGGCGAGGTTGTTTCGAACTAACATGTGTTTTATTTTGTAGACTTGTTCTTTTTATTTTTAGGTGCAATTATGATGGAACCCGTGGCTGCAAATGCTATTTTGACTAAACTTGAAGCCATTACCTGTCAATAGGAAGTGATAAATGAAAGGTTGGATCATATGGGAGTTACAAGGGAGCAAGTGGGTTACCCGGACACACGTCAAGATGAAGACCGTAGCTCATGTGAGCTACGAGGTAAAAATGTTATCTCCTACACTCATATGAATGTAGTTGCGGTTTTACCTATTGTAGGAGTGTATAAGTCTTCATTTTGTGATACTCTTGATATTGTTAGGTCACATGAGGACCAAACTCTTATTGTAGGTACACAAGCACTAGTAGATCCTTTAGATGACGAAATTGATTCTCCTTGTGAGAATGATTTGTGTCCATCTAGTGCTAGCACTTACAACTTGAGTAAGGTTCCATTAACAAGTGACGAGAGTATTCACACACTAGTTGACCCTTGTGAAAAACAAGGTGAGTGTACATTGGTATTTGAATTGCCAACAACTAGTGAGGGTGAGCAAAATGATCAATCGGGAGTAGATGATCTTGATTTTCTTGAATATTTAGAAAACCCGAGTTGTGATTGTCTTTGTGAAGATGATTTTGATTGTGGTCCTTTGGCTTCCCATGATGGTTTGTACGTATGTGAGGAAAACTCTTGTGAAAGAGAAGGTGATATGTTCTTAGAAATGCCATCTACTTCGTCTTTATGTGTTTCTTATGTTGGGCATATTCCTAGTGGAAATTTTGAAACTAGTAGTAAGTGCATGCATGGGAACCCTTTATTTGAAGTTGACTTATGGAACACCTTTCTCAACCCTATTTTAGTTCATGATATTTTCAATGGTGATAAAGAGGGATTGCTTAATTTCGAGGATGACACCCTAGGGGAAAGTGAGAGTGGCTGAGACCTAAGCCCTTGGTTACTTCTCCCATTCGATCCCAGTAACTTCTTAGGGTGTGAAGGACAGATAGTTGTTGGTCGGTCCACTTGTTTGAGTGATATTGTTATATGTGTTAGGTGAACTTTACTTTCAATTAGGACACCACCCCTTGATGGTGATTCCTTTCTCCAACTCCTTTGTAATTTTTTTCTACGTCCCCCGTGATTACAACAAAGGATGTGTGGTTATATCTCAAGTGTGTACCTCCTTGGCATGTTAATGTTGTTTATTGTACTAACTCTAACCCTCATGTTATGAGGATGCGGTGCTTGTTTGTCTTCTCTTTGTTCTTGCAAGGTTTGGATTCGAGGTCGAATCCTTTTCAAGAAGGGAAGGATGATACAAGTCAAATGGCCACCTTAATTTTTGAAGACATGATTGGAGGTCATCATTTAAAGGCTCAAGATTTGGTCACCCCGAGGGCACAAGAATATGCAAGGAAGACCCGTTTTGAGCACAAGCAAGGCCGTGTGTGGAAGATTTCTTAGAGCATCTAAGAATTGAGGACTCACGATTTTGGATAACACTTAATGGGTCATGATTTGGTCATCTTCATTAAGGGCATTTTGGTCACTTCATTGGGTCCAAATGCCCACCCCTCCCTTTAAGGGCATTGTTGTTATTTTGTCTTGTCTTATAATAGAATATAAATAGAACATTTTAGGTCTTTTTCTCATTAGTTGTGTATTGATGTAATACTTTAAAATATGAAACACCTTTAGTTATAGGGCTTGGAATAACCACCACACCGAAATGAGGGTAACAAGTGTGGATATCACTTGTGTTGCAATGTTGGCTTGATACGTTGGTGTTTAGAGGAGGTAAAGTTCCTCTTGTGTCAACGTATGAGTTAGGTTAATCATTGTGTGTAGTGTTAAGGGTCCAAGATTACCATATTCTTGGATTCTTAAGATTATATCAACCAAGGTCTAACTATCTATCCATTTTGTTTATGTTGTAATAGTTGGTTTGTGTTCTTGTAATTCAAATCTGTGACTTGTTATTCTTATTCCATTGTTGTTGTTCTTCATCTTGTTGTTGTTAACATAGTTTGTTGTTAGCTGTTTTTAGGTGTTAAACACTTCAATACATCGTGTTCTTGTTGTTGTTTGTTGAATCCGAGTGTGGTCTTCAAAAGGGTCCTCGGATCTTTGATCTTATGGACAGATTTTGAAGTGTGTTTCGTGTTGTCCTTGTAATTCTTGTATCAAGACCCGGCCAATTTTGCTCAAAGATGGTGGACATCGGCTTAAGGTGTATGAGGCTTCATCATCTCAAGACCCAACCAATTTTACTTGAAGACGGTGGACGTCGGCTTAAGGTGTGCGAGGCTTCATCACCTCAAGATCCGACCAATTTTGCTCGAAGATGGTGGACATCGGCTTAAGGTGTGTGAGGCTTCGTCACCTCAAGACCCGACCAATTTTGCTCGAAGACGGTCCCTTTTCATAACAAATCCATCAGAATGCCAGCTTAAGGTGCAAAGGACAAAATCTTGTCCACCTTAAGGCATGGAAATTTTTATATCCTTTTAAGGATAAACACGTAAGAGGCCAGCTTAAGGTGCAAAGGGACAAAGTTTGTCCACCTTAAGGCATGAAAATTTTTTATATCCTTTTAAGTATAAACACATATGAGGCCAGCTTAAGGTGTAAAGGGACAAATTTTGTCCACCTTAAGGCATGAAAATTTTGACATTCTTTTAAGGATAAACCCGTTAGAGGCCAACTTAAGGTGCAAAGGGACAAATTTTGTCCACCTTAAGGCATGGAAATTTTGATATCCTTTTAAGGATAAACCCGTTAGAGGCCAGTTTAAGGTGAAAAGGGAGAAATCTTATCCACCTTAAGGCATGGAAATTTTGAGATCCTCTTAAGGATAAACCCGCGAGAGGCCAACTTAAGGTGCAAAGGGACAAATTTTGTCCACCTTAAGGCATGGAAATTTTGATAGACTTTTAAGGATAAACCCGTTAGAGGCCAACTTAAGGTGCAAAGGGGCAAATCTTGTCCACCTTAAGGTATGAAAATTTTGATATACTTTTAAGGATAAACCCATTAGAGGCCAGGTTAAGGTGCAAACGGACAAATCTTGTCCACCTTAAGGCATGGAAATTTTGAGATCCTTTTAAGGATAAACCCGCGAAAGGCCAACTTAGGGTGCAAAGGGACAAATTTTGTCCACCTTAAGGCATGGAAATTTTGATAGCCTTTTAAGGATAAACCCGTTAGAGGCCAGCTTAAGGTGCAAAGGGACAAATTTTATCAATCTTAAGGCATGAAACTTTTAAGATCCTTTTAAGGATAAACCCGCGAAAGGTCAGCTTAAGGTGCAGAGAGACAAATTTCGTCCACCTTAAGGCATGGAAATTTCTATATCCTTTAAGGATAAACTTGTTAGAGTCCCGATTAAGGTGAAAAAGAACAAATCTTGTCCATCTTAAGGCATGTAAATTTTGAGATCCTTCTAGTTGTAGACTTAGAGAACTTTGACATTCTAAATCCCATTGAAGGAACTCTTTTTCTTTTCGAAGGGTTTTCCCCATTGAGTCATAAATATTTAGAGTAAGTCCAAAATTTAATTAGAATAATTTCATACTTGGTATCCATATGGTAGATACTGCAGGAACATATTTTTGTTTTTGACACTCATGCAACTAAACTCAAAATGAAATTCCAAGCGCCTACGTACTTCAGTAAAGAGGATCAAGTCACAACGTAGTTCTGGGTGAGTGTTTTTTTTCCATGTGTCCTAACTTTTGCCTAGGCCACCTTTTTCGAGGTTTTCAACCTAGCAGATTTTTTTTTTGAGCCGTACACAGTTTATACTCTTGCTAGCCAGGAGTAAACATGCAGTTTATACTCAAGAATAGGTAGTACATACAGTTTATACTCGTTCCTTAAGGAGTGTACATGCACTTTATACTCGTTCCTTAAGGAGTGTCATCTTTCTTCAAGAGCCAATCCTCACGTCATCTGAATCGACAAGCTTGTAAGCACCATTTGAATATGCCTCTTGTACAACATATGGTCCATCCCACTTCGGGGTGAATTTGCCCCCAAACTTACGAGAAGTGATAATAGGTCTTCTTATTGCAAGGACTTGATCTCCAACTTGGAAGCACCTCAAGCGAACTCTTTTGTTGAAATAACAAGATACCCGGGCTTGATAGCATTCAAGATTTTGTTGAGCCTCCAGCCTCTTCTCATCAATAGCTTCTAACTCTACAATATGCAACTTAGCATTTTCTTTATCGGTGAGCACTTCTTGAATAGTCAGTCTCAAAAAAGGTATTTGACGCTCAAGTAGCAAGACTGCTTCAACTCCAAAAGCAAGTGAGTATGGGGTTGCTTGCGTTGGTGTACGGTAAGTTATCCTATACGCCCATAAAGCATCTTCCATTCACTCATGCCAATCTCGTTTGGATTTGGAGACGACTTTCTTCAACAAGTTGCATAAAGTCTTATTGAAGGCTTCAACAAGACCATGGCGGCAGCATGATACATAGAAGACTTGCGTTGCTTGAAGCCAAAGAGATTACAGATTTTGTTCATCAGCTTGTTATCAAATGGCTTTCCATTGTCAGTTATTATGTACTGAGGAATTCCAAAGTGGTAGACGATATTTATTCGGATGAAGTTTACAACTTTTTCTTTCTATACTTCCTTAAGAGCAACGACTTTAGCCCACTTTGAGAAGAAATCTGTCGCGGCTAAGATGTATAAGTGTCCACCAGAAGATTTTGGTTGTGGACCAACAATATCCATTCCCTAAGCATTGAATGGCCATGACGTTACAGTTGGGTGTAGTACCTATGGAGGTTGATGCATGAAATTTACATGGAATTGGCAAGCTTTGCATCTTCTAGCATAGTCCAAGTAATCTTTCACCATTGTTAGCCAATAATATCCCATCCTTTTAATGTGAAAATGGAGCTTTGGTTTAAACTGATGTGATCCATAAACTCCCGAGTGCACTTGTTGCAAAGCTTGAATTGATTCTTTCTCTCCCCAAAACTGTAAGAGTACTCCTTCAAATGGTCTTCTGTACAGCGTGTCTTTGTAGTAAAGGAAGCGAGGTGCTCGATGATGAATGTCAGTCTTTCTCCTTGGATCTTCTGGAAGTATTCCATAACATAAGTAATGAATGAGAGGTTGTTTCCAATCTTCTTTTACAGCTTCAGACACGGAAATGAGGTATTCAACCTTATTTTCTACATTCTCATTTGATGGCGGTACTACCTATTCTTGGCGGACAGTAACTTGTGTTTAATTTGAAAGGGCCAGGGTTGAGGCTAAAGCAGCTAGGGCATTGGCTTACTTATTTTCTCTCCTTGGCACATGTTAGAGGGTTACTTCTCCAAGACACCCCATTAACTTCTGTGCATAATATTGATATGGTCGTAGATTAGGCTTTCTGACTTCATAGCTTCCCAAAAGCTGGTTGATCACTAGTTGGGAGTCACCAAAGACTTGTAACTATAGTTATTTCATGTCAACTGCCATCTCAAGTCTAAGTATTAAGGCTTGATATTCAGCGACATTATTAGAGCAATGGTTTGTAAGTGTAAAAGAGTATGGGATGACCTCTTCTCGTGGAGTGATGAACACCATACCAGCACCAGCTCCATATCGATATGCAGCACCATCAAAGTACATTTTCCATGGGGTTCTAGCTTCAATAACCACTTTATCTTCATCAGGAAGTTCATCGCTTAGTTCCCAATCATCTGGTATCGGGTGGTCTGCCAAGAAGTCAGCCAAAGTTTGTCCATTTACAACCTTTTAGGGAACATACACAATCTCAAACTATTGAAATTGAAGGTACCAACTTGAAAGTCGGTCACTAAGGACTGGTTTTGACATTACAAACTTGATAGGATTTGCCCTAGAGACAAGCCGGACAACATGAGCCTGAAAGTAGTGCTTCATCTTTTGAATCGAGAAAGTTAATGCCAAACATAATTTTTCAATTAGAGAATACTTTAGCTCATTCGGCGTCATCATTTTGCTCAAATAGTAAAGTGAGTTTTCCTTTTCTTTGCTATTTTCTTGAGCCAGTAGTGCTCCAACTGACCTCTCTTGTGTCGCGATGTAAAGTATCAATGGTTTGCCAGGTATGGGTGCCGCAAGAATTAGTGGCTTCATTAAGTATGATTCGATACTCTCAAAGGCATTACTACAAGCTTGGTCCCATTCGAAGGAAGTGTCCTTCTTCATGAGATAACTAAATGGTTGACATTTTCCAGCAAGATTTGAGATGAACCTCCTTAAATATGCTAGCCTTCGTTGAAGGATTTTTAACTCATGAATATTTTAAGGCTCGGGCATCTTCAAAATTGCATCGACCTTGTCTTGATCGATTTCAATTCCTCGGTGTCGTACAATGAAGCCAAGAAACTTTCTAGAAGTAACTCCAAAGGCATACTTTAATGGATTCATCCTAAGTTTATATCTTTGAAGTAACTCAAATACCATTCTTAGGTCTTTTAAGTGGTCGCCAATCTTTCTTGACTTCACCATTAGATCATCCACATAGCATTCAATATTTTTATGGAGTAGGCCATCAAAGATGTTCTGCATAGCCCTTTGATAAGTGGCACCAGCGTTCTTCAAACCAAAAGGCATCACCTTGTAGCAATAAATACCTTTGGGCGTACGAAATACAGTGAGTTCGTCATTATTTGGCGCCATACGGATTTGATTATAGCCGGATGAACCATCCATAAAAGACATTGACTCATAACCAGTGGTGGCATTAATCATTAACTCTGTTATAGGGATTGAAAAGTTATCCTTAGGGCAGGCATTGTTGATATCCCAAAAGTCAACACAAACTCAAATTTGGCCATTCTTCTTCCGTACTGGAACAATACATGAAATCCATGTGGGACATTTGACTTCACTAATAAAGCCTGCTTCAATGAGTTTGTTAACTTCATTTTCAATCAAAGGAACCAACTCTGGCCTAAAGTGCCTTTGGTCTTGCTTAACAAGACAAACACCATTCTTGACGGCCAACTGATGGACTGCTACTTTTGGAACTAAGCCATATATTTCCTTATAGATCCAAGCGAAGACATCCATATATTCTTTGAGTATGTCCATATAAGCGACTTCCTTCTCTACTTCTAGAAATGAACTCAGGTAAGTTAGTCTTGGGTCTTCATTAGTTCTAAGATTAACTTCCTTCAGGGGATCTATTGTGCCCTTTACTCCTTCTTAAAGTTGAGATACAGCATCTCCAACATCTTCTTCCTCTTGAGGATCATCATCATTGATGGATATGTGGTAACACCAGAAAGTATCTTATATCTCTTTTATCAACCTTTATTTGAGACGACACCTCATTCTCATTTTGAATCATAACATGATATGAGGAGCCAATAATTTATTCATCTTCCTCACATTCCTTGGTATACACCACCATATGATTTTTAGCTTTTAACACCTCATTGCATTAAACCACATGTTCTGTCTGTCGCCTCATTCTGGAAGGGATCAAACTTTGGAAGTCCTTCTGGATTTTAAATGAAGAGTGCATCATCATGATTTGATGACTTCTTTGATGTTTTTTGAATTTTTTCTTATTTAGAGGTCCCAAACTTTTGAACATGAAAGTTCTTACAGTTGGTTCTCCAAGTCAATCAAAGACAGAGGGTCTTTTAGCAGCTGTGGATTCTTCTTCTACGGTGATGTAATTACTGATTGCCCTTCTTATAGAGATTCGAATTGGAGGTGGCTGTGTGTATCCTAGGCCTTCACGTGCTTGCCTGGTTATACCCTCTGATGGAAGTTTTCCCAACCTTGATGGCTCATTAGGATTGTATCCGACCTTTACAAATAGATTGTATGCATTTGGATCAAAGCCCTCTTTCGTATGCTTCATAAGAAGTGTCATATCTTATGGCAGATTTTGAGCCACAGACTCTTCAAGAAGTCTTGAGGATGGATTTATTGCATCAATCTTACTGATAGGTAAAGTTAGCCCCTTTAGCACATTATCTTGGGAATCTAATGGGTGATCTTTCTCTTTCCTTACCTTTGGTACGTAACGAAGAATGAGAGTTGCCTTCTTTTTTGTAGAAGCGACACCTTCTTTATTTGAAGTGGAGAGAGGCTTCTTGGTGGCGAATTTTTCAACAGTCACCACGACCTTCTTAGATGCAAGATCGTCACACTTGATCTTGGTGACATTTTTAATCCTTTTCTCATCCACAACATGTTTCTTTAAGTAGAATTTTGCATCAGCAAAATGTGACTCAGCTTTAGTGAATGGCTTGTCATCAGCAACTATCTTTCTTTCCACTCCACCTTCAAGGTACTTCAAGTATTGATAGTAAGAGGACAAGATAATTTTATTCCTATGAACCCAAGGCCTACCAAGCAATATATTATATGAAGTTTTGGCATCAATCACATGCATCAATGGATTTGATTGAAAATCATCCATACGAATCCCCAAATTGATACATCCCATGGACCTCTGGCCCCCTTGGTTGAAGCCCTGGATCATTATATGGCTTTCGTCCAGTTCTCTAGTAGCGGTTACAAGATCTTTCATCGTATGGATAGGCAGGATATTGACTCCAGATCCCTCATCTATCAAAATTCTATTGATCTTCTTTCCTAGAATTTGACCCACCATGTATAAGGGACAGTTATGTAGGGTCTCACCAAGCAAAAGATCGTTATTTGTGAATGTAATTTTTGTATCACACACATGTGCCTCTTCGCCAAGAGTTTTAGTAAGCTTTTTGGAAGGTGAAGGAACCTCCATGGGTAGATTCTCACCCTTTGCCCCCTCTTTGGCGATATTAAAACAAGACGCCTCAAGGTTGACTTGGGCAATCTTTACACGAAACCAACTCGGTAAGAATTTATCTAAAGTCACCGGACGCCGAGGTTTTTGATGGTGAAGCTCTGTCACCCTCATCTTCTTTGAGAATCCAACCAACTTCTGTTTCTTGGTTTCTATTTACCATTCTTCTTCTTGTTGGATGCTCGTACGTCTCTTTTTACAGATTTATTTTCTTGCGTCTGCGTCTGGTCACCAGAGTCCAACCTTCATCATTGTCTTTGTCAACTGAAGACCTTTCAGGCTCTAATATATTCTCATTATGCTCTTTGACACAAATCTAAATCGGGTCGAGCAAGCTAAAAGTGATAGATATTTGATGAGAACAGGCTGTCTCATCGTCGAAGAAGATTTTCTTTTGTTTTGCCAGTTGCATGACTTTATCTTTAAAGACAAAGAATTTCTCCAGAGGATGACTTATGAGCCTATGATATTTGCAATAATTAGGATCATTGGTCCTTCCAGCTTCTCTGGGATGCTTTATCTCTGGGAGTTCGATGAGCTTATGATGAAGGAGTTCATAAAAAATCTCAGCAACATCAGAATCAAGGAAGGGATATTTCTTTTCTTACATCTCCTTTAAAGCTTTCTGATTCGGACGTGCTCCAGAAGTCGTCTTTACACTTTGCTTCTTGCTTACCTTTATGGTGACCTTCACAGGAGACACATCAACATTCATGGACTTTTTTTATTCATTTTTGGGAAGAAACTTGTCCCATCTTTTGGGTTCCCGCTTTTTCTTTCCCCTATGAGGGTCATGAATAGGCGTTCCTTCCTTTCCACTAAAAGACATGCTCAACTCCATGTCGTGAGCACGAGTAGCTAACTCTTCAAATGATTTTGGTTTAATTCCTTGCAAGATATAGAGAAGCCCCCAGTGCATTCCTTGGACGCACATCTCTATTGCAGAAGCTTCACTGCGCCTATCTTTGTAGTTTAAACTCGCATTTCTCCCTCGATTGATGAAGTCGATGACTGGCTCATCCTTTCTTTGCTGAGTATTTGTGAGCTCTATCATGCTCACTTACGTCTTGTGCTATAAAACCGATTTAGGAACTCGTGTTCCAATTGCTCCCAACTGTCGATGGAGTTAGGCTCGAGGTCTGTATACCAATTAAAGGCATTTCCCTTTAGGGAACGAACAAACTGTTTGACAAGATAGTCACCGTAAGTTTTAGCATTATTATATGTCTCGACAAAGTGTGCGATATGTTGCTTTGGGTTGTCTTTGCCCTCAAATTGTTGAAATTTGAGGGGTTGATAGCTAGCAGGCATTTTAAGGCTATCTATTCCTGCAGTTTAAGGCTTGGCATATGTAAGGGAAGACTTGGTGACAACATCATACTTGTCTTTGAGGGTCCCTTCAATAAATTCCCTCAATTGTCCAATCGGGATTATTCCCTCAGCAGAAACTTGCACCTCTTTAGTCGATGGTGTTTGTTTCACAGGATTTTCTATCTCATGAACTTCTAGAGCTTTTCTCGGTGCATGGCTAGATTCTCCATCTATCAAGACCTCCACCTTATCCACTATCTTATCAATACTAACCTCTTGATTCTGAACATAGTTAGTCAGGCCTTCGATTGCCTTTGTCAGATTCGTAAGATGCTCCTCCATAGACGAGGCACAGTTACCATTTCTTGCATAATCACCGGAGACATCGGAGAGTAACACGGATTATCACATAAGTTGATCTTTAAAGTGCTTAGCTTATGTGGTATAAGTGGAGATGACGCATTTGTTGAACGACCATCGCTCTTGGCTCCAGAGCATTTGGAACCGGAATGCTCAAGTAGAGCTAGAGTCTTTTTAGTGATTCAGTCACAGTGCTTCCTCCTTCTGAATTACTTGCATTGGACTTCATTATTTTCGAGGTTGAAGATCCAAAAATTGGAGTTGGAATGGACGACACTGGATATGTTTGTTGTTCTAGTAAGACTGCCTTATTTTTTTTGACAGCTCCCAGGGTTCCGAAAGTAACACGAAGGATGCTTTCTACTTCAGCAGAGAACTTTGACTCTGCAGCCTTGGAATCAGTTGATTGAGAATTGACCTTCTTGGAAGACATTTCGTTATTCTTAAACTTTGAAGTATGAAAGTTGAGATGAAAGGTAGAGATAATCCCACTGGGCGTGCCAGAATTTGTTGGACAGTAAAATTTCGAGGCTGAAAAATAAATAATTGAGACAAAAAAAAATATTGCAACAATCGATTTATTGATTTCAATGCAAGTGTTACAATATCTATGAATCCTCTGATTCACCTTTTCAAATATAAATTCAAGGGCTTGAAGTTTGATTTTGAATTTGAACTTGATTTGTTGATTTGAGGGATTTGATCTTGACTTGTTCTTGAATTAAAGGGCTTTTGAGCTTGTTCTTGAATATCGCGGTCTTGATGTTGAATCTTGATGAACTTGATTTGAATGCTTGAGCTTTTTAGAGAAATTGCGGCATTTGATCCACGAGCTTTCTCTTGCTACTTGTTAGAGATCTGGGGGGTCGGTCCTCTTTCTGAATTATGAGCCCCTATTTATAGTTGTAGGAAAGGAAGAGTCATGATGAATATGGATTTCTTTTGACCAATCAGATTTAAGTGATGTGGCGCCTTTTGTGGTCTTTTATTTCATGGGTCTGCTACATTAGTTTGACATGTGGCACGGTCCTATTGGCTCCTTCACGACTTGGCAAGCCACATCATTTTACACGTGACGCTTATTTGGACCTCTAGAATATGACAATATCTTGGGCTTAGTAAAGTGGGCTCATCATTTGTAGCCCAAATTAATGAACTAACCCAATAAATATTGGGCCTTATTTAAATCCATATTTATTTGGACTTAAATAATTAATTCAATTATATTAATCCGCAATATTTATTTGGGACTAATATATTTTGAATTTAATATAATCCGAATTTTGTACGGATTTAAATTTAATAAAATTGCATCGCCCACAGCAATATCTGAACATAGCGAAAGTCTTATATAATAAAAGAACAATTAACTTTTAATATATAATTACATTAAGAAACAATTAGAATTACGGTTGAGGAATATAAAAATAAAATTCATCCAAAAAAAAGATATTTTTATTATGAAAATTGTAATACTATTTAGTTATAATTTAATTTTCTTTAATAACCGTGCGAAGCACAGACATATTCACTAATAATTGATAAAAGACGTTTATCATAGAGTATAGTAATAATGACAATAGAGGAATATATGTGGTATTGAATGACGATAGAGGAATATGTGGTATTGTTATGCAAGTGGTTGTCCTCTTAAGCGAGAATCTTGAATTATCTACTTGTATACCACAACAACAACATGTCTTAGTATATTTCAATCAAGTGAAATTTAGATAGACTAAAGTGTACGCAATTTATATCACTACCTTAAATGAAGTAGAAAGATTATTTTCGATAGACCCCCGGCTTAGGACAAATTACAGTATAACAAGCAAAAGTCATAAAACAAACAATAAAATTAGGTAACACATGATAACGCTCAATCTATAGCTCTCGTAGGGGTGTAAAGCGGTCGTTAGCAAATATAGAACCCAACCTAGGTTGGGTGTCGATCCCACAGGGAATAGCTTGGCCAACAAGTAAGCAAGGATTACTAGACTTTTAGTGCAAGTCTCGTAAAAAGGGGGAATTGTAATGTGTAACCAAAATATTAAAGTAAAAACTGAAAATAGCAAAGTAAAAAGAGGAAGAATGTTACGTAAGTTGTAAACAATGAGAATTGCGGCGTTGGGGTTATGTCCACCTTCTGAGTTATACGTCTCTATTGGCTATGAGTGTGTAGAATTCAGACAAGCATGTGCTTATAGAGAATTGTATTGGATGGTAAATCCAGGCGTCTTTCGACCTATTCGAGGATTATTTCACTTTAACTCTTTCGAGCTTAAAGCGTGTCTAATGGTACGAATTCTCCAAGAGGTTAATCCAATTACGGCACTAACTTTTTAATAGGGGATGGGACCCTACTACCTTGACATTATCTCTTTTCCAGATAGATAACCTTTCTTTCGAACAAGTTAAATGTTATACTGGCGTTATTCTATGCGTCTGCAGCCACAAGAATTTGCATTAAGATGAAGAGAATAATGATATAAGCAGCATACGTGTCACGAAATCACAAACTCACAGCAATAGATAGTATCTCATTCGGCTTCCATAACCCCAACAGAGAGGTTTAGTTACCCATGAGTGAGAAGGAAGTCACAATAAACATGATCATTGTACCCCAATAAAGATTTGAACTTTAGGTGTAAGGGTGAGGATGGCGTGAAGTCCTTTGCAAAGTAACGTCTCTCTTGTTGTGGAATTTAATAGAAGAATAGAAGAAGAATAAAAATAGAATTAATGAAAGAATTAGAATTGTTGGAATAGTAAGTGAATAAATAAAAATCTCTAGCAAGATAGGATATTTATAATACCCATATCCTATTCCTACTAAGCTAATAAAATACTTAACCAAATCCTACTAAGCTAATGAAATACTTAACCCAATTGTACTAGGTTAATGTATCATTATCCTAATCCTAATAAGTTACTGCTAGTCCCCAAAGTCTTCAGAAATGTTGTTTTAGCCCGGGACAGATTTTCCATGCATCACTTTTGGTCCTTTAGGCGTCCAAGCTCCCTTTCCTTCCTTCGTGAGCTTTCTTTGGCGTCAAGTTATCCACAAAATGCTGAATTCTGCATCATTTATACCTGAAACTTTGCTAATCATGTTCTTTAGCTCACTTACAGGAAAAAGGACTAAAAGTGCATGAAATATATAATTTGTTCTCAAGACGTGGCACAAATATGGGCAAAATATATTGATATAGGCGTGTAAATTCGCCTATCATCAACACCCCACACTTGAAGCTTTGTTCATCCTCGAACAAAATATCATGTCCCTCTAAACATCAACTTAGGGTTTCACAGCAACAACACAAAACATTCGTCAAGACAAGCACAACAATTATCAAAAAAGAGTAGTTTTTCGATCATTAGTAGAAACCATTTAACCTCTAGCATAGACTCGTGATGGTGGTCAACTCATATTCAAAAGTTAAGGCACAAAGAATCATGTACAACTATCCAAAACTCATCAACCATGTGTGTCTCACAATATATTACCCATAGTTACTCACAAGTATAGCATATTTTTCAAACATGGGTATCAAAATATCCTTGCTCTCACTCTCACAAATAATTCGTATGCAGCAACTGATGACCATAGGCTTGCCCTTAGTGTAATACTCCACTGAATGTCAGAATGCTAAGATTAGGATCAAATAGGTCTTTTGATGGTTGTAATGTAGGCTAAGGGACGGGTAGGACTATTTTGGCCAGAAATAGTGACTAAGTTCCTAAGCACTTTAATACATCACATTGTATCATTGACATTTTTTTCTTTCAACCTTTCTTCTTTCTTTTATTCTACCACCCTTGTTCTCCTATTTTGTTTTTCAATTTTAAGCATAACTCACTTTTCAGCTTTCTTTTTCCTTTTTCTTTTCATAACATACCTCTTATGATAGCACTTTCTTTTTCATAACTCATTCAAGCACCACTACAATTTAGAGCATCATACTCACCCAATTTCCTCTTATTTCGTCACATGACTTTTTCACTTTAAAGCACTTAGGATTTTGGATCAAATTACGGTCTTGAAAAAATGGATTAGGCTTACATATGAGGTTCGTCAAAGAAAATAGGCTAAAGGCTCAAAAGGGTTTAACTAGGATGATGTCCATGGGTAGGTAAAACGAAGGTAAACATGTATAGGTTGCCAAAGAAATGCCTAAATCATCTCCTAAACTTACACTCCTTATTTTCGCTTTGCATACATACCAGGCAAGTTCTAGCATCAGCCACAAACATAGAATATACTATTAATCTCACACACAAAAGGCACATGGTCGACTTTATTGGAAGTAATATAGACTCTTGACCCAACAGGTGAAGGAATTGAACCACACAATATCACATAATGAGTCACAACTAGAGCCTAAAACGTCTCAATAGTCATAATTGTAGCACATACTCTTGTTATAATCTCATGCTGCCTATTAGAATAATTTCATGCGAAGCTACGTTAAAAAAAAATTTCTACTAAAAAAAATAAAACGAGAAAACTAAGCAAACAAACATGAATAAATGCAAATCCGGATAGAGAAGCATAGCATGCAAATACCATCAGCCCACACTTAGACGGGACACACTGTCCTCAGTGGAAAATAAATAAGAAGAACCTGGTTAGTCGGACTCATTCTCTATGTCTGGGGTCATACCCCTTTGCATCGGAATCATCATCAGAGTCGTCATCCTTAGAAGTTCCTCATAAGTATCTCACTTAATTTCAAGAGTGAGTCAAGGTGTTTGCATCGAGGAGGGTTCTCCTTGCTCTTTTTTGGCCTCTTTTCTTGCCTTTTTGTGAAGTGGTAGCCTTATCTTTGCCTTGTATTTTGGTGCCATTGTACCTGAGATCTCAATAGAGTCATGTTAGCATCATCTCAATGGATACAATCTATGAACAAGCAGTAGGGGTACCACCCCACACTTAGGTTTTTGGCACAAACTAGTGAAGTGAAAGTGGTCGATTACTTAGACTTCATCGACATACGTTTTAGGGGTTAAATTCCGACAAGAAAATCAGAGATGTATCACTTCTTGGAACCTTTGCAATACTTTCATGTTAGGTATAACAAGACTACTACATAGGGATTACATCATGGTATAGTTTCTATCAATAATCTCAACCTCCTATGTCGGTAGGCACTTATAAGTCTTATTCCGATGAACGGGATCTTCTAACATGCAAGTATTCAAGTGACAAGATTATGCAATGTTCATGACTATAGCAATTTAGCAAGTAGTGTAACAATGCATTAAAATCAGATTCAAGTCGGAAGTAAGTGAAGATCATCCTTACGTATTCATTCACTCACTTAGTTGTATCACATTAATTCAAGCACATTCACATCACCAATACTTTTTCAAGATTTAGCAATTCATAATAGGTGTAGTAACGTAGTACTTACAAAATATAAATGAAGAACAAAGTAGTACTTACTTGGTTGAAGCGTTTGGATGATGTTCTTGTGACGAAAAAGAGCAAAAGGAAACTTTTTGATAGGTTTTGGAGACTATAGGTAGTGCATAAGCTAGGTTTCCAATGTGTTTTTGGTTCAAGACTAAGTCTCATATTTATAATAAAAGGTTGGGTCGAGTTTTGACCCATTAAAATCGGATTTGGAGACCAAAAGTGACCATAGGCGGTGCCTAATGCTTTGCCTAGTTGAGCAGAATGCCATAGCATATGCCATGCATTTTGAAAAGCATTTAGTGACCATAGGCGGCGCCTTTAGCTTAGCATTTGGTGACCATATGCGGCGCATTTAACTTTGCATATGTGATTCAGAGACCAAATGCTTTAGCATAGGCGGCGCCTATGCTATGGCATACTTGAGCATGGGCGGCGCCTATGCTACGGCACACTAGATTCTGAGACCTTGGGCTATAGTATAGGTTTTACCTTGTTCGTGGCCTTGTTTTACCTAGGCCTAGCCTTGCTCGATGCCTATATTTTCATGAGCAATGCTCAATCCATAGCCTTTTGCATCTTCATGCACAACTTACCACCTTTACCATGCAATACGTCCAAATCGAAAATTGAAACCGATCTCCTCGTTGTATACCTCTTGCACCTACATTTGCTCAGAGACAACAAAAACTATTAGAACGATGGGTTGCCTCCCATCAAGCGCCTTAGTTTTGGTCGTGGCACGACTCTTATTTTTGGATTTTCATTTATCAAAAGCAAAACACGTACTAAAACGAAAGAAAGACAAAAAATGTAAAATGATAAATGATAAATGATGGGTTGCCTCCCATCTAGCACCTTATTTATTGTCGCGGTACGACATAGTTACCTCGATTACTTAGACTTCATCGAGATAGATGGGGCATCGTTTTCTGAATGGATTCAGACGATGTTGATACTTACTTGTAGGCATGCAATCTTCTTCGAGATGACTCTTGTGCATACATATCCCAGGAGGGATACCAATTATATCATCAATCTTCCTACCCATAGCTCTCTTGTACCTCATCAGAGCAGAGATGAGAGCCTCCACGTGATGTTCACTTAAATCATCCGCCACACTTACCGGAAGTATACTTCCACTTTCCAATAACACATACCTTAGATAATCGGGGAGCTCTTTCGATTCTAGCATTGGTGGCTCTTCGCTGGAAGTCTTTGCTGTTGGTGACGGTTGATTCGTAAGATCAAGGTCCAGCTGTTTAGGAGTATGAGAATAGGACCTTATTCCTGTTAAAGCACCCATAAGTTCATCATAATCTTCATCATTCTCATGCTCAACATTCAGCAGTGCAGCAGACAATGGCTCAACAGTAAGCTGTTTCGCTACAGATAATGCTTTCTTATCCTCATAAGCTACGGAGAACACATCCATATCGCTAGGCTGCTTCATTGCTTTGCATATATCAAAATGGACCACTTCGTCATTCAACCGAAACAAAAGCTCATTAGCTCTCATGTCAATCAGCACACTTCCTGTTGCAAGGAAAGGACGTCCCAAGATTATGGGAACTTCAGAATCCACCTCACAATCCAGAATAACAAAGTCTGCAGGAAATATGAATGAAGAAACCTTCACCAACATATCATTCAAGATACCTACAGGTCATTTTACCGACCTATCAGCCATCACGAGCCTCATATTGGTTGGTGTCAGATTACCTAACCCCAACTTCCTGTAGACGGATAGTGGCATCAAATTGATGCTAGCACCCAGATCGCACAATGCCTTGGCAAAATTCATAGATCCAACAGTGCAAGGAATAGTGAAGGCACCGGGGTCAGCCTTTTTATGAACTAGCGATCTTGTAGCGATTGCACTGCAATGGTGAACATTATCCTTCAACTCATAGCTTGCTGCTCGCTTCTTTGTCAAAAGATCCTTCATAAATTTTGCATACCCAGGCATTTGTTCTAGTGCCTCTACCAACGGAACATTAATGGTCAGTTGCTTTAACATCGTCATGAATTTGTTGAACTTTGTATCATCCGCAATCTTCTTCAATCTTTGAGGAAAAGGTGGTGGTGGAAGTAGGATTGTTCTCTCCACAGCTTTCTTCTCCTCTCGCTTCCGAATTTTGGTCTTTTTAAGCTGCAAACCACTAGGGGTGACGTCATGGATGTCTTGGTCAGCTTCTATGGCGTCCTCATCTTCCTTATTTTCGGCCACTTGCTTGCTTTGGGATGAATTTTCCAGCACCTTACCACTCCTGATAGTAATAGCCATGCATGATCCATTGTTCCTTGGATTTTGCACAGTGTCGCTAGGTAAAGTGCCAGCCTTTCTTTGATTGAATGCCGCAGATAATTGACTCAATTGTTGCTCCAGCTATTTTATTGAAGTGGAATGTGAGTCAACCAATTGCTTCATTGAGGACAAGTCGTTCTTTACCTCATTCACTCCCGTATTAGTTGCCTCTACTCCTTTCAATAGTTTAGCCATCATATCTTCCATTGACATATTTCCAGAACCAGATGCAGCGGCGTCACGTCTTCCAGGAGGAACATACAAACCACTCCTGTCAGTCTTATCCTTCTAACTACCTTGATCACGGTCCTTATATCCTAAATTATCATAATAGTTCCGACCTTGGTATCCTTGGGTATTACCTCGGAAACCCCCCTGATTGTTCAAGTAGTTGGCCTCTTCTTCCGAATCAGATTCATCTCTTCCTTTCGACGCAATAGCTTTGACTTTTTTGGTCTTCGCTGATAATAAATGCTTTGTAAGAAGATCCACTTGTGTTTTCATGTGCGTCATATCTTGATCACGTTCTTCTTCTCTTCTCCTTTGGTCTGCAGTCATGCCAATAGATAAAGTGGGGCTTGCTACCTCAGAATCCCTGGTATGCCAAGCTCTACTTTGCTTCATCATCCGATCTAGCATATTGCTTGCCTGCCCAAAGGTGAGGTCCATGAATGATCCTCCAGCCGCATTATCAACCACTGGTTTAGTTATTGAATTCAAGGCTCTGTATAGTATCTCCATTAGGTGGACATTGGTCATGTGATGGTTCGGGCACCTCATAAGCTTCGTCTTGAACCTCTCCCATGTTTCATGAAGAGCTTCGGTTGAAAGCTGCCGAAAGTTGCTGATTTCATCTCTCAATTGAGCTCTTTTGGATGACGGAAAGAATCTTTCTAGGAAAGCGTCTCTCAATTGCCTCCAATTTGTAATAGAATCAGGAGTCAGCCCATTCAACCATAGAGTTGCCTCCCCAGACAGAGACAATGGAAATAGGCGTAATCGAATTGCATTCTGACCAACGCCAGGATTGTCAAACGAGTTGCATGTAGAAATAAAGTTGATGAGATGCATATTCGAATCATCGTCTGCTAGTCCACCAAATAATCGCTTGAGTTGCAATAACTGAATCATGGTGCTTGTGATGTTGAACTTGGCTCCGGGTGCCAATAGTGGAGGAATAATGGCTCATGTGGCTCCGGCTCCATCAAGATCATCATCATCATCATCGAAAGTTGGTTGCATAGCTCGGCGTTCAGGCCTAAACCTAGCTTGACGATCTCTTTTGTTGGCAGGTGTTGCGATCTTAGCAGCATGCCTAGGGTTTAGTAACTCGTCATCACCTAGGTCCTCGTCGTCAGGATTTGTTGCACGACCTGGGTTATCAATATTCTGTTGATGCACTTGAGCAGCTGCCAATGCAGCAAACCTAGCCTGCTCCTGTTGAGCAGCCATTCTTTCTATGTCACGTTGTGCATCCATTCTGTCAACAGAACCTGAATAGAACAAAAACAAAAACTAAAAGTAAAAGTACGAGAATCTTTGACCAAAGGGTCTAGTAATTATCACAAACTTAGTTGACAACCGTATTCTCCAGCAACGGCGCCAATTTTTGATAACGCTCAATCTACAGCTCTCGTAGGGGTGTAAAGCGATCGTTAGCAAATATAGAACCCAACCTAGGTTGGGTGTCGATCCCACAGGGAATAGCTTGGCCAACAAGTAAGCAAGGATTACTAGACTTTTAGTGCAAGTCTCGTAAAAAGGGGGAATTGTAATGTGTAACCAAAATATTAAAGTAAAAACTGAAAATAGCAAAGTAAAAAGAGGAAGAATGTTACGTAAGTTGTAAACAATGAGAATTGCGACGTTGGGGTTATGTCCACCTTCTGAGTTATACGTCTCTATTGGCTATGAGTGTGTAGAATTCAGACATGCATGTGCTTATAGAGAATTGTATTCGATGGTAAATCCAGGCGTCTTTCGACCTATTCGAGTATTATTTCACTTTAACTCTTTCGAGCTTAAAGCGTGTCTAACGGTACGAATTCTCCAAGAGGTTAATCCAATTACGGCACTAACTTTTTAATAGGGGATGGGACCCTACTACCTTGACATTATCTCTTTTCCAGACAGATAACCTTTCTTTCAAACAAGTTAAATGTTATACTGGCATTATTCTATGTGTCTGCAGCCACAAGAATTTGCATTAAGATGAAGAGAATAATGATATAAGCAGCATACGTGTCACGAAATCACAAACTCACAGCAATAGATAGTATCTCATTCGGCTTCCATAACCCCAACAGAGAGGTTTAGTTACCCATGAGTGCGAAGGAAGTCACAATAAACATGATCATTGTACCCCAATAAAGATTTGCACGTTAGGTGTAAGGGTGAGGATGGCGTGAAGTCCTTTGCAAAGTAACGTCTCTCTTGTTGTGGAATTTATTAGAAGAATAGAAGAAGAATAAAAATAGAATTAATGGAAGAATTAGAATTGTTGGAATAGTAAGTGAATGAATAAAAATCTCTAGCAAGATAGGGTATTTATAATACTCATATCCTATTCCTACTAAGCTAATGAAATACTTAACCAAATCCTACTAAGCTAATGAAATACTTAACCCAATTGTACTAGGTTAATGTATCATTATCCTAATCCTAATAAGTTACTGCTAGTCCCCAAAGTCTTCAGAAATGTTGTTTTAGCCCGGGACAGATTTTCCATGCATCACTTTTGGTCCTTTAGGCGTCCAAGCTCCCTTTCCTTCCTTCGTGAGCTTTCTTTGGCGTCAAGTTATCCACAAAATGCTGAATTCTGCATTATTTATACCTGAAACTTTGCTAATCATGTTCTTTAGCTCACTTACAGGAAAAAGAACTAAAAGTGCATGAAATATATAATTTGTTCTCAAAACGTGGCACAAATATGGGCAAAATATATTGATATAGGCGTGTAAATTCGCCTATCATCAACACACCACTAGATAATAAAAGAAATAAGACACCACAAAATAATACTATGAATTATCTATCTGAAATCACAAACATCACTAAAATACCACGAATCAGAAACTACAAGACACATGCATAATACTATGACTACGGGCACAACTACAAAGAAAGCACTCCTATCTACTAGTAAGGACACACTCCTACTCACTAACTCTTTATCCTAATTTGTGTCCTCCACACCTTATATCAAGGGTCATGTCCTTTGTAAGCTGTAACTGTTTCATGTCATGCCTAATCACCTCCCTCTAATATTTCTTCAGCGTACCTCTACCCCATCTAAAATCATCCATAGACAATCTCTCACACCTCAGTGCTAGGGCATCTATGTACCTCCTCATCACATACCCGAACCATCTCAACCTCACTTCTTGCATATTATCTTCCACCAAAGCTACTCTCATCTTCTCTCGAATAATCTCATTTCCAGCTCTATCCCTCTTAGTAAGTCCATACATCCATCTTAACATCATCGTCTCCGCCACCTTCAACTTTTGGATGTGAGAGTTCTTAATAGGCCAAAACTTTACTCCATACATATAGCCGGTTGGACTTGCACTCTATAGAACTAACCTTTAAGCTTAGGAGACACCTTCTTATCACACAAGACTTCCAAAGCGAGCCTCTATTTCAACCACCCTGCACCAATATAGTGCATGACAGCCTCATTAATCTCTCTATTCTCCTGAATCATAGATCCAGGATGCTTAAAACTATCTTTCTTCTGAATGACATGAGAATCCAGCTTCACTACCTCGTCAGCCTCATGCATCAAATCACTGAACTTACACTTCATGTACTTTGTTTTGGTCCCGCGCAACCTAAAATCTTTAGACTCTATGGTTTGTCGCCAAACCTCCAACTTATTATTAACTCCTTCTCGGGTCTTGTCAATAAGTATTACATCATCAGTAAATAACATACACCAAGGCACCTCTCGTTGAATATGCCGTGTCAATACATCCATCATCAAAGCGAATAAAAACCAAATTATCTACTTATATGTGCAAATAATGAGTTATAATAACATATTTGAATAATTGTAATAAAAAATGTGTAAATTCTTATAAGGTTGATTCTAGTTAAAGAATCAAAATTAATTATGCATATTCCAGGACCAATAAGAAATTCAACTTTCTCTGTATTCACGGTAGGAGGAATTGATATCTTAAAAGAAAGTACTTTTTATTGATTAAATTTAAGATCTTTTTAAATTTATCAAAAATAAGCTAGTATTGACCATAAATATTGAAAGTAGATTTTAAAAGTTTATCTTTAAATATCTATTTGACTTAGAAATTCAATCAGATCTCAAAATTTGATATTTTCAAATATTTAAGTTCCTAAAAATTGGCTCACATTAGTTTTGAAACTTTCACTCACAAAACTTCAAACTTTTTCAAAGTAAAAATACATATCCAAACACAAAATCAACTACCAAATATCATAACTCCAGAATGTGAAATTTCGAAGTTTCAACTTCAACAACTCAAAATTTTCAAGATTTTGCTTCAAAGATTAAATTATAAGCAAACGAAATAAGTGATTCTTTTTATCATACATACAAAATATCAAATGTCCATTCACATGCAGAGGCGGATCTAGCCTAGTAGAGGGGTTTCGGACGAACCCCCTTCAATAAAAAATTATATTATTAATATATAATTAAAATAATTTTTATGTATATATTGTAGATGTTGAACCCTTCAGTGAGTTTTTTATCAAATTTTAAATTCCCTAATCATATATATTGAGTTCGCCTTGTAAGCATAAAACGAGTTATACAAACTTAAACAATCTTATACATAAACAATCCTATCCATAATTCTTTGTATTATTCAGGAACGTTGAACTTAATGATTTTCACGTACACATAAGAACAGTAATTCAATAAAGAATTACTTACCTGAATTCTCCATGGTTTTAGCGGAAGCAAAAGCGTAATAGCAAAAGCACTGAATTATTTCTCTCTCTTTACCTTACTTTTAGAATAATTGTGATGGAGCTTATTCTTCTTTTGGCAGAGAGAGGACCCCTTTTATAATGGGAATAGTCAGTTATGTTTTCACGTTCCATCAACGTGATTGGTGGATATAATTATTATCCTACTATGAGTCAGTAATTGTGGATACAATCCTACTAGGAGTCAGTAATTATCCTACTAGGTAACTTTCCATATAGATTAAGGATTTAACTTATTCAATTATTATTAAACCAATAAATAAATTAATTATGTGGGCCATAGAAATTTACATTATCCCACTTGGCACACATAATTTTAATTTAATGGTTTAATAGGTACGTCAATCATGTGCACTATTAACATTAAATCAAACATCATTTGTCATCGTTAAATAAATAAACTAAAATGAGTCATGGTGGTTATACGTCCCTTTACTCGACATAGTTCCTTCCATGTACTATAATAATAGTCTATTACCTAACATAACCTTTCAAATACATAATGGGTCCAATGATAATACTTAGAATCCTTTATCTAAGTCAGAACATGTCATCATTATTCACAATATTATGTATACAAGAGAAAAAAGGTAACAACAGAAACACATATAATTTGTGCTCAAAGTGTCAATTTCATAAACATAATAAAGTCTTTACATAAAATCATTCATTGCTATCAATAAGACCCATCCTTTCAACATGTTCAATAAATATTTTGGGCGGTAATCCTTTTGTCAAAGGATCAACAATCATAAGCTTAGTGTTAATATGTTCAATTGACACTTCATGTTTCCGGACTTCTTCTTTAACCGAAAAGTATTTCAATTCCATATGCTTAGCACCTTTTGAATACTTATCATTCTTAGAGAAGAAAACTGCGGCGGTATTATCACAATAAATTTTCAGTGGCCTGGCTACATTGTCAACTAGTCCAAGTCCTAAAATAAAATTCTGCAGCCAATTAGCCTGGATTGTGGCCTCAAAGCATGCCACAAACTCATCTTCCATAGTGGATGCAGCTATAACAGACTATTTTGCACTCTTCTATGATATTGCTCCTCCAGCTAATAGAAACAAATATCCAAATGTGGATTTTCTTGTATCCACACAACCAGCATAATCTAAGTCTGAATATCCAACCACATCTAGATGATCAGATCTTTTATAAGTAAGCATATGATCTTTCGTTCCTTGTAAGTATCGTAATACTTTCTTTGCAGTCTTCCAGTGATCCATTCCAGGATTACTTTGATATCGACCCAGCATTCCAACAGCAAAACTAATGTCTGGTCTTGTACATTTGTTTTCATTCCAAGTCATTCTTTAGACAATGATTGAGACTAAACTTATCTCCTTTTTGAATTAGAATAAGACTTGATGAGCATTTTTCCATTCTAAATCTCTCTAATACTTTATTAATATAGGTATTCTGAAAAAAATCCCAACAGTCCTTGTGATCTATCTCAAAATATTTCTATTCTAATCACATAGGATGCCTCACCCATATTTTTCATTTCAAAGTTGTTAGAGAGATATTTCTTGGTATCATGTAACAAACCAAGATCATTAGTAGCCAGCAAAATGTCATCAACATACAAGACTAACATAATAAACTTACTCCCACTGACCTTCAGATATATACACCGATCAACAGTGTTTTCTTTAAATTCAAAGGTGAAAATCATTTCATTAAACTTAAGATACCATTGTCGGGAAGCTTGTTTAAGTCCATATATTGACTTCTTAAGTTTACACACCATGTGTTCATTTTCTTTAATAGAAAACCCCTCAGGTTGATTCATATAAACTTCTTTCTCTAAATTTTTATTCAGAAAGGTTGTTTTCTTATCCATTTGATGTAGCTCTAAGTCATTATGAGCTACCAAGGCCATTATAATTCTGAGTGAATCTTTTTTAGAGACGGGTGAAAACATCTCTTTATAGTCAATGTCATCCTTTTAAGTGAAACCTTTGTCAACAAGTCTGGCCTTGTGACGTTCGATGTTGCCAGTTGAGTCGGGTTTGGTCTTAAAGATCCATTTACACCCAACTCTTTTGCAACCTTTGGGTAATTCAACAAGGTCTCAAACTTCATTCTGTTTCATAGATTTTAACTCATCTTTCATAGCATTTATCCATTTATCAGAATTATTGCTTTCAATGGCTTGTGAAAATGAAACTGGATCATCATCAATTCCCAAGTTAGTTTCTGACTCACGTAGATATACCAAATAATCATCAGAAATAGAAGATCTCCTTTGTCTTTGAGATCTTCTTGATGCTACTTCTTGTGGTTCATCTACTACAGGTTCATCAATTATGGCTTCATTAATAGGAATATTAATTTGTTGTTCTTGTTGATTACTTTGTTGTACAACATCTTCAGAAACAACAAATTTAAAAGAAGTACAGGGTAGAGAAATTTGTACTCTAACTTCTTTAATTTCCACATTATGTAGTTCTTCACTCCCACTAACTTCGCCATTCTCAATAAATCTAGCGTTTCCAGTTTCAACTATTCTCGTACTATGATTAGGACAGTAAAATCTATACCCCTTTGATTTTTCTGGATAACCAAGGAAGAAACCACTGATTGTTCTTGAATCCAGTTTCTTTCCTTGCGGATTGTATACTCTAACTTCTGCCGGACAACCCCAAACATGCAGGTGCCTCAAACTAGGTTTTCTACCAATCCACAGTTCAAAAGGTGTCTTTGAAACTTCTTTACTAGGAACCCTATTTAGCAAGTAAACAACAGTCCTTAAATCATACATCCATAAAGAAGGAGGTAAAGATGAATTACTTAACATACTCCAAACCATATCCATTAATGTACGATTATGCCTTTCTGCCATACCATTTTGTTGTGGTGTTCCAGGCATTGTGTATTGAGCACATATGACACATTTTTTTGAGGAATTTAGCAAATGGACCTGGGTGTTGTCCACTTTCATCATATCTTCCATAATATTCACCACTTCTATCAGACCTGATTATTTTCACCTTTCTATCTAATTTTCTTTCAACCTCAGTAATAAATAACCTCTAAGGCATTAATCGCTTGATATTTTTCATGCAACAAATAGATATATCCATATCGTAAAAAGTCATCAATAAAAGTGATAAAATATTTTTCTTTATTGAAAGATGTGATATCAAAAGGACCACATATATCAGTGTGTATAATTTCAAGAAGCTGTGTGCTTCTTGTGGCTCCTTTCTTTGTGTGTTTTGTTTGTTTTCCTTTAATACAATCAACACAAATATTAAGGTCAGTAAAATCTAAATCTAGAAGAATTTCATTCTTAATTAATCTTTTCAGCCTTTCTTTAGATATGTGACCTAAACGTTTATGCCACAAGTAAGCAGATTATTCATTCACCAAACTTCGTTTGGTACCAACATTATGATGCAAAGTTAAGAGTATTTCAGCAAAAAGATTATCAAGATTCAGTTTGTATAAACTATCACAAAGAATACCAATACCAATGAGATAATTATTCTTAAACAAACTAAAACATCCATTACCAAAATTAAAAGAATATCCAGTCTTATCCAACTTAGACAAAGAAACTAAATTTCTCAAAAGAGAAGGAACATAATAAGTTTCAACTAAATATAAGTGACACCCAGTATCGAGAATCAGACGATAAGTCCCGACAGCTTCAACTGGAGTCTTCACTCTATTCCCCATGTAAACAAATCTTTCATTCTTGTTTATGGTTTATATTGTAAGGAATCCCTGCATAGTATTAGAAACATGAACAGTACAACCAGAGTCAATCCACCAAGTATTATAAGGAACTTCAGTTAAGTTTGATTCGAGACATGTAAAAGCACAAGGCTTACCTTTCTTCTCAAACCATGCCTTACGTTTCAGGCAATCTTTCTGAAAGTGTCCAGAGTTTCCATAGAAATGACATTTTCCATTCTTGTTTCCTTTCTTATGTACTTGAGATGAGGACCGATTAACATTAAGTTGTTTCTATTGTCCCTTGCCATGCTTCTTTCCTTTCTTTTCAGCTCCTTGATGATTTACATAATTAATGGAGTGGGTTCCTTGATTCTTCAGCCTCGTTTCCTCTTGAACTAACATACCATGCAATTCATGCACGTTCTATTTGTATTTCATGGTGTTGTAGTTCATTTGGAAAAGACCATACTCAGACGGTAATAAGTTGATGATGAACTGCACAAGGAAATTTTGTTCTACTCCATTCCCAATGACTTAAGTCTTGCTACTATGTTTGTCATTTCACTGACATGCTCATGCATGGTACGTGAACCATCAAACTTGATGGTGGTTAAAGTAACCATTAGTGTCCCAGCAAAAGACTTATCAGAAGTTTGGGAAGACTCTTCCACAAGTTTCAAAAGTTCTTTTGTACTTTCAGTTTTGGGAAGAGTAGTCTTAATGTTGCCTGCAATATTCATTCGCATGAACATTAGGCCTAATCTGTTAGACCGATCCCATTGCTTATAATAGGACTTTTCTTCATCATTGCTAGCTTCAGTAATAGCAGTTGGCTTTTCAGAGTAAACTGCAACATCAAGATCTAAAACTCCAAGATGGAATTTGATCTATTCGCACCAATCTGAAAAGTTAAGTTCATTAAAAGTCATAACAGAGGAAGAGTGCGAATGAAGGGCAAGTGTTGAATTAGAATATGCTCATTTGTTAATACTTTGAGTTACGAGTTTAAACACATTATCAAATTCAGAAATAACTTACTTAAATGTATATTGATGTTCTCCTTTGGGCGAAACATCAAAATACAATTTTAAACATAATGATGCTTAAAATATATTTAACACAAAACGATAATATTTAATGCATCAATTAATAATATTTATCATCTTTGGATAAATAAATAAAACTAACGATACATCAAAATTATCTCTTTAATAATTATTGGTCATACGAACAAGCAATCAACCTTTGGGTGATCCACAAATGTCTTATGACCAAAAATTTAATTTACCCATAATTATTAGATCAATTATAAACATCAAGATTAATGAGTAATTAATTTAAACTTTAACCTTTATTTTGGAATTAATTTCATAAAGATTCGACCACTTTGGTGATTGACGAATCTTACATATATGATTCCAAGTTATATTAAGAAACAATAAATTTTATTATTGCATACTACAACGTTCTAACAACAAAGAGTTGTTTCTTTAATATTTAAAATAACAAAGATTAAACTCAAATTATTTTAAATAGAATCAATTATAATAATATTAATATTTCAAATTTCGTTATTCAATTATTGTAAAATTTCTAACAGACATATTTAAAATTCACAAGATCTGGGAAAACATTAATCTTAATGGAAAATTACTTGTTCCGAAAACCAGGCTCTGATACCACATGTAAGCATAAAATGAATTATATAAACTTAAACAATCTTATACATGAACAATCCTATCCATAATCCTTTGTATTATTCAGGAACGTTGAACTTAATGATTTTCATATACACATAATAACAGTAATTCAATAAAGAATTACTTACCTGAATTCTCCATGATTTTAGCGGAAGTAAAAGTGTAATAGCAGAAGCACTGAATTGTTTCTCTCTCTTTACCTCACTTTCAGAATAATTGTGATGAAACTTATTCTTCTTTTGACAGAGAGAGGACCCCTTTTATAATGTGTTGCTGAATGTTCCTCAACTTGCTTTGGTGACATTACTGGTTGCTATGAACATTGTTCACAAGATTGTAAACATCCTAATTTTTATGTGTCAAAATTTTGGATGCACGGCCAATTTAAAGTTTGTGAGAAGGTTAAAGGTGGTTTCTTTTTTCCTCCTCATTCATTCGAATAGCAGTTTCGCCATTTTTTTTTATATATTATTTTTGACGAAACTTCTAAGAGAAAATAATTTTTTTTCTGGGAATAGCACTTCTTAGTACCTTAAAAAGTTTTTTTTCCTCTTAAAAGCACTTTTTTAAAAAATATTTTCGTCAATTATTGCTCGAAAGTGTGTTTTCTCTTTTCAACTTAATTAATCAAACATAAATTATTTCACGTTGTTAAAAGTTGATTTTGAAATACATTTTTGAATATATGCTGATTTAATTTTTGAAGTTTTGACCCAAGTATTACTTTTGAAATTAACCATGATTTTGGGTTCTAATATTAAAATTACCATTCTATAAGTTGTATGTGTTATTATAAATTGATAATTTTGGATTCACTTGTTAATTTTTTTTTATATGACAGATAAGGAGTGGATGAAGATTTGTTTTAAGAGATGCGGGAATTTGGCCCCTGCACCATAAAATCAAAGGTTGAGAAATGATTGTCATAGAAATGCGTGAAATATGATCCTTTAATTAATTAATGTAATAAAAAGGATGTAAATTTTATTGTTATTCCTAGTGAAAGTTTTATCTTTTAAGTGGTGATGATTGTCAATATTTACTTTTTTTCTTAGAGTGGTTCAACTTAATCCCCTTGAGGAAAGCTCAAAAGTCACTTTCAATAATTTGGTATTGGTGATAATTTATAATAGAATAAAATAAATATAAATCTATATATAAAACCTAATCTTTTCTCTCTCTCTCTTTTATAATTTCTTCTCCTAGTTTTTCATTTATTTTATTAATCATAAAAACTCAAAAGTTTGAATAGGACTTTATTGGAGAAAGCTCAAAATTAAAATATATAACATTCAAAAGTTTTTACTACTACATTATGCTACCAAACACACGGAAAACGTTAAATATGCTTTTACGGTATGGATTAACTCATACATGAATGGCAATCAAGAATACAAAAACGTACACAGTAAATATTTTACATAATTACTGTGTGTATATTTATTTTAAGAGACGTGATGAAAGTTATGTCTCCCGATCCAAATGAACAATATAATTTGGAGGAGAGCTTGACAATTGAAACAATTAAGGTGTTGCTTTCACGGGAAAAACCCAATATATGTAATTAAGCATCAGAGATTTAATTGGCGGTTTGAGTAAGCTCTTTGTATTAGTGTTGTTACCTACGGTAATTGAATTGTTAATGAACTTTAATAACAATGAACTTTAACAATTAACGTCAGATCACAACCATCACCACTACTATCAATCGCCACCATCAATCACTATAATATCAACCATCACAACTATCACTACCAACGTTACTAATCACTAACATCAATCATTGACACCGCAACCACCATTATAAACTATCTCTACTATCATTAACAAACATAAATGTTTTTCTTTCAATCAAATAATAATTTTATTGTATTAAATTATATATTTTTCTAATATATAATTAGTTTTTTATTTGAATTGTACTTTTAATTTTATTATATGTACACAAAATTTTTTGGACATTCAAATGTTGAAAAACAAACAGTTTCAATCATACAGTTTTCAGATCTAGAGACAACATCTTCATCATTCAAACGTGCACTCAGATTCGGACGTTTGAATCTTAATAAAAATAAATGTTTCTTAAAGAAAGAAGAGAGTAAAGAAAAAGAAGCGAAAAGAAAAAGAAAAAAAAATAGAAAGATAGACTATATAGGGGCGGACCTACATTGTTTTTTGGGGTGCTTCGGCACCCAGTAAATTTGACGCGAAATATGTATAATTACATATAAAATATACAAAAATAGGTATAAAAGATATAAAAGCACCCACTAAAATAAAAAATTGGTTGGGTGCATTGACATTTAGATTGATCTTAAGGTTCTCCACTTGAAGGGGCATTCCGGGTTTGAACCTCTTTGAGGTAATTTTTTACTTTTTTCAGCTTTTTAATTTTTTTTAATCACCCACAATCCTTAAATCTTGAATCCGCCACTGAAATTATAAATTATAATATTAGAAATTAAGCTAGAAATACTCCCATTCTGTTGAAACCTATGCTATTTTTGCAAGACCTCCCTCACAAAATCTTTGATTTCCCTAGAGATTTATGCTGCAAATTAGTACTCATACTATGTACTCAACAAAGAAGCATCTTTACTTGAATGTCATCGTTGTAGAGAATAACAGAAGCAAGGTGTAATTTGAGAAGACCTTCTACTTGCCGAAGATCGTTAATTAAGATCCGAAGATTCAACTAGAGAAAAGAATGCTATGAAAGAGAAGCTTTATTATGGAAGAAGACTTCTTGAATTGAATTATCTTTTGATTTTTTCTCGGTTACAAATGTATCAGACCTTCTCTATTTATACTAGTCTAAGGATGGTTCTAGAAATTCTTCTAAATACATCTATAAGAATATTACTTTATCTTCTAGCTATCAAAGAATAATCTAGATATTTTCCTAAGATAATTATTCTAAATATTATGCTAGAGTATTCTAGAGATTTTATTAAAAAACTATGCTATTAATTCACAAGATTATTCTAAAAATTTTAACTAGAAAATTATGATATTCATTCTTCCAAAAAATCTACTTCAGATATTTTTCACAATGGTACCTTTTGAAAATGATTCAAATGATAACTGTAGGTTTGTCCACGTAAATTCGAATAGTAAAATTAGTGCCACAAAAAATTGCAATCCCATAACTGAGACATGTACGCCCACTTATCTTACACCGCCGTAAAAATGGAAATTACCATGTACCTCTTCCATGGATAGATGACTATCTTCTGATTCAGAATCACTAAGTGATCTATCATCATTATTACAAATCCTAGAATAATAATGACCAACCATCATACACATTAAAACTTGGAATAATAAATTATCTAATTTAATTTAGATCAAAACCTCTAGACATAATCGGAAATAATCAAGGTTGTCTCAAGTACCAGCACAAGGCCTTGTTGATATTCAGAAATATGTTAATAAGCCATCAGTCAGGATGTTGATAGTTTAGAGTGTACACGGACCTTGTGATTGTGTGAATCTCTACTGTAAATGATTTCTCGTGAGATTAAGAAAATTGTAGGCATAAGGTTATGTTGTCCTAAAGTACAACGATTGAAGAACTTTAAAAAACTGACAATTTGCTTAGTTTAATGATGATTATCATAAATATTTTAATATTTTATATTATATTACTCTACAGGTCTCTATTATGGAGTCCCAGTATCTTCATGCTTGCCTCTCCAGAAAAGGCATTCTTCATGGTTGTGGAAACCATCGGAGGCATTGCTAGATAGATCAAAGCCCCAAAGTTGAAAGGAGTTGACACCATTTTGGTATTTCTTCATCGAAAATATAGGTCAGAGGAGAAATCAGAACTGCACTCCCTCCAATCTGTAAAAGATATTCAATAAGCAACAAGTTATTACTGAGGCTCTTAACTTGGATGTTTTGTGTATATGAAAGAACAAAAGTACAAAGTAAGAGATGAGCCAGTAGAGAGTTAAGACTCAGTCTGACTGAGATCATAGGCTGAACTAAAATGAAAAATGCCACTCAAGTATGTTAAAGTCGGAGAATTGGGGACAAAAATCTGGCGAATGGCAAGACTCAGAAAGCAAAGTTTCCAACTAGTTTAACATCGCCACCCCCAACCCCACACACCCCCAAAGCAAACACCCAAAAATAGACCACCATATCATAATAGAATAAAAGAATTATGCTTCATCATGTTGTTTATTGAACAACAGAAGAAAGCAAATACGTATAACAGAACATTCAAAGCCCAATTTTCTGGATTTGATCAGCAAAAATTTCGAAGATTTATTAAATGGCCATTACAATTTACAGATCACTTGTAAAGATGTCAAAATCTTATGGGGAAGGATTGGCATCTCACCGCCCTAAGCTGTTGAACTGACTTGTAAAGTTCTTTCTTATGAACATAAACTCTAGGCAAAATGGCTCGATGGTCCTTGTACTATGTTCGTTTTATAATGTGGATACTCTTGCTTACATGATTGTCATCTGAACCCTTAAACTCATTAAAAAATAACATTTTAAATACTATTTCGATGTGTGTAACACAACCGCTCCACATCAACTTTCACGTCATTTTTAAGTATAAAATTATTAACTATTAAAATAAATAAATAAATAAAAGAACCCCCTCTTGTTCCTCTCTCTTCCCCATTTTTCTTTCTTTTTCATGTTCTCCGTCTTTCTCTATTTCTTCTTCTCCTCCCTTCTCTTCTCTTTCTTCTTTTCCTTCATCATCTTCATCTTCTTATTTTTCTTGCTCTTTGGGAAAATTGAGAAGTGAGGGTCGAAGAATCTGAGAAGTGTTTTTTCTATTCAAAATTTAAAAAAATCAAAGAGAGTCGATTTTTAATTTGAATCGTATAATCAAAAACTTGAAAAATCTGAGTACCAATTTTGTGTATACTTAGATTGTAATTTTGGGCTTTGACTATTCATGAATTGAAGAAGATTGAATCTTGCACTTTATAAATGGTGGATTTTGAATATTTCTGATAATTTTACCTTTTTGGAGTGTTTTTATTTTGTTTGGTTGTTATTGCAGCTGACACATATGGAAGTTTAAGGTTGTATTTACCCCATATTTGAAACTTAAGGTTGTATTTGGCTATTCAAGAACTGAAAAAAGATTGAATCTTGCACTTGGTGGATGGTGGGTTTTCTACTTTAAGGTTGTATTGTTATAACAACATATACAAATGAAAATTTAAGGTTATATTTTGATGGCGACAAATACATATGAAAATTTAAGGTTGTATATTAGCACTTGTGTTGATATATTATTGTTTTCAAGTAGTTGATGGCGTGGAGGATTTTAGACGAAAACGGAATAAGTGAGGGTGGTGGGGGAAGGTGGTGGATGGCGTGGGGGGATGGGGGAGGGTGGTGGACGGCAGGGAAGGGGGGATGGTGCTGGATCGAAGGTTTGGGGGACGGGAGATTTTAGTTTTTTTTTTTAATTTATTATTTTTTTAATATTTTAAATGTTATAAATATTTTTTAAAAATTAATCACGCGGCCAAAAAACGTGTGTTTACATGCGTTTTGCCACATTATCAAGTTAATGCCATATAAGCAAATCAGTGTTTAAAATATTATTTTTAATGGGTTTAAGGTTCCGATGACAAACATGTAAGTAGGAGTATCCACATTACAAAACGGACATAATAGAAGGGTCCATCGAGACATTTTACCTAAACTTTAATGGCAAAGTAATCGGCTGTAACTTGTCCATCCCGCTTGCAAATGATTGAACTTATAGTGGGTCTCTGTACAAGTAGAAGATTAAAAAAGTATGAGCTATCAAAAAATTTACTCAGCTATTGAGCTGTATTTGGATTTTAGGTGAAATGGATTCAAGATTCACTTCCATCCCAGTCGTTGATCTCGTGCTATAGCAATGAGATCAATGGCTGGATGAAACAGGCTTAAAACATGTTCCACCCAAGAATTATTCAGCAATAAGAATGTTCACTTGGAATCTGTACATAAGTAAACTATGTTCTCATATAAATTTTAGTTTTCAATCATTTTCTTAATACCTGTAAGCTAGGTAAAATTCTTAGATTTTTTCTTTAAACTACTAATCTTCCTGTGTAAGTCGAGGACATAGGTAACCTGAAATCCAGGTAGTGACGTTTGGCTCAATATTTTTTCAGTGACTTCCTCCACACTGCCTCCTCTCATATTAATGGTTACCTGCCATAAGATGTGTCAAATAGCCAATACAGGTTTGACAAAAATATCAGCATAAAAGAAGCTACACCCACCATAAAATGTGCCTCCAATCTTTCTAGCATTTCATGTGTTATATCAAGTACACCTTTTCGCTGCATTAGGGACTTTTTGCCAGCAACAAGAACCGCCTGAAAGGAAAAAATAGGATCAAAGAATAGTCAAGAAAGCTACTCAAAATGCATGCTGAAAGAATGTCAAGGATACTGATACATCGCAACTGCAAAGAATGATCATCTGACTTTGCATGATGACTCTACCTTCTATTTCCTTCAGATTGTATTCTCTCAGTGTAATTCCACTACTCGCTAGATCCACAATGGCATCAAATATTCCGATCTGAATTATTATTATAATTGTTATTATTGTTACAGAGAAACAAAGAATAAGAATACAAGAGGAGCATTCATAGTGACATTATCACAGAAATATGCATAATAATAATTATAATTATTATTATTGTAGATAGACAAAGGATAATACTACCGCGGGAGTTGCTTCTATGGCTCCATCAACAGTAAAAAGAATGACATGCTTCAACCCATTTTCTTTCAGAAATTTAAGACCCATCTGAAAATGATAATTATTAATGAGCACATCAAAACTGGAAAAAAGGGAGAAAAGAAAAAAGACATGTAAAAAGAAAACATAAGTAAAAGTAATAGCATTATACATATGTAAATCTTGTTGCTTCACTCAGTGTCCTCACAGTTGTCCATTATGGCATCTCTGCTAACTCCTTCATTGAGTTCACATTCTCAAAAATCTCAAATTTTGGTATCTGAAAAATGTAGATCTTACTAAAAAGAAAATAATATCGCAACAGCAAGAATGGTGCACTAATTGCATTATAGTTCTCCTATAAAGTACGATGACTTAGCCCCAAAGATAAACAACAATCACCATACTCTAGGGCATCATGAACAATGATGAGATCTTTATAGATCTTTATCCCCCTACCACAGAGAAAGTATTGAGCATTCACTCTAAGGACTTGGCTTGTAAATATGTTAGTACCTAATAGAATTTGTTTTGGTTTGGACAATAAAATGACTCCACAGACTTTCTAGATCCAAAAGAAACAAAAGCATAGAAGTATAATATTTTAAAAAAATTAGGATATGTTGTGATACCTATTTAGCAACTTTACATTATGTGATCCAACATGATTTAAACTACCCAAATCACGAGCACACATGTCGTGAAGCCTTAAAACCAAAGAATATTATACAAGAATAACTTGTACATAATTTTCTCCAGCAAATAAGCTTTACTCGGCAGAATAATACTATTAGTACAGGACAAAGAGTGGTTTAATTATGGGAAATGATATTACATTATCATCTTATCAAAAAGAACTTGACAATCATCTTAATCTTCATGGAAAATAAACAATCAAGATATGTCGATAACAACAAGCTTGCCAACGAGGGAGAAAATCCATCACAAAGAGCTGAGATAATGACACATAAGGCAAAAGATGCAACAAAGATTGATTCACAGTGAAACAGTAACTTAGAATCTGTAAATTAGGGAAAGGACCTTTTGTTATTTTCCGCCGATACGGGTACGTAGAATCTGTATAATAGAATAACAACTTCAATGCAAGTTCAAGTACAAAACAAGAACACTTATGAAGTTATGTAACACCCTCAACACAAGATCAAAAAAGATCTTTCAAAGAAGTATGTTTTTCAGAAAAATTAGATGAAAACAGAAATGTTGTTAAGGCCAAGTCGTCCGAATTCACGGACTTTCCTTAAGGAAATAATTCCCCTCACTGTACCCGAGGATGTGGAATTTTCCTCCCAGGATAAAATGGCCTTCAATCCGACTATAGCGGTACCTCAAATAGGCGGATTCTTCGAACACACTCACGGTTTGAATGATCACACTTGGAGTATTTTTAAGATAAGAAGAATGTTTTTGTAATCTGAAAATTTCTGAATGAAAACCTGTGAATCAAAGCAGGTTTTTATAGTCAAATGATGTCTCTTCTGAAAAGAGACAAAGGTTCATCAAAAAGGTGTTACCTTTTCTGAAAATTCATGTCCATTCGGCCAAACAGTGTGACTGTTCCTGAACAGGCATGTTATTTCGTGAATAAGTGTGTCAGTTCGATGAAGTGTTGCAGCAGTTCGTGAAGTAGTGCACTGTTCACGCGAAACAGTGCTATTGTTCACGCGAAATAGTGCTACTGTTCACGTAACAGTGCTACTGTTCACGTGAAACAGTCACTGTTCACGCATCAGTTCGTGAAGCAGTGCACTATTCACGCGAAACAGTGCTACTGTTCATGGGTTCCTGCATGTATTAACATTTCTATTCACACCCTTTCATTACTATGAACCCAACAATCCCCTATATGAATGGGAATGGCTATTTTTCGTAAAACGTTTACGGACAGTATGTGATCATGAAGCAAAGACTGATTGCATCTGGATAAGTGGTTTTCCCTTTGAACTTTCCGTAGTAAACATGTATCGGATGCACTCGGTCAATCGGTAGATTTGATATCTTTGAACCGTCGAGCTTTAATGTACACCTAGACAACACATGTCACACAACCAGCCTTTTACCATTTATGGTTCTTACGGTTTTGTTCTTTTTAGCCATGAACACGTCCCGGTTTTCATGAGAGCTTAGAGAATAGGCCTTTACTAACATTCTCTTTGAAGCGGCTTCCACTTCGCCCTCACATAGGTGATTTCTAAACGTTTCAATCCTTTAGATTGAACTATTTGGTCAAATCTGCCAAATTTAGATAATCATTAAAAGACTTTTCACCTTGAGTCTTATCCTTGTTTACTATACATTATCTACATCATGAGAATGGGTTGGGTAAATGACAATGTTGAACCTGTCAGACATAACTTTGTTTGATCTCCTTGAACCTAGCTCTTGGGATCTCCAGTCTGCTAGGTAGAGTTACCGCCATGCTGACTTGTCCTAGGCCTTAAACCCATTCCCTTGGATGTCCTTTCTACTCCTTCTCTAGATAGGCCTTTTGTAAGTGGATCCGACACATTATCCTTTGACTTTACATAGTCTATAGTGATAATTCCACTAGAGAGAAGTTCTCTAACGGTATTATATCTTCGACGTATGTGACGAGACTTACCATTGTACATCATGCTCCCAGCCCTACCTATTGCCGCTTGGCTATCACAGTGTATACATACTGGTGCCACTGGCTTGGGCCAATAAGGAATATCTTCTAAGAAATTCCAGAGCCATTCTGCTTCTTCACCGGCTTTATCTAATACGATAAATTCAGATTCCATTGTAGAGCAAGCGATACAAGTCTGTTTCGACGATTTCCAAGAAACTGCTCCTCCACCGATAGTAAATACATATCCACTTGTGGATTTTACTTCGTTCGATCCGGTGATCCAATTTGCATCACTATATCCTTCAAGTACCGCGGGATATTTATTATAATGCAAAGCATAGTCTTGAGTGTATTTAAGATAACCCAAAACTCTTTTCATTGCCATCCAGTGAGTTTTGTTGGGATTACTCGTGTACCGACTCAATTTACTGATAGTGCATGCTATGTCTGGTCGTGTACAGTTCATTATATACATCAAACATCCCAATACTCTTGCGTACTCCAATTGAGAATCACTTTCACCTTCATTTTTCCGAAGTGCAAAGTTCGCATCCAATGGAGTCTTGGCAATATCGAATTCCATATACTTGAACTTGTCAAGTACTTTTTCAATATAATGAGACTGTGACAGTGCTAACCCTTGTGGAGTTTGATGGATTCTTATACCTAAGATCACATCTGCAACTCCGAGGTCTTTCATATCAAACTTGCTCTCGAGCATTCGTTTGGTTGCATTTATGTCACAAATGTCTCTACTGATGATTAACATATCATCCACATATAAACATACAATGACTTGGTGATTTGGTGTGTCCTTAATATATACACATTTATCACATTCATTTATCTTGAATCCGTTTACCAACATGGTTTGGTCAAACTTTGCATGCCATTGCTTAGGTGCTTGTTTTAGTCCATAAAGTGACTTAACAAGTTTACACACCTTATTTTCTTTTCTTGGAACCACAAAACCCTCAGGTTGTTCCATGTAGATTTCTTCCTCCAATTCTCCATTTAGGAATGCGGTTTTCACATCCATTTGATGGATTTGAAGATCATATACTGCCGCCAAGGCAATTAACATTCGAATTGAGGTTATCCGTGTCACTGGTGAGTATGTATCAAAGTAATCAAGACCTTCTTTTTGATTGAAGCCTTTTACTACAAGTCTTGCCTTGTATTTTTCAATAGAACCATCCGTTTTCATTTTTCTTTTGAAGATCCATTTAGAACCTAAAGGTTTATTTCCTGGAGGAAGATCAACTAATTCCCACGTATGGTTACTTAAGATTGAATCAATCTCACTATTGACTTCCTCTTTCCAAAAGGATGAGTCTGATGACGACATCGCTTCTTTAAACGTTCGAGGATCATTTTCTAAAAGAAATGTTACAAAATCCGATCCAAACGAAGTTGACGTTCTTTGACGTGTACTACGTCTTGGATTTTCTTCATTATGTACATTCTCACTAGGTTCATCTCGGGGTCGTTTAGATCCTCCACTAGACTGTTCATGTCTAGTTTTATACGGATAAATGTTTTCAAAGAATTCAACATTATCTGATTCAATTACCGTATTTTCATTTATATCCAAATGTTCGGATTTATGAACCAAAAATCGACATGCTTTACTGCTTTTAGCATATCCTATGAACACGTAGTCCACCGTTTTAGGTCCTATCTTAATCCTTTTAGGTATAGGAACTTGAACCTTCGCTAGACACCCCCACACTTTGAAATATTTCAAGTTGGGTCTCCTTCCTTTCCATTTTTTGTAAGGAATTGATTGTGTCTTACTATGGGGAACTCTATTGAGTATACGATTGGCCGTAAGGATAGCCTCCCCCCACAAGTTTTGCGGTAAACCAGAACTTATTAGTAAGGCATTCATCATTTCCTTCAAAGTTCGGTTTTTCCTTTCCGCAATTCCATTAGATTGAGGTGAATATGGGGCCATAGTTTGATGGATTGTTTCATTCTCTACACATATTTGCGAAAAGGGAGATTCATATTCTCCGCCCCTGTCACTTCTTATCATTTTGATCCTTTTGTCTAACTGATTTTCAACTTCAGTTTTATATTGCCTAAACGCATTTATTGCTTCATCCTTACTATTTAGCAAGTAGACATAACAATATCTAGTGCAATCGTCAATAAAAGTTATGAAATACTTTTTTCCACCACGTGATGGTGTTGACTTCATATCATAAATTTCAGTGTGTATTAAGTATAAGGGATTGGAATTCCTTTCAACAGACTTATAAGGATGCTTAGCATACTTTGATTCTACACACGTTTGACACTTAGATTTATTGCACTCAAAATTTGGCAAAACTTCTAAGTTAATCAGTTTTCGTAACGTTTTGTAATTAACATGGCCTAAACGTTCATGCCATAAATTATAAGACTCAAGCAAGTAAGAAGAATTTGAATTTTTATTCATTTCAACATTCATTACATTCATCTTATAAAGGCCTTCCTCGAGATAGCCTTTTCCTACATATATTTCTCCTTTGCTAACTACTATTTTTCCAGAAACGGTTACACATTTGAAACCATTTTTATCTAGGAGTGAAACAGAAATTAAGTTCCTACGTAACTCCGGAACATATAACACATTATTCAGTGTCAAAACCTTTTCGGATGTCATCTTTAGGCAAACTTTTCCTATTCCCTCCATCTTAGCAGTCGCGGAGTTGGCCATGTAAATTGTTTCTTCCGCTTGAGCCGGAGCATATGTCGAGAACAACTCTTTGATTGTGCAGACATGGCGTGTGGCCCCTGAATCCATCCACCAAGCGCGTGGATTGCCGACCATGTTGCATTCCGTGAACATAGCACACAGGTCGTCATAATCCTTGTTGGACTCAATCAGATTTGCTTGGTCCTTTTTCTTCCCTTTTTTCGGGGCTCGACAGTCTGTTGATTTGTGTCCAACTTTGCCACAGTTGAAGCACTTTCCCTTAAACTTTTTCTTGGGATGATTGCTTCCATGTTCAACATTCTTTCTTTTCTTCGAGTTGTTTTGGCCATCTTCTACAATATGTGCTCCATTAATTGTAGAATTTCCCTTTGACCTTCTTTCGACAGCTTTATTGTCTTCTTCAATCCGAAGTCGGACAATAAGATCTTCAACAGTCATCTCCTTACTCTTATGCTTTAAGTAGTTTTTGAAGTCTTTCCACAAAGGTGGTAGCTTCTCAACTATTGCTGCTACTTGAAAAGCATCATTCACAATTAAACCTACAAAACAGTTTATGTGAGTATTATGAACATTTTTAATTTGTTCAACAAAGGTATTTTTCAAAATTATACCTTCTGCTAGGAGATCATGTATGATGACTTGCAATTCCTGTACTTGAGAGACAACAAATTTGCTATCAATCATTTTGAAGTCCAGGAATCGTGCAACCAGGAATTTCTTAATTCCCGCATCTTCCGTTTTATATTTCCGTTCAAGTGCCTCCCACAGTTCTTTTGCTGTCTTGGTTCCACTATAGACATTATAGAGGTCATCTTGGAGACCACTCAGAATATAGTTCCTGCAAAGGAAATCTGAATGTTTCCAAGCTTCTATTATAACGAATCGATCCTTGTCTGAGGTTCCCTCGGGTACCTCGGGTGCATCTTCACTAGTGAACCTTTGAAGACATAACGTGGTGAGATAAAAGAACATCTTTTGTTGCCACCTCTTGAAGTCGATGCCAGAAAATTTTCCGGGCTTCTCCGCCGTGGCCATCGATGGCGGAGCAGTTGTGCGACTAGATGTGGCAATGTTAGTTTCCCCCATAGACGTTGTCGCACTCATAATTTGAGCTTCAGTTGTCATTTTTCCTGTCACCACAAGACAGAAAATTAGTATTTTTCAGAATACTATTAATAAAGTTAAATAACTTTACAACTTTTCCTTCTTGTTTCTAATTAACGACGAGGTTTTTATAACTTCAAATCGTCAATCGAGTGAACTTCAACTTTTGATGAAGATTTTATGTCTTCTAATCACAAGTTAAATTCAAACGGAGTAGAAAGCATAAGCTTTAATCTCCAAAAATAAGTTATACAGATTCTGTAGGCTTATTTCCTTAAGATTGTTAGTTCTCGACAATATGGGTACGTAGAATCTGTATAATAGAATAACAACTTCAATGCAAGTTCAAGTACAAAACAAGAACACTTATGAAGTTATGTAATACCCTCAACACAAGATCAAAAAAGATCTTTCAAAGAAGTATGTTTTTCAGAAAAATTAGATGAAAACAAAAATGTTGTTAAGGCCAAGTCGTCCGAATTCACAGACTTTCCTTAAGGAAATAATTCCTCTCACAGTACCCGAGGTTGTGGAATTTTCCTCCCAGGATAAAATGGCCTTCAATCCGACTATAGCGGTACCTCAAATAGGCGGATTCTTCGAACACACTCACGGTTTGAATGATCACACTTGGAGTATTTTTAAGACAAGAAGAATGTTTTTGTAATCTGAAAATTTTTGAATGAAAACCTGTGAATCAAAGCAGGTTTTTATAGCCAAATGATGTCTCTTCTGAAAAGAGACAAAGGTTCATCAAAAAGGTGTTACCTTTTCTGAAAATTCAAGTCTATTCGGCCAAACAGTGTGACTGTTCCTGAACAGGCATGTTATTTCGTGAATAAGTGTGTCAGTTCGATGAAGTGTTGCAGCAGTTCGTGAAGTAGTGCACTGTTCACGCGAAACAGTGCTATTGTTCACGCGAAATAGTGCTACAGTTCACGTAACAGTGCTGCTGTTCACGTGAAATAGTCACTGTTCACGCATCAGTTCGTGAAACAGTGCACTATTCACGCGAAACAGTGCTACTGTTCACGGGTTCCTGCATGTATTAACATTTCCATTCACACCCTTTCATTACTATGAACCCAACACCTTCAAAGCGCGCAAGAGTGCCGGATAACTATCGATGATTATGGAATCAAGACCATGGGAAACTAGGGTTCGAATCCACAAGAAACAGAAACACCAAGAGATTTCTCCTCATTGACCTAAACCATGATGGAGTTACCATTAACCATAATAGTAGAGGTCGTAGGCAATGGCGGAGTCAGAATTTTCATTGAGTGGCTAAGAAGTAAATATACGAACTAATAGAAGGGAGTTTGGTATGTACTATATATGCATACAAATATTTTTAACTACGTAAAATAGTATAAAAATAGTATAATTTTTCATCGAAGAGGGTTCGGATGAACCCCTGGAGCAAAGGTAGCTCCGCCACTGATCGTAGGTACCCGATGAGACAATTAAGATGCACGCAAGTTAGTGAACACACTGCAAACATAAAAGAGACCTTCAAGAAAATACAAGAAACACAAGAAAACTAATATCTGCAATCAAACCTCAGGGAAACCAGTATCTTCTAGATGGATATGTGAGTAACATGTCATTTGGGTCATTTGAGTTTCTCTCTGCTACAACCTCCAAAGAAGATATCCTTTTGTTCCTACATATTCATCTGAGTTGCTTCAGATAAATGAGCCTGCAATGTGTCAAATGTAATGTTTGTATTGTTCCGTCCTTATACAAACTGATCAGGCATGTATTCTATATTTGTGCTAACACTGATTTGAATAGATTAGCTTACGTCGTGTTACTACTTTTGTTGGTGATTTCTGCTGGTGCAGGCATGTGTTTATGGTCTCCAGTATTTGTCCTTTTGATCGATGAAACATTTTTCTACAAAGCTACAAAAAAATTCAGGTCAGCTCATGGCAATTTTGAAAATGATGTTTCTATTCCTATAAAAGTCGTCTGATTTGTTTTTAACCTGAGGTGTCATTTACCAAACTCAAATCATTAAAGCCATGCTGTGTTCAAAAGTAGTGTGCTATGTCTTAGGTGCTCACTCTCTGTTTACAGTCCTTAATGGATTTGTCCGACGACATTGGGATAAGCTAGGTATTAGCAAGGTAGATATGTAGAAAATAGAATTCTTCTGGTTTAATTCAATACTACTGAAGGGAAGGATAAGGTGTTGCAGTATGGCGTTTACCACTTTGACAACAAACCTTTAGTTGTCAAAGCTTGGTCGAAGGACATGGAGTTTTCGAGGAAAGAAATGTTCTCAGTCCCTATTTGGATTAAATTGCCTGGATTTGACTTCAAATAATGAAGTGTAAAAGGCCTTAGAAAAATAGGCAGTTTGATTGGGAAGCCCCTTATGGTAGATGAGAACATTGAGCAAAAATTGGGCCTTAACTTTGCTAAATTTTTTGTGGAGGTCAAAATTGGTGGGAAACTGCCTGATATGATTTATTTCAAAAACAAGAAAGGAGTGGTCATTGAGCAAAGAGTGACATGCGAACGGAAATACTACGATTTGCGATGTTTCCAATAAATATGGGCATGCAACAGAAGTTTGCAGGAAGAACAAGGTATAGGATCCTACAAAAGGTAATCATGTAACTAAAACTACAATGGAACAGCAGAGAAACAAATGAGAGGTACCAGAGATACAAAAAGGGGAAGACCTTAGAATAATCAGAATATGAATAGGAATGGATGGAAAAAAATATACCAAACAAAAGGAATGGATGGAAGAAGCACACAACTGTAGCACAACCTAGTACTAGAAGAGATGCAACACAACCTAGTACTAGTGTTAGAGTAGAAAACTCAATTCATATTGGGGGAAGAGACAAGTCCACAACCCACTAAAGGCGGGCATAGGAGAACTGAGAGTCCTTCAGATAGTCATGGTTAGGATTTGGGGCTGGATACTAGAGGCCTCAATGGCCTCAATAAGCAGAAAGAGGTTAAATTCTTCTGCAATACTGTGAAGGTGGGACCAATTGATTTATTGAAAACTAGGATAAAGGCTAATAATCTTAGTATGGTTGCTGACAATATGTTAATTGTGTGGAAGTACTACAACAATCAAAACTCCCACTATAATGGGAGGATATGAATTATGTGGAGACTTAACTGATTTAAAATTAAAGTGAAGGAAGAATCATCTCAAGTTGTCACTTGTGAAGTCAATTATATACCTATGCAGCTAAAAGTTATGGTGACATTTGTGTGCGCTTTCAACCTCAAGGAAGAAAAAGAAGCCTTTTGGGAACATCTCAAACTAACTAGTCAAGGATGCCAACTGCCTTAGTAATTGGGGATTTTAATGTCGTGCTGAAGGCTGATAACAGATTAGAAGAAACTGATATTATACTAGCTGAGGTGACTGAGTTTCAAGAATGTATTGATGAATGTTGATTGGAGGAACTACCTAATACAGGGTATAAATGCTCATAGAGTGATAAGTAGGATGTCAGAATATTTTCAAAGATGGACTGGGTGTTTGCCAATGGTGAATGGATGGATAGTATTACTGGACATAAAATCTCATATACTATCAGAATGGGTGGGTGACCATTGTCTAATTCTTGTTCAACAATTGGTCACAGTTCACTGAAGAAAGAAAGCTTTTAAGTTATAACATGTGTGGAGTACACGCTCTTTATTTGAAGATTTGATCATGGAAGAATGAAACAAGCAGATCGAAGGATATACTACGTAAAGGTTGTTAGGAAACTCAAACTACTCAAATATGAATTAAGAGGGTTGCATAAGCAGTAGTTCTGCAATGTCATAGTACAAGCTGATAAGGACAGAGATGAACAAAAGATTGCAAGCAAAGCTTCAATTAACACCACTTGATTTGAACTTACAGTTAGAAAAAAAAATGAGACAACAATTTAAAAAATCATCTTATCTTGCTGAGACATTATTACTTCAAAAGAGCAAGGCCACATGAATTAGACTAGGAGGTGAAACACAAAGTATTTCTTCTCAGTAATCAAGAGGAGAAAAATGATGCAATCTATTACTTAGATACTAGATAAACATAATCAATTTCAGCATGAGGGTGACCAAATTCTAAGGATGTATGTGAGGTACTGCCAGCACTTATTGGGGTCAGACACTAGTTCTAGGAAGCAGGTATATAGTATTATCTTTTCACATGAGAAGTATCAGTTACTATTGCCACTCACTGATTAGGAAACAAAATCCCTGGCCCTAATGGATATAGTTGAGGGTTATTTAGATCAGAAAGGGGGATCGTAGGTGTTGATGTTTGTAAGGCCATACAGGAGTTCTTCCAAATAGGGAAAATGTTGAAATAGGTAATGCTACCACGATCTCTTTAATTTCAAAGGTTGACAATCGGGAGAGTGCAAGATAATATAGATCAATTTCTTATTGCAATACACTTTATAAGTGTGTTTCGAAATTATTATGTAGTATATTCAGGAGTGTATTGTCTATAATAAATCCAACACAGATAGCCTTTGTGAGGGATGGGTTTTTATACAAAATGTTTTAATCCATCATGACCTACTAAAGGAATATAAAAGAAAGACAACACCTAGGTGTCTTATGAAAATAGATCTTAGGAAGGCATATGATATGTACAAAGGAATTTGTAAAGGAAATGCTAGTAGGTTATTAGGAAACGACAGATTTGTTTGAAAATATTATATTTATAAACTTCATATCAGCAAGAAGTGACAATCTAGTAAGAGGTGTCTTGTTTAGGGATGGACATTTGATTTGTTCGGCTTGATTATTGAATATCGGTTTAATTTTTTGGTTTCTGAATTGACGAAACTGACAATCATATTCAAATCGAAATTATTTCAGTTTGATTTGATTTTTACAAAATCGGTTCAGTTATTTAAATTTTTTGTTTCAATTTTAAAGATTAAAGTAGTGAGCCTTAAATCTTTGTCATGACCAGACATTTAAAATTGATGATTTTTTTAGAAATAATTTTTTCAAATCTATTTTGCATTCTCACTATAAATAACTCAACATGTATAAAATGAAATGAAATAACTATAAATTTAACATAATATATAACTGCATTATGCATAAGTTTGCATAAACAGAACACAAAAGTCATAAAAATAGTTCATAAAACAACTATCACAAACTGTTTCTAGATAAACAGTCTATAAAATTGTCCAAAGTCACTAGAAAATAGTCCGATTGCTAAAACAATTCATAAAACTTATCAGTCGTTATGTTTCCTTTTTGACCAACTAGGAACACCAAAACTCCACAGATGACATTTTTTCAATATTCAGAACAGATTCTATTAAAATCTATCCAATAACATAAACCTGCAAATACATTTACAAGTAAAATAAAAAAACATAACTAAACAAAATATGGAGTTCAAAACTAATAAAACAAGTAAGAATTAAAATCACACAAAATAATAAACAAGTAAATATCACAATAAACAATGGAGTGAAATAACTTATTTCTTTCCCAGACACTTGCAAGATTAATTCAAAACAGAAAATAGATGTGGAATAATTTACTTGAACATTTACAACCAAAGAAAACAATTCTTTTTTCGAAGAATCCTGAAAACTGATAAATTCGTGAACATTTACAACCTTGAACTGTTTAGAATTGCAACTTTGAAGTGAGAACATTTTCAAGTTGATGGGGCGTAACTTGTCGGCTAAGTCTTGCCTGTAAGGCAAGAGTTATAGAATATCTCATAAATCAAGATACGATGTGGTAGTGTCAATTCTTGCCCATGGGGCGTAAATTATTATTTGAAAGTTCTTGGAATAATTTGTGCCTCTAAGGCAAGAGTTATAGAACATCTCATAAATCAAGATATAATGTGGTATTGTCAACTATTAGTCATGGGGCATAACTTATTGTTTTAAAGTCCTTGATTTATAAAACATCTCATAAATCAAAACATAATGTGATAGTGACAAATCTTACCCATGGATCGTAACTTGTTGTTTAAAAGTCTTTGGGCTAAGTCTTGCCTCTAAGGCAAGAGTTATAGAACATCTCACAAATCAAAACATAATATGATAGTGTCAACTCTTACCTATAGGGCGTAACTTATTGTTTGAAATTCCTTGGGTTAAGTCTTGCCTCTAAGGCAAGAGTTATAGAATATCTCATAAATAAAAACACAATGTGGTAATATCAACTCTTGTCCATAGGGCACAACTTGTTTCTTGAAAGCCCTTGGTCTAAGTCTTGCCTCTAAGGGAAGAGTTATAAAGCATCTCACAAAGCAATACACAATGTGGTGGTGTCAACTCTTGCCCATGGGGCATAACTTGATGTTTGATGGTCCTCGGGCTGAGTCATGCATCTAAGACAACAGTTATAAAATATTTCATAAGTAAAAAACACAATGTGTTAGTGTTGACTGTTGCCCAATGTGCGTAACTTGTTTGAAAATTCGTGGGATAAGTCGTGCCCCTAAGGGAAGAGCTATAAAACATCTCATAAATGAAGACATAACGTAGTATGTCAACTCTTGCCCCTATGGCATTATTTGTTGGTTGAATGTCTGTGAGCTAAGTTTCGCCTTTAAGGCAAGAGTTGTAGAACATCACATAAATGAAGACATAACGTGGTAGTATCAACTCTTGTCTGTGGGGTATAATTTATTGTTTGAAAATCCTTGAGCAAAGTCTTGCCTCTAAGGCAAGAGTTGTAGAACATCTCATAAATGAAGGCATGGTGTGGTAGTGTCAACTCTTGCCCGTGGGGCATAATTTGTTGTTTGAAAGTCTTTGAGCTAAGTCTTACCACTAAGGCAAGAGTTGTAGAACATCTCATAAATGAGAACATAACGTGATAGAGTCAACTCTTGCTCGTGGGGCATAATTTGTTGTTTGAAAGTCCTTGAGCTAAGTCTTGTCTCTAAGGTAAAAGTTATAGAACATCTCAAAATCAAAACACAATGTGATAGTGTCAACTCTTGCCCATGAAACGTAACTTCTTATTTGAAAGTCATAAGTCTTGCATCTACAATGTGGTAGTGTCAACTCTTACTCATGAGATATAACTTGATTAGAAGAAATCGAAGAAAAGAAAAAAAATAATAATTGGAAAAAAAAAAGATATTAAAAAAGAAAAATTAAAATCAAATAAAAAAGAAAAATAAAGAAAATATAGAAACTGAAGGAAGAAAAGGAAAAAAATAAAAGTTAAGAAAAAACAAAAAAAAAGATAAAAGACAAAACAAAAATAAAGACCGAGAAAAAATAAAAAAGAAAGAAAAATAGAAAAATTAAAAAATAAATAGAAGTTGAGAGGGGAAAAAAAGAAAAAAGTAAGGGTTGACAAAAAAACTAAAAAGAAAAAAAAAGTAAAAATCAAAGTAAAATTAAAAAAGAAAAAATAGAAGTTGAGAGGAAAAGCGAAAAAAAATAAGGATTGAGAAAAATTAAAAAAAAAAGAGAGAGAGAAAAGAAAAGATAAAATTAACGTAAAAGAAAAAAGAAAGAAATAAAAGTTGAAAGATTAATAAGTATGAAGTTGTTTAGAAATATTTGAGATATTGAGGGGCAAAAAGGTAATTGTACTACATAAAAAAAAAAAGGAAGGCTAATTTTATAAGGTCATTCTTACGAGGAATAAAAAAAACAAAATCACCCATAAGGGTCATTTATGTAATTTATCCAATTTGTGCTATGTGGTTGTAATACAATGTAGCTATTAGCTCTATATCTATTATATTTGTTAGCTCTGTATTATTTTACTCTATATTGGAGTGAACTAATATAAAACGATACACAAATACATAGTGAATCAATACAATTCTAAGCAAACAGATACGATATCAAATGAATAAAATTCAAACTCTTGTTGTGTATTATGAAAATTCTCACTTATTCGAGTAAGTATAGAACATATGTTTTTCTATAATTAGTACTATATAGAAGTGTGAAGAAGCAAGCATCACTTCGTCAACATGCTTGTTTCTTCACCTTCAGCTGCTTCAATGTGTGATTTTACTTTATCACCGCTAATTAATTATTATAATTTATTTATATATTAAAAAGTTAATAATATTTAATTAAAAAATAAATAAACATTTATAACATTTTTATTTCATCTGTTTCAACACGTGATTTTACTATATCACCTCTAATTAATTATTATAAGTCATTAATATTTAATAAAAAAATATTTATGACATGTCTGTTTCAACTGCTTCAACCATGATTTTACTATATCACTCCTAATTAATTATTATAAGTCATCTACTATATAGAAGTGTGAAGAAGCAAGCAACACTTCGTCAACATGCCTGCTTCTTCACCTTCACCTGCTTCAACTGCTTCAATGTGTAATTTTACTTCATCACCCTAATTAATTACTATAAGTTATTTATATATTAAAAAATTAATAATATTTAATTACAAATAAATATTAATGATATTTTTATTTCAACTGTTTCAGCACGTGATTTTACTATATCACCTTTAATTAATTATTATAAGTCATTTACCTATTAAAAAATTAATAATATTTAATAAAAAAAATATTTATGACATGTCTGTTTCAACTACTTCAATCATGATTTTACTATATCATCCCTAATTAATTATTATAATTCATATACGTAGTAGAAAATTAATAATATTTAATTTAAAAAATAAAATAGGTAGTTATGACATGCCTGTTTCATACGCTTCAACAGTAATTTTACTATATCACCGGTAATTATTAATTATTATAAGTCATCTAAGTATTAAAAAATTAATAATATTTAATAAAAAAATAAACATAAACATAAAATGATAAAATTAACTTTTTTTGTTTTAAATAACTTGACGTCTTATATGAGGTCCACTTAATTTTTTTCACAAGTATTATTTATAGTAATTTTACTATACCAATTCTAATTAGTTATTATAAGTCATTCAAGACATGTCTACTTTGTTTTAATCGTGATTTTACTATATCACCTCTAATTAATTATTATAGCTATCTAAACATTGTGTCACTGAAACTGAAATAGAAGAAAAAAATATTATAAATTACAATAATTAAAAGTTTAAATTATTTTTAAAATATAATTAACTATCAATGTCACAAAAGTTTGAACAAGGAGAATAACATATATTATTTGAAAACTACATAAAACGTATTATAAACTTTAATTGTTAACTTAAAATATCTAAGAAAAAAAATTAATATGTTATATATTTCAAAGAATACGAAAAAAAATACTATAAATCACAATATTTAACAACTTAAAAAATTTAAAAGATATAAAATATTTAGCTAAGTCTTGAAATTATATCAGTGTCACTTAAATTGGAATAGAAGAAAATGTATTATATATAAATTATAATAATTAAAAAATTAAATTATTTTAAAAATATAATTGACTATCAATGCCGCAAAAGTTTGAACAAAAATAGTAACATATATTATTAAAAATTAACTAAAAAGTATTATAAATTACAAATACTTAATAGCTTAAAATATCTAAAAATATATTAAAAATATGATTAATTATCTAAATACTATTTGTGTCACATAAACTGAAACAAACTAATAATATATATTGGCACGAGTCGCTCGATATCTAGTTTTCTTATAAAACTCTTCATTTTGTTGACTTATTCATATATTAAATTTCTATTCACTTAGAAAATTACTAGATACCCGGGCATTTTGGCAACACTAATGTGCAAAAGAGATTCAACTTTGGGGAAGATTATTTTCTACTTGTTTTAATTATTTAGTATGGAGTAAAAGAAAAGAAATGTAGTATAATTAACCGATGTTAACATAATATATACATTCAATGTAGTCATTTAATAAGGAACAAAAAGATATTTATAAAAAATACTATCAGGTATAATTCAATTATAAAGGTCGAAATAAAAATATTATTAAAATAATATATGAGGACAAAACTAATAAATATAAGAAAAAAACAATATGCATGTGTAACCATTTTATTGCACCATAAAAAATAAGGATAATAAAATTAATAAATATAAGGAAAAAATCATATGCATGTGTAACCGTTTTATTTACTATATACAAGTGAAGGTTGAGGTGACTAAAATTACCAAAATACCCATGGTAATCATCCCAACCTTCACTTATATATAGTAGAAAAAAGCAATGTGTTTGTGTAACCATTTTATTACAAAATAAAAATGAGGACAAAACTGATAAATATAAGAAAAAAATCATATGCATGTTAGTGAGGGGTTTGGGCCACATGTGATAAAAGAGATTTAAAATGAGGTGTAGGTGACATAAGTCTTAATAATTGAGTAGAGGTGACAATTACTTAATTATAGTTTAAGAAAGTTTGAAAATTTTTAAAATAACCCACAAGTTTTTAAATTTATACTTTGATCCAAATGTTAGTTAATATATAACAGGGAACGAAGGAAAAAAGACGCATTTTTCTCTCTCCTCATCCGTTGTTATTTTCTCTCTCTTCGCGATATTTGTTGTTCATTATTGCTGCTGCTTTATTCATCATCTTCTGATTCATTATCATCATCATATACTTCATTATCATCTTCATATTCTTCTTGTTGACCATTGTTGTTGTTGTTGTTGTTGTTACCCCAACTGCTGCTCTTTGACCAAATTCTTATGTCAAATTTTATTTCGTAAATCATTTTCAACTTTGGAATTTACTTGAGAGGAGACTTAGGTAAGTCAGATTATGCTTTTTAGTTGAATCTGGGTAACTGCTAGTGTGTTGTTTTTTCAACAATAGCTAGCACGCGAACATGAATACAATGCAAGAGCAATCTGTTTAAACAGACCCATTATCTGTGGCACAAGATAAATGTTTTGTTGTAACAGTAGACTCATGTTGGATTCATGTTTATGGGTTCTAGGTGCCGGTAATATGAATCGAATAGATGGGTATTCTGTTGCACAAGATTAGTAATCTGCTTCAACAGATAAATAATCTGTTTCATCAGATTAATAATATGTTTCGAACAACAAAATACAGCTCCTGTCACACACAAACACAAACCTAACAGATAACTCATATGTTCTTGCTATTGATACTGGAATCAAATTATTTCTTAATCGTAGACATGTTATTCATTAAGAAATAGAAATAGACAGCACGAAAATTAAATAAGAAATAAAAAGTGAAGTGCATCAAACATAATTTTTTATAAAACAAACAAAACAAAATACATAGATAAAAGAAAAAAAAAGGCTTAATTATTATTACCATCATTATTATTTATATGGCCGGCCGGCCAATCTTCAACGGGCAGCAGCAGCGCCCTCCTCAGCTTGCGGATCTCCCGCAGCATCCTTACTCTGACGGCGGTCAAGTCCCAATGTAGGTCATGAGCCTCTTTTTACAGTTTTCGCATGGCATCTCGTAAAATAGCGATATTCCACACAGGAACAACCATATCTAGAAAACGATAAGTTGACAAAACACACGTAAAAACAAAAGTAAAGAAAAGAAAGAATTCGAATGTAATATAATATACAACGAATATTTACACAAAAATCAAGAAATAAACTTACCAGAGACAGAAAAAAACTATCAAGTCCTTGAAGAGAAAGTAGTTGAAGGTGTAACAAGAGCAAGAAACAAATAGTTTGTAGTAGAACGAACGACTGAGTAAGGAGGGACCTATTTATAGAGGATTGAACTTGAATGAGTTAGGGAAAAAATCGGAACTGTTCGCCAGCATTTATTAATGACATTCTTGATTACTATAAAAAGTTATGACTTAATTAAATTAATCAATATTATGATAAGTCATGACTTTTCAACTTTATTATTATTAATAATTAGTTCTTTTCAAGAATAGTTTTTTTTACACTGAGTTGGACAACAGATAATATATCTGTTGCATCAGAAAAATCATCTGTTACAATAGATATATCATTATTTGCAACAAATAGATAACCTGTTGCTTCAGATAATATATCTATTGCAACATATAATATATATTTTTTTAAAAAAAAAAATTATCTTCATGACATTCAAATTTTCTGACTTTTTAATTATATAAATTAATAAAACAGATTTAAAGGCACAACTATTCACCTCCATTTATTAGTGACATTCTTGATTACTGTAAGAAGTTATGACTTAATTAAATTAAATAATATTGTGATAAGTCTTGACTTTTCAGCTTTATTATTATTAAAATTATTAGTTCTTTTCAGGAACCGTTTTTTTGTTACACTGAGTTGGAAAACAGATTATATACATGTTACATCAGATATATCATCTGTTACAATAGATATATCATCTGTTGCAACAAATAGATAATTTGTTGCATAAGATAATATATTTGTTGCAACATATAATATATATGTTTTAAAAAAAAAATTATCTTCATGACATCTAAATTTTCTACTTTTTAATTATATAAATTGATAAAGCAGATTTAAAGGCACAACTGTTCACCTCCATTTATTAATGACATTCTTGATTACTGTAAAAAGTTATGACTTAATTAAATTAAGCAATATTGTGATAAGTCATGACTTTTTAAATTTATAATTATTAAAATAATTAGTTCTTTCCAGGAATCATTTTTTATTTACACTAAGTTGGACAACAGATTATGTATCTGTTGCATCAGAAAAATCATTTGTTATAACAGATATATCATCCGTTGCAACAAATAGATAACCTGTTGCATAAGATAATATATTTGTTGCAACATATAATACATATATTTTTAAAAAAAAAAAATTATCTTTATGGCATCCAAATTTTCTGACTTTTTAATTATATAAATTAATAAAGCATATTTAAAGGCATAACTGTTCACCTCCATTTATTAATGGCATTCTTGATTACTGTAAAAAGTTATGACTTAATTAAAATAAGCAATATTGTGATAAGTCATGACTCTTCAGCTTTATAATTATTAAAATAATTAGTTCTTTCCAGCAACTGTTTTTTTTATACTAAAGACAACAGATTATATATTTGTTGCATCAGATAAATCATCTGTTACAACAGATATATCATCCGTTGCAACAAATAGTTAACCTGTTGCATCAGATAATATATTTGTTGCGATATAATATATATATATTTTTTTAAAAAAAAAATTATCTTCATGACATCCAAATTTTCTGACTTTTTAATTATATAAATTAATAAAGAAGATTTAAAAACAAGAATATTTCTGATGAGTTTTTTACGGTTTAAATTATGTTTATAATTTATTTCCTTATTCTTTTCTGTGAAAAGAAATGACTTAATTAAATCAAGCTGGTGAGTTTTTTTTATTATTGTGACAAGTCATGACTTTTCAGCTTATTAAATTTAAATAACCTTTTTCTCAATTTAAAAATCGAATACACCTGGTTTTCAATAACCGTTCTGTTTCTTTCTTTTCTTTAATAATCATTTTTATTAATTGAGTTATGGAAACAGATTGTATATTTGTTGCATCAGATATCTGTTTCAACAGATATACCACTTGTTGTTATAAATCAACCATCTGTTTAAGGAGTTTTTTTTATTTCTTCTAACTGATTCATCAGTCACAATAAATGAGGAATTTGATGCATCAGAAGCGTTTTTTGTTTTTGTTTGTTGAATGTGTTTAGACAAAAATCACAGTCACGACTATTCATTAATTTTTTTCTTAAAAATCATATCATCATATATCTTAATTAAATTAATCCAATGTTGTGACTTTTTTTAAATTAAATAATCTTTCTTTTACGATTATAATATCATTTAGTTCCTTATTATTTATTAACGAACCATTTTTAGGAGAATTTCTCATCATCACTTTCACCACCATCTGTTGCCACAAGTGCTCAATCCCTACCTTCAACCGTCGACTGTCACACCCCTTTTTTTAACTCCAAAAAGAAATTATTTTAAGATTGAAAGGGTTTTTATTACTAAGAGACAAAAAGATGAAAATTTATTTCGAAAAAGAATTATTTATAATTAAACTCAGAGTTGCCACTTGGCATAATCCGGTGTACCAAGTCACCTTTGAAAAATTCTTTTCAAAACGATTTTTGACTCTTTCAAAACTGATTTGCTAACAGAGATTTCGATTAAGGAATTTTGTTGGCCGAGGGGAAGGTGTTAGGCACCCCTCGGTCCCGTGGTTTGACCATGGTCGCTTGGTGGAGCATATCGACTAATTTGACACTACAAATGTATAAACCACATAAAAGCACACAAAATAATCAATCAACAAACAAAAATAAAACAATCCAAAATTTAGTACCCAATCCAATTCTACAGTCCGAATAAAAAATGAGAAAAATAAATCCTACACTAATCCTGAACTACGCTCCCGTGCTTTACCCAATGCCTCGGGCCTTCGTCACGAACGTCCTTCGGGTACAAAATTCTTTGGGGCATTCCCCGACAAATGAAAACAAATACCTCGGGGCATTCCCCGGCCGAATGAATACATCTGAATTAAACAAGCTAACTAGAAAAACGTTCAAAACACACATTTAAACATTCAAAACATTCAATCAACACAACACTCCTAGATTTTGCCTACCCAAACCTATATTTCCTATCCATTTCAACATATCATAAATCCATCACGTTCCAACAACATCCATGCTTATTTCGAATTAAACAACGATAAATCAAAGTTGATTTATATTCCCCCTTCTATCAATTTCTCAATTCCACCCCCACTTTCCTTTTAACACCAAATTTTACAATTTACAATTAACAATTTTAACCATCCACCATCAATATAAAATAAAATCCATCATTCACATTACACACAAAAATAAGAGGAAAAATCAAGATGATATTAATCAATCACACAAAAACCAAGAATTAACTAAGAATAAGATTAGAGAGATGGACCTTAAATTGATTGTTTCGAACTGTGATTATTACTTGATCGAACTTTTGATTTCAAACCGAGCAGCTGACCGAAGCTCACGACCTGAACCTCATTGAAACCTCAATGAACAGTCGAGATCTCGACTTTTCAACTTGCAAATTGAATAAAATCAGTTTGAACCGCGACGACCCAAAACCTGTATCTGCCAGAATTAGCCCGAGAATAACCCGACCAAACAGTTCTACCTCCCCTTTGATTCTCACCTCTATCTGTCCTTTGATTTTCTCTCATTTCTCGATCTCTCTTACTGTTTCCTCAGTTTTCACTCTCAATCGATCTCTCCCCCTCCCATTTTTCTCTTCAATTTCTATGTGTGGGGTTTTTGGCTACACTGTATGTGTGTTCGTGGAGAAGAAGAAAAAAATGGAAAATTCTGTGAGAGTTTTTGTGATCCTCTATATGTGTAAGTCTTTGTGTATTAAAGAAAATGGAGAAAGTTTTTTTGTGTGTAATCCTCTTTCCAGTCAGTGTAGTGAGGATTTTTTTATGGTCTCCGAGTAATCGTGGAGGAGTCCTATTCTAGAAGGAAAAAGAATCAATTTGTGGGCCCCCTTAAAGAAATTCTCTGTATATGCTCCCTTCTTCCTCTCCAAATCCCCTCAATTGTATAAATTGTGTCTATTTATGTGGGACACGTGAGTGGGGTGAGGGGTAGGGTAGGTGGGTAGGGGTACGAGGTGGGGTAGGTTGTTAGGATGAGGTGCATAGTTGGTTAGGATCGGGTTGTTATTTTTTGTATTTTTATGGGATATAATCACATGGGTGAGGGTACGTGGTAAGGAGAGAGTAAAAATGGTAAAAATGCTTTCGGGGAGGGACAAATACATGTCTACATTATGCCCCTCTTTGCATGTAAACACAAAGTATTTTCATACAAAGAAGTAGACAATGAGACAGAATTTTGACCGAATCATTATTCAAAGGAAGAAACAAAAGGAAAAAGGACAACCGAGTTGGAGAGTCGAGTGAGGTTCTGTCGAGGTTCCGGTCCACGGCTCTATCATTACATCAAAAAGAAAATTCCAAGTTAAAACATAAATGAAATTACAAAATCCTATCTATGCAGCCTTTTTTGGACTTTTGGCTTGAGTTTCATCACCCTATTCTTCAGGTGGGCTCCTGACTTGTAATTTCTTCAACTTGTTGCTTGACTTTCAATTTCCTCACCCTGTTCTTCAGGTGGGCTCCTGACTTGCTATTTTTCAATTTGTTGACTTTCAATTTCTTTACCTTGTTACTTGACTTTTTACTTCTTCACCTTGTTCCTTGACTTTTCATTTATTCGCCCTGTGCTTCGGACGGGCTCTTGACTTGCTATTTTTTGACTTTCGATTTCTTCACCTTGTTATTTGTCTTTTAACTTCCTCACCCTATTCTTTGGGCGGGTTCCTAACTTGCAATATTCATCACCCTGTTCTTCAGGCGGGCTCCTGACTTGCAATTTCATCAACTTTCAATTTCTTCACCTTGTTGCTTGGCTTTCAACTTCCTCACCTTATTCTTCAGACGGGTTCCTGACTTTCAATATTCATCACCCTGTTCTTCAGGCGGGTTGCTGACTTGTAATTTCATCACCCTGTTCTTCAGGCGGGTTCCTAACTTCTAATTTTATCACCCTGTTCTTCAGACGGCTTCTAATTTTCAATTTCATCACCCTGTTCTTCAGGCGAGCTCCTGACTTATAATTTCATCACCCTGTTCTTTAGGCGGGCTCCTAAAATCAAAATCAAAACTAAAACTAAAATTATCCCAAACCAAGATCATGATAAAGAGATTTTATTTTTTCTGACAGTAAAGTCTCATTTTTCAGGAGGGTCCTGAACAGAAAGTAAATTCTCATTTTTCAAGAGGGTCCTGAACAGAAAGTAAATTCCCATTTTCCAGGAGGGTCCTGAACAGAAAGTAAATTCCCATTTTCCAGGAGGGGCCTGAACAGAAAGTGAATTCCCATTTTCCAGGAGGGGCCTGAATAGAAAGTGAAGTCCCATTTTCCAGGAGGGTCCTGAACAAAAAGTAAATTTCTATTTTCCAGGAGGGTCCTGAACATAAAGTAAATTCCCATTTTCCAGGAGGGTCTTGAACAGAAGTCCTGAACAGAAAGTGAAATCCCATTTTCCAAGAGGGTCCTGAACATAAAGTAAATTTCCATTTTTCGAGAAGGTCCTGAACATAAATTAAATTCCCATTTTCCAGGAGGGTCCTAAACAGAAAGTAAATTTCCATTTTCTAAGAGGGTCCTGAACAAAAAGTAAATTCCCATTTTTCAGGAGGGTCCTGAACATAAAGTAAATTCCCATTTTTCAGGAGAGTCCTGATTATAAAGTAAATCCCATTTTTTAGGAGGGTCCTAAACAGAAAGTAAAGTCCTATTTTTCAAGAGGGTCCTGAACAGAAAGTAAAATCCCATTTTTCAGGAGGGTCCTGAAAAGAAAGTAAAATTTTATTATTTCAGGAGGGTCCTGAACAAAAAGTAAAGTTCCATTTTTCAGGAAGGTCCTGAACAGAAAGTAAAGTCCCATTTTTCAAGAGGGTCCTGAGCAGAAAGTAAAGTTCCATTTTTCAGGAGGGTCCTGAGCAGAAAGTAAAGTTCCATTTTTCAGGAGGGCCCTGAGCAGAAAGTAATGTCCCATTTTTCAGGAGGGTCCTGAACAGAAAGTAATGTCCCATTTGTCAGGAGGGTCCTAAACAGAAAGTAAAGTCCCATTTTTCAGGAGGGTCCTGAACAGAAAGTATATTCCCATTTTTCAGGAGGGTCCAGAACGAAAAGTAAAATCTCATTTTTCAGGATGGTCCTGAACAGAAAGTAAAATCCCATTTTTTAGGAGGGTTCTAAACCAAAATAAAGTCTCATTTTTCAGAAGGTTCCTGAACAGAAAGTAAAGTTCCATTTTTCAGAAAGGTCCTAAACAGAAAGTAAAATCTTTTTTTTAGGAGGATCCTGAACAAAAAGTAAAACCTCATTTTTCAAGAGGGTCCTTTCAGAAAGGTCCTAAACAGAAAGTAAAATCTTATTTTTTAGGAGGATCCTGAACAAAAAGTAAAATCCCATTTTTCAAGAGGGTCCTGAACAAAAAGTAAAGTCCCATTTTTCAGGAGGGTCCTGGATAAAAAATAAAGTCTATTTTTCAGAAGGGTCTTAAACAGAAAGTAAAATCTCATTTTTCAGAAGGGTCCTGAACATAAAGTAAAGTCCCATTTTTCAGGAGGGTCCTGAACAGAAAGTAAGGTCCCATGGATGTGCATTTCCAATGGTAGCTGAATTAAGTGAAGGGAATTGGCCCTTGTTTGAACAAAGAAAATTTGTCAGTTAAAACTTAGTGGTGGTTGCAGCACTTGGCTTCCCAGATATCTGCTCTAGCACTCGTTCCTTTTCTCTTTATTTCAGATCACAGACACTTTCCCTTGTCTTGTTGCATCATTGACCCAGACCAGATCGGGGGAAATGACTTTGACTCAAACACTGAGCTTTTATTTTACCATGCCTCTGAGATGCACCTTTTGACATCTGATACTCCCACGAATTCAGTAACCAATATGTTGATAGACTAATTTTTCCTTGCTTTAAATTATGATCATGTTTCTCTCATGTGCTTTTCTCGGCTTTTCCTCATACAATTAGGAAGACTGGTAGCAAGTTTTGAAATTCTTTCCCGCTTGTTTTGACACAGAATAGACTCAAACATTGTAAAGGAATGATGGTGACTTTCTTTTGATAAAAACATAAAAAGCCAAAATATAAATGTGTAAATGAAAGAAGAGGGTGATGTCCTTCTTTTTAACAAAGAAGAAAACTTATATGAAGATGGAAACCAACTCTAATGACTATGACATGCATTTTGGATTAAGCTGTCTGATCTACCTATCCAAACTTCCCATTTGTTGTTGAGTTTGTGCCTTTGTCGTTGTTGCTTCTTCAAACTCATTAGACTCATATATCCTATTCCAATTGACGACACCTTAAAAGATTTCTGCCAACAAGCTTTTTTTTTTAATTTTCTGTCAAACATGTCATCGCCTTACGGTGCCCCTGAGGGTTTTCACCCATAAGACTCCCTCACTTTTACTTCTCTCAGCTTTCCATCACCTTACGGTGCCCGTGAGGGTTTTCACCTATAAGACTCTCTCATTTTTTTATTTCTCTTAACTCACCATCATCTTATGGTGCCCGCGAGGTTTTTCATCAATAGGACTCTCTCACTTTTATTTCTTTCCTGATTTCTTATGCTGAGGAAGACAAGTGGTACCCCAAAATACATCATCATATCCATTGCATGCTTAGCCTTAATATTATCAAAGATTGATCTGAAGGTCTTTCTTTGATTGTAACTTGGCTTTTGGATAAGGTAAGAAAGAAAGGATGGCATGAGGCTCAAACGACACTCGAGTGAGGTAGGACCTACAACTTTTGGAATTGACTCAAGCAATGAGCATTAACTCATGCCCCAGTTTCTTTTGACTGGGTGATTCTAAATTGTTTATTTGTTTGGACCGAGCTCGAAGTAGGGCAGCCTACGTATCTCACCCTCGAGAGAGGAGAATCAGTTCACGTGTAGTTTTAGCAGCCTGTACTTTGTTTTGATTTGATTTTTCTCTTCTGTCTCTTTTATTTTCTTTTATTTTCATACTAATTTTTTTATTATTCTTCTTTTCTTGGCACTTTATTTTTGACTCTGTTTTGATTCCAAAAAAGGGGTATGAAAGAAAAATAAAACTAAGCTCAAACGGGGTAAACAAAGGATGACATAATGTTTGGATAGTAGAATAGAATACCTTTGACATATCAATCTTCAAAAATGCAAGTACTAAACATGCAATAGAATCAACAAAGGATAAAATATCATACATAATATTTTTTTACCGCATCATCATTGATAGCCATTTCTACCATTTTGCCTTCAATATTGGTCAAATATAAGGCTCCATTGGGCAACACTTTCTTCACAATGAAGGGACCTTACCAATTTGGGGAGAACTTGATTTTCGCTTCAACCTGGTGAGGAAGGATACGCTTTAATACCAACTGACCAACTTCAAAATGCCTGGGTCATACCTTTTTGTTATACGCTCGAGCCATTCTCTTCTGATACAATTGGCCATGACATACCGACGTTAGCCTTTTTTCCTCAATCAAACTCAATTGTTATAGTCGGTTTTTGACCTACTCGTCATCATCAATCTCTGCTTCCACAATGACTCGAAGAGAGGGAATTTCAACTTCTGTAGGAATGACTGCTTCTGTCCCATAAACCAATAAATATGGAGTTTCCCCTGTTGAAGTGAGAACAGTAGTGCGATAACCTAGCAATGCATACGGCAACTTCTCATGCCATTGTCTAGACCCTTGTACCATTTTCTGCAGTTGCTTCTTGATATTATTATTGGCGGCTTCCACGGTTCCATTTGCCTTTAGACGATATGGAGTGGAATTTTGATATGTGATCTTAAATTGTTGACACACTGCTTGCATCAAGTGACTATTGAGATTGGCAGAATTGTCTGTAATGATCATCTTTGGAATTTCAAACCAACAAACGATGTTGGTATGAACAAAATCTACCACAACCTTCTTTGTTACTGACTTGAAAGTTACTGCTTCTACCTACTTTGTGAAGTAATCAATGGCCACCAAAATGAATCTATGCCCATTCGATGCTTTTGGCTCAATCGGTCCAATTACGTTCATTCCCCAAGCTACAAATAGCCACAGAGCAGCCATTCTGTACAACTCAGCAGGAGAAGAATGTATCAGATCCCTGTGTACCTGACATTGATGACACTTTCGAACAAATCGAATAGAATCCCTCTCCATAGTAAGCCAGTAATAACTTGCTCAAAGAATCTTCTTAGACAAAACATAACCATTCATATGCAGCCCGCATAATTCGGAGTGTATTTCAACCATGATTGCCGAAGCTTCTTTTGCATCTACACACCTCAAAAGCCCTAGATCTGGGGTTCTCTTGCATAAGGTTCCCCTACTTAAGAAAATCCACTAGCCAAATGCCAAATAGCCCTCTTTTGCTCTGTGGTGGCATGTGTTGGGTATTCTTCTGACTGGATGTATCATTTGATATCAAAGAACCAAGGTTCGCCATCGAGCTCTTTTTCGACCGCATTACAATAAGCATGTTGATCACGACTCTATATATGCGGTCGATCAATGTAGGCTTTATCTGGATGGTGGAGCATTGAAGACAGAGTAGCTAAAGCATCAGCAATCTCATTGTGGATTCTCGGAATATGCCTAAACTTTACTGACATAAACCGTTGGCACAACTCTTGCAAGCATTGTCGATATAGTATGAGCTTTAAATCTCGCGTCTCCCAATCACCTTGAATTTGATGGATGAGGAAATCTGAATCCCCCAACACTAATAGTTCCTGGACTCCCATATCAACAGCTAACCTCAAACTAAGAATGCACGCTTCATATTCTGCCATGTTATTGGTATAATAAAATCAAAGTTGCGCTGTTATCGGGAAATATTGCCCCAATTTAGAGATAAGAACTGCACCTATTCCAAATTATTTCATGTTGACAGCTTCATCGAAGAACAACTTCCAGCCTGGATCAGCATCTATAACAACTTCATCGACACATAACAGTTCTTATCAGGAAAATATATCTTTAATAGCTCGTACTCTTCATTAATGAGATTCTAAGCAAGATGATTTTCCAAGGCTTGTGCTTTCATGGAGGTTCAAGTCACATATACAATGTAAAACTCGGTAAGCAATAGATGCCACTTTGCCAAACGACCGGTCGGCATAGGCTTCTGAAAGATATACTTCAATGGATCCATGAGAGAGATGAGATAAGTAGTGTAGGTGATAACACTCAATCTACAGCTCTCGTAGGAGTGTAAAGCGGTCGTTAGCAAATATAGAACCCAACCTGGGTTGGGTGTCGATCCCACAGGGAATAGCTTGGCCAACAAGTAAGCAAAATTACTAAACTTTTGGTGCAAGTCTCGTAAGAAGGGGGCAGTCTTATCGTGCAAGTAATGTAAACAAAAGCTGAAAATAATAAAGTAAAGAGAGAGAGATTGTTACGTGAGTTGTAAACAATGAGAATTGAAGCGTTGGGGTTATGTCCACCTTCTGAGGTATACGTCTCTATTGGCTATGAGTGTGTAGAGTTTTGACATGCAACTGCTTATAGAGAATTGTATTCGATGGTAAATCCAAGCGTCTTTCGACCTCAACAAGGACTATTTCACTTTAACTCTTTCGAGCTTAAAGCGTGTCTAACGTTACAAATTCTCCAAGAGGTTAGTCCAGTTACGGCACTAGCGTTTTAATAGGAAAGGGTGTCCTACTACCTTGACACTATCTCTTTTCCAGACAAATAACCTTTCTTTCGAACAAGTTAAATGTTATACTGGCGTATTCTTGCGTTTGCAACCACAAAGAATGTAGATTAAGATGAAGAGAATAATGATATAAGCAGTATACGTGTCGTGAACTCACAAACTCACAGCAATAGTAGTAACTCATACGGCTTCCATAACCCCAACAGAGAAGTTTAGTTACCCATGAATGCGAAGGAAATCACAATTTGCATTGTTGTTATTATACCACAAGATTGATGATTTTCGTGTAGCACAAGTGGTAGGCGTGAGGCGTGAATTCCTTAGCAAAAGTAACGATTCTCTTGTTGCGGATTTTAAGAATAGAAGAAAATAAGATTAATGGAAAGATTAGAAGAGTTGTAGAATTGTTGTGGTGGAAGAAGAGAGGGATAGAATAAGATTAATTGTTGAATAGAAGATTGTTCTCTCCACTAAGGGAGGAATGTTTCTCTCCACTAAGGGAGGAATGAATTAAAATCTCTAGCATGATAGGGTATTTATAATACCCATATCCTACTCCTACTACGCTAATGAAACAAATAACCAAATCCTACTAGGCTAATGGAATACTTAACCCAAATGTACTAGGTTAATGTAACATTATCATAATCCAAATAAACTAATGAAATACATAACCCAATTGTACTAGGTTAATGTATCATTGTCCAAATCCAGCTATGTGTCTGTAAGTCCCCAAAGTCTTCAGAAATGCTGTTTTAGCCCGGGACAGATTTTCCATGCAGCAGTTTTGGTCCTTAGGCGTGTACACTCCTTTTCCTTTCTTCGTGAGCTTTCTTTTGCGTCAAGTAAGCCATAAAATGCTGAATTTTGCATCATTTATACCTGAAACTTTACTAATCATGTTCGTTAGCTCATTTACAGGAAAAAGGACTAAAAGTGCATGAAATATATAATTTGTTCTCAAAACTAGGCTAAAATATGGGCAAAATATATTGATATAGGCGTGTAAATCCGCCTATCATCAACACCCCACACTTAGAGCTTTGTTCGTCCTCGAACAACATATCATGTCTAAACATCAACTTAGGGTTTTTACAACAACAACACAAAACATTTATCAAGACAAGCACAACAATTATCAACAAAGAGTAGCTTTTCGATTATAAGTAGAAACAATTTAACCTCTAGCATAGACTCGTGATGGTGATCAACTCGCATGCAAACGTTAAGGTGCGTAGAATCATATCCTTGCTCTCACTGTCACAAAGAATTCATATGTAGCAACTGATGACCATAGGATTTCCCTTAGTGTAATACTCCACTAAATGTCAGAATGCTAAGCTTAGGATCAAGTAGGTCTTTTGATGGTTGTAATGTAGGCTAAGGGACGGGTAGGACTATTTTGGCCAGAAATAGTGACTAAGTTCCTAAGCACTTTAATACATCACATTGTATCATTGACATTTTTTTTTCTTTCAACCTTTCTTCTTTCTTTTATTCTACCACCCTTGTTCTCCTCTTTCGTTTTTCAATTTTAAGCATAACTCACTTTTCAGCTTTCTTTTTCCTTTTTCTTTTCTCAACATACCTCTTATGATAGAACTTTCTTTTTCATAACACATTCAAGCACCATTACAATTTAAAGCATCATACTTACCCAATTTCCTCTTATGTTGTCACATGACTTTTTCACTTTAAAGCACTTAGGAATTTGGATCAAATTACGGTCTTGAAAGAAAATGGATTAGGCTTGCATGCAAGGTTGTCAAAGAAATAGGCTAAAGGCTCAAAAGGGTTTAACTAGGATGATGTCCATGGGTAGGTAAAACTGACCAAAGAAATGCCTAAATCATATCCTAAACTTACACACCTTATTTTCGCTTTGCATACATAGCAGGAAAGTTCTAGCATCAGCCACATACATAGAAGATACTATTAATCTCACACACACAAAGCACATGGTCGACTTGATTGGAAGTAATATAGACTCTCAACCCAACAAGTGAAGGAATTGAACCACAAAATATCACATAATGAGTCACAACTAGAGTCTAAACATCTCAATAGTCATAATTGTAACACATACTCTTGTTATAATCTCATGCTGCCTATCAAAATAATTTCATGCGAAGCTAGAAAAAATTTACTCCTAAAAAAACTTAAAAAAAACAAAAAAAAAATGAACTCAAATAAAAAACTTAAAAAAACAAAAAAACGAACTCAAAGAAACAAAGTAAAACTCAAATAAACAAAGTAAACAAACAAACATAGGTGCAAACAGAGAAGTATAGCATGCGATACCGCCACCCCACACTTAAACGGGACACTGCCCTCAGTGGAAAATAAATACAAAGAACCTGGTTAGTCAGACTCTTCCTCAATGTCGGGGGTCATACCCCCTTTGTTTGAATCATCATAAGAGTCGTCGTCAGAGTTCTCCTCCTCGTCAGAATCAGGCAAGCATCGATCGTCATCAGTCGGCACATCATCCTCTAGAGATTCCTCAAAGTATACGCCCACTCCACACATCTCCCGTGCATGCATGTTCATTGGGTAGTCGTGGTCCAGCTGTTGGAGCTCTTCAGTAGTTAGAACACGTCCACCACTCATCATAGTGAATCGTGTCATGCCATAGAGATGACGGAAGAAACTCTCATCACGAGCATGTGTCTCCGCAGTAGTAAGGTTGACACCATGAGTTGTTTCAGCATCTTTGACCTTGGTGAGGTCAACCTTCTTTGGGTTATGTGGGAGTTTGTGGTCAGCTGGTTCCTCTTCGATATCCTCCTTCCGCAAGATTGCTGTCAACAAATTTCTAAATGTGAAGTGGGACCTTTTGTGGAGTCTGGCTTTCCTCATGGTAGATCGAATTATTGCCCCAAAGTTGATAGGGACATTCGTCATCAAAGCATAGACCAAACACACTCTATCTCTTGATATCTTGGTGTATTGAGTCCCAGGAATAAGGCATGAGTTGACAATGCGCATCCAGATTCTTGCTTCCCTATTTAGTGGAGCATAGGGGAAGGTGTTGTGTCGGCCGGTTTCTTTATGTCTGCCCCACCTTGCCATCGATCTGCTTCCACAAAGTGTGTGTCGTATTGCTCTATAAGGAGGCCTGCTGTACAGCTCTTTGAATGGTGTTGTGTCGACCGAAGGTAAGCCAAGAAAAGAGTTGATCCAATCCGCGGTGAGCTGTAACACTTGGCCCCGAATTTTGACTTCATTGCCTATTGTGTTCGGCGACCAGTTGGCATAAAACTCTCTTGTTAAATCAAGGTTGCATTCTCCCATGTCGCGGAAGATGAAATCCAGCTTTAATGCCATTATTTTTGCCAACATACGCGGCTCCTTCTTTGCTAAGGTTTCCTTGTTGATCAAGTCGACGTGAACATATTTTCGTTCTTTGTTGTTCCTGTACCATTCTTTGGCTTCTTCTTCAAGAACCCATTTTATTCCAAACATTCTACGGGGTAGTTGTGCTGAGGATGATTCTCCTTGGTCCTTGCGACCTCTTTTTTTGCCCTTTTGGGATGTGGTAGCCTTCTCCTTCCCTTGCCTTGCTTTAGGTGCCATTGTACCTGAGACTAGAAATAGTGTTAGTGGCAGCACAATCTCAATCGATACAATCTATAAACAAGCATTAGGGGTACCACCCCACACTTAGTTTTGTTAACGCAAATCAGTGAAGTGAAAGTGGTCGAGTACTCAGATTTCGTCGACATACGTTTTAGGATTATATTCCGACAAGAAAATCAGCAATGCATCACTTACTTGCAGCCATTGGACTACTTTCATGGTAGATATAACAACACTACTACATAGGGGTTACCACATGGAATATTTATTCTTACAACAATCACAACCTCTTATGTCGGTAGGCACTATAAGTCTTATCCCGATGGCCGGGATAGTCTAACATGTAAGTATCCAAACAACAATCTTAAGCAATGTTCATAGCCATAGTAATTTCGTAAATATCATAACAATGCTATTGAAACCCAATTCAAGTCGGAAACAAGTCAAGATTTTCCTACGTATATGTTCACTCACATGATTTTGTATCAACTATCCAAACACATAAACATCACCAACAATCTTATACGATTTAGCAATTCATACTAGACATAGCAACGTAGTACTTACGAGAAATAAATGAAGAATAAGAGAGCACTTACTTGCTTGAAGCTTGTGGGGATGGTTTTGTGAATTGGAAGAGCAAAAGAAGAAAATTTTGAGAGGATTTGGATGTATATGCGGCGCCCTTAGGTCAATTTTTAGTGTGGTTGTGTTGTAAAACTAAGTCCCCTTTATATAGGAAGAGAATGGGTCGGGTTATGACCCATTTACAATCGGTTTTGGAGACAAAAATCCCACATATGCGGCGCATAATGCTTGGCATAGACATGACATATGCGGCGCATTGTCTATAGCATAATGGGACATATGCGCCGCATAGTCTATGGCATTTGTAGACATATGCGCCGCATAGTCTATGGCATATGACATACTGAGACCAAATGCCATAGCATAGGCGGCGCATAGTCAAAAGCACACTTAGGAATAGGCGGCGCACAGTGTATAGCACACTAGATTCCGAGATCTTAGGCTATAGGATAGGTTGTGCATCGTTCGTGGCCTAGTTTTTCCAAGGCCTAGACTTCCTCGATGCCTATTTGGGCATGAGAAATGCTCAATCCATAGCCTTATGCATCACTATTCCTAACTTACCAACTTTACCATACAATGCGTCCAAATCGTCAATTGAAATCAATCTCCTCGTTGAATACTTCTTGCACCTATTTTTGCTCAAAACCAAACGAAAACGATTAGTACGATGGGTTGCCTCCCACCAAGCGCCTTAGTTTTGGTCATGGCACGACTCTTATTTTTGGATTTTTCATTTATCAAAACAAAACAAGTACTAGAATGAAAGGAGAAACGATAAATGATAAAACGATAAAATGATGGGTTGCCTCCCATCTAGCGCCTTATTTATTGTCGTGGCTCGACATAGTAATCTCGAGTACTTAGACTTCGTCGAGATAAATGGTGGATCATTTTCTAAAAGGATTTAGACGACAATGAGGCTTACCTGTGGGCATGCGATCTTTTTTGAGATGGCTCCTACGTTTCTCCGGAGAGTCACCAATTATATCATCAATAGTCCAACCCATAGCTCTCTTGTATCTCTTCAGAGCAGAGATGAGAGCCTCTACGTGCTGTTCACTTAAATCATCTGCACTCTCTGGAAGTATATTTCTACTTTCCAAGAACACATACCTTAGATAATCGGGGAGCTCTTGCGATTCTAGCATTGGTGGCTCGTCAATAGGAGTCTTCGCTGTTGGTTAATTCTTCAGATCACAATCCGGTTGCTTAGGAGTATAAAACTCTATTTCTGTTAGATCACCCATAAGTTCTTCATAATCTTCATTATCCTCATGCTCAACATTCAGTGGCACAGCAGACAATGGCTCAACAGTAGGCTGTTTCTCTATAGATAATACTTTCATATCCTCTTGATGAGCATCAGCTACAGATAACTCATTCATATCGCTGGGCTTTTTCATGGCTTTGCATATATCAAACCGTACTACTTCATCATTAATTCAAAACAAAAGCTCATTATCTTTCATGTCAATAACCACACTTCCGGTTGCAAGGAAAGGACGTCCCAGGATTATGGGAACTTCAGAATCCTCCTTACAATCCAGAATAACGAAGTCTGCAGGAAAGATGAATGAAGAAACTTTCACCAACACATCATTCAAGATACCCACAGGTCTTTTTACCGACCTATCAGCCATCACGAGCCTCATATTGGTTGGTGTCGGATCCCCTAGCCCCAACTTCTTGTAGATCGATAATAGCATCAAGTTGATGCTGGCTCCTAAGTCACATAGTGCTTTAGCAAAGTTCAAAGATCCGACGGTGCAAGGAATAGTGAAAGCTCCGGGGTCGGCCTTCTTCTGAACTATCAATCGGGTAGCAATTGCACTACAATGATGTACATCATCCTTCAGCTCATAACTTGCTGCCCGCTTCTTTGTCAAAAGATCTTTCATAAACTTCGCATACCCAGTCATTTGTTCAAGTGCCTCCACTAATGGAACATTGATGGTCAGCTGCTTCAACATAGTCATAAATTTGCTGAACTTAGTGTCATCCGCCACCTTCTTCAATCTTTGGAGAAAAGGTAGTGGTGGGTATGGAAGTGTTCTCTCCGTGGCTTTCTTCTCCTCTTGCTTCCGTTTTTCCACTTTTTCAGTTTGCACGTCGTTGGGAGTGACGTTAGTAACGTCATCCGCGGACTCCTCACGTTTCGCGTTGTTATCCTTGTCCGCAACTTCGTCAACCACTTGCTTGTCTTTTGCTGAAGCTTCCAGCACCTTACCACTTCTAGTAGTGATGTCCATGCATGACCCATCATTTCTTGGGTTTTGCACAGTATCGCTCGGTAAGGTGCCAGCCTTTCTTTGATTGAATGCTGCTGAAAGTTGGCTCAATTGCTGCTCTATTTGCTTGATAAAAGTGGAATGAGAATCAACTAATTGCTTCATGGAGGACAAATCATTAATCACCTCCGTAACTCCCGCGCTCGTTGCTTCGACTCCTTTTAATAACTTAGCCATCATGTCTTCCATACTTCCAGAATTAGATGTGGTGGTATCACATATACCAGGGGGAACGTACAAACCACTCTTTTCATTGTTTTTCTACCAACTACCTTGGTCTTTGCTTCCAGATTTATCATAATAGTTCCGACCTTGGTTTCCTTGCCCATTCCCGCGGAAACCCCCCTGATTGTTCAAGTAGTTGGCCTCCTCTTCAGAATCAGATTCGTCTCTTTCTTTTAGCGTCACAGCTTTCACTTTTTCGGTCTTCCCTGATAATAAATGCTTTGTCAGAAGATCCATTTGTGTTTTCATGTGCGCCATGTCTTGATCACGTTCTTCTTCTCTTTTTCTTTGGTCTGCAGTCATGCCAAAAGATAAAGTGGGGCTTGCTACCTCAGAATCCCTGGTATGCCAAGCTCTACTTTGTTTCGCCATGCGATCTAGCATATTGCTTGCTTGACCAAAGGTGAGGTCCATGAAAGAACCTCCAGCTACATTATCCACCACTGGTTTAGTTATTGAATTCAAGGCTCTATACAAGATCTCCATTAGGTGAACATTAGTCATGTGATGGTTTGAGCATCTCGCTAGCTTTGTCTTGAACCTCTCCCATGTTTCATGAAGAGCTTCAGTGGGAAGCTGGCGGAAATTGCTGATTTTATCTCTCAATTGTGCTCTTTTGGATGGCGGAAAGAATCTTTCTAGGAAAGCGTCTCTCAATTGCCTCCAATTTGTAATTAAATCAGGAGTCAGCCCATTCAACCATAGTTTTGCCTCCCCAGACAGAGACAATGGAAATAGACGTAATCGAATAGCATTCTGACCAACACCAGGATTGTCGAATGGCTTGCATGTAGAAATAAAGTTGATCAGATACATATTCGGATCATCGCCTGCTAGTCCACCAAATAATCCCTTGAGTTTCAAAAGCTGAATCATGGTGCTTGTGATGTTGAACTTGGCTCCAGGTGCCAAAGGCGGAAGAATAATAGCTCCGGTGGCACCAGATCCGTCCAGATTTTCCTCATCATCATCAAAAGGAATTTGCATAGCTCGGCGATCAAGCCTCAACCTAGCTTGACGATCTCTTCTCTGCATGGGTGCCGCCATCTCAGCAGTATGCCATGGGTTTAGTAGCTCCTCATCGCCCAGGTCCTCATCATCAGGATTTGTTGCCCGACCTGGATTATCAATATTCTGTTGATGCACTTGAGCAGCCATCCTTTCAATTTCACGTTGTGCATCCATTGGTGCACTGAAAAAACCTGAATAAAACAAAAACAAAGACTAAAAGTAAATGTACGAGAATTTTTGACCAAAGGGTCTAGTAACTATCACAAACTTAATTGACACTTGTATTCCCCGGCAACGGCGCCAATTTTTGATAACGCTCAATCTACAGCTCTCGTAGGAGTGTAAAGCGGTCGTTAGCAAATATAGAACCCAACCTGGGTTGGGTGTCGATCCCACAGGGAATAGCTTGGCCAACAAGTAAGCAAAATTACTAAACTTTTGGTGTAAGTCTCGTAAGAAGGGGGCAGTCTTATCGTGCAAGTAATGTAAACAAAAGCTGAAAATAATAAAGTAAAGAGAGAGAGATTGTTACGTGAGTTGTAAACAATGAGAATTGAAGCGTTGGGGTTATGTCCACCTTCTGAGGTATACGTCTCTATTGGCTATGAGTGTGTAGAGTTTTGACATGCAACTGCTTATAGAGAATTGTATTCGATGGTAAATCCAAGCGTCTTTCGACCTCAACAAGGACTATTTCACTTTAACTCTTTCGAGCTTAAAGCGTGTCTAACGGTACAAATTCTCCAAGAGGTTAGTCCAGTTACGGCACTAGCGTTTTAATAGGAAAGGGTGTCCTACTACCTTGACACTATCTCTTTTCCAGACAAATAACCTTTCTTTCGAACAAGTTAAATGTTATACTGGCGTATTCTTGCGTTTGCAACCACAAAGAATGTAGATTAAGATGAAGAGAATAATGATATAAGCAGTATACGTGTCGTGAACTCACAAACTCACAGCAATAGATAGTAACTCATATGGCTTCCATAACCCCAACAGAGAAGTTTAGTTACCCATGAATGCGAAGGAAATCACAATTTGCATTGTTGTTATTATACCACAAGATTGATGATTTTCGTGTAGCACAAGTGGTAGGCGTGAGGCGTGAATTCCTTAGCAAAAGTAACGATTCTCTTGTTGCGGATTTTAAGAATAGAAGAAAATAAGATTAATGGAAAGATTAGAAGAGTTGTAGAATTGTTGTGGTGGAAGAAGAGAGGGATGGAAGAAGATTAATTGTTGAATAGAAGATTGTTCTCTCCACTAAGGGAGGAATGTTTCTCTCCACTAAGGGAGGAATGAATTAAAATCTCTAGCATGATAGGGTATTTATAATACCCATATCCTACTCCTACTACGCTAATGAAACAAATAACCAAATCCTACTAGGCTAATGGAATACTTAACCCAAATGTACTAGGTTAATGTAACATTATCATAATCCAAATAAACTAATGAAATACATAACCCAATTGTACTAGGTTAATGTATCATTGTCCAAATCCAGCTATGTGTCTGTAAGTCCCCAAAGTCTTCAGAAATGCTGTTTTATCCCGGGACAGATTTTCCATGCAGCAGTTTTGGTCCTTAGGCGTGTACACTCCTTTTCCTTTCTTCGTGAGCTTTCTTTTGCGTCAAGTAAGCCATAAAATGCTGAATTTTGCATCATTTATACCTGAAACTTTACTAATCATGTTCGTTACCATGATCCCTCTTTATAAGAATAAGGGTGACATCCAGTGTTGCAATAACTATAGGGGGATTAAGTTATTGAGTCACTCTATGAAGATTTGGGAGAGAGTGGTCGAGGGGAGGCTGAGATGGATAGTGTCTATTTTGGAAAATCAGTTTGGATTTATGCCTGGGCGCTCGACGACGGAGGCAATTCACCTGGTACGGAGGCTGGTGGAACAGTATAGGGAAAGGAAGAAGGACCTGCACATGGTGTTTATCGACCTAGAGAAGGCTTACGACAAAGTTCCTAGGGAGGTGCTTTGGAGATGCTTGGAGGTGAGTCGAGTCCCGATGGCTTATATCAGAGCAGTTAAAGATATGTATGATGGAGCGAAAACTCAGGTAAGGACGGCGGGAGGAGACTCAGAGCATTTCACCGTCTTGACAGGATTGCATCAGGGATCTACTCTTAGTCCTTTTTTGTTTGCTTTGGTGATGGATGTATTGACGCGGCGTATTCAAGGGGAGGTGCCTTGGTGTATGCTTTTTGCAGACGATGTAGTTCTGATTGACGAGACCCGAAAGGGTGTGAATGACAAATTAGAGGTGTGGAGACAAACTCTTGAGTCTAAAGGGTTCAGGTTGAGCAGAAGCAAGACAGAGTATTTGGAATGCAAGTTTAATGACGTGAGGTTGGAGGACGAGGTGGTCGTGAAGCTGGAATCACAGGAGGTATGTAAGAGGGATAGTTTCAAGTATCTTGGGTCCGTGATACAGGGTAACGGTGAGATTGACGAGGATGTCTCGCACCGTATCGGGGCGGGATGGTTGAAGTGGAAGCTCGCGTCGGGGGTGTTGTGTGATAAGAAGGTGCCGCCCAAGCTTAAAGGCAAATTTTACAGGATGGTAGTCCGTCCGGCCATGTTGTATGGAGCGGAGTGTTGGCCAGTTAAGAACTCCCACATCCAAAAATGAAGGTGGCGGAAATGCGGATGTTGCGCTGGATGTGTGGGATGACTCGAGGGGATAGAGTTAGGAATGAGACTATCAGGGAGAAGGTTGGTGTGGCTCCAGTGGAGTGCAAGATGCGGGAAGTCCGATTGAGTTGGTTTGGACACATGAAGAGGAGGGACACGGATGCCCCGGTTCGTAGGTGTGAGAGGCTAGCGTTGGATGGTTTTAGGCGGGGTATGGGGAGGCCGAAGAAGTACTGGGGTGAGGTGATTAGGCGGGATATGGAGCAGCTACAGCTCACCGAGGACATGACCCTAGATAGGAAGGTCTGGAGGGCGTGAATTAGGGCAGAAAACTAGGGCCTGTTTGGGGCGTTAAGGTAGGGAAGTATTTGGTGGGGGTTTTATTCCTGTTATTCTTCCTATTCTTATTTTTATTCCTATTTTCTATTCTTCTTCTTGTTATGCTTTCGGTGTTCCATGTTTTATTACGAATCTGGGTGCTTTCCGATGTTTCCTACTACTTATGGGTGCCGTATTTACGTTATGAAATCCTGTTCTGTGCGTTACTTTATATTTATATTTGTGTGGTGTCTCGTGTCTTGAGCCGGGGGTCTATCGGAAACAACCTTTCTACTTCTTCAGAGGTAGAGGTATGGACTGCGTACATCTTACCCCCCCCCCCCAGACCCCACTAGGTGGGAATACACTGGATTTGTTGTTGTTGTTGTTGTTGTTGTTCTGAAAACTAGGCTAAAATATGGGCAAAATATATTGATATAGGCGTGTAAATCCGCCTATCATCAGTAGGATGAAACATAATGCTTCAACTTCTGTGCTACCCAAGTTAGGGCACAACATGTTCTTTCAAGAAGAGTGTACCTGGCCTCATATGTTGTGAACTTCTTGCTAAGATAATAAATATCTTGCTCTTTTTTGCCCGTGACATCATGTTGATCCAGGGCACAACCGAAAGAATTGTCTGTGATCGATAAATATAAGAACAAAGGCCTACCAGGATCCAGCGGTACCATCACGGGCGGATTTGACAGATATCTTTTGATTTTGTCGAACGCTTCCTGACATTCTTCAGTTTACTCTACCACAACACTCTTTTTCAGCAACTTAAAAATGGGCTCACACATGGTTGTGAGTTGAGAAATAAACCTGCTGATGTAGTTCAATCTACCCAGCAAACTCATCAACTTTGTCCTATTCTTGGGCGGAGGCAGATCCTGGATGGCTTTGATTTTTGAGGGATCCAATTCAATTCCTCGATGGCTAACTACAAACCCCAACAGCTTTCCAGACAGTACTCCAAATACATATTTTCTCGGGTTGAGTCTGAGATTATACCTTCGGAGCCTTTCAAAGAACTTCCTTAGATCTTTAACATGGCCAACCTGATTCTTTGATTTAATAATCACATCATCTATATAGACCTCAATCTCCTTATGCATTATGTCATGAAACATAGTGGTCATGGCTCTCATGTATGTTGCTCCAGCATTCTTCAAACCTAACTGCATAACTCGATAATAATAAGTTCCCCATGGTGTGATAAAAGATGTCTTCTCTACGTCTTCATCATCCATAATGATCTGGTGGTATCCAGCATAGCAATTCATAAAAGAAGCAACCTCAAGTTTAGCTCAGTTGTCCAGCAAAATATGGATATTGGGCAACGGAAAATTATCCTTTGAACTTGCTCTATTCAAATCACGATAATCAATACATACTCGAATTTTGCCATCTTTCTTTGGGACAGGAACAACATTGGATAACCACGTAGGATAACGAGCCACTTGAATGACTTTGGCTTCAAGTTGTTTCATGATTTCCTCTTTGATTTTGATGCTTACATCAGTTTTAAATTTTCTCAACTTCTGTTTCACAAAGGGGAAGGCAGGATCAGTTGGCAATTTATGAGCTACTAATTCAGTGCTTAAACTAGGCATATCATCATAAAACCATGCAAAAACATCCTTATAATCAATTAATGCTTGAATCATTCCATCTTTTAGCGGTGGCAAAGCATGTACACTATTTTTAGTTTCCCTAACATCTTTTTGATTCCCTAGATTAATTGGCTCAGTTTCATTCAAATTAGGATTCGGCTTGTCTTCAAACTATTCCAACTCTTTGCTTATTTCTTCTAGTGCCTCTTCTTAATCATATTTCCCCTCTTGCTTCATTATATCTTAATTAGTTTGGATTTTAACATCAGGCTGAAAATTCTGCATGTATGCCATGTCATTAGAGTCAGCATAAAGATAACTGTATAAAGCAAACACAAAACAAAATACATTAGACACAAAATAAAAAGGGACATTGCATTTCATTAAAAGGGAAACACATGAGGGTTTAAACACAAACAACAGAATATAAACAAGCTAAATTCTGAGTTACAACCCTGGAATAACACAAAAAGTTGAAAGGAAAACAAAATGAACTACCAAAACTCCCTCCTAACGGGTAGAGGAGTTACTTCTCAATTGTTGAGACAGACAACTGGGCCTATGAACTGCACATCTACCTAACTGGTACCTTCTCCTACTTCAACTATGTAAACTTCAATCAATAGGTTCTGAAAGTCATCAACTAATTTAGCTTTAAATTCTATATGTTTCGTGACACCTCTCTTGACAAATGACTCACTGAGCAGCGGTGTTAGGCGGGGGAGTGACCATGTTTCCTTTTTCTTTTCCTTGGCCTTCTTCAGATCTTCAGCTGCAGGTTCAAAACCCATACCAAAAGTGCCCATGTTCTCCCGTAGACATATGGGATGAACTATACTGTGAAGAGACACTCTCAAACCCCTTCCTAGCTCGAATCCATATTTTAATATTTCATTTATCATCATGATAGAAACGGGAGACAATTGTGACCCTGGAATAACCTATCCATTAAAGATACAATTCACCGACACTGTATCAAAAGTTTGATAGACAAATGTCTCCTCTACATTGTTTGCTTCAATAAGGGACAAGGGAGAATCTTTGTAGGCAGACAAATCCCCTTCACCATGAATAACTACTTCTTATCTATCATGCTCAAACTTGATCATTTGGTGCAATGTAGATGCAACAGCCTTGGCCTTGTGGATCCACGGTCTTCCCAACAACAGATTGTAAGAAGAGTCAATATTCAATACTTGAAACTCTATGGAGAACTCAACAGGCCCTATAATCAACATCAGTTCTATTTCACCAATGGAATTTGATTTTGCTCCATCAAAAGCTCTGACACATACATTGTTTTTGCTTCATCGAAAACCCGGACACATACATTGTTGGGCCTAATCCTTTCAACAGCAATGTTCAACTTTTGCAAAGTGGAAATAGGAAAAATATTTGTGCCAGAACCTCCGTCAATCATGACATGAGTAATGTAGCAATCTTCACACTTCACGGTAATGTAAAGACCCCAATTATGCCCCGTACCTTCAACTGGCAATTCGTCATTAGAGAAGCTGATTCAATTTACTTCAAAGATTTTTCCAACTATTTTCTTAAGCTGATTTACCGTAATCTCCCTAGGAACGTATTTTTCGTTTAATACCTTCAGTATAATGTCATGATGTTCCTTGGAATACAACAACAAAGATAAGAGAGAGATTTGAGTAGGGGTCTTCTTCAACAGATCTATTATTGCATACTCTAGCAATTTCATCTTTTTCAAAAATTCCTCAGCTTCTTCTTCGGTGACAGGATTTTTGAGAGACGAAGGCCCACTCACCACTGGCATGGGCTTCCTCAAACCTTTAGGCATGAAGCATTTTCCTGACCAAGTCAGACCCCCTACCTCATCTATTTTTTCCTCGACTTCCTTTCCCTGATAAGTCATCACAGTCCGCTAATAGTTCCAGGGGACCTTTTTCATATTAACTATCAGAGGTTAGGTTGCCGGTTTGATAATAATAGGCACCGCAAGTACTCCTTTTACTGTTAAAATAAGCTTACCCAAAGCTCCTACTACTGTCAACTTAGGTTTGTCCTGACTTAGACCAACATCTTTTCTGGCTCTTTACACCATGATCATGGGTTTCTTTGTGCTTTCTTGGACTTTATCTTCTCTCATTCCTTCCTGTCTTAATGACATTGCTTTCAACGAATCTGCCCCATTCACCGATTTATCCTTATTGGTATGTATTCTGACAATAGGATTATAACACATCGATGAATCTTTTCCATCGTATATCAACTCTAATATATTGGTTTCAGCATGGGTTGGCAATGGATTCTAGTTAATATTTGGAACTTCTGGGGCCTGGACCAGAATTTGATTTGCATCAATTAAATCTTGGACGGCTCTCTTTAAATGCCATCATTTCTCGATATTATTCCCTATCATGTCAGAACAATACGCACATCTTAACAAATAATCAAGATTTTTTAGAGGTGCATTCGAATGCCTTCATTAAATTGGCAAGAGCTTCAACTTTCTCAACCTATCAAACAAACTAGCATATGACTCCCGGAGAGGTGTGAACTAATTTTTGATCGCTTTTTCTTTCTTATACTCAGGCCCAGGTTGGAAATTGGGTCTAGAGGGGTTTTGGTAATTTGGTGGAGCTAAAAGATGATTTTATGGAGCTTGCACACGCTATTACGGGTAAAAAGGGGTTTGAGCATATGGTTATGCGCTATATACTGGGTACGGGGGTGGTGGAATGGAATATAGTGGGTTTTGCTGGGGATAGTAATGATGAGGAGGAATATATGGAGCTTGGGCTTGGGGTTGGTGATAGGGGCGAGGCAATCTTTTGGGATAAGAATGGGATCCGGCTACAATGGTCGCCACGTCCTCTTTATTATTTTTACCTCCAAAAGTTCTAGAGCCATCTTGAATTTCTTGGGTGGTGGCCTTTAATGCGGAAAAACTCATAATCCGCCCGGTTTTGATACCCTCTTCTATCATCTTACCCATTTTAAGGACTTCTATGAATGACTTACCCATCGCAGGAAGCAAATATTGAAAATAAGTCTCGTCTTGTGCCTGGACGAAGACCTTCACCAATTTACTTTCTTTCATTGGAGGTTTTACCCTAACGGCCTATTCACGCCACCTTATTGCATATTCCCTTAAGCTTTTGGTGCTTTTCTTCTTCATGTTAACTAGGGATTTCTCATCAGGAACCAGATCGACGTTATATTGAAAATATTGCACAAACTTATTAGCTAGGTCATCCCAGTTGTTACACTTGTCAATATCCTGATCGATAAACCATTCTGAAGCCAGATCGGAAAGACTTTCGCCAAATAAAGCCATGAGAAACTCTTCTCTTCCCCCTGCACCCCTCAGTTGGTTGCAGTAACGTCTCAGATACGCCACGGTATCACCATTCCCAGCATACTTCTCAAACTTGGGCATTTTAAAACAGAGAGAAAGGTTAACGTCTGGGAACATGCAAAGATCTTTATAGGAAACACTCTTATAACCTCCGACTCCCTGCAAATTCCTTATGGCCTGTTCTAAACTCTTCAATTTCTGCACCATGACTTCTTGTTCCTCTGTTGCAATAGGCTTCTCCATATCAAATGGAAATGTAGGTGGATGAGTGTACCCATATGGTTCATTCATCTTCAAAGTGGTCTCCAGGGCATAATACTAATTCTCCGAAATTTTAAACATTAGTTCAATGGCAGACTGGGGAAGTACCATTGTTGGATGCACAACATAAGTGGGAGCTTCAGGAGGTGGCGGATCCATAAATACAGGTGCTGCTGGTGGCGCCGACTGAGTAGCAGGCCTTGGTTGGGGCGCTGCCAGGGGCGCACTAGAAGTGCCTGGATAATATTGTCGTTGAGTGAATCCTGGCGCATGCTCAGGTGACTCAATGGGAACAAAGAACTGCGCCTGAGAGAGCGGTGGGAAATTGGGGATATTCCCAAGATCTTCAGGGAGTGAAAGAGGAGGCATGCCACTAGCCCATGATCGGTGCAGATCTATCAGTTGCTGTCTAAGTCTCAATACCTCATCATTGTGTTCTGAACTTTCTTCCCTGAGATCCTGATCTGGCTCAACAAGTGAATTTTCAATCTCCCTACTTGCCATGGCAAGCTTAGCTTTTGATCTAGTGAAGTACGGGTGACTAGACAGAGTGCTACAAACCAACCACTTATCTGAAAGAACATGTTCATCAAAGACAAAACCCGTTAGGATTAGGTCAAGCAACAAGCATAGAAATCACATTTTACACGTCCTAGGATTATGCACATTTCTACTGGCCTTTGAGGGTAATGATGTCATTTTAACATCTTCCCAATTTCTCCATTACATTATCACACCTCTCTCTTTCTGCTTTTTACCCTCACTTCTCTCTTTTTTTGCATCACTTTTTTAATACTTCTTTTCCTTCTCTCATTATTCTTTCTTTCTTTTCCTTTCTCGCTATCTCCTCTCTTTTTATCATTCTTTATGGTTTTTATTTTTCCTTAAAATAAAAGAAAAATAATGAAAAGTCATGAAACAAAATGATTAGATCAAACCCAAAAGTAGGTTGCCTACGTATCATGTTGCACATGAATCAGATCTTGTGTAGTTCGAGAGGCGTGTGCATAAAATCACAAGGTAGAAGATTTTATATGATGATTTTTTTTTTCCGATGAAAAATAAATAAAAGAAAGAACAACACAATGTTACTATATTTCATAAAAAGACAACTAAAATCAACTTCGGATTTAAGACAACCTTAAAACTAATCAACAAAGACTAAAAAACACTCTAGATCCATGGGACAACATGAGTGGCATTCCTAATGAAGACCCTAGAGTTTAAAACAAACTTGACACGAACTTAACAAAGACACAAAAATACAATGACAGAAAAATAAAGGACTCAAAATAAAGGATAAGAAATGCTCCTTCAGGCTGGTGTTCCATGTGATGAACCTAGCTGAGATGAACCTGTCTGTGAAGTTCTCTTTCTCGTATTCAAACTTTATAGCATATCTTGTAAGGACACTGTGATATTTGGGAAGAAGCTTCTAGCACGTATTCCTGCCTCTTGGGGAGTACACCTGAAAAGATTTTTCTGAAACCCTTGTACATTCGTGAGCAAGCCTGATAACTGAACTCTCAATAACTCGATTTCCCCCCCAAGTTCGTGTTTCCCCTGTCATCACCTATGCCCACTTCTTGTATCCGCCCTCTAAGTTGCACTGGTAATGGCTTATTCATACCTTGAGGTATGGTTTGTAGCCAGATCTCATATCTCGGAGTGTACCTCGAATTATCCAAACCTTCTTTGAAAGTGTCCATACCCATCTCCGTCGCGTGATTCTAGAATTGCTTGTATTGCTCTCACCTAAGGCTTGGTTCTTAAAGTACTCGACATTTTTTAGAAGATCCACCACTAGTGGAACATCTTGCAATCTACCCAATTGGCGCATTACCCTAGCAGGCGTGTATGGTTGAGTACAATTAAGTCCTATCATGACCAAAAGGAGTTGCATCTGACACCCAGATAAGATTGCTTTTGGACGAAGTCATAGACATCTCCATAGAATGTTATCCTCAGTTCTTGACTCGAGAAATTCAATCCAAGCATCGATTCCCATGGGTAGCAAGAATTTGGCAACGCACATTCTTTGTCCCATGGCTTTTACTCGATTGGGCATACAACGTTCAATCACATCCGGTCTAATTAGAGAAGGTGCGTGCAAATGCTCCATCAACCATAGTTGCAACATCAGGTTACTTCCCACAAAAAATCTCATCCCTCCCTGCACTTTGGTTAAAGCCATATATATTTTTGTTAAGATCATAGGTATGATAGTAACCTTGTCCCCTTGTTCCTCATGAAATAAGGCCATCACTATAAATTACAATCATGTATTTATGTTTCTTTCTTCTAGTGGAAACACTAAAGTACCTAACAAAGCGAGGGTGAAGACTTCAAGACGCTTTCCCTCCCACTTCTCCTTAGTCATATGAAATTCAGCCCAAAAGCAATCAAAACCTTCCGAGGGCCCGAATCTAGCGAACAAAAAATCTAAGGAAACCCACGAATCTTTCAAACAACCCAAATACGTATCTTTACTTTTTAACCCACAACACTGAAAAAACCTCGTGCCAGTATGATTTCGAGCTCTAATCATACCTTTATTGATATAAGGAAAATGCAACAGACCAGATATTTCTGTCAAAGTAGGAGTCATTTCACACTTTCCAAACCTGAACACCAAACTACTCGGATCCCAAAAGGTCAATACAGTCTCTATTAGATCTGGACAAGGGGTAATATGCAGAAGTTCCGTAAGATCACCTAATATTTTAATCAGTTTCTGCTGGTCAACATAGTTAAACATGCCCCACCACTTGATTAACTTTTTGGGCACCTTGACAACCATCAGGACTCTAGACTTGGTGGACAAATCGATCCTGTAATAACACATAAGACGTTATCTCAAATATTTGATAGGAGCAAAAGATTCCCAACCCTTGGGACTTGACGCGGATATGTCAAAGGGACAGGCCACTTTATGACTCCAATTTTTCGAACAGTACTACCAAATAAAATAAGCATACTTGGATAGGACAAGCTAACGACACTAGATTAAAAAGAGCAAAACCTAAGCTAAGACTAAGAAAAAGGCCAAAAATAAAGATCCGCAGGTTGCCTATGTTACCCGGCCCGAGGGAAGGGAATCAGGTATGTGTAGTCTGTCCAGATTGGACAATTAAGGATTATAGAACAAATAAAATGACTTAAGAGACGCGACTACACGATAAAAATAAAATCTTTTTGGCTTTATAATTTGACACTTCAACAAAAATGACACCAACAACTATGAAAGGAAAATCTTTTTGAAATTTTCAAATTATGAATGCATGGTAAAGGAATAAAAGAAAAATCTTTTTGATATTTTCGTTATATGAAATGTACAAAACTTCTACCATTTTTGCATTTTCTTTTATAAAAACTCCTATTAATGAAAAATCTTTTTGAAGTTTTCGAATTGTGAATACTAGCTAAAAGAAACAAAAGAAAAATCTTATTGATGTTTTTGATTTTGACAAATGAGTGCAAAAGATAAAAATCTTTATGAATTTTTGGATTGTGAAGAATAAAAGCCTTAAAAAACTCTAGAAAAAAACTACGAAATTCTTTTTTTTTTTTATTTTTCATTGCCTACACACTTTACTTCTAACACGTACTTTCCCTGAATTAGTCCGTCAAATGACCACGTTACCCTCAAAGATGTAACATTTAGCACGTAGGGATGCTTTAGAGGCGAGTCTCCTACAAAAGGCCAAGTGGGCCCCGCTAGGTCTTCAATATGATGCACATAAGCATGACCTAAAGGTTAACCTACGTTGGGGTTCACTAACAAGGCTGTTCGGGGGAGCGTATGGTCGATAGTGGCTGCTTTGCTTTCCACTTACTCCATAACACCGATGACTTCCCCCTAAAATAAGGGTGACTCAACTAGAGGTCGTGTACAACACATGTACTACGGACTTGTTGCAAAAAGAATGACTCGGGTTATGCATATGATGCCAGATATAAAGCGGTAACACATAAGATAAAAACTGTAAACAAAGAGCACGTAGGCACTCAACAGTGATAATACAATAACACAAAACAATAGAAACAAAATGTCTATACACCTATAGTGTCAAACTAAGCCGATACAACTCCAAAATAAGCTCGAATTCTGAAAGTTCCCCAGCGGAGTTGCCAGAGCTATCACACCTCTTTTTTAACTCCAAAAAGAAATTGTTTTAAGATTGAAAGGGTTTTTATTATTAAGTGACAAAAAGATGAAAATTTTCTTTGAAAAAGGAGTATTTATAATTAAACTCAGAGTCGCCACTTGGCATAATCCGGTGTGCCAGGTCACCTTTGAAAAATCCTTTTCAAAACGATTTTTGACTTTTTCAAAGCTGGTTTGCGAACAGAGATTCTGGCTAAGGAATTCAATTGGTCGAGGGGAAGGTGTTATGCACCCCTCGGTCCCGTGGTTTGACCACGGTCGCTTGGTGGAGCATATCAACTAATTTGACACTACGAATGTATAAACCACATAAAAGCACGCAAAACAATCAATCAACAAACAAAAACAAAACAATCCAAAATTTAGTACCCAGTCCAATTATACAGTCCAAAATAAAAAATGTGAAAAATAAATCCTACTCTAACCTACACTAATCCTGAACTATGCTCCCGTGATTTACCCAATGCCTCGGGCCTTCGTCACGGACGTCCTTCAGGTATAAAATACTTTGGGGCATTCCCCGACAAATGAACACAAATACCACGGGGCATTCCCCGGCCGAATGAATACATCTGGATTAAACAAGCTAACTAGAAAAACGTTCAAAATACATATTTAAACATTCAATCAACACAGCACTCCTAGATTTTTCCTACCCAAACCTATATATCCTATCCATTTCAACATATCATAAATCCGTTGTCACACCCCTTTTTTAACCCGAAAAGATTAGATTTTTAAGTTTCGAAAGGGCTTCATTATTAAAGTGACAAAAGAAAAAAATTGTTTTAAAAAAGAGTCATTAGTTTCAAAACTCAGAATCGCCACTTGGCATAAATCGGGTGTGCCAAGTCACCCTGGATATCCATTTTCAAAATGGTTTTGACTCAATAAAACTGATCCGCAAACAGAGATTCCGGCTAAGGAATTCTGTTGAGCGAGGGGAAGATGTTAGGCACCTCTCGATCCCGTCGTTCGACCATGGTCGCTTGGTAGAGAGTATCAATTAATTTTGGCTCTAAGAACGTATAAACCACATAAAACACATAAACAAACATCAAATACATCAAACAACAATCCAAAAAACAAAATAATATTGTTCAGTCCAATTATACAGTCCAAAATAGAAAAATTGCGAAGAAAATATAAATTCTATTCTATACTAGTCCTAGACTAAGCTCCACCCGATGCCTCGGTCCTTCGTCACGAATATCCTCCGGTTACAAAATGCTTCAGGGTATTTTCTGACAAATAAACACAAATACCTCGGGGCATTCCCCGGCGAAGTGAATATATATGAATTAAATAAGCTAACTAGCAAAACGTTCAAAACACACCTTTAAACATTCAAAGCATTCAATCAACCCATCACTCCTAGATTTTTGCCAACCCGAACCTACATTGCCTATCCATTTCGGCCTAAACATACTACTATTGTGTTCAACATCATGCACCAAAATTAATCCGAATTCAGCGTCATCAATAATCATTTCAAGTCAAACCAAACAATTCAAATTACTTCATTGGTCTGCGATTCCGACCCCCAAATTTATACATGACAGTTTTTAAAACCGAGCACAATCATCCTTCCATATCATCATCGATTTCATGCTAACGACTACTTATTCAGGTAAACAACATCAATCACCAAAAAAATGTCCAATTAACAAACAATACACTATCATAACATCCACGTACTAAATATCATAACAAGGAAATCAAAGATTAAGGGTTAGAAATGGACATTTGAAGAAACGATTTTGTGATAATATGAGTTAAAAGATATCAGTACTCGAAACCCCGAATGGAAACCTCAACGACGAACCAACTCAATACAAAAACCAAACTCGAAATCCGATTCAAATACCAAATCCAGAATCGAACGCCAATAACAAGAATCCAAACCCGATTTTTGGTAGAAAATTGAGGACGCGTGCAAATTCGAACTCCGATGAGCTACCAGCGATAGAAATCGACTGGAATAGACCAAATTCTAGCTAGATTTTGTCCAAAAATTAGGAAGAAGGAGAGGATTTAGGGATTTTCAAGATGGAGCAGACCTAGACGATGATTTTGTCATCGATTCCGATGAGACTTCATCGGAATCCGAAGAGAAACGATCGAATAACAAATGGAAAAATAATTCCAGTGGGCTAAGTCGCTAGAACAGTGACCAATGACATGAAACCCTCACTCTCTCGCTATTTTTCACCCTCTCTACTTGATCGACTCCTAACTCTTCAGTATCTTACCAAAAAAATGGACTACTGGAGAAGAAAAGAAAAAATGGCATGAATCTCTCTTCTCCCCTCTTTGTTTTTATCCCTCCTCTGTAGGTGTATATATTTGGGTATCTCCAAAATAAAAATGGTGAGGGTTGGTGAATTATATATGTGGGCCCCCCAAATTTTTGTAGTGTCTCATGCTCTATTCCTATTATGAGAAAAAAAAAGAATAAAAAATGTGTGAGGGAGCCTAGGGGTAGGCGTATGAGGTGGGGTAAGGGGTAGTGAGGTGTCCGCTTTTAATTGGAGAGGTTGTTAGGATAGGATTAAAATAAGATAAAGTTGTTAAGAGTTGTTATTTTTTGTATTTTATGGAGGGAAAATTATATGGTTGAGAGTACACGGTAGGATAAAGTAAAATAAATAAAAGTGACATCGGGGAGGGATAAATTACGTGTCTACATCATGCCCCCTTTGAATGTAAACACGCAGTGTTTTCAGACAAAAAAGTAGACAACGAGACAGAATTTTGTCCCGCCCATTATTCAAAGGAAGAAACAAAAGGAAGAAGGACAGCCGAATCTTGATTTAAGACATCCTAACTACCCAAGTTATAAGGAAATCAAGTGACAGGTATATCCAAGGATTGGAGGGAGATGGACTATACCGAGTTGGAGAGTCGAGCGAGGTCCCGTCGAGGTTCCGGTCCGCGGCTCTGTTATTACATCATAAATGAAAATTACAAGTTAAAAACATAAATGAAATTACAAAATCCTATCTATACAGCTTCTCCGAACTCTTGACTTGAGTTTTATCACCCTGTTCTTCAGGCGGACTCCTGACTTGCAGTTTCATCACCCTATTCTTCAGGCGGGCTCCTGACTTGCAATTTCATCACCCTGTTCTTTAGGAGGGCTCCCGGCTTGCTATTTTTTAATCTGTTAACTTTCAACTTTTTATCTTGTTGCTTTGTTTTCAACTTCTTCACCTTGTTGCTTGACTTTAAACTTCTTTGCTTTGTTGCTTGACTTTCAATCTCTTAACCTTGTTACTTGAATATCAATTTCATTACCCTATTCTACAGGAGGGCTCCTGACTTTCAATTTTTATCACCCTATTCTTCAGGCGGACTTTTGACTTTCAATTTCATCACCCTGTTCTTCAGGCGAGCTCCTGACTTATAATTTCATCACCCTGTTCTTTAGGCGGGCTCCTAAAATCAAAATCAAAACTAAAACCAAAATTATCCCAAACCAAGATCATGATAAAGAGATTTTATTTTTTCTGACAGTAAAGTCTCATTTTTCAGGAGGGTCCTGAACAGAAAGTAAATTCTTATTTTTCAGGAGGGTGCTGAACAGAAAGTAAAATCCCATTCTCCAGGAGGGTCCTAAGCAGAAAGTAAAATCCCATTTACCAGGAGGGTGCTGAACAGAAAGTAAAATCCTATTTTTTAGGAGGGTCCTGATTATAAAGTTAAATCACATTTTTTAGGAGGGTCCTGAACAGAAAGTAAAATCCCATTTTCCAGAAGGGTCCTGAACAGAAAGTAAAGTCCAATTTTTCATGAGGATCCTGAACAGAAAGTAAAGTCCCATTTTCCTGGAGGTTCCTGAATAGAAAGTAAAGTCCCATTTTCCAGGAGGGTCCAAAATATAAAGTAAAATCCAATTTTCCAAGAGGGTCCTGAATATAAAATAAAATCTCATTTTCCATGAGGGTCCTGAACAGAAAGTAAAGTCCCATTTTTCAGGAGGGTCCTGAACAGAAAGTAAAGTCCCATTTTTCAGGAGGGTCCTGAATAGAAAGTAAAATCCCATTTTTCAGGAGGGTCCTGAATAGAAAGTAAAATCCCATTTTTCAGGAGGGTCCAGAACAAAAAGTAAAGTTCCATTTTCAGAAGGGCCCTGAACAAAAAGTAAGGTCCCATTTTCCAGGAGGGTCCTGAACATAAAGCAAATTCTCATTTTTTAGGAGGGTCCTGAATAGAAAGTAAAGTCTCATTTTTCAAGAGGACAGAAAGTAAAGTCCCATTATTCAGGAGGGTCCTGGAGAGAAAGTAAAATCTCATTTTTCAGGAGAGTCCCAAACAGAAAGTAAAATTCTCATTTTTCAGGAGGGTTCTGGACAGAAAGTAAAATCCCATTTATCAGGAGGGTCATAAACAAAAAGTTCAATTCTCATTTTTAGGAGGGTCCTGAATAGAAAGTAAATCTCATTTTCTAGGAGGGTTTGAAGAGAAAGTAATGTCTCATTTTCTAGGAGGGTCCTGAACAGTAAGTAAAATCCCATTTTTCAAGAAGGTCCTGGACAGAAAGTAAAGTCCCATTTTTCACGTGGGTCCTAAACAGAAAATAAAGTCCCATTTTTCAGGAGGGTCCTGAACAGAAAGTAAAATCTCATTTTTTGGGAGGGTCCTGAACAGAAAGTAAAATCTCATTTTTCAGGAGGGTCCTGAACAAAAGTAAAATCTCATTTTTCTGGAGGGTCTTGAACAGAAAGTAAAGGCCCATTTTTCAGGAGGGCCCTGAACAAAAACTATAGTCTCTTTTTTTAGAAGGGTCCTGGAAAGTAAAGTCCTATTTTTAAGGTGGGTCCTGGACAGAAAGTAAAATCCCATTTTTCAGGAGGGTCCTGAACAGAAAGTAAAATTTTCATTTTCCAGGAGGGTCCTAAATAGAAAGTAATGTCCCATTTTTCAGAAGGGTACTGAACAGAAAGTAAAATCCTATTTTTACGAAGGGTCCTGGACAGAAAGTAAAGTCCCATTTTTCAGGAGGGTCCTGAACATAAAATAAAATCTCATTTTTCAGGAGGATCCTGAACATAAAGTAAAATCCCATTTTCCTGGAGGTTCCTGAATAGAAAGTAAAATCCTATTTTCTAGGAGGGTCCTGAACAGAAAGTAAAGTCTCATTTTTCAGGAGGGTCCTGAACAGAAAGTAAAGTCCCATTTTTCAGGAGGGTCCTGAACAGAAAGTAAAGTCTCATTTTTTAAGAGGGTCCTGAACAAAAAGTAAAATCTCACAGATGTTCATTTCCAATGGTAGATGAATTAAGTGAAGCGAATTTGCCCCTGTTTTAACAAAGAAAATTTGTCAGTTAAAAACTTAGTGGTGGCTTGCGGCACTTGGTTGTACAGACACCTGCTCCAGTGTTCATTCCCTTCATTTTATTTTAGATTGCTGGCATTTGCCCTTGCTTTATTGTGTCTTTGATCCAAACTCAGATTATTAAGAGTGACTCTGAAATAAACATAGTATCTCTGTTTTGTCATGTTTCTCAGATAAACCCTTTAAACCTTGGAATTTTCATGAGTTCCTCAGCTTATCTGTTGACAAAACTTTCTGCATACCTTATTCAGCTCACAATCATGTCTCTTTCATATGCTGACTTTGTCTTGCTTTGTGCAATTGAAGAAGCTGGTAGCTAGTTTTGAAATCTTTTCTCACTTGTTTTGATATGGACTTGACTCAAAGACAAGAGAAAAATGACAATGACTTTTATTTTGACCACTGACTCAAGAAAACAAAATAAAAATAAAGAGAAAAGTAAAGACAATGAATGCCCCCTTTTAAAACAAAGAAATGAAAAATTTATCTAGAAATGACAGTCAACTCAAATGATTATGCCATCCATATCGGATAAAACTGCCTGATTTTTCCATCCAAAACCTTCTACCAATTTTTGTTGAGTTAATGACCTCGAAATTGAGTTGCTTCCTTAGGTCAATTGCATTTAAGACCTCATTCGGCTAGTGGCTTCTTGAAAGGTTTTTGTCAAAAAGCCTCTCTCATTTTCGTTTTACCAACTCACCATTGCCCTATGGTGTCCGTGAGGGTTTTTTCACTAATAAGACTCTTATTTTCATTTGTATCAACTCACCATCATCTTACAGTGCCCGTGAGGGTTTTCACCAATAAGACTCTCTCATTGTTATCTCTCTCAGCTTACCATTATCTTATGGTGCCCGTGAGGATTTTCACCGATAAGACTCTCCCATTTTTATTTCTCTCCTGATTCCTTATGCCGAGAAAGACAAGCAGTTACCAAAAAGTGTCATCACATCCATTGTTGTTTTGTTTTAACATTCTCAAAGATTGATCTGAAGGTCTTTCTTTAGTTTTAACTTGGAATTTGGATAGGGTAAGAAAGAAAGGATGGCATGGGGCCCAAACGACACTTGAAGTGGGATAGAACTTAAAACTTTTGGAATCGACTCAAATAATGAGAATTAAATCATGCCCCAGTTTCTTTTGACTGGGCAATTCTAAATTGTTTATTTGGTTGGACCGAGCCCTTAATAGGGCAGCCTATGTATCTCACACCCGAGAGAGAAGAATCAGCTCATGCGTAGTTCTGGAAGCTTGATTATAATTTATTTTTCTTCTATGTTTCTTTTATTAACACTCTTTTATCTTTGGATTGTTCTGACTCTATTTGTCTTGACACTTTTTTTTTTGTACATATTTTTTTTCTCTTTTTTTTTAAAGTTTTTTCGACTCTATTGTTTTGCTCGACACTTTTCTTTTGAGCTTTGCTGACTCTATCTTGATTCCAAAAGAAGGGTATGAAAGAAAATAGGACTAAAGCTCAGATAGGGTAAACAAAGGATAACACGATGTTTGGATAGCAGAATGAAATGCCTTCATCATATCAATCCTTGAAAATGTAAGTACATATCATGCAATGTGAAAGTGCACGATCAACATCACTTATAACATATTTTACAACACAAACTTTCCCCGAGCATGTTTGTCACCTCTTTTCTATACCTATCAAACATACAACTCTATATTTATTGTACAGCCCTCATATTGAATGACTCATGCTTTCGTGGAGTTGATTTTCAATCTATTCCTTTTGATAGGATCAGATATACTGTTTGACCTAATTGAGCTATGTTTTTCAATTGATGACCAAGTTATTCATGTGATTCTCAAAATAATTGCCTTAATTTTTAGAAAAGGCTTCAACTTATCACCAAATATCTCAGCACTCTACTATTTTCTCAGATGTTTCTCCTAACTTTAGCCCTCTGATCTAATGTTTCATGGTTAAATTGGATTTTAAGATCTAGCTGAAGACTCTGTAGGCATGTCATATTACTAGAATTAACATAAAGTGTACTGCATAAAGAAAACAAACAAACAACACATATTTAAAACATAAAGGGAAAGGGACACTTCATTTAGTTGAAATAAAAGATAGAAGGGTTTGAACACAAATGACAAAGGGACAAAACAAGATGGATCCCAAACTACAACCCTGAAATAATTTGAAAAACAAAAAAGAAGACAAAATAAACTACCAGACCTCTTTCTAGTAGGGAGAGGGGGTGACTTCTCAATTGCTCAGCTTGACAACTTAGCCACTGGTTTGCATATGAGCATGACTAAAGCTTCCCTCACTGTGAATGTTCTGCACCATAATTAATCCATCTTCAATCATCTTTTCAATTTCTCTTTTCAAATCTCAATAATTTTCAATATTATAACCCTGAGCGTCAAAATGATATGCACATCGTACATTAGGATCAAAATTTCTTGAACGCTGATTAAGAGTGCACCCAAGGAGAAGAGTGATCATGCCCCATTGTACCAATCTCTAAAATAAATTTCCATACGACTCTCCAATTGGTGTGAAGCTATATCTCAATTTCTGCCTCATTTCATCGTTTGGCTTGGATCAAAAATCAGCCTTAGAAGGGTTTTAGTATGTTTGTGGAGTTAGAGGATGACTTTGAGGAGTCGGTATGTTCCACTGTAGGTAAGATGGGGGTTGAATATGTGGTTGTGCATTATATACTGGATATAGAGGTGGAGGAGTAGAGTATAATGAATTTTGGGAGTGATTATGTGGAGCTTCGACATGAACTTAGGTTTGAGCCTGAGAGTGACGACAATGGGGTCTTCTTGATTATGGTCGCCGTCCAACTACAATAGAAGATGCATCTTCCTCATTCTTTTTCCCTCCAGGTTCCCTTAATTGATGGTAATATTGTCCCAAATGTTTCACGGATTCCTCATGCCCATCTTGCTCCTCAAATTTTGACATCTTAAAGATTGGAGGAAGGTTATCACTTGAAGGCATGCCCCAGTCTTTGTATGAAACATCTTCTTTACCCGCAGGTTCTAGAGAATTTTCCATAGCATTTACTGCACTCTTCCTTTTTTCAACCATTTTCTCTGACACTTCTGGCACACTGAACTTCTTGTTAAGAAATTTTGGTAGTCCAGTTAACTTACAAGCAGGCTGGGGAGTATAACAATGATAACCAAAAATATTGAATATAGGTTCACTAGCAGCATGGGGAAACACAACCGTTGGGTAGCTAGCCAATATAGAAGCCTCAGTAGAGGATTGAGCAACAAGATCACAGACGACATGTGGTGTTGTAAATGTAGCAGATTTATACTGAGGAGCTAGAGGAAAAGTGGTGGAAGTATTGAGATGCTTTTGGCTTTGAATAAATTTTAAGTCATGTTGCGGTGCATCAACAACAGTAGGAAACTGACTTTGCGATTTTGGTAGAAAACTCAAGGTATTTGTAGGATCAATAATGGGAAATGGAGGAGGAGGCAACCTACTAGCCAAAGCTCGATGCATTTTTGTCATTTGTTGCCTTAGTCTCCTAATTCTTGCTTTAAACTCTCATTTTCGTGACTCTTTGTTTGATCCATGATGTCACTCTCTATATCTTTGTTGGACAGAACTAACCCTTTGAATTTGGTTTGATGTGGAGGACTAGCGAGAATGCCACAAACCAACCACCTTAAACTGACTCAACAAAAAAACAACCAATGTGTTAGAGTTCAACACCTTTTCAAAATTCTTTTTCCTTCTTTTTTTGAAAAGATCACCGAACCCAATAAGGGCGCCTACGTATCTCACCCCCGAAAGTGGAGAATCAGGTGTGCGTAGTCCGTCTAAGGAATTCTGTTGACCGAAGGGAAGGTGTTAGGCACCCCTCGATCCCGTGGTTCGACCACGGTATCTTGGTAGAGCGTATCGACTAATTTTGGCACTAAGAACGTATAAACCACATAAAACACATAAACAAACATCAAACACATCAAACAATAATCCAAAAATGAAAATAATAATGTTCAATCCAATTATACAGTCCAAAATAGAAAAATTGCGAAGAAAATATAAATTTTATTCTATACTAGTCCTAGACTAAGCTCCACCCGATGCCTCAGGCCTTCGTCACGAATATCCTCCGGGTACAAAATACTTCAGGGTTTTCCCAACAAATAAACACAAATACCTCGAGTCATTCCCTAGCAACGTGAATACATATGAATTAAATAAGCTAACTAGCAAAACTTTCAAAACACACCTTTAAACATTCAAAGCATTCAATCAACCCATCACTCCTAGATTTTTTCCTACCCGAACCTACATTGCCTATCCATTTCGGCCTAAACATACTACTATTGTGTTCAACATCATGCACTGAAATTAATCCAAATTCAGCGTCATCAATAATCATTTCAAGTCAAACCAAACAATTCAAATTACTTCATTAGTCTGCGATTTCGATCCCCCACATTTATACATGATAGTTTTTAAAACCAAGCACAATCATCCTTCCATATCATCATCGATTTCATGCTAACAACTACTTATTCAAGTAAACAACATCAATCACCAAAAAAATGTCCAATTAACAAACAATACACTATCATAACATCCGCGTACTAAATATCATAACAAGGAAATCAAAGAGTAAGGATTAGAAATGGACCTTCGAAGAAATGATTTCGTGATAATATGAGTTAAAAGAGATCCATACTCGAAACCCCGAATGAAAACCTCAACGACAAACCAACTCAATACAAAAATCAAACTCTGACTTATGAAGAAAGAGAGGATTTAGGGAGTTTCAGGATGGAGCAGACCTAGACAATGAGCTTGACGTCGATTCCAGCGAGCATTCACTGGAATCCGAAGAAAAACGATCGAATAACGAATGGAAAAATAATTCCTGCGGGCTAAGTCGCCGGAACAGTGACCAATGACATAAAACCCTCACTCTCTCGCTATTTTTCACCCTCTCTACTTGATCGACTCCTAACTCTTGTGTATCTTACCAAAAAGAAAATGGACTGCTGGAGAAGAAAAGAAAAAATAGCGTGAATCTCTCTTCTCCCCTCTTTGTTTTTAGCCCTCCTTTTTAGGGGTATATATTTGGGTATCTCCAAAATAAAAATGGTGAGGGTTGGTGAATTATATATGTGCCCCCCCCCCAAGTTGTTGTGGTGTCTCGTTTTCCATTCCTGTTATGAGAAAAAAAATGTGTAAGGGAGCCTAGGGGTAGGCGTAGGAGGTGGAGTAGGGGGTGGTGAGGTGTCCGCTTTTAATTGGTGAGCTTGTTAGGATAGGATTAAAATAAGATAAAATTTGTGAAGGGTTGTTATTTTTTATCATTTTATGGAGGAAAAATTATATGGTTGAGGATACATGGTAGGATAAGGTAAAATGAATAAAAGTGATATCGGGGAGGGACAATATTACGTGTCTACATCCGTGACGTTCCAACAACATTCATGCTAATTCCGAATTAAATAATGATAAACCAAAGTTGATCTATATTCCCTCTTCTATTGATTTCTCAATTCCACGCCCACTTTCCTTTTAACACCAAATTTTACAATTCACAATTAACAATTTTAACTATCCACCATCAATATAAAATAAAATCCATCATTCACATTACGCACAAAAATAACAAAAAAATCAAGACTATATTAATCAATCACACAAAAACCAAGAATTAACTAAGAATAAGATTAGAGAGATGGACCTTAAATTGAGTGTTTTGAACTATGATTATTACTTGATCAAAATTTTGATTTCAAACCGAGCAGCTGACCAAAGCTCACGACCTGAACCTCATCGGAACCTCAACGAACAATTGAGATCTTGATTTTTCAACTTACGAATTGAATAAAATCAGTTTGAACCGCGATGACCCAAAACCTGTATCTATCGGAATTAACCTGAGAATGACCCGACCAAATAGTTCTAACAAACTTTAGTATGTTTTTGATATTTTTTGGCTACACAGTCACTAAAATAGTTACCAGACGCGACCTCTACCTCTCCTTCGATTCTCACCTCTATCTCTCCTTCAATTTTCTATCGTTTCTCGATCTCACTTGCTGTTTCCTCAATTTTCACTCTCAATCGATATCTCCCCCTCCCATTTTTCTCTTCAATTTCTATGTGTGTGGGTTTTGGCTACACTAATGTGTGTGCATGGAGAAGAAAAAAAATGGAAAATTCTGTGAGAGTTTTTGTGATCCTCTATATGTGTAAGTCTTTGTGTATTAAAGAAAATGGAGAAATTTTTTTTGTGTAATCCTCTTTCCAGTCAGTGTAGTGAGGATTTTTTTGTGGTCTCCAAGTGATGGTGGAGGAGTCCTATTCTGGAAGAAAAAAGAATCAATCTGTGAGGCCCCTCCCTTAAAGAAATTCTCTGTATATTCTCCCTTTATCCCCTCCAAATCCCCTAAATTATATAAATTGTGTGTATTTATGTGGGACACGTGAGTGGGGTGAGGGGTAGGGTAGGTATGTAGGGGTATGGGGTGGGGTAGATTGTTAGGATGAGGTGTAAAGTTGGTTAGGATAGGGTTGTTATTTTTTGTATTTTTATGGGATATAATCACATGGGTGAGGGTACTTGGTAAGAAGAGAGTAAAAATGATAAAAATGCTTTCGGGGAGGGACAAAATTACGTGTATACATCGACATGTTGAGAATAGGGAATAAATAGAATGATGATTAAATATTGAATAAGAATTAAAAATTCAAAGTTGACCAACCCAAACCAAACATATACATGGATTTTTTTGAATCCCTTATAGGTAGATTGGATATAAAAAGGGAAAATACATACGCTAAAAGAAAGAAAAAACATAATATAATTATTATTATTATTATTATTATTATTATTATTATTATTACTATTATTATTACTATTATTATTGTCAACCTGACAATTTTTATCCAGCAGTAGCTGGGCCCTCCTCAGTCTTGCTCCGAAGTCGGCCAAATCCCTCTGGAGTTTATCAAACTGCCTTTGAAGTTCCTACAAAGACTCGATATGAACCTTCTTGTACGAATATATATTAGCCATATTAGTATTGTAAGTATAGTAGAATGAACAAGTGAGTAAGGAGTGAGAGTGAGGGGAGGTCGGAGGGACCTATTTATAAAATGATTGAATTAGAAGGGACTGGACTTGGCCAAAAAAAAAACCACGACTGTTCATATCCCTTAATTAAATAAAACTGGTGACTTTTTGAATACATAAATTAAAAAAAAGGATCTAAATAAAACATTTTATCTTTTTATTGTATTTCGAAAAGAGACAGATTGGTAATCTATTGCAAAATATATTCCACCTGTCATATAACTTACAATACAACATATGAACAATCTGTTGCAACAGATGGATATATCAGTTTGCTTTTCCATCAGATGTGGCGTCTGTTGCACTTACTAGTCATCTGGTTATTCAATTTCATCGAGAGCAATCAATTTTTCTAAACACTTCTTGGCCAAACTCAATTTTTGCTCTTGGATTGCTTCTCTTTTTTTCTTTGCAACCTTCAACCAAATTAAATTTTTGCTATTGGATTGATGGCAAAAATTGAATTTAGGGGATATGAACAGTCATGGTTTTTTGTTTGACTAAGTCAAGTCACCACCACTTCCAATTCAATCATTTTGTCATTATGGTTGTTAAGCTTAGTATAGAGCTCTTGATATTTCGTGAGTTTGTTAACGAGGACCATTCACTTTCTTTCTTGGCAGCTTTCTTATAATACTCCTGTTGGTCCTTCTTAGCTCTACGCAAAGTCAAGGAGAAGTATGGAAGGTTCTCTTTGAGTTTTTCCAAGGCAAGCGCTCTCTCGGTTGATAAATCCTGTGCTGCAGTATATATGGATAGTGCAGCACTCAATGCAGAACAGTTTTCTGGTAGAAGCAAGTCTTGAGAAGGCATAATAAGTAATCTATCGATATCATCTTTCGTTGTGTCAAGCAGTTCTGTTGATATCTTGTATTCTACGGAGAAGATTGATCAGCAGAAAAAACAAGTGATTGAGATCGTTTAAATTGTTAACTAACTCGAGCAAAGACATCTTCTGGATTATCAAACTTCACAGGGCAGTTTGGTGGTTCAATAACATCAGATGTCTTATTTTTGATATTAGCTAATGATAGGGATATTTTGCCTTCCTCACCATCCTGAAAATAAAAAACACTCAAAATTAGATGGAGTATCTCTACATAACGAAACAAGATGCACTAAATCTAGCATTCAGTTTTACCTTCCTATTCCCCACTTCCTTGTATCTTCTCACCTTTATCAGATCCAAAATTTTTCTTTTTTCGAATACTTGATAATGCCTTGGAAATTGCTTTATTTCTCCTCTTAGCCTTAATCTCTAATGGAGTGAATGAAACTGAAATCCTCTTTGATCGAATGACACTACTGTTAGATATAAATTCCTTTACATCAGCAGTTAATGCATTAACAGTATTAATCACACCATCATGTTTTGCCTTGAACTCTTCACATTTGCATGCACAAGATAAGCAAGAAGGGGCAAGATTGATCATTCTTCTACCATATAGAGGACAACATATTCGTCATGCAAAAGTCTACACCGTCTCTAGAAATGCTTACCACAGCAAAAGTCTGTAGAAAGCATGACAAATAAACATGAACAACATCTGACATTAAATCTTAATAAGGTATCAAAACCATATTCATGGTCCCTCAGCCTTATCAGTTCGGACCTACCAAACTTAACTGTAAAATTACAAATATCCTGTTTGAATGATCTATGGCTAATTGGTAAAAACGGCATTCACAAAATCAGTGTACTCTATGTGTGTTTTCACGATAACATTATCAGTAATGCATACCTCCCACATATGAAGTGGTTTTATCTACATACAGCTTATTCCTCCGAACCTATCTTTACTGCAGCCTCTTATGATGGTCAGGCAAAAGTTGATCAACTTTCAGTTCCTTTTATATCTACAAAGAAAAAGAAAAAAATTTATGTCTCAGAAAGAAAATTATCCTTCTGTTGCAACAGATGTAGAGTCTGTTGCATCAGATGAGGAGTCTGTTGCACCGGATGTGGAGACTGTGGCGTCAGATATGGAGTCTGATGCAATAGATATGGAGTTGGAATACATAGCAGCCTTGCTGGTGGTTTGATTTGTTCCAACAGTTGATCTATCTGTTGCAACATCAACAACAACATAAACTACAAACAATAAATAAAAAATATCAACAACAAAGAAAATGAAAAACATTTGTTTCAACAACGTCATCAACAACAAAGAAGCATACATCCTATGTTCCAACACCATCAACAACCAAGGATGAACCCACATAGAGTCCTCCGGGAGCACGAGCACAAACTAAACTCATATCAAACTTTATATATGTATATGAAAATTAAGAAAAAAACGTATATAATATAATCAGTGAGCACCCATAGTAAGAGTTGTTTGGTTAGCCTAGTTGTTGTTTATGGGTGCTTAAGGCTATTTATTTCTTTTGGTCTTGATTTCAATTCCCACTCAGCACATATTTTTTTAATTTTAGTAACCAACTCTTCTCTCCTTATTCACTTTAAATTTTCTTTTATTTTTTTTGTCGCTTACTCCTTGTGTTGATTATTCGGACTCCACTATTTTTAAGTTAAGAAGCACCAACCGTCTAAAAAACCTGAATCCCCCACTATCAATAACACCACACCACAAGTTCCAACAACGCAACCCCACCAACAATATCAATTACAGCATCAACAATAAAGAAACAAACAAAATACATTAAAAAAATGATACTACCAACAAGACTTTTAAACTTCTCCCAACAGATGACTTTTTTTCGTATCTTGTAAAAAAAATTCTCGGTACATTTATTCAACAATTAAAAGTTTTTTTAATTTTTTAAAATAAATATGCTATGAGAAAATGGTAATTAAATAAAAAAAGATGTAAATAACTTGCAAGAAGAAGACGAGAATGAAAGAGCAATAGTGAATCATATCATACCTTAATGTCAAAAGGGGGTCAAAACAGCAATTTCAATCGAGGAATCTAAGATAAGGATATGGATCGGTTTAGATACGAACGAAAAGTTATGAGAAAGAGGAGAGAAAAAAAGGTTGTGATAACCCTAAAGAGGATAGAAAGAAAAAAGATGAGAGATGAATAAAATAAATTTAGGGCTGAAGGAGAGGGGAGGAGAGGAGAGATGAGATAATTTTAATATCTAGATGTACTACCCTTAATATTAAATGACTAAACAAAGTGTATTTATTCAAATTTATATTTTCAAAGCATAATTAATAAAGCTAATTTGGTAGTAAAATAAACCCCTAATTAATATTTTCTTAATAGTTATGCCAAGTCAATATGAAACGGAAGAAGTATTAGGGGTTTCAATATTCATTAATTAATATTTCACTAATAATTTGAGGGGCACGAGGAAGAAAATGGGTGACATTGAAAAGACAGGACAAGACTACTCAATGAGATTTTTGAGTTATCCAAGAAACATTTTTTACCTCCTTTAGTAGTAATACTACTTTATCTACTCGGACAGAAGCTTGCTTTAAAATTAAAAGAAAAAAAAAGATTTTCAAACAGATATGTCGTCTGTTGCAACAGATTTAAATATCTATTTGAAAAATCACAACAGCTCAGTCATCTACGACAACAGATGGAAATGTCCATTTGATAACTAAATCAGAAATATCATCTGTTACAACAGATATCAATAACTGTTTGAAAATTTTCAATAGTTCAATCATCCATCATAACAAATGCAAATGTCTGTTTGATATATAAATCAGATATGTCATCTGTTGCAACAAATATTGTTATCTGTTTTAAATTCTCTAACAGCTCAGTCGTTTATTGCAACAGATTTTATTGCAATTGATTTAAGTGGAACTAGGGATGAAAGAATGAGCTCCTCATTAACTTATTATTAAGATTAATAATAGTACATACATCGATCTAGGTGTAACGAGGGATGAATGAATGAGCTCACAAGATCAACTAAAAATCCAATTGAGTCATTGCATTTGCATGGTGTTACTATTGCTTTCATCCCAACCCGATTCGTCGATCTATCACTATGAGACAAAATATGTTATAATTAACTTAATGTTAAGATTAATAATAGTACCTACATCGATCTAGGTGGAACTAGGGATGAATGAGGAGCTTAAAGGTTCAGCTACAACTTTAATTGAGTCTTTTGGCAATTACATGATGAGACAGTACTGCATTCCTCCAGACAAGAGTCATCGATCGATCACTCTGAGACGAACCGATTCTTATTACCTCATATGTTCAACTAATACCTTAATTGAATAATCTGGGACTAGGGGTGAGTTCTCATAGGGTCAAATACAACTTTAATTGAGTATTTTGGTAATTGCAGAATGAGACGGGACTGCGTTCCTCCCGACAAGAGTCGTCGATTGATCACTCTAAGCCGAACTGATTCTTACTACCTCATATGTTAAACTAATACCTTAATTGATTAATCTAGGACTAGGGGTGAGTTCTCATAATGTCAACTACAATAGATGACAATGCCTATTTGATAATTTACAACAGATGGGTACTCTATTGCGACATTGACTTAATCCATTTGATAATTTACAATAGATGGGTAATCTGTCGCAATAGATAACTTAAAATGTTTGATAGTTTACAATAGATTCGTGATCTGTCACAACAAATGACGTATCTATTTGATAGTTTATAACAGATGCGTAATATGTTGCAACAGATTACATAATCTGTTTGATTTGATCCAACAGAAAAGACAACTATTGCAACAGGTTGAACATTTGTTTATATTTAATTCAATTGAGTCCATATGTTTGAATAATACCTTAATTGAACGTGAGTTCTCATAGGGTCAACTACAACTTCAATTTAGTCTTTTGGCAATTGCATGATGAGACGGTACTATGTTCTTTTCGACCAAAGTCATTGATCGATTACTCTGAGCCGAACCGATTCTCACTACCTCATATGTTATACTAATACCTTAATTGATTAATCTAGGACTAGGGTACTAATACCTTAATTAAATAATCTAGGACTAGGGGTGAGTTCTCATAGAGTCAACTACAACTTCAATTAAGTCTTTTGGCAATTGCATGATGAGATGGTACTGCGTTTCTCCCGACAAGAGTCGTCAATCGATAACTCTGAGCCGAACCGATTCTTACTACCTCATATGTTAGACTAATACCTTAATTGATTAATCTAGGACTAGGGTACTAATACCTTGATTGAATAATCTGGGACTAGGAGTAAGTTCTCATAGGTTAAACTATTGATTAATCTAGGACTAAGGGTGAGTTCTCATAGGGTCAGCCACAACAGATGGCAGAGCCTATTTGATAATTTACAACATATGGGTAATCTATTGTGACATATGATAATCCATTTGATAATTTACAACAGATGGGTAATCTATCTCAACAGATGACTTAATCTATTTGATAATTTACAACAGATTTGTAATCTATTGTTACCTAATCTGATTGATAATTCACAACAGATGAGAAATCTTATGCAACATGTTGAACATTTGTTTTTTACAATTTCAATTAAGTTCATATGTTAGACTAATCGTACCTAAATTGATTAATCTAGGACCAGGGGTGAGTTTTCATAGGGTCAACTAGAGTACTCGATCGACTACAACTTTAATTATTTTTATACAATTTCAATTGAATTACCCTTTTGGAAATTGCATAATGAGAGGGTTAAAAATTACGCATATATTTTATGATTTTAAAAATAATTAAGATCAATTCGGACCAAATTAACATTTTCCAAACTACTTGTCATTCTTTTTCAAAATATAAATCAACCCATACAAAACGTTTCATCATTTTAAATCTTGAAATCTCGCTATTTCTCTCTCATTGTCACTCGACAATACAGTACAGACAATAACTACTCAATAAATTTGATCAACCCTCCACAACAGATTATTTTTCTTCTCATTTCCGACACATAGGTGTTATTTTTTACTTTATTCTTCCTTGTATCGGTCATTTTCTTTGTCTTCGTAGGCAAAAGAGTTCGAGAAGAGCTCTATATTTGTTATTTTTTTCTACAAAATAAGGGTTTTAAAGTTAATGATGAAAAACAAAACTTCTAGTTGTATTATCTTCGAGAATGGGTTTACAATTTTGAGTTTTGTTGGTAGAATCATAGGAAGAACTCGAGAAATCCCTAGTTTCCGTCGCAGTGTTCCATTGACTATCGTGGCATTATTGGATGGTGTTTGTGGTGGTGGTGGTGGTGGTGGTGGCATTGGTTGGTGGTGTTCGTGGTAGCTGTCGATGGTGTCGATATTCATGGTGTTTATTTTGTTGACATTGGCTGGTGGTGTTTGTGGTGGTGGTTGTTGGTGTGTCAGTATTCGTGATGTTTGTTTTGTTGGCTTGGTTGATGGTGTTTGTGGTGGTGGCTGTTGGTGTGTCGATATTCGTGGTGTTTGTAATGTATTTTTTAAAATCTATGCATACATCAATTGTAATGTAATTTTTGTTTTTCTTTATCTGTAGGTAAAATATGTCTCCCAAAAGAAAAGAAAGTGAAAGTGGATCAACGTCTGACCACTCAAAAAAAGGCTACAGTATAGAGGGATTCGGAGGAGCTTCCTGAACAATCTCGGTCAGTAAAAAATAAAGCTGGGGAGAGATATGAAAACAATATTGAGAGAGGTGGACAAGGGTCCATAGATAGCGATGAAGAAATAAAAGTGAGAAAGAGGAGGAATTCAAGAGTGATAAATAGAAAGAGCATGATCATCAACATGATGATAATAGATCACCGATGGGGCATGAATTAATATCGACATCCCAGCATGATCCTGTCAAAACTTTTAGTATTGACAGGTTTTAAGTTGCGATGCTGATAAATAACCCAGAAGGAAGATGGAAATTTTTTTGAACATTTTATGAAAATTATGAAGAACAAAAACATAGGTGGACTTATTAAGAAGAGCTATTTTGGACACCTTCTTGAGCTGCCTGAAGACCCCTTTGCCCGTATTTATTTCCCTATGACAATGGTATATGGTCTTTTCAAGCGCAGGAGCAAGTATGTGGAGATGATAAAGATCCGCAAAAGGGGGGAAAAAGAAGATGGATGAAATATGGATCAACTACTATGGCATGCCCATTTGTTTTGGCTTGCAAGAGTTTGCCATAGTGATGGGCTTGAGATGCCATCGTCCAGAAGGACCACCACCCCGCAAAAGATCCAAAGAAAGAAAATGCAAGGAAAGAATGGATGGATTATTTGACATTGCTCGACGTGGCTACAAAGCATCAAATTTGTTGATAGATCTCGGGGATAAAACCATACTAGAGCAGTACGGGGAGCAATTGTGCTTAGTTTGGTTTGCCCATTCGATTATATTGGTAAAAGACGTCAACAAGGTCATAGAAGATAATTTGTTGGCGCATGCTGAGGATTTTGATAAATTCAACAATTATCCCTGGGGATATGACAACTTCTACTTGACTGTCCAATATTTACTAACAAAGTTATCCATAGGGACGACCATATTATACGGCTTTCCTTGGGCTTTCATGGTAAAATTAATCACTAATTTTACTCATCTATTAATTTATATTGAATATTGTTATTATGACTTTTTTTCTTGCTTCCTGTTTACATTTTTTAGGCTTGGGCATTTGAAGTCATTCCTTCCCTCCAAAAGCAGTTAATCTATTACCCGAATGAGGTTTCTTATCCAAGGATGTTTAGGTGGTTGGTTGCAAAGAGTAACACCAATATTAAGGAAGTTGATCTCTTTAACCCTCCAGATGATGCAGTACGTCTTCTTCAAGTAAATAATTCTACTCAAAGATATGAAAGATATTGAACAGATGTTATATCTGGTGCAACAAATATTATATCTGATGCACCAGATGGGACATCTATTGTGACAGGGTATATCTTGCATCAAATTACCCATCTGTTGCATTGGTTCTCTGAACCTGACTCCTAAAAGATTAACCATCTACTGCAAATTATCCAATAGATGTATAATTTGATAATATATTATCCATTTGTTATGGCGTACAGATCATTTGTTGCATAACAGATTACCTGTCTTCTGTGACTATTGCAACAGATGATTGATATTTTGCATCAGATTATCCATGTGTTGCTCTATTTCTCTGAACCAAACTAAAAAAAAATTTAACCATATACTGCAAACTATGCAACAGATGGGTCCTTTTTTTTAAAATGTAGCCCAACTGTGAAAATTATTATATTATATGATTTAAATACATCTGTATTTTTTTTATTTTTTATAGGTTGTGTATCCATGGATCATGCCTACTGAGGAGGAGTCGGTGATGACTTCTTATATTACTCTAGGTCATTTTATACTATAGCAGACCCAATGGTAGAGTTAATAAAGAAGGAATTGACTGGAGCAACAACAATAAGAATGCAGTTAGGCAAGGTCAGCCTACTATTGAGGCTCTTCATGACTAACCTTTTACTAAGGCAGATCTGGGTATTTCTTCGGGTGGAGTTGTTGGTGTTGATAGCAGGTATGCTGATGCTGCTACCACTCGTGATGATGAGCATATTGATGCTCAAGAAAGAATAAATATGTTTGAAAACACCCTTTTTTGCCCTTACACAAGTCCCTCTAACCCCTCTTCACCCTCGTGTTCTCATTGCGAATGCGAAGAGTGCAAGGACAGACAGGATAAACTCTTTGAATAAGTAGAGGTTATCTCTAAAACAATCGAGTAATTCAAATCCAAGAGGTGTGTCATACCATCCAAGAAGGTGAGGGAGCCGCACACTCCTATAGTATTGGTTAGGAGAAATAAAAAAACAATTAGAGACGTACTCTCCGGTCGGAAATCAAAAGAAATTTCAATTCCTCCCTCTCCAGAAAATGTTAAAGTTCAGGGGCCAGTCAAGAAGGTGGACATATACGTGGAACTTGGCGTCGAAGAGAAGAGGGATCTGCGACAGGACAAGAATGTCAAGCCAGGCGCACAAGATTACCCCAGGCCTCCCTTTTCCCCCCAAGACTTCTAGACTATGACTGATATGCGTATCCCGTACGAGGACAAGGCAAGTTTACTTTTCCTAACCTAGCCCTTTTAATCTACCCCAAGAAGAAGAAGATAGCAATAGATTTCACATCTGTTGCAACAGCTAGGTATACTGGTGCAACTGGTGGTGGTTCTGTTACAACTTATTATCCATCTGTTGCATAAGTTACGTGGGATGGACCCTATGCAACAGATGGACCATCCGTTGCATCTTTACTATTACTAACCTATTTAAAAATTGACTTCTTATCTCATAGCATGTTGACTAATTCTCTGCCTCATGAGGAAAAGGCAATTAACATACCGAAAAGCTTATGACGCTGCCGATAGGATAATGGATCTCGACTTCCACAAGAATCTCAAGGATAGGTATGATCAACTCAATGGGGAGGCGTTAGCCCTTGGCATGGGACTTGATTTCCTAGTTCTTACATTGGTCTTGGATGAAGAAGAAATGATAAAATATGTTAGAGAGGACAGGCCAAATCCACACGGCAAGAGCTGGACCAAGGCAAAAGGATTCTTGCAGTCATTAACGTGAATGGCATACATTATCGGGCAGTTGAGATACTACTCGGGGAGGTAAAGATCAATGTTTATGACTCTAACGTACCTCTCATCGATGATTTTGATCTTTTTCACCCCATGAAGCCACTGATGGTGTTATTGCCCATCTTGTTGAGGGAGAGTAAACTGATGAATCATTCTCCAAAGAAAGTGTTGATGAAGAAATCATGGGATTTTGAAGGTCGAAACAAAGGAATGATCCTTCTAAAAGATGATGTCGTTAAAGCGAGCAGCTCACACGCTCTTGCACACATCGAATGTTTAATAACCGGCACAGAAATGGCCGAGCCAACGACTTCTCTATGCGACAACGCTGTGGCAAACCTGCAAGAGGTCTGGGCTTATGGGGTACTAACTGGACACTTGAAGCCTGTGTATATAGAAGAGCTTGTGAAATAGAAATTTTTAATTTCAAGTCACCCTTCACTTTATTACATGTACATGTAGTGGCAATAATTTTTTTCTAATGAAGTTGAGTTTTTTATAATGCATTAGATTAGATTGTCAATCTGTTGTAAAATATATTTAATCCGTTCTAGCAGATAGTTTATCTATTGCAATAGTTTAGTCATTTATTGCATTACGCCTATGTTATTTCTATGAATAATCTAATAATCCAAGTCTAATCTGTTGCAACAATGGGAAGACCTGTTTGATAATTTCCAGCAGATGGCCTAAATTTTACAACATATGCCTAAATCTTTTTGATATTTTCCAATAGTTACGCTTGAATATCCATGTGCTCAACAACACCAAATCAGTAGCAAATACACACACCACCATGAAAATTTTAGCAATTAGGCTTGAATATCTATGTGACTAACAACACCAAACCAGTAGCAATAATGGCAACAATGTTGCATCTTCTTGCTCGATTTTGTTTCTCTTCAGAAGCCTTTAATTTGTTCAACAAACCCCAGATTACACGATTTACTTGTGAAGGGTGTCTTTCTTCTTACCGATCAAAGTAATCGCATCCACCTAATTTCTATAAAAAAAAAGAGAACACAATTACAAAACAATTACAAGTCAATAATTAATCAACTAATTAAATAAAAAAAATTACCTTTGAAATCTTACAAGTAAAAAACCTACGACCCGGATTTTGTTGAGTCCAAGAAGTCTTTAACAGAGCTTCATGACCACACTTACAATATTAAAAATCTTTATCACAAAAAATAGAGGAATATGCGCTCGACATTGTCAAGCTCAGTTGAAAAAAAATGAATAAAATAATTTGAAGAATTTGGATAGATAAAAGAAGATGACGGTGAAGAAGAAGATTTGAGAATTTAGGATTAAATTTTAGGAGAAAGATGAATATATAAGACAATGGGGTGGGTGGGGAATGACCGTTGGGAGCCAAGTGACGGCAAGTCAGCGAAATATGCCAGACTCACACATTTGATGTCTATTTTATTTTACGTGTTTAAAATGAACACTGTCTAGTTGATGCCTATTTTTATTTTAGGTGTTTGAACTAAACACCGTCGATGGGTTGTGCCTTTTTTATTTCAATTTAATTCACTTTAACCTTTTTACACGTAGTGGCAATTTTTTATGTCCAACGAAAGTTGAATTTTTATAATGCAACAAATTCTCCATTTGTTGTAACAGTTATTCTACATGTTCTGGCATATAGTTTATCTGTTGCAATAGGTTGGTTATCTGTTGCATTATCTCGATGTTTTTATTTAAAGTCCATCTGTTGCAACAGTGGGAAGACCTATTTGATAAATTCCAATAGATCACCTACCTGTTGCAACATATGTCTAAATCTATTCGATTTTTTCAATAGATGTGTCGTCTGTTGCAACAGATACATTATCTGTTGCACTATTTGAATCTAGTATTCCTTTTAAATTAATAAGTTCAAATCTAAGGAATAAATAAAATTCGTAGACAAAATAAAATAAATCGAACCCTTCATAAATTAGCTGAAATAAGTCAACGAATAAATGAAATGTAAAAAAATTATTATGGCTACAGATCTCAACAAATACATCAACAACAATTTAAGTATACTGCCAAGGATTGCTTTAATAGGCTCAAGCTATAAAGATCTACTCGGTATAGATAATTTTTCTTTATCCGGTGCTATGGAATTGGACTTTGCTCGTCGTGGATCTTGATTGTCGCCTACGTACGATTTATGCGCTTTTTGTTCTCAGTATTTTCATAAAAAGAGTAGCATATTATCAATGTTGTTCAGCAGTAGCTTCTTCTACATCCACCTGGAAATCCAGAATTGGTCAATGCTAATCACGGAGATACAACAAAACAAAAAAGAATAACTCATCTCTTCTAGCAAATCAAACAGATCTTCCTCCCATTTTAAATTGTCCCAAACATATTATATTTATGTTGCAACAATGAATCAACTGTTAGGATAAATTTCTACATGAGGAAGACCCTGTATGATAATTTCCAATGGATGAACCATCCGTTGCAATATATGAATTATCTGTTGAAGTAGATAGGTCGTCTATTGGTACAAATAAAAGTGGTATGAAGAGCTGTTTGATTTGCTAAAACAGACAAGACATATGTTACACCAGATAAAGTATCTGGTGCAACAGGTTAGTCAACTGTTGCAACAGATGTATATATCTGTTTGATAATTTTCAGCAGATGTGTCATCTGTTGAAACAGATATGTGTGTTTGTTTTGTTAGTTGGAAGAAATATAATATATTCACCTTCTTCAGCTCTTGTTGCTCTCCTTTGGACATTGTACTTTGCTCAGTGCAACACACAAACAGAGGAGTTGCAATTTTGCTTTTTTGAATACTTGATAATGCCTTGAAAATCACTCTCCTTCTTCTCTTAGCTCTAATCTCTAATGGAGCGAATGGAAATAAAATCCTCTTTGAAGAGATGAGACCCCTCTTAGATATCAATTCCTTTACAGAAATAGTTAATGCATTAATAGAATTAATCACTACATCATGTTTCGCCCTGTAGTCTTGACATTTGCATGCAGAACATTCGCTGGGGGAGGCAAAATTTGTATAACCAGTATGATCATACTCATAATGGTTTGCTTTAAATACTGTAAGAGGAGCATTATTAGTACCAACAGCAACACCACTACCACCACCAACAGTTTCATCACCACTAAGACCATACACAAAAACAAGCCTACCCTCAAAAATTATTTTTCTTGTAATGGATGTTGCTCTAAACAATTCCATTTTTATTCTATCGATGACCTTAGGGTCCGATAAAATTTGCACAGACCGTAAAGTAAGAAAAAATAACATCTTCAACTCTCGATTGGTCGGAACTAGCGATGGATGCACAATCTAACATAAATCATTACATCTATTAGAATGATGATTAGATCATTCAAAAAAATCATTAATTAAAAAAAATTAATTATAATTATACTTACTGCGTCCTTCGGGGGGTTGAAGAGATCAAGAAATTTTGCATTTTTATCAGTTTTGGACGACAACCATCTCAAGATTTTTGGACAGGAAACTCCTTCCTGGTAGTTCACATGTTGTCTCAAATAAGGAATGGCTTCAAATGTCCAAGCCTATAAAATAACATCAATAAATCAAAACCATTATTGAGTGAAAAAAATGAATGATATCATAATAGAAGAAAGAAACATTTATCATGAAAACCCATGGGAAGCCATATAAGTTGACTGTCTTTGGCGCTAACGGAGTCAACAAATATTTGACAGTCATTTTGAAGCTTTCATACCCCCAAGGATAGCTGTTAAACACCTCAAGATCCTCGGAGATCTTTATTAAATCGAGGCTTATGTTGTTGTTAACATATCTCGTCCAAAGAATATTATGTACAAACCAAACCAAGAACAATGACTGTTTGTGCTTCTTTGAAAGTCCTTTACCTTTCAACGCTTCTATCAATTTTTTATTTTTAAAGCTTGGACCAATAATGGACACCAGGTCATCACAATCACACGTTTTGACTTTGCCTTTTTTGGGTGTACGGGGTGCTTTTTGGGGGTTAGAATAAGTATAACTTGAGAAGGAGGATAACATTTTAGTCCAGTAACTATGGCAAACTCCTTCCAACCAAAAAAACAAGTATACCACAGTAATTTATCCACACCTCATCTATCTTATCTTTGTTTTCATTCATAAACCTATGCTTGAGAAGTTCATATACCATTTTCATTTGGAAACGAGCATTGTTGTCCTCCGGCAAATCAAGATATTTCCCAAAGCAGCTGTCCCTGAAATAAGCATCCAATTTTTGTTGTCGAAGTATTTTTCTGAAGGCGTCAAAAGATTTTTCCATGGCTGACTTAACCACAAAATCACCTGTTAAATCTGCGACACTATCGAACTGCATTCTCACAGGATAACGATCAATGCTGAAGGCTTTGACCAACTCTTCAGTGAAAGGGCTATTAGCATCTACATCATTTCTTTTGAAACATTCCTCCTCCCCGTGTTCATTATATTCTGCTTTTGATTGAGATAATGCTTGTAAAGCAAGCTCATAGAGTGGTGGATGTAGCCTAGCTGCTTCACTTGTTCCTTTACTTGGATTTGATTCGATTTTTGTTCTTTTGGAAACTATATTATCTAAAATTAATAGGAACATAAAATAATATATTATTGTTGATTAATGCATTGTTAAAAAGGATAACCTTAAATCAAACAAGCAAAATAATAAAATAACAGTTGCAACAGATCATCGATCTGTTGCACCAGGTAGTATATCTGTTGCAGCATATAACCAAACCGTTGCAGCGGATGAGTAATCTATTACAATAATACAAAACATATCACTCATTTTTTAAGACAGATAAATAGTTTGTTCAACAGATTACACAACTGTTGTGACATCATCTGTTGCAACATATGAATGATCTGTTAGAACAGTTAAATAATCCATAGCAACGGCTGAGTAATCTGTTGTAATAATACAAAATATATCACTCATCTGTTGATAAAGATGAATGTTTTGTGCAATAAATCACACATCTGTTATAACATATGAGTGATCTGTCAGAGCAATTAATTGACCTGCGGCAACGGATGAGTAATTTGTTGTGACAATACCAAATATATCACTCATCTGTTCAGAAAGATGAATGGTCTGTCCAACAAGTCACACATCTATTGCAACACATGAGTGATCTGTTGGAACAGTTATCAACGGTCAATATTGTTTAGATTTCTTCCAACATAGGGTCATCTATCGCGGCAGATGAATGATCAGTTGGAAAAATCAAGTCTTGGACATTTCCTGTAGGAAGAGTTGATAGGATTTAATCCAACAGGAGGTTCATCTATTGCATCAGATCATTAATCTGATGGTTCTTCCATTGCACTAGATGATTAATTAGTTGCATCAGATTTTTTATCCGATGCTTAATCTATTGCTACATATGGTAAAGTTGTTGCATCAGATAGTTAATCTGTTGCATCAGATTATTAATTTGTTGCATGAGAATTGTAATCTGATGGTCCCTCTTGTGCATCAGATGGTTGATCTGTTGCATCATATGATAAATCTGTTGCATCAGATGGTTAATATATTGCACCAGGTGGGTAATCTATCGGAGGAAACAAAAAATAGTAGTACGATTTTGTTCAATAAAAAATAGCAATTTTACCATTGTTACCAAGAACAAGAACAGAACAAATCAACTCAAATTGTCATTTTATTTTTATAAACACAAACAATAAAAATCAAACTTCAAAAAAATGCAACAAACAACAAAATATCATAATTCACTTCGAAAAGAGAAGAGAAGAAATATCAGAAGTTAGGGTTTTATTCAGACCGCATTTCAAATTAATGCAACAAATATTGAAATTGTTAACCAATACTATAAGAGAAGTTGGCTCAAGTTCCTCGTTTCTTCAAAATTAAAAAGGCCATAAATTTTTACTAGTGAAAGAAGAAAATGAACGATGAAGAATGCAAAGTTGTTGTAGCCGGAGAGCAAAGATGTCACGTCGATTGAAGGTTGAAGTCAAAAAGAAACTCGAAGCCTAACTATTTGTAGTCGGATGTTGAAGTCGCCGAGGATTGAAATGAGAAATTTGCAAAACAGTTAGTTGGAAGAGAGTTGAGAGAAGCTGCCGAGAGAGAGATGAGAGACAAGTTGATTTGAATTGAAGAGAGGAACTCGAAGCACAACTATTTATCACCAAAGATAGAAGTCACCGGGGGTTGAAGGGAGAAAAAAAGGGAACTCGAAGCCCAACTATTTATCGCCGGAGGTAGAAGTCGTCGGGGGTTGAAGGGAGAAATTTTGCAAAACTGTTGGTTGGGAGAGAGTTGACAGAAGCTATCAAGAGAGAGGAGAGAATGATTGATTTGGATTGAAGAGGGGTGTGGGTTGGGTTGATTTGTATTTTTGAAAAGATTAGAAAGTTTTAAAAATATTAATCAAGTCTACAATTGACTTAAGCAAGTTTCCTAACGATGTTTGACCTTATCTGCTGGTCAATGTCACCAATCCTTCATTCAAAACTTAAAAGACATCTTTCCTTCAATTTTCTCATATTAGTCACCCCAACCTTCACTTATATATAATAGTAATAGTAATTTATAAGTTTTATCCTCATTTTTATGGTGCAATAAAATAGTTAAACATGCATATTATTTTTTTCTTATATTTATTAGTTTTGTCCTCATGTATTATTTTAATAATATTTTTATTTAGACCTTTGTAATTGAATTATACATGGTAGTATTTTTCTTATAAATATCTTTTTGTTCCTTCTTAAATACTTATTTTTTATACCCCAAGGATATTTCGATAATTTTATGGTGTAATAAAATGGTTACACATGCATATTACTTTTTTCTTATATTTATTTGTTTTGTCGTTATTTTTATGGTGCAATAAAATGGTTACACATGCATATTATTTTTTCCTTATATTTATTAGTTTTATCCTCATGTATTAGTTTAATAATATTTTTATCAAGATCTTTGTAATTGAATTATACATGGTAGTATTTTTTTATAAATATCTTTTTGTTTCATATTACATGACTATCAAGGGTATTTCGATAATTTTATGGTACAATAAATATTTCAAAATTGATGTATGTCTTATGCATGTGTAACTATTTTATTGTAATAGTAATAGTAAAAAGGAAATGAATAATAATAATAATAATAATAATAATAATAGGAGTAGTAAAACTAATAAATATAAGCAAAAAAAATATGCATGTGCAACCATTTTATTGCACCATAACAATGAGAATAAAATTAATAAATATAAGAAAAAAATCACATGCATGTGTAACCATTTTATTTACTACTATATATAAGTGAAGGTTGAGGTGACTAAAATTATCGAAATACCCTTGGTAGTCACCCCAACCATCACTTATAAATAGTAGTAAAAACCACTATGTTTTGACACCTAATTTTTGTCCTCCACAACTACGCTTAATCTTGGGTTTCTTCGATTTTCGAATAAAATCACAACAGTTATTTTTTTCCAAATAAATGCGTTTTAAAATAGGTATTCGGGCTAATTTTGTCATTTAAGTGATAATTATATATTTTCGTATTTGCATATACTAGATTGTATAAATGACATCATTTAAATGAACATTTTCATCAAAATTGGACTTTAAATTAAGGATTACTTGGAAAATAAATTTTAAACAATTAAATCTTGATTTAAATACAATTTATTCTTACAAATAATCTATTTGGAGAAATACTTGTTTGGTTTTATTAAATCAAGAAGCTCGGGATTGAACAAGGGGTTAATTCGTATCAAATTTCGATTTGATTTAGTCAATTTATTGAATCTGGCTCTGATTGAAATCAAATTGGCCGCAATTGAAATGCAATTGACCAATTGGTATTTAATTTGGCTATAATTTAAATTCAATTTGCCTAAATTAAAACCCAAATATCCTAATTCTAGCCCAATCCTTAAAATTACCTCCTAATCTACCCAATTCTAGGCCCAATACTTAAATCCCAAACAACTCATTTTAAATAAAATCAGCCCAGCCCAACAATTCTCTAAATGACAGCCCAACTCAATTAATAACCCCCAGCCCAAAACATCCTCCTGACCCGGGCCCAATTCATCTTCTCCAAATAACATCAGCATCAACAACATTCAAGAACAACAATGCCAAAACCACCTTCAACATTAACAACTTCCAATCACGACAGATCGACCCGAACCCGACCCTCAAATTTAACGATTTCAGTCTAGGACCCGTGTCTCGTGAACCCAGAATGAGGCCGACCCGACCTTTCTCCATATGCGTCTCATTAGTTCGTACGAAGAAAGCTCGAGAAGCTTCCAAAATAGGTCCAGGTGTCTCCTCAACGGTTCGATTCCGCGAATCTCGGATGATATTGTACGATTTCGTACATACCTGGGGGGTTTTAATTGGTTTTCGACTGAAATCCATTGGGGGGGATTTTGATTGGTCTACCCATTACGAATCGGGGGGAAAATAAGATGATGTGGGAGGATTCAAAATTCAAAAAAAAAAATAGAAAAGGGCCCCTATTCATTCTCTATATATAAAGAGTCATTCATTCTCTTTTGGGAGGATTTTTCCCTTGGTTTTCGAGGGGTAAAGACAAGGAGAGTCTTCTTTCTCTTTGGAAGTCCTTTTTCTCTTTTGGGGGGAATCAAGAAAAAAGGGTCAGAAATTCAAGGGTTTAGAAATTGTGTTTAGAAAAACTTTGGGAACTCAAATTTTGTTTCTTAGAAATTTTAGGTTTTTCGAAATTGCTAGGGAGAGATTCGAGGGTTGAAGAGGCAAATCTTTTGAGTGAGCTTCTGATTCGGAAACAGAGAAAGAAAAATTTAAGAAGTTTCTAAATCTAGGATTGAAAACCTTAGTTGAAAATCTGGGGGGGTTGCAAATCTCGAAGAGGTAAAAGCCAGAAGACGCTCTATTGGTGGTCGGCGTCGCGAGATTTCGATAGTGACGATTTTACTGATAGCTCGTCGTCCTGTTTTGCTGCCACGAGACAGAGGTCTTAAGGACCATGAGTTGCTGTTATAGATGAAGGAGTTGAGTGTGTTATGGTGTTAAGATTGATCTATGTTCGGGTTTGATTTCTATCATTCTTTTATTCTATCATTCTTTTACTTTTTGTCGTTCATTCTTGGGGCTACTGAATAATTTTCAGACTATGTTCCACTTAGTGTATTGCTTGAGGTGAGAAGGGCTGGATTATTAGGCTAAGTCTGTTGCTTTTGATTGTATTCAGTAGTTTAATAGGGGGATGTTTGGCTCGTAGTTGTTATTTGATTGTGTATGTCTGTTGTTATTACCGGATGGCGTCACGATTGTCGAAGCTAGTGGTGTTTCTAGCAGAGCTACCTCTCAAGTTCCTTTGGCTTCTCATGTGCCAAAAAGACAATGAGTAAGGTCCAAGATATGCTAAAAAAAATCCTAGGATTCCTCGACGACTACCTTATTTGAGTGAGCGAGGAGGAGGATTGAAACAATCTGTTGTTTTGATCATTGTTACTGTTTGTTGTTATTGTAACTGTTGAGCCATAATGTCATTAGTGGAACTACCTCTTGAGTTCTTTGGTTTCTCAAAGGACGAGGAACAACGAAAATAAGTCCGCTAAAAAATAGAAAATCCTGTGATTTATCGGTGATCATCTCGGTACCAAAAGCTATCCTTTTGGGTTTGCCGAAGAGAGAGTGAGGATGAGGATAATGGACTTTGCGATTGTGAGTTATATCTTTCGTTTTGTTTCAAATTCCGAATTTAGATTCCCACTCTTCCTTTAGATTCATTTTCAGCATGAAAACACATTAGAAGGATAACATCGTCGTATTTCAGGATGCTAGGCATTTGAGTATGTTTGTTCAGAAAGTCAGCTTAATTTTGTTGTCATTGTACTGTGTATAGTCTATACTCAGGCTAAGGATTCCCAAGGATCTTTCTCTGTCAACAATAATCAAGAAAGTAGGGATGAAGTTGCATTCATTTTACTCTTAACATGGGATTAGAGATGGGACAATGCATCACAATTGCTTGTCTCCATCCTCAAATACCTGCTGCCAGAACTTAATACTGCAGGTTATTTAAGCACTCTTCCAGATTCAAATATTATTTGTCTCGTGGTCAAGTTCAATTAATATGTTGTCATTGTCGAGGTTATTGTTTTGAGTGACTGAAAAAGTTCAAAACTTGAAAGGAAATTCGTTCCTTCGAAAGGGCTTGCTTTATAGCTATTACTACGACTCATGAGTCAAACATTGCGCACCTCGCTTGTTCTCCAGGCTACAGTTATGTGCCTTATATTTTTGGCTTTCTTGATGTTTACTTTCTTGATAAAATTGGATAACATTAAGTTTTATGGATTAACGTCTCGGTGAGTATTCAAAACCTCGTCCATATTCTGACCATGCGTCTAGCCTGATAGAATCTTGAATTAGCTTTCTTTTACTGATATTATTGAATATGAAGCACATGTCATTCTGATCATGAATATCTTTCAAATAAACTTACAGTATGTCATGCGTTACTCACGTTATCACTCATCATACGCTCTTGGGTATCAAACATGTCATTTAAACCTGAGTGCAAATAAGTTTACATCAAGACATATTTTCTTAGCATGCTATTTGACTATATGGACGCACCTTCCTTCTTTCTTATGAGCCTTTTCTACATCTTTGCTTTTTCAGTGATAGAGTATAAGTTAGTTCGCCCTATATGCTTGCTTTCCTTCAGATGGTTGTATGCTATGTGTCTTACTTACTTCCTTGATTTGATTTTTGTGTTTACATTCTTCAATTCCCTTTTCTTTTTCTTGTTTAGTTGATCACGTCTTAACATTCTTTATTTTTCTTGTCTCGCATGAATCCACTTTGGAGTCCAAATGGACTCTTTCCCTTTGCATCCCTCATTGGGCCAATGAGGCCCATTTCATTGATTCAAGTCTGAAGGCCTAAGTTCCAAAAAGTGATCCTGTGGTGTACAAATACAAGGATTCAGGAGAAGAAGAATGGGCTAAAATCCCTTCTTTGAAGCGGCAAAGGGACTAGAAAGCCTCTTTTTATTTATTTGCTTATATTCTTTATTTGTTGTCTTTATCTATTTTATTTATTTATTTTCTTATTCATTCATTTGGGCCACGAAGCTAAAGTTGTATTTAATACAGGTGGATCGAGACTCGAGCAAAAGGCTCGAAAACATAGAATTAGGACAGGTGAAAATGGGTCAAAAAAACAACTAGATTAGGACAGAGTCGACAGTTTGGGCTCAAAAATCCTAAATCACTACTTCCCCGCTTTTTCCCTTTTTTCTTTCATTTATTTGTTTGCTTGTCTCTTTGCGAACCTAGTTAAATCCCTAACTAAGTCGCTAAAAAACTGATTTCGCGAAAACTTTTTCCTTAATCAATTACTTTTTCAACAAATTAATTTTTCGAAGTTAATCAAAAGAATATTTTCAAACAGTCTGGATAACCGCAAGTTAGCGGACATTTTAGGTGCCTAACACCTTCCTAAAACATTAATAAGAACCACTTACTCAGAATCTATAACTTAAACCGATTTTCCTATTTTGAATCGTTTTAAGTAACTTTTTAAAGGCTTCTTAATTCTTTTTCAAAATTAAGTGGCGACTCTCAAAAGTCAAAATTTCTCTGCAAAATACTATGCATGTGTAACCATTTTATTGCACCATAAAAATGAGGATAAAACTAATAAATATAAGGAAAAAATCATATGCATGTGTAAACATTTTATTTACTACTATATATAAATGAATGTTGTGTTAATAATATTTTTATTTAAACCTTTGTAATTGAATTATACATGGTAGTATTTTTGTATAAATATCTTTTTGTTCCAAATTAAATTATTACCAAGGGTATTTCGATAATTTTATGATGCAATAAAATGGTTAAACATGCATATTGCTTTTTCTTATATTTATTAGTTTTGTCCTATTTTTATGGTGCAATAAAATGGTTAGACATGCATATTATTTTCTCTTATATTTATTAGTTTTGTCCTCATGTATTATTTAAATAATATTTTTATTTAGACCTTTGTAATTGAATTATACATGATAGTAATTTTTTATTAATATATTTTTGTTCCTTATTAAATTACTTATTTTTTTTATACCCTAAGGATATTTCGATAATTTCATGGTGCAATAAAATGGTTACACATGCATATTGTTTTCCCCTTATATTTATTAATTTTGTCGTTATTTTTATGGTGCAATGAAATGGCTATACATGCATATTATTTTTTTCTTATATTTATTAGTTTTGTCCTCATGTATTATTTTAATAATATTTTAATTTAAATCTTTGTAATTAAATTATACATGGTAATAATATTTTATAAATATCTTTTTATTTCTTATTAAATAACTACCAAAATTTAATTTAAAGTGTCGTTTTTATCCTTTCCCAAATTTCTATTCACTTATAAAATTTAGGCTAAATACATATACAAGCCCCTTAACTATTTCACTTTTTCCGAATAAGCACCTCAATTAAACCATCTACTTATTGGACCCTTGGCTCCTTCACAAAATGGGTCAATTGAGCCCAATTGCTGACATGGCGTGGCATGTGTAATGCACTCTCCTAAAGAAGAGTGAGAAACCATTTTTAATTAAAAAAATTAAACATAAGCAATTCCAACCAATTAAAAAAAATACATTAAAGAATTTTTTTAAAAAAAAAAAAGAAAATAACCATCATCTTTTCTCCATATCTTCTCTCCATCAATGGCTTCTTCAAAAATCATTCACATATAAGTTGAGTGACAAAGCATAATTAATCAACAAAATTAAACATAAAAACCCCCAACCAATTAAAAAAACACATTATAAAGAAATTTAAAAAAAAATAAGCATCATCTTCTTCTCCATATCTTCTTCACCATTAATGACTTCTTTAAAAATCATTCATATATAAATTGATGAGAAACCATAATTAATGACTTCTCGGTATCTTCTTCTCCATTAGTGGCTTCTTTAAAAAACACATTGAAGAAATAAAAAAAAATAACCATCAGTTTTCCTTAATAAGATACAATTTTTTTTTTTACTTTCTTGTTCAATCCGCGAAGGGGGCTTGGGAGGGGGGGGGGGGTCAATCGACGAAGGGGGGTTGTTTGGAAGAGAAGGCTGCTGGGGGTGGGGTAAGGGGCTGGGTTTCAATCGACGAAGAGGGGAGGGGTGTTTGGAAGAAAAGGGCAAGGGGGTGGACAAGGGGGCTAGGGGTTGTTCAATCGTTGGAGGGGTAGCGGTGTTTGGAAGAGAAGGGCTGGAGGGGGGGGAGTTAATTAGTTTATTTATTTTTAATTTAGATTTAATTTTATTAAAAAATTATTTTTATAATTATTTTAAATTAAAATGTCATATGTCGTTATTTAATTCGCCACTTTGCCACATCATCAGCGTGTTACTACACGCAGTTCATATTTTTTGCCACGTCAGCAAATTAGGCTCAATGGAAACCATTTGTGAAGGAGTAAAGGGTTCAATATGTACCTGACTTAATTGAGGTGCCAATACAAAAAAAGTAAAATAGTTCAGGGGCCTGTATATGTATTCGTACATCCTAGAAATTTGTCGGCTAGCTGTATGTCCATCCATCCTTCCCTTCAACTCTTCCTCTGTCATGATTGTCAATACTTTATTCTTCAAACTATGTAGCCGTTTGACCATAGAATTTTTTAAAAATATATATATATATATTTACTTTAATGAAAAAAGTAAAAATATATTGCGTTTGGTCATGAATTTTCCAACTCTAATTTCGAAAAATTATATGGAAAAGTAAAAACAAGTTTTACTTGTTTTCACTTTTTTCACTCATACTTCTCTCACAAAATTTCAAAAACAACTTTAATTTATATTCATGATCAAACACAACTCCAACTCCAACTCTAATTCCAGAAAAAAGTAATTTTTATGGCCTGACGGGATCTATATATATATATTAAAGACATTAGCATTTTTTATTCTTCACTTATTAGTGAATTGTGATGCAATCTTCGTAATATTTCACTGAATTTGTTTAGTGTTGAAGTTATTAAAATGTGGGTTTAATCCTTTTATGTCTAAGCTAATCACGAAAAATCGGTCCTTTTATGTTTAAACTAGTCACGAAAATTCCGTGCTTTGCGCAGACTCAATATCCATTTTAAATTAATATTATAAATAATCATATCAATTAATATGACATCTTTTGAGTTCTGAAATTTAAATAAATTTATTCGTCAGGGCAATTTTGCATATATTTTTAAAAAAATTTAAGTTATCAATTATTATGATTTATTATTTAAATATATAATTTTATTTTTTAATTTTTAATTTACGATCCAAATTAAACTCTGCAAATGTATAAATTAGTAAAGAGTGTGAAAAATAAAATTCAATGGGCCTATATTACTGTTTTTCAGATAACACGGGTTCAGTATATGCTATTTTTTTTATCTCAATTTATACGACACAAATAGAATTTAGATAATCAATCATACTTTTAGTATATATATATATATATATTCTAAGCCATTAACTATTGTAATTTATAATAAAAATTTTATGTAGTTTTCAAATAATACGCATTACTCTCCCTATTCAAACTCTTGTGCGTTGATAGGAAATTATATTTTTAAAACAATTTAAGTTTTTAATTATTGTGATTTATAATACGTTTCTTCTATTCCAATTTAAGTGACATTGATATAATTTTGATAGTCAACCAAATATTTTATATCTTTTAATTTTTTTAAGTTGTTAATTATTGTGATTTATAGTATTTTTTTACTTAGTTTTTAAAATATATAACAGATTTTTTATAGATATTTTAAATTGTTAACTATTGTAATTTATAATACTTTTTATGTAATTTTCAAATAATTTATATTACTCTCCTTGTCCAAACTTTTGTGGCATTGATAGTCAATTACATTTTTTATTAATTCAAGTTTTAAATTATTGTGATTTATAATACCTTTTCTTCTATTTCAATTTAAGCGATATAATGTTTAGATGATCGTAATAATTAATTATGGGTGATATAGTAAAGTTAGGATTGAAGTAGCAAAACAGACATGTCATAACGACTCAAAACAACTAATTAGACGTGATATAGTAAAATTACTATAAAATATAATCGTAATTTTTTTTAAGTGGGTACGTAAAGTTAATTTAAAACATCAAGAGTTAACTTATCATTTTATATCTATTTTATCTTTTTTATTAAATATTATTAATTTTGTAATACTTAGATGACTTATAATAATTAATTAAGGGTGATAGTATACTTTTTTATTAAATATTATTAATTTTTATCATATAAATAACTTATAATAATTAATTAAAGATGATATAATAAAATTAGAGAGCAAGTAGCTGATGAAGTAGAAGAAACAGGCATGTTAACGGATAGCTATGTTTCTCGTGCCTTTCCCTCTTATTAGATAATAGTTACATTACCCTAACATATGAAATAACTATAAAAATTCACACGACACGAGTAATAAAAAAAATGTAGCAGTCAAAAGTTCTTAAATTTGAAGGCATATTCAACATATAATAACAGATGGTCTCGCGTGAACCTACTACTCCCTCCGTTTAAAAAAAAATAATCTTTTTTTTTTATAATTTTAAATTTTAACTTTTCACATGACATGTTAAAAGACCACAATATTGAAAGGCATTTTGGTACAATTGACATATCTTTAATTTAAGACCACAAAATTCAAACATCTTCTTTATTTTTTTAAACTTTGTGTCAAATCAAACTGAATCATTCTTTCTGAAACGGAGGAAATAACTTTTGTCAAAAAATTTGACTTTGTATATGTACTAAAAAGATCCCCTAAATAATTATAAATATTTAAGCACGAACACATCATTAATTCAAGTTAATGAGACAAGATCTACTATACACTACTCTTTGGACACCCCATATTGTAAAATTATATTGATATATTGTTATTGTATCTAATTCCAGTAGACTTATTGAAGGATCATATTTGCATGCATCAGGAAAAATTAAACCACTCGTCAATTATGAGTCGCTTTAACCATCAACTATGAACGCTTAATGGGAATCCTCGCATATGATGAATAATCAAATTTCAATTGAAATAAAATTTTTAGGATAAGTTACCCATAAGTTAAAAATGAAGAAAAATATTTCCAAGGTAAGGAAAGGAAAAAAGAGGTATAAGGCAAAGTATTCCTTAAACTGTATTCAAAATTGTTATGATATAACTAAAGTTTAAGTGGTTTTATAACACTTAAATTCATTTTTTTTAGGTCAAACCCATCGTCAGGCCCCTTAAGTTCGCGCGATCTTTCACTTAGGCATCTCAAGTGGACATCGCTCACTTTTGGCATCTCAAGTAGCCATAAAATGGGTCATTTTGGCACTTTTTGCTGAGTTGGCAAGGTGTGTGTATTACACCTCCGTGAAGGCACGTGAAAGCCCTTTTTTGGCTGATGTGGCACCCAATTTGGCCCACCAAAAGTATATTAACTCATTTTCATTAATTTATACTTTTTTTCTTATTTTTATCCATCATTTTGTCAATCTTAAGCTTATTTAATGGTGAAAATTATTGGGAGAGATTTAAAAATTAAATACACATTTAGGAGTTCGTCTTGTCAAAAATAATATATTAACTCAACGCCAATTAATTTATACTTCTTTCACATTTTTATCCGTTATTTTTGTCAATCTTAATTTATTTAACGGTAAGAATTATTGAGAAATTTATATACGCATTTAAAGGTTCGTCAAGATTAAATAATAAGCACCTTTTTTTTAATCATTAAGGGCGAAATTGATGAAGAAAAATAAAAAATAACCAACATCAACGAAGAAAAACTAAAAATCAAACAAAATCAATGAAAAAATTAAAAAGTAAAGCTAAATCAGTGAAGAAAAATTGAAATAAAACAAAATCAATAAAAAAAATTAAAATCGAAGCATAAAAACCAAGAAAATCAGTGAAGAAAAATTGAAAATCGATGAAAAAATTTAAAAATAAAGCTAAATCCGTGAAGAAAAATTGAAATCAAACAAAATCAATTAAAAAAACTAAAAATTGAAGCAAAATAGATGATGCAAATTTGAAAAAAAAAATCGAATCTGAAAACCAAGTAAAATCAGTGAAGAAAAAATAAAAATCGAAGCAAAAGTGCAGAGGTGGAGAGGGGGTGCGGTGTCTTTGAAGGAGATAAAGAGGGGAAGAAGACTGTAGGGGTAGGGCTGGCGGGGTGGGTGAGCTATTTGATGAAAAAAATGGTGGGGTGGGGGAGGGGTGACGGGTGGGGGATGTTTGAAGAAGAAGAATGGTGGGGTGGGGTGTTTGAAGAAGAAGACTAGTGAGGTGGGTAGGTTAGGGGGAGGGGGTATTTTTTTTATTTAAATTAATTATGTATAAATTATTTGGATAAAAATGATACATGTCCACATTTTATTCGTCATTTTTCAGTTCATCGGTGCGTGTAAATCACGCACGTAGTATTATTTTGCTGACTCAGCAAAAGGTGCCTAAATGACCCATTTTATGGCTACTTGAGGTGCCAAAAGTGAGCGATGTCCACTTGAGGTGCCTAAGTGAAAGATCGCGCGTACTTAAGGGGCCTGGCGATTGGTTAGACTTTTTTTTTATATATATTTTATGCTTTTTTTGCTGACATAACTATACACTTAGGGGGCGTTTGGTTTGAAAACAAGTTATACCGGAATTAGTTATACTAGGATAAGTTATGCTGAGATTAGTTGTCCTGGGATAAGTTATTCTGGTATTATTTTTTTAGTGGTTGTTTGGTTTGTGGTACTAAAAATAATATGTAGTGCATTGTTTGTAAAAATATATTGTTTGTTTATTAAAATACTCCTCACTTTAGTTGACTTTATTATTTTTACATTTCAAAACCATGCTTTTGAATTTCTATTCCATCTAATGTGATTAGGCCTGAATCCAGATCGTAAAATCTTTGCAACAATGAAATAACTGTTGATTTTCCTCTCCCACTCTCTCCCACCAGAGCAGCATAAACATATATTCTGCATCAGAATCGTTGATAAATGTGTTTTAAGACCACAAAATGATTATGGCGGTAAATAGAATATTATTTACCTGACCAGAGCTAATGGCAAGGCATAGATCTTTTAGGACTTGAGCCTCAGGTCTGTTGGAGTTCCACATCGGTGGGTTAAAGGGTCCTTGGTCTTCTTATATGGTCTTGGGCAATTCTCCCCTCATGGGCTAACTTTTGAGGTTGAGTTAGACCCAATGTCTATTTGTTTCTGATGTTGGGCGCCCCGTCTTGCATTGTCCACGCTCCAGATGTCCAGTTCTGGGCGTGCGGGGCTACATCGGTGGGTTAAAGGGTCTTTTGTCTCCTTATATGGTCTTTGGGCAATCCTCCCCTCGTGCCCGTCTTGCATTGTCCACGCTCCAGATGTCCAGTTCTGGGCGTGCGGGGGTGTTGGAGTCCTACATCGGTGGAATAAAGGGTCCTTTGTCTCCTTATATGGTCTTTGGGCAATCCTCCCCTCGTGAGCTAGCTTTTGAGGTTGAGTTAGGTCCAATATCTATTTCTATTTCTTTATCAAGGTCGACTTGGATAATTGAAACTGACGTGTTGAAATTTAATGTTTTCCTTCAGATTGTCCAATGTCATTCTCGAGTTATCACTCGAGTCTATCTTGGATTTCCTGTCAAGAAGAGCAAAAATAGAAGATGCACCAGTTTTGGCTTTGGTGGAGTCAGGAACAAGGTCGATTGATCGATAAAGCGTGTTAACTGTAAAGACGAGGCCATAGAAAACCTGAAATTCAGAACTACCAAAGTTAAAATGACAGAGAAGGAACTTATAAAGAGAGACTTGACACAAGTTTTATCATTCCCTCTAGAGACTCACCTGAAAAACCTCAGCAAATGTGATCTCACCGGACTCAATCAACCTATCACCAGCATAAAAGCTGACAGCATAAGCATAGTACCAGCTCTAACTGGACCTTCACATTTTCTTTTGTACAATTGCACCACCTTCTCTTCTGTAGAGAAAGAAACCACTATTCTGATACTTCCAACTGCTTCACTAGCAACTTGACTCGCATCCTCGTATAGTTTCTACAAGAAAAATTTACTTGAATAAGCACTAATGTCATTCCTGAGATATTGCTCGAATCTATCTTGGATTGTCGGTCAAAAAGTGCAAAGATTGAAGAGGCACCAGTTTTGGCTTCGGTGGGATCAGGAACACGGCCGCCTGATTGAGAAATGCGGTAGCTGTCAAGCTAACACCATAGAAAATCTGAAATCCAAAACTAGGAAAATTGAAACAACAGAGAAGGAACTTGTAACGAGAGTCTTGACACAAGCTTTATCTTTAGCTCTCGAGACTTACCCGAAATGCCTCAGCAAATGTGACCTTACCGGACTCAACCAACTGAGCACCAGCATAAAAGCTGATAGTATAGACAGAGTACAAGCATAATATTGAAAAACCATAACCTGCACCACCCAATAGCCCTTCTTTTATTCCAGCTCTAACTGGAACTTCACATTTTTTTGTACAATTGTATTTGCATTCTTAACTGTACTCAAGCGATGTGTAACAATTACTGTAGTTCGATTGATCATGACACTATCCAATGTCTCTTGAACAATCCTTTCGGATTCGCATCAAGAGCACTTGTAGCTTCATCTAGAAGTAGAATGTTGAGGCCTTCAGTATAACTCTTGTAATAATAATTCTTTGCTTTTGGCCTCTGGATAACTGACTTCCATGATTGCCAACTCTAGTGTTTAATCCCTGAATTATAAGGAATAATGGACTAAAAAATTTGTAAGATATTGAAAAGAACTTACGTTAGCTATAACTTGATAGAAAAGTAGAAATTGAAACAAAAACTGTGGCAATTTATCAATGAACTTGGATGCATTGGCAAGTTGAACTGCATCTTTAATTTCTTCAAGAGTTGCATCATTCTTCCCATAGGCAATATTACCCTTTATCGTCGAACCAAATAACACAAGTTCCTGGCTAACAAGGCCGATTTCCCCCCTGATCCACCTAAGCTAAAAAATTTTGATATTTATACCATCAATTAGAACTTCACCAGCCTGTGGATCATAGAACCTCACTATTAGACCGATCACAGTCGATTTTGTACTTCCACTTCGCCCTACTAGAGTTGTCGTTGTTCCCTTAGGTATCGATACAGAGAAAGCATCAAATATGCTCTCGTTTGGTCTTGCAGGATAACATAAGTGGTACATTCTTAAACTTGGTGAATGCAAGCTTTTGATAAAAGTTGAGAAGTGCAAAAATGTGTCCTTTTCCAACTCTTTGTTGGGTTCTATGTGTGTGTTTTGAATGGAAAATGGAAGGAATTAAGTGAAAGAGAAAATTGAGTTTACACCAAAATGGAAAGTGTGCTCAAAATAGGAAAACTTACTAAAATTCTCCTACATTGGTGGAGAAAGAAGCTTTAAAATGTTTATATTATGAAACATATTTCCACATGCTAAGTGAGGCAAGAAATAAGAGATGTCTCGCGCCGTCATCGTTGCTCGCTCGGCTCGGTTTCGGCTTCGAATTTGGATTTGGATTTGTCAAATGATCTATCGATGAGATCAATCTTTTTGGACAAAGTTTATTTAACAGAATTAAAGAAATTCAGTCTGAAACAATATTTGATACTCCATTTATACATGCATGCAGTAACAGATGCAGGATGCGCTGTTTTTTTGAACTGGTGCATTGTTTTGAAATGCCATGCAGAAATGAAGTGTTGTTTCGAAAGGGATGCAACCCTTCAACGAAATGACACACTGTTTCACGTGAAATGGTATGTCTATTATGAAAGACACAGCCTTTGGATGAACAGACATGAATTTTCAGAAAAGGCACACCTCTAAAGTGAACCATTGCCACTTTTCAGAAGAGGCATGTTATGGCTATATAAACCTGCTTTGATCCACAAGTTTAATATACGAAATTTTTCAGAATACAAAACTCTTCTTCTCTTAAAAATATTCTGTGTGATCATTGAACCATTGAGTGCGTTCGTGGAATTCAATTATTTGAGGTACCGTTATAATTGCATTGAAGGCCATTTTATCCCGGGAGGAAAATTCCATAACCTCGGATACAGTGAGGGAAATTATTCCTTAAGGACACTCCGTGAACTCGGGGGACTTGGTCTAAAATTTCTGTTTCATCTATTTTCTGATATCTAATACACTTCTTGGATAGATTAGTAATAATCTTGTGTTGAAGGTGTTAAAGAACTTCAAAACTGTTCTTGTTCATACGTGAACTTGTTATGAAGTTGTTGTTGTATTAATACAGATTCTAGTACCTGTAGAAGGAAAATAACAATCTTAAGGAATAAATTCAGAATTTGTATTACTTGTTTTTGGAGATTAAAGCTTTAAGCTTTCTACTCCGTTTGAATTTAACTAGTGATTAAAAGACATAAAATCTTTATCACAAGTTTAAAATTCACTCGGTTGATAATTGAAAGTCATTAAAACTTCATTGTTAACTAGAAACAAGAAGAAAAACTTAAAGTTACTTAACTTTATAAGTAATATTCTGAAAATACTAAATATTATTGTCTTGTGGTGACAGGAAAAATGACTGATGAAAGTCAAATAAAAGATGTGGCTATGACTGTGGGGGCAACTAGTATTGCCTCAACAAGTCGAGCAAATGCTCCGCAACCTATGGCACATGCGGAGAAGCCCGGAAAATTTACGGGCATTGACTTTAAGCGATGGCAGCAGAAGAAGTTCTTCTACCTCACAACACTATGCCTTCAAAAGTTCACTAGTGAGGATGCTCTTGAGGTGCTCGAGGGAACCTCGGACAAAGAGCATTTCATGATCGTAGAAGCTTGGAAGCACTCGGACTTCTTTTGCAGGAATTATATATTAAGTGGTCTCCACGACGACCTTTACAATGTTTACAGTGAAACTAAGACATCGAAGGAATTGTGGGGGGCACTAGAACAAAAATACAAGACAGAGGATGCAGGAATTAAGAATTTCTTTGTTGCAAGGTTCCTGGACTTTAAAATGATAGACAGCAAATCGATTGTCTCTCAAGTCCAGGAATTGCAAGTAATCATCCACGATCTCCTAGCAGAAGGTATATCTTTGAAAAATGCCTTAGTTGAACAACTTGAAAAAGTTCTTAATACTCATATAAACTGTTTTATATGTTTGATTATGAATGATGCTTTCTAAGTAGCAGCGATAATTGAGAAGCTACCACCAATGTGGAAAGACTTCAAAAACTACTTGAAGCATAAACACAAGGAGATGACTGTCGAAGATCTTATTGCCTGACTGCGTATTGAAGAGGATAATAAAGCTGTCGAAAGAAGGTCAAAAGGAAATTCTGCAATTAATGGAGCACATATTGTGGAAGATGACCAAAACAATTCTAAGAAAAAAAACAAAGTTGAACAAGGAAGCAATCAACCCAAGAAGAAATTCAAAGGAAAATGCTTCAATTGTGGCAAGATTGGCCACAACTCCACGGATTGTTATGCCCCAAAGAAAGGCAAGAAAAAGGATCAAGCAAATATGATTGAATCCAACAAAGAATGCAATGATCTGTGTGCTATGTTCTCAGAATGAAACTTGGTGGGGAATCCTCGCGAATGGTAGATGGATTCTGGTGTCACCCACCATGTATGTGCCAACAAAGAGTTGTTTTCGTCATTCGCTCCGGCTTAAGTAGAAGAAATTCTACATGGCTAACTCTGCTACTGTTAAGGTAGAAGGAACAGGAAAAATATGCCTGAAAATGACTTCAGGAAAGGTCTTGACACTTAACAATGTTTTGTATGTTCTGGAGTTACGTAGGAATTTAATTTCTGTTTCACTTCTAGACACGAACGGATTCAAATGTGTAACTGTTTTTGAAAAAATTGTGATTAGCAAAGGAGAAATGTATGTAGGAAAAGGTTATCTCACCGAGGGCCTTTATAAGATGAATGTACTGAATTTTGAAATAAACACAAGTTCAAATTCTTCTTATTTGCTTGAGTCTTATGATTTATGGCATGAACGTTTAGGCCATGTTAATTACAAAACGTTACGAAAACTGATTAACTTAGAAGTTTTGCCAAACTTTGAGTACAATAAATCAAAGTGTCAAACGTGTATGGAATCAAAGTATGCAAAGCATCCTTATAAGTCCGTTGAAAGGAATTCCTTTAGACTTAGTACACACTGATATTTGTGATATGAAGTCAACTCTATCACGTGGTGGGAAAAAGTATTTCATAACTTTTATTGTCGATTGCACTAGATATTATTATGTCTATTTGCTAAATAGTAAGGATGAAGCAATAGATGTGTTTAGGCAATATAAAAATGAAGTTGAAAATCAGTTAGATAAAAAGATAAAAATGATAAGAAGTGATAGGGACGGAGAATATGAATCTCTTTTTGCCGAAATATGTGTAGAGAATGGAATTGTCCATCAAACAACGGCCCCATATTCACCTCAATCTAACAAAATAGCGAAAAGAAAAAATCAAACTTTGAAGGAAATAATGAATGTCTTGCTTATAAGTTCCGATTTACTGCAAAATTTATGGGGGAGGCTATCCTTACAGCCAATTGTATACTCAACAGAGTTTTCCATAGTAAGACACAATCAATTCCTTATGAAAAATGGAAAGGAAGAAAACCCAACTTGAAATATTTCAAAGTGTAGGGATGTCTAGCAAAGGTCTAAATTCCTATGCCTAAAAGGGTTAAGATAGGACCTAAGACAGTTGACTGCGTGTTCATAGGATATGCTAAAAGTAGTAAAGCATGCCAATTTTTGGTTCATAAATCCGAACATCCAGATATTAATGAAAATACGGTAATTGAATCAAATAATGCTGAATTCTTTGAAAACATTTATTCGTATAAAACTAGACATGAACAGTCTCGTGGGGGGTCTAAACGACCTTGAGATGAACCAAGTGAGGATATACATAATGAAGAAAATCCAAGACTTAGTACGCGTCAAAGAGCATCTACTTCGTTTTGATCAGATTTTGTAACATTTCTCTTAGAAAATGAGCCTCAAACATTTAAGGAAGCGATGACATCTTTGGACTCATCATTTTGGAAAGAGGCAGTCAATAGTGATATTGATTCAATCTTAAGCAACCATACATGGGAATTGGTTGATCTTCCTCCCGAAAATAAACCTTTAGGTTCTAAATGGATCTTCAAAAGGAAGATGAAAACGAATGGTACTACTGACAAATACAAGGCAAGACTTGTAGTAAAAGGCTTCAAATTAAAAGAAGGCCTTGATTACTTTGATACATACTCGCTAGTAACAAGGATAACATCGATTCGAATATTAATTGCCTTGGCTGCGGTATATGGTCTTGAAATCCATCAAATAGATGTGAAAACCGCTTTCCTAAATGGAGAATTGGAAGAAAAAATATACATGGAACAACCTGAGGGTTTTGTGGTTCCAGGAAAGGAAAATAAGGTGTGTAAACTAATTAAGTCATTGTATAGACTAAAGTAAGCACCAAAACAATGCCATGCGAAGTTTGACCAAACCATGTTGGCAAACAGATTCAAAATAAATGAATGTGATAAATGTGTTTATATTAAAGACACTCCAAGTCACCAAGTCATTGTTTGTTTATATGTGGATGATATGTTGATCATCAACAGAGACATTTCTGACATAAATGCAACAAAATGAATGCTCGAGAGCAAGTTTGATATGAAAGACCTTGGAGTTGCAGATATGGTCTTAGGTATAAGAATCCATCGAACTCCACAAGAGTTGGCATTGTCACAGTCTCATTATATCAAAAATGTACTTGACAAGTTCAAGTATATAGAATTCGATATTGCCAAGACTCTATTGGATATGAGCTTTGCACTTCGAAAGAATGAAGGTGAAAGTGACTCACAATTGGAGTACGCAAGAGTATTGGGATGTTTAATGTATATAATGAACTGTACACGACCAAACATAGCATGCGCTATCAGTAAATTGAGTCGGTACACGAGTAATCCCAACAAACTCATTGGATGGCAATGAAAAGAGTTTTTGGGTATCTTAAATACACTCAAGATTATGCCTTGCATTATAATAAATATCCTGCGGTACTTGAAGGATATAGTGATGCAAATTAGATCACTAGATCGAATGAAGTAAAATCCATAAGTGAATATGTATTTACTGTCGGTGGAGGAGCAGTCTCATGGAAATCATCCAAACTTGTATTGCTCGCTCTACAATGGAATCTGAATTTATCGCATTGGATAAAGCCGGTGAAGAAGCAGAATGGCTCCAAAATTTCTTGGAAAATATTCCGTATTAGCCTAAACCAGTGGCACCAGTATGTGTAGTGATAGCCGAGCGACAATAGGTAGGGCAGAAAGCATAATGTACAATGGGAAATCTCGTCACATACGACGGAGATATAGTACCGTTAGGAAACTCCTCTCTAGTGGAATTATCACTATTGACTATGTAAAGTCAAAAGATAATGTGTCGGATCCACTTACAAAAGGTCTATCTAGAGAAGGAGTAGAAAGGATATCCAAGGGAATGGGTTTAAGGCCTAGGACAAGTCAGCATGGCGGTAACTCTACCTAGCAGACTGGAGATCCCAGGAGCTAGGTTCAAGGAGATCAAATAAAGTTGTGTCTGACAGGTTCAACATTATCAATTACCCAACTCATTCTCATGTTGTAGACAATGTTTAGTAAACAAGGATAAGACTTAAGTTTAAAAGTCTTTTAATGATTATCTAAATTTGGCAGATCTGACCAAATAGTTTAATCTATAGGATTGAATATTTAGAAATCACCTATGTGAGGACGAAGTGGAAGCCACTTCAAGGAGAATGTTTGTAAAGGCCTATTCTCTAAGCTCTCATGAAACCGGGGCATGTTCATGGCTGAAAAGAATAAAATCGTGAGAACCATAAACGGTAAAAGGCTGGTTGTGTGACATGTGTTGTCTAGGTGTACATTAAAGCTCAACGGTTCAAAGATATCAAATCTACCGATTGACCGAGTGCATCCGATGCATGTTCACTACGAAAATTTTAAAGGGAAACCCACTTATCCGGATGCAATCAGTCTTTGCTTGATGATCACATACTCGTCTGTAAAGTTTTTTGAAAAATAGTCATTCCCCACTCATGTGGAGGATTGTTGGGTCCTATGTGTGTGTTTTGAATGGAAAATGAAGGGAATTAAGTGAAAGAGAAAATTGAATTTACACCAAAATGAAAAGTGTGCTCAAAATAGGAAAGCTTACTAAAATTCTCCCACATTGGTGGCAGAAAGAAGCTTTAAAGTGTTTATATTGTGAAACACATTTCCACATGCTAAGTGAGGCAAGAAATAAGAGATGTATCGCACCATCGTCGTCGCTCACTCGACTCAACTTTGACTTCGGTTTCGGCTTCGGCTTTGGATTTGGATTTGGATTTGTCAAATGATCGATCGATGAGATCTATCTTTTTGGACAAAGTTTATTTGACAAAATTAAAGAAATTCAGTCTGAAACAGTGTTTGATACTCCATTTCTGTTTTTCTGAACTGGTGCATTGTTTTGAAATGCCATGTAGAAATGAAGTGTTGTTTCGAAAGGGATGCAACCCTTCAACGAAATGACACACTGTTTCACATGAAATGGTATGTTTATTCTAAAAGACACAGTCTTTGGATGAACAGACATGAATTTTCAGAAAAGGCACACCTCTAAAGTGAACCATTACCACTTTTCAGAAGAGGCATGTTATGGCTATATAAACCTGCTTTGATCCACAAGTATGATATACAGAATTTTTTAGAATACAAAACTCTTCTTTTGTTAAAAATATTTTGTATGATCATTCGAACCATTGAGTGCGTTCGTGGAATTCAATTATTTAAGGTATTATTATAATTGGATTGAAGGCCATTTTATCCCGGGAGGAAAATTCCATAACCTCGGGTATAGTGAGGGAAATTATTCTTTAAGGACACTCTGTGAACTCAGGGGACTTGGTCTAAAATTTCTGTTTCATTTATTTTCTGATATCTAATACACTTCTTGGATAGATTAGTAATAATCTTGTGTTGAAGGTGTTAAAGAACTTCAAAACTGTTCTTGTTCATACGTGAATTTATTATGAAGTTGTTGTTCTATTAATACAGATTCTAGTACCCGTAGAAGGGAAATAACATTCTTGTCATACAATTCTAATTGAGCTTATTGTCTGTTCAACCACAGTTGCAGCTTCTGAATAAACAGTTTATGCACGGGATGCTAATTTCTCCAGAATGAAAGTCATGACAGCAGAAGAGAGGACAAGTAGAGGAATTGAAGTTGATAAGACCAACGTTAGATGCCACCCCTTAATAAAAGCTATTATTAATCCAACAACGAATGTCGCTGATACTTGGATAAATTTTCCAAACTGCAGTTTAATGTGAATGCAGTTCATCATGCTAAGTCTTCTAGATATCTCAAATAATGAACCTATCCTTTCATGCAGAAATCTGCTAGAACAGTTATTAAAGGGACTGGTTACCTGTGTGGTTGCAATGACTGCAAGTTTTCCAAGGCAAGATTTTCTTTTAACATTCTTCTGTTATATATATACATATTCGCGACAATTTTATCCAAGTCGCCAACTCCCTCAATCTTCATTTCAACTATATTTCTTATGTAGAATCTAAATGTTTTTCAATTGGAGACCCATGCTGCTTGCAAGTGTCTATTTGCATGTGTAATTATACAAAATTGAGCAGCAACCACCACTGCACAACTCGACTGATCATCAAATTTGAAACCCGACAACCTTTACGGTCAGTCAACCATAGCAAATAAGCACAAAAAATACGGGAGAGAAGTGAGAGTACTCAATTTAAATGAAAAATAAACACAAGCAGTTGGTCTGTGAAGAGCTGGGACCATTGTATCAATTGCTTCTATACTCATATATTGTTCAAACTAACATAAGTTGCTGAACTGCTGTTGCAGAAAATAATAAGAAATTAGACAAAATTTAAAACCAAACTTACAACAGAAAATTTGTAAGTTGCAAAAAGAAGGCTACCCTAGCCAAAATACGGCAACAACCCCAAGAAGAGGACAGGATATAAGTTACTCTAGAAAACCTTACTTCAACTGTGACAGAAGACCACATGTCAAATGGAACCTGTGATGGACTGACTAAAAACTGCACAATCAGGTATAATCAGATATAAAATTTCCATGTGCACTTTTCACACTTCTGAAATTTCACTAGTGTTAACATATGTCAACCACCAACATTATATGCACAAAGAGCCACATAAATCAATCAATTTTCATGGCTTCAACCAGAGCTCTCTCTATATAAGAAATTTTGAGTCATTTTCAAGTTACTAAATGGGTTGATGGGTTCTACACCTACAAGACAAGTATGGCCCAAAGCACAACATTCTTTACCACCACAAGGTTTTCAATCTAATTGAAATATTGATGACTTCCCTGACCCACTTATCTAATATGCACAAGAATCTACGGAAGTTGTATGCTATGAATGCAACCCTTCTTTATATTATTTGGTACCTTGCTGCTCTAAACCATGAAGCAGTTGAAACCACTGGTCAGGACCATCCCCTGTTCTTGAAAAGAAAAAAAGAGGCTCCTTGCATATGGCTTGCCTAATTAAGGTATCAAGAGAATCATTTCCCTCACCTGCTTTCATTTCAGCTGGAGTAGCACCACCCATGCTGAGCTTTGCAACCGGCATCAATTCTCAATTAAGACTCATATAATTGAACTGCAGCAGAAGTTACAATTAGTTATTGAAGGCATCAGACACCAGCCTATTAGTTATTTTGGGTATTTTTGTCATTTTATATTTTATATCAAGGATAACTTAAGTTGGGTTAAAATTCCACCATATCTATGGATAACTTATCCCGGGATTAATTATTAGTTTTGGGATAAGTTATCCCAGCTATTGAGAACCAAACGAGTGAATAAAATTTTTATTTCGGAATTATTATTTTATTCTGAGATTATTTACATTAATACCGCAAATCAAACAGCCCTTAATAGTTATATTAGCATAAAAATATAAAAAAAATAAATTTTAAAGTAATAGATTTCGTAAAATTTAAATGTGTCGTATCAAGAGCTGAAATTTGAAATACTTGTGCCTTATTAAAAAAATTAAATTAAATTATCATTTTGTAAATTTTGATATTTTGAAAAAGGATCTAATATACCCTTCAATTATTAAAAATGGTATACAAATATCCTCTTTTCATCTTTAGGCTCAAAAATACCCTTTCATTCATCTATTTGACTCAAAAATACCCTTGATGTATTAGAAATGACTCAAAAATACCCTTCCATCCATCTATTTGGCTCAAAAATATCCTTGATGTATTAGAAATAACTCAAAAATACCCTTCTTCCTCTATTGGTTCAAAAATACCCGTCCATCCACCTATTTGGATAAAAAATACCCTTAACATTAAATTTAAGTCAAAAAATGTCTCCTCCTTTTAACAAATTCTGATGTAAAATATAATTTTATTTAAATTAAATACATGACATTATTTTTATTGGTCCACATGTAATTAGACTCAAATTCATTCACAATTTAATGGTCCTCTTTTCACTAATTTTTTTAGTTATATATAAAAATTTAAAAAGAATTAATTAATGTTTAAGTGCAAAATTAGAAAAGAATTCCTTAAATAAGATAATTAGCGAAGGACAAATACTTTCATAGTTAATGATTATCTCAGTGTGCTCAAATATTAAAAAAGATATTTTAGGTAAAATTTTGAAGACTTTTAGTTCTTTTTAGGTTTTGAACTTTTTATATATAACAAAAGAAATTGAAAGTAATTTAAGTCTTTATTTAATTTAGGTAAGAATACATAATATTTTACAATCCTATCCTTCTCCAACATGAAATTAAAATGTAATTAAAAAAAACACCCCTACGTGAAACCAAAAAAGTAACAATAACTTAAAAAAATACATTCTCCCGTAGAAGATTTTACAATAGATGAAATCATTTAATCTTTTTCCGTTAATTTTTATTTTATTAAATAAATATATAGAATGAAATTAAGAGTTCTAAAATATATAAATATGAAACCCGAAATATATAGGAAAATTAAGAATCCTAAAATATATGGAAGAAAATTAAGAGTCCTAAAATAGAAAAAATATATTTCTTAAAAAAACAAAAATTACCATAAATATAGCTATTATGATGTACCATAAATTACTTAATAACTTGGTACCAACCTAAAACTAAAAAAATAATAATTAAAAAAAAAAATACCCCTGACGTAAAACCCACAAAAACTATATAATAATAAAAAATTATAATTAAAAAATCCAGAAATAACCCAAAATAATATAATAATAAAATAAATTGTAACTAAAAAAAGCCCATCACTACGTGAAACCAAAAAAATAATATACTAATTAATGCATATCTATTCCACCAAAAAATATATAATATCATAATTAAAAAATTGTAATGACAAAAAAAATTATCTCTACGTGAAATTAAAAAAATAATATAATATAAAGGAGATATTTATGGATTTAAATTTATTGTTAAGGGCATTTTTGATTCAAATAAGTGGATGGAGAGATATTTTTAAACTAATGGAGGAAAAAGGATATTTTTGAGTCATTTTTAATACATTAAGTGTATTTTTGAATTAAATAGATGGATAAAAAGTTATTTTTGAGCCTAAATAGAAAAAGAGTATTTGTGTGCCATTTAAAATAGTCGAAGGGTATATTAGGCCTTTTCCCGTTGATATTTTAGGAGCACTACTCATTTCCAAAAACCCTAAACCCCCTAAGCTTCTGGCACTGAAAGAGCTGGAGTAGCCATTTCTATTTTCGAAGATCGAAATGGTGGTTCCATTGCTTCGATCTCTCTGCTCAACAACTCGAAAATCCTTCTCCTCCCCTCACTATTCCCATATCAAACCTCTATCCTATGCTCGATCTTTCTCCACCGCCGCCGCTACCGCCGCCGCCGATGCACCCGGCGGCGCACTGGATCCCGGCCGGCTGAGGAATGTTGCTGTTATAGCTCACGTTGATCATGGAAAGACGACTCTTATGGATAGACTGCTTCGGCAGTGTGGAGCTGATATACCTCATGAACGTGCTTTGGATTCTATTGACCTTGAACGAGAACGCGGGATAACTATTGCTTCTAAGGTATTTGTTCTGTTCCATTTGTTTGGCCTACTTTACTTTTTAGTTCGTTTAAGAAAGAATGCATCTTTAGTATTTTTTTGTCGACGATTTAATTCTAACTTTCCATGGAACATGATTAAGACAAGAGGATTAGAGGATATTTTGGTAGATTTGACGTATTTAAGATAGAATTTATTCTTGGCTTTCTTAAACTCCGAGCCAAGTCAAAACAAGACAAACAAATTGAAACGGACAAACTTAATGTCAATTTGTTTATCCTACTTTCCCGTTTAGTTCGTTTAAAAAAAGAAAGCATCTTTAAGCTTTTACGTAGAACTCTTTTATTCCGACTGTTTATCTGGACGTGTTTAAGACCATAAGATTAGAGGATATTTTGGTATATTTGATGTATATTTAGTTTAATGTTACAAGATTTTAAATTATTCTTGACTCTCTTAAACTCCGTGCCAAGTTAAGACCGGACTACAAATTGAAATAGAGAGAGTGTTTAATTCCCTTACCTCTTTCCCAATCACCTGCTTGGTTATGTGAGGCGAATTTAGGATTTTTAGAACATGGGTGCAACACTTAAGAAAAGGCAAATGCATCAAGTAGGAATTGAACCCTAGCCGTCTAGATAAATAACTCAGCATCTAATCAAATGCACCACCTAACCTTCTTGTAGCGTGGGTACAACAGATGATATTATACTATTTCTAGAAAATACACCCTCCATTCACTTTTACTTGTCACGTTTCGCTTACCAAGAGTCAAACTATATAAACTTTGACCAACATTTTAAGATATATTTTTTCATCATATTAATACGAGAAAGAGTGCAACTTGCAGTATTGTTTGAATAGTTTTCAAATATCTAAAATTTAAATAAAAAATATTAAATAAATCTAACTCAATTTTTCTCCTATGATAGTCAAATTGACTCTCGTGAAGCGAAATGTGATAAGTAAAAATGAATGGAGTGAGTATATACATAAAATATCAAATTTTATGGAGAGATCAGGGGTTCATGTGCCCCATATTTTAGCTATAAGTTTGCCACTGGTTATGTGGATATTGTCGAAGCTTTTCTATAGCAAAGTTCGTTTGTGCCTTTGTCATAAGTTTCTGATTAACAGAAACGGATTTACTATATAAGTAGTGGATGCCCAACTATATGCAGATGTGTGTATATAATATATAAGTATATCAATTAAGAGGTGCTGTCCTTGCATTTAAATTATGATGGACAAAATGAGCAGAATTTATAATATTCTGATCATCCAGCCTTGATTCACTCTTTGTGTTTGTTGGGGCTAAATACAGTTGTTTAAAGCCTCATTAAAATTCTCATTCTATAAGTAATGCGCTATATAGAAATTTTTCATGGGTAAATTCCAAATTCGTGTTGCTGAAATTAAAATAGAAAATGTCAGTTCTATTGGTTTCTTTTGTATTGCTTGCTTATATATATGTATATATATATATCCCTAATTGAATGAAAGGAATTCTATGTTGTTTGATGTATCTGTTGTTTGGCTTCCAATGTTTCCTGAGAGAGTTCATGTTTTTGGGGTTTGGTGGTGGGGGTGGGGTGAGGGAGGTGACAGTGCGTAGGTACAACCGTAAAAGGCTCTATTTCATTAGCTTTGATAGTTTGGATTTTTTTTTTCTTTTTTTTTTTTAAAAAGCATACGTGTTATAATTGAAGCTGGATTCATCTGTATATATTACGTCGTGGTCACTTGGTCCATGTTTTTATACCAATTGAATTAATTAGGTGGATAGACTTCTCGGAATAAAAACGCAGCTCTACAGAAAAAGTTCCACTTTCTGTTACTGGTAAAGTTGCTGGCATGTGACCAAGAGGTCACGGGTTCAAGCCTTGGAAATAGCCTCTGGCAGAAATGCAAGGTAAGGCTGCGTATGATACACCACTTGTGGTGGGGCTCTTCCCCGGACACCGCGCATAGCGGTAGCTTTAGTACACCGGGCTGCCCTTTTTTTTTTTTCCTGTTACTATGAAGCTCCCTATTTCCTAATCCCCAAGTGTTGTTGACTATCTTGCCTTCATTAATAGCATATTCTCATGCTTTATTCAAGTCGGCCAATTGTCTCTTACACCTTATTATCTTAAGATAAAAACCCTTGTTGCTAGACTTCAGATGGAATCACAATCGTTAGACCATGAATTGCTCTGTGATTTTGAACATGCACTGTGACTTGTGAGTTTGACTCACTACTCGCTATTGCGCCAGATTCTTTGGCTTACTACTTGTGGTATTCAAGATTGCTCTAAGATTTTGAAGATGCATGTTGATTTTGAACTACATGTGATGATTTAGGATATAACAATTGTAAGGGTTGTTATTATGCGTAGTCCGAACTTCTACTTCCACTGGCAAGGATGAAAAAAAGGCCGGACTTACGGCTGCTACCATGTGGTTTGGTAGTAGAGTGATGAAAGTTACAGCTAGGTATATTTGCTGAGCCAGATTTGGATGATGTTGGTCTGAGGAAGTTAAAGCTGATTAGCTGATTTTCTTTTCCCAATATTTTGCCTTCTACTTCGTTTGTATATGGATTTGATTTTTTCTTCTAAAACTAAGAGATTTCTTGAGTACCACCCATATGGTTTTTTAGCTTACCATGAATGATTTTGAAGATACACTCTGAGTTTGAAACACTACTAACTATTAGTGGTATTCAAGATTGCTCTGTGATTTTGAAGATGCAAATTGGTTTTCAAATACATGTGATGATGTAGGATTAAGGATATCAGAATTTTAGGTGCTACTGTATTAAGTCCGAAGTCCGAACTACTGATTCCGCTGGCAATGATGAAAAAAGGCCGGACTTACGGCTGCTACCATGTGATTGGTAGTAGAGTGATGAAAGTTACAGCTAGGTATATTTGCTGAGCCAGATATGGATGATGCTGATGGGATGATGTTGATCTTAGAAAGTTTTAGCCAATAACCTCGTTTTCTTCAGTCAATCTTTTGCCTGATACTTAATCTGTGGATTAATTTGATCTTTTTCCTTCTAAGACTAAGAGGTTTTGTGAGGACCACTAGTACGTTTCTTTAGCTTACCATGAACTGCACTGTGATTTTGAAGATGCAATTTGAGGTTGACTGACTATTCACTGATAGTGTTATTCAGGATTGCTCTGTTATCTTGAAGATGCATGTTGGCTTTCAAATACATGTGATGATTTAAGATATCAGAATTTTAAGGGTTGTTACTATGTGTAGTATGAAGTACTGCTTCCACTGGCAATGATGAAAAAAAGGCCGGACTTACAGCTGCTACCATGTGGTTGGTAGTAGAGTGATGAAAGTTACAGCTTGGTATATTTGCTGAGCCAGATATGGATGATGTTGATCTTAGAAAGTTTTAGCAAGGCCATAAGTTTGGGATGAATGAAGTTTAAACTAGTGACCGAATTGTAGATGTCATTTTCCTTTTTGAAAACAAGGTTATGATTGTGTTCTGGGGGGGGGGGGATGTTTTTTTGTTTTTAATTTATTTTTATGAATACAAAATGGGTCACAATGTAAGTTTAGCATGGTCGCTTTGGTAACACTGCTGATGTCTATTCAAGTAAACCTTATAAGGTCATTTGGACCAAGATCTGGGTGAGCTCTGATATGCTTTTTACACTTTTAAGGTTACATCCATCTCGTGGAAGGACAAAGAGCTAAACATGGTGGACACTCCTGGACACGCAGATTTTGGTGGTGAAGTAAGTATTTATTTTATGAAGATTTTGGTGGTAAAGTCTTTTATAATCTTTTCTTTCCTTAGACAGATATATAAATCACATAGAGGTTGCCACAAGAATTAGTAATTTGACTATTACCTTGGGTTTTAAGAGTACAAAGTTTTAAAGAGATGGATTTTTTAAAAAATATTTGGATTTTGAGGGGGAATGGATACAAATATGAAAAATTGATATGCTTTGAAATAGGATTACCATTGTAATTGCGTTCTCTAAAAGCAAGAAGTTATTTCCACGTGTCAGATTGTCTCTAGACTCAGTAAATGGATCTACTGATATTGTGTTAATAAGAATCATAAACTCAAGATTTTGGGAAGTCATTCAGGCTTAGTGAAGAGGAAAAGATGATCGAGCTTCTATTAGCTCTAGGGGCAACTGTTATTCCAGTCTTCTCCTTAGTTACATCCTTGAAAGTAAGACTGTGGTAAAAGAAATTCTTTGTGGTAAAGGTTCTCATGAGGAATCGTCTGGACAATACTCGGGAAAAGTACTTTTCAAAATAATATTGAATAAGAAGTTTGTGGAAGTTGATAGTTGTAATTTTTTTTGTGAAGATTTATGAGTGTTATGTGTGTGGAAGAAGAGCTTTTCAATGAGAAGCACCTTCTGAGCACTTCATTAAAAAAGTTTGAAACAGTTTCCTGAGCAAAATTTTCTTTCATAATCTTGGTACAATTTTCTTGGACAATTGGCTACTGTTTCTAATGTCAGTTGTTTTGCACTAAACTGACGTTTTCATTGAATGGGAGTGAATTCCATTTTACCATGGTGAATTGCAAGAGCTTTCTGTATTGTTTATATGTCATCTTCATCATAGAAAAAATGGAGAGTGGATCTTATTGTCAAATGCCATCATGCAGCGTTTCGTTGTTTTGACGGAAGTTTCTTTGAATTTCTACTTGAGTATCGCCTTGTGTTGTTAGGTTGACATGACACTTGTAAGTTTTTCACTTTTCATTTGCTTACAGGTTGAGAGGGTTGTTGGCATGGTTGAAGGAGCAGTCCTAGTTGTTGATGCTGGTGAAGGTCCACTTGCACAGACAAAATTTGTTCTTGCCAAAGCCCTAAAATATGGTTTACGCCCCATTCTTCTTCTCAATAAAGTTGACAAACCTGCAGGTATTACTGAGGTAGTTCGCATCACAAGTTCTTTTAGTGGTTTCCTATTTAACTGTTCAATTATACATATGCAGTGACTGAAGAGAGATGTAATGAAGTTGAGAGCCTTGTATTTGATCTTTTCGCAAACCTTGGTGCTTCAGGTTCTAGAAAATTACTTTCATAACAAATTTAAGTTCATTTCTTCCTGTATGCCGCTTGGATCTCTCTCCCATACATAGACGCAAACTCCATATATTTTATATTTTCTTTGAATTTTATATTTAACCTTGACCCTTTCTGATCGAGCTTGTATTATTCTATTTCAGAGGAACAATTGGATTTTCCTGTTCTTTATGCTTCAGCGAAAGAAGGATGGGCATCTTCCACATATACAAAAAGTCCTCCTAATGTGAAGGATATGTCGCAATTGCTTGATGCAATTGTTGGGCATGTTCCTCCACCGAGTGCCAGCCTAGATGCCCCTTTTCAGATGCTGGTTAGTATTGCATTGTCATTTCTTAGTTTATAAATCTTATTGAGATAAATGATTTAGGTGATCAGTTGCTTATGCAACTTTGCAAAATTTAAAGTGTAGAAGCGCTAAAGCTGGTAATAATTCTCGTATATTTAAGCTTTTGTACAATTAGCTATTGTACATTTTGCTTCACCTCATTGAGGTAGCTCCATTTTTTCAAGTACCACTAGCCATGGCCACAACAACAACAACAACAAACCCAGTGTATTCCCACTTGGTGGGGTTTGGGGGGGTAAGATGTACGCAGTCCATACCTCTACCTCTAAAGAAGTAGAAAGGCTGTTTCCGATAGACCCCCGGCTCAAGACACGAGATACCACACAAATACATAGTAAAGCACAGAACAAGATTACAAGATTACATAACATAAATACGACACTCATAAGTAAAAGAAAACAGAGGAAAACACCCAGATTCGTACTAAAACAAGGCACACGGAATCATAACAAGGATACTACCCCCACCAAGTAATTCCCTACACTAGCGACCCAAACTGGCCCTAGTCTTCTGCCCTAATTCGCGTCCTCCAGACCTTCCTATCTAGGGTCATGTCCTCGGTGAGCTGTAACTGCTCCATGTCCCGCCTAATCACCTCACCCCAGTACTTCTTCGGCCTACCCCTACCCCGCCTGAAACCATCCAACGCTAGCCTCTCACACCTACGAACCGGGCAATCCATGCCCCTTCTCTTCACGTGTTCGAACCATCTCAATCGGACTTCCCGCATCTTGCACTCCACTAGAGTCACACCAACCTTCTCCCTAATAGTCTCATTCCGAACTCTATCCCCTCTAGTCAGCCCACACATCCAGCGCAACATCCGCATTTCTGCCACCTTCATTTTTTGGATGTGGGAATTCTTAACTGGCCAACACTCCGCTCCATACAACATGACCGGACCGGATGGACTACTAGAATTTGCCTTTAAGCTTGGGCGGCACCTTCTTATCACACAACACCCCCGACGCAAGCTTCCACTTCATCCATCCCGCCCCAATACGGTGCGAGGCATCCTCGTCAATCTCACCGTTACCCTGGATCACGGACCCGAGATACTTGAAACTATCCCGCTTACATACCTCCTGTGATTCCAGCTTCACTACCACCTCATCATCCAGCCTCACGTCATTAAACTTGCATTCCAAATACTCTGTCTTGCTTCTGCTCAACCTGAACCCTTTAGACTCAAGAGTTTGTCTCCACACCTCTAATTTGTCATTCACACCCCCTCGAGTCTCATCAATCAGAACTATATCGTCTGCAAAAAGCATACACCACGGCACCTCCCCTTGAATACGCCGCGTCAACACATCCATCACCAAAGCAAACAAAAAGGGACTAAGAGTAGATCCCTGATGCAATCCTGTCAAGACGGTGAAATGCTCTGAGTCTCCTCCCGTCGTCCTCACCTGAGTTTTCGCTCCCTCATACATGTCCTTAATTGCTCTGGTATATGCCTGTGGGACTCCACTCACCTCCAAGCACCTCTAAAGCACCTCCCTGGGGACTTTGTCGTATGCCTTCTCCAGGTCGATAAACACCATGTGCAGGTCCTTCTTCCTTTCCCTATACTGTTCCACCAGCCTCCGCCTCCGTACCAGGTGAATTGCCTCCGTCGTCGAGCGGCCAGGCATAAATCCAAACTGGTTTTCCGAAATAGACACTATCCGTCTCAGCCTCACCTCGACCACTCTCTCCCAAATCTTCATAGAGTAACTCAATAACTTAATCCCCCTATAGTTATTGCAACTCTGGATGTCCCCCTTATTCTTATAGAGAGGGATCATGGTACTCCACCTCCAAGCCTCGGGCATCTTTGCCGTCTTGAAGATTTCGTTGAACAATCCAGTCAACCATCTTACACCAGCCTCTCCAACGAACTTCCAAAACTCCACCGGTATCTCATCCGGCCCCGTCGCCCTACCCCTTCGCATCCTGCGAACAGCCTCTCTAACCTCTTCTACCTTAAAACATCTACAATAACTAAAATTCCGACACTCCTCTGAGTGCTCCAGTTCCCTTAACACAATAGCTCTATCCCCTTCGTCATTCAAGAGCCTATGAAAGTACGACTGCCATCTATTCTTAATGTGGCCGTCCTCCACCAACACTCTACCGTCCTCTCCCTTAATGCACCTCACCTGGTCGAGGTCACGACCCTTCCTCTCCCTAGCCTTAGCGAGTCTAAACAACTTTTTCTCCCCTCCTTTCCCCTGTAACCCTGCATACAAGCTCTCAAAAGCGGCCGTCTTAGCTGCCGTGACAGCTGACTTAGCCTCCTTCCTAGCTAGCTTGTACTCTTTCCTGTTTACCCGCTTCTCTTCTTCGTCCTTACTCTCAACCAACTTAGCATACGCCTCCTTCTTGGTCCCCACTTTCTTCTCCACCTCTTCATTCCACCACCAATCCCCCCACTGATGCCCGGCTCGGCCCCTAGAAACACCCAACACCTCACTTGCATTCTCCCTGATGCACCTAGCCGCCCTATCCCACATACTATCCACGTCCCCCCTACACTCCCACCCCCCCATTCCCGCCAACTTCTCCCCTATCTCCCACACATTCACTGGCGTCAAGCCGCCCCACTTAATTCTAGGTCTACCCTCCTTACTCCTCTTTCTATTCTTCTTTATACCCAAATCCATAACTAAGAGCCTATGCTGGGTCGAAAGATTCTCACTCGGGATGACCTTACAGTCCTTACACAACACCCTATCCCCTTTCCGAAGCAACAAAAAGTCAATCTGGGTCCTGGCTATCGCGCTTCGAAAGGTGATCAGGTGATCGTCCTTCTTCGGGAAGCCCGAGTTCACCACCACCAGCCCAAAGGACCTCACAAAACCAAAACCACCATGCACATCACCAAAGCCTCCCGGTAACGCCCCGATGTGCCCGTTGAAATCTCCTGCTACAACAATCTTCTCCGAGCTAGGCACGCTTCTCACCACCTCCTCCAAAGCCTCCCAAAACCGCATCTTCTCCTCCCCTCCGAGCCCACTTGCGGCGCATAAGCACTACACACGTTCAGGGTAAACCCCCGGATGACCAACTTAATAATCATCAACCTATCGTTGATCCTCTTCACCTCTACGACCTGATCTCTAAGCTCTTCATCTTAGTAAGATGCCAACTCCATTCCTACGCCTCTCGCTCCCAGAGTACCACAGCTTGTAACCATCCACATCCCTAGCCTTAGACCCTATCCACTTGGTCTCTTGAACACAGACAATATTGATCCTCCTCTTCCTAAGGATCTTCACAAGCTCTATGGACTTACCCTGAAGAGTCCCTATATTCCAAGACCCAACCCTCAGCCTACCATCACTATCCACACGCCCTCCTGTACCACCCCCGCGGCCAAACCTTGGCCTCCCTCCCACTCCCGCCCTTTCCCCATCCCCCGCCCCCACAACAGTCCCACGCCCCAACCCCTTCGAACATGACCCTATCCAACCATTACCGCCCACAGCCACTACTACAAGAAAATATAAGAAAATATAAAAATATAAACGATGGTAGTAGCAAAGCAGCAGCAAGAAATACAAGGATCACACAAAATCAAAGAAATAATCAAGAAACCAAACTAAACTCAAATAGAGAGCAAACACCACTGGACTCAACACCCACAGCCCCAAAAACAAAGCCCCAAGCCGATAACCCAATCAAAAGCAGTGCAAGAAACGACCACAGCAACAGCAACAACAAACCATATCAACAAATCACATGCAAGTCAAGGTACAGGGGATAATACTAGCATAATACAAAGAATGAAATAACAAAGGTTAGAAGTCACCGGGTTACGCTTGTAGACCAAGCCGGAGCCCAAAACCCAGCATAGACCGGGTTCCGGGAAGTTCCGATGCTGAGATGGAGCTGCGGCTGCGGGGGCTGCTGGAGACCGAGGGGACTGGTCGTCGTTTGGATGCTGCGGCTGCTGACGACCGAGCGGCGGGTGTAGGCGGAGCTGCGGCTGGCTAGAGACCCCGGGGGGGGGGGGCTGTTGAATCTCGCCGGAGGGTGGGGGTATGTTGGATCTCGCCGGAGCTGGAGACCGAAAGAGGGGTGGGGGCTGTTGGGTCTCGCCGGAGCTGGGGAGCGAGGGGGGGGGGGCTGCCGGAGGTCGGGTCGGGTCGGCTACGGGGAGAGAGAGAGAAGGTAGGGAGAGAGCCGTTAGGGGGAGAGAGAGAGAGAGGGTAGGGCCACTAGCCATGGCCATGGGTAAGAAATTCGTCCCTGCTTTGTTTTTCCAATAAAATATTGTACTGAGAATTCCTTCATAAATGGTTAGAGGTCTTGCCGATGGAGAAGTTGCAGACGAATGCTTGTTACGAGAGCCTCATCTTTTGTTGGACAATGGAAATAGTGATGCGTGTTGATATTTATTTGGTGATTAGGGATAAAGATGGAAGAGAAAATGGATGCATGATTCAATGGCTGTTATCTTTTAGAATTGAAAAGGAATGTAATGTCTCATTAATAGGGAGAACGAAATCGTCGGAGGTAGGTGCATGCGAGCAGGTTAAAAAGTGGTGCTGTGCATAGCTAATCTAGATAAGTTTATAATGGATGTAATGCTGCAAGATGAGCTGGGAAAGATACCTTTATGAGTGTAGAATGGCTGCTTAAACAATCAACCGAAGAAAGCTAGCTGAGAAAAAAGTCAGGTAGGCTGTATAAAGCCAGGAAAGAAAGGATTTACCAATAGGTGAGAAGTCGATCCAAATCCAAACAGAAGAATTTTTTTTTTTGGGGTGGGGTGGGGGGGTGTTTAAGGTTTGTCATCAAGTGCAACAGAGAAAGTGATTTTAGACCTTGCTATAGTGGCTAGGTGTCTTTCCGTCTTCTTTAAAAGGTAATCTGCAACTTAAGAAATAAGCTCTCCATCTTTGTTTGATCCATCGGATCGACTCTTCAAGTCTGGGGCCCTAATTAGATGTACTGAACCTTTGAAAGACCGCTTTGATTAGTTGTTCATATTGGATAACTTTATTTTTTTGGGTCCATGTTCTCTGATGATTTTCTGATCTTAATCCTTTCAGAATCTTCAAACTTCTGCATTCTTATGTGCATTGAGAAGATGCTTAACAGTTGCTTTCAGGTTTCCATGATGGAGAAAGATCCTTATCTTGGTCGTGTTTTGACGGGTCGTGTAACTTGTGGAGTTGTTCGTGTCGGTGATAAAGTACATGGGCTGAAGAACACAGACGATGGAACTGTAAAAATTGAAGAAGGAAAGGTCTGTTGTCTACAGAACTAAGGGAAAATCTTCTTTTTACCAAATCTGTAACTTTAGTATGCTTTAAGATGCTAGAGGAATATTTGGAAATCTAATAAATTGTTGTATATATAGTCATCAAATCAATTTTCAAATTTTGAAAATTTGAGGTAATCAAATTAAATTGAACTCCAATATGGTCAACTTAATGATATCAAATAGTCAAAACCACGTGTTAGACTATCAGAGAATTAGTTGTACAGTGTACACATATCTTATCATGTGATATATTTCTGTGATACTTTAATTAACATACGAGATTAATAACTTATGGAATCTGTTATCAGAGGTATTGATTGTAACTTGGATGGTTATTACTTGCAACTTTATTATGCATCAGTAAGTTAATTTTTAAGAGGAAAACTATAATTGGTGATAGCTCATGTAGATTCGGATGAAGATATTTCAGCATTCAACTAACTTATTTCAATTTTCAAGCGTGAATTTTTAGGACTATATTCAGGATCCATCATTTATTTACTTATTGTTGGAACACTAAGCCTGAACTAGTTCCATGCTTTGAAATTGTCACCTAATTTTCACTTCTGTTCCTTTCTTGTTTACTGGTCAAACTTTTATAGATTGTAAAGCTGATGAAAAAGAAGGGTATGAGAGCAGATCCAGTTGATAGTGCTGGTGCAGGTGACATAGTGTCCATGGCAGGTTTGTCAAGTCCGACAATTGGACACACAGTTGCGAATGCAGAGGTATGTGACTTCTTCTTCACTTAGTGATCCAACTCAATTCTAATTGTTTCTAGATCATGTTATTTCTTCTATTGCATCTTGATCTGGGAATCTTGACGCTTTGTGGGTGGAAATTTTGCTGGCATTATTATACAAGATAACTTTCACATCGAAGAAGGAAAAATCCTGTACGCAAGAGGAAATGATACTTCACTAGCATGTGGAAGAGTTCCTAACATGAAATTATATGACCTCTGCAGAAATTGTAGTCATTATTGCTCCAAAATAAACATTGATACCATTGTGCTTTGAATGTAGAAACCAACCTTTTTATGCCTTCATAGCAATTTATACTGTCTAAAGTGATATTGTTGAAGCTGTTTTAACTTTTATTGCTGTAGGAAAATTAATAGCAGTAGGATGTCGTTTAAGTGCAATATAATGGTTTAAGTAATAATTATTAAAAGAGGGATGGCCTTGGCTCAGCGGTAAGCTTGCTTACCGTGGTGTGCCAGGGTCGGGGGTTCGAAACGCCCCTCCAGCGAAGCTGGGGTGAGGGCGCGTAGGTCAGGCCCGGAGTGGTCCCCCCCTCCCCGACACCTACGGAGTAGGTATGAACCGGGTCGTCCCTAAGTAATAATTATTAAAGGGGCCTGATCATCCTTTATTCCTTACGTCGTACATGCTTAAAACTAAAATCAAAGAATAGAGATATCCCTGATTGTGGAAGTTCTAATAAGGTTCGACTAACAAGGTGTGCAGTTATACGTTTTGTACATTTTAGTCAATTGATTCAGAGTTAAACCAAGCAATAGTTGATATTTAAGTCGTTATGGTTACCACTGTTTTGCTTCCTTTTCCTGAACTTAACTAGTCTTTATTAAGTTCATTAGTTGATACATTTTAGTACTTGTTACTTGGTTAATTATATTTTCCTGTTTGTGTTTCCTATTTTATGTCCACGTGGTATGTGGTTCTTGATCTTGTAACATGTTACTGAGACTGAATTCTTTGTGAGCTAAATTCCTCAACCTTTTCTGCAACTACTCTTAAACTTGACAGATTATGACGGCATTGCCCACAGTTGTGCTTGATCCCCCTACCATCTCCATGACTTTCGGTGTCAATGATTCTCCCTTGGCTGGTTCTGATGGTAGTCATGTAAGTATATAATTTTCGCCGCTCATTTCCTATTTATGTGATCTTTATGTCTAGTTGCTGGTTCCAGTTCCAAATGCAATACTCCAAGACGTGAGAGATTAATATTATAATATCCGTGAAGGAGAAGGGGGGAAAGGTATTTATCATATGTATAGCGATTCTCTGTTCATGAAGTTGCTGCCTTATCAGGTCCTCTACAGTCTACACCAAACAATAGATAATATTGGATATTCATATCAATCCTTTTTTATCTGTTGTAATTTTATCTATTTTGTCTAATCTGTTTTCAACCTGCCCATATCCGACCCAACCAACCCATTTGCCAGCACTAGTACAGTGATTTCTGTTATAACTTATTATAATTGTATGCTTCACTATAACAAAGACTGTCACTGTCCTTTGATATTATTTCTTCCTTAAGCAGAAACTAGAATTGACTGTAATTATTGTCATTGAAGGGTTATTGTACTGCAAACTGTTTAAAACAATTTCTGGAAAATATGAAGTATACAGCTTAGGATGGGGGGTGGTTCTGTATGCCGAGTAACTGATGAGCTTTGAAATGTCCAACAACAACTACGCCTCAGTCCGGGGTCGGCTATATGAATCCTCATTTCGTCATTTCAAGTGTTCCAGTTGGCGTTCTTATTTGATGTATGTGTGAGAAGTATTAAACTTATATAGGCTATCAAAATATGTGGGTGAGGTATTACACTCATAAATTGAAACTTGTACCAATAAGCATTCCCTTAAAGGTCTTCTATCATTTTTGAGATATAGGATTTTGGAACCAGTGTCAATTGGATCAAGAAATTTCTTGAATTTTTGAGCAGAGATTAGTCAGTTTTCAATCTGAAAGAAGAAGAGAGATGAGTCCGTTTAGACTTTCAAGAAATTTCAGAAGGCATGTGTCCTTAAGTTAAACTGCCTGGGAAAATAGGATTGTTGAAACTACAGGCTCTTTTTTCTGATGCCATCTAAAATGTTTTGTACTTTTTATAGTTGACTGGAGGGAAAATTGGTGACCGGCTGTTAGCTGAATCAGAAACAAATCTTGCCATAAATGTTCTCCCCAGTACGTCGGAATCATATGAAGTGCAGGGTAGAGGTGAACTTCAATTAGGTGAGTTGTTTCATGTAACGATCTCTAACAATGTAGCCAATATTCGTGCTTGTCTCATTTGTGCTTAAGGGACAAAATTAAACCGGATCAAGCAAGCAGTCCACCTGAGCTCTCTCTCTAGAATTTTACACACACCTAACTCTTTCTTTCTGTTTTTCTTGTTCGTAATAGGCATCTTAATTGAGAACATGAGACGCGAAGGATTTGAGCTCTCTGTCTCCCCACCTAAAGTCATGTGAGCTTCTTTGTCCCCATTCTGGACTGGTTTGCTAGGATTCACATTTTGATATGCCTGCATACTCTTCCTCTGTACTATTAACTTGTGACTTGGTAAATTTTGTTATGGTTACTCAATAATTCAGGAGATATAGAGCATATTGCAAAAAGGAGCAGAGAATTATTTCTTATTACGGAATGGTTTTCAGATTAAAGCTTACCAGAACTAGACATACATGTCTATGCTCACTCTCACTATATACACATATTTACATATCTATGGTAGACAAGACATTTATAGCTTCATTTAAGACGGTGTTTCTTTTGGGGTTTTGAATGGCCTAATAGTATCTGTGCAACTGGTATCTATTATTCACCAGTAGCCTTGGTGACAAACTGCTAATACTGCATTTGCAATGTCTGTACGCATAGGTACAAAGTAGAGAAAGGTGTTAAGCTTGAGCCAATTGAAGAAGTGACTATTGAGGTGGCACAAATCAATTGCATAAACCTATAGTATTGTTTTTTACTTAATTCAGATTTTATACCAAATCACTAGGGACCATCTTCTGTTTCCAGGTTGATGACGAGCATGTAGGTTTGGTCATGGAAGCACTTTCTCACAGGCGAGGTGAAGTTACTGACATGGGCCCAGTTCCTGGCAACATGGGAAGGACTAGAATGTGTCTGACATGCCCTTCAAGGTATTTTATTTCAGATTTGCTTGGCAGGTTTTCTTTATTTGTAGAGCACAATGAGACGTAATTAGAAGATTGGTTTTACCTCCCTCTCGCTCCCTACCTCTGCCTTTTGGAATATTATTCTGTTCTCCCCTCCTTGCATGTCCTGGATGCATATGATACTGATTTCTCTTTTAATACATGCTGGAGGGTTAGTTATCTGAGCATTTTGCAGTAAGGTAAAGTACTAAATAGCTACAGTTATGAGTCTTATCTAGGTATATTCTTTGTTCTCTATCCTCGTTTTATCTTGTCTTTGTTTTTCAAGGTATACCCTATCGATCCAGAGGTATGGGATTAAAATGTGACTGGATTATTCGTTGGTTAACATAGTGACAAAACTAATGCCAATTTATTGAAATAATTAATCAATGCATCTTCTTAAAAGATTTTATTAGAGGCTGCTAACAAATTTGTAGATTCAGATTTCAGTTTCATGCAATTGCAACCTTTCTGTATTCACACCCTCGTTTTTTATTCAGCATGTTCTTCAAGCTTGGCTGATTACTTTTTTTTTTTCAAGTTTGTTTAATTTTTAAGCTTCCCTGACCTAATGCAGAGGGCTAGTTGGCTATAGAAGTGTGTTCAGCAGTGACACCCGTGGCTCTGGATTTATGCACCGAGCTTTTCTGAGTATGCTTTTCAACTTGTCTTTACTATTTATGACAAGTTTATCTGACAATTTCTCCAATTTCATGCCGCACATTACAGTAGGATCTCCCTGCGTATTTATATAACGATGACAAAACTGCAAAAGTAACTATGTGCTAGCAATATGTGAATGTGAGCTTACCAGCTCAGTTGAACTTTGTAATAACACATTCTTGTCTGACACTAGATTGTTTCTGAATTTACATTGATGTTACAAATGTTGGCCTCTTTATATCCCTCTTCTTTCTTTGAATGCACCTTGGGTAAACCATCCTGCTTTTTCTTTCTTAAAATACCTCTGAGCGTTTGGTGGGTTGAGGTTCTTCATGGGTCAGTTTTTTCTTTGACAGAGAACAGGGAATTTGCACTATTAGTCCCTCAAATATCGACATATTCTGATTTTGGTCCTTGTGATATCCACATTTAACTTTCAATTAACTGATACGTGCATTTTGACCCCTCTCCTTGTGGAATCATCACATTCGAATTGTTAACTGTTACATCATTTAATATCCATGTATTATGAGGGTAATATTGTTCTAAAAATAGGATAAATATTCTCTATATAGAAGAACCAGAAGGGCACATATTAATTGAACTTTAAATATGCTTAGTCATATATCACAAGGACCATTAGAGTTAACTAATAACAGAGGAGCCAGCAGTGTTATTATCTCTGATTTTAATCGTCAGACATATATAAAGAAAAGCTTGACATGTCATGCAGATCTTTGAATAGGCACTTCAAAATGAGTTATTTCCCATTTTATCTTTTTTAAGTATAGGTGCAAGTGTTATCCATGCATAAACACGATCAACTCATGAATTCATATGTAGAGAACAAATTTTCAATTTAGCAAATGCCAAGGCACTGGCTTTTGGAGTTATTCTTTAGCTCTTTTTTTCCTTGTCTATTTTGACTACATCTAATGTATGTATGAATGCCTGCTATATGGTTTGACTTTTCATTATGCTTAGCATCTTTCTCCTTGGTGCAGCTTATGAAAAATATCGTGGTCCTCTTGGAAATGTCAGAAAAGGAGTTCTGGTAAGCACATCAAATGCATCTTCTCTCTTGCACTTCAAGACAGTTAAGCTCAGATTTGAACATATGTTTGGAAAATCCTCGTAATACACTTGTATTTGATATAATATATTCTGTTTTTTGAAAAGATATATGTCTCCTCTTTCAGTTTATGGATAACTGTCCTTGTTCTATTGGTTGAACAGGTATCGATGGGCCGTGGGTTAATCACTGCTCATGCACTGATGGGTTTAGAAGCTCGTGGAATTCTCTTCGTGGCTCCTGGGATGGAGGTGACTCAACTGAACTGTTTCTCAGCCTTTTGTCCTAGTTTCGTTCCTTACAAGTAGTAAAAGGGTATCAACGTTGGTCAACTAGCAAACATTTTTGTGATCTCAATATTCCATTTGTGGTTACTTAAAAGGGTGATGGGGTGATGGGGAGATGTTTAAGCTGTGGAATGTATAATAAACTACAGGTCCGGTGTTCTTGCAAGGTGAAGACTTGTAAAATTTGAAGTTTCGAAGTAAAGACGGAAAACAAAAAGGGTATACTATCAGGGATCATGAAAGCATATCAATCACATGCTCTTTTGAAGAATATAAAAGTATTGTAATCTTACTTTGCCTTGGATAATGTGCAGACATATGATGGCATGATTATTGGAGAACATTCTCGAGATACAGACCTTGATGTAAGAAGCTATTGTTTTGTTTCTTACTGTGTTTGTCATGCGCATTTGTGACTCTTGGGTGATTGGATGATACAGGTCAACCCGGTTAGGTCAAAAGAACTCACAAATGTAAGGGCCGCTTGCAAGGATGAGAATGCCAAGCTAACTCCTCCTCGCCTTGTGAGTTTCTACTCTTGATTGTGCTTTATCCACTTACAAAACTTTGTGCTGTTACTATTACCTTTCTCAAAAAATGAAAAAATAAAAGAACTTTTGCTGTTGACATATTGCATGACACTCCTAAATCATATTTCCTCGCGTGAAGTTTTTAAAGAAGTGTGAGAAAACTTCGTTAGATTGTTCGTCTTCAAAAGTGTTTTTAGCTAACGAATCTTATGGTATTAAGCTGTGCTCCTTCTGGTTGTTGATTGTCTGATGTCCGATGGTTTTGTTGCAGATGTCTCTTGAAGAGGCCATAGGATATGTTGCTTCCGATGAGCTTATTGAGGTATCTTTGCTATTTTAACTTGTCAAACGTGATAAAATGACTTCCCATTACAGATGACTTTCTATAATACCTATTTCGAATAATGGGTTGTTCGGCTGAACATCTGTACCTTGGTATCCAGAATAATGCAAGCCTACACTAACAATGCCTTTGTTTAAAAAAAATTATTGCAGGTTACACCGAAAGCCATTAGGCTGAGAAAGAGATACTTGGAAGTGAACAAGAGAAAAGCAATGAGCAAGAGGCCCAAGGATTGAAGTGTTTTTCTCCATTTTCCATCTATACTGGTCAAAGATTTTGCCCCCATTTGTATACGTGATGTTTAATTATCTTCACCTCTACTTAAATGATCCTCATTTATACATATCTTAGCACTTATATACATAGAAAAAAAAAAGTTGTATCACATAATATTCTTTTTGAAGCACTGGTCATCAGGAAATGTATGTTATTGTCACAGCATATTAAAGGCAGAGTTACTGAATAAAATGCTTGAGCGCAATATTCTTTTGTCCCACTTCGAAATCTCCTTTAGCATCATTCAACCAATTCATATGAATTAATGTTTTATGGTACTAATTATATTACCCCTCCATTCAATTCGTTTTCGTTTTGTGCTGAAGTTAAAGTTAGTAAAGAAGACTTTCAGATCTTGTGTTAATAAATATACTAGACTGTTTTAATCTTGTTGTTTTAAATAGGTCACGTGAAAAATTGAAATTAAAGAGTTTAAAAAAAAAAAGCGTTCTCTGATTAAGATGAAAGCTAAACAAACAAATTAAAATAGAGGGAGTATTTTATCTCTTTCTTGTATAAATGAAAGGTTATTTTTGAAAGATTTTCTATTCAAGTAGAAGTAGAGAAATGTGGAGGACATTACAAATCTTGTACCAAATACGAAATAGATACTTATATACTGTAGTACTTTTTTGGTGTTAACTCTCAGGTTTTTTCCTAGTGAGCATGTCCTTTCTACTACCAATGCCAAGCAACTCATAGGAAGCTGCCAAGGGCGACAACAGCAGCATATTTAGAATAATTTCACAATAGCCAACGACAAATTGTGAATTAAACTGAATGCTGACCCCTGGTCGTAGATTAGTTATGTTGCTTTGTTGTTATTATGTTCGTAGCTTCCCATTTTACTATTTCTGTTTCCACACTAATAGAAAAATTGAAATTAACGCAGTACTCCTCTAGTTGAATTAAAAAAATAACTTTTGTTTCCATAGGCACCTACCCTTTTATCACGGGTAATGCAACTTTTGATTTCACCAAATCCTTTTCTATTTCACATTTCACATCACATGTTGAAAACTCTTTTTTTGTTTTCCCTTCCTTTTCTAAAGCCACCCTCATTAAACAAATTATTCAAGAAAAGTATACTTAGTTAATTATGCACAAAATGCAATAATGTGCTATTTAAATTTCTTGGCAGTTGCCATCCATCGATGTCAGACAGTCACAATATATCCATGTCAAAATTATAAAATTGATCGAGATTCATTTAGTGTAAATTTATTTAGCTTTATTTAATTTTAACGAGAGATCATTCGATATTTGAAATTTATAAGCTTTTATAATAATCTCAAATTAATGTAGTGTGAGTTGAATTTACATTCAAATGTATTTTAACATTAATGAATATTTTAGTACCTACAAAACTTATGCAAAAACTATTGAATATATGTGAAAATAGCAGAAACATTTTGGATCCCCCCGGAGTAAACCTCAGAACAAAGTTTAAATGTTCCATTTTTGTGAAAACATTGTTCACCACTCACAGCATAATATAAAAAAGGTAATTCCAAAGAAAATTAAATTCTTTCCATGTTTTTCTATTTTTGGCTCATTAGAAGATACTATTATTTCACCCCATTGAAAACTTCTTTTCAAATTATGACCAATTTTGAAATGTATTGAAGAGGAAAATCAGAGACTTAAGGAGGGGTTTTCTACTCTAATTAGTAGTACTAGAAAACAAGTTGAAATAGTACTAACAAATCCTTTTGAATAAATCTCCCTCTCTCTCTCTCTCTCTCTCTCTCTCTCTCTCTCTCTCTCTCTCTCTCCTTTTTAAAAAGCGGTGCTCCCTTCACATCTCTCTCTTCCTTCTCCAAATTTTCATCGTACTCCGTGCCCCAACCGCCCCCCCAAAAAAAGTTTTTTCCTCTTCAAAAATGGGGGCATACAGAGCGGAAGACGATTACGATTACTTGTTCAAAGTAGTATTAATTGGTGATTCTGGTGTGGGTAAATCTAACCTGCTTTCCAGATTCAGTCGCAATGAGTTCAGCCTGGAGTCTAAGTCCACCATCGGAGTTGAATTCGCTACAAGGAGTATTCATGTTGAGGATAAAGTTGTTAAAGCTCAGATTTGGGATACTGCTGGTCAGGAACGGTATAGAACTCTTCCTTTTATTTATTTATTTATTATTATTATTATTATTTTTATTTTTGTGTGCTTGATACCTTGAGTATAAAAGTTGTTGAAGCTCAGATTTTGGGGTACTGCTGGTCAGGAACGGTATATCCATCTTCTTTTATTCATTATAATTATTATTAATATTATTGTGTATATGATACCTTGAGTGAAGCTCAGATTGTTTGTTTTGCTTGTTATAATTATTGTTATTACTTTTGTGTGTATGTATATATGATGTGAGATCTGGAATGATAATGATATGTTGTGCTGCTTTGTACTTGTTGATTGTTGGTTTTTTTGCTAAGTTAGATCTCGACGTTTGCTTAATGCAAGTGTAAGTGCAAGTATAAGATCGTTGGTGTAGGGAGGATGGTAATTCGTTTGAAGTATTGATACAGGTAGATCTAGTAGTGTAGTTAGTTACACTGTGATAATTCATGCTAACTTTGAGCGCTTTGACTTTATATATATATATGTGTGTGTGTGTGTGTGTGTGTGTGTGTGTGTGTGTGTGTGTGTGTGTGTGTGTGTGTGTGTGTGTGTGTGTGTGTGTATATAGAGGTTGAGTCAAAGACTAATGGATGTGAGCATACTGGCTGCTTCATGGCCCATGCTTGTGCAACAATGGTTATCAGTGTGGTTGATTTAGTCTTTGCTAACTACATTCAACTAAGTTGCATGGACTCTTCACTTTCGATACTGCACCGTGTCGGATTCTCTAAAAATACACTACTTTGGAGAATCCGACACGCACCTATTGGAATTTTTGAAGAGTCCAAGCAACATAGACATTCAGTACTAACTACTAGTTGCTTTTTGTGACAGTTAAATTGATAATTAATGGTCTGATGAGTGAGGTTAGCTCGGGCGATAGAGCACTTCTATGGCCAGCTTGTAGGTCAGAGCCATGTAAGTAGGAATGCAGTGGATCTTCTCAGGGTGGGGATAAGAAAATGGGTTGACTTTTGTACGGTATCATTAGATTGCTGATACAAGAATTTTTGATTGAATTGGTGTGTGCTGAGTAATAAATCCAATAAATGGGTCGGTTAGAAATCTCAAGACCAAAATGGTGAAACACATTGGCTGCGGAGCACCTTTAATGTGTAACTTTGACGTGAGAAAAACTGTCAGTTCATGAAGTGTGTTACTTGGAAGGTGTTTTACGAATGATGATCCTTAAGTTTATTTTCCAAAATATGTGGATGTTTCATCCATTTTACCGCACCTTCAATGAATATTTCAAATTCCAAAAATGTGCTTTTTTGCACTGATTGGACTCGAGTACATACCTGAAGGCTCAGTGGTAGGAAGGGACCTTCAGGTATGTGCGTATAGATCTGTTTCTATAAATATCAAAAATTTCATTTCTTCCCTATTTTCACCAGATCTGCGGTCCCCTCTTCCATTTCCACCATTAAAATAATAATTTTTTTTTAAACATTCTAAGAATGATGCTAGTTGATCACAAAATAAATATAATAGGTGAGGTGCTTCTATAGTGCTGCGTAACCTATTAGACACGAGCACATTGTGGTCCTGGGTAGGAATAAGCCACTCGCCAACTAATGGATCCCTTCATGGCCTGAGAGGCCATATCCTCTCGTATATCCATACCTTTATTATATAATATAAGATACAAGAAATAAATATTAAATAACAGGTTAATTTAAGCAAGTAAATTTAATTACCTAACCTGAAGCAAAGAAAAAAAATAATAGCCAATGACACTCTACTCCCTCTAACGTTTGACAAAGATATCTATAAAGTATCACAAGTTTGGCTGCACCAAAAGCATGTTGACTCAATCTAAACAAATTCACAAACAAATGCAGATACATCAACTTGACCTTGTTACCTTACGTATCAACCACAATCATGCCTCTAATGATCCACTGCATGTACAAGCACACTTGCTGTAGAACAATAACCTCAGGACTAGCATTAGTAAGTAAAGGAAGTGATGTAACATGACCAATCAAGGATGTCACTAGTATATTTTTGCCGCCTTAAAGTTCTCGATCAACCTCTACCGAAGCCATGCCTAGAATATCTAGCATACACATCATCTTACGGAATCTAGGGTAATTATGTCATCACATGTAATCCATGGTCTAACTGCCAATATAATACAACCATGCCATGCAACGTAATCGTGGCCTCTCTAGACCTCAAATAGAATGTGTGTAACTGCCAAGTATTACCACTTTTTTTAAAACTATTTTTTATTTCTTTTAGTAATAATAACACCTCTGAGGTGGTATGGATTGCGTACACTTACCCTCCCCGACCTACTTGATGGGAATATACTGGGTATGTTGTTGTTATTGTTTAGTAATAAGAAAACTATCTCTCTATCTCTGAGGTAGGGTGAGGTAGGGCAAGGTCCGTGTACACTCTATCCTCCCTAAACTTCACTTTGTATGACTACACCGGGTATGTTGTACGAGTTATATTTGAAGATGCTCTAATTTCGGTACTCAGCAGGGATAATTTGTATGTGACATGATGTATGCTGGTGAGATACTGCTCTTCTTATTTCCCCTGCCATCTATTTCTTTCTAGTCTCGTGTCGATAGAATTGTGCATTTTTAACTCTTAAGTTGATATGCGATGTAAGTCATTTTTTTTTCAAAAGTAGCATTTTTAACTCTTAAAGTTGATACGAGATGTAAGTCAATTTTTTTCAAGAATAGATGTCGTGCTTTGATTGGCTTATATCTGAACTTCTTGTGTCTAGTAGACCCATATTTTGTGTTGTACTCTTCTTTACGTGGTACAATTTTAATATTTTGGTTTCCTGTATGGAAACGTTATGAATTCATGTATCATATTATATCTCATATGATGTACTCTCTTCTGAAGATATCGAGCTATCACTAGTGCTTACTATCGAGGAGCTGTTGGTGCATTGCTGGTTTATGATGTCACTCGTCATGTGACTTTCGAGAATGTAGAGAGATGGTTGAAGGAGCTCAGAGATCACACTGACTCAAACATTGTCATAATGCTTGTGGGAAATAAGGCAGATTTGCGTCACTTACGAGCTGTTTCCACCGAGGATGCCAAGGCATTTGCTGAGAAGGAGAGTACTTTCTTTATGGAAACATCTGCTCTGGAATCCATGAATGTGGAGAACGCCTTCACGGAAGTGCTCACACAAATATACCGTGTCGTGAGCAAGAAAGCTCTTGAAGCGGGAGATGACCCGGCAGCATTGCCTCAGGGGCAGACCATTAATGTCGGAAACAAGGATGATGTTTCAGCAGTAAAGAAAGTTGGGTGCTGTTCTGCTTAAAACAAGCTCTATTCCAACTTTTGAGCTTCAAATTTTCTTGTAGCAGTGTTACTTCTCCTATTGAATAGACCAAATGAATCGTTAGCCGTGAGAGGCTGAGAGCTTTAGTTTTCTCGTGCTCAAGTTTGGATTTGAGCTACCCCTCCCACACACCCATCTTTCCTCGAGTTCCTCAACATTCTTTATCCTTGTCTCTATGTTTGTCTTAGCTTAAGTGTATGATTGTAGTATAGCTTCTTATGGATGTCTTGAATAGGGTGTACTGTGATGGCAACGATTGAACCAAGACTGCTGCACTAGATTTATCAAACCATTCATATGTTTTTTCCAATGCTATTTTCCGTATACAATCCATTTTTATCTATGATTATTTGATTTCATGGATCAGTATAGTCTTAAATCACATTTCGTCAATATCACTAAACGCATCCAATCTGTTCACAATCTCAATCAAGTGCAGATGTCTTTGACTGCTAAAGAGGGATGAATCCCTTCCAGGACCCTAAAATTTGACTAGCATTTTGTGCTTTGTATCCTTTGCCCTTCTACAAGTAGTAGGATTCTAATTACCAAGTAAACCCGAGTTCTCTTAGCAACACTGGCAAAATAAGTAGAGCAAGTCTCTATATATTATCATCACTGTACATCTTTGAGATACCTACAAAATCAATGCACATCAAAGTAAATTAAATATTATAAAAATATTTCTTGATGTAAAATATAATTGTAAAGCAAACAATAAAGAATGATCTAAGATCAAAAGTAAATATTTTTGTTCCATATGTTCGTTGAAGATGTTATTGTATTGTTGTAGAAGGATTCTCAATTTATAGAAGTCCAAATCCTTTTTTTGAAAAACACTATCTAACTATGATAAATTTATATTTTTTTCCCATAAATATCTATCAATTTTTAGGAGAATATGAATTCCAAAACTCTAAGCTAATATAAATATTTTTTTCTTACCGTTTGCTGTATGTTTTTTAAGTTATTTGTAGACATTTAATAAACTTCATTGTCTTATTTAAAAAAAAAAAATCAAAACAACCACGCATACCTATATTTCCAAAAACTAAGGAGCTAAGTAATTTTTTTTTTAATTCTTCTTACTGTAATATTTTCTTATTACCATATATTTTAGAACCCTTAATTTTTTCTTTCCATAGATATGTTAGGATTCAATATCATAGTTGATATTGTTAAAATAGTTAAATAATAATTTGAGCAAAATAGTAAAAAGACGATTTTATCTATTGCAGAGTCTTTTAGTAAAAGGCAAAAAGTTCAAATCACTTTTTTAAGGTTTTCACACTTTTAATATATTATAGATTATAGATGATTTTCTTTTCTTTTAGAGAATATTGAAATAGTAAACAAAACTATTATCATTCAGTAGAATTATTTTTAAACTTTGAATTAAAATACTAAAATCTTTATAATAATAAATAATATATTTACAATAACATCCAAGGTAATATTTTGAAAACGCATGATTAACGTCTTATTAACTTGAATCAATTCTTACTATTATAAATAACAATATTATTATGTGAAATTTTTTATTTATTATGTATATGTATGTTTTTATGGCTATTGATTAAATTTTGGCTTTAGGCCATTAATTTTATTGAGACGTGCTTAAAATATAGCATGCCAATAGGTGAAAAAGTAAATTCACTTTGATGTTACTTACATTTAGAACTCTTGTAACTCTTGTAAGTTCAATGCTATTAGAAAAATGCATGAGAGCTGCAGCAGTCTGAATTCTATGTTATCTAAGTTAATATTAACTCTTGTAAGTACAATGCTGTTAGAAAAATGCATGAGAGCTGCAGCAGTCTGAATTTTATGTTATCTATTAGAAGTTAATATTAGAAAAATGCATAAGAGCTGCAGCAATCCGAATTCTATTTTATCTAGTTAATATTAATCAGTAGTACTAAAACAATAATTTTTGCTTTTATCAATATCTCTATGTTAATTTATCAAACTCATGTTTCACTTGTTTATCAAATGCTTGTAGCTTCTAACTAGGAGCGGTGTAGTGAACATCTCAAAAACAGCTTACCATAGCAAAATACTTCATAAATTAGAAAACCAATGATCATTGTAGCCACACCCAACTTAACCTGGGAAAACTTATAATGCATCATTGTAGCGATACCCAACCTAACCTGATCTTATTAATGCAGAGGGCATCATCTCAGATGAGAATTTTCACCTCTCAATCTTTGGTTCCATTTCGATGAGTTTTTTTTTCCAGATGCTATATTTTTTTGTGTTCTATGATTTTATCTGTGTTCCAAGGGAAAAAGTGTGCAGGAGGGACTTGGCAAATATTTCAGCACAAGAAAATCAATTTTATGAATTTCTATATGCACCTCAAGTTCCTGCCTTCGAACTTCCTCCTTTCTAGCTTCAGATCTGGAACTCCTTTGCACCTCAAAAGATAACAGTCGCTCCAGCGACCTGATTAAACAGATAACAAAAGCATATTGGCAACGTACTGTCTTTGATGAATTAAAAAACTGAACAAAGTAATTCATAGACATCTTCACACTCTATGCGACTAAATAATTGGTGTGTGGTGCAATGAAAGAGCGATATATCAGACTAAGAGGAGCATCTACAATATTCTGCTGTAGATCAATAATTAAATCAGCATTGCACTTTCCAATCCTGTTTCCAGTTAAGGTAGGGTAATCAGCCTTTAGATAGCAAATGTGTAGCGAACAAAAAGGAGGAGGAATGGCAAAAATGATGCCACAACAGGCCTTCTTCATGTTAGTTAGCTCAACTCAACAAGCCATTTATAAAATTTCATCTAGGATTTTTGAAAGCAATAGTGAATCTGTATTTGTAGTTTATTTGTAGTTAAATACATGTCTCTCCTACTTTTTGCTGAAACATGACTTCAATTTAAGCATCAGTTAGTTTTCATTTGGCAAACCTTATAAAGATAAAAGCCGAAATAGGAACAACTTAATATCTGTTAAGAAACACGTGAGATCATCCTATTATTTGTGCAGCAAAACAGTGGATTAGATGAGTACCTCTGGTCTGGCACAGGGAACAATGAAGATGGAATTAAGACCATAAGAGAACAAAGTTCTTCTTATCAGCGTCTTACAAGCTAACTTGAACAGGCTCAAATTTTGCTTTCTCACATACACTGCCATGTAAGCAATATTTGTTGAGTGTAATGACCACTAATCAAATTATTTGGAATTCAGAAGCGAGAGAAATCGTTTTATCTATAAATCTATAAATAGAGATCAAATTGCATATTACCAAATCACACTCCTATTGCCACAACTATAGATATAAGGGCTTTGAGAATATGCCTTCATGGCCAATGGTTAACGATAGGCACATTTTGAACCGAGATCAGGTGTTCAATAGATCTAACCCTTCTAAAGGTGTCTAAATGAACATTTTTGGCAAGTTTGGGGAGTCATCTATGTATTCAACCTAATTGAAACACATATATTACCAATAACATAACCCATATCACGCACATTATGTCAACATATTTTAGATTTCAGCGCACATACATAAATTAGCTTAAGTTTATGATTGTAGTATACCTTCTTATGGATGTCTTGGATAGGGTGCACTTTGATGGCAACGGTTGAACCACAGCATGTTTGAACAGATATTGTCCTGCTCGGTACTACGACTGCTGCACTAGATTTATCAAACCATTCATCTGTTTTTTCCAATGATGTTATTTTCCATACATCAATCTATATTTTTCTATAATTATTTGATTTCGTCAAAATCTCTACTGACATTCTATGTTTGGCACAAGATTTAAAGTGATGGGCAAAGGATCGCTAAACGCATCCAATATGTTCACAATCTCAATCAAGTGCAGATGTCTTTGAGTACTAAAGAGGGATGAATTCCCTTCCGGGACCCTACTAATACAGGATGCTTTGTGCACCGGGCTATCCTTATTAAAAGCTAGCTAAAATATCAAGTTCGTGTAACAATACAAAAACAGCACATGCAAAGTTGCTGAAGGAAAATACTCTAGTGTAAAATTTGACTAGCATTTTGTGTTTTGTATCCTTACCCTTCTATAAGTAGTAGGATTCTAATTACCAAGTAAATCCGAGTTCTCGGAGCAGCACTGGCAAAACAAGTAGAGCAAGCTGTTATGGCCACTTCCAGGGCAATAATTAGAAGGAATCACAACAGAGAACACTTGAATCAAATTCACCTATGTTGCTCGGAAAATTCAAAAATGCCGCCAGGTTTCTCCTTGGGTAGCAACATTTTGGAGGCTCCGAGCAACATAGGGATTCATAGTCCTCTTATATTTAGAGGTAAAACTCCATGAACATCTTGGGAGATTCCCAGGTATAAAGCACAATGAAGAACATTTAACAAATTAAGAGACACCTGAACTATTAATAACAATTTTGATTAATGAAAGCCAGAACAATTAAAATTGTCATCCGAGTACTGCCTCAATGGCTAGGTGCATATAAAGAATCTCCAGACTATGCAATTCAGTCGTGATATGGGATGTTGCCCTTTATTTATAGAGCAAAATCTGCAGACTACGGATACCCATTTTGGTTAGTAGTATTCTAGTGACTTTGACCTGTCAAAACTTGCACGTCTAGAACATGATCCTTTCTTCAGAGTTGTTTTAAGTTTCTTTACTTCCAGAAACTACTATCTTAACTCTTTAAGTTGTTCAACTGTAGAGGGGTCTTACAATGTGTCTGTTAGCACAACACTAGCGGAGGATCAACCAGCTTTTACTTTATCCTTGGTACTTTCTGCATGACCAATGCTAAAAATACTGCTTAACCCTCGTGTTTTGGTTTGTCGCTCCAGTTCATCAATCCTGTTCTTGAGGAACTCAATCTCTCTACTCAGCTCTTCATCTCGCTGCTTCATTGCCTGGGAAAGAAAACAAATTATGAATTAGTTTTACTTGACACGGTGCTAGCAATAACAGTAACATCAAGTCCTTAACTCATCTTTTAGTAATAGATCTCCTCGATCTAAGACATAAGAGTTTATCCGTGCTTATGAACAATGACAACTATAAAATGCTTTAGCTTATTTTTGTATCAAGGGAAAAAGGTAAATGAGGTGAAGAAAAAGAAACGCAACTCTAAGAAGTTTCAATCATAGCATGCCACAACACGTGGAAAAAGTAAATTCACTTTCATGGATAATTATATTTAAAACTCTGTAACTTCAATGCTTATAGCTTCAGACTATGTGCAGTGTGGTGAACATCTCAAAGCAATGATTGCAGGACTTACGATAGAAAAATACGCCATAAACAAGAAAACAAATAATGCATCATCGTAGCAATACCCAACCTAACCTGGTCTTATTAATGCAGAGGGCAATACAAATTAAATACAGTAAGTGCTTTATTTAGCATCTCAGTTGAGAATTTTCACCCCTCAATCTTTTGGCTCCATTTTCCACGAGTTTTTTTCCTTGATTAGCATATTTTTTCTGTGTTCTATGGAAATGATTTCATCTATTTTCCCGAGGGAAAAAGTGTGCAGGGAGGAGGGAATGGGCACATATTTCAGCACAAGAAAATAATTTTTATGAATGTCGATATGCACCTCTAGTTCCTGCCTCCGAACTTCCTCCTTTCTAGCTTCAGATCTGGAGCTCCTTTGCACCTCAAAGATAACAGCCGCTCCAGCGACCTGATTAAACAGATAACAAAAGCATATTGACGGCATTCTGTCTGGGTGGATAAAAAAACTACAAATTAATTCATACACATCTCCATACTATATGTGACTAAAGAATTGGTGTGTTATGCAGTGAAAGAGGGATATGTCAGGCTAAGAGGAGCATCTACAATATTCTGCTGTAGATCAATAATTAAATCAGCATTGCACTTTCCAATACTGTTTCTGGTTACGTAGGGTAATCAGTCTTCAGATAGCAAATGTGTAGCGAACAAAAAGGAGGAGCAATAACAAAGATGATGATCGTGGGTGCTTAAAAAATTAAAAACCTGAAAAAAATAAAAAATCACCTCAACAAGGTTTGAACCCGGGACGTCCCTTCAGTGGAGAATCAACTTAAATGCCAGTACACCCAACCAACTTTTATTTTAGTGGGTGTTTTTATATGTTTTATACCTATTTTCGTATATTTTCTATATAATTATACCTATTCCAAATCGAGTTTACTGGGTGCCGGAGCACCCCGGCCCCTGACTCAACAAGCCAACTTGAGCAGTTGGAATTAATGTATAAATTTTCATCTAGGACTTTTGAGAGTAATAGTGAATCTGTATTTGTAGTTAATACAATACATATGTCTCTCCTACTTTTTGCTGCAACATGGCTTCAATTTAGTAATGTAGAAGCTGTGCATGAATTTTTTAACACATCACAGAATATGCAATGGTTGCTAGTCCGTTTATACTTCTCGGTTCTCAGCATTTTCTTAATGCCGGCGATCTATAATACTATTCTTTACTGTAAAAGAGAAATGCATAAATTTTCGTATTCATACTTGGGGGCCATTTGATAACCCAACCAGACAAGTTTGATAATAGAAACATAAAATCATTTAATACCAGTTCAAATGCTTTCACACTTAGCATCGTCACCGGAAATAAAAGTTTCTAATGATTAGATATCAGATGCTAGTAATTATAAATTCATATCAAAAGGCAGCAGTAAAAACGACAACATACCCAATGTAATCCCTTTTAGAATATGAGTAGAAATAGGAATAGTATACAAAATCCTACTTAGAAAAGGATTGTATTGCAGTGTCTATAAATAGGGTTTCAATGTAATTATGTAGACAATAATTCAAATAATATTTTTCTCTATTATTTCTCACATGGTATCAGAGCATAGGTGAAAAAATTCCGAAAAACAAAACAATCAATCACCGTGTGTCAATTTCTGTGATTGTTAGTCATTATCCGTTTTGTGGGTTGTGTGCAAAATACAACACCACCAAGAGGATCGGAAGGCTTAGGCGACAAAAACCCGACCAAAACCACCGAAAAGTCCCCAGCCACGCGCTCCCACGTGCTTGCCGGAGTTCCGGCAATATCTGTCAAGCGCCGCCGCGTGAGCAATATCATCAAACAATCATTCACCAGACATCATGCCCATATACCCCTCAGCAGAACGACATAGCATAGCAGAAAGGAAAAATAGGCATCTCACTGAGACTGCTCGCACTCTTCTCATTGAATCCCATGTTCCGCTGCGTTTTTGGGGCGATGCAGTCCTCACATCTTGCTATCTAATTAACAGAATGCCATCATCTTTGGTCCAAAATCAAATTCCCCATTCTATACTATTTCCTCAGTCATATCTCTACTCTATCCCCCCTCGTATTTTTGGGAACACATGTTTTGTTCATAACTTAGCCCCAGGAAAAGATAAATTAGCCCTTCATGCTCTCAAATGTGTCTTCCTTGGTTACTCTCGAGTTCAAAAAGGGTATCGATGCTATTCATCTGATCCGGGTCGCAACCTTATGTCCGGCAATGTCACATTCTTTGAATCTCAACCTTACTATACATCTTCTGATCATCTTAATATCTCTTGATATCTCTGAGGTTTTACCCATACCTCCAGCCTTACCCACACCAATCTTTGAGGAATCTACGGTTACTTCTCCTTCTCCAGCTGCAGTGCCACCACTTTTGACTTATCACCGCCGCCCGCGTCCAGCATTAGTCCCAAATGATTCATGTCATACGCCTGACGCTTCCCCTACTGCGGACCTGCCTCCTCCTAGCCAATTAGTTGCACATCAAAAAGGTATAAGATCCACTCATAATGCTAATCCACATTATACTTTCTTGAGTTATCATCGTCTATCATCACCCCATTATGCTTTTGTATCATCTTTGTCCTCTATTTCCATCCCTAAGACTACAGGTGAAACCCTTCCCCATTTAGGATGGAAACAAGCTATGATTGATGAAATATCTGCTTTACATATGAGTGGTACTTGGGAGCTTGTTTTCCTTCTTGTAAGTAAATCTATGGTTGGTTGCCATTGGATTTATACAGTCAAAGTTGGTCCAGATGGTCAGGTTGATCGGCTGAAGGCTCGCCTTGTTTCCAAAGGATATACACAGATATTTGGGCTTGATTATAGTGACACTTTCTCTTCCGTGGAAGAAATAGCATTTGTCCGTCTTTTTCTCTCTATGGTTGCCGTTCGTCATTGGCCTCTTTATCAGTTGGACATTAAGAATGTTTTTTTGCATGGTGCTCTTGAGGAGGAAGTCTACATGGAGCAACCACCTGGTTTTGTTGCTCGGGGTGAAGTCTAGTAGTCGTGTATGTCGATTGCGCAAGTCGCTCAATGGTTTGAATCAGTCCCCTCGAGCCTGGTTCGGAAAGTTTAGTGCAGTGATTCGGGAGTTTGGCATGATTCGTAGTGGAGCTGATCAATCAATGTTTTATCGCCATTCTGAACCAAATTTATGTATTTATCTGCTGGTTTATGTTAACGATATTGTTATCACCGGCAATGATCAAGATGGTATAACTAACTTGAAGCAACATCTCTTTCAACATTTTCAGACTAAAGACCTCGGCAGACTGAAATACTTTCTAAGTATTGAGGTTGCACAGTCCAGATCAGGTATTGTTATTTCTCAATGCAAGTATGCTTTAGACATTCTTGAGAAATGGGAATAATGGGATGTCGATCCATTAACACTCCTATGAATCCAAATGCTAAACTTCTACCAGGACAGGGGAAGCGGGGAACCACTTAGTGATCCTGGAAGGTACAGCGGTTGGTTGGAAAGTTAAATTATCTCACAGTGACTAGACCTGACATCTCTTTTCCCGTGAGTGTTGTAAGTCAGTTTATGACTTTCCCGTGTGATAGTCATTGGGATGCAGTTGCGCGTATTTTGAGATACATAAAGTCATCTCCAGGTAAACTACTCTTTGAGGATCGAGGCCATGAGCATATCATTGGAAATATCGATGCTGATTGGGCAGGATCACCCTCTGATAGACGTTCTACATTAGGATGTTGTGTTTTAGTGGGTAGTAATCTGGTATCCTGGAAGAGTAAGAAACAGAGTGTGGTTGCTCGATCTAGCACCAAAGCATAATATCGAGCAATGGCTGCAGCAACTTGTGAGCTGGTTTGGATCAAACAATTGCTGAGAGAACTAAAATTTGGAGAAACCGATAAGATGGAACTTGTATGTGATCAGTCCTTCATATTGCATCTAATCCACAGTTCCATGAGAGGACCAAGCACATAGAGATTGATTGTCGGTTTGTCAGAGAAAAGATACTCTCGGGAGATATTGTTACAAAATTTGTGAAGTCAAGTGATCAACTTGCAGAAATCTTCACCAAGTCCCTCACCAGTCCTCGTATTAATACATTTGTAACAAGCTAAGTACATATGACTTGTATGCACTAGCTTGAGGGGGAGTGTTAGAATATGAGTAGGAATAGGAATAATATACAAAATCTTACTTGGAAAAAGATTATATTGTAGTGTCTATAAATAAGGTGTCGATGTAATTATGCGGACAACAATTCAAATAATATTTTTCTCTATTATTTCTCACAATCCCCATAAGTGCGGTCTGGAGAGGTGGTCTGTACACACTACACAGACCTTACCCCTACCTTAAGAAGGAAGAGGTGTTGTTTCAATAGACCCTTGGGCTCAAGCAAAACATATCAAACTTGGTTTGAAAGGAAATACAATAATGGAGAAGCCATGATGAAAAAAGAACAGTAGCCACAACAAATAATATGATACCCGAAGCAATGGAAATAGCAAGTAACAATAAAATCGAAGAATAAGGGAGAGTAACAATGAGAATACTGATAATGAATATTAGACAACATTCGTTTACCTACTAAACTTCTACACTAATCCTTGACCTTCATATCCTTTTATCTAGAGTCATGTCCTCAGTAAATTGCTTTAAACAAAAGGCAGCATATTAATATATTTAGACATCAGTTCCTTTGTCCCAATTTGCTTGTTTAGTTTTCATTTCGCAAACCTATTAAAACAAAATCTGAAATAGAAACAACTTAATATCTGTTAAGAAACATGTGAGGTCATCCTATTATTTTTGCAGCAAAACAGTGGATTAGATGAGTACCTCCGGAGTGGCACGGGGAACAATGAAGTTGGAATTAAGACCATAAGAGAACAAGGTTCAAATACCATCAGACGCAAAAATATAGGTGTTTTCTTCTTATCAGCTAAAACATCAGTGATCAGAGTTACTCGTATCATGTACAGGTGAAAAGATGTAGGAATCTCGCAAAATAATGAAGCTGCTTACAAGCTAACTTGAACACGCTCAAATTTTTCTTTCTCACATACACTGCCATGTAAGCAATATTTGTTGAGTGTCAGAAACGGAAGAAATCTTTTTATCTATAAATCTATAAATAGAGATCAAATTGCATATTACCAAATCACACTCCTATTGCCACAATTATAGATATAAGGGTTTTGAGAATATGCCTTAGTGGCCAATGGTTAATGATAGGCACATTTTGAACCTAGATCAGGTGTTCAATAGATCTAACCCTTCTAAAGGTGTCTAAATGAAAATTTTTGGCAAGTTTGAGTTGTCTATGTATTCAACCTAATTGAAACACATATATTACCAATAACATAACCATATTAGACACATAAAGTCAACATATTTTACATTTCAGCGCACATACATAAAGAAGGCAACTAGGCAGTACCCTAAATTAATTCTACTTGAAGTACTTATGACTTACTAATACTAGACGCTGGATTTCACTTTTAGAAATTAGCGGCCTGATCGATAACAAACCCCTATTCTGAAGCATAACATCTCATGCCTTCTCGTTGCATCTAGAATATCAGACTAAGTTTGGGAATATCAACTATGGTCTGCTATGAACGAATGAAATAGTAGAATTGTAAGCCCTGTCACAAGTGGAGACATAAACAAGGGTGTTCTCATAAATAAACAAATCAGCACTTCGAAAAACATCACCATGATGATACATAAAATTATCCCAAATGAGAATAAATTTAGATACAGAATATTTGTATAATAGAACAGATTAAGGACCTAGAGACAACATTACCGAGAACACAAAGAGTTCACCTAGGAGATCAGCAGCAGCTTGAACGGCCTTATCTTCATTTAATGGGCGAATTGCGACATCAGTTGCATGACCATATATACGTCTTTGCAATTTAGTTGTCAATCTATGGTTTGCCTGCAGAAAAGAAAAAAGTAAGAAATCAAATATGTGTATTGTCCATTGAATTCCAATTCTGATGATCTTCCGTTCCAATGCCCAAGAAAAGAAATTATCAACTTAGATCACATATTCAGAAAGATAATGCAAGACTGAAACGCATTAAGTGCCAGGGACACGACCAATACTGCGCGGGTCTTAACTAGTATATGGATGATAATAAGCTGTGTTAATTTGAGTACACTGAAGCACACTGCATACAGGACTTGCTCAAATAAGGTAGTCGCCACAATTGTGTTCATTCCTGTCATTACACGACTAAGCGGCAGAGCTCCTGTAAGTTAAACCTACAAAAATGAATAGCCTTTGCCACTTATCTTCTTATCTTGTAATCTTTTAAGTCATATTCTTTACTTAGACGTGTTCGATTTCCCATAGAATCACATATCGCTGCTCTAGTTTTCCCTAGTAAAACATGATTAAAAAAACGTATTTATTTATGTCTTTAGCTTCTTAAAAAAGAGAGCAGCCCGGTGCACTAAAGCTCCCGCTATGCGTAGGGTCCGAAGAAGGGCCCCACCACAAGGATATATTGTACGCAGTCTTACCTTGCATTTCTACAAGAGTTCCAAGGCTTGAACATGGCAACAACTTAGTTACTCCAAGGCTCCCCTTCTATGTCTTTAATTTCTATCATTACGAAATATGCTTAAAATTCTTTGATCTTTTCTACCTTTAAGCATCAAGTGTTTTTTCTAAAAAGAAAAAGAAAAAAAATCTTTTCACACCATTAACCTCACCTCTAAGTAGAGGTACGATACTACTATCCGCGTACACTCTACCCTCTCCAGACTCCACTTTATGGGAATACACTGGGTATGTTGTTGTTAATTTCACATTATTAGGTAATTCCAACCTAGGGTTAACTAATTCATCTACCTATGATATTGATCTTCAAATTCCAGCACCACCTGACCTGAGTTAACCTCCTAAAAACCGAGAGCTATCTCACTAAATCCAAATCAAAGTGAAATCTAGTCAACAAAAGTGTAAGTTTTCAGGTAATGGATGAATCAAGCGAGCTACTACAATAAATACCTGGGCAATGTTGATGATGAAAGTACGGAACCTGGGGTGATACCCAGCCTCCTTCTTAATGCGATTACCAATGGGCTTGCAGAATGATTTCAGGGCAAGTGTCCCTAGCTTGAACACTGGTAGTATCATTGTAGAATGAATGATTGGGGGGGGGAAATTGTAAACACTGATTTTGATGAACGTAGTGGAGGACTCTCAATAAGGAGGAGAGCCTTGGAAGGAAATGAAGTGAATGATTGACATATTAGTAATACTGAGTAATTAATTAATTAATTAATTAAATATGTGCTTCATTTAGCATCACATAATTAAATAGTTAAACTTTTTGGATAAGATGCTTGGAGAAAAAGTAATCTGCGGAGGTGAAAAAAGTATTTGAAATTTTTATAGCAAAACACTATTGTTTTACTTATTTTCACTTTTTTAAATACAATTTTAATTTATATTTGAAATTTTCATGGCTAAATATTACTGTTTTCACTAATATGAAATAATTTTTTGAAAATAAGTAAAAAAATTCTCATGGCTAAATGAGTACTTTTTTTTTTTACTTGTCCCACTATGTTAAAAGTAAGGAGTAGATGTTTAATAATATTTATTTGATTTAAAAAATTAATAAATAATTTTATCTATATTATACTTAATATTAAATACGTGTAACGATTCTCCCGGTTGTTTGTGAAATTTTACTTGTCTTTTTCATTTTAGCTCTCCCCATAATTTATGTATGTGAATTATGACTCATGCGATGAGTGGTATCAATTTTGAGATGTGCGGAAGCGATTTAAGTCATTAGTTGGGTAATTGAGTTTGAGAAAGTTAAACCAAATAATTATCAACCTTTTATCGAGATGACCTCGAATTAGTATCAGAGTATTTTCAATGGGGCCGAGATATACTTTTTAGTCAATGTACATATTTAATTTATTTTTATAAGATTTCGAACAAATTCTGAGAATTTATTAAAAGTTTTGGGTATTTTAATAATTAATTTAATTAGTGATTTAGTGGGTCAAAATAATAATTTATGTACTTGAGTGGTCGATATAAAAATGATTTTAAATAAATAGGGTTTACCATATATTATAACAATAGAATCAGAAAATGAGGAGAAAGAGAGACAAAAGTTGCAGTGGTAGTTTTATGTCAAAAGCCCAAAGTAAAATCTTTGTAAGTTGTAAAATTGATTATATTTCTAGCGTAACAAAGTGAATGGAGATTAGACTGCGGCTTTATTATTCACGGGGGAGTTTGCAGTTGCGCCTTTGAAGTTTTAAGGTGAGGTTTAGTTGTAATGGTAATCATTTTTTTTGTGGTGATGTACGGGTGACAAGAATTTAGGCGAGAGGCCTTTTATGAATATATGTTTACAGTGAATTGAAGTTGAGCACAGAATAGAAATGAATGGTAGTTGAGGAGTAGTGTACGATTAATTGGGTAGAAAATTGGTTGTATTTGAATTGCATAAACTAACTAGTGGATGGAATAAGTATATGGCAGTAGTGCACCTGTAGTGCAGTGAACAAGTTAGACAACAAATATGGAAAGAATAAAAAATCAATCATTGGGATTTTATAGAAATGGGTTACAGTTTTGTGATATATTTATTTATTTATTTTTGGTAATTTGCTCTATAATTTGGGATTAGAGAAATTGAGGTTTAGGTTTAGGAATTTTAGAGTAAAAATTTATAAAATTGGACTCTTTTACTTATTTATTTATTTTTGGTAATTTGCTCTATAATTTGGGATTAGAGAAATTGAGGTTTAGGTTTAGGAATTTTAGAGTAAGAATTTATAAAATTGGACTCTTTTACTTACAAGTAATAATCGTATTTGAACAGATTTGAAATATTCGGAAGCTTTACAGAAGGGTAAGACCCTTATAGCTTGCATTGGATTCTTCGATTGAGGTAGGTTATGGTTTAATTGGAATTTAGACTCAACTTAATTGTGTGTATGCTCCTAAATGGGATACTTGTGGATTGGTATTTGGACATGCTTGAAATTGTTGATATTTGAGTTGTTGATTCGTGTATAAATGTTTACTGAAAGTTGACTTGATAGAATTGTCTTATGACTTTTAAGTGTACTTGTAAACTTGGTACATTGTATTGTATGCTGTGAGATTGTGTAAATTGATATTGATAATACTTGTTTATACATTGTGTAAATTGATATTGATAATACTTGTTTATACATTGTGTAAATTGATATTGATAATACTTGTTTATATTTATGTTGGATCGGGTACCACGTCGGTACGTTTATATTTATGTTGGATCGGGTACCACGCCGGTACGTTTATATTTATGTTGGATCGGGTACCACGCCGGTACATTTATATTTATGTTGGATCGGGTACCACGCCGGTACATTTATATTTATGTTGAATCAGGTACCACGCTGGTACGGTACATGGATATAGATTGTTCCCTGCAGGTCATGACTATTAGGGCAAAAATAAGTCTCATAGCATGTGTGTACATATTTGTGTTGATTTTGTGGATGTTTATAGTATGGTTGATACTCTTGATGGTTATGTGGCTTGTTTGTGAGCACTGTTTGACCTGTTATTGTTGTACTGTTGATTCATTGAGGATTTGTTATGTGATGATGCCTGTTTACTTGTTATTTGATTTATGTTGTGTACATGTTGTTAAATTGAGTTGGCCTATGATACCTACCAGTACATAGTAGTTTGTACTGATACTACCATGTACTCTTCTTTTGTTGAGTGCAGAAATTATTCTAGAGACCCATACATAATCTCACCTCTAGAGTTTGATAGCAGATCTTGATCCAAGGGTGAGCACTCCATCTTCAGGCTGCCATGGGTCATTTTAATTATTCTTGTCCATCTTTCGGGCAATGAAACATTCTTTATTTATTTAATTTTTAGATAGTTCTTTAGACATGATCTTCATCAGTAGTTCTTGTATGATGACTTTCGGGTCTTGGGAATATCAGTAGGTAGATTGTTTGGTTTCCGCGTTACTGATTATTAACTCCAGATTACTATTGTTAAGATGATTTTATGAAAATATTATTTTAATATTGACTAAGTGATTGAGTAATAGTTTGATTTAGATGGTTCTCCCACAGGAAAATTAGTGTGGGTGCTACTCATGGCCCTTTGGATCGTGACAATACGAATCATTATTTAATATATTTTTTAAAATATTAAATTTATTATATCCAAAAAATAATCTATAATCTATATCTATAAAATGTTACTTACTTGAATTTTTTGTCCTTCATTAAAAGTCTCTGCTTTAAACAACATCGTCTTTTCACTACCTTTTTCTAATATTTAAAGTTTAAAAATTAATTAAATATACTTATGGTAAAACTTTTCCTTATTAGAAGTCATCAGAATTTCACTCTTTTTTCCTAATTTAAGAGATAAAAATTAATTAATATATTTATGGTAAAACCTTTCCTTATTAGAAGTCATCAAAATTATTACAATTAATACTTTTTTCATTAGTTTAAGATTTCTAAATCAAATAATTTTATTTTAAAAAGATTTGAAAAATCTTGAAATAAATATAAAACAGTTAGAATAATAAAAATTTAAGAAGTATGAGATTTTTAAAAGTTTTAAGTACATAACAAAAATGTAATCAATGATTTTATAAAAATTTGACTTAAAAAATAAAGAAAGATTTTAAATATTAAAAAAAAAATCGTAACAAAAATATGATCCAAAATTGATGCGTAGTTGAAAATTAATTAAATATTTATGATAAAATATTTCCTTATTAGAAGTCATCAAAATTAATGACAACTAATACTTTTTTCATTAGTTTAATAATTCTAAATACCACCAAAGGATGTGGTGCAGCGGATGAGACTGCTCCCCCCTTAACAAGAGGTCTCGGGTACGAGCCCTGGGTATGAAAAAATTCCTGGTAGGGAGCGCTTCCCCCCGAATGGGCCCCATGTGGCGTGAATCCGGATTAGTCGGACAACTAAATTTGATTTTAAGAAAATTTGAAAAAATCTAAAATAAATATAAAATCGTTAGTGGCATGAATCCGGATTAGTCGGACAACTAAATTTGATTTTAAGAAGATTTGAAAAAATCTAAAAATAAATATAAAATCATTAGAATAAGATTAATTTAAGAAGTATCAGATTTTTAAAAGTTTTAAGTACGTAATAAGAATGTAATTAATGATTTTGTAAGGATTTGATTTAAAAATAAGAGAAGATTTTAAATATTAAAAAAAATCGTAACATAACTATAGTTCAAATTGATGGGTAGTTGAAAATTAATTAAATTTATTTGGTAAAACCTTTCCTTATTAGAAATCATCAAAACTAATGACAAATAATTCTTTTTTTATTAGTTTAAGAATTCTAAATTAACTAAATTTATTTTAAGAAAATTGAAAAAATCTGTAAATAAATATAAAATTGTTAGAATAAGAAAATTTCTTAGAAGTATCAGATTTTCAAAAGTTTTATGTACGTACTAAGAATGTAATCAATGATTTTGTAAAGATTTGACTTTAAAAATAAGAAAACATTATAAATATATAAAAAAATAATCGTAACATAAATATAGTTCAAATTGATGCGTCTCTTTTAGCCTGCATGAGGCAATAAGGGAAAGATGTACTATATGGTAAATGCAAAAGTGATGATCCATTAATCGCAACTTCTGGTGGTAATATATATATGTGTATATGTTTATGTTTACACTATTATATTAAAGTGTGAAAGATTTTTGAAAAGTGATTTGAACTTTTACACTTTATTAAAGATCATTTATTTTTAAATAATCAAACGCTACACGTGCGATTAAACTGGTGTGATAAAAATGGATGAAAACAAATCTTTTCCTTCTTTTTCTTTTGATGTGAAAGTTTTGATTATCTTAAAGTTTTGATGGACACTAATTCATGTTTTTCTTTTGTACGCAAATGATTGAAGTCTACTTGGGTGGAAGAACCTTTTGGTGTTGTTCAAAATTAATGAAATGAAAATATACGAAATATTTGTCTCTATTTGAATATTACAAATATCGCAAGATGTCCCAAAGCTTTTTCCTTTTTTCTTTCCCCTTGGTTAAAAAATAAAAATGTCCCAAAACTTTGTCAAAATTATCGTTGAAAATGCGCCTGTACTAGTAGGGATAGTTTGATCGCTAGTTAAAATTACACAAGCATTGAGTTTCGAGATTGGCTTGATCTTCAGTCTACCGGGTACGCCTTATATACCGCTTTTGGGCAACCTTCTCCGATGAGGGAGGCTCCAGAAGGAGAAGAAGCGGCATCTGTTACGTACGAAGAGAAGCTCTCTTTATCCACACCAAACCTTCGCACTTGCACGATTGGTGATATCCCGCATTTCAAGTAATTGTAGTAAAACTTCACCTGTTGACCCCTTGGCTTTTCTGGCGATACGAACGTATTTAAGTAATTGTTGTTCTGTAAGACCATAATGAACACAATTTTTGTTTTTCTTCTAGACGAATACGATATTGAGATTTTTTCCGGAACGCATTAGTTATGCAGGTTTCTAAATCGCAAAATCAAATGTCGTATTAACTTTATACATAACTTACTTCTTAATCAAAGTTTTATAATTTCTGCAAAAATTAATACATAAATAAGTTGGTTCTTTACTAGCTACCAGACAACTCTTAATGCAAGAGAGCTCTTGCAACAATTGTCATTACCTGTAAAAAAAACATTATCAAAGGTTTAAAGTTCGAGTAATGGGTATAAAATCATCTTTGGTAGTGAACACTTTACCCCTCCGAATAAGATTTCCCGAAGCAAATTCGAATTAATTCGGCCCTCTGGCTCTCAATATTAACACTTCACCCATGCAAACCAGAATTAAAATACGGATCAGAAATACGGCCCTCTGGTTCTCAATATTATGTTATCTCCGTCTTTTTGCTCTGCTACCTTGAACTCCCGTCCATATACAACACTTCAACATGCAAAAACAACTGTTGATGTCAACTTAAATTGCAGTATTGCGGTCTGTTCCCATGAGGGGACAAATACCATTATTTGTTCTTCCCCTCAATGTCAATAGCTTTATGAGTTAATGCGTAATTCCTGCTTAGTTTGCTTTTCTGACGATCAGAAGTTTAAGTTGAATTAAAGCATGCCATATGACAAATGATCATATTACAAGATGCTGAAAGTTTGCACTTGAGACTACTAGCATTTGCAGAATGCCAACAGCAAATAGACCACTTTACTTTCAAGTAGTGAATGTGAACAGAACAATAGAACGTTATATTCTTTAGTGATGATGCACATGAACTGACTGCAACACACCCGGTGAAATAGGTGGGCACAAGCTGGCCCAGACACCACTACTATAAAAAATTTGGACTGACCAAAAAGAGAACGAAAAAAGATTGTAGGAAGAAGCACAACTGCAATAGTTGGCACTATCAGTGCAACCATCATTAGAACTTTCAGCTTATTCAGAAGCAGCTTTCTTCCTTTTATAGAAAAATAAAAACTTATCGTCTACATCTGTAGACCAGATTTTGGTCTTAAGCATCCAAGAACAGGACAAAAGCCTGAATTTGCATACGATGGGACGTGTAGACTTTCAAACATTGAACTGCTACTTCCCAACCAACAAGGCAATAACAAAGATAAGTTCAAAGATGAGCTACAGAGGACAAATCAAACCTATATAATATTTCCTCCCAATAGAATCAAATGAGCCATTTTTATTTTGTTGAAAAGGAGAACAACCTTAAATGATTACTCCCGCTCAATCAAGAAAGCTAATAATAAACAAAATCGCACACTCATGAAACAAGTTTAATCGCAATTCACAGATTCAAATGCACTCCTAAAGGCAACTATTTCAAAAAATCTTGGCCAAATTGAAACAACATAAATATGTTCAATCATTCACTTTCACATTTCTAGAAAAAAGATTCCCAACAGCAAAAAAAGGGCAGCTCGGTGCACTAAAGCTCCCGCTATGCACAAGGTCCGGGGAAGGGCTCCACCCAAGGGTGTATTGTGCGCAGGCTCACCTTGCATTTCTGTCAGAGGTTGTTTCCGAGGCTTGAAATAAGAGATGTAATAAGATGAGGAATCATACCATGATGTCATCATCCACTATGAACGGGCCGAGCCCTGCTGGAACCAGGCCGGTTCATGAAGTTCATGGAATCAGCCTACTGTTTATACCCACCTCCCCATTTTGGCCTACTGTTCTCTCCGTACCGATTAGGTGACGACCCAAGATGTCCCTGATTATGCTTCCCAGCCCCAACTCAGGGAGTGAGAGGGTTACTCACATCATCATTTCTGTATCAGATAGGTTCATGGAAAATGTTTCATTAAATTCACCCAGAGAGGTACAATTAGACGAGTGTTTCTCATATGAATTCACTTGAAGTGAATAACAATTCCAAGTAGGAAAATTAAACTGAAACATATACCTGATATTAGTAGGCTAAAAAGTGAATAAAGGCTAATGGATGTCCAGAAATAACTCCAAAGTTGTAGCAAGCAATAAAACTAAGGATCACAGCAGCAGCATGCATCAGTTGAAAACAAAGGCTCTAACACATTTCATGGGACTGGCTGCTGCTAAAAAAGATGCAACAATGTAATTGATGAGTCATTTACAAGAAAGTATTCGTGGCAGTAATGCTGTAAATAGTAACTCAAAAGTAAAACCAAGAAACAGTATCCATTAGCCTAGTGCTTCCAGAGAGTTTGCATACCTTTCAAAACAACAGAGATCTTTAATGGAGCTCTATCCCACCGAGCCCATAGTTTAACTCCGGAAAATCTTATGGTAGAAAGAGGGTGCTACTCAAATACTCGTCAGCTTCATCTCCTTCAGTAAGACCTGTAATACACTATGAAGGCTTTTATTCTGAGGATGCAACGAGGACCCAGCCAGAAATTCATGCAGTGCTCCATCAATGTTGATCCAGCTACATCCTGGCTGCTTTACTACTCCCTTTTCCTTCATAGACAATCTCAACCGCGAAATATCACTCCAGTGATGATCAATGGCATATGTATTGGACAACATCACATAGCCAGCAGAATTGTTGGGGTCCATTTCAACAAGAATGGAGGAAATAATTTGGGCCAATTCCAATCTGTTATGTAGCGTGCAGCCACCAAGTAAAGCTCCCCATACAAAATTATTGGGTTTAAAAGGCATTGAGGTAGCAACTTGAAGTGCTTCCTCAACATAACCTACTCGAGCAAGGAGATCAATATAGCTAGCATAATGTTCCAATTTAGGAGCAATTCTAAAATATTGGCTCATTTCCTTAAATATTTGACGTCCTTTTGCTATCAACCCTGAGTGACTGCAGGCACATAGCAAACCAAGGAACGTCCCAGCATTTGGACACAAATTGAGTTCTAGCATTTTTGAGAAATGTTTTAATGCCTCATTACCTTTACCATTCAATGCAAGACCCATAATCATAGCATTGAATGAAACAACATCTTTTACTACCAATTGGTCAAAAACATCTCTTGCTCTCTCTAAACTCCCACATTTAGAGTACATATCTATCAAAGCAGTTGCAAGATTTGCATTTGAAAGTAAAAAGCTTTTTTGCCTACTACCTTTCATGTACTCATGAACCCACAAACCAAGGTACAAATCACCAACTTGAGCACAAGCTGAAAGCACACTAACCATTGTCACATGATTGGGACAACAACAATTAAGCTCCATCATTAACCGGAAAACACATAAACCATCCAAAGCACAGTCATCCCCCACATACGCGCCTATCATAACATTCCAAGGAATCACACTTCTCTTTCCATCGCCAGAAATCCGTTCAAACATTTCCCTACTCTTACCAATTTTCCCCAACTTCCCATACAAGTAAGCAAGTACAACACTAACCGAGTCACATCTTGAACACCCCAAATCATAATGCTCCATTAAATGCCAAAAATTCCCAACCCATTTCTCAATATTCGATATATCAAGCTTCGAACACGCAGATAAAACACTGACCATAGTATCATTTTCAGGGACGAACTTCTTCTTCACCATACACAAAAACAAACCCAAACCTTCCTCAGACAAACCAAACTTTGCATACCCAGAAATCAAACAAGTCCAACAAACAACATCCTTCTCAGACATTTCATCAAACACCTTACGCGCACACCATAACTCTTCCAATCTCCTTGCGTAGACACTCAACAACCCATTACTCACAAATGGGTCATCACTAAATCCCAATTTCACAACAAGGGTATGAACTTGCTGAACATAATATGAACACCCAGAACGACAACAAGCTTTGAGCATAAACGAAAAAGTCAATTCATTAGGCAAAATGAACTGATATCTTAACTTGTTGAATACCAAGAATGCATTAGTGAACTTTCCTTCTTCACTTAGTACTCTAATAATAGAGTTAAAGGGGAAAATGTTGGGTTTTTTTAACTGATGAAAAAGTATACGAAGGGAAAATTTTGATGGGTATTGACCAATAAGACGAGTAGCTATGAGATTGTCTTGGTGAACACCAATACGGAAAACTCGAGCATGGATTTGTTGAAGGTGATTATGGGAAATGCGACCCTTTAAGAGGTTGGAAAGAGCTATGTACTTTGAACTCTGCATATTATGTCTGCTCACAATTTTCATCAAGACCATAAACATTGGCAGAGAGATGAGAGAGGACGAATACAAATTGATACAGGTTGTATTCCATGAGAAATACAAGTATGATTCGCTTCAAGTATTCATTGTATCAAGTTGCATCACCAGGGTGATACAATTGAACTATTATATGATTCGAAAAGGAGTATAATTAATACAAGATTGCTTGTTAATACCATCATTAAAGTGATACAAATATCTTTTTCTTTTGTATTTTGGCATAGTACAAGCTTTTGTTTGCACTGTGTTACTTTTTCAGTTTAGAGGGGAAAAGGGATTTCATTTCAAAAGAAAAAAAAAGCAGAAACTACTAACATCATTAAGTGAGGAACGAGAGAGAAACCCTGAAAACAGAAACAAATTCATATCCACTGTAGTACAGAAAGTACATACAATAAGGTGCAATGGTGGCAGCATACCATCAGAATACACCAATTTATGGTAGTGGCACAATATAACAACATACAACAATACACTAAATTTCATCTAAACCTTATCTCTTCCCGAGAGAGTGGGTAGGTAGACGAAAGCAAAAGAAGTTTGAAGGCGAGAAATGAAAAGAACAACTTGATCGAGCTTTTTGATCCTTGAACGTCTTCGTTTACACCAGCAAGTCATCATTTGGTTACTGGAGTTACTGCAGACGAAAGGAGCAACCTGGTCATAAATCCAACTTTCATGACTTCAATAACCATTAACATCCATCCGCAGCTGATCTTGCTAACATATTTGCCTCAGAAAAGACCTTTCCATCCTCATCGGCAAAGGGGAGCTAAGCTCCGTCAAGATCTGTCAACCAAATTAAAATGTGAATTAGAAACACAGTCCCACACTATTGGGTTACCTCAGTGTTTTTCCTTAACAGTGTCGGGGAAGAGGGTGAAACTCACCCGGTTACATTCGGACTCCCATCATTATAATTTATGTTTGTACAACATGCTAAATCAACTGTGGATGACAAATTAAGATGCAAAATTGTGGTCCCTAATCCTTATGGTTTTGGGTTCTCTATTAGGGGACCAACACCATGTATTTGTTCTTTCCTTGAATGTCGGTAGCTTTATGGTTTAATGTGTAATTCCTGCTTAATTTGTTCTAACAAAGAGAAATTTAAGCTTGAATTAAAGCATGTCATATGACAAGTCACATCATAAGATGCCGAAATGTTAAACTTGACACTAGTAGCAATTGCAGAATGTGAACAGCAGGATAAACTACTACAGTTTCCTAGAGTGATGATCATTAGCGAACAACATCAAATGCAGAAATTGCAGTTCCCTCAGAGCAACACTTCTATGGTTTGACGAAAGAACTTTATAAGTTGCCAAAAATTGAAGATACAGATCAAGAAATTGAACAAAATTACAGAATGCAAACAGAATAATACAACACTATACTCTTTAGTGACGACACACATGAACTGACTGCACCACACCCGATAGAACAGTCGAAGTGCGCGCAAGCTGACCCAGGTACAATTGTTATCAAAAAAAATTCAACCAACTGCAACACAAATACCCACCCCCCAAAAAGTGAAAAGATAGCAAGAAGAAGCGCAACCCAGTGATTGGCACCATGGGTGCAAACAACATTCAGAAAACTTTTAAGTTGTTCAAAAACAGCTTTTCTGCTTTGCAGAAAATGTAAACCTTGATCATTTTAGTTGGAAAAAAGAAAATCTTATTTTCTACATTTATAGACCAGTTAAAGTCTCAAGCGCCAGATAAACAAACAGGTTTAATAATTGGACATGCATGCTTCTATGAATAATGTGATAAAAAAAAGGTTTGGCTAATAATTTTATGGATCCGCATCTCTCCAGACAAACATAGTAACACAGATTTCAGTAGCGTGATGCATAAAGACGGGGAATGGTAAAAGCCTCAGACTAATAATTCTAGACTTCTACTGATTACATGGCAACTCAAAAAATATATTCACTTACAAGTTACATGAGTAGTAGCTGCGGTTCACATGAAGTCAATGCCTCATATATGTATGGCTGGATGAAAGTTTGAACAAATAGCAAGTGTAGTTTGATAAGAGAAAAAAGAGGCGTTTGAAGCGCCCTAAAAGTTTTCTCAAGAAACTTCCGAGAGAGGTTTTTTGTGGCACTTTTTCAACGAAAAAGTCACCTTCAACTAACAAAAACAGAAATTCAAAGCTTAGCTATGTAAGTTCTTACGTCTTAAAATAAGGATTTAAAGGCTTTCCCGGAATTGTCCCAAATGGAAAACAAATAACTCAGATCTTCGAAGTTTCTTCTAAGCTGAGCAAGGTAAAACCAGTAGGCTAAATTCGAAATGGACACCAATTTTTAGAACATTTTCTTCCAAGCAGAAAGCGGGAATGGAACACTTAAAAACATTTTGAGATAAACCAGATTGACAAAGCATGTTTTAAGTTAAAAGGACGTGATTTTTTGGCTAACTACTTATACTTTTGGGAACGCAGAGAAACATCTGCAGAATATTCATGATAAAAGGGTCGAATGCCGATGCACAGAAAAAGTGGGAGAAAAATCAACAAATCATCCGGATTATTATTCTCAAAGCAATCCTCATCCTTGAAATAATTCAGAATAGAGAACAGAAACTGCTAAAACTTTCTTATTTTCATTTTTAAAATGCCAAGGAAAGTGAAATACCTTGGCATTTAAAAACTGAAATACCTACAGCATATTTTAGCATCCAGTTTTCTTATCTACTCGAGAAGAAAAAAAGCGCTGATAGTCGACACTGGAAGCAAAGAACCTACACAAAGCCTGAATTAGCAAGGGGATCACAGATGTGTGTAGCCTTATGAGCATTGAGCCAGAATTGTGTTAGCCTCCAAGTATGGCGACCGTCTTCTATTAATTTTTCTTTTCGTGTGTTGTTGTTGTTTTAGGGGGGGGATTATGCGAAAGTAAAAGTTGCTTTAAGACCAGGACAAAAGCCTGAATTTGCCCAATTATGCAAAAGTAACAGTTGCTTGACTTTGATTATTAGCAACTCACAAAATCTTATAACAAGTATCTAAGATCACGACAAACTCCTGAATTTGCATACTACAAGACGTGTGCCAGTGTTATCAAATGCAAAAAAAAAAACACTCTAAGCCTAGTTGGGGCTATAAGAGAAAATAAAGTGTGGGCTCTAATGAGGAGAGGCGCAAATGGCAAAACATACAAGTATATATATATATATCTATACTAATATATTAAAAGGGTGAAGCCCTTAGAAAAGTTAATTGAACTTTTTGCCCTTTATTAAAACACTCCGCTTTAGATAAAATTGTCTTTTCACCTTTTTTTTCTAAAATTATTATATCATTATATACATAAAATCAACTCCTAAAGTATACGGGAAGAGTCCTAAAATATATGGTATAGAAAAATATATGGTAAGATCTAATTAATGTGACTCCTAAAATATATATGTTGGGAGGTTTTTTTAGCATATATAATACAAAAGCTTTAAAAATTCAAGGAGAAAAAAAAAAAGAAAAAAGGAGAATCAGAGAAGAATGAAAAAATTATTGGCTAAATTGTCAAAAAGATTGGCTTAATTTGTTAGAAAAGGGTTTGTCAATGGTTTGGGATTTTTTTTTTTGGTAAGTGGTTTGGGATTATCTCTTGTTAGGAGTACGTACGGCTGGTTATATTCGAAGGATTTTAAGGTTTGAGCTTTTCAATATATACATAATGTAAAGCAAAATGATTAAATTAATCAATTAGATACAAAATTACTAAACTAGAAAATTATTTTAAGCTATTATATATCGCATGAAAAGAATAATTTAACTTTCATGAAATTCCAATAATTTGTTCTTTCTGTTTTTAAAAGAAATCTGCTGAGACACAACATACAATAGCATACCTAAGATGTAATATTTATTTATATTATCTGAATTCTTGTGTAAATTTTATTGATTGACGTGAAAAATATGAGCAAAAACTCATTAATAAATTATTATTTTAAGACATCAAAATTAATAAGAACTAAAAAACATTAATTAATTAGAAAAAGTATTATTAAATCCAAATCAAATACTATTTAGAAAAGGTGGCGTGAAATCCAAAATCAAAATCTAGAAGGAAAACTTACAAAAGACAATTGGATCATTTCGATTTCATCAATTTCTTAGATGTATTTAAATGAATTTGCAGTATTAGTAGAAAGTACCTACAAGTATTCTAATTATCAATTGTTATTGTAATTTGTTTAAGATTTTGTTCTTCTTTATTATTTATTTGTGTGGTCTCTTTCAATTGTCAAAGATATATCAAATTTATGGATAGGAGGTGTTTGTAGTCATGAGGTTTGTAAATGTTGAATCTTTAATTTATGTTTTTTTTTAATATTTTATTCTTTTTTTTAGTGTAGTTTAAGAGTTTATTCTATAAGAAACTCTTGAAGAATTTTTGTATGGAATCTCTATGACTAAAAAATATTAATATGTCATCACGACATATTTATTGCAGAATCATTTTGTTGATTAATTTGTTATTGATAACAGTTTATGCTCTCAAAATTATATTTCGTATAATGAAAATGGTATGAATAATCTTTTTTTTCACTTTCTATTGGCTACAAATATATTTATATCTATAATCTATATTTATATTTATAATCTATAATTTATTTATAATAATACAACAACAACAACAACAACAAACCCAGTGAATTTCCACCAAGTGGGGTCTGGGGAGGATAAAATGTACGCAGTCCATACTGCTACTTCCGAAAAAGTAGAGAGGTTGTTTCCGATAGACCCCCCGCTCAAAGATCAAGAATAGTTAACACGGTCATAGTAATACCTGAAGCAGAATGGATGGCATAACCGAGATAAGAAATGAGAAATAATATAAATAAAGCTATGAGAGCCATGAAAATAAGAGCAATACGAAAGTAAAAAAATAGTAAATAAGAAATAATAAAAGGCCACCCCCTCGTAGTAGCATACACTAACGGCTCCTACCAGTGAGCACAGTCGCAAGCTTACCAAGCCGGCTACACCAGAGCTCCCTAACTACTAGCTATAACCCACACACGCATTAACCTTCTACCCTAATCCGCGACCGCCACACCTTCCTATCTAGAGTAATGTCCTCAGAAAGCTGTAACATCCCCATGTCTGGCCTAATCACTTCTCTCCAGTATTTCTTCGGTCTACCTCTGTTCCTCCTGAAACCATCCAAAACTAACCTCTCACACCTACGAACTGGGGCATCCGTGCCCCTCCTCATCACATGCCCAAACCATCTCAGTCTTCTTTCCCGCATCTTGTCCTCCACCGAAGCCACTCCCACCTTCTCCCGGATAATCTCATTCCTAACTCTATTTCCTCTAGTAAGTCCACACATCCAACGCAACATTCTCATTAATAATAATAATAATATAATCTATAATCTATTAAAAGTGTGAAGACCCTTAGAAAATTGATTTAAACTTTTTGCCCTTCATTAGAATTTTCTTCTTGAGGAAGATTGTGTCTATTTTGGAGGATTATTTGAATTTATGCCTGGTCGCTCAACGACTGAGGCAATTCACCTAGTACGGAGACTGGTAGAGCAGTATAGAGAGAGAAAGAGGAATCTTCACATGGTGTTTATTGACTTGGAAAAGGCGTATGACAAGATTCCTAGGGAGGTTCTTTGGAGATGCTTAGAGGCGAAGGGGGTCCATGTGGCATACATTAGAGCGATTAAGGATATGTATGAGGGGGCGAAGACTCAAGTCAGGACGGTGGGAGGAGATTCTAAGCATTTTTCGGTCTTGACAGGGTTGCACCAGGGATCGACTCTTAGTCCATTTTTATTTGCCGTAGTGATGGATGTGTTGACGCAGAGTATACAAGGCGAGGTGCCTTGGTGTATGTTTTTTGCGGATGATGTAGTTTTAATTGATGAGTCGCGGCAAGGTGTTAATGATAAGCTGAAGGTTTGGAGACAAACCCTGGAGTCTAAAGGTTTCAGATTGAGTAGGACCAAGACGGAGTATTTGGAGTGCAAATTTAGTGACTCAAGGCAAGAGGAGGAGGTGGTAATGAAGTTGGACTCTCGGACAGTTTGCAAGAGGGATAGTTTTAAGTATCTTGGGTTTACGATTCAGGGGAATAGAGAGATAGATGAGGATGTCTCTCACCGTATTGGGGCAGGTTGGATGAAATGGAGGCTCGCTACGGGAATTTTATACGATAAGAAGGTGTCCTCCAAGCTTAAAGGCAAATTTTATAGAGTTGCAGTCCGACCGACTATGTTGTATGGAGCGAAGTGTTGGCCAGTTAAGAATTCTCATATACAAAAGTTGAAGGTGGCGGAAAGAGGATGTTGCGTTGGATGTGTGGTCTTACAAGGACTGACAAGGTTAGGAATGAGATTATTCGGGAGAAGGTGGGAGTGGTATCGGTGGAGGAAAAAATGCGGGAAGTGAGGTTGAGATGGTTTGGTCATGTGATGAGGAGGGGCCCCAGTTCGCAGGTGTGAAAGGCTAGCGTTAGATGGTTTCAAGCGGGGTAGGAATAGACCAAAAAAATACTAGAGAGAAGTGATTAGACGTGACAGAGAGCTGTTTCAGCTCACTGAGGACATGACCCTGGATAGGAAGGTTTGGAGGAAAAACATTAGGATAGAGGGATAAGGTGGGTGGATGAATCGTAGTCAGTAGTTAAGGGGGCTTTGGTTTCTTTTGTTTGGTAATGTATATTATTTTTGTGGATGTCGTATCTATGTTAGTTTTATCATGTTTCATACTTTGGATGTTTTTGTATATTGTCCTGTGTCTTGAGCCGAGGGTCTATCGAAAACAGCCTCTACTTCTTTAGAGGTAGTGGTATGGACTGAGTACACTGTACCCTCCTCAGACCCTACTTGGTGAGAATATACTGGGTTTGTTGTTGTTGTATTAGAATTTTCTTCTTTAGACAAAATAGTGTCTTCACATTAACTATAATAAATATATATTAAAAATATATATATGAGGAAAGTTTTCTACTTTCAACTAAATTCCTAAGTTTATGAATAAAGTTTGGTTGGGCACGTAATTTTTCCAAAAATAAAATTATAATTCAGTTGGTCCCTAATATTTAGGACACAATTTGATTATACTTGAAATATACTTTTGATTTGCATGTAAAATTTTATTTAATTCCAAAAATATACGGCTAACAATCATAAACATGGAGATGAAGTAACTTTCATTGGTTATTGCCAGGTTTGCATCTATATGCTCCGTTTTTTTTTCTTTACATTTATATGGAATAAAAGTTTTTCATCTTACAGTATAGGTCTTTTTAATTAATAATTCTATCAAAAATTTTTACCTGATGTTTATTTTTCTTATCAATTATTTTAGGGAGTTAAATTATATCATAATTTGAGATGTAAATAAATGTTGGTGCCGTATTTCGTGTTAAAACACGACACTAATACATAAACCCTGTAACTTCTAACTCACATATTGATAATCTAAATTTTTACGATTGTCCTCTTCTAAGCACGTTGGAGTAGATCCAACAAGATTATGTTCATCATTGGAGATAGGATGATGAAATAGATGAGATTGTCCTTCCCCAAATACAGGTACCCGCTAAATATATTTCTATCATCTTGCAATACTTTTTCTCCTTAGTGATTTTGTCTTACCGAAGTATTCTAATACCTGCTAGAAGATTATGATTATCCCCTTGCCTACGTACTGCAATATATTTTCTCCCTAGTAATTAGTTTTTGTTTAGAAACACCAAATACGAGTTGTATAGAATGGTGCTTGGATTGATTATGACACAATTTCGTCTTATTAAAAACATGAACTTAGATAGGAGGTGGTGGAGGACTCAGATTAGTGTAGAAGGTTCGTTAGATAGTTAAGTAAGTGTTATCTCGCATATTCTTATTAGCATCAATGATCAAATCGATAATAATTATGTGATAAGTGTTAGCTATCATGCTTCTTATATGCAAGTGATTTTATAAAATTGAACTCATTAAAGTGAGATACACGCGCGAAGCGCGTACACCTAAACTAGTGTGTATATATATATGTGTGTGTGTGTATACACCAAATATGAAACAGATCGCTTCAATGATAATCTTGGATCCTTTATACAAAGCATAAACTTATAGTTCTAGTTCTAATTCAAAACGGATCCAAAACACAGCCTTAAACGCCCTCTTGGCTTCAAGAGGCTTTCAACTGGACCTCCGACATAAAACCTGAATCAGAGCTATTACTGTAAGTCTATGTCCTGCAACCTTATTATCATTGGGTGATTTGATTCTTATTCAAGTAATTCATGTCATATTATACTAGTAGCTTAGTATGTTGTAGTTCAACACTAAGTATTAAGCCTATCATTTAGGCTAATTCAAAGTAAAGAAAATAAATTTAAAATACTTTAAGATGGAAGGGATTGAACAGTACTTGGCAGAAATTTACAAACTGGTTTATTAAGATGGAAGGGATTGACTAGTACTTGACGGAAATTTACAAACTGTTTTATTAAGAGAAACATGATTACAGAGAAAGAGCAAGGTGGTTTCTAAAAACCTACTTCCTAACTAAGAAAGTGAGATCCTTTTATAAAGGATACTCGATGTAAAATGACAAAACTAACTTGGCCTTACAAGTTGGCCTTTACTATTACAAAATGGTCTTTATTTTAAAAAAGTGGCCTTTACTATTCCTGCCTTACAAGCATCATGTGGACGAAAGACTTTTATAAAGTTTAGCTTTTATAAAACATGAATAGTAAAGGCCACTTTTATAAAGTAAAGGTCATTTTGTTATAGTAAAGGCCAACTTGTAAGGCCAAGTTAGTTTTGTCATTTTGCATTGAGTATCCTCTATAAAAGGATCTCACTTTCTTAGTTAGAAGTAGGTTTTTAGAAACCACCTTGCTCTCTTACTCTCTCTCTGTAATCATATTTCTCTTAATAAAGCAGTTTGTAAATTTCCGCCAAGTACTGGTCAAGCCCTTCCATCTTAAGGCATTTTAAATTTCTATTAATTATTTTCTTTACTTTTAATTAGCCTAAATGATAGGCTAAATACTTAGTGTTAAACTATAACATACTAAGCTACTAGTATAATATGGCATGGATTAAAAAAAGGGCAGCCCGATGCACTAAAGCTACCGCTATGCGCGATATCCGAGGAAGGGCCCTAGCACAAGGGTGTATCGTACTTCGAATACCAGGCGCTACGGCGCTGAAGCAACCCATGCCATACTCCCAGGAAAAGCTCGAACGACTCTGAGCAAGAGGGTACCTGTACCCGAAACCGACACAGGTGGGTAGGTAGAGAATACCTAGGGGCGTGAGACAACTCTCTAAGGAACTCGGTAAAATACCCCGTAACTTTAGCCTTACCTTGCATTTCTGCCAGAGGCTATTTCCAAGGCTTGAACCTGTGACCTCCTGGTCACATGGCAGCAACTTTACCAGTTACTCCAAGGCTCCCCTTCAAATATAGAATGGATTACTTGAATACAAATCAAACCACCCAATGATAATAAGGTCGCAGGACTGGCTAAATCAGCAAATTAAAAGATATCGTCTTAATGAAAGACAACAACTAGGGGAATTCTGTGAAAAAATTTGCTATTAATATCCCCAAGAGTTCTAGAGAGCCTTATAGGCATAAAAAGAAAAAAGTCGGAGAGAATAGGAAGACTAAGAAAATAGAGAAAAATATAGAAGGAAAAAGGATTATAAAGCCATAAAGGATTTTATCAAATCAAGGAGAATTAACAATATAGTCAATAGGAGAAATATAAGAAGATGTTGACCCATTTAGTAATAGTAAAGGCCAACTTGTAAGGACAAGTTAGTTTTGTTATTTTGCATTGGGTATACTCTATAAAAGAATCTTTCTTAGCTAGGAAGTAGGTTTATATATATGTATATATATGTATCCTCTATAAAAGGATCTCACTTTCTTAGTTAGGAAGTAGGTTTATAAATGTATATATATATATCTTCTATAAAAGATCTCTCTCTACATATATATGTATGTATATATATATATATATGTATGTATATGTATATGTATGTATATGTATATGTATGTATATGTATGTATATATGTATGTATATATATATATGTATGTATATGTATGTATATATATATATATGTATGCTTTGTCAAAGACTAATATTTATAAGCATGCATAAGTCATAACAATATTTTTTGGGGCAATTCATGGATAACAAATATATGGACAAAGAAATTGATTTATTTTACGATAAAGTGAAATATTAATTGTATGTTGTCGCCTCTTCAGGAAATGCTCATTTGCAAGGAAAGATTATCTCAGAGCTTTGATGGCGACACAAACTGCACATTAAGAGCGGCGAAGCGATCAACATGTTTTGAGCCCTTCGGGCCTTAAGCGTGTAAGGATCCTAAGTTGTCTAGGGTTAATGGTGACATTGAGATGGAATTAGGCCTTTTGAGATATAGTTAGGGATCAAGAGACACGTGGAACTTTCAAAGCTGATTAGAATATATGGATACACGGTGGATAGCTGAGACATTAACCGACAAAGAGCATGTGCGATCCAAATCAAATCATTTAATGGGAGATTTAATGGTGCAGATTTATTCGGAGAAGATATAAATTGGCCAGTACATGGAAGTTGGGGGAATTAATTATGACTAATTCTGGTAAATTCCTAACAAACTTTCCCTCCTCTTTCTCATTTTCTCTCTCTCACGCTCTTCCTAAACCCTATCTTCTCTTCTCACTCGATTCTATACTCAGTTCCGCCATTACAAGTAACTATTGGAGCTCAAACGGCGGGGATCATTCTTTAGTAGTTTCCAATTCAGTTTGATCAAGTGTAATAGCTAGATTATATTGAAATTGAGCAATTAATAAAATTCCCATTTTCTTTCATTAATTCAATTCCTGTTGAAATTACGTTAAAAAGTGCGTCTTTGACTACACTAATGTGAGGCCTTACAAGCATTGACTTGTTACTTGCCATCCAAAGGCAAGAAACAAAGATAAATCCAAATATGAGTAACTGATGACAACCCAAACCTATATTATAGTATCACTTACTTTTATAGTATCACTTACTTTTAAAAAAACAAATCTAACCTATATACTCTTTCCTCCAATAGTATCAAATGGACATTTTTTCTTATGTTACCCAGTGTAATCCCACATTTGGGGTCTGGGGAGGATAGAGTATACGCAAACCTTACCTCTACCTTATAGAGATAGAGAGGTTGCTTCCGATAGACCCTCGACTTAAAATAAAGGAAGTCTAAACAATTCGAAAAAGAGACTACAGAACTAAGAGCAATAACAACAACAAAATAATGTGAAATGAGACCAGCACACAACATACAACCTAAGTTGCGGACTCTTCAATTTCGATGTCGTACTCGTGTCAGATTCTTCAAAATATACTACTTTTGGAGAATTTGACATGCACCACATTTTTGAAGAGTCCGAGTAACATAGGAATCAACGGAAAGAACATTGATGCGAACCTTAAATATTAGGCAAGGAAAACAACCTTAAAGATCACTCCCACTCATTAAAAAAGCTCATAACCAACAGCATCGTACACTAATGAAACAAGATTAAACGTAATTCACAGATCCAAATGAACACCAAAGGGCACTAGGCAAATTGAATCTACATAAACACAGAAGAAACAAATTGTTCGATAAGTTCCAGAATAAATACGAGCATATAACATGACAAAAGAATCAGAATCATACCAAGAAGCCATCATCCACTAGAGCTAGGCCTCGTCTCGCTAGAACTAGGCCTGTTCACAAAATTCACAGAATCAGCTTCACTAAATCCTCTCCTCATTCGTTCATACCCACCTCCCGATTTCGGCCTACCGTTCTCTCCATACCTAGGTGATCCCTGATGACTCTCCGGTCTACCTCTCACTCCCTGAACCGGCACCAGTTTCTCCTCCCGTCCTACAAATCCCGGTCTAAGATGTGGCGGCACAAACCGGTTCGACTTTTGCAAAGACGATTGCAAAGGTGAAACCGGGGTAGTCGATCCGGATCCAGTACGGCCTTGTGGACGAAGTGAAATGGGGTCCGGCTTCGGGTTCGGGTTCGGATCCGGGTTAGATTGAGCTCGGATTTGATCAGGCGAGGTCTGACACTTGTTCTGTTGCTGGATCGGAATGGAAATGGGCTTAGGCATAGGACAGCTTAACACAAGCATATGGCCATGGATACGAGAATTAGATATAATAGTTTTATTATTAAACGAAGATGATAATGATGAAGACAATGAAGAAGAACATGAATTTGATTTGATGGATGAATTGTTTGTTGCTTTCTTCTCGTATATGTCGTTGAAATTAAGGGAGGTATATTTATTGGTCCTTGCCATCCACCACCTACCTCCGCCACCTATCGCCGCCGCGTTCCGCCGTAGAATGGTGGAGAGAAATGTGAGTCCCGGTGATCGGGAAAAAAATGAGAATATTGTGAAATTGATAAATATTTTTTTATTTTTTTTGGGGATCTGTGAGAGAAAAAGGAAGATGGATGGAATAAGGTGTGGGGATGTGCACGTTACATCTACCTTATAGAGATAGAGAGGTTGCTTCCGATAGACCCTCGGCTTAAAATAAAGGAAGTCTAAACAATTCGAAAAAGAGACTACAGAACTAAGAGCAATAACAACAACAAAATAATGTGAAATGAGACCAGCACACAACATACAACCTAAGTTGCGGACTCTTCAATTTCAATGTCGTACTCGTGTCAGATTCTTCAAAATATACTACTTTTGGAGAATTTGACATGCACCGCATTTTTTAAGAGTCCGAGTAACATAGGAATTAACGGAAAGAACATTGATACGAACCTTAAATATTAGGCAAGGAAAACAACCATAAAGATCACTCCCACTCATTAAAAAAACTCATAACCAACAACATCACACACTAATGAAACAAGATTAAACGTAATTCACAGATCCAAATGAACACCAAAGGGCACTAGGCAAATTGAATCTACATAAACACAGAAGAAACAAATTGTTCGATAAGTTCCAGAATAAATACGAGCATATAACATGACAAAAGAATCAGAATCATACCAAGATGCCATCATCCACTAGAGCTAGGCCTCGTCCCGCTAGAACTAGGCCTGTTCACAAAATTCACAGAATCAGCTTCACTAAATCCCCTCCTTATTCGTTCATACCCACCTCCCGATTTCGGCCTACCGTTCTCTCCATACCTAGGTGATCCCTGATGACTCTCCGGTCTACCTCTCACTCCCTGAACCGGCACCGGTTTCTCCTCCCGTCCTACAAATCCCGGTCTAAGATGTGGCGGCACAAACCGGTTCGACTTTTGCAAAGACGATTGCAAAGGTGAAACCGGGGTAGTCGATCCGGATCCAGTACGGCCTTGTGGACGAAGCGAAATGGGGTCCGGCTTCGGGTTCTGATTCGGGTTCGGATCCGGGTTAGATTGAGCTCGGATTTGATCAGGCGAGGTCTGACACTTGTTCTGTTGCTGGATCGGAATGGAAATGGGCTTAGGCGTAGGCCGGCTTAACACAAGCATATGGCCATGGATACGAGAATTAGATATAATAGTTTTATTATTAAACGAAGATGATAATGATGAAGACGATGAAGAAGAAGATGAATTTGATTTGATGGATGAATTGTTTGTTGCTTTCTTCTCGTATATGTCGTTGAAATTAAGGGAGGTATATTTATTGGTCCTTGCCATCCACCACCTACCTCCGCCACCTATCGCCGCCGCGTTCCGCCGTAGAATGGTGGAGAGAAATGTGAGTCCCGGTGATCGGGAAAAAAATGAGAATATTGTGAAATTGATAAATATTTTTTTTTTTTTTTGGGGGATCTGTGAGAGAAAAAGGAAATGGATGGAATAAAGTGTGGGGATGTGCACGTTACATCTGTGGAGTCGGTTGGTGGACTTTGCTTATTTACCAACAATATGACATGGTAATAAGCAACTCCGAGGTATGATAAAGTTTGGTATATTTTATTAGTCTTCAAAATTTACTTTATGATATTATCCTTGAGTGCGTGGGGATGTGCATGTTATATCCGTGGAGTCTGTTGGAAGAAATCTGTTTATTATGAATGATATTTAACATGATAATAAATAAAATTTGAGTCAAAATAAAATCTGTATATATTTTATCACTTTTATATTTTGCACATTAAGTGTGTGGGACGTGCATGTTACATTTGTGTAGTAGGTTGGGAGGACTTTGCTTGTTACACGCAATGTGTTGTTGGAGGGACTTTGCTTATAGCGTAGGATATGTGACGTTGCCATAAGCAAAGTTCCGACCCAAAATAAAATCTACTTACATTTTATTGGCTTCAAATTTTGCTTTGTATTGTATTGTGTGTTACTTATTGTTATTGTATTTGACGTGGTAATTACTTTGACGTGATTGGTTTGGATAGAAGTGTCTAGACCGCATGACACTTGGCACTTTTATATTTCTTTTTACTTTTAGGTGTTTGTGGCAATCTTGTTTTTCTCTTCTTTTTTCTTTTGGTATCCAACACTTGGAGTGATTTGTCTAGTTTTAGTTGACTTTTCTTTGTTTTTTTCCTTACAATTTATAACAAACTTGATCCATAGTTGATAATAATTTTGGTTACAATTAAGTTTATTTTATGTTTGGTATGAATTGTTAGTTAATTATAATTATTTTGTCTAATTATTTATATTCAAATAGTAAAATATTTATTTCATATGAAAAATAAGATAAAATAATTTCATGAAATATTCTTACTTTATCTTATTTCGTTTATCAAACTATCCCTAATCTATGGGTGTTGCCGTGTTAGTCAAGATTTTTTTTCACATGATATTGATATGGTTATGATGGCTAGGAGTGTGTTTGGATAAGCTTGTAAATTGTTCAAATTAACTTATTTTATTTTCAATTTAAAAGCTAAAATCAATCGTAAGCCTGATTGTCGTCAATTTATAACGTTTCAGCTTTTATGAATTTTGTTTTTAATCAAATATTTTATTGTTTTATTCTTAATATCTTAGGATGCTCCCCAATTCCACCTCAACCCCCAAAAAAAAATTGAAAAAAAAAAAAAAACTCTACGTTCCATTTTTTGTGGTCGTCCTTTTCCATATAAAAGTGTTAGTGAACATGTAATTATCATATATAGTTTAAGTATGTCTTAATCACTTGAGCAAAACAATTGTTTGTCATCATCATCTTTTTACGAACACGCCAACTAAATTATCAATTTCAGCATGTATATACAAACACACGTAACTCCCCCTCCCCTTTCATCTTTGTTTCCTTATATTATGAGAGAAGACCATATTCATCCTAAGAAGCAAGTAGTTTAAAGATTAAATGAGAAAATGTCACATTGAGATAGTTTGATCATGTCTTACCCCTACAGGTGCACCGATTCATATATGATAACGGTGAGTGCTAGTGTTAAAAGAAGTCGATGTTGACTTGAAGCCACGTAGAAAAAAAAAAGGTTGTCTCAAAAGATCTATAAATCCTTGGAATCAATATAGATTTAGCTACATATAGGACAGTGAAAGAAAAAGATCCATAAAGATAATATTTAGCAATTCAGAGTACATTTTAAAGTCTTAGAGAACTTTTTTTCTTCTACTTATTTTTATTAGTGTGCACGTGTCATAATTTTATGATGATACGAGTTGAACTTAAATGAAACAGTAAGAACTAAGAGCACATACAATCAAATCAATTTATTTGGAAACTAACATAGTAGTGTTATTTTCCATCATATGCAATAGTGACAACAACTGAAGCAACCTCAATGATCTCCAATTCAATCTTGGGTCATAAGTCCACTCATTATAAGCCCATGATAAGTGACCAACAAAATTGGGCTTATTGGTCCTTAAAGATACATGGTTTGATGTTATATGGGCCAAGGCTAATTGGCAAACCTTCAACATGAAGAGCTTCTTGATAATAGAAGGAAATGACATTTTGATACAATGAAGCACTGTTTGTTCAGAAGGGCAATCCATGGCCCTTCTGTAGTTCCTTCTCAGTAGTAGGGTTGCCACATATAGGTCGTAGGACAGGGTTGGTGGTACCTCTCTGCGGCCAATCTTCCTAATTAAGCACGGTCCGAGCTTAAAATGTGTGAAATCCATCCTATTTCGTAAGAACTTTGAGACCATAGCATCTTACTCAAATGTTTTTTTCGTAGTATTGTCATGCAGCTGCCCGTCTAGAAAAGCAACATTATAGTAATATTATGCACAGCCTTTTAGCAAGTAACAATGACATCAGCCAAAAAAATCTAGTTCATGAGTTATCTTGAAAGATTATATTTAATTGTCTTTTCATAACGCACGTGAGCGCTTTTCCTCGCAGAGGGAGCCTTAGGTCCCTTCATATTTGTATCCACCTTATGTTATTTTTGGTTAGCAAATGAATTGATTATCCTAATCCACTCTAAAAATTAAGAGAATGGAAAATTTCCTTTTGTAGATTTAATTGAAATCAATTCTCATGATTGCGCCTTATCGTAAGAAGAAAATCACAAGGAAAAAAAAATCAGAATTATTACATTCAATAACATCCCATATAATATAGTCATCAAAGGAATTCTATGAAGCAAATCTCCATGTGAGTTTGATTTCAATAACATCCCAATATTTTATTTCATTTCATCCTTTTAAATGTGAGTTTGATTCTTTTTATGGGCTAAACCCCTCAATTTTTTTTAATTTTTTTTACAACGAGATCTTAACCTAGGATCCCTGCTTGCCTTGATACGATATTAAAGTGTGGGATGCTCCTATTGAAAAATCTATTCAAACGAATACGAAGTTCAACTTAAAGTAAATAGATTAATAAACAAAAGATATAATACATAAATATGATCCTAAACTTGACATCAAAATCATGACATTAACCTTAAACTTTGACAGTGCACAAGTAGACCCTTTAACTATACAAAACCTGAATAAATAAACATTTCAATCCTATGTGGCAAAATGCGTGTGTACACGCAAAACTGAGCGCGCCAGAGTTGAAATAGAAGGATTTTTTTTTGTTCAGCTTTTGTATAGTTAAAGGACTTATTTGTGCACCGACAAAGTTAAAGGTCATACTTATAATGCGTTTTTTTTATTAGGTGGCACCATATGAGTGGATTAGTAATCCACGTCAGAGCAAGTGAGGTACATGCGTGAAGCTGCAAAATCGGAGTGTTTTTTTGTTTAGATTTTATATAGTTAAATGAGCTACTTGTGCACTATCAAAGTTTAAGGTCTATTATAATTTTGTGTTAAGTTTAGGGTATTATGCCTAAAGAAAATGATTCTTAGTTGTTTTTAAAATCCAAGTGGCTGTTGGCCCCAAGAAGGCAACTTGTCTTGTAAAAGTATTTCTAAGTGGGAACCATACTGGAAAATTGCAAAAGTATTACTGGTTCTTAACTGTTAAATGATCAAAAAGGATAAAGACATTCCCACAAGGAATATGTATGCATATATGGACCTACATAATCATCAAACAACCAAGCTAAGTTGTTTTCTGTCTTAGTTGAAACCATGTAAGTTTTAGCACCTATGTTACATGCCATGTTATGCCACTCTGTCAAATGCATTATTATCTTATTTTCTCATATAAAATTTGTATTTCAGCTCTGTAGTAGGTATTTCCACTTTGGTTAATTGGATCTGGTTCTTTTCAGCTCTTGCCAGCCCTCTTTTTTTAATTATTTTTTTCAATTAAAGTCAAGGTAGATCTTTTAGTGCATTAGTGAGTTAATTCCAAGTGCTTTGTGTTAATCAATTGATAAAGAGTGATTAGTACCCTTTAACTACTTTTGTTTGGTCAACCAGTTTACGAAATAACTTTTGAGGTTGAGTTAGTTCCCAATTCCATTTTATTTCTCAATGTTGAACTCCGATGTTATTCTATTCACGCTTTGGTTATCTAGGCTAGATATGCCGAGAAGTTTTAAAGTGTCGCACATTAATTAAAAGGAATGAATTATTGTCTTGATGTTGTGTTATCTACGCTCCAATTGTCCATGTTTGAGGTGTGAGAAAGTGTTAATTGTCCTACATTAGTTAAACGAGTGTGGACAATGTTCATTTAATTAGCTAACTTTTGACGTTGAGTAAGATCAGACGGACATTTTGTTGACATTAGTATTGATGGAAACACAAAGTGTGTGTTTTGGGTGGGGGGGGGGGGTAACTAGTGAACTATTTTTATTCTTCTAGTCTTTTTATTGGTAATAAAGATTTGTCTTGATGCAAGTCCATAGCCAGCTCATTCCACCAAGGATTAGCCCCAAAACTTATCCCATAAATTTCACACAATCCCCTCTACTACTCCACAAATCAACTCACCATTCACATATTACTCTCTATCCCACCTTTCTCTTCCAAAAATGGCTCATCAAAAGCCTCTTTCTCTCATTCTTCTATCTTTAATCCCACTTTTCTTCATTCTTTTTCCTCAAACAATTCAAGCTCAATCTCCAACAGCACCAGCTCCAGCACCCACAGGACCAATTGACATCTTTGCAATCCTCAAGAAAGAAAATCAATACAACACATTCATCAAATTCCTCAATGAAACACAAGTTGGAACCCAAATCAACAACCAAGTCAACAATTCCAACGAAGGCGTGACAGTTTTTGCACCATCAGACAATGCATTTAACAACCTCCCAGGTGGCACACTCAACAAACTGAATGACCAACAAAAAGTACAACTCATCCAGTACCATGTCATACCAAAGTTCTACACATTTGATGACTTACAAACAGTTAGCAACCCTGTTAGGACACAAGCAACAGGACAAAAAGGTGAGCCTTTTGGACTTAACTTTACTGGACAGAACAATCAAGTGAATGTCTCATCTGGTGTTGTGACAACAAATATATACAATGCTATAAGGAAAGACCGCCCATTGGCTGTTTTCCAATTAGACAAAGTTTTGTTGCCTGTGGAGTTTACTGATGCTAAGGCTCCATCTACTGATGATGCACCTGCCCCTTCTGGTGACACTACCAAGAAAGGTACTAGTGCTGATAATACAAAAGCTAAAGAGCCATCGCCAGCCAGTACTACTCCAAATGATGCTAAAAGGATTAGTGTTGGAATTCTTGGTTTGATTTCTGGTGTTTTCTTGATGGGAGCACTTTCTTGAGTGGCAGATTATAACGGCCATGACTGGACCACAAATTATACAGCTCTTAAATTATGATCTTTTGCTTATAAAAATTCATTCCTGCCATTTTGTAACTCCCTCTTTTTTTACTTTTATCTTCTTGATGTTTGATTGTTGTTTGTTAATTTTTACGATTTGATTCTTTTTGTGCTGTAATTTCTTCTTCTTATAAGTATTACAGTTGTACAATCTTGCAAATACAGTTGTGCTTTCTTTTATTTACTTGTTTATTCTCCATTGTGGTGGTGGGGTGGATTAGGTAACTAATGTTTTGGAATATCTTGATATTTCTCTATCAAATGCTAACAAACATGTTTTGATGTAAAAGAAAATCACATGCAACCTTGACTTTAGAGAACTAGAAAATGTCAGCATGTAGTTTAGTTGGGATATCAATTTAGAAGTTATTGTTTACTCTATTACACAATTCAACTATTTTAAAAAATAAAGTCTTGGCTCATTTGGTAGATGATGAACCAACATTAAACATCTACTCGTATCAAAATGAAAAGCAAAGAAATAATTCATTTTGCGCTCGCCAAATTTATTCTTTTTCGACCTATTCTTATAGGCACAACACGAAGCCTTTTAAGCCTTTATTCAAAAGGTTCTCATGCGGCGTTAACATGATTTATTAAGTCTTATAACATATTTAGGTGGAGTTCACGTTTAAATTTGTTTGAAGATTAACTTATATACTGAAATTCCTTGCACTATCAGATTGCAACTTATAATAGCAAATTAGGGAATCATTTTATCAGATTACTAACTACAGCAATACTTTTTAAAAGATTTGACTTATATAACTACCTAATAAAAACTATTCATTATACCATCAGTATATAAAACTTAAAACTCATTTGTAAAAACTATGTCAAGGAACCAAGTAATCAGCAAAATTTACCATCTTGGAATCTGTTTAGTCATCAAGCTTACAACAGAACTAGCTTATATATATCTCTTGGATAATAATTATTTTCAAATGAATCAACGTAATAATCATGATAATAAATTGACTCAAATGAAAAAATAATTGTGGCCAAGTGGCCATGTTGTCAAGATTTTCTCACTAATATATCATATCTAAAGATTTTTTGGTTAAAGTTCTGAATAGTTATTGATTAAAATCGATATGTTGACATGACACTTCAAATTAATACATTTGGGAATGTTGATAATCTGGGAAATTTTCTCAGTCTGTCCAATCAAACATCAAAAAAATCAATTTCCGAAGAAAATATTGTTTAGCTCTGTTAAATGTAACAAATATAGCAAATAATATACAACAAACCAGTTTCTAAATGTGTTTTATACAAGGACAAGTAATGTTTATGATGGAACACAACTTTAACTTCAACTCCAACTTCAAAAAAAATAATATTATTTTCATGATCAAACGGAGTCCAAAATTAAGGGAGCAGGATAAATTGAATCATTGAGTAGTTAAAGCATAAGTTATGATTACTAAAATCTAAAACAGAAATTTGAGAAACTCAAAAACAAAAGAGGAAGGAGGTAAGCTTGAGCTTGACTTGGTTTACTTAGGCCCAATCTCACAGAATTAATTGGTCCAGTCGAACCTGTTCAATGACATTTAAAAAGGCTAAATTTCACATATAATCAATTTACATCTCTGTTAATTAACTTCTTAATCTAAGTTTTAGTAATTATAATTTATAATTTTTAGGTAGTGATTAAATGTATTTTGAACTCGAATATACAAATATTAACTAGCAAATTTTATTACTATTTCATTTATGTTTAGAAATTAAAAAGGAAAGAGTAGTGATTCACTTTCTGTATTCTCGTCAATATATCTTTTTCAATTTTTTTTTCACATGGATTATTCCAAATCCCACTATGTGGGAATATACTGAGTTTGTTGTTGTTGTTATTGTTGTTTTTCACATGGATTATTATATCTTACCTTTTAATTTTTGAAATATGAAAATAGAATTCAAACTAAAATTCCTCTAATTTTTTCATATGACTTCAAAATTTGAAATATAATTTTAATGTATTTATACATTTAATGTATGTATCCACAAAAATTAGCTATAAAGAGAAACACAAAAGTAGAATTGCTCCAAATGAAAATTAACTCTGAATTTAACATTTAAATACAAATACAAACACTTTCGATTCATATTCTTCAAGACAAATACGAATTAATACAAATTCAAAAGTATAAAATGAATATAAATTCAGATTATATATATAAATGTACAATTCAAATGTATAAATGTATACAAATTTAAAATGTATGTGAAAGAAATTTAACAAAATAATATCAAAATACAAATGCACCGATGAAAATATACCAACAAATTCACTTCATGACTAAATATAATTTATAAAAGATACCTTTGAATTATATACAAGCACATGATAGTTGTATACATATATGTAATGTATAAAACATGAAACAACATATTTTATATGAATCAAAAACTGATTATATAATTTATATGTATATTTTATATATGTGTATATACTAATACATGACAATTGTCTAATCGTATAATTATTTGTATACTTATACATTTTTAAAAAGTTGGCATTGTATACATATTTGTGTGTAACTAAAAGAAAAAGAAAGATATATAAACATGCATATTGTTGTATACACATTCATACCAATATAGTTTTGGGAAAGAACAGAAACGATACTTCAAATTAAACTATTTCCATGAAAATGACTATGAAATTTAAATTCCACTTTCTAACCATTTCAATTTATTGGCTTGTTCTATACTGTTTCTACACACCTTCTATACAATTTTTATATAAATCTTATACACATAAATATTCTATACGAAAATTATACAGTTTTGATACATAGTTTATATAATAACTGTACATTTTTTTTACACGTTTTATACAACAATTATATAATTTTTATACACTTTCTATATATATTTATATATATATATATATATTGTACATATACATATTTGATAGAACTATACAATTTCTATACATATATCTTATATAGATACATATTCTATTTAATAATTATGTCGCTTTTATATAAAATTTAATTATTATTTCTAAACAATAGAAAAAAGCAGAATATTTGATCAATTAAAAAATTTATAGAAAAAAAATTGAAATCTATAATCTATATCTATAATATATTAAAAGTGTGAAGACCCTTAGAAAAGTGATTTGAACTTTTTGCCCTTCATTAAAAGTCTCCATTTTATACAAAATAGTCTTTTTACCTATCCTTATTATTTTAGTAATATTAAATATTTACTATATTACAAAAAAAATTCTTTACAAAAATAGAATTCCTTTTCCATCATCTAAAGAAAACTTACCATTCCTAATTAAAAAAGGATAATCCAAAAAATTCAAATAGAATATTCATTTATTTTAATAAACTATAAATATAGAAAGTCCATAATTTACCAAACTCTATTACTACATGTAGGAAGTCCATAATTTGATTCAAACTTTGTGGTTTGTGTAGTCCGAGTCAAAAACAAACATTAAAAATTTCCTTTAAATTAAATATATATATGAAAACTTTACAATGATAAAAGTAAGAACTCTTATGGTTATAAACAACTTCTTTGTTGTCATTGCAGTTGACGTGAACCTTTTTTTTTTTTAGAATAATAGAATTGTTAAATTTTGCTTTTGTCTATTCGAAATCGTGGTAGTTTATATTTATCTAGAATTATTTGTTGCAGAGAATTCATGGATTGTGGTGATTTTTTCTTTCGGCAACAATTGATGATTTATTGAAGTTGCTACTAATCTCCGACATTATGATTGGTGAGTAATATATATACCATTGATTATATTATATTCATTTATCTAAATCTAAAATTTTATATGATTAAACTCAATGACTTAAATTTTTAACAACTGTCAATTATTACGCATAATAGAATTAAACTTAAATTTAATTTTGAGATCACATTATTTTTCAAATTAGCTAAAGCTCAAAGGAAAAGAAATTAATGATTTTTGTGTTTTCTGTCGATAATGAATTATGATCTTAAGAATGTTATTCAAAATTTGTTCTAATCAAAGAGACTATGATTTGGTAGACAATCTTTCCTTTTTAATAGTCATACTTTATTTTTCTTTATTTTTGTCCTTTTAATTATAAATTAAATAATTTTACAGTATAACTGCTACCTGAGTAAACCAACATTTAGTTAGGTTTAATCCATGTAAATTGTTATCGTATTATTTTATTTAAATTTACAGGTGATAGATGAATGTTGATTGGCTTTAAAAAATTTAGTTTGTAAAATTTAAGTTTAATTGTATTGTTTTGATATATCTTTTAATGTATTGTTGTATTGTAGTTTACAGGCGGTATATAAATGTCGGTTAGTTAAGTTTAATTGTATTGCTTTGATATCTCTACTTTGAGAATTTTTGTATGTAAAGATTAGGTTTAATTGTATTATTTTGGTATCTCTATTATCGTCTTATATAATTTATAGGTGGTAGATGAGTGTCAGACAACTTTGAGGAATTGTTTGTGTAAAGGTAGATTTAATTGTATTGTTTTGATGTCTCATCATATTGTTTGGCTGCAGTTTATAGATGGTAGATGAATGTCGATCGGCTTTGAGAATTTTTTTTGGTAAAGGTTAGATTTAGTTAAATAAATTCTCCATCTTTACATATTCAAAAGATGTTGAATTTAATTATTTTATTCATCTTTATTATTTAAACAATTATCCTATTTAGTGTAATATTTAAACTTATTAAAGTGAGGTACACACGCGAGACGCGTACAACTAAACTAGTATTTTTAAAAGAGCCTAATTGCCCAAGTTGAATATTGTATCAGTATTGTATATAGACTGTATCAGTATTGTATATGAACTGTATAGGGATTACGTGGACCAAAATGACCCAAATTGGGAAAGATTAGGAAATGGCCATAAAATGGCATTTATTTACCCGACTAGACATTATATGTCCAAATGCCCAAACTGAGCTATTATTTTTTAAAAAGACCATAGAGTGTCCTTTTCCCTATACTTTTAGGTATATGCAAAATGCCCGCAAGCCACTCACAATGTCGTTTCTCCCCCTTTGGAGTGAGAATCCTTGAAATTTTTTTCCTTTAGTTCATACAAAATATCAATAATAGATTATACAAACTGAGATATAGTTAATGTCTAATAGAAGAACAAACATAGTTTATACAAACCAACTTAAAAAATAAACAATTTAGTTATATACAAACACATGATAGTTGTATATCTATATGTAATGTATAAAATATGAACCAATATATTTCATACAGATCAAAAACTGATTATACAACTTATATATATATTTTATATGTGTATATATATGTCTATGCCAACACATGACAATTGTCTAATTGTATATAATAATTATTTATATACATATCTATAGATTCAAAATTTGACATGGTCTACATACTTATATGTAACTAACAGAATGTATATACACACACGTATATTTAAATCTTTTTTTCATGAATTGAAAGAAAAAATTTGAAGAAATGTCTTTTGATGTAATTAATTAATTTTTGGACAAATCATAAAAATATACTATTTAAGAGTAACATAATAAAACCTACCAATAGTTTCTACTTTTGAAGGAAAAAGATTGAAGAAGATGGTGGAACACTTGAGAGAGAAAAATAAAATAAAGTGATCTATTTTAAAAATAAAATTAGTAAAAAATAAATCTATCTATCTATCTATCTATCTATATATATATAACGACATGTTTACTATTAATTACTAAAAATCACAATTTTTTTCAAAATCTCATAAAATCTCAACATTTGATCTCCGATAATACATGTTAATCACATTAGATACATAATACGGATACAAGTCTTAATTAACTAATCAACACGTTTTAAGGATTGTAACAGATAAGTTTACATTAAAACAACATTTAAGCTAACTAATTAAGGTAATAAAACAAAATGAAATCCCACAATTTATGGTAATCAGTTTTTTATTCAACCACGTTAACACAAACGTTTTCATAAATTTTTTTGAAATTAAAAAATCTTCATTCTTCTTGTTCAGAGAAAACATACGAACCTTTTTTTTATTTGTTAATTTCGTTTGTTTGATATGAATATTTCGATGCTGTTACGTCATTCCGGTGTTTGTATTAACGAAATCGAGTATGTTGGTTATAAGAGTGATGGAATTGTGATCAGTGAACATGTTACTTACGAAAATTTGATTTCTATAATTGTAGGAGAACTGAAAATCGACGAAACAAGGAAAAAAATTGAAGCTCGTTACATTGTTGAAGGAAATGCTTGTCCGTTGTTGATTAGTAACGAAATGAGCATGAAACTGCATGTCAAAAGTAAAAAAACTGAGCGTGGATTTGGGAAGTATCCTCTTATCATCACTACATTAGATAAGTCTGCTAGTGAAATATTTTTTGATGAGAAAGTTGGTGCTGTAATGTGTTTGAAAAGTCAATCAGAAAAAGTTGAAGCAATAATTAGTTATAAATCTAATTCTTCTTCTCCTATGTCTTTGTTGGATAGGAAGGGGAACAAGATCATTACTGATTGCAAACATAGTGATGTTAAGGTTGGGCAAATCTACAAGGACAAGTGTAATCTTATTTCGGTTATGGCGCGATTTGCAATTGAGCATTCCTTCAATTACTATGCCAAAAGATCGGACAAGAAAAGGTATGTTATGTTTTTTATGTAGCAGGTGTTGTTAATTTTGTGTATATTAATTTAATTTTGTATTCAATGTTTGGTTGATGATTATTTTACAGAATGTTTTTTGTCTTTATGATATTAAGGTGGAGATATATTTTGTATGAAAATAATACATTTTGTTCATCTTGTATCTCAATTTATGAAGTTCTATTTAATTATGTTTCTTCTTGTGTTTTAGTTTCACCTATATAATATAAATATCCTAGATACATGTTGTACAAGTTTGTGCAGTTAATGAATATAGAAATCTGATTTTTTTTAGTGCGTGAAGAAAAATAATTTGAACTTTTGTTTTCATTGATTCAACGAAGAAAAATAATTTAAACTTTTGTTTTCATTGATTCAGCTATGTCCTACTATGCCGTTCGGAGGATTGTGTTTGAATCTTTAAAGCATCATGTCATCGGGGGACTGAACTATTTAAAGTTAGATTTTTTCAAGATGTGCACACATGCTCGTGGAAAGATCGAGTTTTTACTCAACTTCAAGCTACAGTTGAATTTGTTAGAGATTTTGCTGCACTAAAACTTGTCAATTATCAGAGAATACACACCCCAAATGATATAATCGAACATATTAAAAATGCTTTTGGTGTAGACATTAACTATCAGAAGGCTTGGAGGGCTAAAGAACGTGCGATTGAGATTTTAAGGAGAAAACCTGTGGATGGTTATCAACAAATGGCTAGATATATATACATGTTAAATTCCGTATATCCAGGTTCACATATTAGAATGCCTAAATCAGAGGATAATAAATTTATGTATTTGTTCGTTGCATTACAACCTTTGAAGAGTGAATTCGAGTATTGCAGGCCTATAGTTGTGGTTGATGGTGCTCATTTGAGTGGAGCATATAAATGTACATTTGTTTCCTCAAGTACTCTTGATGGAGCAGGTAATTTATATTTATTTGTATGTATAATTATTTTGTGATGTAATTCAGATCATAATTTGTGTTAATTATTTTTTTATTTGAGAAATTATTTACTTGTATATACTTAATTAATTTTTTTATTATCAAAATTGTAGGATGCATTATGTTGATTGCATATGGTGTTGTTGACAGTGAAAACGATAATTCGTGAACTTAATTTTTTGAGAATTTCAGAATTGTTTTTGGAGAGCGCGATAATATGTGTGTTGTATCCGACCATCATGAAACCATAATAAAGGCTATGAGTATTGTATATTTGAATGTGCCGCACCTCGCATGCATATGAAACTTGTGGAAGAATGTTTGCACAAACTTCAGGAAGAGTAAAGATAAACTTAGTGATATTTACTATGCTTTGGCCAAGGCTTACCGTAAAGATGAGTTTGATTTTTTTTTAAATCAAGTTGGGAAGATTGATCAGAGGGTAAAGTTGAGGATGCTGGATTTGAAAAGTGGGCACGCGTGTATGCACCTGTTAACTGTGGTAGAATGATGACTTCAAATATAGCGGAGTGCATAAATGGTAAATTGAAGCTAGCACGTGAGTTGCTGATAATAGAATTTTTGGAGAAGGCTAGAAAATTATTTGAAAAATGAAATTGCAAGAAAAGAGAAACAACATCTTATGCAAACATGTCACTGGGCAGTAGATTTAAAGGAATTCTTCAGCTAAATACTTCAAAATCTTTAAGGCTTAAGGTTAGTTTTGATGTTTTGTTTTGTTTTACATATTATAGAATGTTTGATTCATACTACAGGATACTATTTGTTTTAATTTTATTTTTTTTGGGAAAATGTTACAGTAATTTAATCAATTTTTTTGTTGAAGTTATACAAAATATTCTAAAAAAGATCAATAAGTATCTATGTGTTAACATATTATGATTAATCTTGTAGGTTAGTGAATCATCAATATATGTATATTTTGTTTACGATGACGGCAGGAAGTACATAGTATATCTTGATGGGAGGACTTGCACTTGATAGATTCCAATTGGATGAGATAACATGTGAATACGCGATTGCAGTACCAAAAAACAAGCATGTAGTTGATATGAAGTCTTATTGCTCAGAGTTTTATTATCCTAAAATATTAAGGAAGACGTATGAAGAATCTATGTTTCCAATGCCTGATAAGAAGGACTGGACTGTGCCACAACAAGTTATGGACGAAGTTGTGTTACCATCAAAATAAAACGTCCACCCGGAAGGTCAAAGAAAAACAAGCACAAGAAATCAAGTGAAACAATGACATCGAGCAGTAATTATTGCGGGAGATGTGGTTATGCAGGTAATAACAGGCGTACTTGTAACTTCTTTCCAAAGGATGAGTGACATGCAGTTGACTGATTAATAATGTGGAATAATTTGTTATTTTGCAGTTGTTGTTTTTTTCTTTTTTATGCGACGTTTTAAATGATGACATTGTTGTTTTTTAAGAATTTTAAGAAAAACAGTTTTCGAAATAAATAGTTATTTCTGCTCCTTTGTTAATTATTTATATATATTTTTTGAAGATTTAAATTGTCGTGACACATCATATAGAAAGTAAAATATATTGAACTGATAATGTTATTAAATTTTATTTTAGTTGTTATGCTGTAATAAATAATTGAAAAGAGTTATATTTTTATAGGGTGTATCTTTCATAAATTTATAGATACAAGTTTACACAATTTGTATTGATTGTAAAATATAATTGTATCATGTAGGACTATAAGTTTTGATGTAATTTGTTATGCAGATTATAGGCAAACATCTTTTCTGAGTAAATAAAAATAGTTATAGATACATAATAATATAATGTTTTGTTATTTACAATTATTATATAGTAAAATATGTTTCCTTGTACTAGATACATATAATTTAATAAGATGTTTCTCAGATAATTTTGTAGATACAAGTTTAAATAATTATTTCTAGAATTTTTTATGTCATTAGTTTTTAGATATAGTACTATTAACTTGTGCTATAATTTGTTATGCATTTTAGAGACAACAGGTGTTAGTTGGAATAAAAAACTATTGTAAATACTAAACAATCTAATGTTGTGAAGGTTACTACCATTATATTGTAATGTATATTTTATTATTTTTGATACATATGATTGTAAAATATTATAAAATAGGTATCTAATATAATGTCTTTATAAAGTGCAAGAACAATGAATTTTGAAACATAAATATATCTTAAATGCTTGAGCATTGTATTATAATGGGTAACAAAATAAAACTATTTAATCATTAAAAAAACACAATGTAGGATTATCTCAAAACATCATTAAAGTTTCTATCAACTTCCTTGTGCTGTAATAGCCAACTAGCAAACAAATAAACAACTTCTTAATATGCAGAATACAGTTTGTTTCTTTTGGTGCGAACTTGCTCCTTGGCCTTGGTGGATCATCATTCTCATTAAAGTAGTCATTCTCTGCTTTTTCAGACCTGTACTTGCACAAAAGAGTAGCTTATCTCAGACGATGGTATTGAGCACTAATACCCAAAAATGAAATGCCTATTCCCTCACTCAGATACTCGGCATAGACAGCTACAATCATACCACAATTCTCTCATTTCAATGAATAATTAAATTAAAAACATCAATATACATGAGTACGGTAACGAAAACAATCAAAAAGGTAATGTAATGCGTACAAGTTTTCACTGTCTTGTTTTGCTATCTCAGATACATATTTCACTTGAAATGGATCCCGTTCGGTCTTTCCCTTGTATGATTTCAATGCAGCCCAGTCAGCGGGTACCTTGTGCTAAAAAAAGTCACTGTACTAAATGTAAGTCGGAATTATTACAGACAACTTCTCAATATCACTTGTTTGTGTTCTTTTTCGTGAAGAGGCCATTGAATCATACACACGAATGCATCGATCCTTTAAAGCAATGACTTTCAATACCCAGTGAAAGGCACCGTCACAGTTAATTGGGACAAATACCTCATTAACCAGATGCCAAGGCTGACCTGCGCGCGTACTTAATCCCTTGATGGTGTTAATTAATGACATCTCCATATCAGCAACCTCATCAGTCCTGGTAGATGCATCTTGAGTTGCAAGATCCTTAGCAACGTCAGCATTATAGTAATTCGCATATGTCTTATTGATGTACACTTTGAAAAAATAATCTGTGGTAATGTATCTGGTGATTGAAAAATTCTTGTTCTTGTACTTCTTCCTCAAGTAGTACATAATGACATTCAGATGTTGTTCAAATTGTAATAAATTAAAATATATGTTATAACAATCAACTGTAATAATTAGAAATGAGATACAAATTATTATTTATGTATCTAATGTTTTAAAATGTAAAATTCTGGTTACTGTAATAGCAACAAATAAACAACATATAAATTCATATAGAATGATACATTTTTTTGTTATTATGTATCAAATATAAATTACATTCGGCTAAAACATTTCAAATATCTTTACTAATAGTAGATCAACAAATCTGACAAAAACAAGTTCCTTTAGCATGATGTTTAGCTTAAACAATTTTTATAACTTGTGAAGTCAATGTAACTCATGTAATAGACTTTAATACTTCATCATAAATATCACACAATCCGAAATGTATTTAATAATGAAAATTTGCTTAAACAAAGTTTGAAGAAAAAATAAAGGTAATTGAAAAATAAATATTTCAATAAGAAAGATATTAATATATGATCTTACATGTTTTGCTATCATGTATCTAATAAAATATAAGAACATAATAAAATAACCAACATCTAAAATGCAGTAAATAATAAAAATTGACAAAAGCAAGTTTCTTAGAATGCATTATTAATTAAAGAATTCATCTAATTTATGCAGTCTATATAAAAAACCCATGTTAAAAACTTTAATACATCATATATATCACGATGACACAATTTGAGATTTTTGATATCCACTATGAAAATACCTCATCATTCCAACACTTGTTCTGTTGATACATCAAGTAAAATCAGTTCTTGAATTTTGAAAAAGCAACTACGAAATTTAGTTGACGAAATTCAAGTGTTGAACAATTAACCTTGTAGTGATAGTCCTTATCTTTCCTGTAACATAAAAGTATAGTTGATTTAAAAAAAATAGTAAGTTGTATATTACTTTTAAATTTAGAATAAGACATGTGTTGCTTGTAAAGGCCATCATTAATTCATTCTTCAAATATTTCCATCTCTACATTTGGTGAATTTCCGGTAATGTCATAACCTTCGAATGAGTATTTTTTTCGCTCTTTAGAAGCCAACTCTTTCTTTTCTTTTGAACTTGATCCAAAATGGGTCAAAAAAGAAGAACGGTAAATCTTTGATGATTTTTTTTAGCGTGGTGCAGGGGTGTTTTTAGCATCTGACATATTCTTTTTTGGCGTAGAAAAGGAAAATAAAATTATGGTGTCACTAATCATATACTCGACTGGAGTTGTTGGTGAAGACTTGTAAATTGTTAATGTCATATCAAGTTCTCGACTTAAAATAATATTATCAAGCGGTTGCATTTCTTCAACCACAATGCCACTCTGTTTCTCAATTCTATCAGCCTGAAAGTGATTTAATACATTAACAAATATTTTACCAAAAAATTCAGTTATTTTAAAATCAAAATAGTAAAAATACTGTTCATTTATGTATCTCAACTTTACCAATAAATAGTAACTTGTATCTCAATTTTATTTGAACTTGTATCTCTACTATATTTTAAAACAGAGTGTATTCTATTAAAGTAGTAATCACTGCTACCTGTTGTTTCTTTGTTGTATATCAAGAACCAACACAATACTAGGCATTTGATGATTATCTCTTAAGCATTAATTTTTGTCTAACGTGCAGAACCATCCCCAATTAAGGATGGATCATTTTTTATCTTACTATTTTCGGTGCCAAAAAATAAAAAGAACCAAGATTTGTGTATTCTTTTCTTAAATTAATACAGGTATTGTTCTTAAGTTAAGGTTTCCCAGGTATCACACACAGATGTCTAACCTTTTGCATAAGGGCAGTAACTTATGTGTAATATTTGTTCACTTATAATGACATAGTTATAATACTTGTTCGCTTATAATGACATACTTTCTAGGCTAACCATTATGGCTTCAGAAAGAGTGCTCATTCTGCAGCCTCACAATTGGGTTTTAGGGTGAGACCATTGAATGATGTTGTACTATAGTAGGTATGAAGAGGCATACCAATGCATTGAAACTTTTGTTATGCCCAATGTTTGGGAAAAGGTTTTAACAAAAACATCTTGGACTTATTTTTCAGAATTATATAAGAAAATTTTAAAGAGTTTTCAATGTCATTTGTGATGGTATAATATGGATAAGAAAATAGGAGCCTGTGCACTACATGCATTTCTGTAAGAGGCTGAAGTATATAAACTTTATTTTAACTTGTATCTGAACTTTATTTTTATCTTTATCTCAATTTTATTTTAACTTATACCTAAACTTTATTTTAACTTGTATCTAAACTTTATTTTAACTTATATCTAAACTTACTTTAACTTGTATCTAAACTTATTTTAACTTGTATATCAATTTTATTTTAACTTGTTTCTAAACTATATTTTAACTTGTATCTGAACTTTATTTTAAATTGTATCTGAACTCTTGTATTTCAACTTTATTTTAACTTGTATCTCAACTTTATTTTAACTTGTACCTAAATTTTATTTTAACTTGTATCTAAACATTATTTTAAATCTGAAATATTAATAACATAACTGTCTGTTCAATTATTTTTTAGTGAATTAGATTCTTACTACTAAATTAATTAAACTGTAGAAGATACCTAAATGTTAACTACATATATGTCTTAGTTTACATTTATCATTTCAATCATGCGAAAATAGTCATGTTAATTACAAAACACATAATGAATGTTAATTACCTTTTCATGTTGTTCACCATTCTTGCAATGTGATGTTTGCTTTATCCTCCTCCATTTCAACTAGTTTGTCAGCTTCTTTCACTAGACTGTCAGTACTGGTAGGTCTTGCATCATCAACAACATCATCTGAAGGATCACCTTCTTGCCGGCTCTGTTTTAGAATATTTTTCTGCAGATTTTTTATCAGAGAATAAAAATATTCCATACAATATAATTAGTTAATTAGTACTTATGAAAAGTAAACATATAAATATGTACTAATGAGCACCTCCATTTCATTTGTTTTTTTCGAGACAAAATGTGGACTGATGGAATTACTATAACTTTCAAAATCAGCAACATCATTTGAATATTGAACCTCTTTCGGGCTTTGTTTTGCAACTTTTTCTAAAACATAAGGATGAGCAGCAAGAATAAATTCAATATAGTCGTTAATAAATGTGTGTTGTTTTAAAGCATGTTACCTTCTCCACAGTCTCATTTTTCTGCTCCAATGACTTCAAAACTTCATAGAATCTTTCATTCATCACGCGCTCCAAATCTTTGAATTTTTGATCAATCTAATAAATATGCATAGTTAATTAGTTAAAATGCATACAAATCATAAATTTATACAGTAATAATTTATAGATTCTTACGTATGTCTTCACATATGTCTTCACATATGTCTTGATTTCGGACTCTAACGAATCTAGGTCCGCCTTAATTAAAAGCTCTTTCTTGTTTATGCATGTTGATTCAGCATCCACTTTACTCTTTTCTTCTGTATCTGTTGGATTCGCCAATATTTGTTAAGCATGAAAAAAAACACAATATAGAAACGTTTACATTATGAGAAAAATATAACATATGTTGATACGGAAAATACCTACTGTTTTTTTTTTGGCGTTTCGAATCTGCCTTTGTTCTTTACGACTGATCTTCTTCCTGTAGGAACATATTTTCCACTCTTTGACAGAGGTGTAAATACTGTACGAGATACATGCATCAACTTCCTCATCAAAAATTGTGGAGGGGTCATACTAAAGTCATCAAAACTGTCATGATCTTTGGTAACTTGGGGTAAATTCACTCTGTAATTCCTCTGATATTGATTTTCAGTTGACGATGGCATCGAAGATGTACCATGGTGATCAGATGCAAAACTAATGCGCGGCAAATCAAGTTTTTCAAACTCCTTCGCAGTAGGACCAATGTTGGAACATAAACACTATGTACAAAAAATTTATCCATTAAAAATAATTACGATTGCAATGTATGAAAAAAATTCAATCAGTATCGTACCTTGCTAAATATTTCGATCATAAATTGATTAAACTGAGGCCGGACTATAACAACCCTTTAATTCAATATACGAGGTATGTTATTACCCTTCTTCACAACAACTTTGGTATCAACATTTGAACGGAGTTCAAACATCTATACATTAAGAACCTGAGGGATACCACCCAATCTATAAAAATGCTTCTCCATTGAAAATTCTTGCCTAAGTAAGGCCATCAACCTGGAGAAAGACACTTTACCCCAAGAAAATAATTTATATTTTTCATCTTCAACCATTTTAAAATAAGAAAATGACACGGAAGAATCATTCAACTGTGAGTAGATAAATGTGTGGATGAAGTATAGGATTGCCATTTGAAGGGCATCCTCTTTGTTTTCAAAATTTTTCTTTAGAAAACGTTCCACCAATTCCTCATGATCTACCCCATTCGCTGATTGCGAAATATACCTTTTCATAAGTCAACTCGGAGAATAATATTCATATTTGAAATCACCAACATTATCAAAACAGTTTAAGCCAGTTATCAAAGCAAATTCATAGATGAAAAATCTAAGAATTTGTCTTTTGACAAAAACATGAATCTCTTCTTGATTTGATTGCTCGATCTCGAGCATAAAAATATATTTTATTATTTGTCCAATAGAATTGGAAAGAGATATGTTGAGATAACATACAAAAATAGTCTTCTCACATAAGTGTAAAACTTCTTGGCCGGCAACTTCTTTAATTTCATCCTTAAATCTTAAATTGCATGAATGTAATGCCCCGAGAACCTATCCCGAGACATCACATGGTGCTCAAGGCGACACGTGGCCTCAAGCTAACCCTATAAGCCTGTCATTACTTTCATAACTCTCTACGACACGAATCATCATAAAGTAGGGAAGAATAATCATGACATGAACATACTGAGATACGAAGTAATACTGTCCTGTACAATTAAAATACTAACGTCCTGTACATACTGGTACTCTAGTCCGACAAAGCCTCTACTACATAAGACTGAAGATCCATTGGGATAGATCCCCAACTGGCTCATACTGAACGAAAAAATAAACAACCATCAATTAGCAAGACAAAAAACATGAACACAGGTCCTCGAACAATGAGGACTCACCAACTGCAGGAATGTAGATGAAGGTACTCGTAGATCACTGTCGTGACTGAGAATGACCACCTGAACCTATATCACGAGGAAATATAAAATATAAAAGAGTATGGAAGTCAGTACTTGGGAATGTACTGAGTGTGTAGGGGTGAATGCACCATTTTAAATAATATCATAAATGTATAAGAAAATCATGCATGCAACAATAACAAATCTTTTTGCTTGAATTAGCTAAAACATCATTTTCGGAAGTTATCAGTAATAACATATGCTTCATAAATGTCGTAAATTATTTAACTCAACTCAAACTCTTTGACTCATGACTTAGAGTGACTCGGTAACTCATGGTACTTAGATCATTATGGACGTGGGACTTTCTTATAACCGACATAACTACACCATCTGAACCGCATGGAGTCCAACATTTTGCTCTTCTAAGGAGAGAACCCCACATTGGTAGGGGTGTCGTACTCTTGCCAGGGAGTACAACTCAATCTCATCATTACAATCTCATACTCGGCCTTTGGCCCACAACTATCAACATTAATTCTACGGTGGCACGTAGTTCTGAAAAAATACCAAATTTCTCGCTCGGTGCTAAATACTCCTCCCAGACTCAGCTCAGAATGCGTTAGGAAATCCACCTCAATCAATATCAACTCATGGGTCTATCATGATGACCAAAACAACATTATATCTCATCGGTAAATCATATACGGCTGTGGATTCCTAACTCGACTCAAATTCAAACAATGTTTCTCAACATCAAGTACATTTGCTTATCAAATCATTTCAAATGCCAAAGCTTCAAGGAAACATCATCAAACTCATTCCTGAATTTCAATTCAAATATCGATATATATATATATATATATATATATTCAATAGTCAAATTTCTCATAGAAAAACACAAATCTTGACACTTATCATAAATCACTGAAAAATCATCAATATATAATGACAATATACATCTCATGGAATAAATACTCAATTTAAGAAGCATGATGGTGAAATAACCATAAATATCAAGCTTATTCAACTCAAGTCTCATAAATCATACATAAAGAAATTTGGGTGTAAACCCATTTGCAAAATCATGTAAATCAATAATAGAAAGTAAATCTTTAGGCACAAGAACGAAAGGTGTGTTCTTGTTCAAACCCCACATACCTTGGATTTTGATTTGAAGATGTGAATTTTTTTTTGGAACTCTTCTCAAACTTTTAGGCCAAGATTCTTGATGCCTTCGACTTGGAAAACTTAGTTCTTGAACAACTTGGAGAAATTCATGGAAGATTCTATGAATTTCTTGGAAGAGGATTTGGATTTTGGATCTTATAGAAACCCTAGTTTCTAGGAGATTCTTGGAAGATTGGAAGAGAAAGGAGAAGGAAATGAGCGGCTCTTCTCCACTTTGATATATATATATAAGATCACATGGGGAGGAAATGACCAAAATGCCCTTTTTTAAAAATGCTGAAATTTGCTGATCGGGGCCTGTGATGGTTGATCTGATGGTCCGTCAAGTCTCCTGACGGTCCACCAGATCATCCGTCACTTGAGTGCCAAAATTGGAACGTTCTGCCTTGACGTGATATTTGAAGTGACGGTCCGTCAGGAAACTGACGGTTCACCAAGTCGTCCGTTACTCGAGGGCCAGAAATGAGACATTCTGTCTCGACCTGACGGACCCCTTGACGGTCCGTCAACTTTTTGACAGTCCACCAACTTAGTCGTCGCACGATGGCCTGAAAAAGGAGTCACTGCCTTGGATTGATGGGGCACTTGACGGTCCACCAGGGACCTGACGGTCCACTAAGTCGACCGTCAAACCTGGTCGATCCGATATCGTTGAGTAAAACAGCCCTAACTCACTCATCTGATGTTGGATTTTGATGAAACTGGTATCGATGGAAAGCTTACTCAATGCTCTACATGAAAAAAGGTATAAATTAGAGAAATACAACATGGTTTAAACATCAATCACTTTGGAAGTCATACATATCCACTCAAAAGACGGATTTAGGCTTAAGAAATGATCGGGGTATTACAATATCTCCCCCTTGGATACATTCGTCCTCGAATCTTGCCAAATAGGCCAAGAATAAGATAAAATGAGGATGTATAGCTGGAATGACTCACATCTAAGGGCTCACTTTACTCTAAACTTTTGAGTACTTCACCAAATGCACGAATCATAGATGGAATAACCATATAGCTGAATACATTAGATTAGGAGGAAACTCAATTAAGGGAATAGTACGTTCATCTTGATTCGAACTCATGGAGAAAATATGAGGGTAACTAGCTCGCATGTCTTCTTCTGCTTCCCAAGTGGCACCCTCTACTGACTGAATTTGCCACAGAACTTTAACCAAGGGAACTTTCTTGTTCCTCAGTCTACGGAGTTGATAATCTAGGATTTTAACTGGGATTTCATCATACGAAAGGCTATCCTGAACATCACAACCTTCCGATGGATCAACAACAACGGAGTCTTCAATGTGCTTCTTGAGCATAGAAACATAAAACACAGGATGGACAACTGATAATTCTGCAAGCAACTTAACCTCATAAGCTGCTTTCCCAACACGATCCAAAACTCTATAAGGGCCAACATATCTGGGACTCAGTTTTCCTTTCTTTCCAAATCTTTTCAACCCTTTCATGGGTGAGATTTTTCAAATACACCAAATCATCGACTTCAAACTCAAGAGCTCTTCTTCTCACATCTGCATACGACTTATGACGACTCTGAGCTGTCTTTAACCTCTCCTGAATTAACTTAACTTTCTCCATAACCTCATATACAACATCAGGTCCAATCACAGTAGCTTCACCCACTTCGAACCAACCTATGGGCGATCTATATCTTCTCCCATACAAAGCTTTAAATAGAGCCATTCCAATGCTAGCATGAAAACTATTATTGTAAGCAAATTCAATCAACGGTAAGTGTTCAACCCAACTTCCTTTGAAATCAAGAACACAAGACCTCAACATATCCTCCAAAGTCTGAATAGTCTTCTCAGCCTGACCGTCTGTCTATGGATGAAAAGCGGAGCTAAGATAAACTTGGGTGCCAAGACCCTTCTGAAAGGCTCTCCAAAACTGAGAAGTAAACTGAGTACCTCTATCAGAGATGATAGACAACGGAAATCCATGCAACCTGACTAACTCTCGAATATACAGCTTAGCATAGTCCTCCGCGGTGAAAGATGTATGTACTGGCAGAAAATATGCTGACTTAGTCAACCTATCTACAACGACCTAAATAGAATCACGATGACGACGAGAGAGAGGTAAACCGGTCACGAAATCCATGTTCACCACTTCCCACTTCCAAGTAGGAATGTTAAATTCTTGCATCACACCATCGGGTCTCTGGTGCTCTATCTTTACCTGCTGGTAAGTTGCACACTTTTCTACGAACTTTGCTATATCCTTTTTCATACCATTCTACCAATAAATTTCCCGCAAATCGCGGTACATCTTGGTAGCACCGGGATGAATAGAATACCGCGCGCCATGCGCCTTAGCCATAATTCTCTGCCTTTGATCATCAATATCAGGCACACACAATCTATTCTGAAATCTCAATACACCATCTTCCCCTTGGGAGTAAACCTCCACCTTTAGGTCTTTAACTGATTCTTTCAGTTCGACCAAACGAGAATCTGTAACCTGCTTCTCCTTCACTTCAGAAACTAGGGAAGATTCGGAACTACTTTGGACCCAAGCATTACCCTTAGCTGAGTCAAGCAATCTAACACCTAACCTAGCCAAATGATGCACTTCACGGGCTAAGTCCTTCTTATCATCCTCGACATGTGCTACACTACCCATGGACGACCTGCTAAGAGCATCTGCCACTACATTGGCCTTGCCCGGGTGATATAACACACTCATATCGTAATTCTTTAGTAATTCTAACCATCGCCTCTGTCGAAGATTCAACTCTCTCTGAGTGAACACATACTGTACACTCTTATGATCCGTAAAGACATCAACATGAACACCGTACAAATAGTGTCTCCAAATTTTCAAAGCAAAAACCACTGCAGCTAACTCAAGGTCCTGGGTCGGATAATTCTTTTCATGAGGTTTCAACTGCCGGGAGGCATAGGCTATAACTTTACCCTTCTGCATCAACACACAACCCAAACCAATTCTGGAAGCATCACAGTATACCACAAAATCATCTACACCATTAGGCAGGGTCATCATAGGGGCTGAAGTGAGTCGAGTCTTCAACTCCTGAAAACTTTTCTCGCAAGAATCTGACCATTGAAATTTAACCTTCTTTTGGGTCAACCGGGTCAAAGGAGCAGCAATGGAAGAGAAACCTTCGACAAAACGATGATAGTAGCCAGATAGACCCAAGAAACTCATAATATCAGATGGGGAAATAGGTCTAGGCCAATTCTTTACAGCTTCTACCTTTTGAGGATCAACTCGAATACCATCAGAAGAAATAATATGACCCAGAAAAGCAACTGACCTTAGCCAGAATTCACACTTGCTAAATTTGGCAAACAACTATTGATCCCTAAGGGTCTGTAAGACAATTTGAAGATGATCTGCATGGTCGTTCTCACTTCAGGAGTATACAAGCATATCATCTATGAACACAATAACGCCCATATCCAGGTACTGTCTGAACACTCGATTCATGAGGTCCATAAAAGCCGTCGGAACATTCGTTAGCTGAAGGACATGACCAAGAATTCAAAATAACCATAGCGAGTGCGAAAAGCCGTCTTTGGAATATCACTCTCTCTGACTTTAAGTTGGTGATAACCGGATCTCAAATCTATTTTTGAGAAGTAGCTGGCACCTTGCAGCTGATCAAATAGGTCATCAATTCTAGGAAGAGGGTACTTGTTCTTGACTGTGACCTTGTTAAGCTGACGATAGTCATTGCAAATGCGCAATGAACCATCTTTCTTTCGTACGAATAACACGGGTGCACCCCAAGGAGACACACTAGGCCTTATAAAACCCTTATCAAGAAGATTTTTGAGTTGCTCCTTCAACTCCTTAAGTTCTGCGGGGGCTATACGATACGGAGAAATAGAAATAGGATGTGTATCAGGGAGAAGATCAATTCCAAATTCTATCTCTCTATCGGGAGGTACCCCTGGGAGATCTTCTAGGAAAACATCAGGAAACTCATTGACAACACTAAGAGAATGAATAGTTGGAGTCTCAGTCTTAGTGTCCTTAACTCGAACTAAATGATAGATACAACCCTTGGATATCAATTTCCTAGCTTTTAGATAGGATATGAAATGACTTTTAGGAGAGGATGAGTTGGAATTTCCTTTATAACGTAACTCAATTCCTAAAAATAAAAAAGAAACAATAATGATAAAATTAGTCGAGATGCAACAACTCTACATTAAGACAGTACAATAAAATCAAAAACTCGAAGAATATCATACTTTAGATATAGTTAATACAACATGTATGTATGTAGGTATAAAATCCCCTATTTTTTGTAATACGACTTTCAATAACAATTAAACAACACTAGATACATTTCAAGGCATTAACAATTAGTTCTAGATACAAGTTAACACAACATGTATCTATGAAGTCATAACTTGTATCTCTTACATAAAGAATTTCAGTAAAATTTAAACACAAATAGATACATATCAAAGGAGTAACAACAACTCACAGATACAAGTCAACATAACATGTATCTATGATAAACTTGTATCTTTTGTAATCCGACTTTCAATAACAATTAAAAAACACTAGATACATTTCAAGGCATTAACAGTTAGTCCCAGATACAAGTTAACACAACATGTATCTATGAATTCATAACTTGTATCTCTAACAATAAAACTTTCAGTAAAATGTAAACAACACAAGCTACATTTCAAGGCATTAACAGTTAGTCCCAATTACAAGTCAACACAACATGTATCTATGAAGTCATAACTTGTATCTCTAATAATAAAACTTTCAGTAAAATGTAAACACCAATAGATACATATCAAAGCATTAACAACAACTCACAGATACAAGTCAACATAAAATGTATCTATGTACTTAAAAACTTGTATCTTTTGTTATATTAATTTCAATATAAAAATAAATCACAAGATATATATAAAATTAGAAACAAAGAACCAGATAAATAATGAATTTCCAAACGTATCATTCACGTCAAAATATGTATCTCGGCCTAATATTGAACAGATCTGGATATGCAATTACCTTAGGAAGCTCATCTTTACAAATTTCTTCGATAATTCTTCTTCTCTTGGCGGGAGCTTTACTTGCAGGAGTGTTGGATTTTTTAGATCCACTTTCTTTTTTCTTGTCCTTCTTAGCATGCTTTTGCCGTAATTTCTTCATAGTTTGGGGATCGTTTCTAAATTTTGATCTATTTTCATGAAAATCATCAAATTCATAGTCAAAATTACAACTTCTTGAGATTCTTTGATACTTTTTAATTGAGAAAACCCAAGACTAAAAGAAGGTCCAGAATCTCTATTCATACTGATAATTCAAACAATGAAGCATAAAAAAAGTGAAAATGAAGAAATCGCTCGACCAAAATACTCAAATTTCACATAGCTTTGCTTGCGCCAATTTAAAAAAAAAAACATAAAATAAAATAAAATAAATTGAAGTTGATTTTATGGGGAAATATTACCTTGATTGAAAGTTTTGAATTAGACAGAGAAGATGGATAGAAACTGCACCAAATTTTGTGGTGTACGATGAGGAGATGTGGAGTATTTTTGGTAAAGAGGCGGCTTATTAGTTGTAGGTTTAACTTGTATCTCAAATTTAACAAAAAATATGAAATGTTGGGATTTAAGTAATATTTTAGAAGTGGGGGAATTTTTAGAAGTTTAGAAACTTATGTTGTTTATTTAGGTAATTTTTTCATAAAATTAAGTGATCTAAGTCAACCAAAATTTAAGATAATTAGATGAGAGAGATTAATTGCATAATATACAAGCTATTATGTTTGTATATGAGGGTCCAATTAAATAATAGTTCTTTAAATAATTTTTTGACTATGTCGGATATTTATTTTAAGCATTAACCATTATAGATAATTAAGGACCTTTTTTTTTTTATCTATGCTATGTAATTTGTTTTTTTGCTACAATTTTTGGCTAAAAAATCTTTATTTTTTTTTAAAGAAAATTTAGTAGAATTATATAAAAACTGTAAAATTCTTGTATAGAATATTTATCTGTTATATATAGAAATAGTATAAAATATATATAGAAATTACTATAATGTGTATAGAAAGTGTATCACTGGGTTGTATAAAATATGTATACATATAGTATGAGAATAGAAATTGTATTTTATATATATATATATATATATATATATAGTGCATAAAAATGGTATAACCGTTGCGTGTGTGTGGTTGTATGATATTTATAGAAATTATGTCATTATTGTATAGAATATATATATGTATAAGGCAAAATTAAGAAATAGCATACTTATCCCCTTAATTATGAGTTTCATAGCAACAGTTTCATAATTACATAATATAGCAAGTTGTATTCTGTATTTTTGTAAATTTTTGCTACAAAAATATAAATAGATATGATTTTTACTGCCTTTATGATCGATATGTATTTGTATTTTTGCAAACTGTTGCTACAAAAATACAAATACATACAAATACATATGCTACAAAATGTAATTTAATAAAAGCGTTGCTATTTTTTGTAATTTAATATTTAAGTATGCTATTTTATGTATTTTTTCCTAGATTATTATTTACAATCTAGATATTGTATGATTGGCAAGTGATATCTTCTTTACATTCATCACTATATCATTTTGCAGTACATATGTACATGCTATATTATTTACATATTTGGTCCGCATTTTGTGTTCTTTGTAACTTGTTGAAAAGATTTGGCAAATTATACCTGCACAGTTGTAAAATAGGAATTGTTAATTGTTCCCGCAAAGAAATTAAAACATCACGTTATTATTCATGAAGCTAAACACGAAATCACCAAGGAAGTTATTGGATGTGGAGTGTCTCTCAATTCAATATTTAAAGATTTAAGTCCTCTAAATGTTACTGTCATATCTCTAGCATGAGAAATTCTCTAAATATTACTGTCATATATGGGACCAAATACAAATGTACACAGTGATGTTAACAACAACAACAAAAAGAAATATCACAATAACCTTATGTTCTATTTGATGCAAATATCTTCTGGTCTCATGTTTGTATTTTCACCTACATAAAGAATAGAGGGGAAAGTAAAAGCCGAACTAAAGAATCCTTTTGGAATCTCCTGAGAATACAACGAGAATAACTACACCACAATCCCAATTTAAACACTAAAAGTCAAAGTAAACACCCACTTAGAATCTCATGAGACTACTATAACGATTACTACGCCTCAATCTGAACCTCATTAGGCTCGACTATATGAATTCTCACATTCATGCTCCATTTAAACCGATCTCAATCCAATATTTAAATATTTAGGTTCCCTAGGATTAGAATTTCTCAACCCTTATAAATCTCCAACAATATACTCCTAGCACATATTGGAGCGCTAGTAAATGTATCAACTTAACTAAAACTTAATCCTTCCAGAAAATAGTGATGGAAAGTTATCAGTTTAACTACTTAGCAATAATAATACAAATCAAGGATTGTATTTTTCTACATAAAAAATACATGTGTACTTCTAAGACCCTCATTTCTCTTTCCAAATAATAACAAATAGCAAGATTCTCCTGCTTGACCTCAATCTTCAAATTTTTTGTGAATTAAATTCAATCTCAACTCGAGAAGCTTCCATCATCACAAACTAATACGTAATAAGATATTACACCATAAAGATTGCTGCAACCTGAACACCAAAGAATAGTAACAACTCCATCTATTTTGCTGAACTCCATCATAAACATATAAAGACTAAGCATCCAAGAAACTTTGTATATTATTCCCCTTTAATTTTAAACTTAATGGGAAGGATATTATGAATACTTCCAGTAAGAAGTTGGAGAAGGTACAAATTTTCTAGGAAATGAAAATAGAATAAGAGATGGCTTGGTGGTCTGAATCAATTTTCTTTTCTCGTAAAGAGAATATGAATGAATGAAAAAAGAAAATGCTTATTACATATTGTTATCCACACATTTTTACTTGCAAAATGGATGATGCGAGCTTGATACTTGTAAAGAGAAAAAAGCAAAAGCAAATTATTACGAGGACTTCATAGTTCATACTTGTAAGGTAGAAAGAAATATTGTAACGAAAAGCTTAGACTTCATACGTGGACTTAAGGTCCACGATCAATGAGTATTTTGAGGATAACATTTTCTTGTATTAAAGTAAGTTAATCAGAGAATTATTACTATCTTTAAAAATGTTTGGAATCCTCCAAAAATGCAAGAATCAAACACGCACTAGTTAAGAAAACTGCATATATATAAGGAAGATATATGCTTTAGCTTTCTAGGAGGAATATCCTCCACTATCTTCTTTTTTGTAAGTATGTATTTTTGAATGCTATCAAGTCATTTCCTCAAAAATAGGGCAGAAGAAAAACAAAATAATCATACAAAACTCAGTTTAATGGCATCTATTCTTGGACCAATTCATACAACAACCTTTTTTTTTGAAAATGTTCCTCGAAATGAATCATTTCAGTTTTCTAAGTGAGAAAAAAGATTTCACACTTAGGTGGCTGAAAAGTTAGCTATTCACACACCTGCTGTAGATCGTGGTGATAATATAATCACTGATATTGAATTTGAGATCTACATCAAGTCCTTCAAATTTAATCACAACATGATCATATATCCTGAAATTACTATGATAATTTAACATCATAATAATTCAGTTTCTGTAATTTAAATAATATCATCATACCTTCGCAAACAAAATTCGAAATCTAACTACAATGTTATGCCTACCAGCGACGCGTGCAATTTGACGAACAAAGTATGAAAAAAGTATAAATCAGCACAATAGTAGTATGGAACAAAAACATTTGCTTATTCCCCTTTATTAGTAAATGTAAAATTATCTCTTTTCTTTATCAATAATATGATAACCATATGAGGGATAGTAATCTGTAACCTGAAATATAACTATACTTTACTTCCCATCAAAATTTCATCAATAACTGAGTAAACAAAAGTTCATCGATAGATTAATGTTTCTATAAATAACAGAACGTACGAGATGATATGCACTGAGTGGATGTGAGATTCATTGTCCAGTGAGCAGTAGGATGTAAAACAATTTTATTGAAAATTGAAGTCAGATACGTGTCAGTGGCGTATCTAGAATTTAAAGGTCGTGGGTTTCCAACTTATAATTTTTACCACTAACCAATAACACACTTTGTTTGTGGGTTCCCAACTTATAATTCCTATATATTTACTAATTTTTTCAATATAAATTCAAGAACCGAATGAAAGTTATGAATTCCCGAAACTGCACTTTATGTTGTGCATCCGCCCCTTGTCCACTTAATAAACTTCTCAAGACTCCATTAAGTCAATTATGAAGCTCTGAAATGACAAACTTACCCTCAAATATCTGAATGAAAGGACAGAAAACAGACATGTTGAAATCTTTTCCTTTCTAATATAGTAGTAATGATGTGTATAGAAGAACATGTATCTGTTATCAGATATGCCTTAGAGGTGGTCGGTTGATTGTTGCGAACGGTACGGTCATATGATAATTATTGTTGGTCAGTCACTTTTGTTGTAGGAAAAAATGGACGAGAGTATTAATTAATGGAATGTATGTATATGGATGAAAGAAAAGTGAGAGTGAAATAGATGATTGTTAATGGAGATAAGAATGGGGTGATGTAAGACGTGTAAGGAGGTAGAGAAGTTAAGGTACATGCATGAAAATAATATTCCTAAATATGCTTTGAGCAGAATTGGACCTTTTGTGCTTTGAATAATTTGCATGAAGTTTATTTTTTGAAGTGGAAAGCAAACTTTATCGAGATCTATAAAGAAAAAAAGAAAAAAAAAACAAGAAAGCAACAGAAGGTTGCTAAAAAGACCAAAAAAAGAAAAAATTGTTATAAATATATTTACATTATAGTGAATGTCTATTAAGATCTATCAAGTTCTACTTTGATATCTATTAGGATTTGAAACATCTGTCTTTTACTCAGACTAAAGTAAATTTCCCCTATAATAGAGGGGTTTGTTCATTGTATTCACAATCTTATGATCTTTCATCCCTCAAGAGAAGAAATAAGAATCACTCTCTGTTCTCTCTCTACTCTTGTTCTTTATTCTTTCTTGCTTTATAACACGTTATCAGCACGAGACTCTATCATGAGCATTTATTCTACGATAAAAGCAAGAGATGTCAGGTAAAGTTTTGATTGAAAGAAAAAAAAGAAAAAGGTTATTGTTCTGTCTTCATAATCCATATATGACCTTTAAAAGGTAAGTTTTTATTTTACTAGGTATTATTTTTTTTTATTTTTTTTCATATGACTAATATCTAATAATTTTACTAAATTTGAGTTCGTTGCCTCGAGCAAGAAGTACCTCTCACGGATGTTGGGATGTTGAAATCCATTTAGATGTTATGGGTCTTGGAGACGCCATAAAGAAACAAAATACAACATCTAATCAAAATCGTGCTAAGGCTATGATTTTCTTGCGTCATCATCTTAACGAAATTCTAAAAATTGAATACCTTACTACTAAGGATCCACTTGTTTTGTGGAATAGCCTAAAGAAAGATCTGACCACTTAAAGATGGTCATCATCCCAAAAGCACGATATGAATGCATAAACTATGAAAATAAGATGTTGGGTTCAAGTCCCATTGATTTATGCCTAAGACGCCTTTATATGGATAAGACGTTGAATTTGAATTTAAATGCACCATACTGATGATATTATGATGGCTAAGACAAAATAATGGGTATTTGATGAAAAGTCATGAAATCTGACCCATTGAATATGCCTCCATTCCATGAAGTGAATGTGGTAGCAATATATGATAAGTCTGAAATATGACAACTTACTTCATTCTTGAGGTGTATGTGACAGCAGTGCATAATATGTCTGAAAGGAGACAACTGATTGAATGCACGAATATAAGTGTGAAGGGAAATATGATTATGATCATCAAAAGTGATGATATTTTCACACGCATATTATGATCATAAGATATGATAGAGAAAAATTCTCTACATCATATGTATGCCTCGATTTGCTTCTGAAGTAGCAAAATCTTGAAAGAGGTTATAAGCTATCATAATTTGATAGGCTTAAGACACGATTATATTCCATTCCTGGGAATGAGAAGCTTATTAATGCAAATGTGTACTTGATTGTGATGGTATCACAACTCACCTCCGAATGAGGCAGAATAACTAAGAAGAGTTATTTCGAAATCTACCTCTAAAGTAGTAAATCTGAAATCTATTCATGAAATAGTAAATCTGAAATTTACTAAAGAAAAAAGTACATGTCATGGTAAACTTGGAGTTTACTAGAATAAAAGTTCATAAATTGATATGAACGATTGTGACATCTCGAAGATGTGCATATTGAATATTAGACATGTATTGAAGAACTAGAAGATTCTTTGAGAATTGTTTATGTCGTTTGTTCTCATGATAAGTTGGTTGGACCAACTAATGTTGGGATTGAATTCCTTAAATCTGAAAAAGGATAAAAGGTGAATAAGGATCCGTTCACCTATCATGTGATATGTTGAAAAGATGCATCAATAAGATGATCACATGTACATTCATGGTCAACCTACGTTTGACATTCATAAAGTTACTTGTTCAATATAAATTGAGCATAATTTTCAGATTATGTAATCAAGATAGTTTATCTTGATGATGATGGTTTAGCATTGAATGTCTTCGATAAATATCTAAACCATTGTTAATGAGAACAAAACTTAATGTCTTGGTCTGAAATATGATATATTGCAATAGCATTTGTATGCATTAGACCAATAAATTATAATTATTTCTTCCCTCTCAATTGGTTCAAGGTTGGGAACCAATTATTCCATCTAATAATTTTGATGTGCGGTATACGATTAATGAATATACCATAATGCACAACAATGGATTTCTCAAAGAAGTAGAGGATGCATGTTAGTTTTCCTAACATAAGAGGGAGATTATAAGCGCTATGAAATATGTTAGGAATTATCACCATATCCTCATCCAAAAGATAATTCAAGTCAAATGTTGAAAGCATCTCATATTAAGCGCAAGTGCTCTTATTTTGTGTTCCTAAAGGACAAAGTCTATGCATGAGTGAAGCGTGGTAGACTGATCGGTTCCAAATGAAATAGTTCTTGAAAAATAAGGAGCAAATAATCATAATAAGAAGGCAATGAGCTCTTGAAGAGCCTACGACATACCACTTCATGAAACCTTATGAGAGATTCATGTACCTGAAAATAATAAAATGATGAGATCTCAAAATACTATGTCGCATTGTGAACCGATACAAAATGATATATCATCAATATCTTTGACACAATATTGACACAATATTGTGAAAGATTACGAGGATCTAAATTCTACGTTTATTTAAGCATGCTGACGTAGAAATATTTATCAAGTGACATGAAATGATGCATCTTGGTAAGTATTAAACTTATTTGATTTGCAGTCCAGATATTTAAAGATGTCACTCATGAAATGTTGAATATTGTCACTTGACAAAACTTATGTGAAAAACTTTTAAGGATTCAAAATGCTTGAAGCATATAAAAGTTTTTGGGAAACTTATGTATAATCCTTATATTGTATAAGCTTATTGCTTGAACATCATTGGAACTCTTGGAGAGTTTTCAAAGCAATATATTATTTACTGAAATTCAAAATATATCGAATTGGATTGGTTATGAAGTATCATATCTTAGTGCAATGGATGCACTCATGTACCTTGTAAATACTACAAGGCCTATAGCCTTTTCAGTCAATTTGTTAGCAAGGTATATTTCTGCTCGTACCATGAAACATCAAAATGGGATACAACATATGAGCTTATTTTATTCTAAAGATTGCAGTCCCAATCTTATTGATCATGATGATGTTGGGTACTTATCTGACCGGCATAAAGCTCGGTCTCAAATAGGCTATGTGTTCATATATGGTGGTACTGTCATATCTTAGAGATATACAAAGCAATCTATCATAGTCACTTCATCGAATCATGCTGAGATAATAGCTATTCATAAAACAAGCCGAGAATGTGTATGGTTGAGATCCATGATACATCTCATACGAGAAAAATGTGGTGTAAAATATGACAATCTACCCGCAATTTTATATAGAGATAATTCAGCATACATAGCACATCTTAAGGGAGGATTCATAAATGGAGATAGAACGAAGCATATTTTGTCAAAGCTTTTCTACATACATGAGCCATAAAAGAATGATGATATTAACGTGCAACAGATTCGTTCAACTGTTAATGTGACTGATTTATTCACCAAATCTTCTTCAATTGCAACTTTCAAGAAGATGTTGCACAAGATCGGGATGCAAAAGTTCAAGGATGTTCTCATTAGGGGGAGTTAATACGTGTTGTACTCTTTTTTCCTTACGAGGTCTTGTCTCACTGGATTTTCCTTGTAAGGTTTTTAACGAGGCAGCCGAAATGCGTATTATTAGAGATGTGTACTCTTTTTCCTTCACTAGATTTTTTTCCTACTGGTTTTTTCTAGTAAGGTTTTAGCGAGACACATTATCTACCAATTAGACATTTAAGGGAGAGTGTTATGAGTGTATTTACATTATAGTGAATGTCTATCAAGATCAATCAAGATATACTTTGATATCTATTTACTCAGACTAGGAGTAAATTTCTCCTATAATAGAGGGGTTTGTTCATTGTATTCACAATCTTATGAGAGAAAAAATAAGAATCACTCTCTCTTCTCTCTCTACTCTTATTCTTTATTCTTTCTTGCTTTATAACAAAAGTAAAATTGGATAGGTATTCGCTGATAATTTTTTCAACCAAAATGTCATTTTGCTAATTATCGAAAACAGCAAAATTATGAGGCGCATAGCAAGTTTTTGTTAACTATCGAAAACAACTACATATACATGTATTTATTGCGTAAGACAACATTAAATACATATATAAGTACAATTAATTATCTTATTTTTAGATTTAAAACGAAAAAAGAATTTCAACTTTCTTAAATCACGTTCACCCAATTAATTGAAGATTCTATTTTCAAATATGAAGTTTTTAATGAGTTTCAAAACTCAAAATAAGTTTAAATGATAAAAATAATTCTCCTTGATTTTCTCTCTTTTATCTCTAGTCTCTCTTTCTCTTCCTGTTCTTTATTATTATTATTATTATTATTATTATTATTATTATTATTATTATTATTATTATTATATTCTCACCCTTTTGACCAAATCATAAAAGGGTTCGGCCATGTCCCGTGTGGGTTAGTGGGTAGAATTTGTTTTGTTAATTTATGATTTGGGCCGCTTGGTCCATGTATGTTTTGAGATTTTGACTAAGTAATGAAAGTTCAAAAATTGTCCAAGAAAAAAAAATCAATATTGCACATTGTTATGAATTCGATAATTATTATATTATGTATAAATAACATAAATACCAACCACTTTTTTCCACTTTTTTTAGTTACTTTACTCTCTCTCCCTATTAATATACATAACATAGCCGACATATACATAACATTTTGTGTATATGTTAGAATTTTTGTAATATTTTTAGGGAGTTAGAAATTTTTTGTAATATTGGAAACATAAGTTGTGTATTTGTGTAATTTTTAGTTATATTATAGCAAATATAATACAATTGTAACAACTTACCTCTTTGTGCTTGACATGAAATATCTGAACAGAACTCTCAAACAATTAAGTTACGTTCCTAATTTCAATTAGCATCCTCGATGTGAGAAAATGCATCTGGTACATGTATGTTTTGCCGACAATCTCTTGTTGTGTTGTAGAGCTGACCATACTTCTATTCAACTTATGCTACAAGCTTTTAATCATTTTTCTCAAGTGTCTGCACTTCATGCCAACTTGGGTAAGAGTTCTATCTACCTAGCAGGTGTCTCTCAAGTTATTAAAGATCAAATCTTGGCTGATATGCAGTTCATAGAAGGGAAAATGTCATTTCGCTGTTTAGGGGTTCCTTTATCTTCTAAGAAACTAAGTATCCAGCAATGTATGCCTTTGATTGAGAAGATGGTAGCAAGAACAAAATGTTGGACCACGAAGCTCTTCTTATATAGTGACAGATTGCAGCATATAAAAAGTGTTCTATTCGAGATGCAGACATACAGGGCACAAGTATTTTTACTACCTAAGAAGATTACTGAATTAATTACTAGAGTATGCAGAACATTCTTATGGATTGGGAGTGTTGATACTTCAACAAAGGCATTAGTAGCTTGGGAAAAGTTGTGCCTACCTAGATTAGCAGGAGGGTTGAATATCATTGATGTCTACCGATGAAATAGAGAAGCGATATGTAAATTGCTACGAAGAAGGACACATCATGTATACAGTGGGTACATGCATATTACATCAAGAACAACAACATTGACACTATTTTGAGTCCCAAGAGAGCTAGTTGGATTGTAAGGAAGATTATTGGTGTCAAAGGACTGGTTTCCTAATGGAAATGTGCAGGCAGAACTGAATAGTTTTTGTAAGAAGGAAAAATCCAGTATCAAACTAGCCTACCAGTCCTTTATCCCTCAGTGCCCCAAAGTTACATAGAAGAGTATCACAATAGGGGTTGGTATCATCCCGAGGCATCAATTCATAACTTGGTTAGCACTTCAACAATGACTAGCCACAGTTGATCGATTGTCCCGATGGGGGATTCAGGTGTCCAAAGAATATGTATTGTGTGACACTGGATTTGAGGAGACATTCTCCCACTTTTTTGTATGACTGTACATACTTTAGTGCAATCTGGAGGGGCTTATTGAAATGTGTGGGTTTTTGTACAGTATAAGAATGAAACAGTAACTGCAATGCAGTAGTACTCAATTTACAGAGAAATGGAAGAAACAGAGGGAAGAAGATGAAGTCATTATCTACTATATTGATCTTTTATTGAATGATTACAAATGAGGTATATGTGTGTATATATAGGCTAAAATAATCAGTAACTAACTACCTAATTAGTTAGAGAGTTAATCACCTGATTAAGGCTCAAGTAATAACTAACTTAACTAACTAAGTAGTTTCTTAGTTGTGGACTTAATTGACTAAACAGTCCCTATCTCTCTTATGTATTAACACTCCCCCTCAAGCTGGAAGGGATGAAAATGTTCAGGACGCCAAGCTTGGATAAGAGCAATTCATGTTGCAATCTGCTAAGTCCCTTAGTGAAGATGTTTGTGGGCTGATGTTGTGTAGGCAAGTAGATGATTTCAATCAATCCTTGTTGTAGTTTCTCCCTGATGAAGTGACAGTCCATTTCTATATGTTTGGTTCTCTCATGATATACAGGATTAGCTGCAAGTTGAATAGCAGCCTTACTGTCACTAAATAGTTTAACAAGAAGCTTGAGTTGTGCACCTAATTCCTTTAGTAATCCCACTAGCCAGACCAGTTCTGTCGTTGTAGTTGCCAAGCTTCTGTACTCAGCTTCAGCAGAGCTTCTTGACACAGTTGATTGCTTTTTAGCTTTCCATGAAATCAAGGAATTTCCCATCTTTACTGCATATCCATCACAATATGTAGAGATAGTATTATCTGTACTACTTGATAATAATATTCCTTGTCCTGGATTTTTCTTGATGTACCTTACTATCCTTAAGGCGACATCCATGTGATACTTTTTAGGTTGTTGAAGGAATTGACTCAAGGTCTGTACACTAAATGAGATATCAGGTCTTGTCATATTTAAATACAACATTTTCCAATGAGTTTCTGATAAGCACTTTGGTCTACAAGAGGATCTTCAATATTTTCTTTTAGTTAATCATCATATTGTTTAGAAGTTAACTTGACATTCACATCTATAGGTGTACCAGCTGGTTTGATGCAGATAAACCAACTTCATAAATAAGCTCAAGTGCATATTTCCTTTGATGCATTGTAATCCCAGCTTTGGACCTTGCAAATTCAATGCCTAAGAAGTATTTCAATTCTCCCAAGTTTTTCATCTTGAATGTTTGTTGTAAAGACTTCTTTGTTTCTTCTACAAGCTTCAAACTACTACCTGTGACTAGCATATCATCAACATAGACTAATACCATAGTAGTTCCTTCCTTTGTCTTCTTTGTGAATAAAGAGTAATCATGCTGACTTTGCTTGAATTGTAGCTTTAATAGAGCTTCAGTTAACTTGTGGTTCCACTGCCTTGGAGCCTGTTTTAGGCCATATAAGGATTTTTCAGTCTACATGCTTTCTTCTCCCCCTGACGAAAAAATCCTTGAGGAAGGGACATGTATATCTCATCATGGAGGTCACCTTGTAAAAAGGCATTGTACACATCCATTTGATGGATATGCCAACGTCTAGAAACAACAAGAGCTAAAATGGTCCTTACAGTGACCATTTTGATCACCGGTGAAAATGTTTCTTTATAGTCTATCCCTTCCCTTTGACTATAACCTTTGGCTACTAACCTTGCCTTGAACCTTTCCACTTCACTTGTAGATTTGTACTTAATTTTGTAAATCCATCTACATTCAATAGTAGTTTTTCCTGCCGATAATTTTGATAATTCCCAGGTTTTATTGCTTTCCAACGCTTGTATTTCGGTTTGCATTGCCTCTATCCACCTAGGATCTTTGATGGCTTCTGCATATGTTGTTGGTTCAACTAGAATAGATGTAGCAGCAATAAATTTTTGATAGTGATTAAAGAGATAAGCATATGACATGTAGTCAGAAATAGGATATTTAACATCCTTGTTGATGTTAAGAGATACAAAATCCTTCCACCATCCTGGCGGATGAGATTCTCTTACAGATCTTCTAGTAGGCATCATAACAGGATTAAGCACTTGTATAGCAGAAGTCAAAGTAGCCTATTCTGCACTCTCAGTTTGCATTTGAGGCGATATTGCATTATCAGATGGTGATATATGATATGTAGGCTCATTAATTGTTGGATAACTTAGAGACCAGTTTGCTATGTCAAGTAGAAAATTTGAATTGGCAAATATATCTACAAAGGGAGCTTCAGATAGTTGAGTCTGAGCTTGAGAGAAAGGAAACACAACTTCTTTAAAAATAACATCTTTACCGATAAAAAAAGGACTTAACAGATCATACAGTATGTAGCCTTTATGAATTTCTGAATATCCCATATGAACAGATATCTTTGATCTAGGAGCTAGCTTATCAGATTCTGTTATAGTTTTTGTAAAACATAGATATCCTAGCACTCTTAAATGCAGGATAAAAGGAGTCTACCATATAATCTCTCATAGGGAGATTGATCATTAATAACTTTGCTAGGCATCCTATTAATCAAATATACTGCAGCTAACACACAATGACCCCAAAAATGTGGAGGTATATAACCTTGAAACATCAAGGCTCTAGTTACCTCTAAAACATGTTTATGTTTTCTCTCAGCTATACCATTTTGTTGAGGGGTATATGGATATGATCTTTGATGAATTATTCCTAATTCTTTAAAGAACTTATCACATATAGAATTTGCAAATTCTGTACCATTGTCTGATCTCAGAGTTTTTACTGATTTGCCAAACTGAGTCACAACATATTTCACAAAGTATTAAAGAGATACACACACATCTGATTTAAATTTCAATAAGAACAACCATGTCATTCTAGTAAAATCATCAAAGATAGTGAGAAAGTATTTATTACCATCAAACGTAAGAGTTTTATAGGGTCCTCATACATCAAGATGTAGTAATTCAGAGCTATCACTAGTTTTGATACTACTTAAAGGAAAGGGCATTCTTGTTTGTTTAGCACAAGGACATATAGTACATTCATCAACTATTTTGGTACTTGCAGAACTACTTGTAGATAACAATCTATCTAAGACTTTAGAAGACATATAGCCAATCCTTTTATGCCATAGACTTATATCTGCATCTTTCATAGTTTTATGCTTATCAGAAATTCCTGTAGCTATACAAGACGCATACAATAACTCATTCTTAGTCAGTTTATTGATTAGCAGGTATAATCCGCCATCTTCTTTACTAATCTCCCTCACCTTCCCAGTGTAGAGTTCCTGGAAAACACAAAAGTGAGGAAAAAATGTGACTGAGCAGCCTAACTCTTTAGTCACTTTGCTTATAGACAGAAGATTATATTTAAATTTAGGAACATGAAACACATTTGTAATAAGACTTCTAGGTGAAATGAGAGAAGATCCAATATGAGATACAGTAGTTAGATCTCCAGTAGGTAAATAAACTTGTTTAGGATACTCAGGCTTAACAATAGAATCTTGTGTAAGCATGCCAATCTGTGACACCATATGGTTTGTTGCACCTGTACCAATTATCCAAATATCACTATTTGCAGACAAAAATAAAGCTTTACCTGTTATAGTAGCTGCATTAGCATGATCTGCGTTGGTTGCAACATAGTTTTGATTTAGCAGTTGTAGAATTTGTTCATATTGTCCCTTAGTAAATGTACAATTCTGCAGTTGGCTAGCACATTTCTCAACATCTTTACCCTGAGCCTGTACTGGTACATTTGTATTAAGACCATAGTTGAGCCTTCATTGTGCATGATCAGTACCTTCACCATAACCCTTCTTTTTTGACTTAAAATCAGATGGATACCCTACCAATTTATAGCACTGATCTTTTGAATGCCCCTTATAGTTACAGAATTCACAGATGACAGTAAAATTCTTCTTGAACTTATTTGTATTACCAACTTGATAAAAAGAACCACCATAACCTGAGTTGTTTCCTACATTCCAATTTCTACCATTGTTACCACCAGTTCTTGAGTACATAACCATAGGGTCTATTCCATTTGACATCATTGTGTTCATGCCAAGATTACCACTACTGAAGGTCACTGATTTCTGACATTCATCACTAACTATCATAGCATAGGCTTGATTGACAGTTCCTAGCATAGGCTTGATTGACACTAGGAACTGGATCCATAAGTAACATTTGACTTCTTGCCTGATTGTAGTTTTCATTTAATCCCATCAGAAATTGGTATAACTTTTGTCTATTCAAGTGAGCCACAAAGCCTCTTGATCTATCACAATTACAATCAGGGGAGGGAACCAATGCCTCAAACTCATCCCATAATGATTTAAGTCTAGTCTAATGCACAGACATAGTAGAAGTACCCTGCTGCAGAGTCACAATTTCCTTATGTAGACTGAAGGTCCTTGATCCATCTACTCTATCAAATCTTTCTCTCAAATCTTTCCAAACACTATAGGCAGACGAAACAAAAGCAACCCTTCCAAGAAGACTTTTGGAGACAGAGTTTAACAGCCAAGAGAGTACAATAGCATTAACTCTCTCCCATTGACCCCATAGCTCTTCATTAACACTTTCTTTTGTAAAAGAACCATCAACTAAACCAATTTTATTCCTACCAAGTAAAGCTAAACGTATAGATCGACTCCATAAGGCATAATTTTCAGTCCCAAGTAACTGAAATGAGATCAAATTCACACCACTAATATCAGTAGGACTTAAGAACAAGGGATGATTATAATCAATACCTTGACCCGAATTCATCTGAGGATTGGAATTGTTAGAATTCCCTCCATTGGTTGATGTTGATCCATTTGCATAACCACGGGAGTTTAATTCACGCGGAAGATCTGCATTGGCATGTTCATTTCCAATCCCCATTTGGGCAAATTCTTGAATGAACTGAACAGTAATTTCAACAAACAGTTCTCAATCTTCAGATCAGAATTCTTCTTTGATCTTGAAACCAAGATCTTTTCCAGAAGCTTTCTTTGTATTCTTTCTAAGAAGAATGATGATCGAGTTCAACACATGAAAGCTCGATCTACTCAAACTTCGATCGTTGCTTTGATACCATGTAGGTTTTTGTACAGTAAAAGAATGAAATAATAACTGCAATGCAGTAGTACTCAATTTACAGAGAAAAAGAAACAGAGGGAAGAAGATGAAGTCATTATCTACTATATTGATCTTTTATTGAATGATTACAAATGAGGTATATGTGTGTATATATAGGCTGAAATAATCAGTAACTAACTACCTAATTAGTTAGAGAGTTAATCATCTGATTAAGGCTCAAGTAATAACTAACTTAACTAGCTAAGTAGTTTCTTAGTTGTGGACTTAAATGACTAAACAGTCCCTATCTCTCTTATGTATTCACAAAATGGTTAAATGTTACAAGGCAAACTATATGCTGGGAAACTGGAGTTGGATTGTTGGAACAAAGAGTGAAGAGTACAAGACCCAAAGCAGAAGTACTACAGTTTTTTTTAATGCAATAGCTCATCATGTTTGATCGGAAAGAAACACCGGGAGATTTCAAAGACTGCAGCGAGTGTGTTCTGATAGAGTGAAGGAGATAGTAGTTCAGGTACACCGCCGAGGGGTTCATCAAGCTAAATGGAAGCGCATGCCAGAGGCACTTAATAGTTACCCGGAAAAAATAGTCATCAAGACTGTTTTTTAACTAGGGTTGTCAAGTGGGCCGGGCCGGGTTGTGTTATTTAACCGGGTTGAGGGCCGGACCGGGGCCGGGTTGGGGTCTAAGTGGGGCGGGCCGGTCCGGGCCCAACAGTAAAAAAATCAAAAACCACCCTAACCCGGCCCACTTAACCCAACCCGGTCAAACCCACCTAAATCCGGTCAAACCCGTTTAAAAAAAGGGTCAAACCCGGTCAAAATATAAAAAAAAAACTTTTTTTCAATATACATTATATATACCCACCTATATACATTATAAATACGTTAAACAATATATATACACTATATATATAGTATATACTACATTAGAATTTAAAAAATATATACACATATACACAATTAAACACATATACGCACCATCCAAATATATATGTACTACTTTAAACTTTAAAGTTTAAATAAAATATACTACAATATATATATATATATATATATAATTATATATATACACATGTATACGTTAAATATACATGTCTATAGAAGATCTATTCACATATATACACTCTAATCTATGTATATGTAATACTTTAAATGAAATATACTATAATATATAAACATTACAATATATATTTGTATAGTTATATACTAATTTATAAAACATATACACATGTATACGTTAAATATACACGTATATATAAGATCTATTCACATATATACACTCTATTCTATGTATATGTAATACTTTAAATCAAATATACTATAATATATATACATTACAATATATATTTGTATAGTTATATACTAATTTATGAAACATATACACATGTATACGTTAAATATACACGTCTATGGAAGATCTATTCACATATATACACTCTATTCTATGTATATGTAATACTTTAAATGAGCTATACTACAATATATATACATTACAATATATATAGATATACTTATGTACTAATTTATAAAATATATACACATATATACGTTAAATATACACATCTATGGAAGATCCATTCACATATATTCACTCTATTCTATGTATATGTAATACTTTAAATCAAATATACTATAATATATATACATTACAATATATATTTGTGTAGTTATATACTAATTTATAAAACATATACACATGTATACGTTAAATATACACGTCTATAGAAGATCTATTCACATATATACACTCTATTTTATGTATACGCACCATTCAATGTATATATACTACTACTTATAAAATATACTACATTATATATACATTACAATATATATAGATATGCTTATATACTAACTTATAAAACATATACACATGTATACGTTAAATATACACTTCTATAGAAGATATATACACGTGTATACGCACCATTCAATGTATATATACTACTACTTATAAAATATACTACATTATATATACATTACAATATATATATAGATTTACTTATATACTAATTTATAAAACATATACACATGTATACGTTAAATATACACTTCTATAGAAGATATATGCACAAATATACAAAACATATGCTACTTAATATAATAAATTAATAATATTTGGTAGTAAATTAATAATATATTAGAAGTAAGTTTTTAATTTAAAGTAGAAAACTAGAAATTCAAGTTAAAACTTTAAATCGTTAAATGTAAAAAAATAAAAAGCAAGGACTAAGGAGTGAATGAATTTGGGTAATTTTATTGATTGCCAAATGATCCAAAATTTATAATTTACATGAATGAAAAATCTATAAATTATGCATCATTTTTTCCAACTCATTCATGTTAATATTAATAGGAACTTGCATAGGATAGTCGAAGTCAACGGGGGCAAAACAATGCATTGGACTTGATTCTGCTGAGTTATCCCATGAAGTCATAATTTCTTCAAGTTTCAACTCGTCGCTCGGCTCCGGTTCCATTCCTTTGTTTCTTCTTTCCGCTCTAATCCAATCTCTGAGGCAAACTAGAACATTCATTGCATTGCTTCCCAATGAGTGTCGGTTGTATCCAAGCTGCTGTCGTCCCTGACTAAAGGCGTTCTCTGATGCAACGGTTGACATTGGAACATTCAAGATATCTCTAGCTAATCTTGAAAGCACAGGATATTGTGTTTCATTACTCCTCCACCAATCCAATGTGTTGATCCGTCGTCTGCGATCCTCTGGTGCCGTCCGAAGATAATATTTCAGCTCTTCCCGATAAGTTGATGTGTAAGTTCTCTCATCAACACTGTTCCAACAATTTAAATCATAAAACGAATCAGAAAAACCACTATGTGCCGGTCTTTTAGAAGATGATGGCTCCTCGGGAGGATGAGGAACGACAGTTGGAGTGATATTTGTAGGTACGGCTAAATCAAATAAATCAGCATAGTGATTATATAATTTTTCTATGTAATCCTTTGCATCAGCCGTAGCCGTCCACAAATCAGGTTGTACTTGTTCAGAATCATGGTTAGTATTTATTTCTAAGTTAGTATAAATAAGAGTACTAAAGTGACACATATGATTATATTTCATGCACGAATTTAGCATAGCACCAACCAAGTAAATAGGGGGAATCAGAAAAAAATATTTTTTTAATTTCGTAAACATGGCGCTAACAACTTCTTTATAACCTTCTTTATTTTTATATTCTTTGAGCAAACCAGAAATATCGGCTATATATGTCAAAATATTACAAACAGTAGGATAATAAACACCAAAAAATTCAACCGTAGCTACATAAAATTTTTCTAAAAACTTAACAAGATCATTAATTACAACCCAATCAGAATTATGTAGCATGCAATAAGCAGAATCAGCAAATGAACCGCAATGTTGGTTAAAAGCTAGTGTAATAGGAATTCTATATTTATAACAAGTTTCTAAAAATTCATACGTAAAATTTCATCTAGTATCAATTTCCTCGGGCATCAAAATCGGTGTAAGTCCATTTTCTTGACATTTAACTTTAAATTCTCTAATTCTCGATTTACGATTATTTCCTTGAATAAAACCAACGGCAAGACGAATTTTTTCAATATAAAGCTCAAAAAACTCAAGACCATCTTTTACAATTAAATTATATATATGACATGCACACTTAATATGAAAAATTTCAGGCAAGGGCGGAGATAGCGTAGATTTTATTTTTGTTATAGCAATTTTGTTGTTAGAAGCATTATCAAAAGCAATACATAAAATTTTATTTTCGATACCATAATATCTGGCAATTTTAATAATAGAATCAGTAATAAATTGTCCAGTATGTTTACGATCTTCATCATATAAAAAAGCAAGAATACGTTTTTGCATCACGAAATTACTATCTATCCAATGACAAGTAACGGTTAAATAATTATTTTATTTACAGCACGACCAAGATCAGAAGTTAGGGACAATCTACATTGAATATTTTTTAACAATATTGATAAATAAAAACAATACTGTGAATGGAGTCTAAAATTATCAGACCGACAAGTAGTTCTAGGAATACTGTGAATGGAGTCTAAAAACATAGGATTATAAATTGCTTGTATATAACGAATAAAGGCATCATAAGAAGGAAAACTAAAAGGCAAACAACCCATAGCTATCATTTTAGCTATTTCTTCCCTGTCCCTCAATTTATTATACTTCTTCGCTACGTGACCGGTTGCTGGATCCATTCTAGTTTACGTTGACCCACCAACATCCCCACCAGCTTTTGCAATATTTAACTCTCTTTTGTGATCTTCAACTACATGTCTCATTAACGTACCCGTACCCCCTTGCTTGCCTCCACTTCTATGCTTATATATTTATTGACAAATATTACATTGCACCTCAATATTTGATATACGTTCAAAAAATTGTCATGCAATACTAGTTTTTTTACGAGGTTTAGGGGCACTGGGAGGACGGGAAGGGAGATTAACTGATTCAGATCTAACGTTAGCATCTCCTACTGCGGGTGTCTCAGCAATATTTTCATTATCTTCGTCTAAATTAACCGCATCTACTTCATTTTCTTCTTCTATACCGTAATTTTCCTGAGCTTCTACATAGTCCATATTGTGAGCACCTACACCTATTTCTTCCTCAAAAGGTGTACCAAGCGGTACCGGAGGCGAAGGTACACAGGTATATCTACTACTTGAACTACCTCTACCGCTAGTAATTCACTTTTTACTACCACTACCGCTTCCGGGACAAAAAAATTTAACACCTTTAGTAGCGAGATTTCTTAATTTATCCATAATATAAATTAAACTTAAAATATTCAAAATACACAAATATAATAAAATTAAATATTAAACAATTAATACAATAAATAAAAATTAAACGTAAGAGATGGAACGACAATACCAAATTTTGAAAGTATCCGAAGATTGCGACTTTAGAAACTTTCGCTCGTACTTTGTAAACGAAAAATTAAAAAATTAAAGTGAACACTTTAAGAAATTAAATATATTGAATATTTGAGAATTGAGAATTGAGATTTGAGAGAGAATGAGATTTGAGAGAGTGAAAAATTGTGTGAAAAATGATTTGAAGTTGTAGGGTATTTATAGATTTTTTTTTGGGATTAAAAAATATTTTTTAAAGTTTTTTTTTTATTTTAATAAATGGGCCCAAACTAGCCGTTTGGACCCAAAAACGGCTATATAGCCGTTGGGCCAACGGCTAGTTTGGCCCAAAAGCCAAAATATCTTTTTTTTTTTTTTAAATTTTTTTGGGCCTGGCCAGGCCGGTTAACCGGGGGGCCTGGACCGGGCTTGGTCCGGGCCAGGTTAGCCGGATCCATTTTAACAAAATAATCCGCCCGAAACCCGGAACCCTAAAGTCCTAGGACTTATCGGGCCGGATTAGGTACGAGGGTCGGGTCGGGCCGGATCGGGCCGGCCCACTTGACACCCCTATTTTTAACTCTAGGAGTGTTTTCATTATTTTGAAGTCTAGTTCTAGCAATCACATGAACTAGCAGTTGTAAGTTGAATCACTTTGGTTGAATAAAATTCTCCTGTTTCGACCAAAAAAACTTAAAACTTATTTAAATTATAACGAAATATTTGAAATTCACTCTTGCCCCCCTCCCTCTTTAAAACTTCATGTCTAATCAAACGGTTCCACATACATTAATACAATTGTTTTCTTTTCTATAGTTTTCCATTTCATTTTCTAAATATTTTTGGAAAGATCGAAGGGAGGGCGTTAAGAAAGAAAAAATCGGAATGACATTATATGCCATTCTTGTATCAAATCTCAAATTATTTGTTTTATCACCAACGTGGTATACAAATCTCGAATTCAAATTTTGTATATAAAAAAAATTTTGATAGAAAACACTTCTTCCGAATGAACTCGAACTCACATGTGACTTGATTATTTATGAAATTTTAATACAAATAATGAACATTCGATAAAGAAAAGAAAAAACAAAAACTAGAAAAGGACATGTGATCTAGGGAACAAAGTGCATGGCCGCACAATTTTTTTTTCCACGAAAAAAGTCCTATAGTGTAATTTGGTGACCGACAATATAAAGGAAAAAAATTAAAATCCAAAGACTAAATAGTAGAAATAGCGGAGAAATTATTATTATTCGGCGGCCGTTTACGTTTACGTTTACCAAATCATAGAAATACAAAACATGCCACGCCTTTTCCCCTTTCCTCCGAAAACAATTGTGGACGGCTTTAATTTACTCATCTTTTCTCTCTGTTGCTCGGACTCGTTAAGATATAGTTATATTCGTATTAAATTTTTTAAAAGTATATATTTTGGGAGGATTTAATGCATATTCAGTGACATTAAAGTATAAATTTTGGGAGGATTTAATGCATATTCAGTGACATTTTTAATTTAAAAGTTCCGAGCAATATGACATCTACTCAGCACTCATCTTTGGAGGTAACATATCGGGGTGCATCTAGGTGGGGATTACCGGATTCATGTGAACCTATGCTCCTCTCTTTGGATCATATATAGTAGTGTTATATTTTTTTTTAAATATTTAAATATAAATATGTGAAACCACGCTCAAAGTATTTTCATAATAATGCAAATTCTCTCGAAATTCAGGCTTTCACAATTTTGATTTGTATATTATCTTCATTATGATAACATGAACATGTTAGAGCATCTTCAAGATATATTTTTGAGTACTGCTATACAATTACGATCCATTTTCTCTAAATGGATACAAAACACCCTAATGTCTTTTTTCTTAACTTTATATATTTTATTTTTTACAAATATCAATCTATTGAAGATCAAACGCAAAACATAAAATTTTAACAAAAAAAACTTCTTATTAACCATGTGAAAAACAACGGTGGAGGCTGAAGCAGGACCAGCTCCCAGTTTTTAAGTGTTATTTTATACTAATAAAATATTACACGTTAGCTTTGACTGTACAACTTCACAAATTATAAAACTGATAAGCAATAAGAACTAGGCATGTGTTTTATTTTTTAAATAAGTAAAAAGAGAAACCTTTCATAGTGGGACTGCTGAATCAGTCCTTACGTAGTCTAAAATCAAAATCGAAATTACCTTCCTTATCGACAATAATAAATTCAATATAATTTTATAAGTGAAGTCAAAAATTTTAAAAAATATAAACAATAACTTTCCTCTACCTTTATAAAATAAAGAAGACATTTTCCGTTGATTCTCAATTTTTTTTTTTACCTAATTTGAACCGACAATATAAACGGGCTCACAAAAAATAAATTGCCTTTCTTAACAGTTTAAAAGAGGACAAAAACATCAGCATTGAATAAGATGACATATTGGTATATAGTAATTTATATATTTTTCTAATTTCATGTTTTAATTAGCTATACAATGACGTATTGGTAACTTGTTGGGATTTGATTAATGAGAAAATGGTTTACTTGTGGAAATAAATAATTGAGTCACTGTTTCTAGCACAACTTACAACAGCAAGACAAAAAAAATCCACAGAATTAAAAACTTGTCTTTTAACCATATATGTGTGCCAATTAATGCATAGAATAGTAATATGTCCAATTGTCAATTTGCAATATCCCCACATATTTAACCCTATGATTGCCCATTACACAACAACAACAACAACAACAACAACAACAAACCCAGTGTATTCCCACCTGGTGGGGTCTGGGGGGGTAAGATGTACGCAGGCCATACCTCTACCTCTAAAGAAGTAGAAAGGCTGTTTCCGATAGACCCCCGGCTCAAGACACAAGATACCACACAAATACAAGTAAAACACCGAGCAAGGTTACAAGAATACATAACATAAATACGACAGTCATAAGTAAAAGAAAACAGAGGAATGCACCCAGATTCGTACTAAAACAAGTAATCACGGAATCATAACCAGGATACTACCCTCAGCAAGTAAATCCATACACTAGCGGCCCAAACTGGCCCTAGTCCTCCGCCCTAATTCGCGTCCTCCAGACCTTCCTATCTAGGGTCATGTCCTCGGTAAGCTGTAACTGCTCCATGTCCCGCCTAATGACCTCACCCCAGTACTTCTTCGGCCTACCCCTACCCCGCTTAAAACCATCCAACGCTAACCTCTCACACCTACGAACCGGGGTATCCATGCCCCTCCTCTTCACGTGTCCGAACCAGCTCAATCGGACTTCCCGCATCTTGCACTCCACTGGAGTCACACCAACCTTCTCCCTGATCGTCTCGTTCCGAACTCTATCCCCTCTAGTCAGCCCACACATCCAGCGCAACATCCGCATCTCTGCCACCTTCATGTTTTGGATGTGGGAATTCTTAACTGGCCAACACTCTGCTCCATACAACATGGCCGGACGGACTACCACCCTGTAAAATTTGCCTTTAAGCTTGGGCGGCACCTTCTTATCACACAACACCCCCGACGCAAGCTTCCACTTCATCCATCCCACCCCAATACGGTGCGAGACATCCTCGTCAATGTCACCGTTATCCTGGATCACGGACCCAAGATACTTGAAACTATCCCTCTTACATACCACCTGTGATTCCAGCTTCACTACCACCTCATCCTCCAGCCTCACGTCATTAAACTTGCATTCCAAATACTCCGTCTTGCTTCTGCTCAACCTAAACCCTTTAGACTCAAGGGTTTGTCGCCACACCTCCAATTTATCATTCACACCCCGTCGAGTCTCATCGATCAGAACTATATCGTCTGCGAAAAGCATACACCACGGCACCTCCCCTTGGATACGCCGCGTCAACACATCCATCACCAAGGCAAACAAAAAGGGACTAAGGGTAGATCCCTGATGCAATCCTGTTAAGACGGTGAAATGCTCTGAGTCTCCTCCCGCCGTCCTCACCTGCGTTTTCGCTCCCTCATACATGTCCTTAATTGCTCTGATATATGCCTGCGGGACTCCACTCACCTCCAGGCACCTCCAGAGCACCTCCCTGGGGACATTGTCGTATGCCTTCTCCAGGTCGATAAACACCATGTGCAGATCCTTCCTCCTTTCCCTATACTGTTCCACCAGTCTCCGTACCAGGTGAATTGCCTCTGTCGTCGAGCGGCCAGGCATAAACCCAAACTGGTTTTCCGAGATAGACAAAATCCGTCTCAGCCTCACCTCGACCACTCTCTCCCAAATCTTCATAGAGTGACTCAATAACTTAATCCCCCTATAGTTATTGCAACTCTGGATGTCCCCCTTATTCTTATAGAGAGGGATCATGGTACTCCACCTTCAAGCCTCGGGCATCTTTGCCGTCTTGAAGATTTCGTTGAACAATCTAGTCAACCACCTTACACCAGCCTCTCCAACGAACTTCCAAAACTCCACCGGTATCTCATCCGGCCCCGTCGCCCTACCCCTTCGCATCCTGCGAATAGCCTCTCTAACCTCGTCAACCCTAAAACGTCTACAATAACTAAAATCCCGACACTCCTCTGAGTGCTCCAATTCCCCTAACTCAATAGCTCTAACCCCTTCGTCATTCAAGAGCCTTTGAAAGTACGACTGTCATCTATCCTTAATGTGGTCGTCCTCCACCAACACTCTACCGTCCTCCCCCTTAATGCACTTCACTTGATCGAGGTCACGCCCCTTCCTCTCCCTAGCCTTAGCGAGTCTAAACAACTTTTTCTCTCCTCCTTTCCCCTGTAACCCTGCATACAAGCTCTCGAAAGCGGCCGTCTTAGCTGCCGTGACAGCTGCCTTAGCCGCCTTCCTCGCTAACTTGTACTCCTTCCTGATTACCCGCTTCTCTTCTTCGTCCTTACTCTCAACCAACTTAGCATACGCCCCTTTCTTGGTCCCCACCTTCTTCTCCACCTCTTCATTCCACCACCAGTCCCCCCGATGGTGCCCGGCTCGGCCCCTAGAAACACCCAACACCTCACTCGCATTCTCCCTAATACACCTCGCCGCCCTATCCCACATACTATCCACGTCCCCCCTACCTTCCCACACCCCCATTCCCGCCAACTCCTCCCCTATCTCTCACGCCTTCACTGGCTTCAAGCCGCCCCACTTAATTCTAGGTCTACCCTCCTTACATCTCCTCTTTCTATTCTTCTTTAAACCCAAGTCCATAACCAAGAGCCTATGTTGGGTCGAAAGATTCTCGCTCGGGATAACCTTACAGTCCTTACACAACACCCTATCCCCTTTCCGAAGCAACAGAAAGTCAATCTGAGTCCTGGCTATCGCGCTTCGAAAGGTGATCAGATGATCGTCCTTCTTCGGGAAGCCCGAGTTCACCACCACCAGCCCAAAGGACCTCGCAAACTCCAATAGAGTAGTCCCCTCTTCATTTCTGTCCCCAAAACCAAAACCACCATGCACATCAGCAAAGCCTCCCGGTAACGCCCCGATGTGCCCGTTGAAATCTCCTGCTACCACAATCTTCTCCGAGCTAGGCACGCCTCTCACCACCTCCTCCAAAGCCTCCCAAAACCGCCTCTTCTCCTCCCCCTCCGAACCCACATGGGGCGCATAAACACTACACACGTTCAGGATAAACCCCTGGGTGACCAACTTAATAGTCATCAACCTATCGTTGATCCTCTTCACCTCTACGACCTGACCTCTGAGCTCTTCATCTACTAAGATGCCAACTCCATTCCTACGCCTCTCGCTTCCAGAGTACCACAGCTTGTAACCATCCACATCCCTAGCCTTAGACCCTACCCACTTGGTCTCTTGGACACACGCAATATTAATCCTCCTCTTCCTAAGGATCTTCACAAGTTCTATAGACTTACCCTGAAGGGTCCCTATATTCCAAGACCCAACTCTCAGCCTACCACCGCTATCCAAGCGCCCGCCTCTACCACCCCCGCCGGCAAACCTTGGCCTCCTTCCCACTCTCGCACTTTTCCCATCCCCCACAACTGCCCCACGCCCCAACCCCCTCGAACATGACCCTATCCAACCATTACCGCCCACAGCCACTACTACGAGAAAATATAAGAAAAAAACTCAAAGGCAAGACAACGACCACATCAACAGCAACAATAGACAACAACAACCACAACAACAGACAATAGAGAATATCAACAACCGACAATAGACAATATCAGCAACAGCAGATAACAGACAGCAGCAGCGACCACAGCAACAGCAATAACAGACAACAGACAATAGGCAATATCAACAAATCGAAAACGCAAGTGAAGGTACAAAGGATAGTACTAGCATAATACGAGGAATAAAATAACGAAATAAAAGACTGAAATGAAATAACAACGGTTAGAAGTCACCGGGTTACGCTTGTCGGCGAAGTCGGAAAACCAAAACCCAGCGTAGACCGGGTTCCGGTGCTGAGATGAAGCTGCAGCTGCTGAAAACCGCGGCTGCTGGCGGCGGCGGCCGAGAGGCGTGTGTAGACGGGGCTGCGGATGCCGGAGACCAGTCGACGGCTGGCCGGCGACCGAGCTGCTGCTGGGGGGGGGGGGGGGGGGGGTCGGCGCCGGAGATCTGGGCCGGTGGGACCGGGGGTCGGCGACAGAGATCTGGGCCGGGGGACCGGAGATCTGGGCTGGAGATCTCGGCCGGGGGTCGGCGCTGGAGTCGGCGATCGGAGCCGGAGACGGGGCCGAAGATCTGGTCAGGGATCGTCGCCGAATGCCGGAGATCGGGTCAGGTCGGCGCCGGCGACGAAGGGCCGGGGAGAGGGAGAGAAGGTTTGGAGGTAGAAGTGATTTGGAAAAAAAACTTCAAATAAGTCGTTTGGAGGTATCATGAAGAAGACGGCGCCAAACAAAAAACCCAAGAGACCTGATTGCCCATTACACTACAATTTTTTAATGATTCAATTTATTAACGAGAGATATCTTAGTATAGGATAGAACATACAAATACGATATAACTCAATATAGTATCTGACAAGTTGCACTATAATTATAATCCATGACAATATACATTTAATATCTTGTCTTGCAATAGATAAAATAATACATTAAGTTCTCGGAAGGAGTAAAAGTATTATTATAATGGCACGTGAATTTAAGGAAGTAATCAATTTTTCAAGTTTCTTGGAATAAATTTTTATTATTAGACATTATATATACACTAGAAATCACACTTCTTTTATAATTAAATCATAAACGTAGTTAGAAAATGCTAAAACCTAAAAAGGTCTATTTACAAATAGTAGTGGTAACTTTGAACGATACATTATATGGACACTAAATTTATGGCCTGTAGGTCACTCTCTCTCTTTATTTTTGTCCCTCAAGCAAATTATAACTCAGCAGTAACAAATTAGATAAATGTCATTTTCTTCCATCTCTTTTTGAATTTTCTATTAGGTATTCGGTATCTGCATTAGTGCTCAATAAAATTTAGATCTACTCGATATTACAGTGTCATTTTAGGAGACAATGCTCCTAACCTGATTTATCCATTCTCATAAGTTCGAGTTCGAGTCCGAGCCCGGGGCGCCTCTAATTGATTTTAGAGAAATCTCGAACCATCTACCATAATCCACGTCAATAATGTCATTTTCTTGTACTGCAATGGGATTGATGTTGGAGTAATGCAGAAATCACGAGCATCACGAGATGAAGTTACATTTTATTATACACTTGGCTGAAATATTGCTTCATCGCAACTTTTTGTCCTCATTTTTTTCCTCAATTATTATTATTATTATTCAAGTCTTTTATTTTCTAAAAAAAAGGAGACAATACAATTAAATTCCTGTGACCACTGTAATCTTAAAGATGGAAATAACATTTTGTCCTTATCAAGTTAAATTAGTTGGCTTAACTAGAATCTTCAATTAACTATGCGTGAAGCATGTTAAAGAAAAACTATTGGGAGAAGTACGTTACACATATAAGAAGCTTTACAAGAAAAGATAAAAGAGAAAGTATGGTGAACAAGTTGTCTCTATATAGAAGGAACATATAATTAGATTTGTTTAATTGGGAGCATTTAACACACATTTATATTCTGTTTACATGTAACAATATTTTTTTTCATGGGGTTAAAGACTTACACTAGCTATTCTTTGGCTGCGCACAAGGCAAACTCCGTGCAACGAATTCAATGATAAATCATATAAAAGATTCCTAACTCGAGACTCTCTATTTGAGAGTTACGTGGCATAAATAATTGATCAGAAATGAATTTGAAAGAAGCTTATGAGGCAGATATAATTATTGAAATCATAAGCATTCCATTTTGTAACACAATAATTTGAATTGGTCTATTACATACCAGTTGACTATTCAGTTAGAAGTTCATGTTTCTGGGAAAAACTATAGTAAAAATGTATATTAGCCTTCAAAGATGATTTTTTGACCTTTCGACTTGCTTCGACGATTTTGTCCTTTAAGTGACAAGGGGGTGAGTCACTCCAAGTGAAAAATGATAGTGAATCCAAACTTGCCCAAGCTCATTTAAACTGGCCTCAAAAAGCGATTGAAAAGCGAAGCCCTTCTTTCTTAATTATATTATCCTTATTAATTGATGTCTAGTAATAGATATTGAAAAATAATTTGGCGAATTGAATAATTAATGCTAAGGATAAACATAAAAAAAAAATAATAATAAGTATAAATGAAAATTAAATTTGAAAAATAACATATTATACTAGACCAAATCAAACTATGTGCTAGTATATTGTGAAGTGTTATGCAATCACAAAAGGACATCCGCGTTATGTGGCGGGCGTAATTTTGTCGTTATAATAAATTCCACGTCATCACCTACGTGGTACGTCACAATATTTTTTAATTATTTTTATTCAAGCAATATTGTCAATGCCACGTTGTGGGACCCATTCTACCCTCTAGATCCTATCTATTGCTTATGTCATCTCCACAGCTGCTGACGTAGACTATTACATTTGTTTCCTAAATAAAACGTTGTCGTTTAGCTGACGTTGTCATTGCGCACCGTCCGTTTAATTACTCCACCTGTTTACGTCACCCTCAATGTGTTTTTCAATTGTCTACACCTTTTCTTTTAAAAAAAGAAAAAAATTATTGTTAAAGATAAAATTATTGGGAAGATTATTTTATTTATGTACTCGCTTCATTTTATAATAAATGAATTGTTGAATTTTGACACACATATTAAGAAAAAAATATTAAAGACATAAATTTAACACAATTTTCTATTTTTACCCCAAAAAATAAAAAATTGATCTTGTAATACCTTTTCAAAAGTTAATTAGTTGTCAAAGCATAAGGGCAAATTTGAAAAAAAATTCAATGATTCACTTATTTTGAAATATTAATAAATACCTCAATAATTTACTTATTTCAAAACGAGGGAGAATCAAATAGTCAAAAGACTGAAAAAGAGTAGAATAAATATTCCTTGATTCGTACAAAATCATCATGACTTAATTGATGAAGACGTATTAACAAATCTTAATCTTACAAGAATTTTATAAAGATAAATCTAGCTTCACAATTCTTTTAAAACTTTTTAAAATAAGAAAAGATACATATTAGATTTGTTTGGAAATAACGTTTTCACGCCATTAAGATAGAAAAAATTACCTTTCTTAGATTTTATACTTGCGTAAACTAAGTTTAATAATTTTGTAACGACAAAGAATGACATAATTTACTTCTTTTGGTTCGCTTTGGTGTTTGATGTTGTTGGAGTGCCAACTGATCCAGAATTGTGCAGCGTAAATAAGCTTTGTTATAAGTAAAAATACTTACTAGCAAAAGAAATTTTCATTCTTCACAACTAAAGTACGAAACATTTGATTAAGAATGAAGAGATCTTATTATCCATCCGATCACGAATGTTGATGGTAAAAAATAATATAAAAATGAAACATTTTTTTTTACAAGTTGCAACGTATAAAATGGGATAACAATCCAAAATTAGAGAAGTGTTACAAATTGGAATATGTAACAAAATAAGCCAATTAAAGGAATAAAAACGAAATAAGTGACGTCGAGGAATGATGAAACATCATCCATTTTAAAATTAATAAACAATTTAACAGTTTTGACTATAATTTTTTTACTTTACACGAGTGTTCTAATTTTTTTTACTTTTAAAGATAAAAATAAAAGGTATACATTATTTTCGTAGATTGCGTTCATGAAATTATATAAAATATGTTATTGTTGATTACAATTTCTTAAGCACCTTTATAATGTAATTTTCAAAAATTTAAATCTCTTACCAAAAATAATAATTAAGAAAGCAATATTATCCAAGTTGAATAAGCATATCAAGTGTATTAGCTGTTTTTTTGGTCTTTTTACTCCATCTCTCAAGTCAAATCTGATAAAGATATTATATCTAAGATAATATCTAAAGTTATATTGGATATCTTGTATGTCACCTTTAAATTTAATGGGTTAAGTTAAATTAAAGTGTAAATCAGTAAAATACCTAACTTTATATAGCACCTTTAATTGGGAGATTAGGCCAACAATATTACTATTTCTTGTCAAGTATTTATTGGATAAATTAGCAACTCCCAACTTAGAAGTAATTAGTATGTGTATCCAAACTATAGGATAAGTTAATCTAACATGGTAATCCCACATAAAACTTCAATCCTAAGCTCGACTACTAAAAATTCCATTGCTAGTCGCGTAATTCGTGCATTCAAAACTCCAATATAAATATCGATCAAGTCAATTTAATAGCTCAGTTAGATGACTATCTAAATTTTTATCGAGATAATAATAAGTTCAATTCTGCACAATATAACATTCTTTTTTTTTTTTTTAATCATTAAAGATAAAATAGTGAAAAATAAAAAATAAATGGGAGTAAGGACGTAAGCAAATGGTACCCACTTACATACACATCATAGGCAGATGATGACATATTTTAACGTAAGCCACAACTTATATTACGCGTAATATATCGTAACTGCCGTTGACACCCCGACCCCCTACCCCATCCACCACCCTAGAACCTTTATATAAATTTGCTATACATAGACAATATCTAATCAACACAAAATCAAAAAACTAACACAACACAACACAACACAATCTGTTGATCTAACTTTCATGATGCAACAAGCACTTCCATACAAGTCATCATGTCTACCTACACCTCCTCGAGCTCATGATGTAACTACCAGCAATTCATCCTTATACGTTAAAGGTTCAAAAGACGACCTTAAAAACGTTGTTAAGGACAACGCAGTTATAATCATAGGAAAACGAGGTTGTTGCATGAGCCATGTCGTCAAGCGTTTACTTCAATGTCTTGGAGCAAATCCCACCATTTATGAAATCCAAGATGAAGACGAAAATGAAGTTGTTGATGAGTTGGAAAATATTATCAGAGATAAATGTGATGGGAAAGAGGCTGGAAAGTTGCAGTTTCCAGCAGTGTTTGTTGGTGGAGAATTGTTTGGTGGATTGGATAGAATTATGGCTGCTCATATTACTGGAGAGTTGACTCCTGTTTTGAAAAAAGCTGGTGCCTTGTGGCTTTGAGCTTTTTTTTTTTTTTTTTTTTTCGAAATCGAAAAGAAGAATCTATCAATGAAATGATTTCTTTTTCTTTTTGTGGCTATTTTGTTTAATTGTAGTTTTAGACTAATTGTTGAAGTGAAATTCTTTTCTTTCCTCTTCTCTTTTTTTCTTTTTCCCCCTTTCTTTTTGGAAGTTGGGTAATAAATCAAAAGGAAATCTTACTATCCTAATTGGTTGATTATTTGAGTTTTCGTGTTGTTGGTGAGAGTTCGATTTTTCTGTCTCTCCCGTTTCTTGTTCCGCTACCCGGGAAAGGGAAATTATTAATCAAACTTGATAAGATGTGTAAATTTTTGGATCTTGAAAATATTATGCTAAATACTACAATATTGTTTATATAGCCGGATTTGTTCTAAGAGATCACAACTTTGCTTTGTACTGCTTACGAAATCTAATAAATTTGGAGTTTTTATAATGTGTTTTGAAGTTCGATTAATTTTGATTCATGTTGAAATATTTTAATTTGAAGTTAAAGTATTTTCTATCAAAAGCGACTCGGTGAAGGCTTGTGGCTTATGCTTGGCTTCTGAGAAATATTTTAATTTTGATTCATGTTGAAGTATTTTAATTTTGCTTGGTTTCTGGTTGTACTTGACCTAGATTTTCTATTTAGTTACTCTTTTGATTTTAATTTATGTATATAAGCCTGTATTGTTTTAGCTTATTTTGAAAATAACTTATATCTTAATTTATTTATTTTTTAAATTTTATTTATAACGAAAAACATCTACTGATATGCAAATCTTATGAAAAATCTAAAATCACACGTTTATTTTTAAAAGACTTATATTTAAATAAACAACTTTACATACCTTAAATTGGATGAATATATTGCACCCAAGAGTAGCTTAGTAGTCAATGAATTGGATTGAGAACTTGAAGTCTCTGATTCATATTTCAGCAGAAAGCAGAAAGATAAAAAGTAGGCGTTTCTTCTTTTCATCTGTCCTAATCTTGATGAATGAAGTTATTTGATACCTATTGATAGCGAAAGGTGCTAAGATGATAAATATCTGTCGAATCTAATCGAACCGTACGAAAACTAAGGCGAACACTATTATCATAAAATAAAATGGATGGGCATATTTATTTAAGTTGACTAGTACTTTTCTTCATGGGTCTACTTTAAAAATTAAAATGGTGTCATGAATTACATTTTCCACAATGCTGTCTGCCAAATTAGAGTACAAAAATAGAAGAAAAGGAAACCTAACAAACAAGATATTTGATGTACCATCTCTATCTTCAAATTTTAAAGTGGCAAGTGTAACTTCTCTGCATAAGCCTTATCATTTCAATGACTTTTCTTTTTCTCCAAATTACTCCACCAAATTTCGTCCAATATACTAAAAAATATATATATTTCTCCTTTACCGGTTTACTTTAGCAGATGATGAGAGTATTGATTTTTTTTTCTTCTATTTAAATTTTTATTAAATAAGTATTTTTCAAAATACTTTTACTAGTTATCAAATTCAAATTTTTAAAGTCTCATCAGTAACAATTTTAACACTTAAATAATGTTCTTTTTAAGAAGAATGCAGTAGTAGCAGACATTTGATCATGAAATTTTTTTCGCATCAAGAAGAATGCAGCAGTAGGCATTTGATCGTGAGAATTTTTTCAATTTTCTTTCTATAATATTATTTTGCTTTAGTGAAAAAGGTGAAAATAGAGTGTTTGAACATAAGAATTATTTCAGTTTAGTGAAAATTATTTTTAGAGGAGTGAAAATAAGTTTTTATTTTTTACACGCCTATTTCTCTCACAAAATTTCAAAAACAACTTCAACTGACCAAACACAACACCAACACCAGCTTTGAAAAATTATTATTTTCATGGCGAAACGATAAGAGAAATGAACAAGGGAGGGAACAACTAAATCATGGAAGAAAATGAGCTCAAGTCAACTTTCATTGGAGGCAATAGGTCGTTTTCCAATGTAAAATTAGCTGGAATAGGTTATATGAATTTTTTTGGGTTCCAATTGATTGATCAATGTCTTGAAAAACAATTGCAATTGTTTTAAGCTTTAACTTTTGCAACTTATCCATGTATTAACAAATTTCTCCACAAGTTATACAACATCTGATACCTAGTACCTAGTGCTGAAGTAAGTTAATCATGTACTATAAAATTAATCTAACATTTGATTTACAAGTTAAAAACTCACATAACTAATACATGTGTCTTATACGACCCCATGGGAGTTTAGGACTTCGGACCAACGGAAAAACACTTGAACGAAGTGAAATCTGTCGTGTCAACTTTAATCCCAGTCAAATTATCCTGCTATATGTGTCGAAGTGGAAACCCCCTCTACAAGACCAAACCAAGAATTTACTTTGTTACCTCAGCTTCAGTTGACAAAGTCAGATTTTTAACACAAATTGTAGAGGATAACAATCAGAATTAGACAATTTGTGCCGCGATGTGAGTTTAACAGGGAAAAAATTGCCCAAAAGGATGAGATGATCACTGCTCAAAATGTGGGGTTCAGTTACAATGTGTCAAACCATGAATCAAAATCATCCATAATTTTAGACTTGGAGACAGGCTGAGAAGCAGATGGTGTACGATCAGCAGTGGAGTTTACCTTGCTAGGAGGCAAACGCTCGTTTTTGCTAGTCACAGTGGATGTTTCTTTGAGAAGATCATCCAGTGTATCGTCCAAACTGATATCTGGTATTGCATGTTTGGCCAGATCATGGCCTCTCTTGGGCTGGGATGAAGTCCCTTCTGACAAAGGAGCTGGTGTTCCTGCTTGTGTCACGGGGTAAGGACGAATAGACTGGTCAATTACATTTGTGGACTCAGAAATTTCAATCTTGGTGACTGAATCAAGAAGCATGTCAAGCTCTGCCTCTGCGGCTGCAGCCTTAAATGCAGACGGTTTCTTAGAAACAGAACTCGTGTTGAATTCTGAAGTACGTATCAGTGTATCGTTTTGTCCAGATCCTTTGGATGGCCCAGCCTCATCCTTAAAAGCAGTCGAAGGTTTAGAGGATTCATCATCTAAAGTTGGATGACTGCTACTGCTGGTTGTGGTGCCCAGATGCGAGAATTCAGAATGTTGATGCCTGTTTTTATTGCTATTGTAGACGCTAGTGGAGATTGGTGAATTGGAGTCATTTTCGGCTATTGAACTCTGGCTCGAGGCTAGACTGCCATCATGTTTCTCTTCAGCTGCTGCTTGCGACTCCACAGCGCACTGCCAGTTATGCACATTACGTACATGTATTAGACTATATTACAAGATGGAACAAAAACATCCTACAGGCGTTCACAAAATAAAATTTTAAATAAATATTGATCATTCTGAACTATTAAGTACTATTCCGAAATATAGTATACTCCATATGTGATGTAAAACTATCTTTTCTTCGACTTTAAAGAACTGACACAATGCTGCTTCAATTTAAAATGATAGTTTAGAAAGGCATCCGGTGACAGCAGAACATCCAGACCAACTGATAAGAAACTATGCTGACATCCCAAAGCGACCAAACATAAGAAAACAAGGTTATTTTACAGAGTAAAGAGGACATCGTTTAGAACTTAAAGCCTCACCCCCCCACCCCACCCCAAAAAATAGCTCGAGAGTCATAGAAGGATGGCTGCTAGTAACCTCACAGTTATTAGATTAATAATTTGGATTTTCAAACATCTGCAAAAAGAAAAGTGGCTTGCAGTCAAGGATGAAACCTCATAAGTTGGAACTACCGTTAGTTCAATAAAATTGACTTTCTGGCAATTCAGAAGCACAATTTCTTTTCTCAATTCTCACTATCCTCACCCAATAATGAAACACACATACCTAACTTTACATTCTATATAAAACATGAAATCATTTTACGCCATTTAGGACACTGAAGCGGCAGCATGATAAATTCTAATGGAGTAGCTGGAGAGGAAACCACCTATCTTATTGCAGGATTCATCTGCATCATATATGTTGTGCAGTTTTATGCTCTTATTAGGTGCACTACCATGCGACAGCTGTGGACAGAAGGTCTAAAATTCATTTTAAGCTCTCTGAGAATATTAGAGAAAATATTATAGAAAATTGTGTCTCTAAATTATTACATTGAGACACTACATTCCAATCCTATTCCTAATAGGACACTACATTACAATCCCTTTCTAAGTAGAATTCTATATGCTATTCCTATTCATATTCTAACACTTCCTCTCAAGCTGGTGCATACAAGTCATATGTACCCAGCTTGTTACAAATGTAATTAATACGAGGACTGGTGAGGGACTTGGTGAAGATATCTGCAAGTTGATCACTTGACTTCACAAATTTTGTAACAATATCTCCCGAGAGTATCTTTTCTCTCACAAAGTGACAATCAATCTCTATGTGCTTGGTCCTCTCATGGAACATTGGATTAGATGCAATATGAAGGGCTGCCTGATTATCACATACAAGTTCCATCTTACAAGTTTCTCCAAATTTTTATTCTCTCACCAATTGCTTGATCCAAATCAGCTCGCAAGTTGCTGCAGCCATTGCTCGATATTCTGCTTCGGCACTAGATCGAGCAACCACATTTTGTTTCTTACTCTTCCAGGACACCAAATTACCTCCTACTAAAACACAATATCCAGATGTAGTATCAGAGGGTGATCCTGCCCAATCAGCATCTGTATATCCAATGATATGCTCATGGCCACGATCCTCAAAGAGTAGTCCTTTACCAGGAGATGACTTTATATATCGCAAAATCCAAATAACTGCATCTCAATGACTATCACAGGGGGAAGTCATAAACTGACTTACAACACTCACACGAAAAGGGATGTCAGGTCTAGTCACTGTGAGATAATTCAGCTTTCCAACCAACCGTCTATACCTTCCAGGATCACTGAGTAGCTCTCCCTGTCTTGGTAGAAGTTTAGCATTTGGATCCATAGGAGTGTCAATGGGTCGACATCCTATCATTCCTGTTTCCTCAAGAATGTCTAAAGTATACTTGCGTTGAGAAATAACAATACCTGAGCACTGAGCAACCTCAATACCTAGAAAGTATTTTAATCTGCCAAGGTCTTTAGTCTGGAAATGCTGAAAGAGACGTTGCTTCAAGTTAGTGATACCAGCTTGATCATTGCCGGTGATAATAATATCATCATAAACCACCAAATAAATACACAGATTTGGTTCAGAATGGCGATAAAAAACTGAATGATCAGCTCCATTACGAATCATGCCAAACTCCTGAATAACTGTGCTAAACTTTCCGAACCAGGCACGAGGGGATTGTTTCAAACCATAGAGTGACTTGCGCAATCGACATACAAGGCTACTAGACTCCCGCTGAGCAACAAAACCAGGTGGTTGCTCCATATAAACTTCTTTCTTAAGATCACCATGCAGAAAAGCATTCTTAATGTCCAACTGATAAAAAGGCCCATGACGAACGGCAGCCATAGAGAGAAAAAGACGGATTGATGCTATTTTAGCCACGGGAGAGAAAGTGTCACTATAATCAAGTCCAAATATCTGTGTATATACTTTGGCAACAAGGCGAGCCTTCAGCCGATCAACCTGACCATCTGGACCAACTTTAACTGTATAAACCCAACGACAACCAACAGTAGATTTACCTGCAGGAAGGGAAACAAGCTCCCAAGTACCACTCGTACGTAAAGCAGACATCTCATCAATCATAGCCTGTTTCCATCCTGAATGGGAAAATGCTTCACCTGTAGTCTTAGGAATGGAAATAGAGGACAAAGATGATACAAAAGCATAACGAGGTGATGACAAACGATGATAACTCAAGAAAATATAATGTGGGTTAGCATTATGAGTGGATCTTATACCTTTTTGAAGTGCAACTGATTGACTTGGAAGAGGCTGATTGACTAGGAAGAGGCAGGTCCGCAGTAGGGGAAGCGTCAGGCGTAGGACATAAATCATCTGGGACTGATACTGGACGTGGGCGGCGGTGATAAGTCAAAAGTGATGGCACTGTAGCTGGAGATGGAGAAGTAACCGTAGATTCCTCAAAGATTGGTGTGGGTAAGACTGGAGGTATGGGTAAAACCTCAAAGATATTAAGATGATAAGAAGATGTATAGTACGGTTGAGATTCAAAGAATGTGACATCAGCGGACATAAGGTAGCGACCCAGATCAGGTGAATAGCATAGATACCCTTTTTGAACTCTAGAGTAACCAAGGAAGACACATTTGAGAGCACGAGGGGCTAATTTATCTTTTCCTGGGGCTAAGTTATGAACAAAACATGTGCTCCCAAAAACACGAGGGGGGATAGAGTAGAGATGTGACTGAGGAAATAGTATGGAATGGGGAACCTTATTCTGGATCGAAGATGATGGCATTCTATTAATGAGATAACAAGATGCGAGGACCGCATCGCCCCAAAAACGCAGTGGAACATGGGATTAAATGAGAAGAGTGCGAGCAGTCTCAATGAGATGCCTATTTTTTCTCTCTGCTATACCGTTCTACTGAGGGGTGTATGGACATGATATTTGGTGAATGATTCCTTGATGAGTCATAAACTCCTGAAACTGGGAGGATAAGTATTCTAAGGCATTATCACTACGAAAGCACGAATAGAAACACCAAATTGATTTTGTATTTCAGCACAAAAACTTTTGAATATAGAGAACTCGGAACGATCTTTCATTAAGTAAACCTTAAGTACATCTTGAAAATTCATCGATGAAAGGAATAAAGTAACGAAATCCTAAGGGTGCACTAACTCTACTAGGACCCTAACTATCGAAATGAATTAATGAGAAAATAGACTCTGAGCGACTCTCAATACTACGTGAAAATATAGCACGAGTGAGTTTTCCAAGTTGACATGACTCAATCTAATGTGGATAGACTAGACAAACTAGACACCATCTTTTGTAGCTTGGATAGACTAGGATGTCCCAAACGTTTGTGAATAAGGTTGGGAGGATCTATAGTGGAGCATGCTGTGAAGGAATTTGAAGAGGTAAGAAGGTAAAGACCTTGTGATTCATGTCTTATGCCAATTTGTCTATCCCGTTTTGCGGTCCTGCATTAGAAAAGAATCATTAAAAAAAGTTATACTACAATTAAGGGCACGTGTCAAACGACTAACAGATGCAAGATTAAAAGGACAACCAGAGACATAAAGAACAGAGTCTAGAGTGATAGAAGATAGGGGTTTGGCTTGTCCAACTTCTTTTGGCTCTGTTCGAATTCCATTAGCTAAAATAATAGCTGGAAGAGATTGTGAATAAACAATATCAGACAAAAGTGATTTATCACTAGAAATATGATCAGAAGCACCTGAGTCCACAACCCATGATCCAAAGCTAAGAGATTGTGTGGTTGAGGCTATTGGTAGAAATATATGCTTACTTGCTCGATACTAAAGATACTCATTATATTTCTTGCCAGATAAATACACCCGTTGATTAGACTGAGCAATATGAGCATTTTTAGTTGGTCGACCATGTAAAGAATAGCATATTCCACGAGTATATCCAAGCCTATTACAATAACTACACTTAGGTCGAGAATAACATACGCCACGAGTATGTCCAAGCCTTTTACACTTAGGACGCGATCTTCCAAATCGACCTTCCCCTCGTCGATTCTTCATGGACTGTGACGTTTGATTTTCGGATCTTCTCATTAAGGGCTCAGATTTAATCATAGGACTTGAACTTCCAATTTCAATATTGTTGGAGCCAAAAAATATCATGCCCAAAAGATATCTTGGGAATTTGACTTGAAAATACAAAGAAACAGTTCTGGAAATCTGGAAATTTGAACTTGCAGTTTTCTTTGTTTTTTTCGTCGGAACCCTAATTTCGGCGGCCGAAATTTTTCAAAAGTCGCCGGAATCTGAACAAAAAAATAAGTGGTCGGATCGGAATAGAACGGCGACCCCAACAAAAAGGAACCACTCAAAAAAATTTAACCGGAGAAGTCTCACGCGCTGGCGCGTGATTGATGTTGCCGGATTTCTGACAGGCGCGTGGGGCGCGTGGAGGGTGATTTTCCAGAGGTGTTGGTCGGGTTTGTGTCATCTAAGCTTTCCGATCCTCTTTGTGGTGTTGTATTTTTCACACAACCCACAAAATAAAAAATGGCACAAATCAGTCACCGAAATTGACGACGGTGACTATTTTCTTTTTTTTTTTCCTGAAGTTTCTCACCAACACTCTGATACCATGTGAGAATTAATAGAGAAAATATTATTGAAAATTGTGTCTCTAAATTATTACATTGAGACCCTATTTACAGACACTACATTACAATCCCTTTCTAAGTAGAATTCTATATGCTATTCCTATTCATATTCTAACAAGCTCAAGACTCATTTTGCAGGCGTTCTTTATAAATAGACATTTCCGCACCTTAACGAAATGAAAGGCCCCATGTTTCCAGCGTATAACCATTAACCAACATTAAATTTTGGGAGATACAACATAGAAGGATATCATAGATAACATCACATACCAGTACCAAAGGAAGTAGATCTGGTTCTATGAAGAGCCTCTCTTGTAGACTAGCTCTTTCAAGCTGCTCTGAAAGAGCTTGCAGATCAAGTGAAAGAAATGATGCCTGCAAATACAAGAGTGACATAGTTGCCATTGAGTTTGATCACAGGTAGCCAAGCAATCTAGATGAGACACAACAACGTTTAAGGAAAATAAAACAAACCAAATCACAAATCAGACATGGCCTGATTAAAAGAAAACTGGTGTTCAGCAGGATTACAATGAACACATGCTATTGCTTCCCAGACAAAGGGATTAAACGTGCCATTAATATGATTTTAATATGATTTTCCAACAACCCAAGCAATAGTTCACTTCAATAAACATCACTTTATTACAAGAAGAAAGAATAAAGATATGAAGTTAAGTGATATGGAATCGTCAGGAATTACTAGTGAGCAAGCATCTCACACATTAACACCTTTCTTGCCTTCATCAGCTGGAAAATCGTACTGTCAACTGATTGTTCCAAAACACGTAACACGTGTCTAATTTGACAGTTCACTGAAAGACTTATGGATTTTTCGCACTTATTTACAAGGAAGCTACATTAACTGTTAGTAATTCTTATATTGCATAGTTAACTTAATGCATACAAAAAAAAATTCTAACTTACAGTATCCTTATGCAAATAAGAGAGTCATCCTATGGTAAGTTGGAAAATATTAGTATAGCAAAGGTACATGTTATAGAGCCATACAGTAACGGAGTGGGTTTTCCTCAATCTTAGCTTGATTTAGGAGGTTATGCAAATATACCTCTCCTTCAAATTACGACTTCTGTTTCTATTTGGTTTCAGTGAAACAGCAGGGTCTGAGACTAACCCACCACCTATTAGGTGGATTTGATTCAAAAAGAAGTCTAGGAGATTTGTGAAGATATAATTTGAAGCCTTTACATAAATCTTGCCAGGAGTCTATTTGTATGATCTGACATATGTGGATTCCAGAATTATGTTTAAAAAAGAAATCAGACCTTGCTGATTCACTGAATGCAGGTTATTTGGGCTGGAGGATGTTAGGGGATATATGTCTGTATGGACTTATTCCAGAATCAAGTTTAAAAAGGTATATATGTCACATGTTGGGAGTAAAAAGGCATCCAAAGAGGTCTTAAAAGGTTTAAAAATCCAAATATCCTCTAATCGTTGTTGCGTTTAACACATAGCATGGGGCAGAATGTGAAGGCTTCTAGGCGATGGAGTTTTTTATGAGTATGGGATGTATAAGTACTTTTGTCAAATGTCAATATTCATCATAAGGTGGCACCCAAAGTAACAACCGAGCTGTGGGTGAGCTGGTTTCATTTGTTCTTTTCAACCACTTGGCCATGGATATACAACATGTATCACTTCCTTACAACTGAACCAAAACCTCGGGTCAACAGAGTTTCTGTATGTATATTTTAGGTAATCTGGAATGAGATGACTTAGAATTGTTTCAAAGGATGAGCTGAACCAGTAAATCGACTCAAATAAAAGTTTCTGTATTTTGGCTTATGGCGTAAGTGTGACGGGTCAAATCTATGCGACTTAGATACTTCACTTGATTTATCCGTACACACTGATTAATGTGAATCCTGTGATGAATGCCAAGCTAAGTTCTGGTAAATATAGATATAATGAAGTACGGGTTGAGGAATAAAATATTTCCTTACTTATAAGAAAGGTTATGGGTCATTCTTCTCGTGATTTTGCTATTAAAACTATTAAACCAGAGGGATCATTTACTTTTTATACAATTTCAAAGAAAAGATTGAATTTTCAACTAAAGTGGCAGCATATATCCAACATGTTAATATAACCATAGTATTAGAAGTTTCTAGTCTAACCTAAATGTTAGTGGCATTGAAAGCTGAGATAAATTGTAGTAAATCAATGGTATCAGCATACCATATTGCTCTCCTTATAACTCCAGAAAACAAGAACAGAAAATAAGCGCAAAGGAGACAGACGACGCCATGGATTGAGAGAAGAAAAATCACCTTAGTGGGAGGAGGTGCCTTATCTTCCATTGCAAAATTGTCCTCTGCTATCCACGATAACTTGCTTTGCCCTTTTGCGGAGAGTAATGCTCCTAGTCCCTGATAAAAGTCTAAAAGATATTGAGTCAGTTTACTATAGAGTTTTGACCAAAATTTCCAGACTTGCAGACTGCAGAAAGACTTGGGAACACAGCAGTCTCCGAAAATTTAATAGTGTAACAAAAATAAACATTACTGAAGCCAAACCTTCACATTTTCTAGCATTACACTGAGGTGATAAACTAGTCAGAACTCAGAATCAACAACTTAGACAATGTACAGCCAAGATAAGATTTCAATGTTGAAATTAACGCAATCACTTTTATAACCATGTTTCAAAATCTAAGCCCAAACTTCACTCTCTCAACACTTGTATACTTTTGAAAGAGTCAGTCATACCCTTATCCCTGACTCCAAGTGTGTGATTCTTTTTCCCAAGCCAAAACCTACTCCTAAGAAGTTGCTGGCTCAAAGTAGTGCGTTATACATCTACCCGCCAGCAGCAGAGGGGGTTCAATTCTAAGTCATGCCTAACCCCTAACATCCCCTTCCGCTCGAACTAACCTGAATCTAGTAATCAAACAGCAGACAGAACAATAGTAAAAAGAAAGGCTATGCTCTAACTAGTAACTTCTACATTTCCAAACCATTTATGGCCAACATGAGTTTGAGAAAGCAACAGTTTTCAAGAAGGAGAATAGTGAGCAAGATACCAGTTACAATTGTTATAAACCTTTGACAGGTTATGAATGATAGCATCAAAAAGAAATTCTAGATTGCTAAAAGTTCAGGGATAAAGCATTACCATCAAAAATATCATCAGAAAAAGAAACTTCCTCTGAAGAATACTGAAACTGAGCCTTAGCCTCCGAAAGCAAGTATGCATAATCTGCTCCTTTACTTTTCGGCTCAACTACATCACTTGCATTACTTGGGCCTTCCTGGATCCCAGTTTCAGAATCAGAAGTTTCCTCTTCATATCGATCCCAATTCGAGGGGAGCTTAGATTTAGGCTTTTCCTTAACTTGCTTGACGGTAGCGTTCTTACCGCCAGCGGGCGTGCCAGAAACAGCAGAAGAACCCTTAGATGCGTGATGTGGATTATGCTTCTTATTAAGATGTAAAGAATGAGCTCTCTTTGACTTTGCTAAAGCTTTTGCATCCATTTTCTGTAATCAGAACTCTCGATCCTGTAGAACCAAAGAATACCCAATTTGATCAAAAACATTAACTTTGCCAGCGAACTGATCTCCATGTTAAGCATAACATATATCGAAATATTTAAACAAGAAGTCCCTAAGGATTCTAGTCTTTTTGGTATAATCAAATGAAACATCAAAATTCAACACACCACAATTTGAATCACAATGGCTGCTTAGTTGGGCCTTCGTATATGTGTATGCATAATTTTTTTAATATTCGTTGTATCCGGACCACACCTTGACTAATTCTACAGGATACCTTTCACCTCCCACGGTCCCACAAGCATCAGGTACCAAGTAACTCTGTCCACCAAGGCTAGAACATAAAACAACAACAACAACAGCATACCCATTGTATTCCCACAAAATGGGTTCCGGGGAGGGTAACGTGTACACAGTCCATACCACTACCTTAGATGAAGTAGAGAGGTTGTTTCCGATAGACCCCCGGCTCAAGACATATAACAACATAAGAAACAAAAGCGCAAAAGCACACAACAAGATGGGATAACACGCTGCCAGATACTAAAGGAAATAAGACACCCACAAGGTACTACTATAAACTATCTATCCAAAATCATATACATCACCGAAACACCATGAACAAGAAACCCCACAGGCGCAGATACAAACAAAGCACACTTCCCTACTATAACGGCTGAAGTCCTACCCACTAACCCTCTACCCCAATCCGAGTCCTCCACACCTTCCTATCAAGGGTCATGTCCTCCACACCTTCCACCAAGGCTAGAACATATGGGAAGAAATCACTTAAGGGTCGGTTGGTAGCTGGATATGAAATAAGTTAGTCATGTATTAAATTATGTATAACTTATAGTTACAACATTTTGTTGGTGTATAGGAAATAAGTGATTCATGTACAAAATTTATACAATGTTTGGTTTACAGTTTAAAAATCCACATAACTAGTACGTGTTTGAGGAAATCTATACATTATTTTACGCAGGATAGAAGGTGGAATAAGTTACAGATGAGTAACTAAAATCAGCATAAAATAATACTACATATATTCCCTCATAACTAATTTACTACTTACTAATAACTACGTAACTCTAACCAGCTATTAAACGACACAAATTTTAACCTGAGATCTCATGGCGCTCAACCCACTTCACTAACCACTAGGCCACACTCTAGAGTGTTGTATGCATAATTTGTTTGTGTATATGCTGAACAATCACAATTGAATGCAACTATGGAAATAGAAACAAAATTAACATCTAATAGGTTATTTTTGTTCATAATAAAGGAACGATTAATGTGAGAAAATCAACTATTTAAAAATTGGCTTACCGCAATAAAAACAACTGAAGCTGGAAAGCTTTGATGGATGTTGATCCACATTTGAAAACAAAGAATGTTCTCAGGTTCGGGTCCTTCAATTTGAGATGGATGGGCCGGGTCGTTCGATTTTGGGTTAGTTGAAAGGGATGGGCCGAATTTGTTAGAATTTGGGTTTATAGCTGATGAATAAATAAAGGGAAAATTAACTATATAAACTTATTAGATTAGTTATTACAAGTTATAGCAAAACTTTTAAGTTTTCAAGTTAAAGCAACTTTCATTTTAAAAAAATATATAAAAAAGATTTTTTTGTTTTGTTAAAAATACAAAAAAGCAATTAATGAAAAAAGAAATCAAAGATTTAATACACTTAATATATAATTTACCTTCCTTAAATATAGTTAACCTTAATTACTGATATTTATTCACTCCAAATCCCTCTAATCATTGTTTTTTCCTCCTATTTTAATGTTTGCATTAAGAGTTTCCATCTTCATACACTACCTTCCTCTTTGTACGCGATTAATTTCTGCCAGTAAACAAAACACCGTAATTTCGGCGTCAACAAATTGTTGAAGATTATAATTTGAAAGAAAAGCAAAAACAAGTATTTCTTTTGATAAGAAATGTGAATTTTATTAATTTGCATTCAATCATGATACGTCATGGAGACAGGTGGGGTTCGTCAGATTTGTTAATTTTTTTATAAAAATGGATATTTTTCATTCAAACGAATTAAAAGATTTATTTTTTTGTGTTTTTTTAATTCTCTATTGTTACATTGTTGAATTTTGTACGTTTATCAATTGCATGAAAACTAAAATTATTGTTTAAACAAGAATACCGAGGGACTTTGAAATTGATGGGATTATGTATGATGCAACAACAAAGTATAAAGGATTAGTAGAAGCAACCGCAACCCAGCTGATGATAGACATATCGAACTGAAAGGTCAAGCGCAAACAGGTAAAAGAGATTGTATATTTTTAGTGTATTAAATTGAATATTATAGTTGTACGTAATTCGGGTATCTATTTTTTGAGTATTAATTTTTTAAAATTTAACAACTACTATTTGTTTGTTTGGTGGATGATTGTACTTGATTTCTTCATTCTTCCAGAATTAACAAATCAAAGATTTTTAAGATAAGAAAGTATTGTCATTCATACATGCTCAATAAAGGATCAAGTTTATGCAAGGCGTCAAGGGAGGACAAAAGTGATAGTCTGACTGATTTTAACAATTCAAAGATTCCAGAATTACTCAGGGGTAATGGTATATTTAGATCAGAAAAGTATTGATTTTTTTTATTAAATATCTATTGTATGTGACACCAAAATATATGACAATGGATATTAATTAAAATACTGAACAATATGTTATTTGTGTTGGCATATAAGATTCTACATACAAATGAAGTATTCTTATATAACTGTTTTTAGTATATGAAACTAGTATAGTACACAATACAGTATCCATGAATTGTTTAATAAATTACGCTGAAATCAATTTATATACTCATTTCATACTTAAATAATTTTTTTTTTGAGTTCTCAATGTATTAAGTTGATGTTAAAATTGGTATCGATGAAGTTTCGCATATATCATATTTGTACTGAATGAGTTTTATGAATGTAACAATCGATAAGAAAAATTATGTTTTATTTTACATAACCTTTGTAGTGTATGCAATGGATATTACATGAAAAACTATCACGGTAAATATTGAAAATAAATTAATTGATAATTGTTTAATGTCAAATAATTTTTTGTTGTAATAAAAAAATTAATCAGTATTAACCATGATTGATATTGGTGTTTGCCGAGTTTTCTTAACCTACTTTAATATTGTCAACAAAACTCGTCAAAATGTTTTGTTTTTGATTTGATGATTACCAATCGTACCTTTGTTGAAAAGTAAAACTTCAGCAATTACTTCTGACTTTAGAAGATAAAAGTGGGTTAGTACTATTTTAACCGAATATGTTTTCGTATTAATATGAAAAGATTGTAACTCAACCTATTTTTATTCAAGTCATTTTTTAACCCGTTCATTTGTCATCACTATGCTAACTTAAGGTATAAGTAGAGAATCCGCATAATAAATAGATGAATTTTATGATAGGATGTAAGTAAAATCATTAAGAAAGCAATTTTATTTAACGGAAACATACAAATGATATTCTCAGCATACTATGACTGTCCATTTCATTTTAGGTAAAAATGTCTTATTGAAAATTAAGTTTAAGGAATAAAGCAAAGATTTTCAAACATATACATAAGCAACATATAGAAAATATATGCAAATTAAAGTACGTTAATTGTAATTTTAAATGAGCAATGGTAAGAGTTTCACGTGTATTTTTTTTTTCTCGTAGTAAAAGAATAAACTTTTATATCAACGAGCCTCAACAAATCATCACCTCACTAGTGTCCGTTTGAACATGAGATTTTTTTTTCAAAAATTCTTTTTCACTTTATTTTAAATATAACTTTAAATTGGTGTTTGATCGTGAGAATTTCAAATATAATTTAAAATTATATTTAAAAAAATTAAAATAAGTAAAAAGATTTAACTGTTTTCACTTTTATCTCTCTCACAAAAATTCAAAACAACCTCAATTTAAACACAATTCCAATTTCAAATTTAAAAAAAAATTAGTAATTTTTGTAGCTCAACACCTATTAATATTAACAATAAAATGTGAATGTTGTCTTAGACAATTTCAAAAAAAGTAAGACTATTTGTGATAGATTAAAAAGGAAAATGTCTCATAGAACACAATACTAATTATCACCATGAAGACGGTTGTTTTTGACATATATAAAAAGTAAGTGAAAAATATTAAAGTTAAGTTAATTATTAAGGTTAATGAAAAGTAAAATATCAATTCTTAACTTTTAAAAAAATATGTTTACATATGACACCTTAAATTGTGAACAACTTTAATACTTAATTATTAAAATAAAATAAAAAAACGTTGATACCAATAATATAACTTGCCATAATTATCCAAAGCTTTAATTAAAAGTGATAAATGTTAAATGCTAAAAATAAGAAAATAATATAAATAATAAATATTAGATAATTGATTTTCGAATATTTAATTAAAATAATTTTTTTAAAAAAGTTGGTATAGCTTGTAATTATTTCTTTAGTCTAGTAATTATTGAAAAGTTTTGCTATAACTTGTAATTAACAATCTAATAAGTCTATTTAGGATAATTTTCACATAAAGGGCAAACAACATAAATTTCGACAGTTTAAACCTTAATTACAGAAAATATTCACATTTTTCATAATTATTGAGAATTCTAATTTTCTATCCGTCGAATATATAATTAGCCCCCGATACAACCAACGAAGATATATTTTTTTCTTTGTAAAGATATATAACTAGTTCTCCGTCTATTTTTTCAGATTTTAGGTCTGTTGAGATACATAATACATCGAACGAAGATATGTTTTTCCTTTATAAAGATACAAAATTATCTCTCAATATATATTTTTTGATTTTGGGTATATCAAGATACATAATCAGCTCCTGATACATTCAACGAAGATACATAACTAGTTGAAATTTTTGTAATTACTTTGTAAGGGTGAAAATTTGTGTAAATGTGATAAGTTAAGTTGTATGTTTATATTTTTATTTCATAAAAAAGGTAGTCGTTGCACTAAAGTTTTCACTATGCGCAGAGTCCAGGGAAGGCCCCCACCAAAATGGTGTATTGTACACAATCTTACCTTACATTTCTATCAGAGGTTGTTTCTAAGGCTTGAAATCGTATCACATGGAAGCAACTTTACCAGTTACCTCAAAGCTCTACTTCGATAGTTGATGAATGGACCAAGAAATCATTCCCAAAGTGTCCGCCCTTGAATTTTTGTCCCTTAAAGTTAGTGTTTTTGAATTTTTGTCTCTACTAAATAACTTTCTAGTGTTTGCATATAAGACACAACTTGTTCTTAATTGGTCATGTTCATTGACTTAAAATGTTCTCAATGTGTGTTGTATGAGCAAACATTCAAACTTATATCTTATATGCAACAACCCTAAGTTCTAACTGTTGTTTATAGCACGTAACTTCTGATTAATAGGACAGATTCATTGTCTTAAAATATCATGAATGTTTACCTTATGAGTAAAAGTTAGAACGTGTGTCTTATGAGCAACATATCTAAGTTCTAACCCTCGCCTGTAAGGCACAACATCTAATGAATTATGCAAGTTCTTTGTATTAAAATGTCTCAATTGATAGGCTCCCAATTGAGAGCTGTTGGGCCGGGTTGTAGTATTTTGGATTTGAAATCTAATGGACTAACAATTTTCTCTTTTTTTTTCTTTGCCAAATATCGATTTTCCAACAATTCGTTACGAGATCTCTTTAAAATTACTAAAAATTACATATATACACAAGGTAACTTTATCATATTACATAAAATTCCATATTAGAAAATAAATTACAAAAATACCAAATAAATTACTTAAATTCCTACCTTTTTTACTTTCTCTCTCTTCCTTCTTATACATCCCAAATAGCTCCATATTTTTCTCCTAAAATCTTACTACATTATCTATCCAATTATTTATTCGCATTAAACCTCCTTATTATCTCTCCATACCCACAAATTTTGATCTATAATAATCTCTCTTCAAAAAAAATATTCTCCATTTTCTCCATCCAAAATCGACAAAATCTTTTCCGTCCAAAATTATCTCCATCCAAAATCGACAAAATCTTCTCTATTTTCATCAAGAACCCAGAAAAAAAAACTGCAATTTCATCCAATATATACTTCTCTGAATCCGGGAATATATGCTTCTCTGAATTTCATCAAAAACGAATTAAGTTGAATCTTCTCCATTTAATGATCGCGTATTGTTATTCTCATTGTTGGTTTCGTTCTTGGTTCTTTTGATTATGAAAAATCCAATTTCACAGATAACTATTCGAAGCACCAAAGCGATCCAGTAACAATGAAGAAATTGAGGAAAGTTGCCGGTTCAAGTTCAAACAAAAAAACTTCAAAATCGTCAAGTAAGAAAAAAGTTGATGATTCTGGACGATCACGTTTGTCGAAGGTTTAGTTATCATTAAAATATGTATTAGCAGCATTATTCTATGTATAAGATTTCATTATAAAGTTATTAAGATTATATAGTGAATTGTATAAGGTGTTTGTATACATGTGAACCAGTATTAGATTGTATTTATTATTTATATAAGATTTACACATACACGTGAAATTGTTATATGAGGTTGTCTTTTATTTGTTTTGGCAGTATGATTCTATGTATAAGATTTCATTATACATGTATTAATACTATATTATTAATTGTATAAGGTTTACACATGCATGTTTAATAATGTTCTAAAATTTGGTAACCTTATACATGAAACTATATTGTATGAAGATATTGTAACATTGAATTGATTGATCCATACAAACGCTTCACTACATGTATATTACTATAGCATAAAAATTTACGATGATAGCTGGGAAAGAAAAATTTCTCACGAAAATATTGTACGATGATATAGATATCATGTCAAAATATTTCATCATACATAAGTCTATATGTATGATGAGTCATTAGACATTAGTATACCAGACTTTTACACATTTTATAATGTATAGGAACAATCAATACAATAGTAATTACATTAACAGCAGTAACACATTAAAAAACGAACTTCTTTAAAATCTATAACAATCAAATTTTTCATATTTATTCAGCGTATAATATAATACAATACATATCAGAAAAAAATAATAAAACTTAACAACTATAATACGACAATTGCAATTTATACTAAAATATGTATTAGCAGCACCATTCTATGTTCATATTGATTTTTCTGAGAACTGCAGAAAGCAGTGTAAGATATATTTTTTTTCATTGAATGCAACAAAGAAGGAAATTTAATATGATGTTTAACATATTTTTTGAATTTAAATTTCAGTTACTATATTTAATAATACACCACTAAATATTGAGTAATTAATAGCGTGAATTAAGGAACAAATTAATATTATCAGATTTATCTTTCCTTAAATATAGCCTAATCAGTTTTATCATACATTCCAACAGTGCATAAGGATTGACCAGACGTATGAATATCTTTCTCAAAATTGAGAGAGAAAGGCTGAAGAGATTTTATGTAATTACTTTCACTTATAGATTTATGTAGTTTATACTTAAAATTACACATAACTTGGTGCTTTAGTAAGTTATATTAGGATATTACTCTGCTAAAAGTAATCAAATATGAACTAACAAAAAGTACTGCTACACAAATTTTTAAATGTTCATGTTAATTATTAGATATAGCTCTTTTCGCCTTAATTTTATCAATAGCCTTGGAAATTATGGTGAAGCAGTATGTATTTATTCATTAACAAAGGTCTAGGATTTGAACCTCGGAAATAAAAAGTTACTACCAAAAACCTTTTATTAACTCTTAAAATGACACTTTCTTATACAAATTTAGTTATATAGATTATTCAAGACTCAAAATCAACACCAAAAAGTTCGATGAGAAATCAAAAAAGAAATAGGTTATGTCTGCTTGGATTGACTTTTGATTTATAAGTCATAAGTCATAAGTTAAAAATCCTAACTTACAGTTTTTGATTTATTTTTAGTATTTTAAGCTAAAGGTCATAAGTTAAGATTTCTAACTTATGACTTTTAATTTATTTTTAGCATTTTAATTTAAAATTAAATGATTATAAACATTTTTTAAATATATCCATACACTTTAAAAGTGCGTAAAAATCAATTTTAACTTAAAAACACTTACAATTAAGCCAAAAACCAAATTGGCACATAGGCCAACTAGTCCTCGATGCCTAAACCATCAGATAATTGGAGGGGTAACTAAGAGGAAGATTTCTGAACAAGTTGTCAGCACCAATATCTGGAGATCACTGAGTGACAGAAATTACTGTCCACATTTTGTTAGCTGAAAAAGGAAGGTAAACTAAAACCTTCAGTCACTAAGAAACTTCTTGAACAATGCACATGTTAAGGATTCTAGCTGTGCATGAGTAGAGAGAACCCAGCCTTTGCAGTTTTCTTTTGTCATATCACATCCTTGTTGATGATTGTGACACCCCCACCCCACCCCTACCCCTACTTTTCTTTTTCTCAGCACTAGTCAAAAGGTAAACATGAACACACTCATGATAGACGTTATTTAGTTGGGAAATAGTTATTCCGAGATAATTAATTCTAGAATTAGTTATCTCATTATGTATATGAGATAACTTATCCTATCATTATGACATAAATGATGAGATAAATAATTCCAGTACTAACTAATAATACCTTACACCAAATATGGAATAAAATAACCCTTAGTTTTATTTCCAAACTATTTATCCCTTATACTTCACACCAAACGAGCCTTAATAATAGCTTACCAATATGATTTGTGGGGCGATGGCTCAGGATTCCTTCTCCCTTAACAAAGATTTCGAGTTCGGGTACTCCTTAAGAATGAAAAAAGAACTATGTTGGAGGTACAGGCCTTGCAGTATGCAAATTTTGAATTAGTCAGTGCTCTAATACCTAACATTGGATGGTAAACAAAAAAAATATATAAACTAGTAGTGGTAGTCTAAGATTTGTGGGGCAATGGTTTAGGATTTCTTCGTCCTTAATCAAGGTTTTCGAGCAAGTGAAATTTATTTTATTGGAAGCGTATAGGCTCTACAACGAGCAAATTTGAATTAGTCGGGTCATAATGGGATACCTGACGCCGGGTGGGGGAAAAAAGATATAGGATTGTAGTGGCAGCTTTCTTTTTAGCCACCCCTTGGCGTCACTCATATACATATTCATGTCTTTTGAATAATTGTCCCCTTTGGCAAATCTCTAGCATATTATAAGGTTTTTGAATTTTGGAACATTTGGTCGTGTGTATATATGTGGCTGACGAACTATAATAATGTACACATCTATGGTTCCAATTATTTGAGATTGCTAGTCCTTTTTGATTCTGTTCAAACATGTCATGATCACCACAATCTATAAAGTACAAAAACTACTATTGAGACTGCTTGAAGCAATAGTACATTCACCATTACCTTCCATAATTCATGTAGAAATAGCGTCCATCGATACTTTTCGATCTTATTTTTAAAAAATAACCACTATTATCGACTTGCAAATTATACTAGTGAACTAGAACTCAAATAAAATTCTATTTGTGAATTTTACTCTTTTTTCCCTATTGGTGGTACTTTACTCCCCAATTAGGTTAATTATCACTGCCTCTAGTTTGGTCTTGGATCGATATGATTGTGCCCCTAATCTGCGTTAACCGACATGTAAAGTTAAGTCTTGGGTCTAACTCACCCCTAATCTTATAAGGAGACTATCCATCTCATTAACTACCAACGTGAGACTTTTCTTCATTCTTCTACGCAACGGAAAATTATTTTTCATGGACAAGTACATGAAATGAGTTTATTAACATTGTTTGGTGATGAGAAACTTCAGTCTGTTTATCATATTAAATTGTGTGATCACCCGCCGTAACTAAAGCTGAGAGAGATAAGTTTAACTTTTGACCTTAGGAAATTACCATAATAACTTTCCTTATTTTACTTTCTTTGGTTTGAAGGAAAATTTTCTTGAATGCATTTATTTTCCAAAATCTGTTTCATGAGTATCAAGTAAATTAGAACAGCTTCACAACATAAAATCCACTAGGTATGGCCACCTAATTAACCATTTCAAAAGTAACCTTATTATATAAAAATCAATATAATCATGCAGGGGAAATTAGGCACAAAGAAAATCAAAGAAAAATTGAAAATAAAAAGTTCAAATCCTTTTGTGGGTCGTATCAAAGAAAACTTTAACAAACTTCTATTCCTTGCATGCAACTTAATAAGTGTATAGGAGTACATATATTTATTACTCCTACTAGAGTTGTTAAGCACAACTTTGCATGATTAAACATAAATTATCTTATTTTAAGTTGGTGTAGGCTTTTTGCCTCTGAAATAAGTATTAATTATAAGTTGTTTCAAAAGCAGTTTTGAGAAGATAATAACTAGAACAAATATGAAAGCTAGCAATAATGGAGTTGAAAAGGGCTATACTACTTTGCCCCCACTAAGCACCCCCCTTTTATAAAATAAACTTAAAGCCACCATTTTTAAAAGTGAATACATCTCAGGATTCAACAGGAATATGCATGGATCTCCTCCTTGAGTTCTTTTGATATAAGTAATGTCATTTATTCTTTTTATTCAGGGCAACTTTTTAACTTTCTTCAAGCACTCAATTGCCACCTTTTCTTCTCTGCAAAGTTTGCACATACTATAATGCCCCCCCCCCCTCCCAACCAAACACACACACACACAACTCCACTTTATTGCATCTTTTTTTGACGTTTGTGCTAACTCGGTTTGTTGGCTATCTAAATTTTAACTTTGTTAGCGAGGGTTTGCTACCTTGTAATACTCTCGCCTATTTCCCCTACCCCCATTTTTGGAAACGAAAAACTTTATTGCATCTTAGCTTTTAATATTAAAAAGGAAAAATTATTACATGTGAAAAAGAAACAGTGAGAATCGAACTCACAACTGGTGCATGAAAGACTCTTGTCGACACCACTAGACGGTAATAATACTTGGTAGTTAGACCGGATATGTAATAAAATAAAGTAAAAATACCCAATATAATCATATCCATCCATTGATTGATGGAGGGTGGCAGATTGATTGTACCCCAACTCCCAGGAAATCCCTAGTTTGTCCTCCTCCTCCAACTCCAACTCCTTTCACATTATCTTCAATCTGTATGTGACGACGTTTTGAAGGAGGATACATCTGTATCGGGTGAATGGTGGCCGAGAAATCATTCACTGATGAGCTCTGATCTACGTCACTTCCATGACTAGTACTGATAGAGTTATTCGTAGCACCAGTACTAACATAAAATCCACAAAACTTGTTATTATCCCCTTCTTGAAGCTGATTATTGTTCTTGTCGTTGCAGTTATTCATCATCCCAAAATTTCCGAGGAATATTGATGGGTCAGTTGTTGTTGGTGTGGTTGTTGTTGCTCCGATTTGAGCAGCTTTTTGAAGCAAGGCTGTTGCTGACATTGTTGCAGTAGAAGAAGGTGGTAGTTGGTGTTGTGTACTGAACAATGTTGGTACGCTTATGTTTGGTGATGTGACAGTTGATAGCTGTTCAGCATTGTTAACTGAAGAGATTTTGGTTCCAACTAACTGATCCCAGTTAACGTGGTTGTTGTTGTTATAACTAACCGGTGGAACATTTGAACGCGATGGAAGAAGGGTAGTCGTGTCATAAACAGTTGTTGCTGCTGCCGCTGCTGGTGAAGTGTGATGAATGGGATTGATGTGGTGGATTTCGCGGACGTTATTGATATTGATACCTATTTGTTCTTGCTCTTGACCCACACCCATATTCCAAAGCGATAGTTGATAATCTCTTCTCATTGGATCTGAGTTCTCGTTGTTGTTGTTGTTGTTGGGAAGTGGCTTGAAGAGCGAAGAGAAATGTTGCGCCATGTTTGGGCCTAATGGAGCGCCAATGAAATGGTAATTGATGTTGTTCCCCGTGGCCAATGAGTTGTGCATATTAGATGCTGCAGTAACTCTAGCCGTCTCCTCTGCTAATGCATCGCAAAATGCCCTATGTGTCACGAAGCTATCTCTCCTGCACAATCCAAAAATACAATAAGTTCAAAACTAAACTTCACATAGTAGGGTAAGGTATGCATACGCACATATTAGATTATACTAGTTACGTGATTGTTGTGTAGATGGAGGAAATTCAAAGGAAAAAAGGACTACTCTTCAATCCAAGACCCAAGTATATCAAAGCTAAAACCAAAAAACAATTCATTATAGAACAAATAACACTAACAAGAAAAAACAAAATAAAAAAGACTTTTTAATGAATATGGGAATGGAGGAAAGTGAGAATTTAAAAAATGGAACAGTACTCTATAGGATCCTACTAGTAGTGGTACCAATTAGGTGAAAAAAGATTGTACTAACCTTAGAAGATAAGGAGCTAAAAAATGACTTTGTAGTGATTACAAACAGCTATTTTGTCCACATTAAAATACCCACTAAAAAAAGGGAGTAAACAACAAAGATGAAAAAAAGATTATTTCAACAGTTCTCAAGTTCATGTCGAAACAGACAAACACATCACAATCACAAATTTAAATAAACACAAGGTAATCATATTCTTAATTGGCCTAGTTAGCTCCTTAATTATATTTCTTCTTTTGGGACCTCCATGAACACTTAGCTATAAATATAAAAAAATTCATTACATCTTCAGATTGCCCGAATGATAACTACATGTAATCCTTCACAAAAGATAGAGATCGTAATCTTGAAAGTAAGACAAGTTACCTGCTGCAATAAATAAATGTAATCTGACGATACATATATATAACTTGAACTCTAATAACTATACCAAAAACCTATGGTTACAAGGAAATTTAATTATTAATTTACCTTGAGAAAATGGTGCCACAATCACATCTATATTCCCTAGTGCCACAAGTCTTGGAGTGAGCTTTCCAATCTGATTGCACAGCATATCTCTTTGAACATTTCTCACATTTCCACTTCTTCTCTCCATGTTTTCTACAGTAGTGTTTCTTGATCCCAGTTAGATCTCCTAAAGCCCTTGAAGGATGATGATGCACACATGTCTTTTCCGGGCACACGTAAACTCTCTTTCTCACTTCTTTTGAAGTCCTTTGCTTTAGCTTCCATGGAAGATTATGTCCTCTTCTATGAAGTTGTAGATTTTGATCCCTTTGGAAACCCTTCCCACAAATTTCACACAAGAATCTGTTGGTTGCCATCAGTGTCTTTGGTGACAAGGCAATCACTTCTGCTTCAGGATCTGGTGATCATGACAACATATTATAAAAAAACGCGAAATATTCATGAATATACATGATGATAGAGCTTGTAAAGCTACTCCAGATCAGCGCTGGAGCCAGGACTTTTCACTAAGCAGATTCAGAATTTAGAGGAAAAAAAAAAAAGTAAGCATATGAAGAATCTAAGAGGATTCTGATGAACCCCTTGCGCCCCTTAGCTCCGTCCATGCTACAACAAAAGTATGATAATCAATGCTTGCCTGGATTTCCTGGAAGATTTCTTTTTTTCTTGAGAGGGGGAGGATTAGATCCTTCAATTGAGTTATGAGTAAATCCATTTGAGATCACTTCTTCTGTCATCTCCTTAGCTAGGATTATTAATTCAATCTACAAAAACAAGTTCATTAAAATTGTTAGCTTATTCCTAACTTGATCTCTGATCAAAAATATAAAAAAATAAATCAAACTACCTGATAAAAGACCTTAGGAAGAAAGAGATGTAGCTAGATGAAGTTTGAAGGATTTGAGATATAAATCTGAAGTTTAAAAGATTTGATTAAATTTAGATCTCTATATTTGTAAGTAGAATTTATAAGAGAAGAGATGAAAAGGAGGAATATATAATAAGATGATTAAGTAAGCTAAGGTTGTGCTCTAAAGTAATTAATAGTGGGACTAGGAAGGGAAAATATCACATCTCTCTCTAATGCACACATTCTCATATACTGCCAGTCTTTTAACTGCTTCCTGTCGGAATATTTGAATATTACTATAATAATATTTTCCATGGGAGGCAGTGAAAAGTTAAAAAAAAAAAAAAAATTAACTTTTTTTTAGGGGGGTGTTTGAGGGGGGGGGGGCCTTAATCACTATTCTTTTTAAAAATAAATTAGTTTTGTTTATGTTAAAAAGGGGGTGAGAGTTGGGGGAAAACACAGAGGCAGAAGGTGCATGATGACACATATGATGAGGACTTGAGAAAGGTGAAGACTCCATACCTTTCCATTGGAATGATTATCCCATAATTGTTTTCCTTTTTGTTCTTTTGATATCTTATTAATTATTCATACTATATACTATATGCAATACTCTCTTCCAATAACCTTAGTTTAACAAAGTATAATATGATTAATATATGTTAGTAGTGTTACTATATATGCTTCAACTATTTGGTAAAAATTGCATATAGCTAGATTATAGATATATGTATCTTAAATGATAGTAGGATGAACTTAAATTATATACATATATCCCTAGTGTAGAAATTTTTTACACTATCAAGTCATTTAAATTAAAGGATAGTTAAAGGTAATCTTGAAATAAGGCATGTTACCTGCTATAACTGATAAAAAAGATAGATATAAAATTTTCTTAAACTAACACTATATATATGTTATGTATGTCTATCATGCAAAATGTTGGATGTTGGTTTTTTTATGACATGGCTAAGTTTTGAGGTAAAAGTTGATTTTCCTTGCTTTTGTTTGTCATTTTATTTGGCTTTAGAGAGAAATATATATTATGATTTTTCTTTATAATTAAGAACAGTAAAATTGAAATTATAGGTGGCAAATTAAAAGTGGTTTTCTCACCTTTTGAACTTTTCTTTTGGACACATGGATGCTGTAAAGATATGACTTTTAAGATTCTTCAGAATGCAAAACAAAAACTTCAACTAGTATATCCTGCCTCCCTTCTCTGTTCAACATGGATAGCTTTACTTATAGCTACCTCTATATTTTCTTTACTATCATTTAAATATTCTTAAGTTTTAACCAGTCAAATAATCTTATATATACGGTGTAATTTATTTACTACTTTTTCTGTTCCAAAATAGTGTTCATATTTCGATTTTTGGGAGTCACTTTGACTAATATTTGAAGCTAATTAGATTATATTAATTTGATCTATTAATATTTACAATTTAAATATTCAAAAACTATACTGTAAATACTATAACTATCAAGTTTTCTCATATCAATATAATAAAAAATACATTTTAAAATATTGATTAAAGTTCATATTATTTGACTAAAATATTGATTAAAGTTCATATTGTTTGAATTTAAAAAAGAAAATTATGACAAATAAAATGCAACTAAGGGAGTAATTAGGAATGTGGAAATAATAAGCTTGTTGCCTAAAATTGCAAAATAGTGATGAAGGTATCTCCTTACTTAATTGATAGAGAAACACATATTAAGTGGTACTCCCACCCTCCCATTTTACTCGTCTCAAATTTTCTAATTTAATTTCTCATTTTACTTGTCATTTTCCATTAATCAAGATAAGACAATTTTTTTTCTTTTTTACCCTTAGTATTTTTTTCAAATTAAACATCATTTAATAGGGATACTATAGTAAAGTAGTCATGTTATTAATTATTTTTCTTAATCAATGTATAATGTGAAATTGAAACGAGTAAAATGGGGGAGAGCGATTTTGCCATTAATTATTTAAAGTGTTCATGATTCATATACTTTCCTTTCTTTTAGTGTCAATGGAGACATTTAAAGGGTGCTTTTATCTTTTTATATTGACCCAAAATAATTAGTGGTGTTTCATATAATTAAAAAGATATTAATTATTTTCAAAAAACTTATCCTTGTTTAGTAAGTGGATTTTATATAATTATAAACAAGAAATTATATTAGATAGATACTATTTAGATGAAAGCAAGCTAGCAAAAACACTTTTTATTATTTTTTTTATAAGCGAATAGATCTTTTATAGAGTTTATATATAGTTAAGTTAAAACACCACTTAATATGAAACAGGAGTAGTAAATAGCTTTTAAAAGCTTAAGATGTTCTTTTAAAAGCTTCTTTATATTGCTATTGAAAAAGAAAGTGGGAAGCTTTTCCTAGAAAGATTGCAAGCTAAGGATATAGAAGTCTTAAATCATTTTGCCATTACTTAATACAGTAAAAATTAATTAATACATTAGATTATTTGACTGGTTAATTAAGTAAATCATATGGGTAACTCCAACATGAAATAATCAAACACTAAACGATACAATATTGACTCTTCCTATATATACTCTACAAGTAAACTAGTTTAAAAGTCACTATAAAAAAATTAAATAAAATTAGCAACAAACAAATTATATATATATATATACAAAAAAAAAATTGTCCTAACTCCAACCATGAAGCTGAGTCTTAATAAAAAAATAAAAATAAAAAACAAAATTCGTGTTCATCCCATTTAGGGATATATGAATTAGTCATAATTTATAAATAATCAAAAAAATATTAGCTATGAGTGATTTAACGAGAAGTTAATTTCTTTTTCTTGTAGTAAGTTGAGTTGATTACTGAACAATGTAAAAAACCATGCACGTGTCCAACTGTCAAAGAAAAAAGAGGTAAATTCCAAAAGAAAAGACGAACACAAACATAAAAGGGAATAATCGTCCTTATAATGACAAATTGACCATGACAGTCCCACCATGCATTATAAACAGTAGCTTGATCTCTCATATACAATATCGACTATTAAAAGGCAAATTTAAAATTTAAATTTGATGCGACGTTTATATGTGAAGTATTTGATACTTTTAAAATTATGAGTTCAAATAGATAATTTGTTGAAATTATGGCAGAATTTTACATATAAATCTATGTTCCATGTTGAAAACACTGAGTTCGAATGAATCATCTTGGAAGTGCGGATATGTTGATTCAAGGATTCATCTGAAACCACTTAGTCAGATAATTATACTGTACAAAGAAGAATTACAGTTATTTTTTATGCATATATAATAGACATTGAATATTCTTAAATTTTGATATATTTATTTAATTTCTGTATATTTGACTCCTCCTATTGGAAATTTTGACTCAATTATATCATATTCCATACTTAGGAAATTAAGCATCAACATTCCCTTAAATTTCTTCTCTTTTTTTCCTCTAAAAAATTAGTTCAAACTGGATATAAAGTACTAGTAGTAGTTTGATTGTTGGATGATTTTTGTTGAATGTTAGATGGGTTTATAAAAGCAACTTTATGACCTTTTCTTTTTTATGGACGTGAATTAAAGCATGTCTTTATTCATTTTTTTCCTTAAAGGAATGTGTAATATTGTGGTATTCTATTTCTGACAAAAAATAATATGTGACCTAAATTCTCAACTCTACTCATAGATGAGAAGACACAAATTCCTTGGTAAGAATTATTCATATATTCCCTGTTTTTTTGGCAACTTTTCAATGATTTTACTTACATCAGCTTTCCAGAATGTACAAGTATTTTGGTACATTTACTTGAATTCAAGAATCACATACATATATTCAGAATGGATTTAAATTATATACACAACATAACAAAAAAAATATCACATATTTACACAAGCAGTATATATAATTTAGTTTGCGATAGGATCGCTTATCATTTTATGATAGTGATTTATTTGTAATTATCTTAATGGTAACTTCTTGTACTTTTCTTTTCTCATCGTTACTTTGTATATAACTTTTGTGGTAATCAAACAATGTCATGTGAATTGCGATAAAAGAACAATCCTAATATAGATAGTTTGAATCAACAAAATACTTTTCGCGGTTAATTATGAATTTGGAATTGTTAGGTCTGAACTGATGGTCTATCGGAATAGTCTCTTTGTCCTCATGTGTAGAGATAAGACTACGTACGCATCACTCTTTTCATACCTGTAAAATTACATCGGATTTTTTTTTATCATTGTAGTAGTTATAAATTTGAAATTACGTACTAAGTAGTGTAAAAAGAATCTCATTTGACTGGTATGACTAGTACTGTAGGGTTAGGGTTGAATACAATAAAGTAAAAATTAGAATAAGAGCATGTCATTAATTAATTTAATAAGTAGAGCTTAGAGAAGAGTAAGAAAGTTAAATAAAAAAGACAGTGAACTGACAAAAGCAGTGAATTTTTAGAAGTATGAGCAGTCGTCTCCTTGTGGGCTGACTTTACTGTTAAACAAAACTCATAATCATAATCTAATGATGTTTTAACTTTCAATCATTTGTTTAATATTTAATGTTTGGAATTTAGTTGTTGAACTTTCTTGCCTATGGAATATTCTTTTCCTTCTCCCCACACCTCTCAAAGGCTTCAACTTTCAAGGTCCAGCTAATTACCCTTCTTGACCCCTCTCTAAATTAGATTCCTCATGCCCCTCCCCAAGATCTCTTTTGGGCTTAAAAGAAGAAAAAAAAAAAAAAAACTTTGTAAAAATACAACTTAATTAGTACATCATTCGTTTCAATTTGTTTATCTGATTTTGACTTGATATCAAGTTTAAAAAAGTAAAAGAGATTTTTGAATCTTAGAGTCATAAACTAAAGATATATAGAATGTAACAAATTAAATGTCACATATCTTTTAATCTTGTGGAAGGTTAGAACTAAAGAGATATCAAAAAAAGGAAATAGACATTCTTTTGTGAAACGTATTAAAAAAAAAAGCAAGACAAATAAATTGAAACGAATAAAACATATAAAAAAAGTTTAGTGATACATTGGATACATCTCTATGTAACAGTCATCTACCGTAACAATTAAGTTTACTATTTGGACTAATTTTCATATTATATTATACTATATATTCTTTAATTATGATAACATTTCATTATAACAGTTAAAAAATAAAGTTATTTTACAAAAAAAAATTAACAGTATATATTGATAGACGAATATTTTTTACGCTATTAGGTAATCTAGAAGATCAATGACCTTGACAATCAATGGTTATCATCATAGTAGTCGTAAGGTAAACAAAAAAAAAATTAATCAGAGAAGTTTTCGAGTCCCATAAAAGGCAAAGGAAATCATAGTGTTATCTAGCTAGAAGAGTGACTCGATGATAAAATTTGTACAGTGTGAAATAAGTTATAAAATTAATACAAATTTAAAAATATTCATAACATAAGAAAAATAAATTATCGAGTGTATATAATATATATAAATTAAAGCCATATAATTTCTAGTGGTAATGGAAAAGGGGAAACGTTGTCACCGAGGGTACATTTGTTTCTTTATTTGTCTTTAATTTACTTTGAAATCTAAGGAAAATCTAGTTATTTATACCTTTGATTGCTTAGGTAGATTAAAACTAAATACTCCCTCCGTTTTGAAATAAGTGAATTGTTGGGATATTTATTGGTGTTTAAAAATAAGTGAATTTGAATTTTTTTCAAATTTACCCTTATGATTTGACAACCAATTAACTTTTGAAAATGTATTAAATGGTCAGTTTTTTCTTTTTTTGGGTAAAAATAGAAAGTTGTGTTAAATTTATATCTTTAATGTTTTTTCTTAATCTGTGTGCTAAAATCCAACAATTTATTTATTATAAAATATAGTGAGTAGTAAGTATTTTCTGATGTCAAGAATTAACCGTGTCTATGTGTTTCTAATCAACCCCTTTTCGAAAACTCAGTCAAATTTCATGTGAGATTTTGATGTATGGCTAGATATCCACTATTTTAAAAATATTTGGTTCCAATGATCGATGAGGTTAATTTATAATTAACCAAGGATTAGGAATGGAATATATGTCGTTTAGCATAACTATGAAGAAAATCCAAATAGATGTGGCACAAGCTTTCTTTTTGGTTAAAGGGACATATGTATGAGTTATTCTTGGTAATTTAGTTCAACACAACAAAGACAAAATCCTTACAGAACTTTAATAATGTAAGTGAGACTTTCCAAAAAGAAAAATCTTTACGTTGTGAATTCAAAATTGAAATAGAGCTATGTATGCATCAAATGGTGGATTAGACTAATTTCGACGGATTAAAATAGATTTGAGTTAACAAATCAGCATGTCATTTTGTTCAAAGGAAAAAAATTAGGTTGACATGACATCGCCCAACTATTATAAAGATTTTTTATTTTTTGCATTTATTCTTATATAGTTTGTTTAGTTATCTCATAATTTTTTATTGCTATATAAAACATATCTTACAAAGTTTTTCATTGGTCAATTTTAATTACGTAATTAGTTAAATCCAATTTCTAAACGAGTTGAACTGGACGAATTAGAATGAATTGACTTCATAAATAAGCAGGTCTTTAATCCGTTTAAACTAAAACAAATTGGACAAAAATGATGTTTCAATAGGTTAATTTGGTCACCCCTAATCACATCCATTTGTTTATGAGAACCTGCTTATTTTCTTGGAGTTGAAACAAGAACCAATTCAAAATGTGGACAATTAATGATAATGCAAGTTTTACAAATAAATACACGATATAATTTTGCAAATTATAAAGAAATGATAAATGGTTAATTAAGTAAACTTCCCAAAGTAAGAAAAAAAGATTCAAATTTACCTTTAAAGTTACATATTAGATAAAGAAAGATAGATTTGGATCTGGGAATCTATCTATTAGGGAAACCCAAAAAGGTTTTACTTATCAAAAGGTGGAGAATATAAACCTTTATCGAATCCCATATCTACATACACTATATATGCACGGCCCGTGCTAGCCAAATATATATTTTTTTATTATTTCAATTTATATAATTAATTATTAAAATAATTTAAGTTTTCAATTATTGTATTTTATAATATTTTTTCTTCTATTTCAATTTAAGTTATAATGATATAATTTCGAAAACCAGTCAAATATTTTATATTTTTAAAACTATTAATTATTTGATTTATAATATTTTTTACATAATTTTTCAATAAGATATGAATACTCTCTTCATCCCAATTTATGCGGCATAGATAAATTTTGAAAATCAATCAATTTTTTAAATATTTTTCATAATTATTGTTATTTACAATACTTTTTATTTCATTATCAAATAATATATATTGCTTTATACATTCCTTTGTCCCGTCCCAATTTATATGTCACTAATATAATTTTGATAGTCAATCAAATTTTTTATGTTGACATATCATTTTGTTATTTTTAATTTTTCAATACATAAATGACTTATAATAAGGGGTGGTATAGTAAAATCATCATTTGAAGGACGACAGTTTAATTTAAAACATCAATATTTAATTTCGCATTTTATGGCTATTTAGTATAAGAAAATCATCGTTTAAAGGACGATAATTTAATTTAAAACATCAAGAGTTAATTTCACATTTTAAGTCTATTTTATCTTTTTATTAAATATTATTTATTTTCTTAATACCTAGATGACTCATAAAAATTAATTAAGAGTGATTGATTATGTTACTCCTATAAAAATTAACATAATTTTATCATATCCAATAGTAATCATCGATAACTCACCGAAGTAATATACTACTTAAATATGAAATGCTATATTTTGCATAAACAAAATATGATATTATTAAACATTATTAGATAGTGCATATGTTTGTCGCTCACAATAATAAAAATAAATAATATATTTTTTTATTTCTTTTTTACTAGATACATATTGACCCAACACAAATCTTAAGAAAATATTCATAAAGAATTTATTTTATTAAATTAAATTTATTAATTTTGTACTTTAAAAATTTTAAGTTAAATTTAATATTAGTATTTAAATATAAGGAAAAAAAATCAAAATTTAAATTCACTAAAATAAAAAAGTAAAAAAAAAAAGTAATTTTGAATGTAAAAGTCAATTAAAATAATAAAATTGATTTAATTTAAATATTTAGTTGCAATTAATTAAGATAAATTATTTTATTATTAAATTACTTAAATTTAAACAGTTTAAAAAATTTAAAATATGATATTATTAAATATTATTGGACAGTGCATTATGCTTGTCTCTCATAATAATAAAATTTAATTATATATTTTTCTTTATTTATCTTTTGCACGATATATATTGACCCAACACAAATATTAAGAAAATATTCATTATGAATTTATTTTATTAAATTAAATTTATTAATTTTGTGCGTTCAAAATTTAAAGTTAAGTTTAAATATTAGTATTTTCATATTAAAAAATAATTTTAAAATTTAAATTTACTAAAATAAATATGTAAAAAAAATAATTTTGAATATACAAAGTCAATTGAAATAATAAAATTGTAATTAATTAAGATAAAATTATTATATTGTTAAATTACTTAAATTTAAATAATTTTAATTAAATCTATGCATTTTGGAGGGCAATCTTGTAAATAAATAGAATAAGGTGGCCTTTTAGGGCATGATCTGTAATTAAATTAAAGATTGTGGGCCTTTTTTTAAGTTATTAAAAAGGTACAACTAACATAGCACAAAAGACACATCATTTAAGTAGCTTTTTCTTATAAGAAGACGAAATCGCCCTCAGCCTTTCATGAAATTCCGCCAAGCTGACATGTCGAAGTCAGTTGTTCTTATGTATAACTAGATATCCGTGGGCCCGTGCTAGCACGGGCTTAATATATGTTATATTTTTGTCTCAATTTATGTAACACAAATATAATTTAGATAATCAATGGTATTTTAAATATGTTTTTAGATATTTTAAGTTATTAACTATTGGAATCTATTATACTTTTTACGTAATTTTTAAATAATATGTGTTATCCTCCTTGTTCGAACTTTTGCGGCATTGACAATCAATTATATTTTTAAAATAACTTAAATTTTTTATTATTGTGATTTATAATACTTTTACGTCTAATCTAATTTAAGTGGCAGTTGATATAGCAAAATTGCTATAAAAATACTTGTGAAAAAAATTTAAGTGGACCTCATATAAAATGTCAATTTAATTTAGAACATCTAGAGTTAATTTATTATTTTATCTTTATTTTACTTTTTATTAAATATTATTAATTTTTAATACTTAGATAACTTATAATAATTAATTATGGGTAATATAGTAAAATTACAGTTGAAGAAGATGAAACATACATGTCATAAATGTCTATTTTACTTTTTTACTAAACATGATTTATTTCTAATAAGTAAGAGTCAACCAAATATAACGATTAAAGTAGCGAAACAGACATATCTTAAATGACTCATAATAACTAATTAAAATTTAGAACTGATATAAATAAATTGCTATAAAATATATTTGTGAAAAAAATTTAAGTGAGTTTCATATAATACGTCAAGTTAATTTAATCATCAAGAGTTAATTTACTATTTTATGTCTATTTTATTTTTATTAAATATTATTAATTTTTTAATATTTAGATGACTTATAATAATTAATTAAGAGTGATATAGTAAAATTACGATTAAAATAAATAAATATGCTCGTAATGTGCAATGATATCTAGTCCTATTGCGTTGTATGTCATGAAGTAAGTAGTTGCATAATAAGATACGTGAAAAGTTTTCCCTTCTAATTAGTGAAAAAAGTACAGAAAATGATTATACTGGAAAGGAAAAAATAACTGAAATAGACATGTCATAAATGTCTATTTTATATTTTTATTAAACATTATTAATTTTCTATTACGTAAGTGACATATAATAATTAATTTAGGGTGATATAGTAAAATTCACAGAGTAAGCAAACACGTCGATGAAGAGGTGTCTGTTTCTACGTGTTTCTATATATATATATAATATTATATATAATAAAGAAAAGTGGTTAGTCTAAAATTATACAAGTGGCATCTTGAAAAAAATCAGTGGACATTTTTATAACAAAAAACTATTTGTAGATTATTGATTAATTTATATCTATTTCATTATTATTTCATATTGTAGTAAAAACAAACTATGTTTGAGATGAAAATGTTAACATTGACTCCTATCACATGAAAACTATTAAGATTGATTCCTATAGGATGAAAACTATTAAGATTGTTAATTATTTCATATTAATATGATTTAATTATTTTATATTATTTGATATATTATTATTTAATTATTTCATATTATTTGATATCTTATTATTCAATATTTCATATTGAGATTATTTAATTGTTTTGTATTATTTTAAATATGACAGTATTGAATTTAAAAAGAGTATAGATTGAAGTCAACTACATAATGAAAACGTTTTTGAAATGAATATTACTACACATAAAAAATTTACATAATGTTTATTAAAAATAACTACCAATTAAGCAACATATATGGAAAATAATATCATGATTAAGAGCCATATTAAAGCTACATGTTCCTAATTAATATTTAAGATGTCAAGTCAAATAAAATTTGACTTTATAAAAAATATTTTCTTAATTGATCAATTATGTAATCTTATTATAGACTGTGAGAATAGTGCTGGATTTTAAAACAATCAAATCGGAAAAAGATAAAAAAAAATTTAGTGAATGCAAATTAGTTAAAAAAATAAATTTATATATATACATATAGGAAATAAATATTTATTAGAAAATATACAACAAAAAATATCAACAATTACTCGATATTTATGAAAAAAATAATAAAAATATTCTCAAATTAAGCCACAGTCATGTGGTGATTGTATTAATATTAGTTATATCATTTCTTATTGTATTAATTAATTAATATATTAGTTTATCAAAAAATATGTGAACATTAACTTAAATAAGTACTTTATATTATTTGTATTAATATAATTTATATGAAGAATTAAATAAAAATATTGAATTGATAATAAGAAGTAAATATCTTTTATAAAACAAATCAATGAAATTTTTTTCAAATTGTTATAAAATATAAAGCAAAGAACAAGAAGAAGAGAGAAGAGAGGAGACTACTTTATTTCTCATAAGGAATTCTTATTTCTTTTGAGGGGTGAATTACAATGAAAAAAAATCTCTTTATTTATAGGGGGAATTAACCTTGGAGTTTGCAACTTTTTCATAAATAGACATACACAATATATGATAAAGTAGGTATTCACTATATATGGTAAAGTAGACATTCACTATATATGATACATTTATAACACTCCCCCTTGAATGTCTAATTGATAGATAATGTATGTTGTTAAAATCTTACTAGAAAAAATCCAGTGGAAAAAAAATCTAATGAAGGAAAAAGAGTACACATCTCTAACAATACGCATATAAGTTTCCTCATTAAAAATCTTACAAGAAAAACCCAGTGGGACAAAACCTCATAAGGGAAAAAGAGTACAACGCGTATTAACTCCCCCTAATGAGAATATCCTTGAACCTTTGCATCCCGATCTTGTGTACCATCTTCTTGAAAGTTGCAATTGGAGGAGACTTGATGAATAAATCAGTCACATTGTCACTTGAACGAATTAGTTGCACGTAAATATCATCATTTTTTTGTAGCTCATCTATGTATAAAAGTTTTGATGAAGTGTGCTTCATTCTATCTCATTTTATGAATCCTCCCTTAAGTTGTGTTATGCATGTTGCATTATCTTCGTATAAAATTGTGGGTACATTGTCACATTTCACACCATATTTTTCTCGAATGAGATGTATCATGGATCTTAACCATACTCATTCTCGGCTTGCTTCATGAGTAACTATTATCTCAGCATGGTTCAATGAAGTGGCTAGATAGACTGTTTTGTATATCTCCAAGATATAGCAGTATCTCCGCATGTGAATATATAGCTTATTTAAGACCGAGCTTTATACGGGTCAGATAAGTACCCAACATCAACATAACCAACAAGATCGGGACTACAATCTTTAGAGTAAAATAAGTCCATATGTCTAATCCCATTTCGATGTCTCCTAGCAGGAGTAGAACTATACCTTGCTAACAAATTGACCGAAAAAGGCTATGTCATACCTTGTAATATTTGCAAGATACATTAGTGCACCAATTGCACTAAGATATGGTACTTCATAACAAAGGAGTTCCTCATTTTTTTCTTGAGGTCGGAATAAATCCTTATTCAATTATGCATATTTCTCATTTAAGAAAATATTCTATTGCTTTTGAAAACTCTCTAAGAGTTTCAATAATTTTCAAGCTATAAGCTTATACACTATAAGGATTCTAAATAAGTTTCTCAGAAACTTTTATATGCTTCAAACATTTTGAATCCTTAGAAAGTTTTCATTTAAATTTTGTCAAGTGACAATATTCAACATTTCATATGTGACATCTTCAAGTGTTCGGACTGCAAATCAAATAAGTTTTACACTTACGAAGATGCATCCTTTCACGTCACTTAATAAATATTTCTATGTCAGCATGCTTAAATAAATGTAGAATTTAGATCCTCATAATCTTTTGCAATATTGAGTCAATATTGTTTTAAAGATATCGTCGACGGTTTCTCTTTTTGTATCGGTTCACAATATGACATAACATTTTTGAGATTTCATCACTTCATTATTTTCAGGTACCTGAACCTTTCATAAGGTTTCATGAAGTGTTATGTCATAGGCTCTTCAAGAGCACATTGCCTTTTTATTATGATTATTTACTCCTTATCCTTTTCAAGGATTATTTCATTGGGAACCGATTAGTCTACCACACTTCATGCATGTGTAGACTTTGTCCTTTAAGAACGCAAAATAGGAGCACTTGTAGCTTAAATATTATCCTAAATTTGAGTCAACAGATGCTTCCGACATTTGACATGAATTATCTTTTGAATGAAGATTTGATTATAATTCCTAACATATTTCATAGCTACTTATAATCTCTCCCTTATGTTAGAAATGCTAACATTTATCCTCCATCTTCATTGAGGAATTCATCTTTGTGCATCATGATTTATTATTAATTGTATACTGCACATCAAAACTATTAGATGGAATAGTTAGTTCCTGACCTTGAACCAATTGAGAGGGAAGAAATAATCATAATTTATTGGTCTAATGCATACAAGTGTTATTGTATGCAACTTATCATATTCCAGACCAATACATGAAGTTTTGTTCTCATTAGCAATGATTTAGCTATTTATCGAAGGCATTCAATGTCAAACCATCATCATCAAGATTGTCTTGATTACACAATCTGAAAGTTATGCTCTTAACTCAATTTTATTGAGCAAACAACTTTATGAATGTCAAACTACATTTGACAATGAATGTATATGTGATCATCTTATATTGATGCATCTTAATAGATAACATGACTGGTGAACGGACCCATATTCATCTTTTATACTTTTCAGATTTTGAGGGATCAAATTCCAACATTAGTTGGTCCAACCAACTTATTATTAGAACAAGCAACATAAACAATTCTTGAAGAATCTTTTATTTTTTCAACATATGTCTAATACTCAATATGCACATCTTCATGATGACAAATTATTTATGTCAATATATTAAATGATTTGTATTTGTAACTTCAAGTTACCATAACATGTGCAAAAATTCTTTAGTAAACATCAGGTTTACTATTGCATGAATTTTGTATCAATAAACAATAAACTCTTAGTTTATTATGGTATGTGATTTTATCATGCTTGGGTAAATTTTCACCTTCGTGCTTATTATCACAGTAACTCGAAGATATCCAATCTTTCAATTATTCTATCTCTTTTAGAGGTGGATTGTGATATCTTCACAATGAAGAATACGTTTGAGTGTATATACAGTCACATTCACCCCCAGGGTATAGATCTGTATTTATAATAATTGAAATTCTCATTCCCGTGAATGAAATATAATCATGTCTTAAGCATTCTCATTCCCAGGAAGAATGAAATATAATCAAGCCTTAAGCGTATCAAATTATGATAGCTACTACAAAAGAAAATTGAGGCATACATATGATTTATTGTTACCATATTCAATTCAAGGAATGGAGTATATTTAATAGGACATGTTTCATCACTTTTCACCAAATACCCATTATTTTGCCTTAACCATCATAATATCATCAATATGGTGCATTGAGATTCAAACTCAATGTCTTCTCCATTTAAAGGCATCTTAGGCATAAATCGATGAGACTTGAACCCAACATATTATCATCCCTTTTGATAATATTGTTCTTGAGGAATAAATTTAAAGCATAATGGTTCCAAACCAATTATTTTTCCTCAAATCCAATAATAATTATATTATAGCAGCAAAAGATAGATAACATAAGGAATTACTAACCTTGAAATTACCTTTAGATTTATAATCTCATCTTATTTGGCAGAGTCTCATGCTGATAACGTGTTATAACTAATAAAGAATAAAGAAGAAGAATAGAGAGAAGACTTCTTTATTTCTAATAAGGAATTTTTATTTCTTTTGAGTGATGAATTACAATGAAGGAAAACTCCTTTATTTATACGAAAAAATTAATCTTGGGGTTTGTAACTTTTTTCATAAATAGACATACACAATATATGGTAAAGTAAGTATTCACTATATATGATAAAGTGGAGATTCACTATATATGGTACATTTATAACACAAATGATAAGTTTGAACGACAAAAAGAAAGATATTTACTTCAGTGTATCTCAAGTAATTTATATTTGAAAAATATGCATTCATATTTATTAGAAGAATTTACATTCAATATATTTTAAGTAATGTATACTTACAAAAATTATGCATTCATATTTAATAGAAGAATTTTCATAATTAAGATGATTATAAATAAGTAATTATATTATCATTCTATATTAAGAAATGAATAAATGATAATCTTGAATTTAAAATGAGGGTAGATTGAAAAGTAATCACATACTGAAAACTTTTTGAAATAAAAATTACTATTAAAAAAGGATTTCATAATGTTTATTGAAAATAATTTCAACTTAAGCAACATAAATGGAAAAGAATATAATGATTAAAAGTCATATTCAAATCACATATTCCTAAGTAATATTTAAGAAGTCAAGTTAAATAAAAAAACTTCGTATAAAAAATATTTCCTTAATTGATCAATTGTATAACTTTATACATAGACTATAAAAATAATTCTGAATTTTAAAACAATTAAATTTCAGACAAAAACATATTTTTGATAAACAAAAATTAATTAAAATTTTAAAGTATCTATATACATATAGTAAATGAATATTTGATTAACAACAAAAAATATCAATAATTACTTGGCATTTATGAAAAACAAATAATGTAATTTTCATGAATTATGTCACAGTCATGTGGTGATTGCATTAATACTACTTGTATCATTTTTATTGTATTAATTAATTAATATTAGTCGTACTAACGTTGGATTTATGTATATATAATTAATTTTAATTAGCAATTTTATAGCAAATATATGAAAAATAATATATTCTGACCAAGATTGATTTTAACTAGAAATACCTGCAAAAATTACTATATATTGGGAGGACTTCTATGTAAGACGAACATTGAAGCTACTACATTATCTATACAAAAATAACCCTCGTCTGAATGCAGGAATAATATAGAAAAAAAATATACAGTGGGGCTACTTACAATTTTCTTTATTTATATTTTAATATTATTAATTTTGCATAAGCTATGTTATTCTAAATGAAGACTACGATTATGATGACTATTTTACTCTGTTGTGGTATATATGTAAATATAATCTATAATCTATATTTATATCTATAATCTATATCTATCTATAATCTATATCTATAATATATTAAAAGTGTGATTAGAAAAGTAATTTGAACTTTTTACCTTTCATTAAAAGACTCTTCTTTAGACAAAACTGTCTTTTCACTATTTTTTTAATTTATTATTTAATTATTTTTTATTATATTAACTAAACTTTCTAAATTATATGGGACTCTTAAAATATATGGTAGGAGAGTTAATTAATATTTCCTTTCTACTAGACTTCCTAAAATATATGAGACTCCTAAAATATATGGTTGGAGAATTAATTAATATTTTCATTTCTACTGTTCAATTAGAAAAATACTCCAAAAATTGGATTCTATTAATGAAATACTTTTATAAATATTGAGATGTACGTTAAATTAGAGAACAAACCGGTTTGCCTATTGGAAGAATATGATTGATGTTCATCTAACTTGATTCGATTGCATGTCTAGATGGTGGATGCTTGATTTTCTAACCCTCAACTTCTTCACTGTTTTTGTCAGCATAATAGAATTCAACATGTGTGTATGTATATATCTTCTTTGTTTTCATTCAAAATCATTCTTTAGGGTAAAAATTTTCGCTCAGACTAGAATTAGTTGGAGCAAAATCGAAGTTTTGCGATCACTAATTTTTTTTTTTTTATATAGTTTACAGGTCGTAGATGAATGTTGGTTGGCTTTGAAGAATTTCTTGTGTAAAGGTTAGGTTTAATTGTATTGTTTTGATATTTTTATTATCTTATTGTTTTATTTTAATTTACAGATGCTAAATGAATGAGGGTCGACTTTGAAAATTTTTTTAGGTAAAGGTTAGGTTTAATTGTATTATCGTAATATCTCTATTAGTTTGTTATTTTGTGGTAGTTTACAGTTCGTAGATGAATCTCAATCGGCTTTGAGAATTTTTGTGTGCAAAATATAAGTTTAATTGTGTTGTTTCGATATCACTTTTATCGTATTATTGTATTGCATTTTACAGGTGATAGATAATTATTGGTCGACTTTGAGAAAATTTTTTATGTAAAGGTTAGGTTTAGCTGTATTATTTTGATATCTCTATTATCGTATTGTTTTGTTATTGTTTACAAGTGGTAGATGAGTGTCGGACGACTTTGAGAAAATTTTTGTGTATAAAGATTAGATTTAATTGTATTATTTTGATGTCTCTATCATTGTATTGTTTTGTTATAATTTACAGGTGGTAGATGAATGTCGATCGACTTTTAAAAATATTTTTGGTAAAGATTAGGTTTAATAAATAAATTTTTCATATTTACATACTCAAAAGATATTAAATTTAATTATTATATTCATATTTTTTATTTAAACAAATATCCTATTTAATGTAATATTTTGAACTCATTAAAGTGAAGTACACGTGCAAGGTGCTTGCACCTAAACTAGTATAATATAATAATATAATAATATATTAAAAGTGTGAAGACCCTTAGAAAAGTGATTTGAACTTTTTACCCTTCATTAAAAGACTCTTCTTTAAACAAAACTGTCTTTTCACTATTTTTTAATTTATTATTTAATTATTTTTTATCATATTAACTAAACTTCCTAAAATATATAATACTCCTAAATATATGGTAGGAAATTAATTAATATTTTACTTTCTACTAGACTTCCTAAAATATATGGGACTCCTAAAATATATGGTAGGAGAATTAATTAATATTTTATTTTCTACTGTTCAATTAGAAAAATACTCCTAAAATAAGACTCTATTAAGAAAATACTTCTATAAATATTGAGATGTACGTTAAATTAGAGAACAAACCGGTTTGCCTATTTAGAGAATATGATTGATGCTCATCTAACTTGATTCGATTGCATGTCTAGATTGGTGGATGCTTGATTTTCTAACCTTCAATTTCTTTACTGATTTTGTCAGTATAATAGAATTCAACGTGTGTGTGTATATATATATATATATAATATATATATATATATATATATATATATATATATCCTTTGTTTTCATTCAAAATCATTCATTAGGGCTAAATTTCCGCTCAGACAAGAATTAGTTGGATCAAAATCGGAGCTTTGTGATCACTATTATATATATTTTTTATAATTTACAGGTCATAAATGAATGTCGGTTGGCTTTCATTCAAAATCATTCATTAGGGCCAAAATTTTCGCTCAGACAAGAATTAGTTGGTTCAAAATCGGAGCTTTATGATCACTATTATTATTATTTTTTATATAGTTTACAGGTCGTAGATGAATGTCGGTTGGCTCTGAAGAATTTCTTGTTCAAAAGTTAGGTTTAATTGTATTATTTTGATATTTTTATTATCTTATTTTTTTTTTTTAATTTATGGATGCTAGATGAATGTGGGTCGGCTTTGAAAATCTTTGTTAGGTAAAAGTTAGGTTTAATTGTATTATCATAATATCTCTTTTTAGTTTGTTATTTTGTGGTAGTTTACGGTTCGTAGATGAATCTCGATCGACTTTGATAATTTTTTGTGTGTGAAATTTAAGTTTAATTGTATTGTTTTGATATCACATGTATCGTATTATTTTATTACAGTTTACGGGTGATAGATAAATGTTGGTCGTCTTTGAGGATTTTTTTTTATGTAAAGGTTAGGTTTAGTTGTATTATTTTGATATCTCTATTATCGTATTATTTTATTATTGTTTACAGGTGATAGATGAGTGTCAGACAACTTTTAGAATTTTTTTTGTGTGTAAAGATTAGATTTAATTGTATTATTTTGATGTCTCTATCATTGTATTATTTTTTGCAATTTACAGATGGTAGATGAATGTCGATCGACTTTTAAAAATACTTTTGGTAAAGATTAGGTTTAATAAATAAATTCTCCATCTTTACATATCTAAAAGATATTAAATTTAACTATTATATTCATCTTTATTATTTAAACAAATATCCTATTTAATGTAATGTTTGAACTCATTAAGGTGAGGTACACGCGCAAGACGCGTACACTTAAACTAGTATATATAAAACTGTATGTTCATAATTTCAAATATAAATAAGATTTTATGAGAAAATAAAATATCATTCGATTGAGATAGGAGAAGAATACAGGCTCGAAGTCTATTACTACAAATCGAAGTTAAAAACAAATTTATGATAAACAAAACTATTGTATACGGTGAATTATAGTAAAGTGATTCAAAATTTTCCCCAATTGTTTATTTAATATGATTATTAATGTTTTACCGTCTGTTCTATATGTTTAGAGATCGTATTCTTTATCATGTACAAGGAGTTTTTGATTTCCAATTGCATCTATCTTTGTGGCTAATTTTTCTTTTTTTCTTTCATTTTTTTTTCTATTTGAAAATTCTTTCAATTAAATTAATTTTCATTATATTCTTTCACTATAAAGTGCTTTTATTATCATCATTATTATTTTATTATCACTATTCGTATAATTCTATTATTGATCTTTATATTAACATTACATTTATCTTTTCTTACAGATGTAACTAAGGAATAAGGAAACTGAAATCTCGATAGATCTGATGTATACAAATATCTCACAAATACAAAATGAATATTTGAGAAATGAAAATGCGATAGAAAACTGAAATTTATAAAGGAGCGTTACCAAATATATATATATATATATATATATATATATATATATATATATATATATATATATATATATATATATATATATATATATGTTATTTATAACTAATATTATATTTATCTTTTGTTACAGATATAATTAAAGAATTTAAAGTTTCTCAGATATAATGTATATAGATATTAATCAAATATAAAATGAATGTTTGAAAAATGAACAAGTATATATATGTTATATATATATATATATATATATATATATATGTTATTTATAACTAACATTATATTTATCTTTTGTTACAGATATAATTAAAGAATTTAAAGTTTCTCAAATATAATGTATATAGATATTAATCAAATATAAAATGAATGTTTGAAAAATGAACAACTATGATTGAAAAATGAACAAATATATATATGCTATTTATATTTATATATATATATATGTGTGCGTTATTTATAACTAACATTATATTTATCTTTTGTTACAGATATAATTAAAGAATTTAAAGTTTCTCAGATATAATGTATATAGATATTAATCAAATATTAAATGAATGTTTGAAAAATGAACAAATATATATATATATATATATATATATATATATATATATATATATATATATATATATATATATATATATCAAAGAGGTTTAGCAAATCATCTGTGCAGGAAATGATTATATACAAGAATTCTCTTATAGAAGTATTGCACAAATAAAAGATTTGTATTTTTTTTTTGGTTGTTGGTATACTAACTTATATGGCGATTATGATTGATGTATGTCTTTTAAATTTAAATAGAAATACATAGATTAACACATATATATACACACACTAAATTGATAAATACAACGAAGATAAATTGAATACAACCAAACCATATTTGTTTATTCAAAATCAAGTAAATCTATAATGAAAAATAAACTACTACCTTATTTTATTTTTTACTGAAATTATAGAGGTAATTGAGTATAATAAATAAAAAATTAGAAGAGATTTATGAAAAATAAATTTTATAAATATGTCAATAATATATAATAAACCTTTAATTATATCAAATAAATACGATAATATACCTTTTATAATTTATTTCTTTAATATAAGTCGCACATACGAATACTAATACTAATACTAATTTGAGACAAAAAGAAAATGAATATCATATAAAAGGCCCTCTTTTTATTAGATAATAGTTGAAAAAACCCTATAGGTGTGTCCACCAAAGTAAATTCAACAATCAAGTTCATATATTATTTTTGTAGATAATATCCACTTATACACTTTAATTTAAGGTTTTGGAAAGTGACACTTAACCCCTTGAAGTTTAAGAAAGTGGTAATGTACTACGCCGAGATATTTTAAAGTGACACTTAATCCCTTGAGGTTTGAGAAAGTGACAATGTCTATGGGCAACATAATTGGTTGAGACTTTAACATAATTATAGTTTTCAAGATTTCTTCATACTAAATGAAAATTCGACCACTAATGAAAAGGATAGGAAAATGTTCGATTGCCAATTAACCGAATTCAAAATAAATAAAGCATGAATCACGAAATACATAATTAGTTTCAAATTTTGATAAAACAAATCAAACAACAAAAAAGGAAAGAAAAATTATAAAGCGATTGTATGAGGAGAACAATGCAAATGAAATAAGAAGTTTAGGACGACGGGTTGGAAAGTAATTTTAATCATCAAATCTAATTGATTTGTTTAAAATATAAGAATAATTGTTAATGACTTTTTTTTTTGCGTGAAAAAGATAATACCTTTAAAACTAAAATGAGTTTAATGGTTAAATATTCCTATATTAGTCCTAAAATTATAAAACTAGCTAATAGTTCAGAGTATAGTAGAAAAAAACTAATTCTTAATGAACGTCTAACTTTATTATACTTGCTAAGAAACGTAGCCTCATAACGTCATGGGGCTAACTGAGGCTAAACTTAGTAGTTTTTAGTTTAAAATGAACTAAAAATTATTACCCGATTCCTACTTAATTGGTGAATTGGACTAAGTTGGGTTGGGCTAGCCACAGGATCCGAACTCACCGGGTGCCAAGTAATTCAATCGGATTATTCATCTTTTCGGTTTATAGGATAATTAACAATTCAATCAATAACGAAAGAACAATAATAAAATGACCAAACTTAAACTTTTAAAAATATTACTAATAACATAATATCCATAATTCATTACAATTGCCCACAACGAGTTTTCATATTCTGAAAACGATCAACGATGACATCATTACTTACATTTTTAAATACATCACGCATGTAACATACTAAACAATCATTTAAATATTGATCACCAATACTATTTCGCACTTCATTTTTTATGTGCTTCATGGAAGAGAATGTTCTCTCAACAGTTGCCGTATCGACGGGTAAAATCAAATTCAACTTCACAAGTAAATAAATAAGTGAATAAGTTTCTACAAGATTTGCCTCAACTAATAAGTTTCGATGGAGCTACAAAACCAACTCTTTGCCACCCACACTAGACAGTGTCTTATTGTTGTGGGTGGCAGACTTAATCTTTAACTATATCTGTATATATATACAACTATATATATAGAGTTTTCATCGAAATTTGCGGGTGGCGTGCCATCCCCACTGGCCTTAATAGATCCGCCCCTAGCTAGCCACCCGATCAAACTCATTTTAACCGTTCTATTGAGGCAAATGACCATAATGTCCCCTGAGTTGATCTCATAGGTCTAAGTGCCACTTCCAAAAGCTCAAGGGTCAAAATGAAAATTATGTTTTTTTTCCTTATTTCTTTCACCTTTTGCACCAACCAATCATCTTTGTAGCTAATTGAACTAGTAATAATATATACTCCCTCTGTCCCATTTTATCCGTTCCAAATTTTCTAATTTGATGTCTCATTTTACTTGTCAAGACAAGACAATTTTTTTTCTCATTACACCTTTAGTGTACTTGCTTACTCTTTGTTATTAGTATTCTTGAAAAATGTTGCAAAGAGGAGTACCGTTAAGAGTACACCATTAAGAATATAAATGGTGCTTTGGTATTGGCCATCCATCAATATTGGAACTAACAACAAGACACAATTAAGAGGGGCAAATGGTAAAGTTACATTACCAATCATTATTTTCTTAATAGCTGTGTCATCCCAATTTGGAACGGGTAAAATGGGACGGAGGAGTATATTCCTCATCTATTTCAGAGCTTTATATGCATATGTCATAGGTAAGATAACCTTTATAATCTTTCATATGCCATGACTCATAGTAGTCCATATGTCAATGATTGTGAAGAAGACCAACAAATTGAGGAATTCAAACTTACTTTTTCAAAGATGAAAATGAATTATTGAGAGGCAAAATCTGTTAAAACTAGAATACGTTATAGTGTCTTCTTGTGTACCATAATGGATTGTCACTTTACTTAAAAAACATTGGCAACTAGCAAAGCCTAATAATATTTCACTTTTTTCTACAGATAATGTAAGGATAAGTACATTGTATAATCACCCATCAAAATAACAGTCGATGGACATGTATTTTTTTTATATAAGTGATAATATACACAAAGTATACATATTTTTTACGAAATAATGTATATTATTCAAATATTTATTATTAACTAGCTAATATAATTATTATTTTTTTGAATAGAAATGGTTTTCTAGCCCTTTTCAATTTTATTTTATTTTATATTTTTTTACAATAGATCTTCACTTTTACACGCGAGAGATCTGAAAAGAGTCATTTTTTTCTATTCTAATTGTAAAAGGTCGAGAGATCTCGTTTCCTTGATCGAAAATGTGTAAATTCCCCAATAATGTATGTTTGATTGCTGCCGGTCAAATTTGTAATAGTTTCAAGCATATAATATAAGGTAGCTATCATAATTAGTTGAGTGTGACAAATATATAGTATGAGTGTAAAGTTTCAATAATGAAAAATCCCCCCCCCCCCCCCCCAACCCCCCACGTACGTCTGATTTTGTGTACTGTTTAATCCTATTGGCTAAAAAGTTGTCAAAAGGGTTTTCTATGGCACTAATAATTTTATTGAACTACTTTTATTTTTTGGTAGATAAAAGTTTATAATAAAGATGCTAAATATTGCACTTTGCTAATCTTTTTTATTTGATGTGATGTAAATTTCGTGAAGACTTGTGACACAGGAAGAAGGGATCGTCATTAATTAGTACACTATAAAAGAACAAGAATTATTGGATCCATATCGTAATCCTATTTCGTGATGAGCAAGAGATGTTTCTTTAAGATTGTGGATTTGAGTTTTCAAGGAATAAAGTAGGGCGCTAACTTTTGAAAAGTGGTTACGGTAAAATCTTTCTAAGTTAATATCGGTAAATTAATAAATTCGTTAAGATAATATTTTTCTCCGATTTCAATTTAGGTTAATGGAAAAAATTATTGATGTCTATAAGATAATAATATAATATATTTTCGAAAGACCTCTCGCTCTCTCTATATGGTCCAATTAATATTATAAATTAATAATTCTTTATAATTATAAAATATCTAAGACAATTTATGGAAATATCATTATAGTGTTTTTTTGTTAAAATTTAAATTTAATTGAAGCTCATCTTTAACTTTTCTTATTGTATCCAAAAGTTTTGGTGTTGTGTTTTCAAACTGCACCAAAATAATGTGAAGATGTTTAGACGCGATAAGTGCTCCCTTATGCGTAAATGGTTCCAAAAGGTATTATATCATCAACTTTATCATCAATATTATTTTCTTCAGTGGTATTAACAATGTCTTCTAAGCTCTGGACATCTGAACATGTATCATTTTCATTCGGGTAATCCAACAAGCTATATATGTCATCCATTTAATTGCGGTAACTGAGATCATTAATCATAACATCAAGTTCATGAATGTCGTTTTCACAAGTGAATTTATATAAATTCTTTGAGGTTTCATCCCCCGATTGAATTTTGCAGTGTCGATACAATGTACTTTATGTATAATGAATTTATTTTTTATATTAATACAATAAATATGATACATAAATTAATAAGATACAATAATTTTGATGTAATAAAAATTAACCTTCATTAAATATCGAAAACACTTTTTAAATTAATAAATATTAATTTATCGATTAAATAATATCTCTACAAAATAATAATGTTTCATGATTCCGACAATATTAATTTAGCGAGGTTCTGCTGTATATATAACAAATAAATATACACGGACTATTTACCTATACACTAATTAACGATTATTTAATGACAAATTAGCGAAGAATTCCCTAATTAACTCCTTATTTTTAGTGGTAGTGTAGATCAAGTTTTTATACAATTGGGCCTTATCCGGCGTGAATCCAGATTAGTCGGGCTTCAGTGTGGGTATCGGACACCGGATGAAAAAACAAAAAAAAAGTTTATATACAATTAGTGCCATAAAAAAAATCCTTTGGACATTAATTCTCGTGCGACATGTAAAGATCTCATTAAAGCTTTAATCAGTAAGATCATAATTTAGGCTCAATATATATAGAAGAATCTGCTTAGCTTCTTCGTGTATTAGTTTTTTTTGAAAAAATTAAATTATACCACAATTTAAATTATCTAACTCTTTAAATAATCATATGAATTCCTAATTTTAATTAAACACTAGGATATTGAGTGATGCATCTGGAAGAATATGATGTATGCGTATAAAATTAAGTGATGTATCTGCATGGATTAAATTAGATTTTTTTAATAATTGTTATAAAAATTAGGATGAAAAATAATTAACTCCAAAATGATTGAGATTAATGTAACTCTATTGATTTTTTTATATTTTGAATTTTTTAACGAAAATTCTAACTATAACTAAAGAATCTTTCGTTAATATAATTTCTTTGGAAAGCAAAAGTTATTATAGTTAAAAGTAGCCACTCTCACCTTCTCTAATTTCTTTCCTTCTCCAGGTGTATTGGGATGGTCCCTATATATCCATTGATTCACTTTTTATAAATAAGACAACATTCATTCAATTTCATAATGAAATCATCAATCTTAAACATGATATTTGCTGCTACTAAAGCAAAACAAAAAAAAATTAGTACCATTTAATTAGGATTAAGTTCACCCTAACAGGAATTCCACTAGCTAATAATGGATGCTATTATTTTAAGATAAATAAACCTTGACAGATAGATGATAGAAAGAATTATATATAAGAGAAAAAGGCTAATTTGTAGGATCAAAAAAGGGGGTTCAAATGTTCAAAGTAGGGTCCTTATTCCACTTTGTTTGCCACTCTAAAAAGGAAAATAAACAAGAGATATGGGCTTTTTTTAAAATTAAAAAAATAAAAAAATTAACCTAATTGTGGCCTATTTGCATATTGGCTAAACATAGTTTATGTTGTAACTAACGAAGATATTTTCCTTCATGCATGATTGCAGTGTTGGTAAAATAATATTCCTACCGTCTCATTTCATGTGCGGTTGTTTATTAGATATGAAGGTTACTAAGAAAAAAGAACTTTCAAAATCTATGATTTAACACATTTATGAATATTTGTGTGATTGTAAATTAAATCATAAAAAAATAAACTACTTTTTCTTTTTAATTTATTTAAAGAAAGAATGATATTTTTTCTTTTTGACGACACTTTAATTCCAACTTTTCAGCTGGCATGTTTATAATAACAACAACAAATCCAAGATATTCCCACCTAGTGGAGTATGAGGAGGGTAGAATGTACGCAGTCCATAACACTACCTCTAAAGAAGTAGATGGGCTGTTTCCGATAGACCCCTGGCTCAAGACACTGAACAATATACAAAAATATTCAAAGTATGAAATATGATAAAACTAACATAGATACAATATCCACAAAAGTAATGTACAGTACCAAACAAAAGACACCAAAACCCTCCTAACTACGGACTACGATTCATCCACCCACCTTATCCCTTTATCCTAGTATTTTTTCTCCAAACCTTCCTATCCAAGGTCATGTCCTCAGTGAGACGTAATTGCTCTATGTCTCGTCTAATCACTTCTCTCCAGTATTTCTTCGGTCTACCCCTACCCCGCTTGAAACCGTCTAACGCTAGTCTCTCACACCTACGAATTGGGGCATCCGTGCCCCTCCTCATCACATGACCAAACCATCTCAACCTCACTTCCCGCATTTTTTCCTCCACCGATACCACTCCCACCTTCTCTCGAATAATCTCATTCCTAACCCTGTCAGCCCTTGTAAGACCACACATCCAACGCAACATCCTCATTTCCGCCACCTTCAACTTTGAAGTCTTAACTGGCCAACACTCAACTGGCATGTTTAAGACCACAAAATTAAAGAACATTTTGGTACATTTGCCATAACTTTAATTTAAGACCATATGATTCAAAAGTTTTCTTTATTTTCTTAAACACCGTATCAAGTCAACACAAATTATTTTTTTTGAAACAAATGGAATATAATATTATTTTTTGATCAGACATAAAAAGAAAAAATGACACATAAATTGAGATAGAGAGGGCGTAGTATAATAACTAATGAGAACTTACTTTTAGCCTCTGATGATTTAGTTTCTATTTATGTACAATTTATTTGCGTCGATATCATTTAGAACAGCAGGGGCTGAGCTAGCTTGGGGTTAGGGGTCCGAACTCCGTCGGAGGAAAAATTGTATATTTATATATGATTAAAATTATTTTTTATGTACATATAATAGACATCAAATCTCCTTCACCTAGTTCATATGTTTACTCCTTTATATTTTGAAAACTGCTTAATAAAAATCGTGACTCCATATTAAAATGGAGAAAAAGGTTAGTTTTAACTTGCAAACTATTTGAGGGATAACTTTGACCTTCATTTCATTTTTCCTACAAAAGTAAATTACTTGTACTCGTTAGTCGAGTAGCTCAAGAATACTCTTACCATTAGCATAAGTTCATTATGTGAACCTATTTAATTACTTCAAAATTTTTCACATGTAATTCATATCAATTGAGCTCTAAAATAAATGTTGTTTTAGGCCAAATTGCTACGGTGTCATGTTGGTTCTCTGTGCATATATATTCTCTTCTAATAAAGTATATATATAGCCTAACAGAGATCCTATTGAAGTATTGATCAATATGTATATTTTGTTGTGCATGAGGATGTTTATGGAATCCATGAAAGTTCTGTTGGTATTGCTTTACATCTAATAACCAACCCAAGCTTATTGGCATTAAAGTAGATTTTTTTTATTTTTTTTTTGGTTTTCCATCAGGTGTCCGGTACCCGCATTGGAGCCCGATTAATCTGGATTTGCGCCGGGTAGGGTCCCATTTGGGGGGTAGCGCTCCCAACAGAGTTTTCTCCATGCCTAGGGTCGAACCCTCGACCTCTGGTTAAGAGTGGAGCAACCCAATCTGTTGCACCACAACCCATGTTGGAAGTAGATTTTGTTTTGAACTCTTTTAAAAAGAAATAGGTGTATTATTCTTAAACTTCACTATCGTTAATAAGGTAAGGCAAAAAATGGCAGGAAATTAACCCTAAGCTTTTTCGGAAAAGAAGTACACATCCGTTTAACATTTTTTATTATACATAGGATTTAGGAGGAAGAGAGGGGAAATGAGCAGGGGATAGAAGATACAAGATTAAACCTTTTTTTTTTTTTGGTTTTTCAAGATATCCCCACAGCCGGCAGCCGTGAGACTAATCCTCCGTTCCTCGGTCAGCGCATTTTATGGTAGGAAACTAACCACAGAATTTGCTCCATTCAGCAGAGGCGGGGATCGAACTCCCGACCTCTTGCTTAAGACAAGATTAAACTAAAAAGTGAGAGTTTAGATAGCCAATCAAATAGACTAGTAAGATTTTTTAAGTGATAGTAGACTCTATTACATACTTGATATACGAGATGAATATTCAATATATCTCTCCAGTAGCCTCCAGTTTAGAGTTTACAAATTGACTTAATACAAAGTTACAACAACAAATAACAAGATGATTTAGTATGGTCTGACAAAGTGAGGTTTAGAGAAGATAGAGTGTCTATATATTCCTTATCTCTATCTCAAAGATAAAAAAATTGTTTTCGATTGACACGTGGTTCGAATGCAAAGTTACAAATATTAAAAATTAAATTATGAAAAAGTATATTTTATAATAATATTATTTCATAGATATACAACAAATAAAAATGTAATTCACAATACTATTTCACTTTCAAAATATAATTATAAAATTTCACATAATATATATCATATCAACTTACAATTAACTACCACTAATTAGAGACTCGAAAAGTTTCCCCTTTCTCTTATACTAGATAATGAAGGGCCCATTTTACGGGCTCAATATTACAGTTTTAAATTTATCTATCGATATTCAATTAGTTTATGAAAAAAAATTAAATTAATATTTTAATTAAATATAATAGAAAATGATAATAGTTATCATACTTTTAAAAAACTATATTTTTTATTTTTATAAAATCAAACAATAGTTTACAACTTATTTAAATTGCCCTAATTAAAATTAAATAACATATGCTTCAATGTTTATTTTAACATTAGGTCAAACACACTTTTTTAAATTAAATAACTAATTTTATTATTTTTATTTTTCAATTTTATTTAAAAATTATATCAGAGGATAAATTAAAATTATAAGTGTCAATATATTAATATTTTCTATAAAATCTTACGAGCAATATTTTCTTAAAATATAATCTTCTTATGTAATATGCCATATAAATAAAGTAAATAGCGTATTTATATTAAAGAGATAAGAGATTGTTTTTATCCATATAAATATATAATATAATTCATTTTCATAATGAAATAATATAAAAATACTAAAGATACATTATTGATAGTTGAAGATTATCTATAAAAAAAATAAAGCACAAATCAAATTAATACTGGTGGAGTTAAAATTTTATTAATGGAATTAAAAAATATATTTTATTTAATGTTAGTTTAAAGAAATTTTACATGCAAGTTAATTTATCTATTATATCGTGCTCTCTTCATTTCTTTTTATTTGCTATATTTGGGTTAGACACACACCTTAATAAATCTTTTACTCCTATAAAATTAAATTAAAAGTAATTTCACTAATATGCCCTTATTTAAATTTTATACCTCTTTTCAAATCAATAATGATTACATTTATTGAACAAGGGCATAATAGGAAGATTTTGTTCAAACAATTACTGAAAGATTAAAGGAGCAAATGTTTAGGAATATAAACACAACTCAAATGGAGCAAATAAAAAGGAATGAATGGAGTATTATATTATCTTACTTTTAAGATTACAAATCTCAATATTTATAAAAGCTTACATATAAATATATTTTTATTATATAGTAAAAAAAATTTACACTGACCATTTAATGTACTTTAATCTCTTTTTTAAAAAAATTATCTTTTAAATATCTGTTTTGCAAGTTGACATGCAAGTCAATTATAATTACAACTACAATCCATAAGTGAATACAAAAAATTATGCGTTCAAAGTCTTATATGAATATCACATATGTAATTCTTCTTCATTTCTAGTAAAACATTTATAGACTGATTTAATAATAGTTTTTGTAAAATTATTTGATAATGAACAAAACATATATATTTAAATAGGTTAACAACTTAAATTTTAACCCATCAAGTTCATGAGTGACAGTATTTTTTGAGCAAAAGACAAATATTAGAAGCCTGGAGTATTGAAAAATTCAGTGGAGTCAGAATTTTCACTTAAAAAATTTAAAATATAAAAAAATATATATGAAGAAAAAAATTTAATATTTACCACATAAAAATAAAAAAATTATTTCTTTATAAACAATTTAATATTTCGTGAAAAGAGATTAAGATTATATATTTAAATTTATTGAAAATATTACTTTATAAATAATGTGGTTGAATAAGTTGAAACTTGAAAGTAAAAATGTTGTTAGCCACATAATGTATCCATTGAGAAAATGTAGACATAAGCTAGCAAAAAAAAAATGGCTAATGGAATTCTTTATTAATATGACTATTGACTAATAATTGTATCTTTTAGATGTGAAATGACATTTATGCCCTTGGTTGTTCTCCAACTCACATGCTCACATTTCTATATAACTAGATAGGTATGCCCGTGTGTTGCACGGGCCCAACGCGTATAATAGAATAAAATAAAGATGTAATAGTAAGGGACTATCGTGTTTGATTGGATCAGTTGATGGAAATGATCTCAAATGTATGTTTCATACAATCATGAGAATAACATATTATTGGGTGCTCACATTCACATATGAGTGTGATCGTTGTCTATTTACATTGATACAGATAATATTTATAAATTCTACAATAAAGGATGCATTTTTGTTGCTTTGATAAATCTCTCGGGCATTCACGATCAAACACCTGTTAAATTATATTTAAAGATTAAATTAATTAAGAAGTTCAAAATGTGATAGTAAAATAAATCTTTATTCAAAGAAGACAAACACAATAACTATTAGAATAAAAGTTCCAATAACCTAAGGTATTATGGTATCGGAATGAAAATCCATTTGTAAATTGAAATAACTACATCCCAGGTAGCATTAGTAACACTGTACGTATCTCTTTGTTTTTAAAATTTCGGATAAACCAAAGAGGAGAAAAGTGGCTCACATTATGGGCAAAAACTTCTCATGTCTCAAATTATAATCGGAGTACACAATTTCATCCGGAGCTTTACATGTAAGATTTATTAAGGAGGGTACACAAACATCCCTAAAAATATTAAAACCACTCAAATAAAAGAAACAAACACTCGAAGTACTTATCTTTATTTACTTTTATACAATTTAATGTATGTACTTCTTGCATTAATAATAGTAGTAGTACAACTTCAAACAAGCACAAAAATTTCACACATCACACAACCAATATGCACAAACTTCATCTTTTACCAAACTTACCACTACCATTAATCCTTCATTAACTTGCAAGCTCTTTCGTTCATATACTCCCTTTTTTCACCAACAACAAATCAGTGAAAACTCACCTCAAAATCTTCAAGAACACCTCAAACACCTACAAAATCTCCTCCAACAACACCACACAGAAACTACAAAGCAAATCTTGAATATCCTTATTCAACAAAACTCAGTTTCACAGCTCTGTACTCACTTTGAAGATTCTCCTGCAAAGCCCATTTTTTCAGATTTGCTGTTTTCAGTGTATTTGGAGTCAAAAATGGTAAAACAAGCTGAAAAATTATATTTTATATTTAGGGGTGATGAAAAGTTTGTGTCTTTATCATGTTTGAATGTGTTTCTTGAATCTTTGATTAGTTTAAGGTTGTATGAAAAATATCTTGATGTTTTTAATGATGTATAAGACGGGGTGTGAGGGTTGATGGTTTTACTTGTGCGAAGGGTATTGAGTTTGCGGTGAAGTTGGGGGCTCCTATTTTGAACAAATACTCCACCCGTCCTATTTTACTCGTCCACAATTTCCTAATTTGATTTCTCATTTTACTCATCATTTTTCATTAATCAAGACAAGACTTATACACTCAACTCCTTTCTCTTTGGAAAATTATACATTTTTTTAATTTCATGTAGTGAGAAAATGATGCTATGGATATCATTTGGTAGTTGACCTACATTTGAAGTAAAATAATATTTTTTCAAACTGTACAACTAATTTTTACAACTTACTAAAAATGGTGAATCAAATTAGTTTTTTTCAGAAACTTCACAAGCTGAAGGAAACAATTCACATCAACATAATGAGTTGGATGGCTTTGAAAGAATCAGGTTGGCCAAAATTAGGGTAGAAACTATGAGCAGAGCAAAGTCTCACAGTCTATCTTACTTTGCACATGCATATGTGATATTGAACAAGATGGGGGGAATCGATAATACATGTTTGAGGCACTTAAGTTCTGTGCAGCAGTAAGCAACTAAAAGACTTGTTTGTTCTAATACTTAGATTGCCTCTTCTCAACGCCCATCCAATCCAGCCAGAACAACTGTGAACTTATGGTGTGAGGAAATTTATGGATTCTTGGTATAAATTCTGTATGGAGCTTGAAAGTGGACAGAAAATAATATCTAGCTTGAATTACTTGGAGAATAAAATTCTTGAACATTACCTGGCCTGTATCTGCACACATGAAGTAAGATGGCTTTGCAGAATCAGCACCAAGGATTTCGCATTCCTAGTGCCCATATTTTGAGCTGCAGCTCTTTATGTTCAATATAAGGATTATCCTTTGGAATGGTGTAGTTTCCCCATAAACCAAGCTTGGTAATCTCTGCAGCACCTAAGACACCAACACATAAACTAAGGGGCAAGTCAACTGAATAAAACGCGCTTCATTTCCATCCTAGAACGCGTCAATCTCAAACAATTTGACACTACGGAATCAACAAACAAAGGTTTTGGAAAGAAAATAAGCCGCTAAAATTTTGCCAAAGTTGAAATATCAGGAATGATTCATTTACTTGCAATGAGCTTTTCTTTTTGTACTTGGCAAAGATGACTGAGCCGAGAGTCTGCTATTTTCTAATTGGGAATACAAAGATTTAGATAATGGTTTAGACTCTTTTAACAACACGCATTATGATAGCTTAGAGTAGTGGAAAGACAGTCAAAGTTAGCATATACACAAATGGATATAAGAAAAACTGCAAATTGTATGACTATTTTTTTTCATGAACTTGAAGACAACTTACTTGGTGTGCTATCGACATCAAGCCTCATAATCTTTTCAAGCAACGACTTCTTATTTTTGAAAAAATTGTAAAGATCTGCGGAACCCCCACCGTCTCCCATCATGAAATACAAATATCCATCGCTAGGTCCGAAAAGAATCTGACCACCATAATGACCGGTAAAAGGAAGGCCCATGGTGAATATTCTTCTGACTTCTTTCGGGCTGGCAGGTTTTGCCTGAAAAATATCAAATTATTCATGATCATTCAGAATCAAATAATAATGGGAAAAAAATTAACTCCATAGACTGAAAATTACCTCTGAAGGCTGAGATGTCCCATTGACAGTAAATTCTGCAATAACTGTTTGAAATTGACATGGTTGGGTACCACTATCATTAGGTAGTTTTGATGGATCACAATCCACACCCGAGCAACAAACAAGAGTTTTGGAAAGAAAATAAGCAGCTAAAATTTTGCCAAAGCTGAAATATCAGGAATGATTCATTTACTTGCAATGAACTTTTCTTTTTGTACTTGACAAAGATGACTACTATTATATAGACAGAGAGAGAGAGAGAGTTGGTATTTCCTTACCTTTTTTTAACTCACTGACATTACTCACTGCATATAGTGTGGCTCCATCAATTACATACAACTATTTAGACTTTGACAGGATTGTTCCCATCTACAACAATGAGATATTCACGTATAATAGACAGGCATAATTCAAGTTAAATAGAGCCGGCAAATGACTAAAGTGAAAGATGACTCCAAAACAACTAAAAAAGGATCCAAAATATGCAAAATAATGCAATGGAAGCATTACCAGGGAAGCTTTAGAGTATCTTTCAACCATCCTTGCTTTGAGCAGTTTGCAACAATTCTATTCATGCGCACAATGATCTCTAAAAATGTTGGCCTTGTAAAAGAACCCGGATGCCAACATTCTTCAATTAACCTAGACATTCAGCAAAATTGTAAAAGAAACATGAGATCACCACTGAACTATTCCTAAAGCAATACAACAACAACAACAACAAAGGCTGTTTCCGATAGACCCCCGGCTCAAGACACAAAATACCACACAAATACAAATACAAATACAAAGTAAAGCACCGAACAAGGTTACAAGATTACATAACATAACATGCATAACATAGATACGGCACCCATAAGTAAAAGAAAAAGAAAAGGAGGAAAACGGAGGAAAACACCCAGATTCGTACTAAAACAAGGAACAAGTAAGACGAAATCATAACCAGGATACTACCCCCAGCAAGAATTCCCTACACTAGCGACCCAAACCGGTCCTAGTCCTCTGCCCTAATTCGCGCCCTCCAGACCTTCCTATCTAGGGTCATGTCCTCGGTGAGCTGTAACTGCTCCATGTCCCGCCTGATCACCTCACCCCAGTACTTCTTCGGCCTACCCCTACCCCGCCTAAAACCATCCAACGCTAGCCTCTCACACCTACGAACCGGGGCATCCATGCCCCTCCTCTTGACGTGTCCGAACCAGCTCAATCGGACTTCCCGCATCTTGCTCTCCACTGGGGTAACACCAACCTTCTCCCTGATAATCTCATTTCGAACTCTATCCCCTCTAGTCAGCCCACACATGCCACCTTCATTTTTTGGATGTGGGAATTCTTAACTGGCCAACATTCCGCTCCATACAACATGGCCGGACGGACTACTACCCTGTAGAATTTGCCTTTAAGCTTGGGCGGCACCTTCTTATCACATAACACCCCCGACGCGAGCTTCCACTTCATCCAGCCCGCCCCAATACGGTGCGAGACATCCTCGTCAATCTCACCGTTACCCTGGATCACGGACCCGAGATACTTGAAACTATCCCTCTTACATACCACCTGTGATTCCAGCTTCACTACCATCTCATCCTCCATCCTTACGTCATTAAACTTGCATTCCAAATACTCTGTCTTGCTTCTGCTCAACCTGAACCCTTTAGACTCAAGGGTTTGCCTCCACTCCTCTAATTTAGCATTCACACCCCCTCGAGTCTCATCAATCAGAACTATATCGTCCGCAAAAAGCATACACCACGGCACCTCCCCCTTGAATACGCCGCGTCAACACATCCATCACCAAAGCAAACAAAAAGGGACTAAGAGTAGATCCCTGATGCAATCCTGTCAAGACGGTGAAATGCTCCGAGTCTCCTCCCGCCGTCCTCACCTGAGTATTTGCTCCCTCATACATGTCCTTAATTGCTCTGATATACGCCTGCGGGACTCCACTCACCTCCAAGCACCTCCCTGGGGACTTTGTCGTATGCCTTCTCCAGGTCGATAAACACCATGTGCAGGTCCTTCTTCCTTTCCCAATACTGTTCCACCAGCCTCCGTACCAGGTGAATTGCCTCCGTCGTCGAGCGGCCAGGCATAAACCCAAACTGGTTTTCCGAAATAGACAATATCCGTCTCAGCCTCGCCCCGACCACTCTCTCCCAAATCTTTATAGAGTGACTCAATAACTTAATCCCCCTATAGTTATTGCAACTCTGGACGTCCCCCTTATTCTTATAGAGAGGGATCATGGTACTCCACCTCCAAGCCTCGGGCATCTTTGTCGTCTTGAAGATTTCGTTGAACAATCCAGTCAACCACCTTACACCAGCCTCTCCAACGAACTTTCAAAACTCCACCAGTATCTCATCCGGCCCCGTCGCCCTACCCCTTCGCATCCTGCGAACAGTCTCTCTAGCCTCTTCAACCCTAAAACGTCTACAATAACTAAAATCCCGACACTCCTCTGAGTGCTCCAGTTCCCCTAACTCAATAGCTCTATCCCCTTCGTCATTCAAGAGCCTATGAAAGTACGACTGCCATCTATCCTTAATGTGGCCGTCCTCCACCAACACTCTACCGTCCTCCCCCTTAATGCACCTCACCTGGTCGAGGTCACGCCCCTTCCTCTCCCTAGCCTTAGCGAGTCTAAACAACTTTTTCTCCCCTCCTTTCCCCTGTAACCCCGCATACAAGCTCTCAAAAGCGACCGTCTTAGCTGCCATGACAGCTGACTTAGCCTCCTTCCTGTTTACCCGCTTCTCTTCTTCGTCCTTACTCTCAACCAACTTAGCATACGCCCCTTTCTTGGTCCTCACTTTCTTCTCCACCTCTTCATTCCACCACCAATCCCCCCGATGGTGCCCGGCGCGGCCCCTAGAAACACCCAACACCTCAGTTGCATTCTCCCTGATGCACCTCGCCGCCCTATCCCACATACTATCCACGTCCCCCCTACACTTCCACACCCCCAACCCCGCCAACTTCTCCCCTATCTCCCACGCCTTCACTGGCGTCAAGCCGCCCCACTTAATTCTAGGTCTACCCTCCTTACTTCTCCCCTTTCTAGTCTTCTTTATACCCAAATCCATAACCAAGAGCCTATGCTGGGTCGAAAGATTCTCACTCGGGATAACCTTATAGTCCTTACACAGCACTCTATCCCCTTTCCGAAGCAACATAAAGTCAATCTGGGTCTTGGCTATCGCGCTTCGAAAGGTGATCAAGTGATCGTCCTTCTTCGGGAAACCCGAGTTCACCACCACCATCCCAAAGGACCTCGCAAACTCCAATAGAGTAGTCCCCTCTTCATTTCTGTCCCCAAAACCAAAACCACCATGCACATCACCAAAGCCTCCCGGTACTGCCCCGATGTGCCCGTTGAAATCTCCTGCTACAACAATCTTCTCCGAGCTAGGCACGCCTCTCACCACCTCCTCCAAAGCCTCCCAAAACCGCATCTTCTCCTCCCCGTCCGAGCCCACATGGGGCGCATAGGCACTACACACGTTCAGGGTAAACCCACGGATGACCAACTTAATAGTCATCAACCTATCGTTGATCCTCTTCACCTCTACGACCTGACCTCTAAGCTCTTCATCTACTAAGATGCCAACTCCATTCCTACGCCTCTCGCTCCCAGAGTACCACAACTTGTAACCATCCACATCCCTAGCCTTAGACCCTACCCATTTGGTCTCCTGGACACACGCAATATTGATTCTCCTCTTCCTAAGGATCTTCACAAGTTCTATGGACTTACCCTGAAGGGTCCCTATATTCCAAGACCCAACCCTCAGCCTACCATCACTATCCGCACGCCATCCTGTACCACCCCCGCGGCCAAACCTTGGCCTTCCTCCCACTCCCGCCCTTTCCTCATCCCCCGCCCCCACAACAAACCCACGCCCCAACCCCCTCGAACATGACCTTATCCTACCATTACCGCCCACAGCCACTACTACGAGAAAATATGAGAAAATATAAAAATATAAACGATGGTAGAAATAGAGCAGCAGCAATAAATACAAGCACACAGATCACACGCATAATATAAAGAATAAAATAACAAAGGTTAGAAGTCACCGGGTGGCCGATCAGCGGTTGGAGACTGAGCTGCGGTTGCTGGGAACCGGGAGGCGGCTGCTGGATCTGCGGGTGGGGGTCTCGCCGAAGCTGGAGACCGAAGGGGGGGACTGTTGAATCTCGCCGGATCCGGCGGGCGGGTGGGAGACTCGCCGGCGGTGGGGACCGACGTAAATGGGGGGCTGGGGCCGGCTTGTGGGTGCGCCGGATCTGGAGGTCGGGGCCGGCTGGTGAGTGCGCCGAAGCTGGGGGGTCTGCCAGAGGTCGGCGTCGGCGACGGCGACTGGGGAGTCTGCCGGAGGTCGGCGGCGGCGGCGACGGCGGCGACTGGGGGGTCTGCCGGAGGTCGGCGACGGGGATGGGGGGAGGGGGGTAGGGAGAGAGAGGGGGGGGGGAGGGAGAGAGCCGTTAGAATGGAGAGAGAGACAAAGCCCTGCCAGATGAATGGTGCAAAGTCGTTTTGTTATTTTCTTTAAGACTGGTATAATATATTACAAAATCATGTTGTCATACTCCTTGAGATTACTAAAATATAAGGAAATCTAAAATAAGGTAATGCACAGTTGTACACTGTAAAGTTGAATATTTATCATCAGATAGATGAAAACAGGGAAAATAAATCATCCCCCACTTAAAAATGTCTAGGATATTCAAAGAGCTCTGGTAGAAAAAGAACATCAAATACGAGAATGCAAGTTCAAAGTCAAACGACAACAGATTATACTAGACTAAGCAGCCAGCTATGAGAAGCTAAAGCAAAGCACACATTACTTCTGAAAACAAGAAACAAAAATCCTTTTCTCAATCCTTTCACAAGGAAGTCATATCCATCAGAATGATTTGGAGTATGACATGGAATGTCTCTTATATTCAGTATGTGATGTTGCTATAACTGCATAGGAACGACAAAAGATCAAATTGCGTCTAAGTATTAAAAATAAAAGCGAATAGGTGGGCTTATTCTCTAAGGTTTGGCGGATACTTAGATTTTGACTTGAATGATGGTCTGTTATACTCTTTGCACATCAATCTAGCAGCCTCTTCAGTTGACTTGGGATGAAAAGGTTGGCATTCCTCCATCATCTAAACCCAACAATGTTAACCAAAATTCAATAGTAAACTAAATCAAATACTACAAACGATAAGAGCTCTTGAATATTTGAGGAAGACTAAAAGTAGCTAAAAGAATTATGTAGCAAAACGAAGGCAGCCATAAGTTAAACTTTCTGAAATTGAATCTGTACCTCAAAGTAAAACTCCAAAAGAATATACATCCACACTTCTATCAAATATTTTGTGATTATAAATTTCAGGTGCTATATAGGCACCTACAAGTAACAAGAAAGAGAATGCAACAGGCAACAATTGTTGTAGTTACAATTTCTCCTATCATGAAATTAAAATACATTTAAGTCCATCGCCTGAAGTTTTTATAGTTTACACCGCATGTCGGATTCTCCAAAAGTAGTGCATTTTTGGAAAAGCCGACATGTGTACAACATCGAAAACGAAGATTCAACGCAACTTAGGCGGACGCTAGTATCGAACTGGAAGGCTTTCTTTCTGCCTTCTATAAGGGGTATTGTTATTTAACAGTATGAGCTCAGATTTAAATACTTACTTGTACGGTCAACAGCTTCAGGTTGCAGCGACTTTGCTTTGTCAGGTGAAATGTTTGACAATCTAATCAAACGAAATCCTACAATTTTCAACAGACCACCATTGTCCAGCAAAATATTTCTGGTACCTTACAAAAATTACAAACACTAAAAGAAGTAGCTATTTGACACGAGTATACTGAAAATGGGTACTTAATATATAAGAATCATAAAGCATTTAGTTTTCTTACTTTGGCATTAAAAGACAATGAATGGTTGGGTCCAATTTACATTCATGAAGATAATTCATGCTGCTGAAAATAAGATCATACGACGAAAACAGGATACAACCAAAGAAATTAGAATATCTTATCAATATGAAAATAAAACATCTCAGATGTACTAAAGAGTTTTTTCAGTACGTATGAAAGAGATCAGACTTACCTGGCAATATCCAGAGCAAATCCTAAAATCTTAGAAGGAGATAGACGTCCCTCCTTCTGAAGATAGCTGCCCAGGTCACCCTTGAAAGTCCATAAACATGAATGCACACACCTATCGGACAGCTAAGCCAAGAAACAAGAAGTAGAGCGCATAAAATCTATAAAAATGAAAATACATCAGGAGATAACTCAAAGCACAAAATTGGATGTATAAATAATTAACATCAAAGGGAACAAGTAGGGTGACAACTGGTTGTAACAGTATTACTTGTTCGATCTACGGCATGTCTAGTAATATCACGCTTGTTAGGGATATGTCCTGATAAGCCTGCACAACTTCAAAGCAAAGATAATAAAAAATGGGAGAGTGTGCTCAGTAGAAAAAATGGAGTTCTAATGTGATAAGGAGAGTATTAGTAAGAGATAAAGAGGATAGCAATTGAGAGCAAAAAAAGATGAAGAATACTCAGATCTCAATTTCCTCTATAATCATGTTAACCAAGAACTTAACCCCCTTTTATTATTTCTCCCTTCTGTCTTATAATCAACAGGGCATAGTGATTCGTCATGTCCATCAATTTCATCACCGTCCTGGTCTCGTACTCATGTGTCATGGCCAGAGTAGTGGAACACTAATGAATCTCCTGGCTAATATGATATTGGCCTTGATTGGGTATTTGTATGGGTCTCTCTCATCCTCTGTAAATTTTATAGACTACACGTTACATTAAGGTTGTTTTCATTTGTGAATGTTAATTAAGTGAGACGATTAAAAAGATAGCAATACATACCAGTAAGTACAATGGTAATATACAACTTACAACAAATAATGGTTATATGCAAGGCAGACAGGAATTTCTTTCAAGACCATAAGGGTCTGTAAAGCTTCAGTGACTCTTCCAATTACTTGATAAGGTCATAACTTAATTGCGATAAAGGAAAAAAACATGTAAACAACGAATATATAAAAAGTAGAGAACCTTACACAAAATACAATTCTCTAAAAAGCAAGAAATAATCTATGCTAACTAGTATCTCACAGGTGTGTATAAAACTCCTTATAAAGAGTAATGCTGATATGAGCTTGTAGGCGCCAAAATTATTAAAATTTGACAACAGTCCTGATCAATCGAGAGAAAAACCAGCCTCTTTCTTAATTTCTGAGCAACTCCTTCGATAACATGGAACGGTGAAATCATGCCAAAGCCAACTGGAAGGAGGTGTCTTTCTTAGATTAAGCTTTCTAATTTTCTACCAAAAAGCATAGCATGAATGGAAAATACTAGGCTACAAGGAAGGAAAAGTACGGGATCAAGTGAAGAAAGTGAAAAGGAGAGAAATATCATGTTGTATGAAAAGTAGTAGGAGAACAAGTGAAGAAAGACAGAAAAGAACAAAGAAATGCTGAAAGCATATTTGAACAATACAAAACAAAATACGCAACATACAATGTTGATTCTAGAGTACCAATCACCACAACAGTCATAGTCGCAGAAGTGATACATAGGTTTTTGAGTGTTTTTCAAAGCTATACTGAACCTCGCAAATGAAGTACAGGTTTCTAACAACTGTCATCTGTCCATTAAGAGGAGAGGATCAAGCCATCCAACTATAAATATGCATAATCACAGGTCTAGCGATATGCAAGAATAAGTTAAGGAAATAATTTTTCTTATCAAGGAAAATTCACCAATTAGCAACACCATCCAGAAAATAACTTGATCTAAACTATTATGGGACAAAAAGCTAAACCTGAATCTTTCCATTCAAAATCATAATGCAACAATATTTCACATATTTTTCTCCAAAACATAGAGAATCACTGCTGGAGTCAGCGTGCCCCTTCTATGACCAACAAAGAAGAATACAGGGAACTTGGAATGGACTTTGTAGACCCCTTACAATTTTGCTTTCTCTGAACTAATTAGGTTAACCATATACAAAAACTTTGTCCTTCTGACCTAATCATTTAGTTTCACCATTCCACATATTCTTTTTAACCATGATTCCAACAGCAAATTTCACCTGACAGCATTGAAGAATGAAAATATACCTCGTACGTGAGTGCATCAGCCAACCCTTGAATACGATCAATGCAAATATTTTTTTCAAAGATCTTGGAAAAGGTAGTATCTCCTTGAAGTGATTCAAGACCCAAACTGATACCACGTTGATCATCCCAAAGGTTATGCACAAATCATTGCATCAAAGAAGTTGCACCAGCGCCTCTACTATCACATTTTCTGACACAAACCATGTTCCCAGGTAAGAGGTTAGTTGGAGGCAATCCGTGATTTCCCTCTAATTTGAACAATACTAAATGCATTCCACCTAATCCTGTGTGTTGTAAAGCAAAAACATGTCCCAATTCAATGGAGGCAATAAATACTGGCAAACATCCATGTGGTTAAAGAAAGTTATATCACCTATAGATGTGCTAACTGCTGTCAAATTGTAGATAGTATCACCGAGTTCCTGGTCAGGCTGCACATGGCTAACCAAGAATTCAAATGGCTTCTGACCCTCAGAATTAACATCCGGTGCAGGGACAAAATTTAACTCCTCCTTAGTGAACTCCAATTGCCGGGGGTCTATCGGAAATAACCTCTCTGCTTTTTCGGAGATAGCGGTATGGACTGCGTACATTTTACCCTCCCCAGACTCCATTTTGTGGGAATACACTGGGTTTGTTGTTGTTGTTGTCTTAGCAAACTCCAATTCAGCATCCCTTTCAATATGAAGCATATCTGACATCCGATTGGTGAACTCATCAATCCTACTCTGAATGGCTTCCCGACTGCTTCAAATACTAAATTAATTAGTATTCTAGCTTATAAGCATTCAAACACCCAATGTGATGTCAATAGAGAACTGCTAAATTAAACATATAAGAACATGAATTTAATGGTTACGATGACCAAATTTTTTTTGGCCCCCAAATCATGAAACTTTTCATTTTGTTATTCAACATCACAGTTCTAAATATCTTACACTTTCCAGTAGATGAATTTAATGGTTACGATGAACAAATATTTGTTTGCCCCCAAATCATGAAACTTTTCATTTTGTTATTCAACATCGCTGTTGTAAATATCTTACACTTCCCAGTAGCATATGGATGTTTTCCAATATTTATTGTGCACGTCATAGAAAACATCATCCACACAATACAACCTAAATACTAATTATGAGGAGAAAAAAATTGTACCTGAAAGTAATAGCAATGTAAATCCCAAACTTTTCAAGTGCTTTGTCCATAATCTCAAGAGGAGAAGCTTTTTGAAGCTCCTTAGGCAATTTCTGAAATCTACAAAGAAGGAAGGGGATCATTCAAAGAACGAGACCATTAACACACCATGCAAATCAGCACAACAGTAAGGAAGATCGAGACAATGAGCACACCATACAGTCATCACTCCGATACAGAACAACTACAAGATTACCTCTCCAGCAAGAAAAAGGAAATATAGTACAAAAAATTCTTGATTTACTAATAATTTTCGTATATACATAGCTACATAACACAAAATTTAAAGAAAATTCAAGATTTTAAGAGCCACTTTTAGAATTTACCAAAAAATTCAAGATTTGGAAAGAAATCTGTACTCAAATCAATGCATGAAGAAAAAGAGGGAAAATTAAAGTGGAACATCAAATATACCTGAAGATGAATTCATTGGAAGAGGCAGTGGAGCAAAAAAAATTTGCAGTGTTCTATGTTAGTGGAAATGATACGTTGATTGTAAACATCAGCCAAATGTAATGACGTTTTTGCCCTCATAAACGTGTATATTACGGCTTCTGCCCTTGGTCGTTCTAGAGGTCTCATTTTTATATAGTAGTAACCAGGTAATGAAGGTCCGTTTTACGGCCCAATATTACAGTTGTAAATATAATTATTGATTTTTAATTAGTTTATTAAATAATTAAATTAATATTTTTCAAATAAAATGATAATAAAGATCATACTTAAAAAAATTATACCTTTTATTTTTATAAAATCAAATAATAGCTTACAACTTATTTACATTGTCCTAACTAAAATTAAAATATGCTTCAATACTTATTCTTAAATTAAGTAACTAATTTTAATATTTTTATTTTTCAATTTTATTTGAAAATTATATCAGAGGATAAATTAAAATTATAAGTGTTAATATATCAATATTTTTGATAAAATCTTACGAGCAATATTTTATCAAAATATGATCTTTTTACCTAATATACACTATATAAATAAAAGTAAATAGCGTATTTAAGTTAAGGAGATAAGAGATTGTTCTTATCCATATAAATATATCATACATTTATTTTCATAATGAAATTATATAAAATAACTAAAGATACATTATTGATAGTTGAAAATTATCTATAAAAAAAAAAGAGTACAAATCAAATGAATATTGATGGAGTTAAATTTTTTTTAATAAAGGGATTTAAAAAAATATGTTATTTACTGGTAGTTTAAAGTTATTTTACATGCAGATTAATTTATCTATTATATCGTACTCTCTTCATTCCTTTTTATTTGCTCTATTTGGTTGGACACACACCTTAATCTCTTACTCCTGTAAAATTTAAAATAATTTCACTAACATACCCCTAATTAAATTTTATATCTCTTTTCAAATCAATAATTACTACATTTGTTGAACAAGCGCACAATAGGAATATTTTGTTCAAACTATTCTTGAAAGATTAAAGTAGCAAATATTTAAGAATATAAGCACAACCTAAATGGAGCAAATAAAAAAAAGAATGTAGTATTATATATCTTAGCTTTGAGATTATAAATCTCAACTTTTATGAAAGCTTGCATATAAATATATTTATATAATATAGTAAAAGCTCTTTACACTGACCATATAATGAACTTCAATTTTTTTATGATTTTTTTTTTAAATATCTATTCGGCGAATTGACATGCACATCAATTGTGATTACACCTACAATTAATAAGTGAATACAAAAATTATGTGTTCGAAGCCTTATATGAATATTACATATGTAATTCTTTTTTATTTTTAGTAAAACATTATTAGACTGATTTAATTATTTTTTTGTAAACTTATTTGATAATGAAAATTATCTTTAAATAGGTTAACAATTTAAAATTTTAACCCACCAAGTTCATGCATGATAGTATTTTTTGAGCAAAAAATTAAAATATTAAAAGCTTGGAGTATTAAAAATTTTGGCAGAGTTAGAATGTTAACTTAGAAAGTTTAAAATATAAAAAAAAAAAAAAATCATTAAGAAAGAATTTAACATTTACCACATAACAATATAAAATAATTTTCGTTCTATTTAAACACTCTAATATTTCGTAAAAAGAGATTCAGATTATAAATTTAAGTTTATTTAAAATAATACATGTGACATCACTTTCAAAAAGTTAGTTTAAGAGATCATATATTTACCAAAAAAAATTGAAAATTCTTTAACTTTTACGTAATATGAAAAGTAATAAAAGACAAATATAAGGACAATATTTTTAGAAAAAAAATTTTTAGTTGGTAAGACATAGTTGGAATGTAACTAAAGACTATCAAAAAGTTATATTCTCTCTTTAGAGAAAATTTTTTTAGTTGGTAAGATATAGTTTGAATGTATGTAAGGACTACCCAAAAGTTACATTCTCCAATAATAAATTTCTTTCAATTTTTTCAAGCACAACTCCCATAGCTTTCTCAAACTTCTTCTCGACATTTTCTTTCTCCTACATCAAAACTCTTTTGCCTATAACCAACTTTGTTCTTTTTCCTTTTTTGAAGAACCACCCTTAAAGATCCTTTCTTAATCTTTAATTTAGATTAGGAAATTTTGATTGACTGTGCTTAAAATTCGTTGGAAATATCTGGATGAGACTATAGACCAAATTGAGGAATATTGGAAGTGGTTAGGGGTGGGCGTTGGATCGATTCGGTCTGATTGTTTAATATCGATTCGGTTTATCGGTTTTCGAATTGACAAAAACGACATCCGTAACTAAACCGAAATAAATTCGATTTGGTTCGATTTTTATAAATTTGGTTCGGTTATTTCAGATTTTTATTTCATTTTGAAATATTAAAGTAGTTAGCCTCTCTATTTCATAACTGAGCATTTAAAATTGATGGATTTTTTTAGAAAAATTATTTTTTTCAAACCTGTTTTTCATTCTCAAATATAAATAACTATAAATAACTCAACATGGATGAAACGAAATGAAATAATCATAAGCTTAACACAATATATAACGTCATTAATCATTACATATAATATAACCTTGCATAAATAGTCTACAAAACAACACAAAACTCATAAAAATAGCCAGTGAAACAACATACTTTCTGCATAAATAGTCCATAAAACAATCCAAAGTCATCAAAATAGTCCATAAAATATTTGAGTCACTAAAATAATCCATAAACAGCCTGCGTCTTATGCGAATTTGCTGTTAAATGTTAATTGTGAATGTGAGTTATTAAATATTATATATATATAATCTATAATATATTAAAAGTGTGAAGACCCTTAGAAAAGTGATTTGAACTTTTTGCCCTTCATTAAAAAATTGTGCAATGGATAAAATCGTCTTTTCTCTATTTTTTCTTAAATAATTATTCAATTATTATTTACTATTTAGTACTTTAAAATTAATTAAAACCTCTATTTAATCTAGGTAAGAAATCATATCATTTAACACTTCTAAATCAATTACAATTTTATCTTAAATAGACAAGAATTTTTAATTTTATTTAAGTTATATTTTGGCAGCAATATTTTTGGCTTACTGTGGCGTAGGTTATCAAGGTATGCCGAAAAATTCAAGAGCTAAAACAATCGAAGATGATTTAGAAGAAGCATTATATTTGGAACGGTAGAAAAGAGATACCGACTATTTGATTAAGAAGAGGGATTGAAGTGACGTGAAATTTGCGGGTCAATTTTTGCACTTCTAGGATGGAACCAAGTCAAATTATGCAACTTTATAAATTATCAAATACTAATCATCGGCTTACTAAGACACCAAGCATAATTTAAGGGGTTAGCAGTGTATTTCACCTTCCTCATTTGTATCTTAGATATTCACAATTACTATATAACTAATTAAATAAATTCTCAATCTTTACATGTCCAAAAAATGTTGAATTTAATTATTGTATTCATCTTTATTATTTCAAAAAATATCTTATTTCGTGTAACGTTTAAACTCATTAAAGTAAGGTACACGCGCGAGGCGCGTACACCTTAACTAGTATTATATATATATATATATAATAAAATATATATATTATTTATTTATTTATAAAATTTTAGTTTTTCGGTTTCACCGATTTTTTTTAAATTGAAAACCGAATCGAAAAACCAAAATTTTAAAATTACAAACCGAATTCTATCTGAAAAACCGAAACCAAAATTAATGCACGTCATATCTATAACAATACTGATATGTATTTCACTAGTATTTGATATGTATTTCCCAGGTATATTATGTATAGAATATTGATGCACGTCATACCTATAATAATAATATAATATATAATAATAATAATAATAATATAATAATATATTAAAAGTGTGAAGACGCTTAGAAAAGTGATTCGAACTTTTTGCCCTTCATTAAAACACTCTGCAATAGACCAAATCGTCTTTTCACCTATTTTCTTCAATTATTATATTACTAGTCAAGTGTACGTGCTTTGCACGTGTGTATAGCGATAATAATATTTGTATATAAAAAAAAAATTACTATTATTTATATCGAACAATATACTTGATCCGTCTTCAAAAATTTCACTATTATGAATCAGATTCATTTAAAGTCACTTTAGGCTAATTTCTTGATAGAGGAAAGCTTACCCTTCTAAAGATCTTTCATTTCTCCCTTTCCATACCACTCACGTCAAGACAAGTAAAATCATATTTCATGTCATGTGTCTTCTCATTCAAGATTGATAATTATAAATTATGAAACAAATATCTGAATAAAAAATTAAAAAAATAATACGTTGAAATATCAATTATTTAATATCACACTTTGAAAGAAAAAATATATTTTAGAGTCTTGATGACGATACAAAAACATAAATCGAGTTACGCAAATTATCCCTAATGTCCATCTCTAACAACCTGGTGGAAGAATGAAATAGGTTATAAATTTAGTTTGCTAACTCATGAAATCTCTAATCCCAATTTTATTTGGTCTTATAGCCAACTAATGACTTTATTTGATACTTATTTGACACTATGATTTGCTTGTTATCATGACAAATAACAATTTTCACTTTATTTTTCTCTTAATAGTTTTTTTTTTATGAAGTATGATTCTGACAAAAGAGTATTAATTTGAATTATGCCTTGATAAGAAATATAACTAACATGAATAAGAAATAAAATTTAGAACAAGAAAAGCACACTTTAAATTCATTCGTAATCGGCAAGAAGTCTCGTTCGCACGTTTTACACAAATCTTTCTTCATCTGCACAAACATTTAAATAATCAATCAATAATGATTTATTTACAGACGGAATAATTCAAGATTATGAAAAAAAAAATATCTTAAAAGTTAAAGAATATTCAATTCTGGTAAACTTAATTTAAACCAACAACGGAAGAATATAAACTTATTTTGAAGGTAAATTTAAACAATAACAACAAAAAAAGCATCTAACATAAGCTTAAAATCCCATAGAAAAAAGTTCATATTTGGAAGAAGAAAAAAACGTGAGAAGGTAAAAGATAATTTGGATCCAAGAGTTGGAATGTATATGTCAAGCTCGTATATTTAATTAAAATAAAATATAATTCTTTACAAATATTTTAGGACTCTTAATTTCTTTTCATATATTTTAGGATTCATGTATATTTTAGAATTCGTATATTTTTAAGTAGTTTAGGATTCTTATTTTTTTTTTCCATATATTGAGTTTATCAGGGTTCTTTCCATATATCTTAGGGGTCCTTAATAATATAATAATTGAATAAAAAAGGTAAAAAGATGATTTCATCTATTGCAGAGCGTTAATTCACGTGTGTTTCTCGTAAATCAATAAAACTATATATGAAAAATTAAATTATTAGCAAGTAGCATTATATCTGTTTAAATGATATGGTTTGTATCCCGCCAAAAAGGACAATCATTATTACCTATTATTAAATAGTTTATTCATAATTAAAATGGCTACATATAATTAAATTTTAATTTAAGCGAAAATTCATAAAGAATTAGAATGACTGATCAATTTATTGTGGCGAAATGTAACGATCTAAAAAATCTGGCCAAAATAATAAATTATTATTAAAAAATATGATTTATTATGATCAAAAATCACATTATCAATTAACATTTATCTATCAAGAATACATGATAATTTATTATTTTAAACTTTAAGAACATGCTAAAATCACAAAGAAAACTTCTCAATTAGTAATTGTCTATTAAAGTAATCCTTTTTCTTCGCTTGGTGAAATTAAACTAAACTGAAAACTGCAATAATCAGAGGCGCATCTTTGAAGCTTTCCATCTATCAGTCGCTTCTTGAATGGCATAGTTTCAGTCCTATCCCGATGCCTTCACCAATTTCTTACTTCTAAACTATAGGCGTAAAGCAGGTCATGAACCCACAGTTTAGTACATGATAATTTATTTTTGTAAACAGAAAAAAACATACTAAAATTTTAGAAATTTACCTCAATCACAAGTAAACTTGTCTCTTCAATTAAAGTTACTATCAATATTTCACCCCAAAAAATTCAATTAGCAATTGTCTATAAGTAATATATGATAATTTATTATTGTAAACTTTAAGAACATACTTAAAGTTTAGAAAACTTACCTCGAAATAGTAAATTTGTCTCTTCAATCATACTCCCTCCGTTCGTTTTAGTTGGCCCTCTTTCTAAGAATATTTATTTTAATTTGTCTCTTTAGAGTATTTTGTTATGTTCTTCCAATACTACCTTCAACATTAAATGACTAAACAAAGTATATTTACTCAAATTTATATTTTCAAAGCATAATTAATAAGGCTAATTTGGTAAAATAAACCCCTAATAAATGTTTTCTTAAGGGGAGTGTCAAGTCAAAAATGGCCAACTATCTTGAAACGGAGAGAGTAAGATATATTGAGATTTTAACTTTTTTAAAAATCTCAATCAACAATTTTTTTCAAGAATAGAGAATAATTTATTTATTGTGAACTTCAAAACTATACTAAAAATTTTAAAAACATATCTCGAATCACAATCAAATTTACCTCTCTAATCATAGATTCTATCAAGATTTCAATTGGTAGAAAAATTCTAAATATAAACCTGTTTTTTTTTCTATGTACTGTAGTTTTGAAACCTGTAAAAATAAAAATAAAAAATAAAAGTAAATGAATTGAAAATCTCATAACCCAATGATGAGTATAGAAAGCCTCAACGATCAAAAAATTCAAGTAGTTAACTTGTGTGAAAAACTATTAACTATACGAAATAAAGAAAGATAGAAAGAATGATGGTAATAAACACAAGAATATAACTTGTATTAAAATCGGAATAAGAAGAAGAAGAAAAGTAAAAGTAGAAGATGCTGAATGTTTATGTTTTCTTGTAAAGATTGATTTGATTGAAAATATTACTTATAGAATTTTAGACATTCTTTTTATATAAAGTAAAATTCTATTTAATTTAGAATTGTTAATTATTATGATTTCTTACCTAGATGAAATAAGAAATTTAATTAATTTAAAACCTAAATAACATATAATATTGACTTACTTTTTAAAAAAAGTCCTAAACCAACTTTGATTTTTTAAAAACTAATCCAAAAAGAAGTCGTTAAAAACAATTTTGAAAAAAGGCCTAATTAAACATCACACATACTATATTATATTTGGACAACTTTTACTATAGAAATATTTGGACAACTTTTTAAAAATCAAATTTTACGTGATTTGAGTGAAATTTTAATTTGAGTTGGTTTTGGTTGTGTATACGAGTAACATTAATAATTAAGGAGTTCTAAAATATATGGTAAGAAGTCCTAAAATATATGGTAAGAATTCTAAATCCTAGCAAAATTCATATCAGAAAAAACAAATTTAACGAATTTTATGAATTTAAAATTCTTTCTAGTATATATTAATAATAATTTAAGAAAAAGGTGAAAAGACAGTTTTGTCTATTACGGAGATTTTTAGTGAAGGGTAAAAAGTTCGAATCACTTTTCTAAGGGTCTTCAAACTTTGAATATATTATAGATTAAATCAAACACTCCTAAAATATATGGGAAAACCCTGATAAAATAAATATATGAAAAGATTAAGAATCCTAAAATAGGTAAAACATATGAATCCTAAAATATTTATGAATTCTAAATATATAAAAATAAATTAACAGGCCCAAAATAATATATGTAAAGAATCACATTAAATTCTTTTTTACCTTTTTCAACGTTTTCTAATAAGTTCACCTGAGGTTTTAAGCTTTTATATTTGATGCCTTCTTTTGTTTGTTTGTTTGTTTAAGTTTACATTCAAAATAAGTTCGTCTTCCTTTATTGTTGGTTCAAATTAGGCTTAACAAAATTGAAGATCCTTTAATCTTTAAGATGATTTTTTCATAATCTTAAATTATTTGTATTTGCCTTCATTAAAAAAACTAAAAATTACAAAAAAGCACAATTTATATTTCAACAATTACAAAAAATCCCAACTCCTTAAACTTATTACAAAAATCCCATTTTTTGTGTTTCTCTCTCCAAAAGCAAATATACATAAGGAGGAGGATATATTTCACCGTTTTTCACCCTTAAAATACGGCTTCAATCAAGCACCAGTTACCATTTTGAATACAATCGTACTTGGCTCCAACTTTTAGCATTCAATTTTATCTTAATCTTCCTTAATCATTCTGATTTTTATGTGTTGAGGTTAGTAATTTTTCTTCATCATTTACCTAACCAAATTTTTTGAGATTTTTAGATGAACAAATTGTTGCATGTTCTTATTAAGAATTTTTTTGGGTATCTTCTTTAACAAAATTTACAATATCGTCTATTTGAAGTACGAAATTAACAACTTAGTACTTTGTTAATGGAGGGTTATTAATCGAATTTTTGGGGATTTTTGAATGAACAAATTGTTGCATATTGTTATTAACTATTTTTTTGGGTTTCTTGTTTAACAAAATTTTGTTGTTATATCATTATTGTTCATTTTTTATTTCGAAGTCGTCCATTTGAAGTACGAAAGTAACATCGTAGTACTTTGTTAATGGAGGAGTGTCCCTCTTTTAGCTTAGGATTAACTCAGTTAGATACAAATCCGAAAGTTGGGTTCGTTCCCACAGTTTTTGACTACGAGGAACCTAACTTTGATGAAAATAGATGTAAATATCGTAACACCCAACAAGATGAAAGGGATTAAAAAAGTTGTTGCTGAAAAGTCGAAAAAAACAATTGAAGAATCGTCAAGAAAATTCAAAAAAGATGATACTGAACGTCCAGGTCTTCCTAAGGTATATATAATTTTTTAAAGATTTTTGTTCATTTACATTCTTTTTTCTGTGTATATGTGTATATTTTTTAAAGGGGGAGTTGAGGTAATGGACATCAGCTATGTATATGTTGACATATTCTTCACTTGTCATATGTTAGTTGCTGTGTTTTTGAACTAATAGTTCTCACAATTCATTTTTTATGTATATGTTAGTAATATACTTACACACAATTCTTCCATAAGCAATGTATATGTTTACATATACATCAATTGTGATATGTTGTTTGATGTGTTTCTGAACCAATAGTTCTTACTATTCAATTTTTATGTATATGTTAGTAATATACATAAGTTTTGTATTTCATTTGACAACACATGCTTACATAAAAATTGTTTCAATCTCAATAGGGTATGAAATGCAGGATTAAAAAAGTCCTTGCGCATCCGTTGCATTTCTTAGTTATTGCAATAAAAAATTTGAAGAAGAAATAAATAATTATGTTGGTGAAGAAGTTCTAAATATGTTCCGACAAATAATTTTTGATTCATTTCTGGATATGCCGCAGTATAATTATCAGAGTCAATTATCCAAATGCTTACTTATGCTTGAGATACAGCAAGACAACCCGGAGGAAATTCACGTTTACGTGCAGGGAACCATACTCAAGTTTTCTATTATTGAGTATGTCATTATACTGGGTGTTAAATATTCAGGAAGCATCGAGGAACACCTCTTTTCTGGTCCATTAAAGTCCGCATTAATGGTGAAATATTTTTCAGGAATAAAAAGTTCTATCAAAAGTACTCTTTTTATAGAGCGATTCAAGTTGGGCAACTTTGACAATATTTTTGATGCTTTGAATATGTCAATAATTTACTTCATTCACACATTTCTGTATTCACAAGTACGTGATACTATCATTAGCATATCGAATTTCGTGATTGTTGAGAATGGTAGTTACGAACAGTTTTCATGGGAGAAGAGTTCATTTGAAAAGCTTATTGCAACATGGAGACAAGATTTTTTTGTTGAGAAACAGTTATACTCGATGGGGAGAATGCCTCATGTACTGAATGTTTGGATGTATGAATGTTGTTCTGAGGTAGACAGTACGATAGCTGAGCGGGTCGAAAATGTAATTCCACGAATTTTCAACTGGAAGCTGGTTGGAATCAAAGTTAAGTATGAGAAGTTTATGGGTGGTATGTTCGGCAAGGTAAGTACGATGTATATTATTTTGAGCTTAATTTTATATTTTCAATGTCCTGACTTTAACAAAATATTGATGTTGATATTATTTATTGTTAAACAGTTTGTATACAACAATATACGATCAACTCATGAAGAAGTGCAAAGTCTTGATTTGCAAATGATTGAGGGATTTGAATTAAACAATGATGAATCTGTATTTTCACCAAAAACTGCTACTGATCGTTCTGGTAAAAGACCTGTTGTTGACATACAATCACAATTGGACCACGATATATAACATTTTGAGGATTTTAGTACACTTCCACCTACAGAAATTCTCAAGAAGGCAGGTTTGCTTTCTGATGCTTCAGTATCACAACATACTAAAAGGCGTAGGACAGTCCGTTTTGATTCTACAACTGTCGAGGAGCAAGTTTATCAGAAAACACCATCTTCTATTTCAACAAGAACAGTGCCAACCCCAAAAATATCATCTTCTGATTCGGAGCGTGTTCATGCTGAAAATACAACTCCATCATCATTAAGCAAGTCTGTTCGTCAGGACAATTCTGATGAAAAATGGGACGAAATAAAGTTGTTTTTTCAGTCTTATGTAAGTTCATTAACATGGTTCACACTATAAATTATTTTTATAACACAGTAATATGTTTACTGTATTTGACATGCAGGTTGTCACAAAAGTTAACTTTCTTCATGATCTAATGGTCAAACAAGACTAGGAATCCAATGAAAAAATGAATAAACAACATGCCGAACTCATCCAAATGTTGAAACACAACAACCAAATAAATGAAAAGGTAAACTAAATTTGCTTTACGTCATATAATTCATGAAGCTGTATTATGTATTTTTTAATTTTATTTATGCATGTTTTATAACATACATAAGATTCTACTTTATGTAATGTAATATACATAGAGCTTATATGTATACTATATAATATACATAACTGTTTTATATTTATATTTAATATATATTGCAATAACAATACACGACAGATTTAAGTGTACAATTTGTGTTTATATTGTGGATTAAACATAAAACAGTTATGTTTATTATACAATATACATACAACTTCTATGTATATTATATAACATAAAGGACATAGATTACAACAATGACATGTGTATATTGCATCATATAAACATTTCATTGTTATGTAAAATAGTTAACTTGCTTTAACTGTACTACGTGTGTTAATGGATATACATTTATTAAAAATCTTTACATAAATTAATTCATTTCATTTTAAAAAACATCAGTATAATTTTTGATTGACATCAACATTTTGTATTTTTATATAAGGCCGGTGAAGAATCAAATATTCAAGCAGAAAAGGGAGGACTCAAAGTAAGTACTAATTGAAATGAAATTACAGTTATTTCTTATAATTATATCATATCAAATTGTTGTTTTCAATGTAAAGGATCATCATTTAGTTGATTCAATTATTGGAGAAAAATCATCACAAGATCAAGTTGACGAGATCGATATCATGCTGAATATTGACGACAAACAAAAAGGGGTACTTTTTAAAAAATATATTATTTTTATCATAGATTGATGTTATCAAATTTTTTCTAAATCATATACTATACTAATTTCAACAGGATCAGAAAGTGGGAAAAGAAAAAACAGAAAATGTACCATCTAAAGATGATGTTAAAGATATTGAAATCTTTAAAACCCCGCAAGAAAAAGAAAAAAGATATTTTTCCACAAATGATAATTATAAATACTTTGTTACATATATTAAATTTTCTTTAATTATTTGATTTACAATGTATATGCATTATATTATATTTACATTATAATAATATACATATGCAACACATCAAATATTCTGAAACCAACTAATACACAATGCAATTCTCACTTTTTTATTCGTAGATTATCGGCGAGACTGTTAAATCTGTAGACATAAACTCTGCTGATGATCCAATGGATGGTCACTATTTTGATTGGAACCGCAGTCCCATACAAGAACAGTCTGAGGTTACTCATCTTAAATTATAACATTTACAATTAAAATATTGAACTTACGTAGTTATGTATATGTTTTATATTATCATTACAAGGATGTCGAAGGATGCTGTGAGGATATTGCAACTGCCAGACTAGATGCTCTTGTTAAATTCGTGGTAAATCAGAATCCGGCAAACCCCAATATTGGAACACCTTCTACTGTGCATATCAATAAAGATCACATGATAAAAACATTAAGTCATTTTTTTTCCAGATATAGATCAAATATGTAAGAAATGTATTATTTTATCGCTTTTAGTTAGAACTATAGAATGACCTACTTTTGTATATGTTTTATGTTATCTCTTCAAGGATGTTGAAAGAGTTAGTGCTGATATTGGGCCTGCCACATTAGATTCTCTCGTCGCAGTTGTGGAAAACCTGAAATCTGGTAGTGCTAATGTTGGAACATCAACTATGCAGGTAAATTCAGGAAGTAATTTCTTCCCAAATTGCATGTCTTATTTTTCACACATGACACTACTACTTCTAGCGTGTTAAACCAAATCTAACAATACATACTTATCATTTTATGTTAGGTTGATTATTCGAGTACACTTTCTGAATCGGCTCAAGTCGAGTTAGATGCCATATTGGAAGGTATTGCCGTACTAATAGATGACCTTCCTATAGAAGTCATTCCACCGTCAGAAGCAGTTGTGAAAAAACATGACATCTCTGATAGTCAGCTTCCTCCAGATTTTTCTGATGCAGTTGTCACGGCTCATCAAGCTGCAAAAACCCTGCTAAGAGAATCAGGATGAGATCCAAAGTATTCATGTCTCCATACACAACAGAATATGCTTTTGTCTCTAAAGAAATTGAGGATCAAATCGGAGAACCGAAACAAAAATTTGCTTTTGATGGTTTCCTAATATCCGACAATATGCCAAGAGGTGTAATTGAAGAGTACAAGCAGTGAGCGGTGGAAGGACTATTGAAGTTTCATGCTAAAAAGTAAGTTTTTATCTGTATTGAAATGAACTTTTTTCCTCATTGAATGTACTATCGTTTATTTTTGTATACTAACAAATGTTATTTTTTCATAGAAAAATGAATGATGAGAACTACAAAGCAAAATTATTTTCTCTTGGAGTTCATGAAATCGATTTTTTTGTTGCTCATGCACGAACAAAAAATTGATTTTACTTGATGTCTAAAAAGAATGCATGTTGGAACGATGAGGTATTTAAACTTTTTAATTTTATAATCATTTATTTTAATTTGTTGTGATATGTTGTATACATACGCATTCGTTTTAACTAATACGGAGGTTTTACATTTTTAAAATAAGTTGTAAATTAAGTATGTTTGTGTTAAACTACTTCTAAGATGTCTAGTTTTATGAACACCATGTTTTGCACTGCATGTATGTTCATTTTTTACATGATCAGTTTAGGCAATTGACAACACCTATGTATATTTGTTAATATACATCACTGTTGATATGTTGATAGCTATGTTATAGCATTCTCAGGTCACACAATTCAGTTTGTGTATATGTTAACATATACATCACTATTAAGTGAGATGAATCATCCATATACATAACATTTTCAACACATTTGCGGAACATTTTAACAACACCTATATATATTTTATAATATACATCACTGTTGATATGTCTACCTGACTTAGCAGTGATGTATATGCAATCATATACATAAATACTAAATATGTTAAAGGTTTGCAACTGTGCACGGTCTAATATTTTTAAACCAACAGATATATCTCAGCATATTTTATATATATGCCTGATTTATCAAGATGTATATTTAGAATTATTTTTATTATCAACATCTGATGTGTATTATATCGGACATAATGCATTTTATTTGATTTTTTCTATTGTAGCATATTGATGTCATTTTCTATCATTTGTGAAAGAAATCAAAATTAAGGAATGATCAAGATTACAGGTTCACAACAACCAACTGTTTTTCAAGAACTACATTGTGAAGACATACTCCAATTATTATGAAGATGATACAGATACAGTCATTACTACACAACAAGATTATGCTCAATCTGTTGATGTGGTCCTAAATGAAGATGCAATAACAAATATAATCAAGAGATATTGCATGCCATCTGATTTACCATGGCACCAAGTTGATGAGGTGTATGTTCCTATCAACTGCAATGGGAAGTTTCACTGGGTGTTAGCTGTTATTGCCCTGAAGGATAAACGCATACGCGTCTATGATTCGTTGTCCAGTCTAAGGAATATGGAATCAATTAATGAGATTAACAAGTTGGCTGCGATGCTGCCAACTTACCTCTCCGACAGCAGATTTTTTGAAGAAATATCACGTATAGATTGAGCTAATCTTGAAGCATACAGGGATAAGATTACTCAAAGGACACAATTTCTGAATGAACATCCCTTTGAGGTTGACTATGTTCAAGACATTATGCAACAAGAATGTGACAGTGTGAAAGTATACTTATCTATTATTTTTGTTCGCAATATTACTGTACATGTATTAATGTATTTGCTTTTTTCATTGCTAGTAAATATTAAGTAATAACGTGTAAGCTTTTTGTATGCATGACAGGGATTGTGGAGTCTTTGTTGTTGGGTATGCTGAATACCTAAGTGAAGGAATAAACGTTCCTTCAGATGATTTTGAAGCAGAATACCATTGAATGCGTTACGCCACACTCCTTCGAAAATATGGTATTCAAAAAGCTCAGAAAGATTATGTTAGTGAAAATGATGACCCTCCAAGACCAAGGTCAAGAAATATTCGAATTCCGGGTGAAAATGAAATAGTTAGCATTGAGTAGTGAAGAACATTGTTAAGATTTTCTTTGTGTGCTCTTGAAATTTGTTGGGAATGTTCAAAGTATAAGTACTTTAGTTGTTTTGTATGACAGAATACAATGACGTTTTTGTTTAACATATGACAACATATACATAGATATCTGGCCTTTTATATGTGTATATGTCTTCATATACATAGTAAAGTTTACAACTTCTAATATATGTTGAAAAATATACATAATTGTACATAAATTACAATTTTTAATGTGTGTATATGTTTTCATAAAAATGGTACATTAGAGAACTTACAAATGAATGCTGGCAAATATATATAAATTTACATTCAATTGTAGGTTATAAACAAGACTGAGCCACATATTAAAACTTCATACAATGTATATTATATCATATACATTGATTTTAAAAAAAAAAATTAAAAACACAACAATAAATCAAACTATTATTATAAACTTTAGTATTATCCACTTTATTTCAACGCACACATAATAAAATAAAACATATCAATAAAGTTAATCCTGAATAATTATTAACACATAATCAATTGTTACTATTCAGGAATAGAGTGAAGAAAAAAGTTATTTCAACGGTATATGTAAAACTAATAACATTTGTTTTTAAATTTTTTGTTTGCAATTATATGTTTACATTTACAACTCAGATTTTTATAACGGCGCTATGTATGTTTAATGATATACATTAATTAACATGTAATCTACATAATACATATATCTGAGATAAACGCTATAAATACATGTTATGTATGTTATATAATATACATAATTATTTTATTATTTGTCTAGAACATTATTTTATTTCTCTTTATAATTATAACAAAACAATAAGTTAATTCAATAGTAAACACAAAAAAATAACATTTATTTTTAAATTTTAATTTTTTCAAATATATGTATACATGTATAAATCACAGTTTTTACAATGGCGCTAAGTATGTTTTATGATATACATTACTGAATATACAATCTAGATAACAAATATCTGAGTAAAACGTCATAAAAACAGGTTATGTATGTTTGATAATATACATAACTGTGTTTGATAATATACATAACTGTGTTAATATACATAACTGTGTTAGCACTCTAGTATATTTCAAAGCATTAATGAAACTATACCAGCGTCTACATAAACATCACATATAAAAGAGAGAGAAAAAAAAACACTGAAATTTAAATCAAAACAAAGTAAAATATTTCAACGAAAAAATAAAACACGAAAATATATCAGTTAGTACTCTTCAAAAGTATAGCAAAACAATAAATTAGTTCTCCTTTGAAAAAAAACTACATGAATGCCTATTGTTCCCTTTTTGGCTGCATCGTCCACAACGGTTTGTGCTTGAAGAAAGTGTTTCACTTGATTTCTTCTTCCGCCTCTTCTTTGGTCTTCCTGAAGGTCTTTTGTAAATCGGTGGCAACACTTCTTCCTCATCTACACTAATGGGAATATTCCAGTCTTTCTTGTCTGGCATTGGAACGATTGAAACTTCATATGTCTTCACCAATGTGTTTGACTTGTAGTATTCTGGACAGTATTCTCCAAAATCTTTTACATGTTTAGACTTCAACACAGATATAGCGTGAGCACAAGGTATTTGATCTATTTAAAACCTCGCACGTTTGCATATGAGATTTTCTAGATCAACAATGTATCTTCTCCCAGATTCATGAACCGAATATACATATGCTAAAGAAGCCTTCACCTGAACAATAAAAAACAAAAATTAAACCAATTAGTTTTTTCGAAAAATATAAATTTAAATAAAATTCTTTTCAGTTAAACAAATACTACATATAAATGCATAATTTAACAAGTTAAAGCTTATACATACTGTTATTCTCAAAGCTTTCACACCGTTGAGAGTTAGAATTTCTTCAAATCGACGACCCAAAGTGGTACTCTTATAAGAAGCTATTTCACTGTTCTTACAGTTCCAAAAATCAAATAATATTCGAACCTCTTCTAAGAATTCATATATTGGCAATTCACGGGCCTCTACCAAACACCTATTAATACACTCAGCAATATTCGAGGTCATCATCCTACCTCTGTTTACCCGTGAATGACATCTACTCCACTTTTTATATCCAGCTTCTTGTAAATATTTTTTCACTCTCAGATCAGCTTTTTCAATCTTTGCCATCAAATAGTCAAAATCATCTTTCCTATAAGCTTTAGCCATTGAATAATACAAATCACTGATACTTTCTTTGCTCTTACGAAAGTAACTACAAACATTTTTCCAAAGATGCCATATGCAAGCAAGATGTGGGACATTTGGATATACAACACTGACAGTTTTTATAATACTTTCGTTCCTATCAGATACAACACACATGTTTTCACGTTCACCGAATGCAGCTTTGAACTGATTGAAAAATCATGTCCACAAATTATCATTCTTAGTATCCACAACCCCATACGCAAGCGGTAATATGCATCCTAAGTTACGTAAACACTATATTAGTAAAAGAACAACAATTTTTTTTAAAATAACTGAACAACATTTTTAAATATGTTAACATATACATAGATGTGTATGTTAACATATACATAGCTGGTGATATTTTCTTAAAATATACATAACTGGTGATATGATAATAAATACAATTTGATGTATTTTTTTCTCAAAAAAAAATCAAAGAAAAATGTTCAAGTATTTTTTTCTTTAACAAAAACAACTTTTTAATATGAAATACGATGTATGTTAAAAAAAAATAATAGAGTATGATGATTTTTCACCTACCTGCACCATCAAGGGTACTTGCTGAGACGAAAGTGCCTTGATATGGTCCACTTAAATGTGCCTCGTCAACAACAACAATGGGTCTGCAATACTCGAACCCCCTAATAATGGGATGCAATGCTATAAACAGATACATGAACCGATTATCCCATGATTTGTGCATTACAACGTGTGAATTAGGATATATATTTTTTAACATATAAATGTATCTCGACATCTGTCTCTAACCATCTGCAGGTCCACCTTTAAGCAATGATATGGCACGCTCCTTCGCACGCCATGTCTTCATATAATTTATATCCACACCATATACAACTTTCATTTCTTCGATGATGTCCCCGGGTATGTACCTTCTATTATGGTTAACTAGTTTTGGAGCCGTGAATTCACAAACAAAAGAAGTTGTCGTCAAAATATTCTGCAGTACCCTGTCCCTCAAAGCGCATGTATGTTCAGGGTTAAATTTACGAATCATAAAAATATTTGTTTTTTTGTAAGTAGATGCTTCCAAATTCCACTGACATTCCTCATTGTAACATCGGAGGACATAGCTGAAATATAAAAAAAGTCATTCAAATGATTATAATTTGTATCATTTCATAAGTTTTAACGATTTGATTGTTACAAATCCATCATAATAAATACATTATAGACATGCATAAATTTTCCACATAGACAGCTACATACAATCTAATAATTCATGTAATTAACATTAAAAACAAAGTATACACATTATGGATTTAATAACACATCTAAAGGCATGTTACCAGTTATGTATATTTTTAGATATACATACCTGCTGTCCATTACCTCATCTGCTCACATCTACATTTTAAAACATATACAAAGCACAAAAGATGTATATGTAATTGGCATAACAGAATTAATCTAACAAAATACATTAACCAGTTGTGTCGTAGATATGCACTTACTTTTCAGTAATAAAGCTATTAAAAAAAATCAAGTCAAATACACTACGTTGCATAAATGTACATAACTTAAAAACAGTTCTTTCAAAGACCACACTGATTATGTGTTTTTCGATTTTTGTTTAGCAAAATAAAAAAAAAACAGATGTTCATTCAACTATATATAACATTGTTATTAAAAAAATATAATTTATAACATTCAAGATTTGATATATCAATAGTGCCCAGTATAAAAATATATGAATCACCTTTTTTTATCTGATCTTTTTGCTCTAACATTAAATCCATTAGTCACCTTATATTTCAACATCACTGAAACGAGCGTCTTTTTATCCTTATACATCTGTTTCACCTTAACATCAATACTCTTGCTGTCACATATCAAGTTATCTATTTCAACCTCTGGGACATACAAAGCATATTGATTTTGTGTCTCAACTATAGATAGAGCCATAACATCAGATTCAACACCTTCCAGGCAAACAACAACTCTTATTTCTCCATCGAACAATATGTCTTCTTGACATTTATCTGTAGTTGAAATACACAACGAATACATCACGAACGACGGTTGTGTTTTCTTCAACTCGACATACAATCGTACGTTATTATTGTTACGGATATGAAAAGGTGAATCATTGCCATCGACAACATAACGTACATCAATATTTTTCCGAGTTTCGTCAATATTTAGTTCATCAACAATCGACGAAATCAACCTCACATAATTTACTGATTCAGCTACAACAATTTCTTCACTTTTATAATCCACATATTCTGTTTGGGATCTCCATTTACCCGAGTACCTCAAAAGAATAGCAATATTCATCTTCAATAATTCGAAATAATTTGCTCTCTTCAGTAAACAACAAAAAACAGATCTAAAATTGTATTTGATCGATTTATAATTTTGCTTCAGATTTGCATTTGTGTGTATTTGTGATATTCAAATTTCGAAATTCCGTTGATATTATATGATTTAAGGGATACAGTAATCCACGTATTTAATTAGTTGCGCTATTTACGTTAATTAATGCTAGATATCAGTAACTTTCATTTTTTAAGGACTCTAACAAATTCCAATATACACAAGTTGTTATGTATATGTCGTTTCAGGAATGCATATTAATAGAGAGAGACAAAACTAATTAAAAAAAATGGGATGTAATGTAATTAGTTCTAAAAGGTTGGTATTTATGAAATTTGCACTTAAAAAAATCATTATTGATTGATTCTTTAATATGTTTGTGCAGATGAAGAAAGATTTATGTGAAACATGCGGACAAAACTTCGTATCGATTACAAGTGAATTTAAGATATGCTTTTTCTATTCTAAATTTTATTTTTTATTCATTTTAGTTCTACTTCTTATTAAGACGTAATTCGTGTTAATATTCTTTTGTCGAAATCATACTTACGTTGAAAAAATTATTGAGATAAAAATAAAGTAAAATTATAATTTATCATAATAGCAAACAAATCATTGTGACAAACAAGTATTAAACAAAGTCATTAGTTAGTTAGAAGATAAAACGTAATGGTAATTAGAGATTTCATGCCTTAGTAAATCAAATTTATAACCAATTTCATTCTTCCATCTGAGATAATTTGAATTATTGACTTTACGTTTTAGTATCGTCATCAAGACTCTAAAGTATATTTTTTCTTTCAAAATATAATATTAAATAATTTATATTTCAATATATCATATTTTTTTAAATTTTTCGTCCGTATCTTTGTTTTATAATTTGTAGTTATTTGTCTTGAATGAGAAAATGCATGAAATGAAATGTGATTTTACGTGCCTTGACGTAGTTACTCTTACGTGACTTTAAATGAATATGATTTATAAAAATAGGATTTTTAAAGATGATCCAAGTATATTGTTTGATATAAATGATAGAAATTTATTCTTTTATATACACTTATTATTATCTTCATACATACGTGCAAAGCACGTATACTTTGACTAGTAAATAAAAAATATATAAGACATGAAAAAATATATATGTGATATGTCACACACAAATGATTTACAAAACGAAGTCAATACATTTTCACCAAAAAAAATATTTTCATTCAATTTTTTTGGTAATCACCATCACACCACCACAAAAATCCACCATAACCACAAATTATTGTTAAAAAAAAAAGAAGACAAAAAATAGAATACAAAGTGAGTCTAAATTTACTATGCCTTTGGCACATCGAATTCACTGTTTGCTTTTCCCATCCGGTGTACATAGCTAGCGTTTGTACTTATTTTTGGCAAGCGACATATGTAACCTTTTCTTTCTATTTATCGAGAAATTATAATTATAATTAAAAAGCAATTTAGTGTACTAAAACTCTCATTATACGCGAGGTTCAGGGGTAGGTCAGAGTTCCTTCAGACCACAAAAGTTTATTATATGTAGTCTTACTCTGCATTTTTTTTGGGTAGAAGTTGTTTCCACAATTTGAATAAATGACCTCTTGATCTCATGACATCTAATTACCGGTTATTCAAAGGCTCTCCTGAGATAAAACTAGGGCAAACAACATAAATCCTAATAGTTTGGAGTTTAATTAAAGAAAATTTCAATATTTTACATAATTACTGAAAATTTTAATTTTGGGTCTGTCAAGATACACAATTAGCTCCAGATACATCTAACGAAGATATATTTTTTCCTTTGTAAAGATACATAATTAGCTTCAGATACATTTATTCCGATTTTGAATTTGTCAAGATGCATAATTAGTTTCCTGATTTATCTAAAAAAGATACATAATTAGTTGGAATTTTTGTAATTACTTTGTAAGGGTGGAGATTTATGTTAATTTTCAATAAAACTATATAAGCCCAAAACTAACACTTGGGTCTCGGCCCAAAATCTTTTGTCTGGACTAGGCCTTGTACACTAACCAGTTGGCCCTGCCTTTTCAATACAAAGGGGCAGCTCTAAACTACTGAAACAGCAAAGCAAAAGACACAATGAAGTTCACAGACTCTCCAGTAATCGACCTTAAAGTCCTCGATTCTCAACTGTCCTTCCACCAAGACAATGGCTCCATGCACGTCGGAACAAGCGTATGGCCGTGTTCCTTAGTCCTCGTCAAGTTCATCGAACGTTGGCATACTCAAACATCCTCAATAACACCAAATCCCTATGCAGACATCCTTAACTTCCACAACAAACGCGGCGTCGAACTCGGTGCCGGGTGCGGTGTCGCATCCATGGGAATTTACTTATTAGGTCTTCAGAACATCATTATAACGGACATTCCCCCCGTTATGCCGGCGTTGAAACACAACCTTAAAAGAAACAAACCTGTTTTGAAAAAGTCGTTGAAAACGGCGCAGTTGAATTGGGGGAATGGGGAACAGGTGAAGGCGTTATGTCCGCCGTTTGATGTTGTAGTTGCTACCGATGTTGTCTACTTGGAGGAGACTGTGGGGCCATTGTTGTTGGCGATGGAAAGTTTGGTTGGAGACAATGGTGTTGTTCTGTTGGGGTATCAGTTGAGGTCACCGGAAGCGCATACGAAGTTTTGGGAGCTTTGTGGTGAGATGTTTGATGTTGAGAAGGTTCCGAATGGGCATTTGCATCCGGAGTATGCGTATGAGGAGACTGATGTTTATATTTTGAGGAAGAAGAAGAAAATATAGGTCTCTTATTCGAATTTGCGTTGCCTTAACAGGTGATTATTGATAAGTTCGACTTTGTTTTAATCGTAGTGTGCTTTGGTGTGAGATTTGTTGTTGATTAATTTGTTAATTAGTGTTGAAATTGTTGAGTATTTGGATGAAATGATTATGATGGAGTGAGTTGATAATGAAGATTCATATAGTAACACCTAACTAGCTTGGAATTTTTTGTTGCTGTTGTTGTTGTGGAAATAATATTTGAGCTTGGATTTTCAGAAAAATTGGAACTTTATACATAGAATGGGAGCCTTGGCGTAGCTGGTAAAGTTGCTGACGATGTGACCAAGAGGTCACGGGTTCGAGCCGTGGAAATAGCCTCTTTCAGAAATGCAGGGTAAGGCTGCGTACAATAGACCCTTGTGGTCCGGCCAACCCTTCAATGGTTCCCTCGCATGGCGGGAGCTTAGCGCATTGGGCTGCCCTTTTTATACTAGATATGCATACTTCCACTGATATGAGATATGCGGCCTCAAATCAGGAGGTTCTCGTGTCTTTTTTATGTCAACTGATCTTCTCCTTATGACTGACATTATTGCTTGACATATATTTCTCAAGAATTTGACTCCTTAACTAATAGGACAATGTTCTCTCTTTAGGAGTAACATATATTGTACAATCTTCCACAAGCATTGAAGAGAACAATTATATTGGTTGAAGGACTTAAGCTTTTAGTAGCTATATAAGCAAATGAGCCGTCAGCTTCAACTTTCAAGTCTCAACTATTTTTCCTAAGAACTTTTTACCGGATGGTGTTCTTGGAGCAAGAGCAATCATTAGTCCAAGCTTAGACCCCCAAAATAAACTGCTACTGCTACTATGCCTCAATCCTGAGCTATTAGGGTCGATTGTATGAATCCTCAATATAATAAATGCAGCCTCTGCAACTTTCCACTGTAAACCATTTGCCTCTAAGGATTGGCGGCAGAGTTCTTCGCCTGATACAATTAGATTTTTGTACAAGACCCCTTTTTTGCTACTGTACCTACTCCTTTGTTGCCTAATTCAGCAATTCCTTTTTTCATCATATATGTTTTGCCTGTTTGCATTGGCATTGAAAGTAACCTCCTACTGATATGACTCCATCATATATATTGGAGATTTTAGTTACTAGACCAGAAAATAACAACCTCACTGATATTGTTTACCAAGAATGTGAGAGACTCGGAGAACTGTTATTGTACTTCTTCCTAGTTCCTTCTCTAATCTGGTCCTTCTAGCTGTAATACGAGACCAACCTGTATTGTAGTTTCAATTTTATATAGGTTTTTTCTTACCCAAAAAGAAAGGCTACCTTCATTTGTGGGTTTTAAACCCCTACAAACATATTCAAATCCAATAGACATATACTTGTAGGATGGGAGGGTGGTTCTTAACGCCGTTAATTCCAATTTCAGCTGAATTATTTCAACTCTGCAATGTAAATCTGTGTGTTATGCTTTTTGTTCTCCTATGTTTAAAATTTTGGTATTTGATCGCGAAGAATGGGTACTGATTATTTCCACATTGGGATGCCCTTAGTATCATTCGAGGGCTCCTTAAAGTCACCATAGACTTGACAAGAACTAACTTGATGTCCGTAGGATTTCCTTAAATTTTTTACTTGATTATCTGCTAGGTAACAATCTTACAATGCTGAACCTGAGTATTTGTATCTACTAGGGAGGTCTTGATTTCTTTGGTATAATCGTCTGGTCACCAGTTTGGAAGTCGTCATTCCTTTGGCTCCTTTGGAGAGTACAAGAGATCCTCTTTCTTTAAAGATCCTTGGACGAGTGAGTCTTATACCATCTCAGTTTGAAAAGCATCGCCTGCACCTTCACATTGAACTAGTACCTCTCCTGAAGTAATTCACTATGCCATTAGTAGTTTTCCATTTGAATCTCTTAAGGTTCCTTCCTTTTTGATAGGTTTCACTAAAGCTTCGTCTCCTTTAATATGAGAGGTTTCTCCAACTTGAATCACTTAATTGTTAGTAATGTATCCTAATTCCTCATCCAACGAGTTTCGTACAAAAAGGTACACATGTGCCCAGGGAAATTGCTTGGGAATCGCCCTACCTGCATGATGTATACATGTGCTCAACAAGGCAATTACCTTGTATTTGAGGTTAGCTCCTTGCACCTTCTCTGTTTTTTCACTTTCAACTAGCATTCCTACACTCCAAACAGATTAGGGCAGTTCCAGTGTTCAACATGGATAGTTGCACTTGCTAATATATATCCCCACAGTGTTAGTGGTGGCAAATGGGCGGGTTGAAAATGGGTCAGATTCTTACCGACCCATATACATGTGGGTTAAAATGGGCTGACCCATTTTATACACAAGTGAGAAATCATTCTATTTTCAGTGAAAGGTGTATCAGTCAAATAAGAGATATAAGAACTATTTTGGTCAATAGAAAAACTTGGGAACATGAATTCATGTCAAAAGCAATTGCAGCTTTCTCGAGTGTTTGAGCACCGCCACCATAAGCCAGTAGGTTGAGGGTTCAAGTCATGCTGGAGGTAAGTGGGTGGTACAATACTGATCCTTCTGGGGGCTGTGGAAAAAAAGAGAAGATAATTTGCTTTTGGAATTATATGCAATTTAGTATCAAAATATTTCTCCGGCGTAATAATATACCCACCTCTTGCATCTAAAACTTAAATTGCACTGCACATGTGTAACTAGTGGATACAAAGATTAAACATTTTCATATACCTATTATTAATATCGTCAGAAGTTGTTTTCAGGAAAAATGTGAACTCTGGAAAATCTTAGGTATTTTTTGCAGAACAACATAAACAAGTAAGTATAGGAACTGGTAAAACTCTTATGATGACTTTTTGTTCTTATAGTTTTATGAGAAAAGAAAGAAAACAATCAGCATACAAGGTTAAACACTCGTATGAATGTTCAAAAGTTCCTTCAGTAAATGAAATCTTGGTAGGAATCCTATAGAAATATGAAACACATTGAACATGTATTCAACCTGGTCTGACACATTTTTGTAGCAGATTGAAAACGGTTTAGCCTAAATTTAACCATATTTAAACTGGGTGGGTTGTATATGGGGTTAAGCAAATATGGTGTGTAATTGCCACCACAATCCATACTAATACAACAATAATATAGTGTACTGAGGGTAAATCTCTGATTTTCAGGAAACCAAATGTGATAGACTAGGGGAATCCGTGGGGTGATCCAAAACCAGAGATACATATAGTAACCTATTCCATGTATCAGGCAGTCCAGGCAGGCACCAATGGCTGCAATCAGACGGTGGCTTTAATTTTCTCTTCATCGATGCTAGTCCTGTCTTTTTGGCATAGATTGATGGATGTGCATCTTCGCGGTGCTTTGAGAGCTTGGTAATGTTTAAGTATCTTACGGGGACTCTCATTTTTGACAATGTTCTATCAGTAATCTCCATCACGGACTCAGACAATGGTGTTACATGTGATGTATCTGTGATCGGTTGTGTTTTATTGTAACATCCATTTTGACCTTTGTGTTCTGGGGAAATGCTTCTAAAGAAAACTGTTGTTTTTGTCAAGTTAACATTCTGATCTATCCAATCTGCCCAGGTTTTCATTGCCACCTCAAATGCTGATTCCAACTTCAGGTCATCAACTAATCTTCCCTTGTACTCGAGTAAGTCCCACCTGCATGCTAAGTCCAGTTATTTTGACATGCTGCAGCAGTTAAATCTGTCAGGAAACTCATTTTTATGGACGGTTGCCTATGTTTATTTGATAGTGTGAAAATTCTTTAGAAGCGTAGAGATGTTAGAACTTCTAAACTTCCAAGAATATTCTTTAGTGAACTTACGCCTTGAACTTCCCACGATGCACCCACCAATGGCCTGTGTTGAATACCATAATGTCAGCACCTTGCCAATGCGGAGACGATAGATCGAGTGTCTCCAGCCTTACGATTTTAGGAGAACTTTTTGAGTCGAACTGGACAAGAAATGGGTTCCAGTAGAACTCTACAGTAACGTTGTAGTCCTAGAAAAGAAGAAAATTGACGTTATGAGTATGAACATTGAAACAAAGAGTGACTTAATGTCACATGTATTATAACATCAGACGTGTGAAAGTGAGCAAAAGAATAAAACTCTTGGTCTTCATGGAGCTATTGCACGAGGGCGCCGGTGCCTGTGAGGGTAGTTGCTTTGAAAAAATATGTCCCTAAATTGATGTACCTTAGCTTTGAAGACTTTATAGGAGCTACTGCTAAAATCTAGATGGGCTCTTGAAGGAGGAATTGTAGAATAAAGAAGACACACAAGAGATTCCCATTGGTTCCTGTTTAGTGAATCTCCAACTATGATGACCCTCTTGTCTCTAAGCCTCTTCAACATATCTCTGCCGTTGAATCTGCACTTGCTCACAACAAACAAAAATGAGTGTAATCGTGCAGTTGAATCCAAATAAAGAAAAGGGTGAAACAAGAAAATAAATGAACAATTTCCTACCGTGGGATCACACAATCATGAGCTTCCCAAGACCAATTTTCGTAGTCAAAATCAGGCCTTCCATTCTTCTGGCAGCTCACTTGTTCACTAAGGAATGGACATTGTGCTGCTTCATAATATGGGCTTCCCTTTGATTCATAAACCCATCTGCCCTCAAATATGTTGCACTTATTCTCGCTGTTTTTCTGTATTACATCCCCTTCATCTTCTCTGCTTCTTGCTGCTTTCGAGATTTCAACATTTCCAGGAAGGAAAACGCTGTCATCTAAAGACAATGTCACATTGAACATGGCATGCCGCAGAGCCCTGAAATGCACTGCCTCGTTCTTGTGCTTAAGGTATAGCAAGAAAATGAAGCAGCCAACGAAACTACCAAATGCACACAACATCCATTTCTGAGTGATTTTTGAGCCACTTCCCATGTTGATTATTGGTTTCTTGTGTGAGCAGTAGTAATTAATATTAACGAGAAAACGTAGAACAAGTAGTTTGCAGGTAACTGAAGTTGTTCAAGGGTGATAATTTGTGAAGTTACTTACAATATAACTGCACTTTGTGAAGCTGGTGAATAGGAAAACGGATGAGAAGCTAGTAAACCAACCTTTTTCTTTCTTCTACAACTACCAAAACAGTTTTTGACCATAGCTCTTCCCTCTTTACGAGTAGAATTAAGTATACTTTCTATAATATTATCTGTTTAACTTTAATTTACCTAGGGAGAGTGCTACATCATATTACCAAATTACTGCTCTATCAAATATTTCTAATTTTCCTATGGCATTATGTGAGCTTGTTTTTTTTTTTCTTTTTTTCTTTTTCTCATTATTGGTACTATGGGGTGGTTTCCATAAAAAATCTCCAGTGACTATAAATAGATGAAACCTATATATGGATAGTTAAACATGCAGTTGCGGTGGGAAATTCAAGAAATAGGGAAATTTATCCATAGAGAGACCACAACACTTTTAAGTAACATTGCTAATTATATGTTGAATTTACTGGAAAACGTTTATCTTCTTTTGTTATTTGTTGTGTAGTCAATTTTTCTTATAATAAGTTGAACAAACAGTGACTGATTCTTCATTATTTTTTTTCTTCATCATCCTCTTTCATCTTTCAAATTATTTAATGTCACAAACAATAGTTTTTGACTTTATGATCAAAGATGGAATGTTTTGCTGAATTATCTCGTGCATTCTATTTAAGATTCACCAATTAAGCAACTTTTGTCTTAAATTTGGACTCATTAAACTTTTGTCTTAAATTTGGACTCATTAAAAATTAAAATCTTGAATTATTACAACAGAATTGTCGAACTGTTTGCTAGATTTCTCTTAGTAATAAGTTTCTCCTTTGCCAGATTTGCCTGAAATCAAATGTTAATTTGAGGACTTAAAAATCTATATATACATAATAAATAAAAAGTTAATGTTCCATTTTTTTTGTTTTTTTCATAATTGTTATTTTTAGTGCAGTATTAAATTTCACAGAGTAATATTATTGTTTATAATAATAAGGATTAATTCACGTTAATAAGACGTTAATTATGCATTTTCAATACGTTACCTTGAATGTTATTGTAAACATATTATTTATTATTACTATAAAGATTGGAGTAGTTTAATTTAAAGTTTTAAAATATTTTTATTGAATGATGATAGTTTTTGTTTTACTATATTCAGATTGTCAAAAAGAAAAGAAAATTATAGAATTAAAAATTGTTGAGACCTAAGATTTTGGGAGCGTAAAGCACAGACTTTACTAGTCTCACATTTGATCTGCCCTTGCTAGATAAATGTTGCATGTTTACTTATTCTCGCTTCGCCCAATCCAATACCATCCTGTCTTTTTTCGGACCTTATGTATAGTGGAAGCTTTAGTGCACCGAGCTGTTGTGTTGCCTTAGTACCTGCGCGGCTGACTTGCACGTGTATACCACTTTTCACGTCTCTTTAAAGGAAATTTTAGGTACCAAATCAGTCTAATTTTGGTTTCCACTAGGATAATTTCTCCATTATATTAGAATGAGCTTGCAACACAGTATTCATTCCATCTGACACGTTTGGTCTGTGTTATTGCAGAACACAATGCTGGAGGATTGGCACAGCCATCTTTGCTGTCTTAGTGGCTCCACAATAACATGTCATGTTATATATAGTTGAAGACCTGTATGAGTATGTGTATGTATTTTGTGTGAGATAACTCTTCTGCTGCCACAATTATCTGATGGACTTAATACTATTCGATGCAAAAGTATACTGACTACTTAATAATAAATATTGCGTGTAGCATATTTATGATGAAAATGCACCTCCCATAGCTCAATTTTACACTCTATATCAAGCATATATAATTGTTCCTGACTGCTATTTTGGGCTGTCAAATTTGCTATTTGCGTCACAACTTGTTATTTCATTATTTTCTAAATTACCAATTCCAATTATGAATCCACACCTCTAATTATCTTTGGATTACCTAGTCATAGTATTAAAATTATTTTATTTTATAAGTAAATTGAAGTTAAATTCATTCAAGGTGCTACAATTTCAATAGTCCCCTAAAATGCCTACCTTAAAGTTCCAAATATAAGAAAGGAAAAAAGATTACTAGCAAAAGAAAATAATGAACATCGAATACAGATATATGCTAAAATTACATTAGTATATATATCTTTGTACAGTTGAACTTCGATTAATTAGTCACTCTCCCAGTCATGAGCCATATACACTTGTACAAAGTAAGTACCAATAATAATAATAATACATAGGATAACCACATCAAAAATATAAACATAATTAAAAATGAAAATTTTACAAGAGAACTCTTCCTTATTCTTCCCGTAGTCCTCCTGTCCACCCTAATTTTTGTTTCAATAACTTATTCATTCGGCGTGTGACTGTCTCATCTAAAAGGATAAAAGAGTCAGGGAATAAATGAAGCGTCAGGGAGGTTATTAAAATTCGGAAGACGAGGACTCATCGTCATCGTGGTCGTTGGACGAGTGTTATGTTCAAATTGTTCAAAGGATATGAGAGTAGTTGGATTGAAACATTGAACAAATTGTGATCCAACTTGACCAATATTTGTTCTAACTTGTGGAATAGGAGGACAATTATTTTTGAGTAGAGAATTATTGTTATTGTTGTTGTTGTTACCACCACATTGTCTTGGTTGAGTTTGATAAAAGACTTTAGAAACAACAAGTTCACCTTCTTTTTCATCTTCATTATCACCAAGATGGTATTGATGCATTACCCAATTTGTTTTCTCAGGTTTTCTTTGTTTCCCATAATTTGTGTAGAGAACAAGTATTTTCTTGTGGCCTTTCACTTTGTTTTTGAACACAACTGGTCTAGTCTTGCCTGTTTTGTGCCATCTAGTTTCATTGCCTTGTATATCCGTGTGTACTTTTCTTCTTTTTCTTGTGCCTGTTGTATATGCTTTTGATGGTCTATGAAAAAAATGTCGAACTAAACCATCTTTGGCCACTCCTGCACCGTCAAGGACATAATCATATATATATACACACATCACAACTTTTACATCATCAGGTCATCTTTATCTGTTATAGTAGGCAATATTTTCAACATTGCAATTCTCACGTTTTAAGGAAGTTTACCTGTAAATATTCTTTAGATGACCTGATAGCGTAAGAAATTGCTTACACCAACAAACCACCACCACCACCAACAATATATTCATTGTGATCCCACAAGTGCGGTTTGAAGAGCATAGGATGTTCGAAGACCACCCCATCTTTGTAAGGTTGAGAGGTTGTATCCGATAGACCATCAAAATACAGTATGACAGGTGATATCATGTTAGTTACCAATTTTTCTTATATATATTTTAAACTCATATTTGATTAAGATTTAAGACCTATTACATCTTTACCCTCCCTAAACCCCACTTGGTGGGAATATACTGGTACGTTGTTGTTGTATATGTATATTACATCTTTACCATCAACATAAAATAACATGTTACATGTGATATCATGTTAGTTACCAATTGCAATACTTATAGTGGTGAATTATATGCACAATATAAGCTGATTATATAAATATTTTTCCCTCTATCATAATATAAAACTTAAATTCTTCTGATTAATGTGAGTACGGGGAAGTACATGTCTTAATTAATCCATTTTTAGCAAGAATTCTACACATTAATAACCTAATGATTATCAAACATACAAGAAAACATTATCTTTGTAGTTGTGTGTCTCATAGAACATTTTCAAATTGTATTCATTCAACAATATTAAAGAGATTGAGTGAGAAGATCAAACTTAGAATAATTATTTCACCATGTATAAAAGTTATAGCTCAAAAGACTTTTAGCAAATTCGTCTTATTCAGCTTGTCTATTCTATCTAATAATATTTGAAAAAAATTTAAATTGTTAATTGATTCGACGTTGTTTAAAGCTAGATCATCATGAGGTGTATAATGCATAGCCAAAAAACGCCAGCAGTATCTGAATGGCTAAATAGATATCAGCTAACGATAAATCTAACTCCACCAATAACAAAGGTTGATCAGTATTTTTTTTTTTTTTTTGAAATTAAAAGTTGATCAGGTTGAATAGTCCATCAAATGCTTATTAAATATGGATGATACAGGCTGATTTAGATCTTCAAATTTCTTGCATTTAATTTACACATATTAATTAAGAATTAGAATGAGATTTTATACCCTCATATGCAAAGGACTTATTAGGGATTTTTTTTTATTTATAAAATTTAACTAATTACCTGGTAACTTTTCTGGATGAGTATAGCAAATTCCATTTTCTCCCTCTAATGTTTGGATGAATTCATCAATTAATGGATGAAGTTTGTGTGCATCCAATCTCACTTTTGCCTCAAGATGTTCAAGAATCTCTTGATCACTTGGATCAAACTTCACCCCAGCTGGTAATCCTGGAAGATTGTGTATCCCAGCCTATACTTCAATTATTATTTTTTTCACAAAAAAAAAAAAAGAACAAAATTAAAATCATTAATCATGTTATATACAACAGCAGCAACGCCGACATACCCAGTGAAATCCAACAAGTGAGGTTTGGGGAGGGTAAAATGTACTCAGACCTTACTACTACCTTGTGGAGGTAGACAGGCTGATTTCGAAAGACCCTCGGCTCAATCATGTTATTTAGATAACAAAACTTAAAACAATAAAAAGAAAGAAAAATTACTAACCTTTTCTTCAAATTTGATCAAATGACCACAAGAAGGACAAGTTCTTGTCTTAGTAACACTAGTGTTGTTTTCATTACTTGATGGAACATTATTGAGAGTTTCAATATTGATACAAGTCATTTCTATTCTTTCTCACTTTCTTGATTAGGGGGGAAATCTTTTTTTTTCACTATTGTTCACTAAGTACTATTCCAAAATAACAAAATTTGTAGAAGGAAAGACAAAGGGTTAAAAAGAAAAAAGGAAAAAGCAACATGTGTTTACTCATGTTCTCCCCTCAACCTAATTGCTCTCCAAAGTTGGGAAGGTATATTATTGAAATTCTACTTTTTTTTCTCCCCCACTTTGTATAGTACCTATACTTCTTGTTGTTACTTCATCTTACACCTAAAAGATTAAAATTAGATGTAAAAGTTGAGCAATATAATTTGTAGTACCAAAGATGGAAAAAAAAAAGTGTTTGCTTGGGATTCACTTCTTCTTTAACTCATTTAAGTAAGAATGCTTCAAGCGGAATAAATGTATATCTTTGTGAAGAACCAAAAGGGTATATTTTAATTGATTATTTCATTGACAAGGAACAGTTTAATAAAGACAGTTTACCATGCATTGTAAAAAAATTATGGGATCTTCATAAGGAGAGACAAAACCAGGATTTCTACAAAGGGGGTCAAAATTTGAAGAAAAACTAATCGAAAAGGGTTCGACATCTATTATATATACATAATATATACTTTGAGTGATGTATAAATAGTATAATTTTTCACCTAAGGGGGTTCGGCGAACCCCCATGCCAAAGGCTGGCTTCGTCCCTGTTTATAAGAATAGCCGAAAAGATTTATTATTTACTTTTGCTAATTGGTATACTTGTACATTTATTATCCACAATAATGTACATATTAGACTAAAATTATACATATATTGTACATCTACCAACTATTTTTAATTGAATTAGTTGACTGAGCGACTATTCTTTAAAAACTAAAACTATTAAAAAAGAAAAACAGAAGTAGAACTTAAAAGTACTCGAGTGTAAATAGGGCAACCTAGTATTAGTTCCTTCACTCCCATAACCCCCCACCCCCACCCACCCCTCCAACACACAAACACACAGTTACAGTTCTAGTGTCACCCTAGAGTGTACACAAAGACAAAACATTTTTTGGTATGATAGAAACAAAAAACAAGAGGAACTTTAACATCCACCAATAATTCCATTGCTTCACTTAAACTTCTCATGCAATGTAAGAAATAAGAAACCTATGCACACATTGAGATAGCAATAACAACCGTTAGTAATTGAATTTTGAATTTAATTTTTGCACTTATTCAATGAGCTTTCTTTATACAAATATAAGATCTGGATTAAAATTATTGAGTTTGGTTAAATGCATGTCGGCGGACTAAAACTTTTTCTATGCATGATGTTCGGAGAAGAATCGGAACATAAAAATCTATTGTATATATCTTTACTTTGTATTTCTGCTAAAGACTGAAATAGAACTGACATCTTGACGAACTCCTTATATCTTGTCAAATATCATTATAAAACAACACGGACGGAAGAGTTTTCATACTTCAGATTCTTAGTGATCAATTTGTAGGATATCTAACTAGGATAATTGTACTTGAACCTTGTCTAGTCACAATTTTTACTAAGAGGTGTCAATATGTAATATATATATATATATATATAAAATTACCTAGGTACATAGTATAATTATAGTATATATATATATATAAATATAATTTTCCGACAAAAAGTAATTGATTGACACCCCTCACTTACATGTGGCTTCGCCACTGGTCTTATTTCATTCAAAAGTTTTATAAAGGGTGTACGGGGTCATTTGGTTCATGCAATAAGCCGTGGAATATTTCAAGATTGAGTTTAAAATTATATTTATACTTTGTCTAGTTAAAAATATGACTAATCTCACAATAAATTTGTACCTCAAACTTAATATTATTTCATTCTACATGAGAGGTTGAATATATTTACATAAAATAAAAAATATAATTTCAATAATTATTATCTAGAAATAACTTTATCCGCAAATCAAACCACATCTTAAAGTGTTGCGTTTTCTGGCTGCTGTTACAATCCAAATTTGTCAAATCTAAAGTTGGTGGGGTTTGTACCAAACGGACATTGTAATCTCGCTCCAAGCTGTCCTTTTTCATTTTTAACAATTTCAACTAGATATATGTATTTAATATTTTATTATAACAGTTAAGTTTTATTGAAATTAATTTTTCATATTATGTTATGTTATATGTTGATGTAATATATCATAATAATAAATTGCAGTTAAAGAGTGAAGATGAACAAAAGCCAATAAAAGCATCTTCAGGTTGAGATAAAATATTTCGGGAGATTCAAATTCACTGCGGCATAATATACACCGATTCAGCAGTATCAGTTTTAACTTGTCCCTTTCAGAATACAACAACCTGTTAACGTTTCACAAAACTCAAGCAACTCTATATTTATGGAAGAGTCCAATGCTCCACAAATTAAAAGAACATCTTCCTTCCACATATAATTACTCTTTTTTGTTCAGTGTATATAGTTGGAGACTTTAAGTATTTTCTTTGTCTCGACTCTCTCTTTCACTATACTAATCTCTAATATAAATACAATATCATACAGTACTTTTTTTTTTCTTTTCTTTTTTTTAATCTATAACAATACAAAGAAGAAGACATCCTTTATCCTTTGATCTTCCTCAGCAGGTTAAGGATGCTATTACCAACACCATCCTCCCTCAAAACTCCACAAAGGAGGGCATCCCCATTTGGGGCCTCATCAGCAATGCCACCTTTAGCACTGGTAGCATGTACAACGACCTGAGAGACCTAGGCCAGGCAACAACCAATAACAAAGACTTCACTTTGGTCTGGAAAGCAAATGCCCCTAACAATGTCAAAATCTTCCTCTGGAACCTCCTACACCAATGCCTCCCCACCAACGACTACCTCAGGCGCATGAGTCATAATATCAACCCCCAATACACCCTCTGCGCCAATCCCATTGTGAACATCAATCACATATTCTTTCAATGTCGGAATGCTGCTGATTTCTGGGTCAAATTGATCAACCAGGTGAATGGGGGAACATTAACCCAGACAACTAGACTGAAGTGTGGAAAAGCCTTAAAGGGAAGGCCTTCAACAACTGGTTGTCATGGGATGATAACCAGAAATGACAATAACTTCAATGCCAAAGCCTCCTCCATCTCTACCCAACAAGCAATAACTCTTGCCTCTGAATTCTCTTCGCTAGTTGTTGAACCCCATACAAGAGCCACTACGAACTCCCCCATGGAATTCATGTGGAACCCACCCCTACCTGGACTTCTCAAACTCAATATTGATGGTTCATCTTCAGCCAACCCAGGAGCTGGGGATAGGGGGAGTATTCAGGAACCACTCCGGCCAATGAATTCTAGGATACTTGGATCATTTGCCTCCACACATCCCCTACCATGGCTGAGCTCCTGGCCAAGAACAATAATTTGCACAATTTCATCATAGAAACCGACTCTAGTAATGTAATTCACATGCTTTCTAACAATCACCCCCTCTATCACAACATTATTCTGGAATGCAGGTCATTGATAGGGGAATTGCAGGTGGAAGATTTTCAGGAAGTAGAATGCAGTGGTGGACTTACTGGCGAAGGAAGGAGCTAGAGCAGGGATCATGGCATCCCTAAAAATCATGTGTAACATGCCGCCTTTTGTTGTATCCTGTGTGGAAGCAGACATTAACGGAACCAAATTTTGTTGTTTTGTAAAATATTCCATTTCTAGCCTATGGGATCGGGATGTGGCCCCTAACTGTTTACCTTTGGCTCCTAATACCACTAGGAGCACAGACTTCCTACCACCCTAATTTCTAATGAAATATGTCTTTTCAAATTAAAAAAAAAGTGTAGAATTTGTTTCACAAATAAATGACAAAAATCTGAATAATTATTTGAGGAGACGCGGACAATTAATAGGAATTAGTGGGAAAAATATGTCTTGGTAGTTACATAACATTCTTGTCAATTTAATCTCTCTCATACTACGAGAAGATACTAATGAGGAATATTGTCGTTGTTTACACGATAATGATATCACTTTTTCATTTTATGCCTATTAATTATCATACATTTTAATATTTTTATTTTAATAATAAAATGCACCAACATTATATGTTTTTTCATAAAAGTTAAATTACATATATGATCGATTGACTAAAGAAATTTGATTGTAAAAAAAATAAGAGAAAAAACATAAAATAACCACTAAAGTTATCTCGAATTTGCAAAAAGACATCTAAACTTTGCGAGCGATCTATTACACTATAAAATTTGTACAAATCCTTTTAAATAGACCATTTTGAGCCTATGTGTGTGGTCATGCCTATAACGCGCGTGAATGAAGAAAATTGGTTGCAACTACCAATTAAAAATTGTCACGTGTAATAAATTTGACAATTATTTTAAAAACCCTTATTCTCCTGTTTAAAAATTAGAGTTTAATCCAAACCTTCATTATTATAGCCATTGGAGCTTGACTTCAAAAAAAAAAAAAAGTCACTCTTTTTTTTTGAGGAAAAAAAATTCAAGCAATGTCAAATTCATAATTTACCTACACCATACGCTCAATCTCCCCCCTCAAAGCACATTTCAGTAGAAATAATTATTTTTGGAGTGAGTTACTATTGTTGGGTGTTGTCATTGGGGAATTAATATCGTTATTGGTTTGGGGTCCATTTGCCGGAAAAATTTTCCAGCGAGACAAAGATGGAGGAAGTTGGAGATGGTGCGGTGATCGGAGTACACTTACCTTTCTTATATTAATACTAGATTTTGAAGCCCGTGTCAGCACAAACCCAATATATGTTACCTTTTTATTTCAATTTATGTGCCGGGCGTCGGTGGTTGTTATTTGAATATTAATGGCAGTGAAGGGTGTTAATGACGATGGAGATTTGAAGAGAAAAATAGAAGAGAATTAAAAAAATTAAATTAATTAATTAAAAAAGAAGATGATCTGCACGCGCCTAAACTTAGACTAGGATTGAAGATAAAATTGGTCAAAATGGTCCATTTGTAATGATTTTTATAACTTTTGTGGGGTAATAGGTCGTCCGCAAAATTAAAATGTCTTTTTGAAAATCTCGCATAAGTTCAATGGTTACTTTATGTCTTTTCTCAAAATATAAATAAGAGATCTATGATAATCCAACCACCAATTATTATTATTATTATTATTTGTTATTTTCTATTTACGCAAACCTGGGAAAATTAGATTCTTGTAGGTATGGAAAACTAGATTCTTCCTCCACATTTGGATAATCATTTCGAACCCAACTTTTGTAATGTTGAAGATTTTGGACATGTGATTAGAGCATTGATAATAATTCTCCACCTATAATCTCATCACACGATAATAAGCCAAAAAGAAACAAAAACCTAAAAATTCTTCAAGTGAATCCACTAAACATATAAATAAATAAATATTCGAATTAGTTAATGGGGTTTAATATCTATTATATATACATAAAAGTAATTTTGATCAACATGATTTGTGGTATAGTGGTGGAGCCAATCCATTCTTAATCAAAGGTCTCGAGTTCGAACCCTGGATATGGAGAAAATCCTGTTGGGAGAACCACCCCCAAAATATGCCTGCAATGCGCGATTCGAATTAGTCAAGGCTCCAATGAAAATACCGAACACCAGGTGGGAAAAAAATTTGAATTATAAATAATATAATTTTCATCGAACGAAATTCAGATGAACCTTCTAACCCAATGCCCCTAAGAGAGAGGTATTGGTTTCAGAGTAAGTAAGGGTGTGCATCGAACCACAAGGATTGGTGTGATGGTTCAGCACCTCACCCCTTAAGCAAGAGGTTGGGGGTTCGATCCCCACCTCTGGTGAATGGAAAAAAACTCTGTGGCCAGTTCCCTACCTCTTAGTGCGCTGATAGTAGGAACGGAGGATTCATCTCACGGCTGCCGACTGTGGAGCCAAAAAAAAAGGTGTGCATCAGTTGGTTCGATTCGGTTTACTGATTTTTGATTTTTAAATATGCTAAACCAATAAGATGTTTTTTATCAGTTTTTGGTTTATCGATTTTTAGTTCTTAACGGTTCAGTTTTTGGTTTAACCGATAAGAAAATACTCATAAAATAGAAATAGTAGTAACTAACATGAAAAAAAATCGAATCTTAGTTACAACAAAAAATCCTACATGAATCTTCAAGTTTGAACTAAATGCTGTTAAGAGAAATTAAGAGTTTGTATAATTGAAATAATAGGTTTGTTAATTGGTAGATTTTTTTTTTTAAAAAAGTAATATATATATATTCTTATGGGGTTATCGGTTTACCCAATAATCCAATAAGAAAAAATCGAACCGAACCAATAACCCAATAATTTTTTTTATAAAATCATTCACAAACCATTAACCCAATAACCCAATAACAATAAATCAATAATATTTTTATCGGTTCGATGTATCAGTCGATTCGGTTTTTGCACTCCCTAAGTACGAATGAATTATTATGTTAAAGGGTTGATGGGGATTTGCAAAGAAGGGAAAATTTTACTATGGTTGAGGTCCAACCAACACAAGTTGTGAGAGGATCCATTTATTGATTGACACTTGAAAAGTGGGGTCCACCTTGATACTTTGCAAAAGAAATTAAATAAAATATTAAATACAATGACAAAAGACTGCATATACAATACAATAAAAATGGAGGGAAAGACTAAGACTATGTATAGTACAATAAATATGGAGGGAAAGAGAATACTTTTTTCCCTCCTTAATTAGTTTCTTTCTACTACATCCAAACCAACTAAAGCAAAACTTTTGAAGTAGTTTTACACTCATTGCTCTCCCAGCATTCTCACTCAAGCAAAAATTAGAAGAAATATTTTTGATGTATCCATCTATGACCTTTATTCTTTCATTTCCTTCTCTCATTATTATTTATATTTTTACAATCACCTTATTTTATATACATATGTTATGCTATTACTTATTTTCGTATACAAATATCTAATGTTACCATATGTCATTCACTTCTCAATATTTCCTTTTCATTGTGTCCATATCTTGTGTATCATTCATTGAATGATCTTTATGGTCAATTGATCCTGTCAACATAAAAAATAATTTTTGTAAATTTTTTCTTATGCAGACTGTGCTTGAAATAGAAAAATGGAAGATGCACATGGTGACAAAGGCAAAGACTCCTCTGCCCAAGAAGGTAATTTAAGTGTAGAGATCTCTAATAAATATATACTATCTATAGTTTATCTATTTATTAAATTTTGATACTTACAATTAAAAATTATTATTGTAGATTTCAGCGTTAACGAGCCTAATATTTGTAACACTAGCAAGAACTTTGTTTTTGAGATTGACATGAAATTTAATTCGGAAGAGGAATCATACAATACATATAATTCATATACCGTGGCAAGAGGTTTTGTTGTTCGAAAGGGAGGAAAGACTAATAATGTAAAAGGAGAGACACAAGACGTTTATTTCTTTGTTCTTGTGAAGGACAATCGGATAAAATTTTTCCTTTTCAAGAAAGAAATCGACAAAGATTAGAATATAAATGTGGTTGTATGGCTTGTATAAAATTCAAAATTTCAAATGGAATATGGGAAGTTTGTGAATTCAATGATGTGCATAGTTATTCCATGATAGAAGATAATTTAAAACATTTCATACATTTTGATCGTAGGATTACAAATGCTACTAAAAATATTCTTGGTTCTATGATTGATGTCGGTATTCGTACAAAAAAAGTTGTTCGATATCTTCAGAATGAAGCGGGTGGAGTTGAAAATGTAGGATTCATTGAACAAGATGCTCATAACTTTGTTCAAGCACATAAGAGAAATATGATTAGTAGTGGAGATGCTCAAAATTTGATAAATCATTTTATGCATTTGCAATCAGAGGACTCAAACTTCTTCTATTCTTTTCAAGTTGATGAAGATGGTAGGTTGTGCAATTTTTTTTGGAGAGATAGTATATCTAAATTGCACTACGAGTATTTTGAGGATGTGATGATTTTTGACACTACTTATCGTACAAATAGATATGACATGATTTGTGCTCCATTTGTTGGTGTGAACAACCACTGAAAAAATACCCTTTTTGGTTGTGCATTCTTATGCAATGAAATCAGTGGTTCATTTGTTTGGTTATTTCAAGCATTTTTGAAGTCAATGAAGGGAAAAGCACCAAAGATAATTTTTATCGATCAAGCTCCTGCCATAGCCTTGGCAATTAAAGAGGTCTTTCCTAACACGTGTCATCGACTATGTTACTGGCATATTGATAGAAATGTTCAAAAAAATATACCCCAGCTTTACTTTAAGTCAGAATTTCTACACTATTTTGATACACTCTTGTGGAGGTGCAATTCGAAATCAGAATTTGATTTAGTATGGCCTAAAATGATAAGTGAATGGGATTGTGCGAGTAATACTTGGCTTCAAAAGTTATATGATTTGAGAAAAAAGTAGTGTCCTGTATTTAGCCGTTTAATTTTCTTGGCAGACATCAAATCAACTCAAAGAGGTGACAGCACAAATAGGGTCTTCACAGAAATGACATGTAAGACATTGAGTATAATTGAGTTTGTAAAACATTATGAGCAGCGAACAACTGAAATGCGAGATATTGAAGCAACCGAGGATTATAAATCTCGAGGAATACCTAAAATATCCATAGAAGATTGTGGGATGTTAAAACATGCTACTAGTGTGTACACTAGAAGAATTTACATAAGATTCCAACATGAATTTTTGCAAGGGTCAACCAAAAGAATACTCAGTGCTGAAACTAATGACAATACTACCAAATATACAATTTTAAAGGGTGAAAATGGACAAACTGAAGTTGTCCAGTTTAATTTCCTTGAAAATTCAATTATTTGTAGTTGTCATATGTTTGAGTCCATGTGTTGGTTATGTTGTCACGCACTAAAAGTTCTATTCTTTGACTTGAATTTTTCTTATCTTCCTGAGAAATACATTTTGAAAAGATGGTCCAAGAATACTAAGCATGGAGACAAATTTGAGGAATACATCACAAAGAAGAAAGCAGTAAAATCCTCTATGGCAATTCGTTTGAATGGGTTAATGAAAGAGGCATTTGATGTTATGACTTTAGCCGCAAATGATGAGGATTCCGAAGAAATTGTTAGAAAATATTTGTATCAAGCAAGAATCGAGATTACTAAACATCAAAGTGAGATATATAATGGAGATTGTGGTAAAAATAAACACAGATTTAGTTTTGTTGAATCTGTAACAGGGTGTACATATCAAATTTTGGATCCAATAAAAAAAAAAGAAAGGAAAATGGATATGGAAGAATGAAGCCAAAAGATGGGCAAAAAAAAAAAAATCACAGATGGCATTCAAAAACAGAGTAGTACTAGCACAAAATCATCAATCTTTGAATACAACACTGACTTTCGACACACAATCAACCTCGGTGCAGCAAATACAACATCAGTCCATGGAATTAATTTCTGAATTTTGATTTCTCTTCTAATCTGTTTCTAAATATAACTAACAGAGACTTTAATATATATTTTTTATGACTGTTAATTTATTTTTTTTAAATCAAATACGCAGTTACATGCAGATTCACCCAGCATTTCAGTCAATTTTTGACTCAAAACATGAATCTGCAATCTGAAGCTTGCATGCAGAGCCAGAGATCAAATAAATAAATTTCAGAAGAAATTTAATTTTATTTTTGAAGGAGATTATACTGTGAACTTGATTTTTTGTATAATATGCTCTTAGTTTAGCAGCAAAATCAGTGCAAACAAATACTATTTTTGTATTTTGATGTTACAATTAACATGCAAAGAAAATCTATTAAAATTTAAATTATCATGTATTTATAATTTTTTTATTTAGTTGTGTAGACAGCATAAAGATCTCATAAAAAAAAAAATGAAGAAAGCTTCATACCTGAAATCATGGATGATTAAATAAGCAAAAGAAAATTCATGGAGATTTCACCCAATTTTTGTTCCTTTTTTGCATTAGATTGAAAGGGGTTTTCTCCTATATTGTCTTCGTCTTCAAATCTCAATTTGTTTTTCTTTGAATCAGCAACAACACTAACTAATATTAAATATCAAAATTTTAAAGAAATTTTTTGACTTGGTCTATATAAATTGTTTTGATTTTAACAAGGCTTTTGAGTAAAAGAAAAAGGAAGAACAAGACGTGGGTCTGAGAAAAAGGAAGAATAAGGCGTGGGTCTGTTTTGATTTTAACAAGGCTTTTGAGTTAAAAGAAAAAGGAAGAACAAGGTGTGGGTCTGTTTTAATTTTAACAAGACTTTTGAGTTAAAAGAACAAGGAAGAACAAGGCGTGAATTTTCAAGTGTTTGTTTGGTTTCTGAAGAAATTTCTTCTTTCAACGGATAACAATAAATGTATGTGGACCCCACCATCCACTAACATTTCAAATTTATTTTATTTGTATTTTGAACACATCCTTTCACACTTTATTGGCTTTAAAAAATTAATGTGGGATCCACCACGCCAAGTGTCAATTAATGGACACCCTCTTACAACTATGACGTGGTGGACCTCTTCCACCATAAAATTTTCTGCAAAGAAGTTTAGTTAATAGTAACTTTTTGGCAAGCATGATTACTTAATTATTAGCCAAAATCTAATTTTCCTACTAGAATTTGAAACTCAATAGCTTGTTGTGATGATAAGCTCCAAATTCTATATACTTCATCTTGGACATTTTTTCTAAATCTTAGTTGAAACTTCAAGTGATTTAAACCTTTGTTACAGTGAAACTAAATTTGTTTATTAAGAACACGAGAACATGATACATATAGGAGCTGCTAATAAAATTGATGGCCTAAATATAAATTTCAATAAAAGATATTAAATTTTTCTTCCAAAAAGATTTTTACTTTCTCGATAAATATCTTGATAGAAGGTATTGTCACATCCCTTTTTTACCAAAAAAATTTGATTTTAAAGGTCAAAAGGGTTTTTACTATTAAAGTGACAAAAGATTAAAAATTTGTTTCGAAAAAGACTTTTTATATTCAAAACTCAGAGTCGCCACTTGGCATAAATCAGGTGTGCCAAGTCACTTTTGAAAAATTCTTTTCAAAATCATTTAACTCTTTGAAACTGGTTTGCAAACAGAGATTCCGGCTAAGGAATTCTGTTGATCGAGCGGAAGGTGTTAGGTACCCCCCGATCCCGTGGTTCGACCACGGTCGCTTGGTGAAAAATATCGGCTAATTTAACACTACGAATGTATAAACCACACAAAAACACACAAAACAATCAATCAAACGAACAAAACGAAACAATCCAAGAAATTAGTGTCCAGTCCAATAATTACAGTCCAAAATAAAAAGGTACTGAAAAGTAAACCTATATTAATCCTAAACTACGCTCTAATGCTTTACCCGATGCCCCGGGCCTTCATCACGAACGTCTTTTGCCAAAATAATACGTCATTCTTTAGTGAATAAATACAATGGGTCTCGGGGCATTCCCCAGCCAAATGGATACAAGTTTTTCAATGCGAGAAAGCCAAACCATTCCACCAAATTTCAAACATTCAACAAAATTTCAAACTTTTAACCAAAACCACAAACTCTAAATTTGCCTACCCAACCTACTTTGCCTATCAATTCTCGGCCTAATCTTGATATTATCGAAGTTATCCCAAAACAAAACCTATTCTAAATCAAGCAATCAACAATCGATGAATCAAAACGCGACAATATTTACTTTATCAAATTTTTGATCTCTTTCCCCAAAATCCAACTTAACCCTAAATCGAACTACGCGATTAACATACTTCACAACAAGATTTATATTTAAATAAAAATGAGTGAAATCGTTTCAATCACACCATTCAAAAATATTCACAAAATAGGAACAAAAGATGAAGAATCGACCTCAATTGATGACTTTATTTTGACAACTGGCGATGGATCGAAGCTCACGAATGGGACCTCGACCCAACTGGAAACGCAACGTCGAACCCGTAACTCAAACCCAGAGAGTCTCACACCAAATTCGCACCCCCAGCTACTATTTCAATCGATTTCCGGCAGCTTTTGCTGGAATCGGGACTGGTTGGACTAATTTCAGTTACTCGTTAAAGATTTCGACGCTTCCCAGTGAAAGCTTCGCCGGAATGGCATTGGTTTTTCTGTTTTTGTCTCGCTAGAACCAATTAACCCCTAGTCCCTTCCCTTTCTCTCTCAATCGATCTCTATTTCTCACTATTTCCTCTCAATTTTTTTCTTTTCTCTCTCGATTCACTCTCTCCTCTCTATGTTTCTCCCTCTCTCATCACCCTACTCGCTATCGTCTTTATATCTTCTTGAACTCTACTGTATGTGTGTGCAATGGTGAGAGAGTGGTGTGTGTATTTGGTGAGGTGGTTGTGTGTGCTTGTTATTGTTTATGTGCGTGTTTTTCGTGTAACTGTGTGTGTTGCGAGGAAGAAAATGGTGTGAGTGTGTATTGTGATGAATTGAAAACGAGAAATGACCAGCTACCCCTTTTCCTTGTGTGCTGTGGATGTATGTAATAGTTAGTATGTGTGTAGGTTCGTATTTATACCCCTGGAGAAGTTGAATTCTCCCGTGGGCCCCCTTCCCTTTTCTAAAGATGGAAATTCTCCTTTGTCCCCCTCCCCCCCTTAGGTGTATTATAGAAAATGTGACCCTTCCCTTTTCTGTTAGGAATTGAACAATATTAGGAATATTCTCTCGTGGGGCCCACTCCTTTTTGTTTCCTTAGAAATGGTTTTAAATTGGATAAAAACGTGAGGGGTAGGGAAATTGAGGTGTGACGTGTCTTAATTTCATAGGATATGGTTGTTAGGATGAGGAGTGAGGTGGTTAGGATAGGATTAAAATAAGGTAAAATTTGTTAGGAATTTTGTTAAGGGTTGTTATTTTTGTATTTTTGTGAAGAGATTATCACACGGGTAAGACATATGGTAAGACGAGGGTAAAAATAAATAACTTGGGTCTTCGAGAGGGACAAAATTAGGTGTTTACATCATGCCCCCTTTGAATGTAAACACAAAGTATTTTCAAACAAAGAAGTAGACAACGAGATTAAATTTTGACCCGACCATTATTCAAGGAAAGAAACAGAAGGAGGAAGAGCCACCGGGTCTTGACTTAAGACATCCTACCTACCCAAGTTATGAGGGAATCAATTGACACGTATCTCAAAAGGTTGGAAGGAGAGGAACTATACCGAATTGGAGAGTTGAGTGAGGTTCCATCGAGGTTTCGGTCCGCGGCTCTGTCATTACATCAAAATAAAAATTACAAGTTAAAAATATAAAAGAAATTACAAAAGCTCTATCTATGCAGCTTTCCTTGACTCTTGACTCGCTACTTCATCACCACCCTATTCTTCAGGCGGGCTCCTGACTTGCAATTTCATCACTCTATTTTTCGGGCGAGCTCTTTGTTGACACCTAATCTTTGCCCTCCACGACTAAATTTAATCCTGAGTTTTTTCAGTTTTTAATAAACCAAAATAATTATTTCATCCAAATAAAAAAAAAACTTAAAATATTTTTCGTACGTGATTTTGTCAATTTAAGTAGCGATTATATACTATCGTGTTCAGTTATACGAGAGTATATAATTTGTTACTTAAATATATATTTTACAAAATATCGGATTTAATTAAAGCTTATCTTGAAAATAAATTCAAATCATTAAAATCTTAATTTAAATATAATTTATTCTCAAAAATAATTTATTTGGATAATATGCATTCATTTTATTAAATCAAGAAGCTCGGGATAAAAGAAAAGGTATTAATTCGTATCGAATTTTAATTTAATTTAGCCAATCTATTAGATTTGACCATAATTGAAAATTGGTCATAATTGCATTGCAATTTGTCAATTAATTTTTAATTTGGTCAAAATAAATAAATATGGCTAAATTTTAAATTTCAATTGGGGTTATATTTTAAATAACCCCAAAAATCTCAAGAACTCTTATAACTTTTACCCAATTTTCACCAAAAAATAAATTCAAATTGTACTATTCCCCCCAACTTTGTTCTTTTTCAATTTTGAAATTCAAAGATTGTACTACATTGTACTATTTCCCCCCACATTATCTTCCACCTCACCTTATCTTTAAGTTTTACATTCCAAAACCCCCCCTAAATGCTTTTTCTCCCACATTGGTGGATGACAAGAAATAAATCTTTATCCTTTCCTATAAATACTTTTCTCCCACATTGGTGGAAAAGGGAAAAGAATACCCCATTCTCTCCTATAAATACTACCACTACTTTAGTAGAGAGAGGAGAGGGGAAGAAGAAAAAAAAGGTTAGAAAGGTGAAAAAAATCCTTTTGAGCAAAAATAGTCATTTTTATTTAGTAAAAATTTTTGTTTCATAAAGTTGCTCGGCTAATCAAAATTTTTGAGTTGCCAGCGATGTTTTTTCAGTGGTGGTTGATTCCAACGAAGCTCGTAGTCTCATTTTGCTGCCCCCTAAAAGGTAAACACACCTTTTTTTTTCCTTTTATATTATTTTAATTTTTATTATCGTTTTTCTCTTCATCTTTTTTCTTCTTCGTAGTTCGTAGATATAATTTTATTTGTTGGGATTGTATATTGTAGATGGCCTTGAAGGCCCTAGGACGTTGTGGTATCAATATTCTAATTATTTTTATGTTCATGATTTAAAAATGAGCTAGCAATAGTTGTATGTGCCATTTTTGACTTTATTTATTGATTATTTTGGATAAAGTTTGCTTAAAAGATGTATTTATGCTTTTTTTAAACTCATTGTTTTTGGATACATTTATTTTTAGTATGTAAAGTTATTTTCTTTATGTTTAGAAGAATAGTTAATGTTGAATGTTTTGCCTTTTCACCTTATTCTTTGATTATTTGAATAAAATTTAGATCTTTACTTGAAAAATGATACCCATGTCTTGTTTAAACTTATTGTTGTTAGATATATTTGTTTTTAGCATGTAAAGTTATTTCCTTTATGTTGAAAAGAATAGATAATATTGATTGTTTCTCTTTTTTTACTTTATTCTTTGATTATTTTGGATAAAGTTTAGATCTTTACTTGAAAAACAATACCCATGTCTTGTTTAAACTTATTGTTGGTAGATATGTTTTTTTTAGCATGTAAAGTTGTTTATTTTATGTTGGAAGAATAGTTATTATTATTTGTTGCTTAATAAAAATAGTAATTAGTTAAGTCAAGAATTTGTCATTTGGTTACTAATTATTTTAATGGATTTCAAAACCCTCATATAAGATATGAAGTGCTATCTTTATTTTTCATCTAAGATGTTTATTCTTCTTTGTTCGCATGTTGTCTTTTCAAAATGATAAGACATTTTGAAATTTTGCGGCTAAATAAAATTATTTGGATATATTTGACTCATGTATAGTATGATTGTGAAACTTTTGCTTTGCATTTTTTATTTGTTGACTCTCATTCTTGTGCAAGTGTGCTTATTCTTGTCATTCAAAAATTAGTTCTTGATAGTTTCTTTTACTTTGAAATATGTCACTTTTATGCCTTGAACATATATTAATTTCTTTATCTTTTCTTTGCATGCAAAAAAAATATCTCGAGTCCAAATGGGCTCCTTTCCTCCTGCATTTCGTAATGGGTAAATGAGGCTTACCCCTTCGAGTCAAGTTCGAAGTTTAAACCCAAGGTCTACTACATGGCGTGCGGGTGCTAGAAGATAGACAAAGAAGAAAAATGGGTCAAAACCCATTGATGAGGTCACTAAAAGACTTGAAAAGTCTCTATTTTTATTATTGTCTTCTTTATATTTATTCATTTAGTCATTTATTTATTCATTCATTTCGGCCTCGAAGCCAAAGTTGTATTTAATATAGGTGGAGCAAGACTCGAGCCAAAGGCTCGAAAAATAGTTTAGGACAGGTGAAATGGGTTGGAAGCCCAACTAGACTAGGACAGGTCTCGTTGATTTGGGCCTAATGGCCTAAATCCTTTACTTTCTCCTCTCTTCCCTTTTATGTGTTTATTTGTTTATTAGTTTTGTTTAGACTTAGTTAAAATCCCTACTAAGTCGCCTAAATCTATTTTACACAAGTCTTTTTTTTTTTAAAATCAAATCACTATTTCAACAAATTAATCTTTTCGAAGTTAAGCAAAAGACGATTTTCAAACAGTCCGAATAACCGCAAGTTAGCGGATGTTTTAGGTGCCTAACACCTTCCTAAAACATTAATAGGAACCGCTTATCTAGAATCCCTAACTTAAAATGATTTTCCTCTTTTGAATCGTTTAAAATGTTTTATAGAGGTTTCTTAATTCCTTTTTAAAATTAAGTGACGACTCTTTCAAAAATAATTTTTTTTTGCAAAATAGAAATGGTGACTCTGCTGGGGATTTTTAACTAGGTTCTAACCAAATGTTTGATTTCGTCTTTTGATTAAGTGTTTATGTGTTTCGATTCTGTAGAATTTAAATATCGCATCTCATGGCATATTCCTACATTATTTAAACTATTTTGGGGTTTCATGGATATCCCGACCCCTATTGATCAATTCCAAAAATTTGTTGGAAATACAAACAATTTATTAGCACGTGAGTCATCTGATGGTTGTTTGTATTTTCAAACTCAAGTTGTCCACTTGAGAACCAGTGTTCAAATCCATTCTAGATACCTAGGATAGAGCTAAACCAAAACCCTATTTCAGGCATGAGCCTAGGACGACCCAATACCCGAGCGCGGTACTGGGCCTATTAAAAAACCTGCCCTGCGTCTATTGACCCCGAGTCAATTATAGACGAACCATATTTATGTGTTGAAGAAAATGTATGCCTGTCTAATTCAATCCATTATCCTTTGGGGGTCGGGAAAAAGCTTGATTTGCTTACTTTTGTAAGAAGAATTGAAGCAAGATAAGCAAGAAATTGATAGATTTGGGAGGTTGCATCTAAGGCACAGTTTGAACGTCAACGGATGTCACCAATAAAAGAAGTGGACGAAGCTAAGATGGCGAAGGCTGATAGAAGAAGCACTCGAAAATTAGTATTTTCTATCCCCTGTGTGGGAACGTGTCTTCTTTCATGTTATTTTCTTTTCCCTAAAGATTGTATCCCTATTTTGTTATCGTTTGTAAGAATTTATTCCCTTTTCATGTCTATATAAGTTGGAGGTTAATGGATTGACTTCGAGGAATCATATATTTTCTTCAAAAATCGTTAGGCCTGAACCTTTGGCTCAAAAGGGTCACCCCAGCTAGGATACGCGTTATTATAACATTTTTGTGTGATATAACTGTTTCATGTGCTTATGTGCGTTTGTTTGAATCAAAGGGAAGTTTATCCACTATGTCCTATGGACGAACTTGGCTATAACTCAAACAACTCTATATGGTGATTTCATGTCAAATATTTTCCATTATTTATCATATACGGAAACTAACACATCTGCCTTTGAGTTGTTTTACTTTACAGATAATAGAAATTACTCTGTGTTGATATAAGCTGGTAGAACATCCCTACTTCACCCGATCGAAAGTGCACAAAATCCCATCCTCTGACCATCATCCAAAAATGACAGGAAATGACGAAGAAAGCGCACTGACTATCCGGGATAATGTGATAGCAGAACAGAATGAGATGATTGCGGAACTTGCAAGAAAGTTTGAAATGCTTCGGGAGGAAATAAATCGCACTCGGGATTTGGCTAACTTGGCCATCACCGTCAATGCTCCCGCTCCGGGAGGACAAGGGACTCCACTCCAAATTCCTCCCCTCAGCACCCCTATTCTCGGGGATTAGCCGAATAATGTATCGTCCGTCTTTGCTTCTCCATTCGTCCAAAATCCCAATCATGAAAATAACCCAGACGCCTACCATCTGCAAAATCCATCTTTAACCCCACAAAATCCGTCTTCGAATACATTCCCAAATTCTCAAAACACATTTTTAAATCAACAAAATGCATTCCCAAATCCGCAATATTCACTCCCAAACCCACAAAATATATCAAATCTGCCTTCGAATCCACCAAATTCAGTTTCAAATCCTCAAAATCCTTCTCATATTCCGCCAAACTACTCTCAAGGTCCACGGAATGTTCCCAATTTCCAAAATGTCCTCCCCACTTACCAACCAAATTCCCCTCATCCGCAAAATCGAGCCTCCCTTCCAAATCCTCCTCACGCCATCATATCCCCTGATATCTATAATCCCCTTCCTCATCTCGAGATAGACCATTACGAGGAGAAGGAGAAAGAGTGGAGGACTGAGCATGAACTGAAGTTGCTAGCTATGAATGAAAAGATCATGAGAATCAAAGAATCTCATGGAGTGAGGGACCACGACGGTTTAGGGTATGACGATTTATGTGTTCGTGCAGGAGTAGACCTACCAGATGGGTACAAAGTCCCTAAGTTTGAGATGTTTTACGGTATCAAAAATCCAATGACCCATCTGAAAAGGTACTGTGAGCAACTGATAGGGATAGGAAAAAATGAGGCGTTATTGATGCGCCTATTCAGTCGAAGTTTAAGTGATGAAGCCTTAGAGTGGTTCATGTCTCAGGAGCCAAAAAAGTGGACTGGTTGGAAAGAATTGGCCAAGGGTTTCCTTGACCGGTTCGCATTCAATATTGAAATAGTCCCTGAACAATATTCACTAGATCGGATCAAACAGAAGAATGATGAGAGTTTTCGAGACTATGCTTTTCTTTGGAGAAAAGAGGCTGCTAAAGTACAACCTCCCATGTCTGAGGAAGAAATGGTATCATTTTTCTCTCATGCATAAGAATGAGAATTTTATACCAGGATGGTATCCGCGTCCGAACAACTTTCACAGATTTAGTAAAGATTGGGGAATCATTAGAGGAAGGCATCCGAACAGGAAAAATTGCCAAAACCCCAACAACATCTGAATCTTCTGCATTTCCAAAGAAGAAAAGAGAGGGTGCGACAACGGTCTCTACTAATTTTGTTGATAAGTTAAAGAGGAAATTCAAGCCTACAAATATTCTTTCCTCATCATCATCACCAAGTTTTCAGCCTATATTCTACGTTCAACCCCAATGTCAAGCTCCAAATCCAAATATTTTACCCCAATACCAAGTTCCACAACCAAATTATCAGCCTCGTACTCAAGCTACTTTTTCAAATAACCAAATAAACGTCTAAACGTCTCCAAAGTATCATCAAGTACCTCCCCCCATAAATAAGAATCATTATAACCCTCCACATCCAAAATTTGAAAAGAAACCTCCCCGAAACTTCATGCTGCTAGATGAAAGTCGTACCCAGCTCTTTGGAAGATTGATGAAAGCTGGTTATTTATAACCGATCCAGCCAAATCCTATCGATCCCAACTCTCGGTTTTATCATCCCGATCAAAATTATGCCTATCATTCAGGAGCAGCGGGGCACAGTACCGAGGATTGTATTAACTTGAAACATAAGATCCAAGATTTGATCGATCAGAAGGTCATCACACTTCAGTCATCGACACCAAATATTAATAGTAATCCGTTGCCTAACCATGGGGGACTTACAGTTAACATGATTGAAATAGATGGTGAATGGGCGTCTAGCAAGGCCATCACTAAGGTAAATTCAGAAGGACTCAGAAGAACAGAAGAGGTGGAGAAAATAGAAAAAGTTGCGGCCGCCTCAAGTAAGGATTTGGAAGGAATTTTTGAGCATGTTATAGTCCCGGAAAAAGAATTTAAGCATGAGATAGCGTACCAGCCAAGAAGGAAAAATGAGATCAAAGATAATTCAAAGGAGAGTCTTTTTAGGCCCTTGCCGATCTTGTACCAGTCATTTCCCGTAATGAGGTGTCAAACGGTGATGGTATTGAGGATGGGATAAAAGATCTGTTCGAAGGATACAATGCTCTACCAGATGGTTTTCGAAAGTCCGGTGGGGTGAAGAAGATTGCATCGTAGGAGGCCTTGCAAAACTGGACCTCCACTCCACTCATAACCCGTCACCCATCGCAGTAGATGAAAGGGCAGTTACTAATAGTTTTTAAAATCGACGATTATCCGGAGGAGGCCCCGTTATCCACCCTTTTATGTCTCAAATTTTTATTTCGTGTTCTACAACTTTCAAAAAGGCATGGGCCCACATTTGTGTGGGTCATAAGCCATAGTTTTTATTTATTTTCCAAAAGGCCTCCCTTTATTTAAGAAGTTACTTTTTAAATATGATTATCTTGCATGGTTTGTTTTGGTCTCAATAATTTTAAAAACCTGTCAATGTCATGTCACGTCAAGGGTAAGGCGAACAAGGCGAAGAAAATAATGATAAACAGAAAAGGTGATGAGGAGCAGTTAGTAGTAGATACAGAGGAATGTGAAAATAAAAAAAAGCCCAACCTCGAGGAGCCCTAATACTACCCGAGATGGATGGTCAAGAGTGGACCAAACCAATCGATTCTGATGCGGTAAAGATATATCATGCTTGAAAGATGTTATAGTTTTTATTTCTAGGCTTATTTGTAATTGCCTTTATAATAGTATCAATTTTATGATGTGTAATCACCTAGAATCCTTTCCCTCTATGTACAAACCACGTTTGACCTGAATTCTCAAGAAAGGGATACGTAGGCGACCTATGTCGGCTTCGGTCAATCTCTTAGGATAATTTATCCTTTCCTCTTATGTACGAACTACGTTTGGCCTGAATTCCCAAGAAAGGGATATGTAGGCGGCCTATGTCGGCTTTAGTCAACCCCTTAGGATAATTTATCCTTTCCCCTCTATGTATGAACTACGTGATGACCTGAATTCTCAATAAAAGGGATACGTAGGCGGCCTATGTCGGCTTCGATCAACCCATTACTTTCTTTTGTATATGGCTAGCATAGTCCTGAACAACGATTGACCTGATTCCTGCTTCAACGGGATACGTAGGTGCCCCAACGGCTCGGTCATATAACCCCATGAAAGGAAAATTGGGGCAGAATTTTCGAAAAGGAATCTCGAAAATTCACAAGAGAAGACCGATATCCAACAAAAAAAATAAAGATCAGCAAAGACTTCAGATCCACTCGGATTGGTATCATCTCAAACAACTTTAAACTGGGGCAGAAATTTTGAGAAAGACCTCAAAATTTTCACCAAATGCTGGAACATATTCCAAATTCCCCAGCACCAGGGGTTAAAGTCAAGCTTTGGAAGCCACCAACTGTAACAAAGTCTGGGTAGACTTAATTTTTGGCTATGATAGAGCTACTTGAATAAACCCTCCAACAATGATTGAGTTTTAGAAACCATCCATCGAATATAGTCAAAACCACGAGGAAGACGTTCGTTGAGCTAGAACATGACATGACTGGCAGAGATTTTTTAAAGTTTTACAGAGGTTTTCAAAATTAATTTAAAAACTTTAAGACTATTTCCAAAATCTTACAACTCATTTAGTTAGTACTTGCCTAGACATCATTTGGGATGGAGTGTCAGGGTGGAAGTCCCGATAAGGCGGAATGCCCAAGAGATGAAGATGAGCAAATCGAAGATCGAAGGAGGTCAACACAGAGTTTGTTTCACTTAAAACTAATTTTTTTTCTGTGGATGCAGGGATCAATACAGAAAAGTGAGGGTCTCTTTCAAAATCCCCGAGCAAATTGGGAGCCACAATAGGGCATTAATACCCAAGAACGGTATTTTAGGGCAGCCCTAAAAATAGGTTTAATACCCATTTATTGAGGACCTTTTGATTTGTCCATCTCATTTCTTGAGATCGTAAGTGACAAACAAAAGCTCTTTATCTTCTTTACACCTATCGTATTGAGAAGTTTCCTAAAAATAGTCTCTAGTAAAAGTGACTTTGTGTCTACTAATCGTCTACCTTGAGTACAGGTACATGTAAAAAGTAGGACGATGACAAATGGAGTCAGGTAAAATTACACATCATAGCCGCAAGGCATTGCCTCAAGAGCTATTGCATATCATTGCCCCAAGGGCCATTACACATCATAGACGCAAGACATTGCCTCAAGGGCTATTGCATATCATCGACAAGGGCTATTGCATATCATCGCCACAAGGGCTATGGCATATCATCGCCAGAAGGGCTATTGCATATCATCGCCACAAGAGTTATTGCATATCATCGCCACAAGGGCTATTGTATATCATCGCCACAAGGGCTATTGCATATCATCGCCACAAGGGCTATCGCATATCATCGCCACAAGAGCTATCGCATATCATCGCCACAAGGGCTATTATATATCATCGTCACAAGGGCTATTGCATATCATCGCCGTAAGGTCTATTGCATATCATCGCCAAGGCCTATTGCATATCATCGCCACAAGGGCTATTGCATATGATCGCCACAGGGGCTATTTCATATCATCGCCACAAGGGCTATGGCATATCATCGCCACAAGGGCTATGGCATATCATCGCCACAAGGGCTATTGCATATTATCGCCACAAGGGCTATTGCATATTATCACCACAAGGGCTATTGCATATTATCGCTACAAGGGCTATCGCATATCATCACCACAAGGGCTATCGTATATCATCGCCACAAGGGCTATCGTATATCATCGCCACAAGGGCTATCACATATCATCTCCACAAGGGCTATCACATATCATCACCATAAGGGCTATCGCATATCATCGCCACAAGGGCTATATCATATCATCGCCACAAGGGCTATTACATATCATCGCCATAAGGGCTATTGCATATCATCACCATAAGGGCTATGGAATATCATCGCCACAAGGGCTATTGCATATCATCACCACAAGGGCTATGGCATATCATCTGCCTTTATATCATCTCCATAAGGGCTATTGCATATTATAGCCACAAGAGCTATTGCATATCATCGCCACAAGGGTTATTGCATATCATCGCCACAAGGGCTATTGCATATCATCGCCATAAGGGCTATTTCATATCATTGCCCCAAGGGCCATTACATATCATTACCGCAAAGTCCATCTCATACCATCGCCCCAGAAGGCATTCAACATCTATTGACATGCTAGACAGAAATGCTGGCGTCGAGGTTATCTCATTATTTCATGAATCAGCATATGAATGCATCGAGGGTACACGATTTGAAGGGACGCCTTTAAGTCACTATCTAAGGATGAATGATATATAAGATTTCCTAGAAATTGACAATTTGAGGGTCATCTATAAGTCATATTATTTGAAATAGGATAGTGTGCAAGATCACCTATGAGTTGATAACCTGTAGGTCATCTGTAAGCCACAATAACATCCTAACCAGATAGTATGCAAGATCGCCCAAAAAACGATAGTTCAAAGGTTATCCATAAGTCGCAACTAAATCCTTACCGGAGAATATGTAAGATTATCAAATTGATACGTCCAAGGGTTCTCTATAAGACGTGTCATATCCAAGATCAATTATGTGCAGGATTACCCAAAGACAAACAATTTGAGGGATTATCTATAAGTCATATTGTATCCAAGGTCGGATGATGTGCAGGAACACCTGAAAGCTAGAGATTCAAGGGATATCTGTAAGCCATCTCTTATCCAAAGTTGGATAATGTGCAGGATTACCTAAAAGCTAACAATTCAAAGGATATTTGTAAGTCGCCTCGTATCCAACATCAAATAATGCGCAAAATTATCCAAAGATTGACAATTTAATGAAATTTATAAATCGATCATCGGCTATAACCGGAGAGGTTATCATTCCACATACAACAAGTGATATAGGTAACCAAAAGGGTTGCCACACCGGCATAAGATTACACGGTTGTAGAGACCGTTCTGCATAAAGTATCGCCGGTGTCCAAAAGGGCCACCCCACTTTGAAGACGTATTAAACCGATAAATGCCATAATTATACAACAACCAAGAGGGTTGTTATGTTTGTTGTTGCCAGTTATTTCATTCTAAATAGGTACATGAAGAGACGACTTTGCTTTTCAGGCCACAACTCACGTGGAGATATAGTAAAAGACTACATACCTCTTTCGTGAATTATGTTTAGCACTAACACTTTTTGCTTGAAGCATTGTCGAGAGCATCCGAGAGGATGAAAATCTCAAATAAAAACCACAGGTGCAGATGACTTCAGGTAGGACGCAACACAACGTTGAACTCTTTCTTAGCAGCAAAACGGGACATAGTCTAAAAAGGGACGTCAAACTCTTTGGACACGAGATAAATGATGATCACCACCACCATCCAGCCACACCCCTGTTAGAAGGCATGTGGGTATTTCAAAATATTCTGGTTTCAGCTTCGCCTTTGGGATATTTTTAAACTCATGCCGAGGGTAACCTTCTCTTCTTTTTCAAATTCTGGTGGCAACACACTTAGAGTTTTGGAAATTATGTCCAGGTAAGTTCTTGACTATGGATGTGAAGGATCCCACATTCATGGTTAAGATGTTACAAGCCTCTTTACTACAACTCGATCAACTTGTCACTCATTCCGAGCCAATGATGGTCTGAAATAAAAGACACTATCTTTTCTACCGATTGAGTCGAACTACAAGCAGTCTAATTCCCTGAAATATTGGTGATATGTAGGCTGGGATCTATGTAGAAAACTTGACTGCATTCCAACCTCCCCCCTAATCCCTTTATTTCCCAATTTCTCGATTTTATCAAACACTCTAAAACTGAGATAACTTGTGAATTTTTTGAAAATCGTGCTTTAAATCAAGCTCTATGAACTACAAGTGGCCTGAATTCTCATGTAAACTGAGATATGTAGGAAACCTAATACCGAGGTCCGGCCATGACTCTATGAAACTCGTGCAAAAACCAACCTCTTTCAGATTCGAATATATGGTCGGACAAAAATTAGGAACGTCAACCTCCCTTTGCCCAGGGTTACTTACATCCACCCTACCCAAAGGGAGGGGGCTGCTGTTGACACCTAATTTTTACCCTCCACGACTAAATTAAATCCTGAGTTTCTTCAGTTTTTAATAAACCAAAATAATTATTTCATCCAAATAAAAAAAAACTTAAAATATTTTTCGTACGTGATTTTTTCATTTTAAGTAGCGATTATATACTATCGTGTTCAGTTATATGAGATTATATAATTTTTTACTTAAATATTTATTTTACAAAATATCAGATTTAATTAAGGCTTATCTTGAAAATAAATTCGAATGATTAAAATCTTAATTTAAATATAATTTATTCACAAAAATAATTTATTTAGATAAATATGCATTCATTTTATTAAATCAAGAAGCTCGGGATAAAAAAAAAGGTATTACTTCATATCGAATTTTAATTTAATTTAGTCAATCTATTAGATTTGACCATAATTGAAAATTGATCATAATTACAATGGAATTCGTCAATTAATTTTTAATTTGGTCAAAATAAATAAATATGGCTAAATTTTAAATTTCAATTGGGGTTATATTTTAAATAACCCCAAAATTCTCAAGAACTCTCATAACTTTTACCCAATTTCCACCAAAAAATAAATTCAAATTGTATTATTCCCCCCAACTTTATCCTTTTCCAATTTTGAAATTCAAAGATTGTACTACATTGTACTATTTCCCCCCACATTATCTTCCACCCCACCTTATCTTTAGTTTTTACATTCCAAAAAACCACCTAAATGCTTTTTCTCCCACATTGGTGGATGACAAGAAATAAATTTCTATCATTTCCTATAAATACTTTTCTCCCACATTGGTGAAATAGGAAAAAAAATACCCCATTCTCTCCTATAAATACTACCACTACTTTAGTAGAGAGAGGAAAGGGGAAGGAAAAAAAAAGGCAAGAAAGGTGAAAAAATCCTTTTGAGCAAAAATAGTTATTTTTATTTAATAAAAATTTTTGTTTCATAAAGTTGCTCGGCTAATCAAAATTTTTGAGTTGCCAACGATGTTTTTTGGTGGTGGTTGATTCCAACGAAGCTCGTAGTCTCGTTTTGCTGCCCCCCAAAAGGTAAACACACCTTTTTTTTCCCATTTATAAAATCAAGATAATTTTAGCATGTAAAGTTATTTCCTTTATGTTGAAAAGAATAGATAATATTGATTGTTTCTCTTTTTTTACTTTATTCTTTGATTATTTTGGACAAAGTTTAGATCTTTACTTGAAAAATAATACCCATGTCTTGTTTAAACTTATTGTTGGTAGATACGTTGTTTTTTAGCATGTAAAGTTGTTTATTTTATGTTGGAAGAATAGTTACTATTATTTGTTGTGCCATAATAAAAATAGTAATTAGTTAAGTCAAGAATTTGTCATTTGGTTACTAATTATTTTAATGGATTTCAAAACCCTCATATAAGATATGAAGTGCTAGCTTTATTTTTCATCTAAGACGTTTATTCTTCTTTGTTCGCATGTTGTCTTTTCAAAATGATAAGAAAGTTCGAAATTTTGTGGCTAAATAAAATTATTTGGATATTTTTGACTCATGTATAGTATGATTGTGAAACTTTTGCTTTGCATTTTTTATTTGTTGACTCTCATTCTTGTGCAAGTGTGCTTATTCTTGTCATTCAAAAATTAGTTCTTGATAGTTTCTTTTACTTTGAAATATGTCACTTTTATGCCTTGAACATATATTAATTTCTTTATCTTTTCTTTGCATGCAAAAAAAGTATCTCGAGCCCAAATGGACTCCTTTCCTCCTGCATTTCGTAATGGGTAAATAAGGCTCACCCCTTCAAGTCAAGTTCGAAGTTTAAACCCAAGGTCCACTACATGGCGTGCGGGTGCTAGAAGATAGACAAAGAAGGAAAATGGGTCAAAACCCATTGATGAGGTCACTTAAAGACTTGAAAAGTCTCAATTTTTATTATTGTCTTTCTTGATTTATTCATTTAGTCATTTATTTATTCATTCATTTCGGCCTCGAAGCCAAAGTTGTATTTAATACAGGTGGAGCAAGACTCGAGCCAAAGACTCAAAAAATAGTTTAGGACAGGTGAAATGGGTTGGAAGCCCAACTAGACTAGGACAGGTCTCGTTGATTTGGGCCTAATGGCCTAAATCCTTTACTTTCTCCTCTCTTCCCTTTTATGTGTTTATTTGTTTATTAGTTTTGTTTAGACTTAGTTAAAATCCCTACTAAGTCGCCTAAATCTATTTTACACAAGTCTTTTTTTTTTAAAAAAAATAATCAAATCATTATTTCAATAAATTAATCTTTTCGAAGTTAATCAAAAGACGATTTTCAAACAGTCCGGATAACCGCAAGTTAGCGGACGTTTTAGGTGCCTAACACCTTCCTAAAACGTTAATAGGAACCGCTTATCTAGAATTTCTAACTTAAAACGATTTTCCTGTTTTGAATCGTTTAAAATGTTTTATAGAGGTTTCTTAATTTCTTTTTAAAATTAAGTGGCGACTCTTTCAAAAATCAAAAATTTTTGCAAAACACTCCCGACTTACAATTTCATCACTTGTTGCTTGGCTTTCAATTTCTTCACCCTATTTTTCAGGCGGGTTCCTGACTTGCTATTTTTTATTTGTTGACTTTTAATTTCTTCACCTTGTTGCTTGACTTTTAAATTTTTCACCATGTTGCTTGACTTTTCATTTATTCGCTCTGTTCTTCAGGCGGGCTCCTGAAATCACATCAAAACTAAAAAGAACATTATCCCAAATAAAAATTATTATAAAGAGATTTCATTTACCAGATAGGTGAAGTCCAAACACAAGAATTAAACTTTGCCCCAGTTTATCATCAAAGGACTTTTGCGAAAGTCACATCATTATAGGAATCAAGGAGAATGACTCGACTAAAAGGTACACCTTATAGGATCAAAGGGAATGACTCGACTAAAAGGTACGTCTTATAGTAATTGAAGAGGGAATGAATCAACTAAAAGGTACATCTTATAAGAATCAAAGTAGATGACTCGACTAAAAGGTATGTCTTATAGGAATCAAGGGGAATGACTCGACTAAAAGGTACGTCATATAGGAATCAAGGGAAATGACTCGACTAAAAGGTACGTCTTGTAGGAATCAAGGGAAATAACTCAACTAAAAGGTACGTCTTATAGGAATCAAGGAAAATAACTCGACTAAAAGGTACGTCTTATAGGAATCAAGGGGAATGACTCGAATAAAAGGTACGTCTTATAGGAATCAAAGGGAATGTCTCAACTAAAAGGTACGTCTTATAGGAATCAAGGGGAATAACTCGACTAAAAGGTACATCTTATAGGAATCGAAGGAGATGACTCAACTAAAAGGTACGTCTTATAGGAATCAAGGGGAATGACTCGACTAAAAGGTACATCTTATAGGAATCAAGGGAAATGACTCGACTAAAAGGTACGTCTTATAGGAATCAAGGGGAATGACTCGACTAAAAGGTACATCTTATAGGAATCAAAGGAGATGACTCGACTAAAAGGTACGTCTTATAGGAATCAAGGGGAATGACTCGACTTAAAGGTACGTATTATAGGAATCAAGGGAAATGACTCGACTAAAAGGTACATCTTATAGAAATCAAGGGGAATGACTCGACTAAAAGGTACATCTTATAGGAATCAAAGGAGATGACTTGACTAAAAGGTACGTCTTATAGGAATCAAAGGGGATGACTCGACTAAAAGGTATGTCTTATAGGAATCAAAGGGGGATGACTCGACTAAAAGGTACGTCTTATAAGAATCAAGGGAAATGACTCGACTAAAAGGTACGTCTTCTAAGAGTCAAGGGGAATGACTCGACTAAAAGGTACGTCTTCTAAGAGTCAAGGGGAATGAATCGACTAAAAGGTACGTCTCCTAAGAGTGAAGGTTCAATTTAAGAAGTGTATCACCTAGCAAATGAAAACTGAAATCCCTGGACAAGTGTGTTTCCGAGGGATATAGGATGATGAATTTTTACCATGATTTTATTATCAAACCTGTGCAGCAATATTGCTTTCTGCATTTGTAAAAGTGAGGCATTGCATCCCTTGATGTTTATGCTCTGAAGTCCCTGCTTTGAAGGTAATATGTTTCCTATTTCATCAAAGAAAACTTGTGAGTTTAAAACATGATGGCTAGTTTATTGCTTTAGCTTTCGCGATGATCGTTCTTGCCCCCGTCACTTTTAACCTTGCTTCCAACCATTAGCATATATATTTGACTTGTTGAATCATTGACCCAAACTCAGATTATTAAGAGTGACTGGAACAAACACAATATCTCTTCTTTGCCATGCTTCTCTGATAGACCCTTTAAACCCTGGTATTTTCATGAGTTCCCCGACTTGTCTGTTGACAAAACTTTCTGCATGCCTTATTCGGCTCACAATCATGTCTCTTCATATGCTGACTTTGCCTTGCTTTGTGCATTTGAAGAAGCTGGTAGCCAGTTTTGAAATTTTTTCTCACTTATTTTGTCATGGACTTGACTTAAAGACACGGAAAAAATGACAATAATTTTTTTATTTGGATAACTGACTTAGAAAATAAAAAAAATAAAGATAAAGAGAAGAAATAAAAGACAATGAATGTCCCCATTTGAAACAAAGAAATGAAAATTTTATCTAAAATGACAATCAACTCTAATGATTATGCCATGCATTTGGATTAAGCCGCCTGATCTTTTCATCCAAACTTTCACCAATTGTTGTTGAGCTACTGACCCTGAAATTGAGTTACTTCCTTGGGCCAATTGCATTTAGAGAACTCATTTGGCTAGTGACACCTTGAAGGGTTTTCGCCAACAAGCCTATCTTATTTTCTTTCTCTCGGCTCACCATTGCCTTATGGTATCCGTGAGGTTTTTCACCAATGTGATTCTTTAATTTTCATTTCTCTCAACTCACAGTCGTCTTACGGTGCCCGTGAGGGTTTTCATCAATAAGACTCTCTCATTTTTATTTCTCTCAACTTACCATCGCCTTACGGTGTCCGTGAGGGTTTTCATCAATAAGACTCTCTCATTTTTATTTCTCTCCTAATTTCTTATGCTGAGGAAGACAAGTAGTACCCAAAATGCATCATCATGCATACTTAGACTTAACATTCTCAAAGATTGATCTGAAGGTCTTTCTTTGGTTATAACTTGGCTTTTGGATAAGGTTAGAAAAAAGGGATGACATGAGGTGTAGGACTTACAACTTTCGACTCAAACAATGAGGATTAAATCATGCCCCAGTTTCTTTTGATTGGGTATTCTAAATTGTTTATTTTGTTGGACCGAGCCCATAGTAGGGCAACTTACGTATATCACCCCCCGAGAGAGGAGAATCAGGTCATGCGTAGTTCTAGTAGCTTGTTCTTTTGCTTGATTCTGATTTTTTTTGTTTTTCTCGTTTATTGATTTTTTTTCTCTTTGAAACTTTCTGACTCTATTTTTCTCAACACTCTTCTCTTTACTTTCTTTTTAGACATATTTTCTTCTTCTTCTTTTTTTTTGAAAATTTTCTGACTCTACTGTTTTGCTCGATACTTTTTTTTTGAGCTTTTTTGACTCTATCTTGATTCCAAAATAGAAGTATAAAAGAAAATAACACTAAGGCTCAAATGGGGTAAACAAAGGATGACACAATATTTGGATAGCAGAATGAAATGCCTTCGTCATATCAATCCTTGAAAATACTAGTACATAGCATACAATATGAAAATGCATGATCAACATCATTTATGACATATTTTACAACACTAACTTGCCCCGAACATGTGTGTCACCTCTTTTTCTATAATTTTCAAACAGACAACTCCACATTTGTTGTACATCCCTCACATTGAATGACTCATCATGCTTTCGTGGAGTTGATTTTGTTTCTGTTCCTCTTGATAGGATCACACAGACACTGTTTGACCTAATTGAGCTATGTTTTTCAATTGATGACCAAGTTATTCTTGTGATTCTCAAAATAATTGCCTTAATTTTGAAAGATGGCTTTAACTTATCACCAAATGTCTCAACACTCTACCAATTTTCTCAGATGTCTTTTTTTCTCACCTTAGCCTTGTGATTCTATGTTTCATGGTTAAATTGGACTTTAAGGTCTGGCTGAAAATTCCGTAAGCATGTCATATCAATAGAGTCAACATAAAATGTACTGTATAAAGAAAACAGACAAACAACACATATTTAAAACACAAAGGAAAATGGACAATTTATTTAGTTGAAATAAAAGATAGAAGGGTTTGAACCTAAATGACAAAAGGACAAAACAAGATAGATCCCGAACTACAACCCTGAAATAATTCAGAAAACAAAACAAACTACTAGAACTGTTCCTAGTAGGGAGAGGGATGACTTCTCAATTGCTCAGCCTGACATCTTAGCCACTAGTTTGCATATAATCATGACTAGAGCTTCCACCATTGTCAGACACATTTCCTTCAACAAATAAGTTCTGGATCCCCATGCTTAACTCATTGCCTCCCACATATTATGCAGTACCGCGTGCTGGTGAAGAACTCAGTGGGATGGTCGAGGGGCCAATGTTTTGCACCACAATCAATTTATCTTGAATCATCTTTTCTATTTTTCTTTTCAAAGTACAACAATCTTTAGTACTATGACCCTGAACATCAGAATGATATGCACACCATACATTAGGATCAAAATTTCTTGAATGTAGGTCAGGTGTATACCCAAGGGGAGGAGTAATGATGCCCCTATGTCTCAATCTCTGGAACAAACTGGCATAGGACTCCCCAATAAGAGTGAAATTATCCTTTTCCTTTCTCCTTGGCATAGGTTCCTTGGTAAATTTGTGGGGGTCGAGGACGATATTGAGGTACAGGTGCATGCCATTGTGGATAAGAAGATGGATGGGTACACAATTGTGCTTGTTCAAAGGACATTGAAGAAGTGGAATGGAACTCCTTGAATTTTGATAAGAGGAACCTTGTTGTAGATGAATAAGTGGATTTGATATGTAAGATCGGGATTGAGGCTGACAGTATTGGTGAGTTCGACCTCTCAAACTCTGCTTTGGCCCAGGCACGACAACAGATGTGTTTTTCTTCAGTTTTCCTTGATTGATTGCAATATCGTCCCAAATGTTTCACAGAATTATCCTGTCCACCAAGCTCCTCAAATTTTGATGTCTCAAAGATTGGAGGAAGGTTAACACTTGAAAACATGCCCCAGTTTTTATATGAAACATCTTCATAGACCACAAGTCCCAAGGAACTTTTCATATCATTTTCTACACTCTTAACTTTCCCAACCATTTTATTTGGGTCTTCTAGCATGCTAGGCTTCTTAGTAAGGAATTTTGGCGGTCTACTTAACTTAACTGTAGGCTCAAGAGTACAACAATGATCATCACGAGTATTGAACGTGGATTCACTAGTGGACTGGGGAAACACAATTGTTGGATTGATAGCCAAAGTGGAAGCCTTAGTAGAAGGTTGAGCAACAAAAGCACAAACGGTATGTGGTGATGTGAATGTGGTAGACTTATACTGAGGAGCTAAAGAAAGAGTGGTGGAAGTGTTGAGGTGCATTTGACGTGGAATAAATTCTGAGGCATGCTGTGGTGCATCAACAATAGTATAAAACTGACTTTGCAATTTTGGTGGAAGACTCAAGGTATTTGCAAGGTCAATAGTGGGGAGTGGAGAAGGAGACAGCCCACTGTCCCAAGCTCGATACATTTTCATCAGTTATTGTCTTAGTCTCAAATTCTCTTCCTTTAAACTCTCAATTTCTTGACTCTTTGTTTGATCCATGAGGTCACTCTCTATATCCTTGTTGGACACAGCTAAGCCTTCCTTAGATTTGGTGTGATGTGGAGGACCAACTCATTGCCACAAACCAACCACCTTAAACTAACTGAACAAAAGAAATACCAAATACGTTAGAGTTCAACAACTTTTTTTCAAAACCTTTTTTTTTCTTTTTGAAAAGGTCACCGAACCCAAGAAGGGCGCCTACGTATCTCACCACCAAAAAGGGAGAATCAAGTGTGCGTTGTTCGTGAAGTCTTGCCAAAATGGCCAATTAAACTCTTTTTCTTGAAATTTTAAGAAGAAAAGAAAAATGACAAATTGTCAACAGAATAGACGAAAATCTTTTGAATTTTTCAGCTTTAATAACCAATACAAAATGAAACCTGTGATTACCAAAGAAACTCTTTTTTTGCGTTTTCAATTTTGCATTTCATACGACAATGAAACTTGCAACTATTAAAGGAAAATCTTTTTGTAGTTTTTTTTATTGATGCATAGACACCTAATCTAAATGAAGAGTGAAGAAAAATACTTTTGGATTTTTGAAATAAGATCAACCAAAAAAATAAAAAAATAAAACCTACGACTATTAAAGATTTTTTTTTGTATTTTTCTTTTCAAGACATGTATGAAATATCTATTCTAAATGAAGAGTGAAGAAAATCTTTTTTAGATTTTTTAAATAAGATCAACAAAAAAAAATAAAACCTACAACTATTAAGGATTTTTTTTTGTATTTTTCTTTTCAAGACATGTATGAAACACCTACTCTAAATGAAGAGTGAAGAAAATCTTTTTTGGATTTTTGAAATAAGATCTCCGAACCTATAATAGACTGTCTATGTATCTCACTCCCGAGAGAGGAGAATCAAGGGTGGTAGTTCATCCAGGTTGGACAATTAAGGATTAAAATGAACTAAGACTTGACTTAAGAAACGTGATTACATACGAACGATGAAGATAAAATCTTTTTGGGTTTTCAATTAGACACTTCACACAAAACTAACACCAACAACTATGAAAGAGAAAAGAAATCTTTTTGGTATTTTCGTTATATGAGATGTACAAAGCTCCTACCATTTTTTCTTTATAAAAGCTTCAATTAAATTTTTTTTTTGAAATTTTCGAATTATGAATGCAGGATAAAGGAACAAAATAAAATCTTTTGATGTTTTTTTTTTCCAGACAATGAGTGCGAAAGGTAAAGAAAAATCTTTTTTGTTTTGAATTTTTGAATACTGAAAAACAAAAGCCATAAAGATCTCTAAAAACTACGAAACTCTTTTTTTTTCCGACTCACTTTTCTTTTCTTCCCTTCTTTTTTTTTTCAACACTTTCTTATCTACAGACTTTACTTCTAACACATTCTCCAAATCGGTCTGTCAAATGACTACGTTACCCTCAGAGATACAACATTTAGCACGTAGGGATGCTTTAAAGGTGAGTTTCCTACGAAGGACCAAGTAGGCCCCACTAGGTATCCATATGATGCACATAAGCATGACCTAAAGGCTGACCTACGTTGGGTTTTACTAATAAGGCTGTTCGAAAGAGTGTATGATCGATAGTGGCTTGCTTTAGCTGGCCACCTACTCCATACAACCCAATGGATCCCCCTCCTAAAATAAGGGTGACTCAACTATAGGTCGTGTACACACGTGTACTATGGACTTATTGTAGAAAGAAAGACTCGGGTTATGCACATGATGCCAGATATAAAACGGTAACACATAAAGTAAAAACTGTAAACAAAGAGCACGTAGGCACACAACAATGATAAACAATAACACAAAAAAATACAAACAAAATGTCTATACACGTATAGTGCCAGACTAAGCCGATATAACTCCAAAATAAGTTCGAATTCTAAAAAATTCTCAGCAAAGTCGCCAGAGCTGTCAAACCCATTTTTTATCAAAAATATTTGATTTTAAAGGTCGAAAGGGTTTTTATTATTAAAGTGACAAAAGATTAAAAATTTATTTCGAATAGGACTTTTTATATTCAAAACTTAGAGTTGCCACTTGGTATAAATCGGGTGTGCCAAGTCACCTTTGAAAAATCCTTTCAAAAATCGTTTGACTCTTTGAAACTGGTTTGCAAACAGAGATTCCAGCTAAGGAATTTTTTTGACCGAGTGGAAGGTGTTAGGCACCCCTCGATCCCGTGGTTCGACCACGGTCGCTTGGTAGAAAATATCAGCTAATTTAACACTACAAAAGTATAAACCACACAAAATAATCAATCAAACAAATAAAACGAAACAATCCAAGAAATTAGTGTCCAGTCCAATTATTATAGTCCGAAATAAAAAGGTACTGAAAAGTAAACCTATATTAATCCTAAACTACGCTCCAATGCTTTACCCGATGCCTCGGGCCTTCATCACGAACGTCTTCCACCAATATAATACGTTGGGGCATTCCTCGGTGAATAAATACAATGGGTCTCGGGGCATTCCCCAGCCAAATGGATACAATTTTTTCAATGTGAGAAAACCAAACCATTCCACCAAATTTCGAACATTCAACAAAATTTCAAACTTTTAACCAAAACCACAAACTCTAAATTTGCCTACCCAACCTATTTTGCCTATCAATTCTCGGCCTAATCTTGATATTATCGAAGTTATCCAAAATCAATATCTATTCCAAATTAAGCAATCAACAATCGATGAATCAAAACGCGACAATATTTACTTTATTAAATTTTTGATCTCTTTCCCCAAAATCCAACTTAACCCCAAATCAAACTACGTGATTAACATACTTCGCAACAAGATTGACAATTAATTCAATCAGAATCAACCAAAATCACACCATTAAAAAATATTCACAAAATAGGAACAAAAGATGAAGAATCGACCTCAATTGATGACTTTATTTCGACAACTAGCGATGGATCGAAGCTCACGAACGGGACCTCGACCCAACTGAAAACTCAAAGTCAAACCTGCAACTCAAACCCAGAGAGTCTCGCACCAAATTCGCACCCCCCAGCTACTATTTCAACCAATTTCTAGCAGCTTTTGCTGGAATCGGGACTGGTTGGACTAATTTCAGTTACTCGCTGAAGATTTCGATGCTTTCCGGTGAAAGCTTCACTGGAATGGCACTGGTTTTTCCGTTTTCATCTCGACAGAACCAATCAACCCCTCTTCCCTTCCTTTCCTCTCTCAATCAATCTTTGTTTCTCATTATTTCCTCTCAATTCTTTTCTTTTCTCTCTCGATTCACTCCCTCCTTTCTCCGTTTCTCCCATTCTTGTCTTCCTACTTACTATCCGTCTTTATCTCTTCTTGAACTCTACTGTGTGTGTGTACGATGGTGAGAGAGTGGTAAGTGTATTTGGTGAGGTGGTTGTGTGTGCTTGTTACTGTTTATGTGTGTGTTTTTCGTGTAGCTGTATGTGTTGCGAGGAAGAAAATGGTGCGAGTGTGTATTATGATGAATTGAAAAAGAAAAATGACCATCTCCCCCTTTTCCTTGTGTGCTGTGGATGTATGTAATAGTGAGTATGTGTGTAGGTGCGTATTTATACCCCTGGAGAAGATGAATTCTCCCGTGGGCGTCTTCTCTTTTCTAAAGATAGAAATTCTCTTTTGTCCCCCTCCCCTTTTTTGTTAGGAATTGAACAATATTAGGAATATTCTTTCGTGGGGCCCACTCCTTTTTGTTTCCTTAGAAATGGTTTGAACTTGGATAAAAACGTGAGGGGTAGGGAAATTGGGGTGTGACGTGTCCTATTTTCATAGGATACTGTTGTTAGGATGAGGGGTGAGATGGTTAGGATAGGATTTAAATAAGATAAACTTTGTTAGGGATTTTGTTAAGGGTTGTTATTTTTGTATTTTTGTGAAGGGATTATCACACGGGGTAGGACACATGGTAAGACGATGGTAAAAATGAATAACTTGGGTCTTTGAGAGGGACAAAATTTGGTGTCTACAGGTATGATTAATTCATATGTATTTTTTATTTACAATTCATTTATCTAGCCTTTTGAAGTGAAAAGTCAAGTGGTGGAAAATTATGTTATTTTGCAATTTTATATGTATTTTTATTTATAGTTCATTTTTATAAGGCAAAATGGTTTAATGGACCCCTGTACTATGTCGGTTTTGTAAGTTGGACACTTCTACTTACATATTTGTCATCTGAACCCTTGAACCCATTAAAAAACAACATTTTGCATCCTTTGACCGTTGACCGAGCCTATGTGGCATTCAAATGCTGACTAGGACAAAGAGAGTGTAGTCACTCGCCTAGGGTGCGAGTGGAGGTTAATTTTTGGCCAATTTTATATTAAAATAATTAAAAAAAACTAAAAATAAAAAAAGGATAGTCAATTTTTTTTTAATTTTTTAAAATTAATAAATTTAAAAATAAAAAATAAAAAAAGACCACCCCACCTCCCACCCTCATTCAACCTCTACCCCACCCAGCCCTTCTCCCACCCCACCCTACCCCAGCCCAGTCCAACCCCCTACCCTAATCCCGGCCCCACCCCACCTCTGCCCCGTTTAGCCCCTCCCTACCTCATCCATCCCCTCCCTACCCCACCCCAGCCCGTCCAGCCCCTCCTCACCCCATCCTAGCCCATCCCAGCCCCCTTCCCACCACACCCCAGCTCGTCCAGCCCCTCCCCACCACGCCCCAGCCCGTCGAGCCACTCCCCACCCCACCCTAGCCCGTCCAGCCACTCCCCACCCCACCTCAGCCCCATCCAGCCCCCTCTCTACCCCCAACCCCCCGTCCAGCCCCCTCCCCAGCACCACCTTTAATTCTTTTAAAAAATTTTCCTCTCAATTGAATATCTTTTCATTTTTTTATTTGAAATTTAAATTTGATTCTTTTCATATTTTTTTAGGATTAAGCTTGAAAAAATTTAAATTTTTTGTGAATTTGTTAAAAATATTCAAATTTAAAATTTAAAAATTTATTATATTTGTATATATGAATTATAGTTAAAAATTTAAATTAGTTGGAGAAGAATTTTAATTATATGGACTGAATTTGATGTTTAATTTGTGAGAAAAAATAAATTAAATGACATTTTATAATTTAATTATTTGGATATTTAATTTAAAACATGATTATTTAAATTTTTCTATAATTTATAAAAAAATTTATTAAATTAAATTAATTTTAATATTTAATTTGTCATATAGCATTTTAAAAATGACTTGAAATTTAATGAAACACTTGAAAATGACGTGGCAGCTGATGTGGCAGCTTATGTGGGAGAGTGTTACACTCACCAAAAAAGTGTTTAAAATGTTGCTTTTTAATGGTTCAAGTGCCTTTTTATAATGAACCACATTAAACTCGAGTCATAAATTAAAAAAAAAAAATGAATTCATGAGGAGGAGGGGAGGAGGGGGAAGACAAATGTAAATTTGTGAGATTATTTATTACAAGTTTAACTATAGTTTTTTTTATAATTATTGAATTGTGTTTTAAATTACAAGCTATAACAGATTTGATAAATTATACTAATAATCTTATTTGTTATTGGGTTAATTTTAATCATAAGTTAACGTGAAGATATCCATTAGAAGAGTAAAAATATGCATTTGATCCCTTTTGAATCAGATCTTTCTCCTCGTTTTACTCTTCCATTTATCTACTTTTACTTCTCTCCATATTTTCTCTCCGTCTTTTTATTTTATGAATTTAAAATTCAAAGTGTAATCTCCATCAGATTTTTGAATTTTGATTTTAATTTATAGATATTTTGTCTTTATATCTTATTTGATTTGAATTTGTGTTGAAATTTCTTTCTCAATTTTATATACATCTACTTCACTTTCTATTTTTGACTGACGACATTCTCTAGTCAACTAGTTGATTTCCGGCGTAGATAGCAACGGTAGGAGCATCTTAATAAAATTAGTGGCCTAAAGCCACACTTTAATAAGAGGCTTTAAATATATACGCATACATACAAAAATATTATAAGAGAGAATACCCAATTCTCCCCCTGAACTATACCCAAAGAGGCTATGACACACCTCAACTTAAAGGGGTCCTATTACCCCCTGAACTAATTAAAAGTGTAATTTTGACACCCTTAGTGCCTACGTGGCACATACGTAGCACAACACACTGAAGTGTCCACGTAGGCACGCATGTGTGCCAGGTATGTGCTAAGGGTGTCAAAATTACACTTTTAATTAGTTCAGGGGGTAATAGGACCCCCTTTAAGTTGAGGTGTGTCATAACCTTTTTGGGTATAGTTTAGGGGGATAATTGGGTATTTTCTCATATTTATAATAATTTAGAGTTGTCATTTTTTCTTGTTTTTAGTTGTTTTTGGTGTAGTATTTTTAAAATACACATAACCTTTAACTTCACATATTAATATGATTATTAATAAAAGAAGGGATTATTTATAGTTAATAAGATGTTAGTCATTTGTTTGTTATACATTAACTTAGATGTTGTTGTTAAAAATTTAATTATTAAAATAAAACTCGAGTTATTTTAATCAAAGTTTTAACATATTTTCCATAAAAATTAGATAGCTCTTTATTTCTTTATTTTATTTTAAGCTAATTTTATTTCGCAATCTTCATTATTATTTCAAGTGAAGTTGTAATCATAAAATTTACTATTAAACTAAAAATTACACAAATACACAACTTATGTTTCCAATATTGCAAAAAATCTCAACTCCCTAAACATATTACAAAAATCCCAACATATACATAGAATGCTATGTATATGTCGGCTATGTTATGTATATTAATAGGAAGAGAGAGTAAAGTAATTAAAAAAGTGGGAGAGAGTGTAATTACTTCCAAAAGGATTGGTATTTATGTTATTTATACTTAGAAATTAGTTTCATGCATTTTTGTAAATTGATTACCATTTTCATACACATTTTGTGTATATAAACTGATATATATTTTGCATAAACTTTTTTTGTGTGTATGAAATGTGTATACAAATTGATTTTATACTGATAAGTTTACCTGCTGTATGTATTTCATATGATTTATCATGTATAAAAAATGGTGAAGTCATATGGAGTCCACGAAATAACTTAACTTGTTAGCATGAAATCAATTGGTATAGACATTTTATATCCAAAAATAGTGTATGCAAAAGGTGTATGAATATGAAAAATCAACCATTTTATATATACAACAAGTTTTTAAAGTAAAAACAGTGAATCATATGGAGTCCACTACATCTATAAATAAAATCAATTGTTTTATGGATATCGAATAATGACTCATTACAATCTAAATGAGTAAATCTGTATTTTAATGGAAAAAAAAAATTCCATGAATAAAACCAACAATTTGAGAGAATTTTGGTTTCTTTTTGAATTCTGACCATGAAGTAAAATTCGAGTGCAGAAGAAGAAGAATCTGCTTTAATTGTGAAAGAGTAGAATAAGTAAGTGTTTTGAGAGAAATATAAATTATTGATATTCTATATTTTGAAAAATGATTTACCTTTTTTTGGTATTTAATTATTTAGAGAGAAATATGGGGGTGATTTATATTCTATTTTTTTTTTTGTATTAAAACTGTCATTAAATCATTTTTCTTTTTCTTTTAAAAATTACTATCAATTACAATCTAAAAAGTACTACTGTAATTTGCAATATACAATCTAAGAATGTATAAATTAATTGCAATTTTTTTCTTCATTTGAAAAAAAAAAAGAAGTAAAAATGAATTAAACCTACAATATTTGGGCCGAAGGAATCGTAAAATTTGAAAAAAAATGAGATAATAAGAATGATGTTGAAATTTTGGCTTTATTTATCAAAATTTTTGAAAAATGATCTTAATTTAAAGAAAAAAAGAAAATTGCAGAGCAAAATTTTTGTTGACCATCAGACATATTACACATCCCTCTTCAAGCAAAACTAGTTTATACACAATGAACAACAAAAGTTTTGCTATGTGAATTTTTTTACGGGTGTCTTTAAAAAAAAAAGAAAGAAAATTAAACGAGACAAAAAATTTAGAATCACCCTTGTGAGAGGTCATTCTTGCAAATTACTGATCAGAAAGTGAAACTCTACATATCTATAGATCTTATTAAATTATTCACGACTCTTATCGAATTGATAAAATTTGTCTTGTTCACAAGTTATGCATGGCCATAAAATTGTTCACAAGTTTTGTCGGATTAGTAAATTTTGAATGTGTTATTTAATTGTTCACAAATTTTGCAAGCTTTTATGTTGTTTTCATTTTGTCTAATCTTATTTAATATGATTCGCATGTCTTGTAAATTGGAAAAAGTCATTCATTTTGTTCAATTGTTCATGTACAAGTAATATTGGACTAGCAAGGCTCAATACTATTTTCATTCTACCTATCTTGTTAAATTATTCATAAGTTTTATCGGACTGACAAAATTTGTCTGTGCCGTTCAATTTTTTATAACTCCAATCCAAATTTTTTTCTATCCGAGATAGATTTCATGATACATATTGAGTTTCCCTTTGAAAGCACATGATTCAACAATTTCAAGATTTAGGCAAAGTTTTGGTTATGTCTATCATATTCATTTTTTAAAAGGCAATGTTGGGGCTCACCTCAGGGCAGGTCACTGGCAAAACGTCTCGAGGTAAAGGTGCGAGGCTTACGCCTTAAACGCCTGATTTTACGCCCTAGGCACGCCTAATGCCCAACGCCCGACATTCGGGATTCCCCTAACAAATCTTAGGTAAATTATGTATCAAATTTCTTATTTCTCTAATAAATAAATGATATTTGTTAGTTTTTTTTTCATTTATAGAAATAAGAAGATTGAGAATAAGTCAAATAACTAGTTATTATATTGCATATTTACGATTTGAAAGTACCGTGATGGTGAATATCATTTAACATTTCTTTTAAAATACTTAATTTACCGAATTTATATCTTCACTTATCATTGATCTTCATATACAGTCACATGTCACCAAGTTATCGTATTTTATCATATATTATACGTCTCAAAATAATCGCTATTTTAAAGCAAATGTTTATTATCTCAAAATTATTGTGAGGGTACTAATAAAGTTTATTGATTATTTTCTTTTAGGGTTGTAAATTGCATAGTGCAAAACAACCTCTCCACCTTATCGAGGTAGTGGTAAGGTTGGCGTTTGCGTATACTTTATCCTCCCCAAACCTCGCTTGTGGGATTTTATATTGGGTATATAGTTGTTGATAGTAATATTAAATTTTATAAAAATGTGATTCTTTTATTATCTGAAAATTAAGATGTTAAAGGTGATTTACATCTCATAGTAGCTATTAATTATAACATTTTTTTATTTATACTTGTAAAGTTATATTAGAAGTTTTATTTTCTATGAGTTGGTTTAATCATGTTTTTGATTGTTTTAACTATTAATTTATTGTTTATGATTTTTGCTTTATAACACTATTTTACTATATTATTAGCTAAAAATTTAAAAATCCATGAGGCTTATGCCTCATCGCCTCAAGACTTATGTCTCGCTCCATGTTAAGTAAAACGCCTCGCTTTATTCCTTCTCCTTTTAAAACACTGATCTTATCCACCATATATAACAATCAACTTTGTCAGAAATATTTTAACTGACCCCAAAGCAAAAAGTCCCAATTTCAAATGCTTATGCAATTGAATTGTTTGCTTTCTAAATCATATTTCATCAGACAATCAACTGATCTAAATCAGATGCATGTAAGTATTTACGCTAATCATAAATAGCAAAAGGGTCAAAAATGCTTTATGAAACTATTTTAAAATATCCTTCGTTAATAGTTTGGTGCAAAAATATCCTTGCCATGAATAGTGGTTCAAAAATTCCCCTATAATTACTTTTGAATTAAAAATGTGTTTTTTCCTAATAAACATGTTGCTTCTTTTCTTTTTAAACACATTGTTTTCCTAACTATTTAAGGCAGAGAGATTTTTTTTATCAAACTACTAACGAACCACATTTTTATTCAATTTCACATAATTTAAGAACATTTTTGACACTTTTTTGATCATAAAATTGATAAACCATTCAAGTTATACCGAGATCATACAAATATTCAAGTGATAAGTATATAGAACTTAAATTCTCAGCATTAAAAATTTTATGGTCCCTCAATATTGCAATCCATCATTCACTCCATGAATATCAAGTCACAATTGGAAGAAAATGAAGTGATTTTCAATGTGTTTCTCAGTTCCCACTAGCTCAGGGCAAAATTCAAATCAAAAATTCCTTTCAGCCAATGACATTAACTTAATTAGAACTACCTTTTTAACAACTCATGCTGCCTCAATAAATAATCATGTACCTATTCTAATAATTAAATATCCCCCACAGACTGTCACCAATTCTAAATATCTTTGAATTCTTCTTATCACAACCCAATTTAGTCAAACACATAAGTCTACATAATCTATCAATGTCAATGAAAACTGGCCTTTAGGTCAGTAGAGTTACTTCTTAAGGCCCCAGTTCAGTGAATGAGGGACAGCAAAGTAGGACCAATGTTTGGCAAGCTTATTCAAAGGCATTAGTTAAGGACACTTAGAACTTTTTAGTACCCCACTTAGGATTCTTTGATCTTCGATTTCAGCTTTCACTGGTGTTTTATGTGTCGATTATTGCATATTTCATTTTTGTTATTACTCTTTCTATTGTTTGTAGTGCAGCGCTTTCCATTTCGATTAGTTTGTTTTTGTAATTGCTCCTATATATGTATCACTTTTTTCCAAACTGTTTGGCAGGTGTCGTTTAAGCCGAGGGACTATCGGAAACAACTTTTCTACCTCTACCTCATAGAGGTTAGGTCTGTGAGATCCCATTCGTGGGATCACACAAGATTGTTGTTGTTAGATTCACAAAGGATCACGAGCAAACTCCACCAGAGGAGCTTGCTCATATTACCAGTTCCAGGCCCAGATAAAGGAAGAGGGTTGTAGTAGGCTGGTAGCCAGCGTAAATCTTGCTAATTCATGACGAATCATCATATAATACAGATTCATAAAAGGTTGTAGAATTCAAAGAGTACAATATGCTTAATTCTTGAAAAAAAAAGACTACAACTTCTCATTATGCAGCTTCTTCCTTGCCAATTCTTGACAGGAAACACTCCTTCTCTACTAATAACTAGACTAACTTTGGAAAGTGAAGGGAAAGTTTACCATTCTTGTTTTCCATCCCTGGTACACTATTAGGAACTGATTCTTGGAGCATTGTCACCACTCTGCGCATTGAAGGCCGGTTAGCTGGAACATGGTTAAGACAACGTAGACCAACGTCAAGAACCTTGCATATATGTTCTTTGAAGCTGGAATTTAGATTTGGGTCTAGCAACTGATCAACTCCTTTCTCATTCAAGGTCGTGCGTACCCAAGTAGCTAGATCTTTCTCCCCGAATTCTGGACCAACTGGTCTTCTGCCTGTCACCAGCTCCAAAATGACCACTCCAAAGCTATATATATCACTTTTTTCATTCACATGAAGAGTATATGCATACTCTGCAATTAATGAATTTCACTAATGTTAGTTTTAGCTACTTTAAAATGAAATTGCAATCTTTCCGAAAATATAAGCTACAAGTGCCACTATATAGATAAAAATGACTAAAGCCAGTGATATAGTTTGGACAAAGCAATACCTGGTGCAATGTAACCATAAGAACCAGCAATAACAGACATGGATTCGACACCACCTTTGATGGCTGCTTTAACAACTTTCGCCACACCAAAATCTGAAATTTTGGCTCCAAATTCATCATCCAGCAATATGTTGTTTGACTTAACATCACGGTGAACAATTGGAGGAACACAATCATGGTGCAAATACGAAAGCCCCTCAGCTGCATCTAAAGCTATCTTGAACCTCAACGGCCAATCCAACAATTTGGCCTTGCAACTGTGCAGCAAATCGCCCAAACTTCCATTTGGCATGTACTCATATACCAAGAGCTTGCTATCTCCGCTATCGCAACAGCACCACAATCTCACAATATTCTTGTGCCTAATTTTACCCAGAGTTTCAACTTCAATTTCAAACTCATCTTTATCAGACTCAACAGCACCATAAGGGGTTTCGTCTTTAACTGTTCTCTCCCATAGCTTCTTGACAGCTACTGCCTCGCCATTGCTCAGGACGGCTTTGTACACTCTTCCTGAAGCTCCATTTCCGATCACATTAGCTTCATCTAGGCCATCGGGTATCTCAAATTCACTGAATCCAAGCTTATGGAATGATGTCCACTTTGTCATAGTGATTCCTTTCTTAAACTTCTTGAATTTCTGGTACTTCCAAATGAACATACCAATCCCGACAAGAAAAACGAAGCCAGCAACCGTGTAGATAGCTCTCAAAGTCCACAAGTATCCTTCATGCTGTCCTCTACCTTTGGTAGGACAAAGACCAGTAACACCTTGACACAAACCTGGATTACCTAGAAAGCTCTCTCTATAAACATCCTTATCAAAAACTGCAGGAATAGTTCCTGACAGTCGATTATTAGACAAATTTAGCTTATTAAGCTTCAAGCTTTGCAGACTGAGTGGGATTTCCCCTGAGAAGTAATTCCCAGAAAGATCAAGATAATTAAGCACGGGCAATGTCCCGATTTCTTCTGGAATTTCCCCTGAAAATCCGTTGTTTGCCAAGTTAAGCTCACTAAGTTGCTTCATTGTGTGAATTCCCGAGGGGATTTCCCCTGATAGCTCATTGGAACTAAGATCAAGGGTTCCTAACTGCCCCAGATTCACTAATGTGTCTGGAAGTTCTCCCCTTAGCTCATTATGACTCGCGGAAAACTCAACTAAGCTCTTCAACTTTCCTATTTCACTCGGTATAACCCCTGAGAATTTGTTTCTTGATATTTGTAGGTTGGACAAATTTTTGGCACCGGAAATCATGTGTGATATGTTTCCTGAAAATGCATTGCCAAAAAGGTCTAAAAGATAAACCCGAGGCAAACTCCAAAACTCAGTTGGGACTTCCCCGAATAGCTCATTAGCCCGAAACCTGACCCTAAGTAAACTCCGGCAGTTGCCAAGACTGTCTGGAATACTCCCAGAAAACAAATTATATATCCCTATAAGATCCTCTAGAGCTCCCATTTCACACAAACTTTCAGGAATTCTACCAGAAAATTTATTGTATGAAACATCAAGATACTGTAAAGCTGAGTTCTTTCCAAGTTCACTAGGCAATGAACCAGAAAATCTGTTAGAAAACAACTTAAGCTCGTACAGATTTGGAGACTTAGCTATACTTTCTGGAAACAACCCCTCAAATTGATTCTCAAACAAATTGAGTGACTCGAGTGGCAACTCACACAACTCATCAGGAATCGTCCCATTTAACTTGTTAGTCGACACATCAAGCCTCCTCAATTTAGTCAAGTTAGACCATCCCGCGGGCAATACACCCGTGAGGGAATTATTGTATAGCTCAACTTGAACAATACTGTTAAGCTGTAAAATTGCACTTGGTATTGACCCAATGAGACCATTATTGGACACATCAAAATTAGTCAAATGACTCAATTTCTCAATACTTTGTGGAATTGAACCAACAAGATTACACATACTTAGCCATAATGTCTCAAGATTTGTCAAGTTACCGAGTTCAGGAAGGAAGTGGCTTGGTGCAAACGGGTTGTAAGCGAGTTCAAGTCTCTTGAGACTCGTTACATTACCTAAAACTGCTGGAAGTTTACCAGTAAGAATGTTCTCAGTCAGAATAAGAGTCTCCAGTTGCCTGAATCTTCCAAAACTTGCCGGAATGTTCCCCGTGAAATAGCACCCGCTAAGATCAAGGTAGCTGCAATAAAAGATCATATATTACACTAATGAAACAGCAAGAACAACAAAATCTCAATGCCATGTTCAACATTTTTCTAGAGAAAAATATCGGGTACAGTGGAAAGGAAAATGGAATTATACGATGTGGGGAACTGAACGCTCACCAAAGTGAAATTTCAGAACAAACTGAGCTACTAAGATTCCCGACATGTTCAACATGTGGATTCAGCTAAATCATGGCTTACAGCTCTACATCACACCCCTTCCACTCGGGGTGTGGTCCTTTCCCTGACCATGCTAACGTGGGATGCTTTGTGCACATTCATTTCTTGGACTATCACTCGAATAAAATTATTATCTCATAAAATCACTTTCTTCGACAAAAGTAACTGGAATTGAGAAAAATGTGACTTTCTGAAACAATAACTCATGCTAATTGTACAGATTTTATCTTCACCTTAAAACAGACCCAAATGCGAATATATATAGCTAAATTCCAGTCCCAAACAAATAGTAGTACTATTTTTTTCAAAAACTTTAAACGAAATAAAACAGGGGAAAATGCGAAATCGAGCTTCGAACAGAGTTAATTACCTGAGATAAGGAAGATGAGAAATCGTCTCAGGAATAGTACCACCAATAAGGTTCTGAGAAAGATCAAGATACTTAAGACTCCGGCATTCAGAAATAGAATGCGGAAGACTAGAGTTAATGAGATTATTCGAGAGCGAAAGAGATTCAAGAGAAGTGAGATGACAGATGAAACTCGGAAAGGGTCCAGAAAGAGAAGCACCGGAGAGATTAACAGCGACAACGGAGGGATCGTTGCAGGTGATACCTGTCCAGTTACATGGAGTAGGATCATGTTCAGACCAAGTAGAAAATACTTCTTCGGGGCCGGAGAGAGAATCTTTCAGTCGCTGTAGGTATAATCCTTCTTGGTTTAGACCAAAAGTAATCAACGGGAAAGTGATCAAGAAGACGAAGAGTGGCACCTGTATCTGCATGGCTTTTGCATGCGGAGAGAAAAGAAGAAAAGAATGGTGAAATGGGTGATTGATGAGGTTGTCAAAATAGTGTAAAAATGGAGGGAATTTGTGGAGCAACAGATTGGAGGAGGAGAAGAAGAAGAAGAATGGAGTGCTTATGGGGAAGTGTGGGGGGGATTGGGAAAGGACGAAGTGACGAGGGTTGGTTTAATGTGGACAAATAGTCTAACTTGTCCGTTTATGATGTGATATCCTCGTGATAATTTGTCTGATATGTGGCCACAGGGTCACCAGTTTGAGTTGCGAGAATAACTTTTTGTAAAATGTAAAGTGAGATAGCGTTTACGGTAGGCTCTTGTGATTTAATCCTTCCTTGGACTTTGTGTATAGGGTAAGTTTAGAGGTTGTTTGGTACCTGATTTGAAGATGAGTTAGCATAAAAGGACAGTCGGATGCACTAAAGTTTCTGCCATGCTTGAAATTCGGTGAATGATCGAACCACATAGATCTATTATGCACAGTCTCACCTTATATTTATGCAAGAATTTCTGACTTAAACTCTTAACTTTCTGATCACATGAGAGCAAATTTACTCCAAAGATCTCCTTAATTTAATACATGCACTAAAAAAGCTACCAAATGGTTCCTTAATGTATAAATAAGCACAAAAAGAAAAGGTTATAACTTGGTCAAATCAACTTTATATACTTTCTCCGTTTATTTTTATCTGACACATTTTGCATGACATTTCTTAATGATTGATATTTAATAGTGTATTGCCCCTGTTAATTAATATTTAGTAAAGTGTATTGAAAAATAATTTAAAGCAGAAGTAATTAATATTAAGAATGAGACATAAAAAGAAAATTATCTTTTCTTAATTTATTAAAAATAATAAATAAAAATAACAATTAAATTAAAAAAATAGTTACAGGTAAATTCGAACCGCTGGACTATTTATATGTCCTCAACCACAAATGGAATTAAATGACATAAGGTTCAGTTTCTTTTGGCTTTGGGAATGGGAAGAAATGCAAATGTTGTTTTTCCCCAAGTCATATGGTTAATGACTTTAGTGGCGAAGAACAGTAACATTAGCATTGAGCATGTAGGTGTGGTCAAATTGAAAAGGAAATAAAGCATAGTATTTTTAGAAGAATTTTTCAGCAGTACTATACTGTAAAACTCTCTGCCACAATTTTGGTGCATATGTGGGGACTCTTACAGTTCCATTTCCTTTGAATAAAAAAAAAGTGAACTTTGAATTTTCGAAAGGAGAGCGGTCTTCCACAAAGACTTTCATTGGTTTACTTCTGTTTTCCCTATTTGTAGTAAATTTACAAACAATAATTGAGTAACGTACTTCTCTTTTTTCGAAAGCAGGCAGGCAATTTAACACAACAAACAATAATAACATATCAAGTGAAATTCCACGAGTAAAATAGAATATTTATTTTAATATAGTTATTTAGAAAGTAGTTTAGTCGAATTTGTAAACGAGAACAAGAGCACGCGCGTGAAATCTGACCCTGTTTACGTTCATTACCTTCAGATTGATTATTTATTTGCTGGGAGATAATGCATAAAACATGAAGAAAACAAAGTAAAATAAAGATAACAAACAAATCGACATAACGAGGTCCTAAATAGTGTCCTCTGTCAGTGAGGATGACTTCCACGAGAGCAAGAGCACACAGATAAGAGTTAAGAAAAAGCACAACTTAAAATAAGCACGCAAGAAATTATATTGTATTACTAAGAGTCTGGTTCCAGATGATTTACAAATGAAGGCGGATGCCTATTTATAGAGTACAATGGGTGAATAGTAACCTTGCGGAGTGAGTTTCCTTAAGAGGTCCCTATAGTACTATAGCCAAATGATATGTTACACAAATGCATGAGTTATACAAGATAACTCGAAAATTGTAGGCTGATTCAGGAACTAAGTTCGAGATTTCAGCTCAAGAATAAAGATTTGTAATGAGGAAAAGAAGAGAAGAAGAAGAGAGTAGAACACGAAGAATTTAGAGAAAGAAAACATGTTTTATTGATTGATCATTTATTGTACATAGTTCTTAGTTATTAATGGAATAAAATTGACTAAGATTACAATCGTGACTAACTATTAACAGAATTGAAATTGAACAGTACACCAACGAAATAGTATTAAAACTATCTAACTAATTTGACTGTTATAACTACTTTTCGAAACTAGTTGTTGATCCGGATTGAGCTCCTATAATCTTCATTTCCAGCTACTTGATGTATTTCAATCTTTATTTTCATTTGTTGTATCAACCCCCCCCCCCCCCCCCCCCCCCCCAACCCCCAACAAGAGATCTTTGTCCACAAGGATTAAAAGACGAAAACCTAGTTAACAAGGCATTTTAGAACTCCCAGGTAGCCTCATCAGCAGATAGACCTTGCCATTTAACCAAGACCTAAGCTATAACTTTATTTTCTTTCTTCATCGTCCTTTATTATAAAATACTCTCAGAAAAGGGATAACGGGGATGAGCATTATCTAAGATAGGAAGGTAAGAGATAGTAGAAGGTAGCTCATAACACTTCCTCAACAATGACACATGTACAGTAGGATGAATCTTGACAACTACAGAAACAAAAGAGTATATGCTACTGGCCCCACCCCCTTGATAATCTGAAAGGGACCATAATATTTAGCATATAACTTGTGATGAGAATGAGTAGAAACTATTGGTTGTCTGGAAGGTTGAGTCTTAAAGTAGACCAGGTCACTAACTTCATATGTCCTATCACTCCTATGTAGGTCAGCTTGTTGTTTCATTCTAAGATGGGCCCTATTCAAATGGTGGTTGAGTAATTGTAAAATCGTTTCTATGTGGAGAAAATTATTGTAAATATCAATTGAATCTGATTCACTGGGAAGGTAAGGCAAGTGCAAAGGAGGAGGTCTGTCATACATTGCCCCAAATGCAGTAATATGAATAGCTGAATGATTGGATGTAATGTATCAATGTTTAACCATAGCTAAACACTTTGACCAATTAGAAACATTTTCACCACAAAAACACCTCAAATATGTCTCTAAACATTTGTGTAGTACTTTAGTTATCCATCAGACTAGGGATGGTTTATTGATGAAGTGTGTAGATGGACCCCTTTTAAGGTGAATAACTCTTGCCAAAACATAATGATAAAAACATCATATCTGTCATTGGTAATTGCATCAGGCGGAACATGAAGTTTCACTATCATATCCAAAAATACCTGATCAACAGATTGTAATACTCTAAAAATTCAAGTTAAGATTAGAACTATGCTTCAAGTACATGTAAAATCAAATATAATGTTTTAGTGGTATGGAAAGTGATTTAGACCTGTATTAAGGCAACATGTAACTATTAGCTTATGGTCAAGTCAACACCTTCCTTACTGCTGGATTTCTTGTGAAGCATCCGTCAGTAAGGATTCCTTCCACAAAAGCAGGAACACACAGATAAGAATAAATCAAAAGCATAGCTTAAAAAACATGCAAGAAACTATTTTGTATTTCTAAGAGTTTGGTTTCATGTAATTTACAAATGAAAGGGGATGCCTATTTATAGAATATAGTGGGCGAATAGTAATCTTACGGAATGAGTTTTCTTAGAGGTCCCTATAGTACTACACCCATGATATATTACACAAATGCTAGAGTTACGAAAGATAACTCGAGATTTGTAGGCTGATTCAGAAACTGAGTTCGAGATTTCAGCTCAAGAATATAGATTTGTGATTAGAGAAGAAGTAGAAGAAGAAGAAGAAGAAGAAGAAAGAAGAAGAAGAAGAAGAAGAAGAAGAAGAAGAAGAAGAAGAAGAAGAAGAGAAAGAAGAAGATGAGGAAGAAGAAGAAGAAGATGATGATGATGAGAGATTAGAATAGAAAGAATTTAGAGAAAAAAAACTAATACTTTTATTTTGATTGATCATTTATTATACATGTTCCTTATTTATCAATGGAACAAAATTGACTAAGAGTACTACCATGACTAACTATTAACAAAATTGTAATTGAACAATGCAACAACAACAACAACAACAAACCCAGTATATTCCCACAAAGTGGGGTCTGGGAAGGGTAGAGTGTACGCAGTCCATACCACTACCTCTAAAGAGATAGAGAGGCTATTTTCGATAGACCCCCGGATCAAGATTAAAGACAGTATACAAAAGCATCAAAAGCAAGGAACATGATAAAATAACATAGGTATGACATCCACAGAAGATTGTACATTGCAAAACAAAGAACACCAAAGTCCACCTAATTACTGGCTACGACTCATCTACACTTTTAGCCCTCTATCCTAATGTTTTTCCTCCATACCTTCCTATCCAGGGTCATGTCCTTAGTCAACTGTAACTGGTCCATATCACGCTTAATCACTTCTCTCCAGTATTTCTTCGGTCTACCCCTACCCCGCTTGAAACCTTCCAAGGCCAACCTTTCACACCTACGAACTGGGGCATCTATACCCCTCCTCATCACATGACCAAACCATCTCAACCTCACTTCCCACATTTTATTCTCCACAGATACCACTCCCACCTTCTCCTGAATAATGTCATTCCTAACCCTGTCAGCCTTTGTGAAACCACACATCTAACGCAACATCCTCATTTTTGCCACTTTCAACTTCTGGAGATGAGAATTCTTAACCGGCTAACACTCCGCTCCATACAACATAGAAGGTCGGATTGCAATTCTATAGAATTTGCCTTTTAGCTTGTGGGGCACCTTCTTATCGCATAAAATACCTGAAGCGAGCCCCTATTTCATCCAACCGGCCCAATATGGTGAGAGACATCCTCATCTATCTCTCCATTCCCCTGAATCATAGACCCGAGATACTTAAAACTATCCCTCTTGCAAACCACCTGAGAATCCAACTTCACTACCACCTCCCCCTCGAGCCTCGAGTCACTAAACTTGCATTCCAAGTACTCCGTCTTTCTCCTAGTCAATCGAAAACCTTTAGACTCCAGGGTTTGTCTCCAAACCTCCAGCTTATCATTAACCCCTTGTCGCGACTCATCAATCAAAACTATATCATCTGCAAAAAGCATACACCAAGGCACCCCGCCTTGTATATTCCGCGTCAACACATCCATCACCAAAGCGAATATAATTGAACAATACACTAATGAAAAAGTAAAACTGCATAACTAGTTTGACAGTTATAATTACTTTCTGAAACTAGTCGCTAATATGGATCAAGCTCATATAATCTTTATTTCCAGCTACTTGATTTATTTCAATCTTTATTTTTCATTTTTTGTATCAACACTTTCTGCAACAAGATATCCTTGTCCACAAGGGTTAAAATAGGGAAACCTAGTTAACAAGGCATTGTAGAACACCTAAGTAGCCTCATCAGCAAATAGACCTTGCCATTTAATCAAGACCTTAGATATAACTTTTCTCCCTTCTTCATCATCTTTTATTACAAAATACTCTAAAAAGGGGGTAATGGGGATGATAAATGTGTAAGATAGGAGGATAAGAGATAGTAGAAGGTAGCTCATAACACTTTTTCAACAATGACACATGCACAGTAGAATGATTCTTGACAACTGCAGAAAACAAAAATGTATATGTTACTGTCCCACCCTCTTGATAATATGAAAGGGACCATAGTATTTCACAGATAACTTGTGATGAGAATGAGTATAAACTATCAATTGTCTAAAAGGTTGAGTCTTAGAGTAGAACCAATCACCAACTTCAAATGTTAAATCACTATTATGTAGGTCAGCTTGTTTCTTCATTCTAAGCTGATCCCTGTTCAAATGGTGCTTGAGTAGTTGTAAAATCATTTCTCTGTGGAGAAGAGTATTTTTAGTATCAATTGAATCTGATTCACAAGAAGGTAATGCAAGTGTAAAAGAGGAGGTTTGTCATATAATGCCTCATATGTAGTTATATGAATAGCTGAATGATAGGATGCATTGTATCAGTATTTAGCCATAGCTAAAAATTTTGACCAATTAGAAGCATCGTCACCACAGAAACACCTCACATATTTCTCCCAACATTTGTTTAGTACTTTAGTTTTTCCATCAGACTTGGGATGGTATACTGATGAAGTGTGTAGATGGATCCCTTTCAAGGTGAATAATTCTTGCCAAAATATTCTGATAAAATATCATATCTATCAGTGATAATTACATTGAGCAGATCATGAAATTTTACTACCATATCTAAAAATTCCTGATCAACACATTATAACACTCCAAAAATCCAAGCTAAGATTAAAATCATGCTTCAGTACATGTCAAATGGAATATAATGTTTTAGTGGTATGGAAAGTGATTTAGACCTGTATTAAGGTCACATGTAACTCCTAGTTCATAGTCAAGTTAAAACCTTCCTTATCGATTGATTTCTTGAGAAGTGTTTGTCAATGAGGATACCTTCCACAAGAGCAAGAGAACACAAATAAGAGTAAATTAAAAGCATAGCTTAAAGAGCATTCAAGAAACTATATTGTATTACTAAGAGTTTGGTTCCATATGATTTACAAATGAAGGTGGATGCCTATTTATAAAGTATAGTGGGTGAATAGTAACCTTACGGAATGAGTTTCTTTAGAGGTCCCTATAGTACTACACCCATGATATATTACACAAATGCTAGAGTTATGGAAGATAACTCAAGATTTGCAGGCTGATTCAAGAGCTGAGTTCGAGATTTCAGCTCAAAAATAAAGATTAGTGATTAGAAAGAAAAATAAATAAATAAATAAATAATAATAATAATAATAAGGAGAAGAAAGAGAAGAAGGAGAAGAAGTAGAAGGAGAAGAAGGAGAAGGAGAAGGAGAAGAAGGAGGGGGAAAAGATGGAGAAAAAGTAGGAGAAGAAGAAGAGGGAAAAAAAAAAGAAGGAGAAGAAGAAGGAGAAGAAGAAGGAGAAGAAGAAGAAGAAGAAGAAGAAGAAGAAGAAGAAGAAGGAGAAGAAGAAGGAGAAGAAGCAGAAGGAGGAAAAGAATAAGGAGGAGGAAATCGAAGGATAAGAATAAGAATAATAAGGAGGAGGAGGGGGGGAGAAGAAGAAGAAGAGAGAAATCTAATACTCCTATTATTGATTGATCATTTATTATACATATTCCTTATTTATCAATGGAATAAAATTGATTAAGAGTACAATTGTGACTAACTATTAACAAAATTAAAATTGAATGAAACAGTAAAATTGCATAACTAATTTGACAATTATAACTACTTTCCAAAATTAGTCACTAATATGGACTAAGCTCATATAATCTTCATTTTCAGCTACTTGATGCATTTCAATCTTTATTTTTCATTTTTTTATCAATACTTCCCCCAACAAGAGATCCTTGTCCCCCAGGATTAAAAGAGAAACACCTAGTTAACAAGGTATTGTAGAACTCCGAAGTAGCCTTATCAGCATAGAGACCATACCATTTAACCAAGACTTGATCCACAACTTTATTGCCATTCTTCCACATCCTTATTGCAAAATACTCTTTGTAGACACGTAATTTTTCCCTCCCCAAAGTCAAATTTACCCATTTATTCCACCTTACCATGCACCCCTTTAGTTGATAATTTTTCCACAAAATGACAAAATAACAAATCCCAACAATATAACAACCTTCCCTAACTAATTTGGGTACCTCACTACCCTCTACCCACGTGCCCTCCCCCTTTTCCTCCCCTTTTAAAAATTTTTCCCTTCCTCTTTAACAGAACACACCTCATAATTTGCACAAAGACTACACCTCACAATACTCTCATATAAATACATAATTCATACACACTGGAAGATATATGCACACAGAGACTCCATTTTTGTTTGATTAGTCAACAACTATACACATACTAGAATAGCGAGAATTGAGAGAAATAGTGAACGGAGGGGATAATAGAGATCTAACACCCCGAGACTACCCCCTGGATGTCACACGGTGCTTAGAATCATAATGATCCTAAGCTAACCCATAATACTTGCATAACTCATGAGCAACTGAATATGTTACATAAATCTCAAAGAAATAAGCGGAAGAGATCTTTTCTAAATTAATATATTCAATACAAGACTATTTAAAACATACTTTGGTTATACAAAACAAAACTGAAAGTAAATACATCAACTCTGGATGACCGTCTATGAAGTCTCTACTAATACTAACTATAGGTAGCCGGGACATGACCCCCAACTATCCCTAATCAATACGACTGGATAAAGAAAATGTTACTAGAATTAGAGTTAACTTGTTTATTCGAATCAAAAGAACTCTTCACCTGCTAACTGGAAGTTGTGAACTATCTGATTAATATGTGCTACAACTGGTACCTACATTATGAGACAATGTAGCACATTGACATATATGTGGGTCAGTACTTCTTGAATGTACTAAGTATGTGGGGATGAATGTATAAGTAAGACAATAACTGAATATTTATATAAACTTTCAAATGATGCATGCTAAGTGTAAATGACTCACCTTGAGCTTGAATAAAATAAAGACTGCAAAATCATAAACATGAGTAATGAAACAAAAGGATAAACTTTGTGAGCCATAACACTTGGTTCTAAAAGTTTTCCTTTTAATTCTTTTTAGGGAGGTTCTTCTAACTGACATAAACTATGTGGGCTGTCATGGAGGCCAACGTCTTACCAACGTTGAGGAGAGTTGCTCTACCTTTGCCATCAGAATTGAATTTTAACTTGAGTGATCACTATACTTAACCCATATTGGGACTTAAACCAACAGTGGCACGTAGTTTTGGGGCATGTGACCTCGGACTTATACCCAACTCGGTGCTAAATACTACTCCCTTATTACTTATATGCTCATACTTTAGGAAATCCACCTTAAAATAGCATAAGGGTTTATAGAATGAAAACTAGTTATGCTTCTTTTTCTTTAAATCATAATCAGGATGAACAAATCTTGATTTCATATCTTATCTTAGGATCAAAAGATCAATCTTTGCTTTAAATCATGATATAAACTTATCAATAGAGCTTAGGAGCGTGATCTTCTTGTAAACTCAATACTTGTACTTAGGACTTATAATATATGCTTAAATTCTAAGAAATTCATGACAAAACTTCATGCTTAATGTTCTTCTTGAAATCTTTCAACAATCTCAGTCCAAATAATGAAGCTAAAATCACAATATGAATCTTATAAGTTAAAACATGAACATATGCAATTCTTGATATACTTAAAGCTTTCAATCTCATGGTAATAACATGCTTCAAGAATATAGCAATTTGGGTATGAATCCTAATTCAAAAATAAGTAAATTAAATCTTAAAATCATGCACTTTGGGCATAACGGTGAAAGGGGTACCCTTGTTCATAAACCCCACATACCTCAAGTTTTTTGACTCATGAAGAAAGATTGAAGCTTGGGACTTGAATGAAGAACTTGCGAAAGAAACCTTATTCTTGATATTTCATGAAGATTTCTTGAACTTGGAAGCTTGAACTCTTGGATTCTTGAAAAAATCTTAAATTCGAAACTTAATTCCTTGTGTTCTTAAGAGAAGAAGCTTGAATTATTGTTCTTGGTAAAGGTAAGGGTTTTTACGTGAGTTTTTTGAGGAAGATGGGAAAATAATGTCCCTTTTTGTGTGATAAATCGTGTTTGGACGGCTGGGGTTGAGGTAAAAGGACTAAACTGCCCCTCGGCCATTTTTTCCGTGGGAATAGACATCGTGGTGCAAACCCTAGTTGGGTGAAGTATCCATAGTGATGCGACCCCTAGTTGGGTGGAATAGCCCTCGCGACGAGGGGCTATCGTGACCCCTTACTGTCTCTCACGAAAAAGGTCACAACTTTTTGCTCAGGTATCAGATTAAGGCAAAATTAGTATCGTTAGAAAGATAACTCAATTATATATTATTTGGTGGGTCTTGAGTTACAAAATTACACAAATGTCAAAATTTATACATGTTTAAATTTGATCCTTGTAGAATAAAATACAAAAATTTAGCCGAAGCAAAGACTCTTTGCTCAACTTTGCTCTAAGTGATTCCTATGAATACTTTTCACCTCATAAGCACTTCACACACTAGGATAAATATAATTATACATGTTTTCAAATATAAATTATGGGATTAGAGTTTCTACACGTAGGAACGATGGTTCAAAGTCTAGCTAAAATTTATGGGGTATTACAAGAGAGGACACCGGAGAAGAGAATCGAGAAGAGAGTGACATGAGAGTTAAAAAATAGAGTATGAGGTAGGAAAAATAGTAAAGAGAGAGAACGGAGAGAGATCGGCTTGGGTCACTGTTCCGGTAGTTAATCCACCACTGATTCTGACCAATATGCCTCCTCGACTAATCGCGCAACCAACACACCCCAAAACCGACCTTCTATGCTAAATCTAATCGGAAAATAACCATAACTCCAATTTCTGTTGACTCCACCAAAAAACTCAACCAAACCTATCCAAAATCCAAAATAGCTAAAATCCAATTCGATCAGCTTCCTCTATTAATTCCAATCAGAGATCATTGGAAAATAACTCTCCACACGTAATTCACTAATTCAAAGCTTGGTATTCAGACCCAAACCAGTCGGGTTTTCATTTTGAGGCCCTGGTTCGAATTTAGGTTATACGGTGGTTTGAATTTCTTTGATGAGGTTTTGTTCGTAGCTCCAATTGGCTGGTAAGTTCAAAAATTCTGATCAAATAATAGTCTAATTTGAAACCCCAATTTGAGGTCATCTCTTATCTTATTTTTAGTCAATTCTTTCTTTTGTATGTCATTGATTGTTAGTTTTTTAATTTTATTTCATATCTTGTGTGTGATGTGAATGATGAATATTGAATTTACAATGGTTGTGGATTGTTGAAAATAGTAATTGCAAATTGCTATATTGGAACTGTGATTTAAAAATTTAGTTTGCGGAAAGGGTTGGAATTGGACATTGATATAAGTGAACGTGAATTTATTTTGATTCATTGTTAGTGGTTTAATTTGAAATAAATATTGATATTATTGAACACGATAATATCATGATAGGTCATAATTGGTAGGCAAATGGTTGGTTGGGTAGGTAAAAGTAGGAATGGTGGATTCTTGAATTCTTGAATGTATGTGTGAATGGTTTTCTATTTTATTGCACATAATCAAATTTGTATTCATTTATTGTGGAATGACCCAAGGAACATTGTACTTATTCACAGGAGAATTCTCCGAAGTATCATGTACGCAAAGGAGGCTCGTGATCAAGGCTCGAGACATCGGGTAAATCATAGCTAGGGTAATTAGAATAGTTTAGGTTCTTATTTAAGCATTTTTACTATGGTTTGTAATAAGTTGGACCAGATACTATTTTTGGAGTTTTGATCGTTTTGGTTATTTGTTTTCTTGTTTACGTGTTTTGTTGGTTTATACATTCCATAGTGTTGTACTAGCCGGTATACTCCACGAACCGACCGTGGTTGAACAATGGGACTAAGGGGTGTCTAACACCTTTCCTTGGTCAATAGAATTTCTTAATCGGAATCTCTGTTCGTGGACTAGTTTTAAAGAGTCAAACCATTTTGAAAAAGGATTTTCAAAGGTGACTTGACACACCCGATTTATGTCAAGTGGTGACTCTGAGTTTAATTGTAAAAAATCCTTTTCGAAATAAATTTTTAATTGTAGTCACTTTAATAATAAAAATCCTTTTCAAACTTAAAACTAATCTTTTTGGTAAAAGAAAGGGATGTGACAGCTCTGGCGACTCTATTTTTTTTTTTTGAATTCGAGCTTCATTTTTTGAGTTGTATCGACTTAATTTGGCACTATAGGTATATAGACATATTGTTTGTGTTGCCGTATGTGTTATCATTTTATCATTGTTAATTACTTACATGCCACATGTTGATAATTTTTCTTATGTGTTACCTCTTTATATCGGCATCATATGCATTACCCTGAGTCACTTCTTTCACAACAAGTGCCGGATTACACGTCGTGTACACGAACTTTAGTTGAGTCACCTTTATTTTAGGAGGGGGAGCCGTCAAATATATGGAGTAGGTGGAAAGAAATCGCAGTCGCTATTGATCATATGCTCTCCCGAACAGCCTTGTTAGTGGATCCCAACCTAGGTCAGCCTTTAGGTCATGTTTATTTGAATCATATTGATATCTAGCGGGACCTGCCTGGTCCTTTGTACGAGAATCACCCTTAAGAGAATCTCTACGTGCTAATTATTGCATCTTTGAAAATAATAGAGTCATTTGGTGGCTGATTTAGGGGTATATGCTGAAATTGAGAAAAAAAAAGTGTGTTTAAAAACAAATTTACCTTTTACACTCATTTTCTCAAAAAATAAAATTTCCAAAAAGATTTTTTTTGAATAGGAGTTTTTTATAAAATAAAAATTCAAAAAAAAAATTGGTAGAAGTTTTGTACATTTCATATAATGAAAATACCAAAAAGATTTTCCTTTCATAGTTGTTGGTGTCATTTTTATGTGAAGTGTCAAATTAAAAACTCAAAAAAGATTTTATTGACATTTTTTATCGTCTGTTTGTAGTCGTGTCTCTTAAGTCAAGGTTCAGTCGGTTATTTAATATTTAATTGTCCAATCTGGATGAAGTACACACACCTGATTCTCCTCTCCCAGGAGTGAGATACGTAGGCAGCCCTTCTAGGATTCGTTCATCTTATTTAAAGAATTAAAAAAAAATCTCTTCACTCTTCATTTAGAGTGGGTGTTTCATATATGCCTTGAAAAAGAAAAATATAAAAATATTTCCTTAATAGTCTTAGGTTTCATTTTGGGATGAAATTCAAAATTGAAAATTCAAAAAGATTTTTTGTCAGTATCTTTTGAAAATAATGATAAAAGTAAAATAAAAAAAAAACTTTCTCTTCAGTTTAGATTAGTTGTATGCACGTGTTGCTTCATCTGAAAATACAAAAAAGATTTTTTATTTGATAATTTTAGGTTTCATTTTTGTATGAGTTTCAAAATCATATTAAAAAAAAATTGTGTAAATATCTTTTGAAAAAAAAATGAAGAATTCATTTGATAATAGATTAGTTAAGTCATGCATTTCTTCATATGAAAAATACAAAAAGATTTTTCTTTGGTAATCATAGGTTTCATTTTGTATTGGAATTTTAAAGCTGAAAAAAAAATTAAAAAAATCTTCGTCAATTCTTTTGACAATTTGTTGTTTTCTTTTCTTTTTAAAGTTTCAATAAAAATAAAAATAAAGAGTTTTTGATTTGCCATTTTTTGGATAAACTTCCCTAACTACACACACCTGATTCTCCCTTCTCAGAGGTGAGATATGTAGGCACCCTTCTAGAATTCGGTGATCTTTTCAAAAAGAAAAAGGAAAAGGTTTTGAAAAGTGTGCAACTCTAACACGTTTGTTATCTCTATGGTTCAGTTCATTTAAGATGGTTGGTTGTTGACATTCTGGCTAGTCCTCCATATTACACCAAGTTCAAGGAAGAGTTAGTCATATCCAATAAATATATAGAGAGTGACATCATGGACCAGACAAAGAGTCAGGAAAATGCGAGGTTAAAGCAAGAGATTGTGAGACTAAGGCAACAAATGATGAAAATGTTTTGAACTTGGGTCAGTGGGCTGCCTCCTCTTCCATTATCCACTATTGACCCTGCAAATGCCTTAAGTTTTTCACCAAAATTATAAGGTTAGTCTCTTACTGTTGTTGATGCACCACAACATGTCTCAGAATTCACTCCACGCCAACAACATCCCAATGCTTCCACCACTCATTCTCTAGCTCCTCGGTATAATCATATCATAGTTACATTATCCCCTACCATCTGTGCTTCTGATGCTCAACTCCTTACCGAGGCTCCCACCTTGGCTATTCTTCCAAAGATTATGCTTCCCCAATCTACTAGTGAGTCTATGTTCAAAACTCTTGATGATCCCTGCTATACTCTTGAGCCTACATTTAAGTTAACTGGACCACCAAAATTTCTTACCAAGAAGCCTAGCATTTCAGAAGAGCCAGAGGAAATGGTTAGAAAAATAAAGAGTGCAGAAAATGCTATGAAAAGTTTCCTAGGACTTACGGGTTATGAAGATATTTCATATAAATACTGGGACATGTCTTCAAGTGTCAACTTTTCTCCAAGATTTGAGATATCAAAATTTGAGGAGCATGATGGACATGAGGATGTCGTGAAGTATTTGGGATGATATTGTAATCAATTAAGGAAAACTAAAGGGCAAACAAAGAAAAACATACCTATTGTTGTTCCAAGGGCAAAGCAGAGCTCAAGAGGTCTAAGTCAGTTATATTGTCAGTCTCAATCCCGAGCTTACATATCAAATCCACTTACTCACCTACAATAAGGTTCCTCTTTTCAAAATCCAAGATATTCTACTCCACTTCCTCAGTATCCTTTGAACAATGTATAAATGTATGCTCATCGTTCTTCTTATCCACAATGGCATTCACCGGTACCTTAACATCATCCTCTACCCCCACATATTTACCGAGAAATCTCTAAGTCCAAGTTTTAACTGAGGCCTGAGTTTTCAAAGAGGAGGAAGTCAAAGGATAATTTTATACCAATTGGGGATAGTATGCCAGTTTATTCCAGAGATTGAGACAGTTAGAAATAATCGCCCCTCTCCTTGGGTACACTCCTGAATCATATTTAAGAAATTAATCCTCATGTACGATGTGCATATCATTCTGATATTCAGGGTCACAGTTTTGAGGGTTGTCGTGCTTTGAAAAGAGAAATAGAAAGGATGATTCAAGAAATATTAATCGTAGTGCAAAACATTGACACCACGAGCGTCACACAAAATCCTTCACTAACACACGTTAATGCACAATACGTGGGAAGAAATGAGTTAAGCATGGGGATTCAAAACTTATTTGTTAGAGGAAATGTTTTGGAAAGTGATGAAAGCTCTAGTCATGATGATATGCAAACCAGTGTCTAACATGTCAAGCCCAGCAATTGCGAAGACACTCTTCTCCTTACTGGGAATGGAATTTGGTAGTTTGTTTTTTTCTTTTCTACTATCCAAGTTATTTCAGGGTTGTAGTTCGAGATCTATCATGTCTTGTTTATTTATTGTCTTTGTTCAAACCCTTCTATCTTTTCTTTTAATAAAATGTGGTGTCTTTTTTATTTGTCTTATTTTAAGTTGCTTATTTGTCTTTTTTACACAGTACATTTTATGTTGGTTCTTGTGATATGACATTCTTGCAAAATTTTCAGCCAGATATTAAAATTCAGTTTAATCATGAAACATTGAATCAGAGGGCTAAATTTAGAAAGAAAAAGCATTTGAGAATTACAAGAATAACTTGGTCATTATTTGAAAGACATATCTCAATTAGGTCAAACAGTGGATGCACGATCCTATATCAAGAGGAGTAGAAATAAAATCAATTCCACGAAAGCATTGGTCATTCGAGGTGAGGTATGTACAACAAAGGTAAAGTTGTATATTGGACAATCTGAAGAAGTAGTGAGACACATACTCAGGTATAGTTAGTGTTGTAAAAAATGTTATAAATGATCTTCATCTCCTACTTTTATATTGTATGTTACGTACTGGCATTTTTAAAGATTGATATGATGAAGGCATTCCATTCTGCTATGAAAATATTGTGTCATCCTTAGTTTACCCCATTTAAGCTTTAGTTCTATTTTTATTTCATACCCCCTCTTTTGGAATCAAGATAGAGTCAGTGAAATTCAAAAGAAAAGTGTCAAGCAAAAGATAGGGTCAAAAGTCAGAAAAGTTCCAAAAAAAAGAAAAAATATGTCAAAAATAAAGAAAAGAGATAAGTGTCAAGCAAAATTGAGTTAGGAAAAGTTCTAAAGAGAAAAGTGATAATAAAAGAAAAAAAAAAGAAAAGAAACCAAAATCAAGCAAAAGAACAAGTTATCGGAACTACGCATGACCTGATTCTCCTCTCTCTCGGGGGTGAGATACATAGGCAGTCCTACTTTGGAATCAGTCCAAGCAAATTAACAATTTAGAATTACCCAGTCAAAAGAAACTGGGGAATGAGTTAATCTTCACTGTTTGAGTCGATTCCAAAGGTTGTAAGTCTCATCCCACTCCAAGTGTCGTTTGAGCCTCATGTCATCCTTTCTTTCTAACGCTCTCCAAAAGCTAAGTTTAACCAAAGAAAAACCTTCAGATTAATATTTGAGTATGTTAAGGCTAAGCATGCAATGGAAATGATGACACATTTGGGTACTACTTGTCTTCCTCATCATAAGGAATCAGCTAAGAGAAATGAAAATAAGAGAGTCTTATTGGTGAAAACCCTCAAGGGCACCGTAAGGTGATGATAAGTTGATAGAGATAAAAATGAGAGGGTCTTATTGATGAAAACCCTCATGGGCACTGTAAGGCGAAGGTGAGCTAACATAAATAAAATGAGAAAGCCTTGTTAGAGAAAATCCTTCAAGGTTTCACTAGCCGAATGAGGTCTATGAGTGTAATTGACCTAAGAAAGCAACTCAAGTTCTGTGCCATTAACTCAACAACAATTGATGAAAAGTTTGTATGAAAAGATCAGGCAACTTAATCCAAAAATGCATGGCATAATCATTAGAATTGATTGTTATTTTCAGATAAATTTTTCTTTTCTTTATTTTTCAAAAAGGGACAAACATTATCTTTTCTTTCTTCTCTATATTTCTATTTTTGTCCTTTTGAGTCCGTCATTTGAACAGAAAATCATTTTTACTATGTCTTTGAGTCAAGTCCATGTCAAAACAAGTGAGAAAGGATTTCAAAACTTGTTACCAACTTCGTAAATTGCACAAAGCAAGACAAAATGCCAGCATATGAAAGAAACATGATTGTATGTCAAAAAAAGACAAACAGAAAGTTTTGTTTGAAAACAAGTTTGGGGAATCGAGGAAATACCAAGGTTCGAAGAATTTATCAAAGAGACATAGAAAAATAAGGATATTGTGTTTGTTTCAGAGTCATTTTTAAAAATTTGAGTTTGAGTCAATGGTGAAACAAGTCAATTATATATGCCATTAGTTAGAAGAACAATTAAATGGGACAAGTGCAAGAGCAATTACCTCGAAAGCCAAAGTTGCAGGACAACCGCCATGTTTCAAACTCACAAGTTTTCTTTGTATGAAATAGGAACACTTGCTACCTTCAAATCAAAGGCTTCAAAGTGCAAATATCCAGAGGTCCAATTCCTCGTTTTTGCAAATGTAAGAGGCAGTGTTGCTGTACAGGTTTGGTAATCCCAATTATGGTAAAACTCATCATCTTATACCTCTCTGAGACACACTCTCTAATTTAGGTCTTTCATGTCTCTTGGCTAGGAGGTGAACTTCCTAATTTGAGTCATTAATCCTAAAAGATGCACTTTTAGTAAGAATTTGTCACTTTTACTCTTAAGAGACGGGCCAGTTTGTCTCAGTTATTCAATTTTATCCTCAAAAGATGTATTTGTTAATCGAAATCTTGATTCATCTTTACATTATACATTTTTACAAGTAGTTGTGATTAAGTTTGACACCCGCAAAAGCTTTTTGATGATAAATTAGGACAAAAATAAAATTTAATTCGTGTTATTTGAAACTTCACTTTAGGATCCTTCTAGAAAATGAGACTTTACTTTTCTAGAAAATAGAATCTTTCTTTGTCATAATCTTTGTTTGGGATAATTTTCGTTCTAGTTTTGATTTTGATTTCAGGAGCCTGTATGGAGAACAGGGTGATAAAATTACAAGTCGGGATCCCGCCTAGAGAATAGGGTGATGAAATTTAAAGTCGAAAGTCCAAGAATAAGGTGATGAAATTGCAAGTCGGGAACTCGCCCGGAGAACAGAGTGGGGAAATTACAAATCGAGAGTCCGCTCGAAGAACAGGGTGATAAAACTGTGAGTTAGGAGCTCGCCCAGAGAACGAAGAGAGGAAATTTCAAGTCAAGAGACCGCCCAAAGAATAGGGTAATGAAGTTGGAAGTCAGGAGCCCGCCCGAATAATAGGGTGATAAAATTGCAAGTCGGGAGCTCATCAGGAGAACAGAGTGAGGAAATTGTAAGTTGAGAGTCTGCCCTAAGAATAGAGTGATGAAATTGTAAGTCGGGAGCCTGCCTAAAGAATAGGGTGATTAAATTACAAGTTGGGAGCCCGCCCGAAAAATAGGGTGATGAAATTGTAAGTCAGGAGCCCACCCGGAGAATAGGATGATGAAATTATAAGTTGGGAGCCCACCCAGAGAACAAGGTGATGAAATTGCAAGTCAGGAGCTCACTCGGATAACAGAGTGAGGAAATTACAATTTGGGAGCCCGCCCAAAGAATAGGTTGATGAAATTGCAAAGCGGGAGCCTGACCGGAGAATAGGGTGATGAAATTGTAAGTCGAGAGGCCGACCAAAGAATAGGGTGATAAATTTACTAGTTGGGAGCCCAATCAGAGAACATGGTGATGAAACTGTAAGTCGGGAGCCAGGGTGATGAAATTGAAAGTTGAGAGCCCGCCCAAAGAACAGGATGATGAAATTATAAGTCGGGATCCTACCCAAAGAACAGGATAATGAAATTGCAAGTCAGGAGCCCACCCAAAAAATAGGATGATGAAATTGCAAGTCGGGAGTCCACCCAGAGAACAGGGTGATGAGACTGAAAGTCAACAGATTAAAAAATAGCAAGTCGGGAGCCCGTCAGGAGAACAAAATAAAGAAATTGAAAGTCAAGCAACATGGTGAAGAAATTAAAAGTCAAGCAACAAGGTGAATAAATTGTAAGCCAAGCAACAAGTTGAAGAAATTACAAGTCAGTAGATCACCTGGAGAATAGGGTGAAGATTTTCAAACTCAGGTTCACATTCAGAAATACCGCCTGCATAACATGGTCAATTTTGAGTTCATCTCCAACACTAGATTTTGTATGGAGAAAGTATTTATTCTCAAAGTTCAATCCAAAAAAAAAACAAATCTTTTATCACTTTTGAAAGCATTGAAGACTCAAGTCAAGAGTCAAGAAAAGATGCATATGTAAGACTTTTTGTAATTTCATCTATCTTTTTAACTTGTAATTTTTATTTTTGATGTAATGATAGAGCCGCAGACTGAAACCTCAATAGACCTCACTCGACTCTCCAACTTGGTATAGTCCCTCCTATTTAATCTTGGAGCTTCATGTGACCTGATCTCCACATTACTTGCTATAGGTAGAATGCCCAAAATCAAAACTCTATTCCTCTTCTTTATTCTATTTGTTTTTTATTAATAATGGTTGAGACAAAATTTTGTCTCCCTTTCTACTTCTTGTCTGAAAATACTTTGTGTTTACATCTAAAGAGGGGCATGATGTAGACACGTAATTTTGCCCCTCTCAAAATTCAAATTTATCCATTTATCCCTCCTTACCATGCATACCCCTTTAGTTTATATTTTTCTACAAAATGACAAAATAATAATTTTCCAACAATATAACAACCTTCCCTAACTAATTTGGACACTTCACCATCTCAACACCCCCTGCCCACGTGCCCTTCCCTCTACTCTACCCCCTTTCATATTTTTTCCCTTCTTGTTTAACAAAATGCACCTCACAATTTACACAGAGACTACATGTAACACCCCGTAGCATTATCGACTTAATACCACTCTTAGAAACATTCATAGAGAGCTTATGACCTGAAATTTCTCTAAGTGTTAAAAAGACTTAATCATATTTTGAGACCGTAACTTTAATGATCTTTCAAGTGACCTTCCCGAACCCAAGACACAGATTTTAAATTTGATTCATGTTTAGGGGTGCAAAGGGGAAGTCTCGGGGAGTTTTAGATTTTTCGAACAAGGTTTAGGACATATTTGGATTTCAAAAATAGAATGTCACCTCAATACCAACGCGTTGCGATGCTTATTGCATTGGGGCACCTAGCGCGATGCGTTGGTTCTCAAAAATAGGATTTTATGCAATTTTTAATTTTGAAGGATAGTCTCATCTTTTCCCTATAGACCCAAGTCATGAAAATAGTGATTAAAACATCTATAGGGCATCATATGCTCAAAATTAATCAGTTTTCTCATAAACAAAACCCTAACTCTCGCCCCAAAGATCAAAAGTTGAACCTTTAAGTTCAGGATTTCCAAGAAACTAGTCAAGATTTGGGTTTCATTCTCCGAACTAAGTAATCTAAGGTACGTGGGGCTTTCCTAAAATCCATGGGCATATTGAAATCATTTTTAGTAAGTTTTAAATGTTAAGAAATCATGTATTTATGAAGGGTTTCAAATTTACATCAAAAAGTATGCATGGTGAACCCTTTTTGGTAATATACATTTTGGTCTTGAGGCCTTATTATAGAATTGAATCATGTTTGCATATGTGTAAGTGTTATCATTTTCTAAAAGTTGTATTGAGAGCACATATAACGAACTTTCCCCTCTCTTGTTATGATACTTCTTGACTCCACATGTTATGGGTTATGAAATTGCATAATTGAAAGCATGAGATAAGTATTTTAATGTTGCTTATGAACTTGATCTTGGTTGTGAACTTAAAAGAGGGTGCTTTCATAGTTTTCAAGTGGTTCTTGTTTATAAATGTTTAATGTAATGATTGAAAGGACTACATGAATTGTTTTGAGGAATTGACCATTTTGTGTTGAAATGTTGGAAAGGGAGAATCTTTGCACAAGATTGTATATGTTTTGAAATAAAGATTCCCTTGCATTGAAAAATCTAAAGTAGAACAAGATATGGCGTAGATATATGACTTGCAAATTTAGAAGGATGCATGTTTAGAAAAGGTAAAAAATAGGCCTAAAGAGAGTAAGGTGGTTACCCGAAGAAGGCATGAGTTCATACACTCATTGCCCAAAATTGTATTTTGCCGATACGGGTTATTATGTCCCCAAAGAGAGATTATACACTGGCCTAGTTCCCTGTGGCGTATTAGAATCAGAATCTCCAACTCGTGCGGCAAACTTGAGTTGGGGGCTTGGCCTCCGAGTCAAGGGCAGACTCCATATAGCCCGTGAGATTGTAGAATTGTAGGGTGTACTACCTAGCTCAGAAGTAAGACAAAGAGTTGAGATTTACAAAAATGTTTTAAACTCTATTGAAACTACCCATGTAGTTAAAATGTGTTATACTGATATGGTTTATGAAATGCTCTCACCTATGTTGTATAAAAATTGTATTTTGTTTTTTTGGAATGTTTGCGTACCAGTCCTTTTTGTATTGACCACTTATATTTCAAGATCTGAGGCTCAATCCCGGGATCCCGCTAAGCAGTAGATCATTGTCAGACGTTTGAAGTTGGTGAGCCTCCCTTGTTTTGGAAGGCCTTGTGTCATGTGATGTGTCATTTGGTCTTAGTTAATGGTCCAGCCAGGGGCCTTATCTCAGTTTTCAGAAAGGTGTTGATTTCAACATGGTTAGAGATTTAGTGTTAGATGTTTTTTATCTTTATGAACTCATTTCAGTATTGTGTAGTTAGATATAAAAGTTGACCATGATTCTGTTTTATTATGTATTTTTGCATTTCCTCTTAGTATATGAATTATGTATATGATTGCCAGTTAGAAAGAGGCACTCGAGCCTTTATGGTTTAGGATCCCCATCGTGGCCAGGGCCTTGGTTCGGGTCGTGACACTACACCTCACAATACTTTTATATAAACACACAGTTCATTCACAATGGGAGATATATACACATAGATACTCCATATTTGTTTGATCAGTCAACACCTACATACACACTGGAATGGTAAAAATTGATAGAAAATAGAGGAAAATAATGAATGGAGGGGATAATAGAGAGAACACTAGAGAAGAAAATCAAAAAGAGAGTGATGTGAGAGAGGGAATTGAGAGAGAACAAAGGTTAAAAAATAGAGTAGGAGGGAGGCAAAATAGTAAAGAGAGCGAACGGAGAAAGATCAGGATGGGTTACTATTTTGGCTGTTAATCCACCATCGGTTCCAACCAAAATGCCTCATCGGCCAATCGCAATCAACACACCCCAAAACCAACCTTCTCTGGCTAAATCCAATTGGATAACAACTATAACTCTGATTCTCATCGACTCCACCGAAAAACTCGACCAAACCCTTCCAAACTCCAAAACAACCAATATCTAATTTGATTAACTTCCTTTATTAATTCCAATTGGAGATCACTGGAAAATAACTCTCAACACGTAATTCACCGATTCGAAGCTTGGTATTCAAACCCAAAACTATCGGGTTTTTATTTTGAGGTCCTGGTTCAAATTTGGGTTATACGGTGGTTTGAGTTTCTTCGATGAGGTTCTATTTGTAGCTCCAATTGGCTGGTCAGTTCAAAAATACCAATCAAATAATATTCCAACTTGAAAGCCCCAATGTGAGGTCATCTCTTATCATATTCTTACTCAATTCTTTATTTTTGATGTGATTTATTATTATTTTCTCAATTTTCTTTCTTATCTTGTGTGTTATATGAATGATGAATATTGAATTTACAATGGTTGTGGATTGTTGAAAATAACAATTGTGAATTACTATGTTGGAACCTTGATTTAAAATTAGTTTGGGGAAAGGGTTGGAAATTGACATTGATATAAGTGAACGTGAATTTATTTTGATTCATTGTTAGTAGTTTAGTTTGAAATTAATGTTGATATTATTGAACATGATAGTATCATGATAGGTTGAAATTGAAAGGCAAATGGTAGGTTGGGTCGGCAAAAGTAGGAATGGTGGATTGTTGAATGTTTAAATGTGTGTGTGAATGGTTTTCTATTTTATCGTACATAATCAAAATTATATTTATTTGTCGGGGAATGCCTTGAGGCATATTGTACTTATTCACCGAGGAATGCCCCAAAGTATTATGTATGCAAAGAAGGCTCGTGATCAAGGCCCGAGACATCGGGTAAAGCATAGCTAGGGTAATTAGAATAGTGTAGGTTCTTATTTTAGCATTTTTGTTATGGTTTGTAATCAATTGGACCTGACACTATTGTTCGAGTTTTGATTGTTTTGGTTGTTTGTTTTCTTGCTTACGTATTTTATTTGTTAATACATTCCATATTATCATACTAACTGATATACTCCACGAACCGATCATGGTTGAATCATGGGAATGAGGGGTTCCTAACACCTTTCCATTGGTCAACAGAATTCCTCTTCATAGATCCAATGAATAGAATACCTAAGCTGAGGATGTTCGTCTTACTCATGGGATGCGGACCCAAAATAGAGCTCGAATCGTAAAGTTTGTTGCCACTCTTAGAGTTTCTCTAGCCCTGAGTAGTCAACCTCAGGCTTTGCAGACCGGTGTTAACCGTCCCCAGCCTCCTCAGAGGGACGTTTCGAATGCTAAGTTCTGACAATCCATCCATATGATTACTCAGTGGTGGACTCTCAAACCTGTAAATTTGAAGATGTGGGTTCTGGTCTGGATCTTCTGAACTTACTCGGGTTTGCTAATTCATGAGGCTAAACCCACCCACATTTACTAGTACAAAGGTTTAGGAGGACCCCCAAGGGTTCATTGATGAAATAGAGAAAAATTTTAGAGTTATCCATGCAAATGAAGTTGAAGGGGTTAAATTGGATGCCTATCAATTGAAGGATATAACTAACCAGTGGTATAATAAATGCGAGGATTTGAAGGGTGGTGATGTTGAACCTCTTACCTGGGGTGAGTTTGTAGAATGTTTCCTGGACTATTTTTTCTATGGGAGCTGAGAGAGTCAAATGCTGAAGAATTTTTAAATCTGAAACAAGGAAAGATAAGTGTTAAGGAGTATGAATTGAAGCTCACTCAACTGTCTCATTATGCCTCAGAGATAGTGAGAAATATGAGGGCTCACATGAGAAAGTTTGCATCTGGTCCCTCGAATGATTTGGTGCTAGAATACAAGGGGGATATGCTAAATAGAGACATGGATTTTTCTAGATTATCAATGTATATGCAACAGGTATAAGAGGAAAAGAAGAGGCTGGCTGGGGTAAGAGAGAGAGAAAAGTAGGAAAAATAATCTAGGCCTGTGGATCAGAATACCAATCATCATCAAGGTGAAAATTAGGGTAACTAATAGTCAAAGAAGAATTCTTGGAGCAATGCTCAACCATCATCTAGTGCCCCGACGCCCATACCTCCAGTCGATCAACGGTTTCAAAATTCTCAATCTATCCATGGACTGAGTGTGCATGGTGCTCAGTCCAATAGTATTATATCTCAGCTGTATCGGTAATTTCCATGATGTCGTACTTGTGATAAACATCACCCAGGAAAGTGTCAGTTTGGTAGGATGGTATGTTATACTTGTGGTCAATCAGTCCATTTTCAGAGAGACTCTCTTTTCATAAGAGGAAAACCTAGTGGTGCTAGGTAACAGATGAATTCCACAGCTCCACCACCACCTAAGGGTACTACTTCAACTGCTGGAAGAGGTCGCAATAGGTTGTATGCCTTATTAAACTGTCGGATGCAGAAACTTCACCAGATGTTGTCACGGGTATGTTACAGATTTTCTCCGGTGATGTATATGTGTTGCTTGATCTAGGGTCTACCTTGTCTTATGTAACCCCTTATGTGGTAGTTATTTTTGATTTTGAACCTACAAATATTTTAGAACCCTTTTTCTGTTTCCACTCCTGTTGGTGATTCTATTGTGGCTAAGAGAGTTTATAGAAATTATGTGGTATCAATTTTTCATCATGATACTATGGCTGATCTTGTAGAACTGGATATGATTGATTTTGATGCTATACTGGGAATGGACTAGCTTCATTCATGTTATACTACGCTAGACTGTAAAATTAGAAAGGTTACCTTCTATTTTCCAAATGAGTCAGTGATAGAGTGGGAGGGATATTCTCTTGTGCCTAAAGGGAAATTCATATCTGATCTTAGATCCCATAAGCTTATATCGAAGGGTTCTCTGTACCATCTTGTCTGAGTCAAAGACTCCAGTACTGAAAGTCTTTCTCTCTAGTCTGTTCTTATAGTAAATGAATTCCCGAAAGTCTTCCCTAATGACCTTCTTGGGATACCACATGATAGGGAGATAGATTTTGTCATTGACCTGTTGCCGAACACCCGAACTATTTATTTTTCTCCATACAAAATGGCTCCTGTAGAATTGAAAGAACAGTTAAGAGACCTTATTGACAAAGGCTTATTCGTCCTAGTATCTCTCTATGGGGTGCTCCTGTACTCTTTGTGCGTAAGAAGGACGACTCCCTTCGCATGTGTATAGATTATCATCAGCTGAACAAAGTTACAATCAAGAATAAATACCCTCTTCCAAGGATCAATAATCTTTTTAATCAACTTCAGGGTGCCAAATATTTCTCTAAAATAGACCTTCGATCGGGGTACCATCCACTGAAGGTTAGGGAGGCTGATATCCCCAAAACAACTTTCCAAACCCGATATACCCACTATGAATTCCTGGTTATGTCACTAATGCCCCCACAGCTTTTATGGACCTAATTAATAGGGGGTTTTGTCAGTTTCTAGATTTGTTCGTCATATTCTTTATTGACGACATATTGGTTTCTTCTAAGAATGAGGAAGATTATGTAAATCACCTTCGAATCATCCTTCAGACCCTTAGAGATCATGAGTTGTATGCCAAGTTTTCTAAGTGTGAATTCTGGCTTAGTACAATTTTTTTCTTGGGGCATATTATTTCTACCGAGGAAATTAAGGTTGACCCTCAAAAGATTGCGACAGTGAGAAAATGGCCCAGACTCACTTCTCTAACCAATATTCGGATCTTCTTGGGTTTGGTAGGGTATTACAGAAGGTTCGTAGAGATTTTCTCCCCCATAGCTTCTCTACTTACTAAATTGGCTTAGAAAAAGGTGAAATTCTTGTGGTCTGACTTTTGTGAGAATAGTTTTGAGAAACTAAAAGACAAGTTGACTACTACGCCAGTTTTGACCCTTCTCGAGGGTACCGAGGGTTTTGTTGTGTATTATGATACGTCTCGGGTGGGACTTGGGTGTGTTCTTATGCAGCATGGTAAGGTGGTGTCCTACACATCTAGACAGCTGAAGGTGCATGAAAAAAACTATCCCACCCATGACTTAGAGATAGCTGATGTGGTATTTGCACTAAAAATCTAGCATCATTATCTTTATGGATTGCATGTTGATATTTTTACTGATCACAAAAGCTCACAGTATGTCTTCACGCAGAAATAACTAAATCTCAGGCAAAGACGGTGGTTGGAATTGTTGAAGGATTATGACATAAGCTTGCACTATTAACTGGGAAAGGCCAATAAAGTGGCTGACGCCTTAAGCAGGTTATCCATTGGCAGTCTTTCTCATGTTTAGGAAGGTAAAAGGAATATAGTGAAGGATATTCATCGGTTTGCTAATTTGGAAGTTTGACTCCTAGATTCCGAGGATGAAGGGGTGTTCGTACAAAAGCAAAATAGGGACCCCAATTTGATGCAGCTTAAGAAAGATGTTGGTCAACAGAAGGTAATGGCTTTTGAAATTAGAGGTGATGGGTTTTGAGGTATCAAGGTAGCCTATGTCTGCCGACTTTCGATGGGTTTCAAGAAAGAATTCTTGATGAAGCCCACACTTCCAGGTATGTTGTTCACCCTAGCTCTACTAAAATGTACTATGATCTTAAGGCGATTTACTAGTGAAATAATATGAAACGAGATGTTGCTAAATTTGTGGCCAAGTATTTGAATTGTCAACAGGTTAAGGTTGAACATTTGAGTCCAGGTGGGACTTCCCAAGAGATAGCGCTGCCTATGTGGAAGTGAGAGATGATCAACATAGACTTTATTACAGGGTTTTCGAAGTCCCAAAACCAATATGACTCCATTTATTTTCTTCCTGTACGGATGAATTATTCGGGGGATGACTATGCTAAGTTGTACATTTGGGAAACAGTCCATTTGCATGGTTCTCCTATATCAATTATATCCGACTGAGGTAGAAATTCTCTTCACAGTTTTGGTGGTCTTTTAAAAGGGGTTTAGACACCCAAGTGAACCTGAGTATCGCTTTCCACCCTCAGATAGATGGGCAGGCCGAACAAACCATTCAAACCTTAGAAGATATATTGAGGGCCTGTGTGATAGACTTCAAGGGTAGTTGGGTGTATCATTTTTTTTGATAGAATTTGCCTTCAATAATTTCTACCATTCCAGTATTCAGATGGCTCCTTTTGAAGCACTTTATGGGAGGAGATGTAGGTCTCTCATAGGGTGGTATGAAGTGGGTGAAACTTGACTGTTTAGTCCTGACCTTTTTCATCATGCGATGGAACTAAAAGTCATTAGAGAGCGAGTTAAGACAGCTTAGAGTCGCCAGAAGTCCTACATCGATGTTAGAAAGAAGGGAGTTGGAATTTAAGGTTGATGATTGGGTTTTTCTAAAAGTCTCCCCTATGAAGGGAGTCATGCGATTCAAAAATAAAGGGAAATTTATTCCTCGTTATATAGGACCATACCAGATTATGAGAAGGGTCAGTAGGGTTGCTTATGAGTTAGATTTGCCCGTGAGTCTGGCTTCTATTCATCCAGTATTCCATTTATCAATGCTGAAAATATGTATTAGAGACCATTCTCTTGTGTTGCCTCCAGAGGAGACCAATGTGAAAGACTCCTTGTCATATGAAGAAGAAAGACTCCTTGTCATATGAAGAAGAACCCATTGTCATTTTGGATCGCCAAGTTTAGAAGCTAAGAAGTAAGGAGATAGCTTCAGTTAAGGTATTACGGAAGAATTAGAAATTAGATGAAGCTACTTGGGAGTCTGAAGATGACATGCGTACTAGATACCCAAACCTCTTTGAGACCGCGGATGACGATATAGAAAGTACAAATCATATACTACTCTCTTTATCTTTTACTTAGTCAGCTTAAAATCATGTTTGTCTGTGTTTCGAGCTATTATTCGGGGATGAATGATCACAGGGGGGATAATGTAACACCCCACAGCATTCTCGACTTAATACCACTCTTAGAAGCATGCATAGGGAGCTTACAACCTGAAATTAATTTAAGTGTTAAAAAAACTTAGTCATATTTTGAGCCCTTAACTTCAATGATTTTTCAATTGACCTTCTTGACCCCAAGACGTAGATTTTAAAGTTGATTCATGTTCAAGGGTGTAAAAAGGGATGTCTCGGGGAGTTTTGAATTTTTTGGACAAGGTTTGGGACGTGTTTGGATTTGAAAAATAGAATGTCACGTGATATCGACGCGTTACGCTGCTTATCGCGTTAGGGCACCTGGCGCGATGTGTTGGTTCTCAAAAATGGTATTTTTCTACAATTTTTAATTTCAAAAGCCAGACTCGTCTTTTCCCTATAGCCCCAAGTCATGAAAATAGAAGATTAAAATGTCTATAGGGAATTATATGCTCAAAATTAATCAGTTTTCTCATAAACAAAACCCTAACTCTCTCCCCAAAGATCAAAAGTTCAATCTTTAAGTTCAAGATTTCCAAGAAACGAGTTAAGATTCGGGTTTCATTCTTCGAACGAAGTAATCTAAGGTACGTGGGGCTTTCCTAAAATTCATGGGCATATTGAAATCGTTTTTATTAAGTTTTAAATGTTAAGAAATCATAAATTTATGGGATTTGAATTTATATAAAAAATATGCATGGTGAACCCTTTTTGGTAATGTACGTTTTGGTCTTAAGGCTTCGTTGTAGAATTGAATCATGTTTGCATATGTTTAAGTGTTATCAGTTTTTAAAAGTTGAATTGAGAGCATGTATAACGAAATTTCCCCTCTCTTGTTATGATACTTCTTGACTCCACATGTTAATGTTGCTTATGAACTTGATCTTGGTTGTGAACTTAAAAGAGGGTTCTTTCATAGTTTTCAAGTGGTTCTTGTTTATAAATGTTCAATATAATGATTGAAAGAACTGAATGAATTGTTTTGAGGAATTGACCATTATGTGTTGAAATATTAAAAAGGGAGAATCTTTGCACAAGATTGCATATGTTTTGAAATAAAGATTCCCTTCCATTGACTAAGTGTTTTTGGTTGTTAAATGATTGAGTTGATTGAAAAATCTAAAGTAGAACATGATGTCTTAGACATATGACTTTCAATTCTTGGTATGACGAAACCAAAATAGATAATGTTATGATAAACTCAGAACAGAATACAAATTTTATTCAGATTTTGAATTCAGAAGGATGCATAATTACAAAAGTTTAAAATGGGCCAAAAGAAACTAAGGTGGTTACCTGAAGAAGGCATGAGTTTAGACATTCATTGCCTAAAATCATATTTTGCCGATACGGGTTATTATGTCCCCAAAGAGGGATTATACGTTGGCCTACTGCCCTGTGGCATATCAGAATCAGAAACTCCAACCTTTGCGGCAAACGTGGGTTGGGGGATTAGCTGTTGAATCAAGGGCGGACTCTATATAGCCCGTGGGGTCGTAGAATTATAGAGTGTACCACCTAGTTCAGAAGTAAGACAAAGAATTGAGATTTAAAGAAATATTTTGAACTCTATTGAAACTACCCATGTATTTAAAATGTGTTATACTGACATAGTTTATGAAATGTTCTCACCTATGTTGTATAAAAATTATATTTTGTTTCTTGGAATGTTTGCATACTAGTATATTTCGTATTGACCCCCTATATTTCAGGATCTGAGGCTCAATCCTGGGATCCTTCTTAGCAGCAGATCATTGTCAAACATTTGAAGTTGGTGAGCCTCCCTTGTTTCGAAAGGCCTTGTCTCATGTGATGTGTCATTTGGTCATTAGTTAATGATCCGACTGGGGGCCTTGTCCTAGTTTTTAGACAGATGTTGATTTCAGTATGGTTAGAGATTTCACTGACTAGTGTTAGATGTTTTAGATCTTTATGAACTCATTTTAGTATTGTGTAGTTAGAAATATAAGTTGACCATGATTTCATTTTATTATGTATTTTTGTATTTCCTCTTAGTATATGAATTTTGTATATGATTGCCAGTTAGAAAGGGTCGGTCGGCGTTCACGGTTCAGGATCTCCATTGCGGTCAAGGCCTCGGTTCGGTTCATGACACTACACCTCACAATACTCTTATATAAACGCAAAATTCATATACACTAGGAGATATATGCACACAGATACTCCATTTTTGTTTGATTAGTCAACACCTACATATACACTAGAATTGTGAAAATTGAGAGAAGATAGAGAAAAACAATGAACGGGGGGAATAATAGAGATGACACCAGAGAACAGAATGGAGAAGAGAGAGATATGAGAGAGGGAATCGAGAGAGAATAGAGAGTTAAAAAAATAGAGTAAGAGGGAGGCAAAATAGTAAAGAGAGCGAACGGAGAAAGATCAGCATGGGTCACTATTTTGGTTGTTAATCCACCATCGGTTCCAACCAAAATGCCTCCTCAGCCAATAGAGATCACTGGAAAACAACTCTAATTCCCATTGACTCTACCGAAAAACTTGACCAAACCCATCCAAACTCCAAAATAACAAAAATCTAATTCGAGCAGCTTCCTCCATTAATTCCAGTTAGAGATCACAGGAAAATAACTCTCAACACATAATTCACCGATTTGAAGCTTGGTATTCAGACCCAAAACTGTTGGGTTCTCATTTTGACGTCCTGGTTCGAATTTGGGTTATACTGTTGGGTTTTTGATTTTGACGTCCCGGTTCGAATTTGGGTTATACTGTGGTTTGAGTTTATTCGATGAGGTTTTTTTCATAGCTCCAATTGGCTAGTTAGTTCAAAAATTCCGATCAAATAATAATTCGACTTGAAAGCCCCAATTTGAGGTCATCTCTTATCTTATTCTTACTCAATTCTTTATTTTGTATGTGATTGATTGTTATTTTCTCAGTTTTATTTCTTATCTTGTGTGTGATGTGAATAATGAATATTGAATTTAGAAAGGTTGTGGATTGTTGAAAATAGCAATTGCGAATTACTATGTTGGAACCTTGATTTAAAAATTTAGTTTGGGGAAAGGGTTGGAAATTGACATTGATATAAGTGAACGTGAATTTATTTTGATTCATTGTTAGTGGTTTAATTTGAAATAAACGTTGATTTTATTGAACATGATAATATCATGATAGGTTGAAATTGATAGGCAAATGGTAGGTTGGGTAAGCAAACGTACGAATGGTGGATTGTTGAATATTTGAATGTATGTGTGAATGAATTTTTATTTTATCTCACATAATCGAAATTATATTCATTTGTCGGGGAATGCCTTGAGGCACATTTAATTATTCACCGGGGAATGCCCCAAAGTATTATGTATGAAAAGGAGGCTCATAATCAAAGTCCGGGGCATTGGGTAAAGCATAGCTATGGTAATTAGAATAGTTTAGTTTCATATTTTAGTATTTTATTATGGTTTGTAATAAATTGGACCTGACATTATTTTTGGTTGTTTGTTTTCTTGTTTACGTTTTTTGTTTGTTAATACATTCCATAATGTCTTACTAGCCGATATACTCTACGAAGAGACCGTGGTTGAACCATGGGAACGATGGGTTCCTAACACCTTCCCCTTGGTCAACAGAATTTCTTAACTGAAATCTTTGTTCTTGGACCAGTTTTAAAGAGTCAAATCATTTTGAAAAAGAATTTTTAAAGGTGACTTGGCACACCCGATTGATGCCAAGTGGCGACTCTAAGTGTAAATATAAAAAATTCTTTTTTGAAACAAATTTTTATTTTTAGTCACATTAGTAATAAAAATCCTTTTCAAAATTAAAATTAATCTTTCTGGTAAAAATAGAGCGTGACACTCTCAGAAAAGGGCTAGTGGAGATAAGTAATATCTAAGATAAGAGGATAAGTGTAACGCTCCGAGTCTGTACCCCGAACGTCACACGTTGCTCATAATCCCGAAGGACCACAAGCTAACTAATAACTGGTGCCTGCTGCAATCACTGAATAATAACACCGTAATAATGCAAAAATTAGGCTAAATTTTCCATAAGGTTCATAACTAAAATGAAATACTGATAAATAAATACTAAAATTGAACATCTGTCTGAAATAGTATAGTCTGAAAGCCTCTAACTGTCTAAATATGGAGTTGATGGGACAAACCCCCAACTAACTCTGACTACTGAATATACTGAACTATTGAAATGATAACTTTGTCCTTGAATTATGAGGGATCATCATTAAATCTTCTGCTGATAGGATGGCTGCTAAGTACGGTCAGGAGCCCGTGCGTCTGAACCTATGATATAAGAATCCATAGTGCAAAAAAAAGAGTATGCGTACTTTGAATGTACTGGTATGCTAAGTGAGGTAGGATGATATGCAAGGGTTCATATGCATGAACAATAACTGGCTGAATAATATGAATATAACTAGATGAGAGTACTTGTATGACTGAAACTGCTAAAGCACTGATTATACAATGCTATGCACATAACTACATATACTATAACTGAGAACATACTAATACTAGATACTGAGTTCTGATAACTAAGTAATTGTTATCTGAGTTTTTCTGAAAATCGTATTATTGATAGCTGGGTGACTGTTATTTTGTAAAAATTTTGACTTATTGAAGAGATTCGCCACTTAATTTTGAAAAGGAATTAAGAAACCTTTTATAAAATATTTTAAATGATCCAAAATATAAAAATCATTTAAAATTTAAAGATTCTGAGTAAGCGGTTCCTATTAATGTTTTAGGAAGGTGCTAGGCACCTAAAACGTCCACTAACTTGCGATTATCTAAACTATTTGAAAACATCTTTTGATTAACTTCTAAAAATTTTATTTATTGAAAAGTGGTTGATTTTTTAGAAAGGACTTTTGTAACATAGATTTAGGTGACTTAGTAGGGATTTTAACTAAGTCTAAACGAAACTGATAAACAAATAAACATATAAAAGGAGAAAGGGAGGAGAAAGTAAAGGATTTAGGCCATTGAACCCAAATGGAGACCTGTCCTAGTCTAATTGGGCTTTCGACCCACTCCAACTGTCCTAATCTAGTTTTCGAGCCTTTGGCTCGAGTCTTTCCCCACCTGTATTGAATTTACAACTTTGATTTCAAAGCCCCCAAATAAATGAATGAATGAATAAATATTTAAATAAAAGAAATAAAGACAATAATTAAGTAAAATAACAAATCAAACTTTTGAGTCTCTTAGCCGCTACAAAGATGGATTTTAACCCATTTCTTCCTCTATCGTCCTCTTCTTTTGTGTCCATATGTAAGGTGATTGTCCTTTTTGGGGCTTTGAAATTGACTCAAGAAGGATGGGCCTCAGTGGCCCATATCGATAATGCAAAAACGGCAAGAGTCCATTTAGGACTCAAATGTATCCACATGCAAAGCAAAGAAAAAGGAAATTAATATATGTAAAATAAAGATAAATACTAAAGCAAATTGAAGGAACTACCACTAATGTTACGCTATATAAGATACAATATTATTGTTAAACAAATATTGATGCTAAGCAAAATGTAACAAAGTAAATGCACAAAAATTATTGTTGATGCTAAATGAAATACAGAAATAAGTGCAGAAGCACTACTATTAATGTAAAATAAGATACACGAGAAGAGTCAAGAAATCCAAAATAAGGAAAATTTGAATAAATAAATACAAAAAAAGACGATCCGCTTGTAGGCATGCATACTTTCTGAAATAAGATGATCTTACACCATTTGCTAGCATATTGTGAGAAAAAATCCTAGGCAAAGCTTTTAATTTAGCAGATTAATCATTCTTCGCCACGCTTTAAGCGAATCTGTTGGACGAGATGGCAGATTACTATTAATATTTAAACTAGATGCTAAAGGGTACAGATGGGGAAACTTTAGCAAGGAAACGTTTAAATAAAAGTATCAAAAGCAGAACATTTAGATTGCAGCTCAAGGGAAGTAGCAACTATTCCAATAATTGAATATTTCACCTCCAGTGGAAAATTTATAGCCAAAAGCAGATTAAAGGTCAAGGCAAAGCCCGAAAGGTGAGATGACTTCCAATGATACCCTTTGGAATCCGAGTGGTAACAAAGACTAAATCAATGTAATGTTGGAAGATCCTTTTGCACATTTTCCACTTAGCTACAGAAATCTCAAGACAAGAAAATTGACAGCAAGCAAAATCGTCGTAAACTCTAGGGAACTATACTCAAATAAAAAGAAAAAGTTAATTGATGCTATCTGGCATACTTGAATATAATGACATGAAAAAAAAAAGAACTCTCTCTGTATCATTAGGACAAATAAACAGATTCAATGATAAAGGAAAAACTTTCCAAACGAGCAAATATTTTTCGAAGCTCAATCCAGTGGTACAATCGAAATAACAAATGGGTTCACGCCATAAATTCCTGGGGTTATTAAGAGTCAAGGCTATTTTCCTATATTGACTTTAACGAGTCATAATCCGTATCACAGATCTTAGAGGGGAGAAAGATAAGGGGCGATGCGGACAATAAATAGAAAAAAAAACTAGTAAATAAACCTTCTGTCAATTCCAAATTCAGCATGAACTTGTTTGAGTGCCAAACATAGCCGATTCTAAATTATAGTATTTAACTACTTATCCTGAGGAACGTTCATGGATACAAAAAAGATTTCAATCAAGCAAATTATTCATCTCAAGACGGAAAAAGAAGACCTAAGACAATATGGATAGCAATACAGGTTTAGCAAGTAGAAGAAAGGTTCAAGTAGGGACTCTTGGATGGTGACAACATTTAACCAAATAGAAGATAAAAAGAAACCAACATAGCCTACAAGGAAACCAAAAACTGAGTTATAACGAGATGATATTCAACAACGAGATTACGATTATCTGTTGGCCCTAAAAAAACAACATGAACCGAAACACAAAGAAGAAAAAAACATCAACATATTATCACAGAGTCCTATGGATTATCAAAGATCCTAACAGCAATTAGTTCCCAGCAAACAACGACATTATTACAACAAAATCTTGAAGAAAGAGATGAAGAAGAAGAAGAAAACAACGGCAAAAGTTAAAGTGTAAAGATGTGTTTACCTCTTTTGGAACAGCAAAACGGAACTATGAGTTGATGTTGGATTTCACCACCACCGGAGAAGCGTCGTAGTCAGCTTTGGAACTTCGATTAGACAGACCAACATTCAAAAACAAAATTCCCACTAAAGAAAGATTGAATCTTCGCTCATAAGTTTTTCCTTTCTTCTTTTCTTTCTCAGAAAATGTTTGAACCCATAGTTTTCCGAACCTTAATTTTCCAACATCTCTTTTCGAGCCCAAGAGAAAAATTTCTCCCCAAAATTTGAACCCCCTCAGATTGCTCCATGTTGAGCTATTTATAGAATGCCTATAGGGGGTAAATTAGGGATTTCTAAAATAGGAAATTTTTGAAATTGAAAATTTGAATCTCCTCCTCTTCGGTTTTCATCCTAAAATTTGTACCAATTTCATTGTTTCTGATGAAATCCAAAAATGGATTAGCCAATAGAAAGCAATTCTCCCCAAGAACCAATGAGAAATATCCACCAACGTACGAATTCGTACCATGGAACTCGAGATTCGCAGGATTTGAACGTTGGGTAGGACACCTCATCGATCTCCTAGAAGAATTGAGGGTTTTCTTTGCATGAACCCATGCAAGACGCGTGAAGAGGGCTACACACAGGTTGAAATCGGGTTGATTTTGGTTGAAATTGGGTTGGGGTATGGTTGTTGTTGATGGAGTCACTATTTGTTGGTTTTGGCTGTTGTTGTTGCGTTATTATTGTTGTTGTTTAAAGAAGATGGGAAACAATGGTGGGTTGGGTCAGGCTGTATTGGGCTTGGTGGGGTGAGATGTTGGGTTAATTAAGCTGAAGGAAAAACTGGGCTGAAATTGGATGGATTATAATATTGTTAAGAATTTGGGGGTTATTTAAAATATAACCCCCAATTAAAAAATTTGGATTTGGCAAAAATTAATTAATATTTTGATCCAATTAAAAATCAAATTAGTCCAGTGCATTGCAAATATGATTAATTAATTTCAATTAGGATCAAATTTAATAATTTAACTAAATTGAATCAAAATTCGATACGAATTAATACCTTGTTTAATCTTGAGTTTCTTGATTTAATAAAATCAAACAACTATATATCCAAAAAAATTATTTTGATAATAAATTATATAAAAATCAAAATTTTAATCATTTGAATTTAATTTCAATATAACCCTTGATTAAAATTTGATATTTTGTAAACTAAACATTTAAGTAACAAAATTATAAAATTTCGTATAATTGAATACGATAATATATAATCGCTACTTAAAATGACAAATTTACCCAAATAAATACTTTTAAAATATTTTTTATTTAGATAAAATAAATGTTGTAATTTTATTCAAAAATCAAAGAATCTCAAAAATAAACTTAGTCATGGAGGGCAAAAATTAGGTGTCAACAACTGTTTCTGACGGTCTTGATCCTGTAGAACTGGACTGAGTTCCATACTGAGCTGGTTGACTGTGTCTGACAGTCCTGATTCTGAAAACTGAACTGAGGTTTTATACTGAGTTTGGAACTAAAACTGTAACTATGGGAGTGTTCATCTAACCGACATACCCCGATCATAAACTGAGTTGGGTCCAACCTGTGCTTGCCAAGGGATACTAACAATGGATATGAGTTAACCCTCTCTGGCAGGAAGATATTTGTCAACCCTCATTGGCAGGAAAACTCGTACAAGATGTATCAACCCTAGTCTGGAAGGAAGATATCTCAACCTACGCTGGCTACGTAGTTTTGTAATATAGGGATTGTTTCTAAGGGTCAAACCCTCTACTTGCAGGAATGCCCCCATCCCTGGGTTTGCTCAGTGTTAATTCCTACTCCCAACTGATTAGACACTGAACTAATTTCTAGATTGTACTAGGCTTGACTGAACTATTACTGATCGTGCTAATTGACTGAACTAGACTGAGTTCACTGATTTTTGTTAACTGACTGAATACATTCTTTATGATACTGAGCTGAACTGGACTGATACTGTGTTTCCTGAGTTTTGTAGCTGACTGAGTACTACTATTTGTGACATTACTGAGACTATTTTATAACTACTGTAGCTCTAGGTAATCAGCTAGACTTTCGAGTATTGAATACCCCTAGGACTCGATAGCATTAAAAGTAAAACATGGCATGGTCATACTAGCATAACAATAATAGCTTGTCAACAATGCTTTCACTTAGACATTTTGTCAAACACTTAATAGGCATGAACTTATGCACATACTACTATAACATGATTTCACTATGCAACTTGCATGAGCATTATATCAAACACTTTCGGAGCATAGATTTTGCATATAGTGATGAACAACATATAGATATCATGATTACAAATACCAACTTACACATTCAAGGAGTTTTTGACATGAATCCACATAACATTACACACATGTTAATTAAGTCACACGAAAACTCATAATTCCTTATGAACTAAACTGCAACTAACATCATAATCACGAATACAATCAAATTCAACATAAAATTCATGAAAGCAACCAACTTATAGTTTAAAGAGGGCTGTTGAAAACTAAGAGTGGAAGGAAACCTTGGATGAACACCTAAGATACTTTGATTGTTAATTTCGTGGAGTTTATGGTGAGTTCTTAAGACTTGATTCTTGAACTTGATGAAGCTAAGGCTTGCTCTTGAGAGGATTTTGTGAAAAGAATGAGAAATTATGCTATTTAGGGCTTTAATCTCATGTTATAGAGCTATTGGGTGAAGGAAAAATGACCCATTTTCCCTTTAAAATGCAGAACAAAACTACAAAAATTACCTAGAACGGACTGGGTAGGGTGCCACGGGCACTGGTACGCCTCTCCGGGTAGGGTGTTGTGGTCTGCATCGCGGGCTCCCCCCAACACCGGACTGGGCAGGGCGTCGTGGGCAAATCGCCTTGAGCCCCTATTTTGAAGTTTCAAACACGCCCTTATGCTTTTCTAAATATTTTGAAACTCACCCGAGATGTACTATTAACTTCCCCGATCATGAATCAACTTAAAAAATTAACTTTCTGAGGTCGGAAAGGTCATAAATAAATTTCTCAAAGTTTGAGGGCTTTAGAAATGAACTAAGTCCTAATACTTAGTTGAAATTTTCTAAGTCTAGGACCTCTTTGAGCATGCTTTAAAGGACTCAAACGATTAGGATTCTATGGGGTCTTACAATATCTCCCCCTTGGGAATATTCATACTCGAATGAGACTAAATAAGTTGAGAATACTGATAGACTAAGCTTACATACTGAACATGCACAACTGAAGCATAATTACATGACTGAAGCTACTGATGTACTGAGTTTTTATACTGAACATGCATAACTGAAGCAAGATTGAATTCTGAAGACATGACACATGACTGAGCTGTTTCATGAAGGTATGCATGATATGAGGATGTTATGAAACTGAACTAATATCAAGTTTGTAAAGGTAATTTGATTATGGAACATAGTAATACTGGGGTGAATGCAATGAGTAAAACTGATTTCATACGGGATCTTAAAACACGTATGCTAAGTGTAAGTAGACTCACCAATAGGCTGGAATAAACTTAAAATTGAAATATCCTAAAGCATGAATGGTAAACATACTCTGATAAGATGGTGAATCTCTATACTTAGTTTCTGAAAGACTATGCTTTAGGGATATAAGTAGAACTGAAGCTGGGATACAGTAAAATGTGAATACTATATGAATACTGGGTCTGAAACTACGTGATGGAGACTGACATAAAACCAGGATCTGAACATACACTCACACTGAGCATGAATGCATAAACATACTAACTTATCTGATTAACTGAATGACTGATAGCTGAATATAGGTCATGCAAGCCTGAACTGCACTTAGTCTTAATAACTGGACTGAAACTATAGAGTATTATACATATGAGGTAAGGATTGACTAGGTAACATGAGATAACATAACATGAATTCATAAAAACTATATTATCTAAGAATGCAAGACCAATCATAGAACATGATTTTAAATTAGTCTGTAAACTGAGGTACTGAAATACTGATAACCGAGCAGTTAATAACTGCACGCTATGGTCAAGCAAACCTGATACTGAACTGAATACTGAATTGATTTTCGTGAATACATGCACTGACATGAGGATGGTTGTATGATTGAGATATAACAAGAGAGTTAAATTATAAGTAACTATTACTTCAAGCTGGACCTAATTTCATGAAGAAAAGATAAGAGATTTAGTACATGAAAAGCTCAAGATGCTTATGGGCTGAATCCTGACTAACTATTGAGATCTGAAATATGACTCATGAACTTAAGTAGATTTACAATTCACTTGGATGCGAACAAACTATTTATTGGAAGGGATATATTCATGAAGCTTCAGATAGTAAGACTAGATCGAAAGATGAAAAAAATATAGGAACCTGTCTGTCTAACTGCCAATCTAAATCACTGGCTATCATACTAACTCATACTAAAAGCTCATGCTTAACTGGACTATTTCTTCGACATTCTTTCTAAGAAGTTCTAATAACTTTTAGACAGTAAGGAATCTTGGTCATGGTCTGAATCAAACATCTAGATAAGAAATCACAACAAGGCTAAAATACGGTAATATGAAACACAGGCCTACGAAACATCAGCTGGGATAGAGCTGCTAGGCCTTATGCACTGCAACTACTATCTTTAAGGATTAGACATACTCTTTGAATACTCTCTCAACTATACCTTCTCCCTTAATACTGCACTTCACTTGAGACCACTGAAAGTATTCACATGGGCACTGCTAACTCTTCCTAGTGAAGTCTGAGCTGGACAGAATTCTCCCACTATGTACAAGCCTACTCGGATCTATGAGATGCACACATAACATTGTAATACTAGTTTGAATTATTTCCACACAGCCTGCATTTTTTTGCAACTCTCATTTAGAAGAGGCCTGAGGAGAGGAATAGAATACCACTACCATGGGTTTATCAAAAGACCTAAACTGAGGATATCCATGATATAATCTAAATTTTTCTGATCATTTGTAGTGTGGCATGAATTTAGGAACTAAACATACTATAGAGAATAAACACATGAGTCATGATCTATATGACCTAAGTGCTGGAATTTCTGAATTCGTGGAACATGATTTGCACTGCTGAGCAAACTAGGACTTCTCATACGAGGGACTGGGATCATACATGATTCTATGGTAAGTGTATGAATGTGAGTTATGAGCATAGGGCTGATGCATAAATCAAGAGTAGATATCATAATAACTGAGGTACAATACCTTGAACTAAAATACAACTGGTTTGAGCGTCTTTTCCTCCTCTACTGATGTTCTACAGTACCCTGTATCGCCAGTAGAATTTGAAAGCCTGACCTGGTTACTTGCCCTACCATCTCCTCCTTATCTTAAAGCCATCATTCTAAATTTGTGAACCACTTACTCAATCACTCCAATTCAATCACCGAAAATTTTATGACCAAGAAAAGCTACTGACCTTAGCCAAAATTTGTATTTACTAAATTTGGTGAACAACTGATAGGATCTGAGGGTCTGTAATACTATTTTGAGATGGTTTGCATGATCATATTCTCTGCAAGAGTAGACAAGAATGTCATCTATGAAGACTTTGACGAACATGTCCAAGTACTGCTTGAACACTCTGTTCATCAAGTCCATGAAAGCTGTTGGGGCATTGGTAAGACCAAATGACATGACTAGGAATTCAAAGTGACCATACCAAGCTATTTTTAAAATGTCACATTCTCTGAATCTGAGCTGATGATAGCTTGATCTGATGTCTATCTTAGAAAAGTAACTGACACCCGGAAGTAGGTCAAACAAGTCATAGATTCTGGGAAGAGGATACTTTTTCTTGATTGTGACTTTGTTCAATTGACAATAGTCAATACATATTCTGAGAGAACCGTCTTACTTATACATGAATAGGACTGGTGCACCCCAAGGGGATACGATGGGTTTGAAGAATCCCTTATCTGGGAGATTTTTCAACTATTCTTTTAACTCTTTGAGTTCTGCTGGAGCCATTCTGTATGGAGGGATAGAGATAGGCTGAGTATCAGGGAAAAGGTTGATTCTGAAGTTAATTTCCCTTTTGGAAGGAACCCCAGGAAGATCATTAGGAAACACATCTGAAAATTTGCATGCTACTGATACTAACTCAAGATTTGGGGTCTTTGAAATAGAGTCTTGAACTCAAATGAGATGGTAGATACACCCCTTGGATATTATTTTCCTTGCTCTAAGGTAGGAAACAAGCTGACCCCTAAGTGCTGAAGTATTACCCCTCCATTCTAGGATAGGTTTATTTGGAAATTGAAAATTGACAATTTTGTTTCTGTAGTCAACTAAAGCATATCATGAATGAAGCCAATCCATGCAGAGAATGATGTCAAAATCTGTCATCTCTAACTCTACTAAGTCTGCTGAAGTAACTTTCTGAGATATCATAATCGGATAGTTCCTGTATACACATCGGACTATGATAGATTTACCCACGGGGATAGAGACTGAGAAGGGCTCTACTAGGATTTTGGGACTGACTTTGAAGTCAACAACTATATAAGGAGTTACAAAGAACAATGAAGCTCATGGATCTAGGAAAGCATAAATATGCAAATGATAAACTTATAACATACCAGTGACCACATCAAGAGAACTTTCCTGATCCTGCCAGGACTGAAGTGCATAGAGTCTATTTGGGCATTGCCCACTGGTGGCACTAGAAGCGGCACCCTGCTGAGACGGATGATCTGACTGAGCTGGGGGATGATTATACTGACTTTGGAGACCCACCTGAGGACACTCTCTGACCCTATGGCCTGGCTTGCCATATCCAAAACATAACCCACTACCAGCCCTACACACATCCTGATGGTTTTAACTATATTTCTGGCAAGAAGGATTTGTTCGATCTCTCTTAGTCCTTGACGTTCTGGCCCTCTTATTCTTTCTCTTTTTTTCTCTACACCTATCCTCCCCACTCTGCAGAGCATGAGCTATAAGTTTAGATAGGATAATAGCCAGTTGATTGTTCTGAGCAACTACAGAATAAATTAAGGCAGTGAAAGCAGTCTTGAGTTTGGAGTGAAAGACATGCTCATTCAGGGGATCTACCTGAAAGGGCGAAGGTGTTGGCTGGTTTCCAGTTCTTCTTCCATTAGTCTTTTTAGGAGGCATATTCTGTAAACAGAAGGGAAACTTAGATTAGACAGATATTTTAACTTGAGTTTATGCTCACTCTCATAACATGAATACTGAAATAAGGAAAATTTTTCCTAAAAAATGTCTCATAGCCTCTTGTCCATAAGTGTGGCGTGCTACACACCCATGCACAAGACTCTACTAGATGCAGCTTTTAAACTCCCAAGGACTTTCTTGAACCATAGGTTTTGATACCAAATTTGTAACCCCCTAAGTCTGTACCCCAGACGTCATGCGATGCTTATAATCCCAATGGACCACAAGCTAACCCATGACTAGCACATGCTATAATCACTGAATAATAACATTGTAATAATTCGGAAATTAGGTTGAATCTGCCATAAGTCGCATAATTGAAATCAAATACTAATAAATAAATACTAAAACTGAATATCTGTCTGAAATAGTCAAGTCTGAAAGCCTCTAACTGTCTAAATATAGAGTTGGTGGGACAAACCCCCAACTAACTTCGACTACTGAATATACTGAACTACTAAAATAGTAAAATGATAACTCTTTCCTCGAAATATGAGGACTCACCACTAAATCTACTACTGATAGGCTGGCTGCTAAGTATGGTCAGGAGTCTGTACATTTGAACATGTGATATAATACATCATAGTGCAAAAGAAAGAGTATGTGTCAGTACTTTGAATGTACTAGTATGCCAAATGAGGTAGGCTAAAATGCAAGGGTTCATATGCATGAATAATAACTGGCTAAATAAGATGAATATAACTAGATGAGAGTACATATATGACTGAAACTGCTAAAGCACTGATTATGCAATACTGTGCACATAACTATATATATTGTAACTGAGATTATACTAATACTAGATACTGAGTTCTAATAATTAAGTGACTGTTATCTCAGTTTTTCTGACAATTATATTACTGATAGCTGGGTGACTATTTATGACAGTCCTAATCTTGTAGAACTGAACTGAGTTTCATACTAAGCTGGGTGACTGTGTCTGACAGTGTTGATTTTGAAAACTGAACTGAGGTTTTATACTGAGTTTGAAACTGAAACTGTAACTATAGGAGTGTTCATATAACCGACATACCCTGATCATAAACTGAGTTGGGTCCAACCTGTGCCCCCAGTTTAAAGGGTATTAGCACCTTACCAAGGGATACTAACAATGGCTATGAGTTAACCCTCTCTGGTAGGAAGACATTTGTCAACCCTCGCTGGCAGGAAAACTCATATGAGATCTATCAACCCTAGTCTGGCAGGAAGATATCTCAACCTACGATGGCTACATAGTTTTGTAATGCAAGGATTGCTACTAAGAGTCAAACCCTCTGCTGGCAGGAATGCCCCCATCCCTGGGTTCGCTCGGTGTTGATTCCTACTCCAAACTGATTAGAAACTGAACTAATTTTTAGATTGTACTAGGCTTTCATCAACTATTACTGATCGTGCTAACTAACTGAACTGGACTGAGTTCATTGAGTTTTGTTAACTGACTGAATACACTGTTCATGAACTGAGCTGAACTAGACTGATACTGAGTTTCTTGAGTTCTGTAGCTGACTGAGTACTACTATTCGTGACATTACTGAGACTATTATGTAACTACGTAGCTCTAGGTAAACAGCTAAATTTTCGGGTATTGAATACTCTAAGGACTCGATAGCATTGAAAGTAAAACATGGCATGGTCATATTAGCATAACAATAATAGCTTGTCAACAATGCTTTCATTTAGACATTTTGTCAAACACTTAATAGGCATGAACTTATGCGCATACTACTATAACATGATTTCACTATGCAACTCACATTAGCATTATATCAAACACTTGGGGAGCATAGTCTTTCCATATAGTGATGAACAACATATAGGTATCATATTACAAATACCAACTTACACATTCAAGGAGTTTTTGACATGAATTCATATAACATTACACACATTTTAATTAATTCACATAAAAACTCATAATTCCTCATGAATTAAACCCCAACTAACATCATAATCATGAATACAATCAAATTCAATATAAAATCAACCAACTTGTAGTTTAAAGAGGTTCTTGAACTCCAAGAGTGGAAGAAAACCCTTGGATGAACACCTAAGATACCTTGATAGTTAATTTTGTGGAGTTTGTGGTGAGTTCTTGAGACTTGATTCTTGAACTTGATGAAGCTAGGGCTTGATCTTGGGAGGATTTTATGAAAAAGATGAGAAATATGATATTTAGGGCTTTAATCCCGTGTTATGGAGCTATTGGGTGAAGGAAAAATGACCCATTTGCCTTTAAAAATGCGGAACAAAATAGTAAAAATAATCTAGATTGGACTGCCAGGGCGCCGCGGGCTTTGGAGCACCGCTCTAGGTAGGGCGCCATGGTCTGCATTGTGGGCTCCCCCCTCTCCGCACCGGACTGGGCAAGGCGTCTCGGGTTAATCGCTCTGAGGCCCTGTTTTAATATTTCAAACACGCCCTTACGCTTGTCCAAAAATTTTGAAACTCACCCTAGATGTACTATTGATTTTCCCAATCATGAATCAACTTAAAAATTAACTTTCTGAGATTGGAAAGGTCATAAATAAATTTCTCAAAGTTTGTGGGCTTTAGAAATGACTAAGTCCTAACACTTAGCTGAAATTTTCTATGTTCGGGACCTCTTTTGGCATGCTTTAAAGGACTCAAATAATTAGGATTCTGCGGGGTATTACAAGAGATTGTATAAAGTAGCTCATAACAAATCTTTAACAATGACACATGCACAATAAGATGAATCTTAATAGCTGCAGAAAATAAAAGAATATATACTACCGCCTCACCTTCTTAATAATCTGAAAAAGACCATAGTATTTATCAGATAACATGTGATGAGAATGAGTAAAAATAGTTTGTTGTCTATAAGGTTGAGTTTTAAAGTAAACCCAACCGCCAACTTCAATTGTCATGTCACTCTTATGTAGGTCATCTTGTTGCTTCATCCTAAGTTGAGCCCTAGTGGTGCTTGAGTAGTTGTAAAACTATTTTTTTATAGTGAAAAGTACTATCAAAATCAGTAAAAGTTAATTCACCAAAAAGGTAAGGCAAGTGTAAAGGAGGAGGTTTGTCATACAATGCCTCATATGGAGTTATATGAATAGCTAAATAAAAGGATGTATTGTACCAGTATTCAACCTTAGTTAAGCACTTTGACCAATTAGATGCGTCATCACCACAGAAATATCTCAAATATATCTCCAAATACTTGTTTTGTACTTTAGTTTGTCCATTATACCAAGGATGGTATACTGATAAAGTATGTCGATGAGCCTCTTGCAAGGTGAATAACTCTCACCAAAATATATTGAGGAAAATGGCATCTCTGTCATTGGTTATTGTATCAGGTAGACCATGAAGTTTTACTACCATATCTAAACATACCTAAGCAATAAATACTACAGTATAAGAGTGTTTAATATGCATGAAATGAGTATATTTGCTCAATCTGTCAACCACCACCAATATGACCTCATAACCTCTAAAATTAGAAAGACCAGTAATAAAATCCATACTGATTTAAGACCAAACTAAATCAGTTATGGCCAGGGATTGCAGTAGCCAATATGCCAAGAGAGGCTGCTAAGTCTGCTTTGTGTTTTTGACACACATCATGAGCATGAATAAGCTTTTAAACATCAGATTGATTTCTAAGTAGAAAAGATTCAACAATCTCTTTATGGTGGATTATATACCTTAGTGACCACCATGGAAGGAAGAATACCCTAAAGTGATGATCTGAGTCCTCATCTATTGATCATTTTCCACCGCAAGATTTTATTTCCTTTTTAACTGATTATTACACTAAGGGGTGGTTTGGTTGGGAACAAGTTATCCCAGAATAATTAATCCTGAGATTAATTATCCCGAGATTAGTTTTCCCACCATATGTATAGGATAACTTATACCATCACTAAGTCACAAATAGTGGGATAAGTAATACCTTGACTAACTTATTCCATCAACCAAACATGGGATAAAATAATCCCATAGTTTATCTCGAGACTATTATAACCTATACCTCACACCAAACGAACCCTAAGTGTATTGGTTGTGAATACCAGGAGTAGTCTGGAACTGGTGAATAAGAGCTTGTGTATCAAGGTTGACCTGTCAACTGTCAATTATGGTCTGGAAAAGATCACAAGAAGCAGTAGTTCGCACCAATGCAATAAGTTTAGCACTTATCCCTTTTGATAAAGCATTATCCACTTTGTTCTCTACTCCTCTCTTATTTTCAGTTGTGTAATTAGATGGCATAAGTTTGGTCAACCATAAGAGTTGAGAAATAATAGGCAGTTTTTTATCCATCAAAAAATTCAAAGACTTCAGATCAGTTTTAATGGCAAACTTTTGACCAAGAAGGTATTGTGATCACTTAGTGATAGCCTGCACAAAAGAAAATAACTCTCTATCATATACTTACATGGTTGCAAGTTTAGGGGCAAGATCTTTGCTAATAAAAGTAATAGAATGACCCTATTGCATGAGACCAATATCAATACTAGTTCCACTTGTATTAATTTCCATACTAAATAGCTTATTAGTATCATGTAGAGCCAATGCAGGAGCCTGAGTTAGTCCTTCCTTAAGAATTGCAAATGCAGCAACTATTTCATTAGACCATTTGAGTCCATCTTTAAGAGGTCAATTAATAGTCTAGAAATAATACCAAATCCCTAGATGAACCTCTTATAATATCCAGTTAATCTTAAAAATCCTCTTAACTGCTTAAGAGTAGTAGGAACAGGCCAGTTCTACACAGCTTTCACCTTTTGAGGATTAGTAGACACCCCACATTCGGTAATAAAATGGATAAGATACTCAATTCTCAATACCCCAAATAAATATTTACTATCTTTAGCATACAAAACATGTTGTGTCATAACCTCAAAATAGTTGTAAGATGCAACAAGTGATCCTCCAAGCTCTTACTGTATATAGCGATATCATCAAGAAAGCTAATGCAATCTTTATCAGAAAAGGTTAAAATACAAAATTCATAAGTCTGTAGAAGGTTACTAGTGCATTTAATAAACCAAAGGGTATCACCAAATATTCAATGTAAGGAGTATTGTAACACCCCGAGTCTGTACCCCGAATGCTACATGGTGCTCATAAACTCAAAGGATCACAAGTTAACCCATGACTGGTACCTGCTGCAATAACTGTGACATAATACTATAATAATTGCAGAATTTAGGCTGAAACTTGCCAGAAGGTTCAAATCTAAAATAATTACTAATTATGGTATCATAATACCAAAATTGAACATTAATACTGAAATCTGATCAACTGTCTGAAAATACTTTAGTTTGAAAAGCCTATAAACTGTCTGAACTGTGGAGTTGATGGAACAAGCCCCCAACTAAATTTGACTACTAAACGTAAATTGAAATGTTGAAAAAAATATGTCCTCGGACTATAAGGACTCACCACTAAATCTGTCTGCTAAGAATCTGAACTGCTAAGGGTGCTCTGGAGCTCGTGCATCTGAACCTATGATATAAGACATCATAGTACAAAAGAAAAGCATGCGTCGGTACGTTGAATATATGGGTATGCTCAGTGAGGGAGGATGAAATACAAGGGTTCATATGCATGAACAACGCTGACTAAATGACATGAGTATAACTGGGTGAGAGTACATGCATGTATACATAAACTGTAACTAAGATCGTAATGGACTGAATATTGAGTATGAATACTGATTAACTGATATCTGAGTTCACTGATACTGTATTACTGACAACTGAATGACTGCATCTGACAGTCATGATTTTATGGAACTATACTGAGTTTCGTACTAAGTTGAGTGATTATAACTGACAGTCCTGAATCAGTAGAACTGAACTGAGTTCTAAACTAAGACTGAATCTGAAACTGAGACTATGGGAGGTAATCATCTAACTGACATACCCCTCAATGAATAGATTGGGTCAAACCTGTAACCCCAGTTGGAAGGATGTCAATATCGTGCCACGGGTAGAGATAAGTTGTGAGTAAACCCTCTCTGACAGAAAGCTCTTTTGTCAACCCTCGTTGGCAGGAAAAATCGAATGAGATATATCAACCCTTATGATATCTGGCAGAAAGATATCTCAACCTACGTTGGCTACGTAGTTCTATAACGCAAGGATTGCAACTAAGAGCCAAAACCTATGCTAGGAGGAATGCCCCCATACCTAGGTTAACTTGGTGCTGAAAACTACTCCTATTTGAATAAATACTTAACTAATTTTCTTAGTTCATACTAGGCTTGACTGAACTATTATTGATATTACTATTTGACTGAACTGAACTGAGTTCAGTGGATTCCATGGACTGACATAATACTACTGAGCTCTGTTAGCTGACTGAGATTGCTGAGGTCTAAACTGAATACTGAACTAGACTGGACTGCTACTGAGTATACTAAATTTTTCCTGAGTTCTGTAACTGACCGAGAGTACTACTAATCGTGACATAACTGATACTATCCTGAGATTGACCATGGCTCTAGGTAATCATCTAAATTATAGAGTATTAAATACCCCCAGGACTCGATAGCATGAAAATAAAGCATCGCATGATCTTGCTTAGCATACACATGCACATTGGATTCATAATACATCTATAGAGACATCTTATCAAACACTTGCATAGTATAACTTGTAAATAAGCTAGCAGGACATGATTTATTTCCCTTATTAGTTCACATGAATAATTCATCAAGCATTTGGTGAGCATAATATATGCACATAATAAGTGAGCAACAAGATTTACTTCAAATTTTACAATTTCAAGGGGTTTAACATGGATTCATACGAATCTACACACATAGTAGTCAATCCCACATGAAACGTATAATAATTCATGAAATAGCAATCTAACTCATATACTAATCATGAATACAATTTAATTCCAATCATGGAAATCACAAATTAAAACTACTTGAAATTTAAAAGAGATTCTTGGCCTCTAGGGGCGGAAGAAATCCTTGGATGAACACTTCACATACCTTAGTTGGTGAATTCTTGAAAATTAACGGTAGAATCTGAAGCCTTGAATTTTAATTTAATTCACCTAGGGTTTTGTTCCTGAGCGATTTGTGAAAGTGTGAATACAACTTGCTAAAAGAGGGCTAAATTTTGTGTTATGGGGGGCTGAATGGCATGGAAAAAGACTTAATTAACCCTGAGGATGTGGCTTTTTAATGATTGTAAACTGAACCATTGACGCATAGACCGACGCTTCGCGTCATTGGCATCGATGCGATAGCCAATGCGCTGCGTCGAGACCACATCGAATCGGAATTAGATGTTGGGAGCTAGGGAAAACATATATCAACGTGATAGTTGATGCAACGCGTCAAGATTGCGTTGATTCGCTGGTTTAGGATTCAAAAAGTGCTTTCAAAAAATCTGAAACTTGTCCGAGAACACCTATTGGCATTTCTGATCATGAATTAACTCAAATATAAAAATTTAATGGATGTAAAGGTCATGAAATAAGATTGCCAACTTTCAAAGGCTAAAACAATACTAAGTCTAAATACTGAGCTAAATTTTCTAAGTTTGGGACCCCTTGACAAACTTTAAAAGACTAAATTGAGCTTAGAATTTCTTGGGGCCTTACAATATCTCCCCCTTGGGAACATTCGTCCTTGAATAAGGCTGATTAAACTAAAAAAATTGAGAGATTGGATTTAGAAAATAAGCATGCACAACTGAAGCATAATTTCATGACTGAGATTAGTGATATACTGAATTATCATACTGAACAGGCATATCTGATGCATGAATACATGACTGAGTTAATTCATGAATGTATGACTAGGATTACTGATGAGTTGAGTTTCTCATACAGAATATGTATATCTGATGCATGAATACATGACTAAACTGACTCATGAACACATGACTGAATATGCAATGGTAACTGATACCAAGTTTGTAATGAAAAATCTGAGCATGAAACTGAATAAGCTTAAGAAAAACTATTACTTTAAGCTGAATCTAAGTTTGCAAAGAAGAGGTGATGATACTTGGTCCGCATATCTATTTTTGCTTCCCAAGTAACTCCATCAACGAACTGATTCCGCCAAAGAAATTTGAATAAAGGGACTTCTTTGCTCCTCAGTCTGCAAATCTGATAGTCAAGGATTTTGACTGGAATTTTTTTATAAGAGAGGTTCTTCTGAACATCTAAGCCCTCTATGGGGACTACGGCTAATGGGTCACCTATGCATTTTTTTAGCAAGGAGATATGAAACACTGGATGAACTTAAGATAGATCTGAAGGCAACTCAAGCTCGTAAGCTACCATTCCAAACGGCTGAGAATTCGGTAACAATTGACATATCGGGGACTGAGTTTCCCCTTCTTGATAAATTGTTTCACTCTTTTCATAGGAGAGATTTTCAAGTATACATAGTCACCAATCTCGAACTCGAGATCCCTTCCGCGCACATCTGCATATAATTTTTGTCGGCTCTGAGCTGTCTTAAATCTTTCCTTAATCAACTAAACTTTCTCTAAGGCATCATATACCAAGTCAGGCCCTACCACTACGGCCTCACCTACTTCAAACCAACCAATGAGAGATCTATACCTTCTTTCATAAAGTGCCTCAAACGGAGCCATCCGAATGCTGGAATGATAGTTGTTGTTGTATGAAAACTCAATCAAAGGCAAGTGGTTATCCCAACTACCCTTAAAGTCTATCACACACGCTCGCAGCATATCCTCTAAAATCTAAATGGTCCTTTCTGCTTGACCATCTGTTTGAGGATGAAAGAATGTACTGAGGTGAATACGGGTACCAAGACCCCTTTGGAATGCCTTCCAAAAATGAGAGGTAAACTGGGTACCTCTATCTGAGATAATAGATAATGGAACACCATGTAATCTAAACAACTCCCTGATATAGAGTTTGGTGTAATCCACGACTGAGTAAGAGATATGGACTGGTAGGAAATAAGCTGATTTGGTCATCTTGTCTACAATGACCCAAACTGAATTACGCTGACAATGAGTATGAGGCAAACCCGTCACAAAGTCTATGTTCACTTTTTCCCATTCCAAGTGGGAATACTGAACTCCTGCATGGACCCACTAGGCTGCTGATGCTCAATCTTAACCTGCTAATATGTTTAGCACTTAGCCACAAACTCTGCAATATCTCTCTTCATCCCACTCCACCAATAGATCTTCCGTAAATCACAGTACATCTTAGTGGCCCCTGTATGAATAGAGTAGGGCACACCATGCTCTTCTATAAGAATTCGCTACCTCAAGTCATCTATGCTGGCACACATAGTCGACCCTGACAACGCAAAACACCATCTCCCTCTTAGGAGAAAACCTCTACCTTCTGATCTCTGACTGATTCTTTTAACTTAACCAGACTGGGATCCCTATCCTTCTTTTTCTTTACTTCAAAAACTAGGGATAATTCTGAACTACTCTACACCTATACACTATCTTTTGCTGAATCAACTAAGCGAACACCTAGTCGGGCTAGCTGATGAACTTCCTAAGCTAACTTCTTCTTACTATCCTCGACATGAGCAATACTACCTATAAACATTTTACTGAGAGCGTCGACCACTACATTGGCCTTGCCTGGATGATACAGGACACTCATGTTATAGTCTTTCAATAACTCCAACCACCTTCTCTGATGGAGGTTTAGGTCTTTTGAGAGAATACATACCGAAGGCTCTTGTGGTCATTGAACACATCAATGTGAACCCCATACAAGTAGTGTCTCCAAATCTTTAAGGCAAAAACTACTGCTGCTAATTCAAGATCATCAGTAGGATAGTTTTTTTCATGGAGCTTAAGCAATCTAGAGGCGTAGGCTATGACCTTACCTCTCTGCATCAGAACATACCCCAAACCGACTCTAAAAGCATCAGAATACACAAAAAATACATGTGAACCATCTGGTAAGGTCAACAATGGAGCTGTAGTGAGTCGCGTCTTTAATTCCTGAAAACTCTTCTCACAAGAATTTGACCACTGCAATTTAACCTTGTTTTACATCAATCTGGACATGGGGGATACAATAGACGAAAATCCCTCAATGAACCATCGGTAATAGCCGACCAAACCCAAGAAACTCCTGATATCTGAGAGAGAGATGGATTTGGGACATTTTCTCACTGCTTTGGTCTTTTAGGGATCAATTCTAATACAATCACTATAAATGATATGACCGAGGAAAGCTACTGATCTTAGAAAAAATTTGCATTTACTGAATTTGTGAATAACTGATGATTTCTGAGAGTCTGTAGTACTATTCTGATATGGTCTGCATGATCATGCTCACTGTGGGACTAGACAAGAATGTCATCTATGAAGACTATGACGAGCATGCCCAAGTACTGCTTAAACACCCGGTTTATCAAGTTCATGAAGGTTGTTGGGGCAGTGGTAAGACCAAAGGACATGAATAAGAATTCGAAGTGACCATACCAAGTTCTGAAAGTTGTTTTTAGGATGTCACATTCTCTGACTCTGAGTTGATGATAGCCTGATCTGAGGTCTATCTTTTAGAAATAACTGACACCCTAAAGTTGGTCAAATAAGTCATCGATTCTGGGATGTGGATATTTGTTATTTACTATGACTTTATTTAGTTAATGGTAATCTATACATATCCTGAGAGAACCATATTTCTTTCGCACGAATAAAATTGGTGCGCCCCACGAGGATACACTGGGTCTGATAAATCGCTTATCTAGGAGATCTTTTAACTGCTTTTTTAATTCTCTAGGTTCTACTGGAGCCATTTTGTATGGTGGAATAGATATGGGTTGAGTATCTGGAAGAAGATTCCGAAATCAATTTCCCTTTCAGGAGGAATTTTGAGAAGAATTTTGGGAAACACATCTGGGAATTCACATGCTACTGACACTGACTCAAGAGTAGGGGTTTCTAAACTAGAGTCCTGGACTCAAACGAGATGGTAGACACATCCCTTAGATATTATTTTTCTAGCCCAAAGGTAAGAAATAAGTTGACCCCTAAGTGCTAAAGTATTACCCCTTCACTTTAGGACGGGCTCATTTAGAGTTTCAAACACTGAAATTGGACAATTTTATTTCTACAATCAACTAAGGCATAGCAAGAATGAAGCTAATCCATGTCGAGAATTACATTAAAATCAGTCATCTCTAATTCGACTAAGTCTACTGAAGTGACTTTCTAAGATATCATAATCGGGCAATTCATATATACCCATCTAGCTATAATGGATTTACCCACAGGGGTAGAGATTGAGAAGGCTCTGATAGAATTTCGGCACTAACTCGGAAATCCACTGTTATAGATAGAGTAACAAAGGATAAAGAAGCTCCTGGATCTAGCAAAGCACAAACATACAAATGGAAAACTTATAACGTACCAGTGACCACATCAGGAGAACTCTCCTGATCCTATCGGGACTAAAGAGCATAGAGTCTGTTTGGGTATTGCCCACTGGTGGCACTGGAAGAGGCACCCTATTGATTCGAGTGACCGGACTGAGATGGGGGACGATTATGCTGACTCTGCAAACCCACCTGAGGACACTGTCTGACCCTGTGGCCTGGCTTGCCATATATGAAACACACATCACTGCTTGCTCTTCAGATACCTTGGTGGTTTTTTCCATACTTCTAACAAAGGGGATTGGTTCAGGCACTATTAACACTGCCCTGGGGTTTAGGGCCTGATGCCCTATCTCTATGGCCATCTCTAAATTTTAGCACAGGAGCACTAGCTGAGGATGGAGCTGGGACTGAAGATTTCAAGCAGAACTAAAAATGATTCCCACCCTCTGACTTAGGCTCAGCGAAGTTGAAACTACCTATCCTCGCTCTCTTATTCTTCATCTCCTTCTCTTTATTCTTAACATCTTTTATCTGTTGAGCATGGACCATGAGACTAGATATGTCCATCTCCTTAATCAGTATTACGGTCCTGCACTCTTTGACCACACTACTAGACACCCCTAACACAAACTTACTCATCTTAGATCTGCTATCTACTACCACATGTGGAGCATATCTGGCTAACTGAGTAAAGTTGAGAGAATACTCTTTTACTGTCATATTGCCCTATTTTAGATTAATGAACTCCAACACCTTCGTTTTCCTCAACTCTAGGGGAAGAACCTATCCAGAAAATCAACTGTAAACTCCTCCCATTCTATGGGCCCTGTATCTGCGGCCCTCTCTGCCTTCCACTGCTTGAACCATGAGTGTGCTACATCCTGTAATTTGTATATGGCTAACTCATCACTCTCAACAGCAGTCACCCCTGTAATATTAATAACTTTTTGCACCTGATCAAGAAATTCCTGAGGGTCCTCATCTGACTTAGACCCGATAAATAATGGAGGGTTCATTCTGGTAAAGTCCCAAATCCTGGAAGCAGCAGTATTGGCTACTAGGTTGGCCAGGATAGCAGCTAGGTATTTATTCTGGGCTGCCACAAAATGAGCTGTGATGGTGAAGGATGCTCTGAACTCAGAGTGAGAAATGAGTTCATCCAGAGGATCTGCATGGATGGGCTGGGGTTCTAACTGGTCTCTCATTTATCTTCCCTTAGTCCTCTTTGGAGGCATATTCTACAAATAGAAGAGAAAGGATCAGACTAAGAATTTACTTGGAGCTCATGCTTACTCGCAGATATGAATACTGAATGAAGAGAAACTTTTCCTAAAACATCTCGTAGTCTCTTGTCCCTAAGAGTGGCACGCTACACACCCATACACAAGACTCTACTAGATGCGACTTTCAGACTTCCTAGGACTCTATTGAACCTTAGGCTTTGATACCAAGTTTGTAATACCCTAAGTCTGTACCCCGAACGCTACTTGGTGCTCATAATCTTGAAGAACCACAAGCTAACCCATGACTGGTACCTTCTGCAATAACTGCATAATAATACAATAATAATTGTGGAATTTAGGTAGAAACTTGCCATAAGATTCAAATCTGAAATAATTATAGATTACGGTATCATAATACCAAAACTGAACATCAATACTGAAGTCTGAACAACTGTCTGAAAATACTCTAGTCTGAAAAGCCTCTAAACTATTTAAACTGTGGAGTTTATAGGACAAGCCCCCAACTAACTTTGACTACTGAAAATAAATTGAAATAATGAAAACAATCATGTCCTCAAACTATAAGGACTCACCACTAACTCTGTCTGCTGAGAATTTGAACTTCTAAGGGTGCTCTGGAGACCGTGCGTCTGAACCTATGACATAAGACATCATAGCACAAAATAAAATCATGTGTAAGTACTTCGAATGTACTGGTATGCTCAGTGAGGTAGGCTGAAATGCAATGGTTCATATGCATGAACAACACTGACTCAATGACATGAGTATAACTGGATGAAAGTACATGCATGAATACATAAACTGTAACTGTGATCTTAATGACACTGAATACTGACTTTGAATACTGATTAACTAATATCTGAGTTTACTAATACTGTATTAATGACAATTGAATGATTCTATCTTATAGTCAAGATTCTATGAAACTATACTGAGTTTCATACTAAGCTGAGCGACTGTAACTGACAGTCCTGAATCTGTAGAACTGAATTGAGTTCTATTCTGAGAATGAATCTAAAATTGACTCTTTGGGAAGTAATCATCTAACTGACATGCCCTTTTCTAAATAGATTGGGGTCCAACCTATAACCCCAGTTAGAAGGGTGTCAATATCGTGCTACGGGTAGAGACAAGTTGTGAGTTAATCCTCTCTGATAATAAGCTCTTTCGTCAACCCTCGCTAGCAGGAAAACTCAAATGAGATATATCAACCCTCATGATATCTAGCAAGAAGATATCTCAACCTACGTTAGATACGTAGTTCTGTAATGCAGGGATTGCTACTAAGGGTCAAACCCTCTGCTGGCAGGAATGCCCCCATCCCTGGGTTAACTCAGTGCTGAATCCTAATCCTATCTGAATAGACACTGAACTAATTTTCCTATTTCATACTAGGCTTGACTGAACTGTTACTGATATTACTATATGACTGAACTGAACTGAGTTTAGCGGATTTCATGGACTGGCGGAATACTACTGAGTTAACTGAGGTCTGAACTGAATACTGACCTAAAATGGACTGATACTGAGTCTACTAAGTTTTTCCTGAGTTTTGTAACTAACTGAGAGTACTACTAATCGTTACTATCCTGAGACTGACCATGGCTCTAGGTAATCAGCTAAATTATAGAGTATTAAATACCCCCAGGACTCGATAGCATGAAAATAAAGCATCACATGATCTTGCTTAGCATAAACATGCATATTAGATTCATAATGCATCGATAGAGACATCTTATCAAACACTTGCATGGTATAACTTGCAAATAAGCTAGCATGACATGATTTATTTCCCTTATTAGTTCATATGAATAATTCATCAAGTATTTGGTGAGCATAATATATGCACATAATAAGTGAGCATCAAGATTTACTTCAAATTTTACAATTTCAAGGGGTTTAACATAGATTCATACGAATTTACACACATAGTAGTCAATCCCACATGAAACGTATAATAATTCATGAAATAGCAATCTAACTCACATACTAATCATGAATACAATTTAATTCCAATCATGGAAATCATGAATTCAAACTACTTGAAATTTAAAAGAGATTATTGGACTCCAAGGGCGGAAGGAACCCTTGGATGAACACTTCACATACCTTAGTTGGTAAATTTTTAAAAATTAACGGTAGAATCTGAAGCCTTGAATTTTAATTTAATTCACCTAGGGTTTTGTTCTCGAGCAATTTGTGAAAGAGTGAATATAAATTGCAAAAAGAGGGCTAAATTTTATGTTATGGGGGCTAAAGGGCATGGAAAAAAGACTTAATTAACCCTGAGGAAGCGGATTTTTAATGACTGTAAACTGAACCATTGACGCATAGAGCGACGCACCGTGTCGTTGGCATCGACGTGATAGCCAACGCATCACGTCGAATCTGCATCGGCTCACTGGAATTTGATGTTGGGAGCTGGGGAAAATATTTATCAATGCAATAGTTGATGCGAAGCATCAAAATCGCATTGATTCACTGGTTTAGGATTCCAAAGGTGCTTCAAACGAAGTCCAAAAAATCCAAAACTTGTCCGAAAACACCTATTGACATTTCTGATCAAGAATTAACTCAAATATTAACATTTAATAGATGTAAAGGTCGCAAAATAAGATCACCAACTTTCGAAGGCTAAAATAACAATAATCTGAATACTTAGCTAAATTTTCTAAGTTTGGGACCCCTTGAAAACTTTAAAAGACTGAATTGAGCTTAGAATTTTGCGGGGTCATACAAGTATGTTCTAAAAGTTGTCTTAGGTATATCAACTTCTACCATTCTTAGCTGATGGTAACCAGATCTAAGGTCAATATTAGAAAAAATCTTAGAACCTCTCGGCTCACCTAAAAAGTCTTTCACAGTAGGAATTGAAAACTTATTCTCAGTAGTATATTTATTTAAGTTTCTATAGTCCACACATATCCTTCAAGATCTATTCTTCTTCCCAACTAAAATAATAGGAGAAGTAAAAGGACTACAGCTAGGTTGAATGATCTTTTTATTCAATATTTAATGTACCAACCTTTCAGTAATATCCTTCTTCAAATATGGGTTCCTATATGTTACTTTGTTTACAAGTTAGGTACCATGGTACAACACAATTCTATGATAAAAAAAACTCTAGAAGATGAAAACTGAGTAGGTTCTGTCAACAAGGGTTGAAACTGCAGCAAAAAACTTAACAACCCCACATCTTTCTCAGGTTGTTCCTTAGTTTCAATGGCATACCATTGTACTTCACTACTAATAAAAGAAACTATTTGGATCCTAAACAATTGAAGTTGTTTACTTGAGAACCTAGCCTATTTCCCGTCTCTTGAGGCTGCTACTAGACTCCTTATACCTATGAGATAATATTTCTTCCTTTGTGATAGAATTCTATAGTGAGCTTTTTAAAATTAATCTTAATATTCCCCAAGGTGAGCAACCACTGAACCTCTAAAACCACACTATAAAAACCTAGTGGTAACAATAAGAAATCACTAGAAAACTGATGATAGGCGAATTTACACGCCTATATCAATATATTTTGCCTATATTTGTGCCATGTTTTGAGAACAAATTATATATTTCATGCACTTTTAGTCCTTTTTCCTGTAAGTGAGCTAAAGAACATGATTAGCAAAGTTTCAGGTATAAATGATGCAGAATTCAGCATTTCATGGATAACTTGACGCTAAAGAAAGCTTCACGAAAGGAGAAAAGCCAAGCTTGGACGCCTAAGGACCAAAAGTGATGCATGGAAAATCTGTCCTGGGCTAAAACAGCATTTCTGAAGACTTTGGGGACTTGCAGTAAATTATTTGGATTAGGATAATACATTAACCTAGTACAAGTGGGTTAAGTATTTCATTAGTTTATTTGGATTTGGATAATGATACATTAACCTAGTACAATTGGGTTAAGTATTTCATTAGCTTAGTAGGATTTGGTTAAGTATTTCATTAGCTTAGTAGGAATAGGATATGGGTATTATAAATACCCTATCATGCTAGAGATTTTTATTCATTCCTCCCTTAGTGGAGAGAAATTCCTCCCTGGGTGGAGAGATTCATTCACTTACTATTCCAACAATTCTAATTCTTCCATTAATTCTATTCTTCTTCTATTCTTCTATTAAATTCCACAACAAGAGAGACGTTACTTTGCAAAGGACTTCACGCCATCCTCACCCTTACACCTAACGTGCAAATCTTTATTGGGGTACAAAGATCATGTTTATTGTGACTTCCTTCGCACTCATGGGTAACTAAACCTCTCTGTTGGGGTTATGGAAGCCGAATGAGATACTATCTATTGCTGTAAGTTTGTGAGTTCATGACACGTATGCTGCTTATATCATTATTCTCTTCATCATAATGCAAATTCTTGTGGCTGCAGACGCATAGAATAACGCCAGTATAACATTTAACTTGTTCGAAAGAAAGGTTAACTGTCTGGAAAAGAGATAATGTCAAGGTAGTAGGGTCCCATCCCCTATTAAAAAGTTAGTGCCATAACTGGATTAACCTCTTAGAGAATTCATACCGTTAGACACGCTTTAAGCTCAAAAGAGTTAAAGTGAAATAATCCTCGAATAGGTCGAAAGACGCCTGGATTTACCATCGAATACAATTCTCTATAAGCACATGCATGTCGGAATTCTACACACTCATAGTCAATAGAGACGTATAACTCAGGAGGTGGACATAACCCCAACGCTTCAATTCTCATTGTTTACAACTTACGTAACATTCTTCCTCTTTTTACTTTGCTATTTTCAACTTTTACTTTATTGTTTTGGTTACACATTACAATCCCCCCTTCTTACGAGACTTGCACTAAAAGTCTAGTAATTTCGCTTACTTGTTGGCCAAGCTATTCCCTGTGGGATCGATACCCAACCCAGTTGGGTTCTATATTTGCTAACGACCGCTTTACACTCCCACGAGAGCTGTAGATTGAGCGTTATCAAAAACTCTTCTCCTTGTAACAACCAAGATATAGTGCACATCTTGTTAACTTGCAAGTCATTTTCATTGGCTGCTACTACTTTTTCAGAAAGAACTGATCTAATGGGGCACTCTAATTGTTGAACTAAATCAGATCCAGTAAAATTGTGTGAACAAGTATCAATCAAGATGTGTAAAGGCTTTTTAGAGTGATATCTAGTCACTTTCGAGGTCCTATATCAAATAGTTAAAGCATGTATAAAAATTTCTAATTACTCCATAGAATTAGTCATCTCCACTCCTTGAATATTTTTAAGATTTGCCACTTTTAAATTCTAATCATCACCTACCTCTTAATGCTCCTCATTTTTTTCTAAGTACATCTGCTTAACACTTTTGCATTTATGGCAAAAAGTATACTTCTCATCATAGAAGTAACAAGGATATTTAGACCTCCTGTCATTAATATCTTCAATACTCAATGGTATCTTGTTAACACTCTTTTATGGCCCTGCATAACCAGTAGTTGTTGTTGGTAATAACACTAGGTTACTCAGCAACATATGCTTACTTGATCTCTTAGATGTATTGAAACTATGGAATCCACTAGATGGTCCAATGGCGGTAAGAAATGTTTCTTGCATTCTTGCACTCTTATAAGCTTATGAAAGTAATGTAGGCTGAGTAATATTTACATCAATGTTTAGGTCAGGCCTTAATTTGACCCTAGTCAAATACTTTTCAAACACAGCTTGATAAATTTCACACTCCCCACCTGTTTGATCTTTTAAGTTCATATGGACATCCAAAATTCATACTAAACCTATTCACCATAGCCATCACATACTCAGTAAATGTAGATGGTTGCGGATATTTCCTATATCTCATAAAACTTAGGTGCCACTGTTTGGTTTCTCCTTCTAAATGTAAAGCCGCAATTGAAAAAATTTTCTCATTAGCAACATTCTCTATTAAAAAAATGCTTAATAATGAACAACTGTGATCGTAATCATCCCCAAAAAATCTCAAACAATTCATTCTCGACCATCTTGAGAAATTGAAATTGTGAATGTTATAACTTGGCTTCTTTCTTTCCCCCCCTTCCTCTAAATGTCAAGGTTCAGATGAACTTGCTTTATTCATAGGAGATTTCTCCCTCTTATTTTTCCCTTACTGTACAAATTATTCCTTAAATTCCATCACTACTTGATTCAATCTTTTCAAGACTTTCCCTGTCAAAGTCCTCATATACATTACCAATTTCTGTATCATATCCTTTAGTTCTCATATTTCAATTGGATAACTATCAATGATTTGTTATTTTCATCGTGATTGTCAAGAAATAAATTGACTCTGATATCAATATTACACAAATGCAAAAGTCATAGAAGATAACTTAAGATTTGCAGGTTGATTTAAGAACTGAGTTTGAGATTTTAGCTCAAGAATGAAGATTTGTGATGAAAAGAAGAAGAAGAAGAAGAAGAAGAAGAAGAAGGAGAAGAAGAAGGAGAAGAAGAAGAAGAAGAAGAAGAAGAAGAAGGAGAAGGAGAGGGAGAAGGAGAAAGAGAAGAAGTAGGAGGAGGAGAAGATGAAGAAGGAGAAGAAGAAGAAAAAAGAAGAAGACGGAGAGGAGGAGGAGAAGCAGAAGAAGGAGGAGAAGGAGGTGGAATAGAAAGAATTTAGAGAAAAAAACTGATATTTGTATTATTGATTGAACATTCACTATACATGTCCCCTTATCAATGTAATGAAATTGACTAAGAGTACAATCGTAACTAACTATTAACAGAATTGAAATTGAACAATACACTAATGGAACAGTAAAACTGTCTAACTAACTTATAGTTATAACTACTATTCAAAATTAGTTATTGATGTGGACTGGGCTCCTTTAATTTTCATATTCTTTATTTTTTGTATGATGATATGATGTTAGGTCTCATATCTATTATATGTAACAGCTAGTGTCTTCTGCAGGTTGATACAATACGCGTCTGCAGTTTTGACAGATTCTAACGCCTCTATCTCTTGTACTTTACTCAATGCTATTCTTGTACTTTGGGGGCATTGCATTCACAAAGGTATCTCCTACAAGATGTCAGTTAGTCGGTGCTCCATCGAGAGTGTTTTCCTAGTGAGAGGTTCCTTTTGCCACATGACACTACCTTCGATGGACTTTACCCAATACATTAGGGGTGTAATCACAAATTACTCATTATACTTATATTCATTCGTGAAAGGTTTATCTTTTTCTCTTTCTATTACATAATTTTATCATGGATTTATCAATAAAATTAGTGACTTAAAGTCAATTTTTTATAAAAGACATGTATTATTATTTTAATTATTTTTCTATTCATAGTGTCATATCCTTGAAAAGATAAAGTGTTAACGTTATAGTAATATTGCTGCTAATATTTATACTAAGGATTAGTTCAATATAAGATGTTGACCATTTTTTTGTGACACAATAAGTTGGATGATGTTGTATGAAATTTTATTTACTAATACAAAATTATGTGACTATTTAATTCAAAAATGTTAAATAGTATCTAATATAAGGAGTAAGCAGTTTTTATATAAAAAAAATTATTTTATTTTATAATCATCTAAATTTTATATTATTTAAGTGAAAATAAAATTTTATATATTATGTAAGTGTATTGAAGTTCACTATCAATTAAAAGTTTGGGAGCGGCAAATTTTTGGAGGTTTAAAGAAAAAGCTTCATTAGTCCTCCCTTAAATCACCCCCGAATTTTATTAATTATTTTTGTAAAAATTCTTCAGACAAGTGAGGGTTATACTTGATTCTTTTTATCTAAAAATTACACAAATCCACAACTTATGTTTCACTTAATACAAAAAATCTCATCTCTCTAGACATATTACATAAATTCCACTTTTTAAGTTTCTCTCTCTTAAAGTACATATACATACACATCCATTTTTCTCTCAATATTTTTTTCTCTTAAAAAAAGGCTACGATCATTCTGAGTTTTTCGATTTTGAGATTAGTAATTTTATTTTATTTTTACAATATCGAAATTTGGTGATTTGAATGAACAAATTGTTACATGTTGTGATTAAGTAAATTTTTAGGGTTTTACTTTACCAAAATATAGTTTATATATCTGGATTTTCCTTTTTTCTTTTCAAAATCCTCTATTTCAAGTACTAATTACATAGTACTTAGTAAATGAATGTTTCTCCTTCTTTTAGTTTAGATTTACTCGATTAGAGTATAATGAACCAACAAATCCGATAGCTGAGTTCGTTCCCAGAATATTTGATTACGAGGAACCTAACGTTGTTGAAAACAGATCAAAAAATCGTAACGACCCCATCAAGATGAAAAATATTAACAAAGATGTTGTTGGAAAGTCGGAAAAAATAATTGGAGAATCCTAGAGAAAACCCAAAAAAAATTATTCTGCACGGCCACGTCTACCCAAGGTATTTTTGATTTTTTGATTTTGATTTTTTTTGTTAATTTTGTTCTGAATTTTTTGTGTTTATTTCAGTAATCTGAGGTTTTAACTGTTAATTAAGAGGGAATGGTTGTTAGTTATTATGTAGATTTTCATCAGCTTATAATTATGTTAGTAGTTGCATGTGTAAATACAAAAAAATATTTGTATATTACGCATATATATATGTCAAGATGAGCTTGTTTTCTGGGTGTTTACATATCTGTAGTTCATATACATATGTGTTTACTAAGTGTTTACATATTAGTTAGTATGTATGTTTTACACACATACATCATTCATTACATGTTGTTGAACATATACAAAGTTATTTTTGGGATTATGTTTTGTTTGGTGTGTTTGAGGCAGTGGACATTAAATATGTATATGTTAAACATATACATACATTTTTAATGTGCTTTTAAACTTGCAATGAAATGTACAGTTCATATATGTTGTTAAACATATACATAAGTGGGTTTTGGATTATGTTTGTTTATGTGTGTTTGAGGCAATGCACATTACATATGTATATGTTAGACATATATATAAGTTTTGATATGTTGTTTGATGTGCAATGAAATGCTCAGTTTTGCTATATGTTGTTATGAACATACATTACTGTTTATATGTTGTTGAACATATACATGAATGGGTTTGGATTATGTATTGCTATGTGTGTTTGCGGCAATGCAAATTACATATGCATATGTTAGACATCTAGATAAGTTTTGATATGTTGTTTGATTGGTAATGAAATACCCAGTTTTAATATACATCATGTTGTTATGTATACAAGAATGGGTTTGGATTATGTATTGCTATGTGTGTTTGCGGCAATGCAAATTACATATGCATATGTTAGACATATAGATAAGTTTTGATATGTTATTTGATTTGTAATGAAATATCCAGTTTTAATATACATCATGTTGTTATGTATGTGTTAATAATATACAAAATATTATGCAATAATAATGTGACAGCTTGTAAGTAATCTTTTAAATTTTTTATCAAGTATTACTAACGATGTGTTATATTAATTAACAATGTTCTTTGTATGCATGTCAGGGACTGTGGAGTGTTTGTTGCTGGGTATCGCAATGACCCGAGACTACCCCCTAGTCGTCACATAGTGCTTAGAACCACAAGTGATCCCAAGTTAACCCATGAACCGGCATACTGTTAAGTAACTGAATTATAACATAATTAATAGTTGTTTTGTTGTGCGGAAACATAATCATACTAAAAATCCAAAATAGATACAATACTGATAAAACTTTACAATCTGATAAATCTGACGGATGAAACTGAAATTACATGACTAACTCTGACTGACATCTATGAATCCTCTACTATACTAACTATTGATAGTTGGGACACGCCTCCAACTACCACTAATCAATACACATAAAAATAAATGAACTGTACAAGAACTAAAATTGTCTGGAGTTTCTAAAGTAGGAGAACTCATCACCTGCTGGCTGGAATCTACAACTGTCTGATTGTGATGTGTTGGCTATAACTGGTACCTACATTATGAAATAATATAGCCACAAAGACGTATATGTGGATCAATACTTCTGGAATGTACTGAGTATGTAGGGGTGAATGCAATAAGTAAAACTGATTTTATACGTAATCGTAAAACATGCATGATAAGTGAAAGTAGACTCACCAATAGGCTAGAATAAATTGAAAACTGAAATATCATAAAGCATGAGTGACAAACATTCTCTGATAAGATGGTGAATCTCTATACTTAGTTTCTTTAAACTCTACTTTAATGATATAGGTATAACTGAAGCTAGGATATGGTATAACATGAATACTATATGAATACTGAGTCTTTACCTACGTGATGGAGACTGACATAAATCGAGGATCTGAATATTCAATCACACTGAGCACGAATTCATAAACATACTAACTTATCTGATTAACTGAATGACTAATAGATGAATATTGGGCATGTAAGACTGAACCATACTTAGTCTGAATAACTGGACTAAAACTGTAGAATATCATACATATAAAGTAAGGACTGACTGAGTAACATGAGGTAACTGAGCAAGAATTTGTGAAAATTGTATTACTTAAGAATGCAATACCAAGCCTATAACATGATTCCAAAATAGTCTATAAACTTGATATGCCTATATTACAACTCTCTTAAAAGAGTGTAAGCGGATATTGTCAAATATATAACCCAACTAGGTTGGGGTCGAATCCCACAAGAAATATGGTGCTAATTAAGTTGTATGCAGATTAGTTGACTTCTAATCATTTGTTTTCGTAAAACAATAGGAGGGATTTGATTCAATTCACAAATTAACGGTTTCAATTTAGCAAGATGAGATATGTGTAGTAGTATTTGAATCCAGAGAAATAAGCAAACTAGGGTTATGTCCACCTTGTAGTTTTCAATACTTCCTAACTATGGGCTTTACGAATTCATACATGCATCATGCTTACAGAGAAACATATTGTATGAAACATATTGTATTTAATAACAAAATCCTAGTGTTTCTCAACCATCAAGGACTAATTCACTTTTGTTCTCTCGAATCAAAAGTGTTTACAAAAACAATACGAAATCTCCAAGTAGTTAATCCTATTAAGGCATTAACATATGAAATAGGGGTTGAAAATCCTATTTTCTTATCACTACACTCTTTTTCAAACATCAACCTTTCTATCGAACAAGTTGTGTTTTAAGGCATATCCTCTATGTTTTCAACCACAAGAAGTCAAGATAAGTGAAGAGAGTATGATGTAAACAAATTAATGCATAATGAATTCAAAATCCAAAGTAATAGATTGTATGTTGCAAGGCTTCCATAATCCTAACTAATAAACTTAGATACTCATGAGTAAAACGAAAATCACAATAGAAATATTCATCATAACAAAAGGTAAACACAATTTTGATACAGAAGATAAAGTTGTATGTTTTTTCCTTTGGTGCTAAGCCACCACTCTCAGTGTAAAAATAATACATAATAATGAATAATAATCCATGAATTATCAGCTTGACATGTTTTAAGTAATTTTTATCCCTAATTGCCCTCTAGGTCCCTAGACTAACTTTAAATGACAAATTACTCTTGGACATAGTTTTTAAGACGCCACATTTGGTCTAGACCGCTACTCTCTCTTGTGTCATATGCCATCCACATTCCATAGTCCCATTATGTCTCAATCTACCTCATTAACACCTGAAATCATGCTAATCATATAGGTTAGCTCAATTACATAAAAGTAGAGTAAATTTGTTCTCCAAACTTAGCTAAAATATAGGTAAGTTATGGTGCTTAGGCGTATAAATACACCCAAGATCAAAATTGAGGTACTGAAATACTGATAACTGAATAACTGATAACTGTATGTTATGGTCAAGCAAACTTGAAACTTAACTGAATTACTGATCAGATTACTGGACTAAGACTAAGACTGATACTATAACTGGGACTATAACTAAAACTGAATATTGAGTTCTGATAATTGAGTAACTGATATTTGAGTTTACTAATAACTGGGTGACTGTTTCTGACAGTCCTAATTCTGTAGAACTAAACTAAGTCTTATACTAAGCTGGGTGACTACTTCTGATAGTACTGATTTATTGAACAGAACTGAGTTCCATCCTGAGTCTGAAGCGGAAACTGTAACTGTGAGAGGTATTATATGACCGTCATGCCCCAATCTGAGCTAATCGGGATCCAACCTGTAACCCCAGTTAGAAGGGTATTAGTACTGTGCCACTGGTACTAACGTTGGCTGTGGGGATCCACTAAACTAGTATCCCGAAGGACTAAGGAGTAACCCTATACTGGAAGGAAACTCATGAGATATGAATCAACCCTAAACTGGTAGGAAGACATCTCAAACCTATGCTGGCAACGTAGTTCTATAACTCAGGGATTGCTACTGAGGGTAAAACCCTCTGCTGGAAGGAATGCCCCCATCCCTGGGTTCGCTTGGTGCTAATCCTACTTCCAACTTAATTGACTCAGAATACTAACTGGTTCGTGCACTGTTAACTGATAACTAATAAGCTTAGGTCATGGTATTCTGAAAATAACAATGCATACAGATTCTGAGGTAATTATTAACAATTAATCTGGTATTGGGACTGAAACTGGACTGTACTAGGCTTTACTGAACCCATACTGATTTTGTTGACTGACCGAACTGGACTGAGTTCACTGAGTTCTGTAACTGACTGACTACTACTATTTGTGATATTACTGAGACTATTCTGAAACTACTGAAATTCTAGGTAAATAGCTAAATTGCCGAGTATTAAATACCCCCAGGACTTGAAAGCATAAATGACAAAATCTAGCAATTCTTGAAAGCATAGCCATAGTCAATTGTTCACAATTCATTCACTGAGACATTTTATCAAACACTTGGAGATTATGGACTTGTACATGAATGAGAACACGTGGTAACATGTCATTATTACCCTATTCAATTCACATGGGCATTCTATCAAGTACGTGAATATTAATACTTTAACAAGGGGAAATTTGCCAAACACATGGGGATCATGAACTTGGACATGGGAATATCTTAAACATGGGAGCATAGCATGATTACATAACTAGAATCATGAATTGGGGAATTCACATGTAATTCGCTTGAAATAGGACATGGATGTTTCATCAAAACATGTAAAGTTCATAACTTGAACGTAAAAATGTCTTAAACACGAGGGAACAATAAAGTTACATAGCAAAATTCATAACTTGGGGATTCATCTTGAAATTGACTTAACATGATATGGAAATTTCATGTGGAAGGCATGAATTTAAAACATGGGAATTCTCTCTAAAGATCATGAACTTAGGATCTATCACGGAATTCACTTGAATAAAGCATGGGGATATTCTAAACATGAGAATTCAACTCAACAACATGAAATTTACTTGAGTATGGCATGGGAAACAAAATCCATAGCATGAGGAAATCAAATCGTGCATGGGATCATCCATGGGCTGAATTTAATTTAAATCACCATGCTAACATGAAATTCAATCTTTTGGATCATATAAAATATCATAATGATAAAAGTTTATTCTTTAATTTAAAGAAAAGGGTTTTTGGGCTCCATGGGTGAAAGGGTACCCATGGATAAACTCCCACATACCTTAAAGCTTTAATATTGAAGAAGAAACAAAATCTTGAAAGCTTTCTTAAATTGAGAAACTTGAAATCTTGATTTTTCTTGAAGAGGATTTGATGGAGTTCTTGGTGTTCTTGAGGGGGCTAGGATTTTCATTGAAGAGAAATGGATGAAAAATGATGTAAATAATGCTTTTGGGGCTTTAATTATCTGTTATGGATGAGTTAGGGTGAAGAAAAGGACTCTTTTGCCCTTAAAAATGCAAAAACAGAACCTGGGAAATAGGTGCGGGCGATGGAGCACGCTTCGCGAGCATATTGTCTCGGCTTACTGCCTCTCACGAAAATGGTTGTAACTTTTCGCTCGGGTATCAAATTTAGGCAAAATTAGAATCGTTGAAATGCTAATTCAATTATCTACAATTTAGTGGGTTTTGAGCTGGAAAATTATATGTATATAAAAATTATAGACGTTCAAAGTAGACCCTTGTAGAATCAAATATCAAATTTTGGACGAATCAAATGATCTTAGCTCAACTTGGCTCTAAGTAATACCTATGAACATTTTTAACCTCAAGAGCACTTCACACACTAATATAAAGATCATGAAACTTTTATTCACATGGAAATTACTTGGATTATAGCTTAAACACGTAGGAATGATGGTTCATAGACTAGCTCAAAAATTCGGGGTATTACAGGTATGCAGAATACCTAAGTGAAGGAATGGATGTGCCTTCAGTGGATTTTGAAACAGAGTACTATCGTATACGATACGCGGCACTCCTTCGGATTTACGGTCTTCAAAAAGTGTAGAAAGATTATGTCAGTGACAACGACGACCTTTCAAAACCAAGGACAACAAATATCTCCCTGCCCGATGAAACTGAAATAGTTAGCATTGAGTAGATTTTAAGATCATTATGGTGAAGATTTTATATTTCAGTGGATTTTTTAGGAATCTAGAATTTGAAACTAATATTAGTTGTTTGTTATGAAACACATTTGACATATATTTTTAGATTATAGTTTAGTCTATTTTCTATATTATATTATGTATTGTACACATTTGTATTATCGTGCATATGTCTACATATACATAGAATAGTTGATTACATATACATAGATTTTATTAAGGTACATTAACTATTTATTATTTGTCGTAATTAATGTATGCTTATCAACACATAAGTACATACGTTAATGAATAACCAATTCATATAGAATACACATCAACGACCACAAAGTCAACCACAAATCTTATATTAATAAGCTACTAGTACAATATACATAAGTATTACAAGACGATGTAGTCTAACAACAAATATGTTCATAAAAAATAAATATGTTCATAACAAACTTTCTGAATTGGACAAACGCATAAATGTATATAAATTTATTTTGAAGATAATTCATACATATTAGTGTTTTATAGGATGTATATATATTCATATACATAAAATAACGAAACACGTTTATTCACTTGGAGATGGTTAATTAGACTAACTTATTTATTCTTAATAATATGTATTGTTTTTACCTTCGGATACACTGCTTATAATTTTATATGCGTGTATAAATTTACATATATGTAGAAAATACTTTCATCATTAATTAGCAACAATACAAATGGAACATATGTATATGTATACATATACATAGAATTTATGAAAAATATACATATATATTATAAGGAAGGTTAACTACTAATTTTTTTTCAGAATTAACGTATGCTAATGAACACATGGTAACATACGTGAATAAATGACAAATTCATATAGAATACTCATTAGCAACCATAAATCATATATACATAACGAAATATTATAAAATACATAAGTTTTACAGGCAATTGTTTTGTGAGCTCAATTGTTTGTTAACTTTCGATAATGAACATGTATTTTCATAACAACATTTTGTCGTTGGACAAATGCATAACAGATATGTATATAAATACATATTAGCACTAGTTTCAATAGTAAATTATGTAGACGATATTATACTTTGGTTATACATTGAATTTAAATTTTTTCACATGTTTTGACTTTAAGACGGCAATAGCTTGAGGACAAGAAATTTCATCTTTTTGAAACCTCCCACAGTTGCATGATCCACTTTCTAGATCGATGATATATCTTCATCCAGAATCATAAACTGAGTAGATATAGGTTGAGAAAGCCTTGACTTGAATAAAAAAAAGGTTCAGTTTTTTTGTAACTAGATGCTTCCAGCGTCCATTTACAATCCTCATTCTAACATTTCAGGACATAGCTGAAATAGACAATCATAATATACAGAGAAACAAATAATTTATAATTTTTTTCATTTTGGGTGTTACAAATCGATTATACAGAGAAAAAAATTCATATACAACATAAGATATAAAATATACACTACAACTCAATAAAGTATATATGTTTCTGCCTGTTAATCAATTTGTGAATACAAACAACACAATACCAAAATGTTATTCTACACATATACAAAACACAGTGAATGTATATGTGAATAATAGATGACATTGCTATGTATATAACATAAACTTGTTTCCCTATAATTTACAAATTTAGGGCATCAATTAATCCAATTCGAAAAAAACAGACAATTTTATGTGCTCAACATGAAAACAATCTCCACAAAATAAAATTTAACGTTATACCAATATTCACGCAAATTTAAGTAAACAAATTTCATAACAGAACTAAAAATACCTTTTTTTGATAGAACTTACTTTAGTGCAAATAAAATTTGGAAAGTCTTGCAGAGTAAGTATGACACTGAGAAAGCGGGAGCCAAAAAAAATATGCGGCTAGCAGATTTTTTCCTTTTCAAATGGTGGACAACAAATCAGTGGTAGATCAAGCTCAGGACTTCATAATGATTATTGGTGAGCTCAGGTCCAAGGAAGTCAAAATTGGAGATAACCTTATGGTTTGTGGCATAACAAATAAACTTCCACCTTCGTGGAAGAAATTTCAAAAAATTATGTGCCACAAGCAAAAGGAAACTTCTCTTGAGACTTTGATAATGAGAATCCGCATGGAAGAAGAAGCAAGGGGCCAAGATGCACTTTTGCAAACAGAAGAGAACAACATCACATCGAAGGTAAATGTAACTTTTTCAAATAATGCTACCTCTGAAACTAACAAAAATACTAGTTTGAAGCCTAAGAAGAAAAACTTCAAGAAAAATGATGGTAGACATCCCAAGGGTAATAATAATGAAAACAACCAAGCAAAAAATCAACTTGTACAACAAAAAGGATCGTGCTTTGTCTGTGGAAAAGGTGGGCATATGCTCGATTTTGCAGATTTTAGAGACGTTAGCCTAAACCTCAGGAAGACGTTACCAAAGAACCATTTGTGGTGGTGATAACAGACTTAAACATGGCAGAGAATGTTGATGGATAGTGGGCTTACTCTGGTGCAAATCATAGTGTCTGTTATCATAAAGACTGATTTAGAAAATATACAAATTTTGAGAAGCCCAAAACCATCATGCTTGGAGATTCACATACCACTCAAGTGCTTAGAATGGGAGATGTCGAGTTAAGGTTTACTTCCGGAAGGGTATTAATCTTAAAAGATGCACTTTATACTCCTTTTATGAGAAAAAATTTGATGTCTAGTTTTCTTCTTAATAAAGCAGGATTCTAACAAATTATTGAATCTGATCAGTATATAATTATGAAAAATAATATTTTTGTGGGAAAGGGGTATGTTTGTGATGGTATGTTCAAGTTGAATGTTGAAATGAATAAAACATCTACTTCTGTTTACATGCTTTCTTCTACTAATTTTTGGCATACTCGTTTGTGTCATATAAATGAACGTTATATGGGAATCATGAGTAGTTTAGGATTAATTTCAGTGATCAAAAAAAATTTTGAAAAATGTGAGGCTTGTAGTAAAGCCAAAATCACAAAAAGTCCTCATTTTCAAGTTGAAAGAAAAACTAAATTATTAAAATTAGTTCATACTGATATTTGTGAACTTTGTGAAATTTTAACTCGTGGAGCAAATAGATATTTTATCACTTTCATTGATGATTGTTCTAAGTTTCCATATGTTTACTTAATGAAAAATAAAAGTGATGCATTTGAGAATTTTAAAATTTTTCTCCATGAAGTTGAAAATCAGTTTGGTAGAAAAATAAAAAGAATAAGAAGTGATAGAGATCGTGAATATGAGTCACATGAGTTCAATTCTATTGTTAGATCATTTGGTATAATTCATGAAACTACTCCTCCTTGTTCTCCTGTATCTAACGGTGTAGCAGAAAGGAAGAATAGAACTTTGGTTGAGTTAACTAATGTCATGTTAATTGAGTCTTATGCACCTTTAAGTTTTTTGGGGTGAAGCTCTTTTGACTGTTTGTTATGTGTTGAATTGTGTGCCTCATAAAAAGACCAAACTAACACATTTTAAGTTGTGGAAAGGTCATAACCCAAATTTGAGATATCTAAGAGCTTGGGATTGCTTAGCCTATGTAAGGTTAATGGATCCTAAAATCTCTAAGTTGGGTAAAAAAGCTACTACTTGTTCTTTTCTTGGTTATGCTTCAAATAGTACGACCTATAGATTTTTTAATCTTGAAAATAGTGTGATAATAGAATCAGGTGATGCTATTTTTTATGAAAATAAATCTCTTTTGATTCTAAAAATAGTGGGGGTCATAGAACTAAAGAAAATATTTTGTCACTACCTAATTCTTCCACTTCTACTTTGAAAAATAAAGAAAATAATGATTTTGAGTTAAGAAGAAGTAAATGAGCTAGAGTAGAAAAAGATTTTGATCCTAATTATTATATTTTTAACGTTGGAGATGACCCTATCACTTTAAAAGAAGCTTTGTCTTCACATGATACTATTTTCTAGAAAGAGGTTGTAAATGATGAAATAGAATTGCTAATTTTCAATAAAACTTGGAAGCTAGTTGATTTACCACCGAGTTGTAAAACAATTGGATGTAAGTGGGTCTTACATAAAAAGTTAAAGCCGGATCGATCTGTTGATAAATATAAAGTTAGGCTAGTGGCTAAAGGTTTTAAACAACTAGAAGGCTTAGAAGTTTTTGATACTTTTTCACCGGTAACTAGAATTACATCCATTAGATTTTTAGTTGCTACTGCGGTAAATTTTGATCTACAAATTCATCAAATGGATGTAAAAACTGTTTTTTAAAACGGAGACCTAAATGAGGAGATTTACATGAAACAACTCAAGTGTTTTATTGAAGCTGGCCAAGAAAGCAAAGTGTGTAAACTTAATAAATCCCTATATGGCTTAAAACAGGCACAAAAGCAATGGCATGAAAAGTTTGATTCCTGCATGATTGATAATGGGTTTAAAACAAATGAGTGTGATAAGTGCATATATCATAAGTCTTGAAATAATTCGCATGTTATTATGTGTCTATATGTTGATGATTTATTGATCATTGGCTCTAACATGAATGCTCTTGGTGAAACTAAAAATATTCTTAGAGCCATTTTGATATGAAAGATCTTGGTGAGGCAAATTTTATTCTAGGAATAAAAATAACTAGAACATGTGAAGGAATTTTCCTTGATCAGTAACATTATGTTGAGAAAATATTGAAAAAATATAATTTTCGTAATTGCAAGCAGGTTGTAACTCCATTTGATTCTAGTGTTCACTTGTTTCCTGTTGAAAGTGAAAATAATGTTATAAATCAAAAGGATTATGCTAGCATAATTGAAAGTTTAAGAAATGAGACTGATTGCACTAGACCCGATATTGCATATGCAGTAGGAGTACTTAGCAGGTTTACTAGCAAGCCAGGTAATAAACATTGGCATGCTATAAGGAGAGTAATGAGATATTTAATTGGAAAGAAAAACTGTAATTCTATAAAAAATATCCTGTTGTACTTGAAGGCTTTTGTGATGTGGTGAAATACTTTATCAGGTGATTCCTTATCTACTACTGGCTATGTTTTTACTTTGGGTGTTGGTGCTATTTGTTTGAAGTCCAAAAAAATAAACAATTATTGTTAACTCTACCATGGAAGCTGAATTAATTGCTTTAGCTTCAGCTAGTGAGGAAGCGAATTTATTAAGAGATTTATTATTTCAAATACCTTATTTTGAAAAACTAATTCCTCCTATTTTAATTCATTGTGATAGCACCGTTGCAATTGGTAGAGTTCAAAATCGTTATTACAATGATAAATCCATACCTATACGAAGAAAATATTTGACAAATGGTACCATTAATATTGATCATGTAAAATCTTGTGATAATCTTGCAGATCCATTGACTAAGTCCTTAGCAAGAGAAAAGGTTTGGAGCACATCGAGGGGGTGGGATTGAAACTTATTGAATCTTGAATCATATGTGAGGAAACTCAACCTGGGGACTGATGTTGGGCGTATTTACACGCCTAAAGCACTATAATTTACCCATATTTTAGCTAAGTTTTAAGGACAAAATATATAATTCCTGCACTTTTAGTCCATTTTCCTATAAGTGAGCTAACCAACGTGATTAGCATGTTTTCAGGTATTTATGATGAAGATTTCAGCACTTTGTGGACCTTTCGGTAGCAAGGGAAACTTCACGTAAGAAGGAAGGCAGCTTTTGGAAGCTTGTGGACTGAATGTGATGCATGGAGAATCCGTCCCGGGAAAAATCAGTATTTCTTAATACTTAGGGGTGCAGCAGTAACCCAGTAGGACTAGGATAAGGATAAAAACCCTATTTCAGTAGTACTAGGACAAGGATGTTATAAAAACCCTATTTGCTGAATTTTTCAGCAAGCTTTTCATTCACGCTTTTCATTAAGCTTTTCATAATTCATTCAACACTTTTAGGATTTATTCACGTTACTTTCTGACAGAGAAAACTCGGCTCTCTTGAGGAACGGCCAAGAAGAAAAACGTCATCTCCTTCTTGACGTTTAAGTCATCCCATCGCCAAGATTATTCTAGGTTGTGGTATGATGATTATATCTATTATGATCTCCGTTATACTCATTAGTAGCTAAACTTCTCTGTTAGGGTTATGGAAGCCTTATGATATACTATCTATTGCTATGAGTTTGTGAATTCTTGATACGTATGCTACTTATATCATTACTCTCTTCATCTTAATTACATTCTTGTGGTTGCAAACATATAGAATACACCATTATAGCATTAACTTGTTCGAGAGAAAAGTTACATGTTTGGAAAAGAGAGTGTGACAAGGAAATAGGGCCACCAACCCCTATTTACACGTTAGTGCCGTAACTGGATTAACCTCTTGGAGAGTTTGTACCGTTAGTTATACACTTTAAGCTCGAGAGAGTTAAAGTGAAATAATCCTTGATGGTTGAGAAACACTAGGATTTACCATTAGAATACGAACCTCTATAAGTGCATGCATGTCTGAATTCCGCATTACTCATAGTTAATAGATACGTAGAATACATAAGGTGGACATAACCCTAACTTATCATTCTCTGTGATTAAATCTTACGAAACCAAGCATTCATTCGTTACTTTGTTAACATTATTGCACACATAAATTAAATCCCCCCTTTCCGTAGAATTTTTGACCAACAATTTAATAATAGTTGCAACACTTAGTGACCGAGTATTCCCTGTAGGATTCGACACCCAACCCAGTTGGGTTCTATATTTGACAGCGACCACTTACACTCTTACGAGAGCTGTAGTTTGGGCATTATCAAATTTTGGCGCCGTTGCCGGGGAATACGGTTGTCAACTAAGTTTGTGATAGTTACTAGACCCTTTGGTCAAAGATTCTCAGATTTTACTTTTAGTTGTTGTTTTTGTTTTATTCAGGTTCTATTCAGTGCATGCCAAATACTCGAAGTTCTGGTCAGCCATTATTACCCATAAATCCTGAACAACAACTTATTGGCAGAATGGATGCACAATGTGACATTGAAAGAAGGGTTGCTCAACAGGAGCAGGCTAGATTAGCTGCATTGGCAGCTGCTCAAGTGCATCAACAGAATATTGATAACCCAGGGCGAGCAACAAATCCTGATGATGAGGACCTGGGTCATGATGAGTTACTAAACCCTAGGCATGCTGAAGAGGTGGCGGCACCTGCGAACAGAAGAGATCGTCAAGCTAGATTTAGGCCTGAACGCCGAGCTGTGCAGTTTCCTTTTGATGATGATGTTGACGATCTGGATGGAGCTGGTGCCACAGGGGCTATTATTCCTCCACCCTTGGAACCTGGAGCCAAGTTCAACATCACTAGCACCATGATTCAACTATTGCAGCTCAAGGGGTTATTTGGTGGACTTGCAGGCGATGATCCAAATATGCATCTGATCAATTTTATCTCTACATGCAAGTCATTCGACAATCCAGGCGTTGGACAGAATGCTATTCGGCTGCGCTTATTCCCATTGTCTCTATCTGGGGAGGCAACTTTATGGTTGAACGGGCTGACTCCTGATTCTATTACAAATTGGAGGCAATTGAAAGACGCTTTCCTAGAAAGATTCTTTCCGCCATCCAAGAGAGCACAGTTGAGAGATGAGATCAGCAATTTTCAATAGCTTCCAATGGAAGCTCTCCACGAAACATGGGAGATGTTCAAGAAGAAGCTTATGCGGTGCCCAAATCATCATATGACCAATGTCCACTTGATAGAGATATTATACAGGTCTTTGAATTTGGTGACTAAGCCAGTGGTTGATAATGCTGCAGGAGGGTCATTCATGGACCTTACTTTTATTCAGGCAAGTGATATGCTAGATCATATGACAAAGCAGAGTAGAGCTTGGCATACCAGGGATTCTGAGGTAGCAAGCTCTACTATATCTATTGGCATGACTGCAGAACAGAGGCGAAGAGAAGAAGAACGTGCTCAGGATATGGCGCACATAAAAATGCAGATGGATCTTCTTACCAAGCATTTATTATCAGGGAAGACCGAAAAAGTCAAAGCGGTTGTGTCAAAGGGAAGAGATGAATCCAATTCTGAGGAAGAAGCTAACTACTTGAATAATCAGGGGGGTTTCCAAGGAAACCAAGGTCGGAACTATTATGATAAAACTGGAAACAAAGACTGTGATCAAGGTAGTTGGAAGAATAAGACTGACAGGAGTGGTTTGTATATTCCTCTTGGAAACCGTGAGGCCGTGGCGTCTGGCTCTGGGAAGATGTCCATGGAAGATATGATGGCTAAGCTATTGAAAGGAGTGGAGGCAACCAACACGGGCGTAACGGAGGTAAAAAATGACTTGTCATTAATTAATCAATTGGTTAACTCACATTATATTGCAATAAAACAGCTGGAATAACAATTGAGTCAACTTTCAGCGGCATTTATTCAAAGAAACACTGGCACTTTACCTAGCAACACCGTGCAAAATCTAAGGAATGATGGATCATGTATGGCTATTACTACCCGGAGTGGTAAAGTATTGGAAAATTTGTCCAAAAGCAAGCAGGTGGTTGATGATATAGCAGAGTATGTTAGTGAAGCAGATTGTGATGATGCTATAGAAGCTGAAGAGAGCGCTCATGATGTTACACTTAGACGTCATCAGCCTGAAAAGAGTGATAGTCGGAATCAAGATAAAAAGGAAGTGGTGGAGAAAACAATTCTTCTTCAACCACCACCTTTTCCTCAGAGACTGAAGAAGAAAGCAGATGATACCAGGTTCAGTAAATTCATGACCATGTTGAAATAACTGACTATTAATGTTCCTTTGGTGGAGGTGCTGGAACAGATGCCTGGGTACGCTAAATTCATGAAGGACCTTTTGACAAAAAAGCGGGCAGTAAGCTATGAGCTGGCAGATAATGTTCATCATTGTAGTGCAATCGCTACAAGATCGCTAGTACAGAAGAAGGCAGATCCTGGTGCTTTCACTATTCCTTGCACGATTGGATCGTTGGATTTTGCTAAGGCATTGTGCGATTTGGGAGCTAGCATCAATTTGATGCCGCTATCCGTGTACAGAAAGTTGGGGTTGGGTGATCCTACACCAACCAATATGTGGATCGTGATGGCAGATAGGTCGGTAAAACAACCTGTTGGTATCTTACATGATGTGTTGGTGAAGGTTTCCACCTTTATCTTTCCTGCAGACTTTGTTATTTTGGATTGCGATGTGGATTTTGAAGTTCCCATAATCTTGGGTCGTCCTTTTCTCGCAACCAAAAGTGTGCTTATTGATTTACGAGCCAATGAGCTTTTATTTCGGCTGAATGACGAAGTGGTCTGTTTTGATGTATGCAAATCGATGAAGCAGCCTAGAGATATGGATGTGTTCTCTGTAGCTGATGTTTATCATGAAAATGAGAAAGAATTATCTATAGAGAAGCAGCTTACTGTTGAGCCATGGGCTGATGTGCTGTTGAATTTTGAGCATGAGAAAGTTGAAGAATATGAAGAAACCACTTGTGCTCTAACAGGAATAAGGTCCTATTCTCATGGCCCTAAGAAGCTGGACCTTGATCTTAAGAATCGACCTTCACCAACGGTGAAGACTTCCATTGAAGATCCACCGGTGCTAGAATCGGAAGAGCTCTCCAGTCACCTAAGGTATGCGTTCTTGGGAAGTGGAAATACACTTCCGGTGAGTGTTGCGGCTGATCTAGGTAAACAGCACGTAGAGGCTCTCGTCTCTGCTCTGAAGAGGTACAAGAGAGCTATGGGATGGACTATTGATGATATAATTGGTATCCCTCCTGGGATATGTATGCACAAGAGTCATCTCGAAGAAGATTGCATTCCTACAAGTAAGCATCAGCGTCGTCTGAATCCATTCAGAAAACGATGCACCATATATATCGATGAAGTCTAAGTAATTGAGATAACCATGTCGTGCCGCGACAATAAATCAAGCGCTAGATGGGAGTCAACCCATCGTCTTTAATTGTTTTGTTTTACTAGGAGTTTGTTTTTGTAGTCGAGCCACGACCAAAACTAAGGTGCTTGATGGGAGACAACCCATCATTCTAATAGTTTTTGTTGTTTTTGAGTAAGTGTAGGTGCAAGACGTATAAAGGAGGAGATTGGTCTCAAATTTTGATTTGGAAGTGTGCTATGTTAAAGGTGGTAAGTTAGGAGTAAAGAAGCAAAGGCTATTGGTTAGGCATTGCCTATGCAAAACTAGGCAATGGTAAAGGCAAGGCCTATGTAAATCTAGGCAACGAACAAGGCAAGGCCTATGCTATGGCCTAAGCTCTCGAAATCTACAATGCCATAGCATAGGCGCCACCTATGCCAATGCCTTTGGTCTCTGAATCTATAATGCCATAGCATAGGCGCCGCCTATGCTAAGCATAGGGAAAGCATTAGGCGCCGCCTATGCTCACTTTTTGGTTTCCTAACCCGATTTTTAATGGGTCAAACCCGACCCAAGCCTTGGGCTATAAATAGAACTTCATCCTTAAGACAAAATCACATTGTTTACTCAATCTAAGCGCCGCCTACCCTTCCAAAATCTCTCAAACTTTTCTTTTTACTCATCTAACCTTGCAAGACCATCTTCCAAGTCCATCACCAACTAAGTTCTTCTTTTATATTCCGTAAGTGTTACAATACTACGCTTATACTGATTTGTTAGATCTTGATGTGGTGTTGGTAATTTGAATGTGGTTGGTTTGTTATAATACATCTAGTTGAGTGAATGAATCCGTGTGGGTGTTCTTAACTTTGTTCCAACTTGTATTTGATTTTGATACACTGTCATACTTTTGCGGAATCAACATGGTGAAGTTAATGGCATAATCTTTAAAATTGAAAGCTTGAATGTTTGAATGACTCGTTCATCGAGATAAAAATCATGATTGAATACAAGCATGAGATGTTGTGATTATTTCTATGTCATAACTTGATACGATTACGTAGTAGTCTTGTTCAAAAGGTGCATTAATCCAAACATGAAAGTATAATCAAGAGAGCTGCATAGGATAGTTAAGATGACATGAAAGTATGACTGTGCTGAACATATAGTTGGAATATATTGCCTATACGTAAGTCGATGAAGTCTGAGTAATAGACATCACTCACTTAATTAGTTTGTACCAACAAATTAAGTGTGGGGTGGTGCCACTATTATTTTGTTTTTTTGACTGAATCTTCCGAGATGAAGCTAACATGACCCTATTAGGATCTCAGGTAGAATGGCCTCAAAAGGACGACAAGGAAAACAAAAAGCGCCCACCTCACAGAAAGGTAAGAAAAGAGGAAGAAAAGAGCAAGCTGAATCCTCCATGCTGCAAATACCTCGATGCACTCTTGGAATCAAGTGGGGTACATTTTGAGGAACTTCTGAGGATGACGACTCTGATGATGATTTCGACACAGGGAGTATGACCCCAGACATAGAGGAGGAATCCGACTAATCAGGTTTTCCTTATTTATTTCCACTGAGGACAGTGTGTCCCATCTAAGTGTGGGGTGAGGGTATTTGTATGCTATATTGTACTTCTTTGCCTGCATTTATTCTCGTTTGTAGTTAAATTTTTAGATTTTTAGATTTTTTTAGATTTTGCATGAAATTGTTCTGATAGGCGGCATGGTATTATGACAGGAGTTTGTGCTAAAATCATGACTATTGAGACGTTTAGGCTCCAAGTGTGACTCACTGTGTGATAATTGTGTGGTTTAATTCATTCATCTGTTGGGTCAAGAGTCTATACTGCTCCCAATAAAGTTGACCATGTGCCTTGTGTGTGAGAGATTATAGTATATTCTGTGTTGTGACTGATGCTAGAACTTGTCTGGTGTGTGTGTAAAGCGAAATAAAGAGTGTGAGTTTAGGAGATGATTTAGGCATTTCTTTCGCAGCCTATAATTGTTTACCTTCTTTTTACCTACCCATGTACATTATCCTAGATAACCCCCTTTGAGCCTTTAGCTATTTTCTTTGACAGCCTCATATGTAGCCTAATCCATTTTTTTTCAAGACTATAATTTGATCCAAATTCCTAGGCGCTTTAAATTGTAAAGTCATGTGACAAAATAAGAGGAAATTGGGTGAGGGTGATGCCCTAGAGTGTATTGGTACTTGAATTTGTTATGAAAAAGAGTGGCTATTATAGAGGTGTGTTATAAAAAAAATGAAAAAAAAAATAAAAAGTTAATTCTGTTTAAAATTGAATAACAAAATAGGTGAAAAGAGGTGGTAGATAAAAGGAAAGTAGAGAGGTTGTTTAAAAGAGAGTGTTAATGGCATAATGTGATGTATTAAAGCGCTTAGGGAACATAGTCACTATTTCTAGCCAAAATAGTCCTACCTGTCCCTTAGCCTACATTACAACCTGTAAAAGACCTATTTGATCCTAAGCTTAGCATTCTGATATTAGTTGAGCATTACACTAAGGGCAAGCGTATGGTCATCAGTTGCAACATATGAATTCTTTGTGAGAGTGAGAGCAAGGAGAATCTTATACCCATGTTTCGAAAAATGCAAAACTTGTGAGTGATTATGGGTGATATATTGTGTGAGACACACATGGTTGATGATTTTTGGGTAGTGTTATGTGATTCTTTGTACCTTAACTTGTGGATACGAATTAACCATCATCACGAGTCTATGTTGGAGGTTGAATTGTTTCTAGTAGTGATCAAGAAAACTACTCTTTGTTAGTAATTGTCGTGCATGTCTTGAGGATAAATTTTGTGCTGATCTGTGAAATCCTAAGTAGATGTTTGCATGGACGTAATATTTTGTTCGAGGACGAACAAAGCTTTAAGTGTGGGGTGTTGATGTTGGGCGTATTTACACGCCTAAAGCACTATAATTTACCCATATTTTAGCTAAGTTTTAAGGACAAAATATATAATTCCTGCACTTTTAGTCCATTTTCCTATAAGTGAGCTAACCAACGTGATTAGCATGTTTTCAGGTATTTATGATGAAGATTTCAGCACTTTGTGGACCTTTCGGTAGCAAGGGAAACTTCACGTAAGAAGGAAGGCAGCTTTTGGAAGCTTGTGGACTGAATGTGATGCATGGAGAATCCGTCCCGGGAAAAATCAGTATTTCTTAATACTTAAGGGTGCAGCAGTAACCCACTAGGACTAGGATAAGGATAAAAACCCTATTTCAGTAGTACTAGGACAAGGATGTTATAAAAACCCTATTTGCTGAATTTTTCAGCAAGCTTTTCATTCACGTTTTTCATTAAGCTTTTCATAATTCATTCAACACTTTTAGGATTTATTCATGTTACTTTCTGACAGAGAAAACTCGGCTCTCTTGAGGAACGGCCAAGAAGAAAAGCGTCATCTCCTTCTTGACGTTTAAGTCATCCCATCGCCAAGATTATTCTAGGTTGTGGTATGATGATTATATCTATTATGATCTCCGTTATACTCATGAGTAGCTAAACTTCTCTGTTAGGGTTATAGAAGCCTTATGATATACTATCTATTGCTATGAGTTTGTGAATTCTTGATACGTATGCTACTTATATCACTACCCTCTTCATCTTAATTACATTCTTGTGGTTGCAAACATATAGAATACGCCATTATAGCATTAACTTGTTCGAGAGAAAAGTTACATGTTTGGAAAAGAGAGTGTGACAAGGAAATAGGGCCACCAACCCCTATTTACACGTTAGTGCCGTAACTGGATTAACCTCTTGGAGAGTTTGTACCGTTAGTTATACACTTTAAGCTCGAGAGAGTTAAAGTGAAATAATCCTTGATGGTTGAGAAACACTAGGATTTACCATTAGAATACGAACCTCTATAAGTGCATGCATGTCTGAATTCCGCATTACTCATAGTTAATAGATATGTAGAACTCAGAAGGTGGATATAACCCTAACTTATCATTCTCTGTGATTAAATCTTACGAAACCAAACATTCATTCGTTACTTTGTTAACATTATTGCACGCATAAATTAAATCCTCCCTTTTCGTAGAATTTTCGACCAACAGTCTAATAATAGTTGCAACACTTAGTGACCGAGTATTCTCTGTGGGATTCGACACCCAACCCAGTTGGGTTCTATATTTGACAGCGACCGCTTACACTCTTACGAGAGCTGTAGTTTGGGCATTATCAGGAACTAGAGATTCTATAACCAGTTTCAATGGGGAAAATGAATCACATGATGACTTATTGTGAAAAAATGCACTACTTCTTATCTCTCCCTATGGTGTGAGTGCATTAACCTGTAATGATGGTGAGGTTGAGTTTAAAAAACTCTTAATGAATTAGCTCGTATGAGTGGGGTGCTAAATTAAGGAGCACTCTCGACGGATTTCACCTGTGTGAGTGTGGAGGTAGGTCACTTCCTATGAGAATTGGGCTCGTTCTCAAACACACTCATTAAAACCGGGATAGCACAAGGCCGTAATGTGTTTGCTATAAAGCTCATGTTAATACCTTGACTATTATGTGTAAGCAGTAACTTTTTATTTCCCCTAAGCAGTCATAATTCAAGTCTGAGACCACTACGACTCTGGAGTAAAAAAATATGGTTTTACTAAGTAGAGGTTCAATGCAGAGCACACCTTCATTATGCATGATAGTTTTCCTTCAACTAATGGACTCTCTTATTAATATTAAAATGAGTGGGGGATTGATGTTACATTTTAATATTATTATTTAATATTATTATTTTGCATGGTATTGGGAGTTATGAAGCATTATAATTCATTAGACTTGTTGTTACCTTTTAGGATATTAAGTGGCATAGAATCCCTTTAAAGGTGGATATATGTTACTGCCTAAGTGAAGGCAAAAAAAGGAATGATGCATGGCTGACCAATAACTTCCATTTTGTACCATTAACTAAACATCATAGTTAGTGGTGGTAGAAAGTGGACATAAGTTTCATGTAACTCTTGTAACTTTCGCTCTTTATTCCTCCATTACCCTATTTTTTATGTGGTGTAACTCTTGTAACCTCTAGATCTTTAATTTCCCCTCTTTATTACCATTATTCATTCTTATATTCATTGCATGGAAGACTTCCTCTCATATAAATAGATGGTCTTGTATGGTTTTGAAACATACACATAAAATAATAGAGAGTTCACAAAAGTTAGTGAAAAAAAGAAAGTTTATTAGTTCTTTTTGTGGAGCTTTGAACTTAACTCTTGTCCAGTTGTTATTTGAGAGAAGGTTGTTGTATCCTGGAGGGGATAAGTCAAGAAGATTACTGCTGGATCGGTGAAACATTTGATACAGTGGGCTTGAATCTCCTTAAAGAGAGCGAGATATCCGTGCCTCAACAAAAAAAGAAGAAGATAATTTTTTTTTATCTTCTTCACTTGTAATTTTTAATAGTATTTTTATTGTAATTTCAACAATCGAGTGTGTCTTTCTAGCTAGAGCTACCTGCATGCAGTTAATCTTATCTTTTCCATGTTCGTGTTACTCAAAAGTCTAATAAATTTGGTAGAGAGGTTGCTAAATGAATTTGAGGTCCACAAAAAGTTAAAATTGAAAATAGAAGTGTCATGAAAATCTAAAACCAAACCATTAATTAGAGTCTTGTCACACATGGTCCGGTTTGCTTTGATAATATATCCAGCAGTTTAGAGATGACCAGAATTCGGACGATATATTAATATGAAAAAAGTTTATCACCATCAAAGCAAAGCTGCTATATATGTATATACTAAGCGTGCAAAAATAGGCCAAGATTCCAAGATAGTGAATTTGTGACTCACCGACCAGTGGAACAAAGAATATTCAGAATCCACCCTTATAAAATGTCAACACATATCGGTGCTGAATTGCTCGGACTCTTTATAAAAATCAATATGAATACATATTAGATACTTTTAAAATAGTGCATTTAATGCATATGTATTGCTTATCTACCATTAAATTGTTCGGCAAAGTTGAATAATTACTCAAACCTTGTGTTTTGATTAAAAAATTTATTATATATATATATATATAAAGGGGAGTTTTGAAGTAACCGGTAAAGTTGTTGCCATGTGATCAGAAGTTCACGGGTTCAAGCCTTGGAAGGTATAAGGTTGCGTACAATACACCCTTGTAGTGGGGCCCTTGTAGAGACACCGCGCATAGCGATAGCTTTAGTATGAGGTTCCTAAAATAAGGTAAATCCTTCTTTCCAATTATTTGTATGAGGTTCATTTCTTTGTACAAATATTCATAGGCGAAAAAATTATCATAAACGTAACAGACTTCTTTCTTTCTCAAATGTTAATTAACAATAGAAAATCCCTTTTTCTTTCCTCCCTCTGTTGATAGAAATAATAAACTCCTACCTTTGTTTGTTGTGAGTCATACAGCTTTAATTTCCTTAGTTTATTCTTTAATTTGAATATTCTAGAGAGAACGGTCGTCATTTCTTTTCATCAGGGGCGAAGCTAGTGTGTTGTATGGGGGTTCGGTCGAACCCACTATCTTTTGCGCAGATTTTATATTCGTAAATAAAAAATTCGAAAAACGTATATAATTATATATGTTCGAACCCATATATAATGTATTTTATTGGTCCAGTGGTAGGTGTATCAGTTTCTCAAGTCGAAGATGGGGGTTCAAACCCCACTAATCACATTTTGCTAAGTAAACATTCACACACTTTTACACTTTTTTATAAAAACAAAATAAAAAACAAAAACAAAACTAAGTATTATTAGGCTTGCTTTTAGTCTTTTACCACAGTCAAACATTCACACTTTTACACTTTTTTATAAAAATAAAATAAAATAAAATTAATTATTATTGGGCCCATAATTATTAAAGAAAGGAGAAAAAAACTTTACCAAAATCCCAATACATCCGGCAGAAACCTTTTCACTTTGGTCAATTTGGCTCTTGCCTCTTCGTCTCTTCGAACAAGAAACGTCAAACATGTTATTATTTTCCCAAATTGCATTTTTCCTGCTCTTCCAAGGTATGTAATGTGATTTCATTTCTCTTTCAGTTTTCGCAGATGCTAGATTGCTTATTGCTAGTCTCATAGTTTTGCATCGGAATTCATAAGTCACGACCAATAAATTGTGATTAGATTTTCAATTTTGCTTTAGATTTTGGGTTGAAGAGTTTTAGTATGAATTGTTTCTGTAATTTTGTTGCAACATATATTTTTCGTATTTTGTGAAGTGTGATTGTAACACAGTAGTGTTCATCGTTGATATGGAAAAAAAGTGAGTGAATCTTTCACAATGAAAGATTTTTGAAGTTGGAACAAAGGCATAGAAAGGCTTAAAAAACATGTGGGTGAAGTGAATAGTGTTCATCGTCGATATTTCAACATGTGAGTGAAGTGAAATAGTGAATAGTGTTTCGAACCCCCAGACTTTAAAGTCTGGCTCCGCCTCTGCTTTTCATAACCATAAAATGTTCAGTTACGTACGTATATTTTATATTTATATTTGTATAAAAGAAGAATATTGGAGTACAAATTATGTATATACATCCAGAGCATAGAATCATTATGCAAAATTGTGCAATTATTGACGCTCCTTTTTGACGAAACATACTTTGTACCAAATTCAACAGCATATTTACTGTGCGATTGAGGCATAGACAGCTGAAATATTGATTTTTTGGCTGTTTAAAGTTCTTCTAAATGACTGTTCGAAAGTTCAACTGTAATCTCATGCAAAGACAACTATTAGAGATAGTTCAGAATTTAAATTTAGAAAAAAAAATATGTATAGCCAGTTTGGCCATATATGTTCACTTGGAACAAAACTAAATTTAAATGCCTAAATAAAAATTTTGAAAAGATTTAAGAAATTATATATATGTTTGTCCATAAAAATATATCTATTATCAACTTATATAACTTAATGCACCTAAAGGAAACTCTAGGTAACACGTGAAATTATGCAAAAATAAAGTGTCAAACTAAACTATAGGAGAATAGACGCCGGCATGCGACTGTAATTTTTTTTTTTTTACTAAGCTTACCATAGCCAAATAATAGAAGTGAAACGAATGCTTGAAATTTCCATCAGTAGGGGCGGAGCTAGCTACGCAACAGTTAATGGCTAAGTCAAGATTTTCATTGAGGGATCTGATTCAGAAGTAAATATATGAACTAGTTGAAGGGTATTCAACATCTGTTATGTATAATAAAAAATATTTTTAATCATGTAAAAATAGTATAATTTTTCGTCGAAGGAGGTTTGGATGACTCCCTGGATGAAAGGTGACTCCGCCCCTAATAGCAGTGATAGGTTCATTCAAATATCTTATATTGTATTTATTAAATTAAAATTATTTATATATATATTAGTAGATGTTAAATCTTTAAAAAAAAAAAATTGTGTGTGTTTAATTACTTCTTCATATATTTCGATCTCTTGAGTGAAAATTGTGAATGGCTTAGTTTCATGAATAATTGCATATACTTTTTTGTTTTGGTCTTTGTTTGTCATAGTAAATAAATAGGACAGGAATATCATGTCCCCATTTACCTTCTAAAGAAGACTTAACGATATTTATCATATTTCAGAAGGATCTTGTGTCAAAAGGAGCAATTTCTTGAAGTGTAACTCGTGTTCAAAATAAAACAGAGAAATTTCTAAACTTGCTCATTTGTTCAACATGTCATCCATTGGGCAACAAAAGCAAGAGCAATGTTCGTCCATAGAAATATGATAGAATTTGTAGATATAGTGCTCACTATTTCCGGTTATGTCTTTAAAAAATAGTCATTATCATGAAATTTCATCAGTAAAATCTAAAACTACATAATAAGCCGATACTTCTAAGAAAAAAATGAATACAAACGAAGTAGCAAGATTTAAACTTTTTTCTTGCCCTCCTAGGATCTTCCACCTTTTCTCTTACACTCCTTATAATCTTCCACCTTTTTGCTTTCTTGATGACTCGAATCGACAATTTTAAGTTGAAGATGAGTGCTTATCATCCCAACAACTCTTTTGTCACATGGTTTAAACTTTAAATTGGTCATCCTATGAAATTTTTTGTGTAAAAAGTGACCATGAAGAGGAAGAGGTAGAGGAGGAGCAGATAATGTCTTGTGTTAACTTGTCAACGTTGGCTTCAAGTTAAGTGTTTTTTGAAAACTGAATACAACTTAAATAGTAGAAAGAACTGGTCCCCACATGGCAATTTGCCCACTACATCCACTTTTCAGGCCCAATGTGTGTGCAATCTAGGCCGGCCCTTCACTATACCAGATCATATATGGGCTTTGTATAATTCATACTCTATTACATTAAGGAATGCTATGAGTGCGAACAACATCTATAATCTATAATTTATAATCTATATCTATAATCTATAATTTATATCTATAATAATATATTAAAAATGTGAAGACCCTTAGAAAAGTGATTTAAATTTTTTGTCCTTCATTAAAAGACCTTCCTTTAGACAAAACTGTTTTTTCACTATAAACTTCAATTTATTATTTAATTATTTATATTATATTAACTAGACTCCTAAAATATATGGAAAGAAAATCAATTAATATTTTTTTTGTACAGATGAATTAAAAAAATAATCCTAAAATAAGATAGAAAAATACTCCTAAAATAGGACTCTATTAAGAAAATACTTCTATAAATATTGAGATGCACGTTAAACTAGAGAATAAATCGGTTTACTTATTGTGAAAATATGATTGATACTAATCTAACTTGATTCGGTTGTATGTCTAGATTGGTGGATGTTTAATTTTTTAATCCTCAACTTCTTCATTGTTTTTGTCAACATAATAGAATTCAACGTGTGTATATATATATCTTCTTTGTTTTCATTCAAGTTATTCTTTAAGGTCAAAATTTTCACTCAGACAAGAATTATTTTCATCAAAACTGAAGCTTTATGATCAATATTGTATTATTTTATTGTAGTTTACAGGTCGTAGATGAATTTACAGGTGGTAGATGAATGTCGGTCAGCTTTGAGAAATTTTTAGGTAAAGATTAGGTTTAATTGTATTATTTTTGCATCCCTATTTTGAGATTTTTTTTTGGTGTAAATGTTAAGTCTAGTTGTATTATTTTAATATCTTTATTATCGTATTATTTTATTATAGTATACAGGTGTTAGAAGAGTGTCAGATGACTTTGAGAATTTTTTTGTATAAAGGTTAGATTTAATTATATTGTTTCAATGTCTCTATTATCGTATTGTTTTGTTGCAGTTTACAGGTGGTAGATGAATGTCGATCAACTTTGATAAATTTTTTTAGTAAAAGTTAGGTTTAATTAATTAAATTATCCAAAAGATGTTGAATTTAATTATCGTATTCATCTTTATTATTTAAACAAATATTCTATTTAGTGTAATGTTTGATTTCAATAAAGTGAGGTACACGCGCAAGGCGCGTACACCTAAACTAGTAAATCCTAATAGTTTGGAGTTTAGTTACAGAAAATTCTGATATTTTATTTAATTACTGAAAATCTAATTTTGAGTTTGTCAAGATACCTAATTAGCTCCCAATACATCCAGCTAAGACACTTTTTTTTTTGTCAGAATACATAATTAGCTCGCGATATACTTTTTCTGATTTTGGGTGTGTCAAGATACATAATACATCCAACAAAGGTACATTTTTCTCTTTGTAGAGACACATAAATTAGCTCTCGATATGTCTTTCCGATACATCCAACGAAAATACAAAATTAGTTGAGATTTTTGTAATTACTTTGTAAGTGTGGAATTTGTGTAAAATATGGTAAGTTAAAGTGTATGGTTATGTTATTTTCCATACTATGATGACCCAGCGATGACAGGGCAAGCCGATGACCAAGCCCCAGCGAACGGCGATTGTAACTATAACGGTCCTTAGATAACAAAATTTCTTGTCGAATAAGTTTCGTCCCGCATAAAAGGTGTAATGATTTGGGGCGTTGTCTCGAAAAGAGGCTTTAGTAAAATAGACACGTTGAGGATGTAGACTATCTTCACCCGGACAAAAAGACCCTATGAAGCTTCATTGTTTTCTGAAATTGGCTTTGTATCTTTTCCAAGTAGCTTAGATATTGGGGTTGGGGGGGGGGGGGGAACACTTCTCCAGACAAGAAAAAGGAAATTACTTCAATAAGTTTTGTATAAAGTATTCAATTAAAGGTGTGTTTGGTATGATGGAAAATGTTTTCCTATTTTTCCTTGTTTGGTTGCAATAAAATGTTTGGAAAACATTTTCCACAACAACTTATTTTCCTCAATTTGTGGGAAAATGACTTCCCTCATGGGTTAAGTCATTTTCCAGAAAATGACAAATGTGACTTATGACCCCAACCCCAACCCCTCTTCCCCACCCCAACAACACTCATATCCACGTGACTCAAAAAATTCACATTTCTAAAAAATTTATATTACTCAGAAATATTTTTCACTGTGCTTTGCTTCAATTTTTCACTGCTTGAAATAAAAAATAGTGAAACCCAAATTTTTTTCATTTTCAATGTTCGTTGAATGTATTGCTATTTTCATATGCATAGAGGAAGACTTATGTTACTTTTGCTAATTGCATATTTCATTTTGTCATCCAGGTAACTTGTTTCATGAGATTGAATAAGCTTGTCTTTCCGTTATATTTTTATTGATTGTAGTATCTTGAGATTGTCCTGACAAAATATTGAAAGGTGTCTCCTATATTTGCTAATTAATAGTTGCTTAAATTTGGTGATTGTACTTAATATTTTAGTATTCGATATTGATATTATTTGTTATGCTTAAATTAGTTCTTACAAATTGTTGAGTTGCTAGAGGCACTGATATACTAGTTAACAGTTAGTAATACTTTCTAAAAAAATATTTTTTCTCTCACCAATCAAACAATAGAAAATATTTTTCTAAAAAATAGTCTCTACTCACCAACCAAACATGAAAAAATAAGTAGAAAATCAACTTATTTTCCAGGAAAACATTTTCCATCAAAACACACCCTAAGTCTATTGTACATCAAACTAAAGGTGTCAAGTGGACCGGCCCGACCCGATCCAATTTGACCCGGCCCGGTAAGCCCTAGGGCTTTAGGGTTTCGGGTCCCGGGCCGATTATTTTTTTTAAATGGGCCCGGCTAACCCGACCCCAACCAAGCTCGGTCCAGGACCGCCGGTTAATCGGCCCGGCCCAGATACCTTTAAAAAAAAAGAAGAAGGATTTTGGCAACGGCTAGTTTGGGTCCATTTATTAAAAAAAAATTAACTTTAAAAAATATATTTTAATCCCAAAAAAAATTCTATAAATACCCTACAACTTCAAATCATTTTTCACACAATTTTTCACTCTCTCAAATCTCATTCTCTCTCAAATCTCAATTCTCAATTCTCAAATATTCAATATATTTAATTTCTTAAAGTGTTCACTTTAATTTTTTAATTTTTCGTTTACAAAGTACGAGCGAAAATTTCTAAAGTCGCAACCTTCGGATACTTTCAAAATTTGGTATTATCGTTTAATTTTTATTTATTGTATTAATTGTTTAATATTTAATTTTATTATATTTGTGTATTTTGAATATTTTTAGTTTAATTTAATTTATATTATGGATAAATTAAGAAACCTCGCTACTAAAGGTGTTAAATTTTTTTGTCCCGGAAGCGGTAGTGGTAGTAAAAAGCGAATTACTAGCGGTAGAGGTAGTTCAAGTAGTAGATATACCCGTGTGTCTTCGCCTCCAGTACCGCTTGGTACACCTTTTGAGGAAGAAATAGGTGTAGGTGCTCACGATATGGATTATGTAGAAGCTCAAGAAAATTACATTATAGAAAAAGAAAATAAAGTAGATGCGGTTAATTTAGACGAAGATAATGGAAATATTGCTGAGACACCCACAGTAAGAGATGCTAACGTTAGGTTTGAATCGGTTAATCTCCTTCCCCGTCCTCCCAGTGCCCCAAGACCTCGTAAAAGAACTAGTGTTGCATGGCAATTTTTTGAACGTATATCAGATATTGAGGTGCAATGCAATATTTGTCAACAAATATATAAGCATAGAAGTAGAGGCAAGCAAGGGGGTACGGGTACGTTAATGAGACATATAGCTGAAGATCACAAAAGAGAGTTAAATATTGCACAAGGTGGTGGGGATGTTGGTGGGCAAACGCAAAGTAGAATGGACCCAGCAACCGGTCATGTAGCGAAGAAGTGTAATAAACTGAGGGACCGGGAAAAAATAGCTAAAATGGTAGCTGTGGGTTGTTTGCCTTTTAGTTTTCCTTCTCCTGATGCCTTTATTCGTTATATACAAGCAATTTATAATCCTATGTTTAACGGTATTCCTAGAACTACTTGTCGGTCTGATATTTTTAGACTCCATTCACAATATTGTTTTTATTTATCAACATTGTTAAAAAATATTCAATGTAGATTGTCCCTAACTTCTGATCTTGGTCGTGCTGTAAATAAAAATGATTATTTAACCGTTACTTGTCATTAGATGGATAGTAATTTCGTGATGCAAAAACGTATTCTTACTTTTTTATATGATGAAGATCGTAAACATACTGGACAATTTATTGCTGATTCTATTGTTAAAATTGCCGTATATTATGGTATCGAAAATAAAATTTTATGTATTGCTTTTGATAATGCTTCTAACAACAAGACTGCTATGACAAAAATAAAATCTACGCTATCTCCACCCTTGCCTGAAATTTTTCATATTAAGTGTGCATGTCATATATATAATTTAATTGTAAAAGATGGTCTTGAGTTTTTTGAGCTTTATATTGAAAAAATTCGTCTCGCCGTTAGTTTTATTCAAGAAAATAATCGTACATCGAGAATTAGAGAATTTAAAGTTAAGTGTCAAGAAAATAGACTCACACCGATTTTGATGCCTAAGGAAATTGATACTAGATGGAATTCTACGTATGAATTTTTAAAAACTTGTTATAAATATAGAATTCCTATTACACTAGCTTTTAACCAACATTGCGGTTCATTTGCTGATTTTGCTGATTGCATGCTACATAATTCTGATTGGGTTGTAATTAATGATCTTGTTAAGTTTTTAGAAAAAATTTATGTAGCTACAGTTGAATTTATCCTACTGTTTGTAATATTTTGGCATATATAGCCGATATTTCTGGTTTGCTCAAAGAATATAAAAATAAAGAAGGTTATAAAGAAGTTGTTGGCGCCATGTTTACGGAATTTTAAAAAAAAAAATCCCAATTCCCCCTATTTACTTGGTTGGTGCTATGTTAATCCGTGCATGAAATATAATAATATGTGTCACTTTAGTACTCTTATTTATACTAACTTGGAAATAAATACTAACCATGATTCTGAACAAGTACAACCTGATTTGTGGACGGTTATGGCTGATGCAAAGGATTACATTGAAAAATTATATAATCACTATGCTGATTTATTTGATTTAGCCGTACCTACAAATATCATTCCAACTGTCGTTCCTCATCCTCCCGAGGAGCCATCATCTTCTAAAAGGCCGGCACATAGTGGTTTTTCTGATTCGTTTTATGATTAAAATTGTTGGAACAGTGTTGAAGAGAGAATTTACACATCAACTTATCGGGAAGAGCTGAAATATTATCTTCGGACGGCACCAGAGAATCGCAGACGACGGATCAACACGTTGGATTGATGGAGGAGTAATGAAACACAATATTCTGTGCTTTTAAGATTAGTTAAAAATATCTTGAATGTTCCAATGTCAACCGTTGCATCAGAGAGTGCCTTTAGTCGGGGACGACAGTAGCTTGGAGACAACCGACACTCATTGGGAAGCAATGCAATGAATGTTCTAGTTTGCCTCATAGATTGGATTGGAGCTGAAAGAAGAAACCAAGGAATGGAACCGGAGCCGAGCGACGAGCTGAAACTTGAAGAAATTATGACTTCACGGGAGAACTCAGCAGAATCAAGTCCAATGCATGGTTTTGCCCCAGTTGACTTCGACTATCCTATGCAAGTTCCCGTTAATATTAACATGAATGAGTTGAAAAAAATGGTGCATAATTTGTAGATTTTTCATTCATATAAATTATAAATTTTGGATCATTTTGCAATCAATAAAATTTCCCAAATTCATTCACTACTTAGTCCTTGCTTTTTATATCTCTTCATTTAACAATTTAAAATTTTAAATTGAATTTCTAGTTTTCTACTTTAAATTAAAAACTTACTTCTAATATATTATTAATTTACTACCAAATATTATTAATTTATTATATTAAGTAGCATATGTTTTGTATATTTGTGCATATATCTTCTATAGAAGTGTATATTTAACATATACATGTGTATATGTTTTATAAATTAGTATATAAGTATATCTATATATATTGTAATGTATATATAATGTAGTATATTTTATAAGTAGTAGTATATATACATTGAATGGTGCATATACACGTGTATATATCTTCTATAGAAGTGTATATTTAACGTATACATGCGTATATATTTTATAAATTAGTATATAAGTATATCTATATAAATTGTAATGTATATATATTGTAGTATACTTTATAAGTAATAGTATATATACATTGAATGGTGCGTATATATGAGTAATTGACTAATTGTGTATATGTGTATATATTTTTTAAATTCCAATGTAGTATATACTATATATATAGTGTATATATATTATTTAACATATTTATAATGTATATAGGTGGATATATGTAATGTATATTGAAAGAATTTTTTTTTTTATATTTTTGATCGGGTTTGACCGATTTTTTAACCGGGTTTGACCGGATTTTGGTGGGTTTGATCGGGTTGGATTAAGTGGGCCGGGTTAGGGTGGACTGTTTGGCTCGGCTTGGCCAGGCCCGTCTAGCGCCAAAATCGGCCCTCAACCCGGTTAAAATAGAAGGGCCGATTCCGTTTGACACCCATACATCAAACCCAATAATAAATGAAATCAGCTTAGGATGTCCAAATGTACTATTTGGCACAAACTATTAAATGTTTACCAAACATTTGAAAAAAGTTCTCTTTATATTGAAATTAAGTAGTTAAACCTAACCTATTCTAAATGTTCAAGTCGAAAATAGATCGAGAAACTTTTTGGTTGAAAACGTCTCATTTTCTTCTTCAGGTTTCCAATTATCTGAGTTGTGTTAAAAGTAATGCCAATTAATTAAGTACTAAATTGGAGTATTATAAAAATGTACTAAATTGGAGTATTATAAAAATGTACTTGAATATTGCTAATTAAAAGAACCAAAAAGAGTTTATCAAAATTTAATTGAAAGAACTCGTCTCGTAAATTCATGTATATTAAAACTGTTTTAAGGAAAATCATGGTAGGTCAATATAATTTATAAAAGAACAACTATAACTCCGATTCCTAAGATGCTATTTTTTACTTTATAAACACGTGTGACATTACTAAATAGTAATTACAAACTTGAGTGTTCACTTAATAAATATATTTCATTTTTAATTACTCATATCTTTCCATTTTTCGTGACTAACAGGAGTCGATGTAGTCTTATGACAATGAGTGTGCCACCATTTGTTGTTAACTTGAAACATATATAGAAAATTTGAATATGAAATACTTTTTATTTATTATGTGTCTCAAACAACTGACATTAATTGTGTCCGACAAAAAACTAAACTCAAATCTTATATTTTTGGGTCCATGTACAGATTCTAAATCCATTTTCCATCTTATTGAAACAAGCATCACACAATATGATATTTGAAATTGTAAGTTTTTTTTTTAAATTGAAAGAGGCAGCCAAACAACAATTTCATAGATCTCTTTCTTACACTATATATTATATGTTTCTCATTTTCATAATATTTTCATTTCATACATTCTTTTAATTTTTCCACCCTCAGACCACACGTATTTGCATAATATCTTCAAAACTTTGAACGGCAATTTAAAACAATATTTACATCATTAGAGATAACTCTATTTAATATATCCTTGATTGACAATCTTTAATATATGGTAAGTAATATATTATTATTTTACTTGACATTTGTTAGATTAACAGTATATATAATTCAAATTATTTTTTAATATGTTAAGAGTTTCACAAAATAATAGTATTAGAACTGGTGCATGCCAAACCTATATATGATGAGACATATTTAGTGCAAAACAATCATATGCTTTTTTCTTTTTACTTTTTTTTTAATACTAAAAAGAAAAAAAACATAAGCAAAATATTTCAAATCTTTAATAAGCTATGACTTCATGAATTGACCATAGAAAAAATCCATTCTATGAATCGACCTATTCAAACTATCAAATCTTCTTTAAGTTTGTGATATTCATTTGCTAGAAGATGTATATATTCACTCATCTCTCTAAATATGCTTAATAGTAATCTTAATGATTTTTAGTAAATGTTTTGTAATTTTCAATAATAGCACAAAGAAAATGCTACCTTCACTACTTTTGATAGGCTTGACATCAACAAGGCAGTATGTACGTATTCTTTTTCTTTTGTGTTCCAAAGTTCTTGAACATTTTATTTTTTGAGAAATAGTTGGACTTATTCAAATTGTATGTTTTATATAATTTCATTTTGTTGAAGAGTCTAACGTTGCGCTGTTGGTGCCATAATTGACTCGTGCTGAAAATTACGTATGTAATGCATTTTCTTTCAGCGGGTGGGATGAAAAAAGAAATGGTGAGATTGACGATAACGTGATTTGTTATTATGTTTCCGGGTACAAGAATCTGTATATAGGCAATAACAACTTTAACACAAGTTCAAGTCTAAGACAAGAACATTTATGAAGTTCTTTAACACCTTCAACACAAATTTAAAGTAATCTATCCAAGAAGTGTGGGTTTTTTTTTTCCGAAATGAGATGAAACAGAAATGTAAAGCCAAGTCTCCCAACTTCACAGAAATGTAAAGCCAAGTCTCACTCAACAGAATAATGATCACACAAAATTTTTGTGTAGAAGAAGAGTGTTTTTGCTGTAAAAAATTATGTCTATACCTGAGGAATATATCAGGTATTTATAACTTTTAATGTGTCCTTTCAGAAAGGATTCATTGGTTCAGCAGAAAGGCACCTATTCAGTAGCAGTCACGTCCTTGCGCCCAGTCTATGCTAAACCTGCATCTGATCTGCGACCGCAGGTGACATTTTGCAAATTCCAATAGCTTCTGCGCTACATCTGCGCCCACAGGTCGCGTACCTGCGCAACATCTGCGCCCGCAGGTCACCCTACAGCGCGGAACAGTGTGCCTTTTTTCTCAAAGGGTCGCATCCCATTGTGACGCGTTGCGTATGCATTTGCATGGCGTAAAAAATGCACCCGCACTTGGAGGAAAATAATTATATCAGATTTTTGGATTAAGTTTTTCACTTGTAACACAAGCTTCAAATAAAATTCGTCTAAAAAATAGATCTCATTGATCGATCATTTACCAAATTCAAAGTCGAGCCGAGCAAGCGATGACGGTGACGGCGCGAGGCACCACTTTATTCTTGCCTCACTATCCATGTGGAGTTATTGTTCCTTATTAAAAACTCTCCAAAGTTCCCTTCTCCCGCTAATGTAGGAGAATTAGTGAACTTTTCAATTTAAGAGTACACTTTCTAATTTGGTGTCTCTCTTTTCCTCCATTATTTTCCCTCTATTTTTCATTCTCACGCACACATTGAACTCAACAATCCCCCACATGAATGGGGAATGACTAACTTTTAAAGAAAGATACGAACAAACATATGATCATTTAGCAAAGACTGATTGCATCTGGATAAGTAGGTTTTCCTTTGAACTTTCCATAGTGAACATGCATCGGATGCACTCGGTCAATCGGTCAATTTGATATCTTTAAACCGTCGAGGTTTAATGTACACCTAGACAACACGTCACACAACCAGCCTTTTACTGTTTATGGTTCTCATGATTTTATTTTTTTCAGTCATGAACACGTCCCGATTTCATGAGAGCTTAGAGAATAGACCTTTACTAACATTCTCCTTGAAATGGCTTCCACTTCGCGCTCACATAGGTGATTTCTAAACATTCAATCCTATAGATTAAACTATTTGGTCAAATCTGCCAAATTTAGATAATTATTAAAATACTTTTCACCTTAAGTCTTATCCTTGTTTACTAAACATTGTTTACATCATGAGAATGGGTTGATATGTTGACAATGTTGAACCTGTCAGACACAACTTTGTTTGATCTCCTTGAACCTAGCTCTTGGGATTTCCAGTCTGCTAGGTAGAGTTACCGCCATGCTGACTTGTCCTAGGCTTTAAACTTATTCCCTTGGATGTCCTCTCAACTCCTTCTCTAGATAGACATTTTGTAAGTGGATCCGACATATTATCCTTTGACTTCACATAGTCAACAATGATAATTCCACTAGAGAGAAGTTCTAAAACGGTATTATGTCTCCGTCTCTGTGACGAGATTTACCGTTGTACGTTATGCTCCCTGCCCTACCTATTGCCGCTTGGCTATCATAGTGCGTACATACTGGTGCCATTGGTTTGGGCCAATAAGGAATATCTTTCAAGAAATTTCGGAGTCATTTTGCTTCTTCCCTGGTTTTATCCAATGCGATAAATTTAGATTCCATTGTAGAGTGAGCAATACATGTCTGTTGGATGATTTCCAAGAGACCGTTCCTCCACCGATAGTAAATATATATCTACTCATAAATTTTACTTCGTTCGATCCGGTGATCCAATTTGCATCACTATATCCTTCAAGTACCGGGAGATATTTATTATAATGCAAAGCGTAGTCTTGAGTGTATTTAAGATACCCCAAAACTCTTTTCATTGCCATCTAATGAGTTTTATTAGGATTACTCGTGTACCGACTCAACTTACTTATAGCGCATGTTATGTCTGGTCCTGTACAGTTCATTATATACATTAAACATCTCAATACTCTTGCTTACTCCAATTGTAAGTCACTTTCACCTTCATTCTTTCGAAGTGCAAAGCTCACGTCCAATGGAGTCTTGACAATACCGAATTCCATATACTTGAATTTGTCAAGTACCTTTTTGATATAACGAGACTGTGACAATGCCAACCCTTGTGGAGTTCTGTAGATTCTTATTCCCAAGATCACATCCGCAACTCTAAGGTCTTTCATATCAAACTTGCTCTCAAACATTCGTTTCATAACATTTATGTCCGACATGTCTCTACTGATGGTCAACATATCATCCACATACAAACAAACAATGACTCGGTGATTTAGAGTGTCTTTAATGTAAACACATTTATCACATTCATTTATCTTGAACCCGTTTGCCAACATGGTTTGGTCAAAATTTGCATGCCAATTTTTAGGTGCTTGTTTTAGTCCATAAAGTGACTTAACAAGTTTACACACCTTATTTTCTTTTCCTAGAACTACAACACCCTCAGGCTGTTCTATGTAAATTTCTTCCTCCAATTCTCCATTTAGGAATGCGATTTTCATATCCATTTGATGGATTTCAAGATCATATACCATCGCCAAAGCAATTAACATTCCAATCAACGTTATCCTTATTACTGACGAGTATGTATCAAAGTAATCAAAGTCTTCCTTCTGTTTGAAGCCTTTTACTACAAGTCTCGCCTAGTATTTGTCAATAGTGCCATCCGTTTTCATTTTTCTTTTGAAAATCCATTTAGAACCTAAAGGTTTATTTTCTGGAGGAAGATCAACCAACTCCTACACATGGTTTCTTAAGATTGAATCAATCTCACTATCGACTGCCTCTTTCCAAAAGGATGAGTCCGAAGATGTCATCGTTTTTTTAAATGTTTGAGGCTCATTTTCTAAGAGAAATGTTACAAAATTCAATCCAAACGAAGTTGACGTTCTTTGGCGTGTACTACGTCTAGGATTCTCATCATTATGTACATTCTCACTTGGTTCATCTCGAGGTCGTTTTGACCCCCCGCTAGACTGTTCATGTCTAATTCTATAAGGGTAAATATTTTCAAAGAATTCAATATTATCTGATTCAATTACCGTCTTTTCATTAATATCCCGATGTTTGAATTTATGAACCAAAAATCGACATGCTTTACTGCTTTTAGCATATCCTATGAATACGCAACCCACTGTCTTAGGTCCTATCTTAACCTTTTAGGCATAAGAACTTGGACCTTCGCTAGACACCCATCACACTTTGAAATATTTCAAGTTGGGTTTCCTTCCATTTTTCATAAGGAATTGATTGTGTCTTACTATGTGGAACTCTATTGAGTATTCAGTTGGCTGTAAGTATAACCTCTTCCACAAGTTTTGCGGTAAACCTGAACTTATAAGTAAGGCATTTATCATTTTCTTCAAAGTTCAGTTTTTTTTCCGCAATTCCATTAGATTGAGGTGAATACAGGGTCGTAGTTTGATGGACAATTCCATTCTCTACATATATTTTGGCGAAGGGAGATTCATATTCTCCGTCCCTATAACTTCTTATTGTTTTTATCTTTTTCTCTAACTGATTTTCAACTTCAGTTTTATATTGCCTAAATGCATCTATTGCTTCATCCTTACTATTTAGCAAATAGACATAATAATATCTTGTGCAATCGTCAATAAAAGTTATGAAATATTTTTTTCCACCACGTGGTGGTGTTGGCTTCCTATCACAAATGTCAGTGTGAATTAAGTCTAAGGGATTGGAATTACTTTCAATGGACTTATACAAATGTTTAACATACTTTGATTCCATACAAGTTCGACACTTTGATTTATTGCACTCAAAGTTTGACAAAACTTCTAAGTTAATCAGTTTTCATAATGTTTTGTAATTAACATGGCCTAAACGTTCATACCACAAATCGTAGGACTCAAGCAAGTACGAAGAAATTGAACTTTTATTGATTTCAACATTCATTACATTCATTTTGAATAGGCCCTCATTGAGATAGCCTTTTCTTACATACATTTCTCCTTTACCAAGTACAATTTTTTCGAAAATAAATACACATTTGAATCCATTTTTGTCTAGAAGTGAAACAGAAATTAAGTTCTTTCGTAACTCCGGAACATACAAGACATTGTTAAGTGTCAACACTTTGTCGGAAGTCATCTTCAAGCACACTTTTCCTGTTCCTTCTACTTTTGCGGTGTCCTTGTTTGGCGGTGTTTAATTTTTTGGTGGATGTCATACCTATGTTATTTTATTATGTTCCATGCATTTTTTTCTGTATATACTGTCCTTTGTCTTGAGCCGGGGGTCTATCGGAAACAACTTCTCTACTTCTTTAGAGGTAGTAGTATGGACTGCGTACACTTTACCCTCCCCAGATCCCACGATATGGAAATATACTGGGTTTATTATTGTTGTTGTTGTTATTGAAATCGGAGTCGAATTGTATTGAGCATATTTCGTTGGAGCAACTTTTTTAGACACTTTTGAAAAGACAAAGACGAAATAGTGAGATGAGAAAAAGCGATAACAAGTTGAAGATTATTTTTACTTTTTTAAAAATAATTTCAATTTGTATTTGAAATTTTTATAGCTAAACAAGATATTCCGAACATTTTTTTTTTTTTTAAAAAACAGAATATTTCTCATGGCCAAACAATGCCTTACTGCATCAGGTGGGGCTTTGACAATATGAGCGCGTGTCTACCACTTACCAATAAAGCGAGTCTCTCATACCTGATCCCCTCGACCAGATCGTAGTACAAAAAGTAACAAAAATAAACCGGTCGGTCTTTATGTTCTAGAGAGAGAAAGTTGTGTTTTTTCTAGAGAGAGAAAGTAAGAAAAAAACTTAAAGCACAAAAGCACAAACTCATTTGTGAATCAAATATTTATACCCACCAAGAATTTTATACCCATCTTTTTTTTTTTCCTTTTTTTGTTTTATCTCACCCACTTTTTTGCTTTTCTTTAATATATATAATCAGAGAATGACAGAGTCAAATACTATATACTATATTCTTCATTACATATTTCCATGTGGGTGTTGCAATTTTCAAGAAAAGAATAGATTTTTGATGGGTAGAAATAGAATTAGAAAGAGAAAAAGAAAGCTAATTGGGTGTTTTTGTTTGTGTGTTCATAATTTCATAGTACTACTATACTATTACTACTACTATATGAATTTCAAGAAAATGTTATTTATTACTATTAGGCAAATCTCACCACACATCTTAATCACCAGTACTTTGCAGTGTGATGGACTTTTTTTTTTTTTTTTAACTTTTGAGGGGGGTAAGAGAGAGAATAGATAATGGGGTTTTTCAGTTGTATATACTTTGTGGGTGTGTTTAATTTTGTGTCTTTTCGTCAATACCAAAAGTAAGCAACCCCCAAAATTTTTCCTCTTTCCTCTTTCTATATCTCACTCTCATTAACCCTAATTTAGAGAGAGAAGTAAGCTAAAAAGGGGTGATTTTGATGAATAAAAATGGTGGCTGCTGATGTTTTTCTAGTTTGGTTTTTGATTATTTGAAGTTTAATTTGTTTGGGGTGAAGTTAAAGATTTGAGCTTGGTGGTGCAAAATGGAGTCTGCTGCTGCTGCTGTTCCTATGGCTGTTGCTACTGCTAGTGATGGTGTTGGGGCTTCTGATGATGTAGAGAAAAAGAAGCCACCTGAAGGAGGGGAGCCTAAGGTTAAGAGGAAAATGAAGACTGCTTCTCAGTTGGAGATTCTTGAAAAGACTTATGCTAGTGTGTTATTTTTCTCTTCTCAATCTTTTTTTTTTTTTTTTAAATACTGTCCATTTTGGTATTAATGGATTATTGTTGGGTATCATAGTGTTTTTATGTTATTAATTTTTGATTAGTTATAGATGTCTTTTTTTTTTTTTGGTTGCATTTGGAGTTATAGATTGTTGAGAAGACTTTTTTGTGCTTGTGTGTTATCTTTCTATTTTCAGTCTTCTAATTTTTATCTTTCCCATTTTGGGGTAAAATTGATTATTGGGTATCATAGTTGTTTGTGCTATTGATTTTTGATTAGTTATGATTTTTTTGGTAACTGTGGTGTTCGGGCCAAATTTCACGCACCTCGACTGATTTCACGGGTACGTGCCCATGTCCCACCAACAACATGTGCGAGGTAACTCTATCCACCAAGACTAGGACATACACCTACTGTTTTTCTCTCTGCTGGTTATTTGAACGTGAGACCTCGGGATTCTCACTCCACTTTGATCACTAGGCCACACCCTTGGGTACTAATTTATGATTAGTTATAGATTTTTTTTTTTTTGTTGTTGCATTTAGAGTAATGGATTCTTGAGAAGACTCATGCTAGTGTGTTATCTTTCTCTTTTCAATCTTCTTCTTCTTAATCTTCCTCATTTGTGTTTTAATGGATTATTATCGGGTCTCATAATGTTATGTTATTAATTTGATTAGTTATAGATGTTTTTTGTTTTATTTGGAGTTATAGATTCTTGAGAAGACCTATGCTAGTGTGTTATCTTTCTCTTTCAATCATCTTTTTTTTTTTTAAAAAATAAAAAAAAAAAAAAAAATCTTCCCCATTTTTGGTTTTAATGGATTTTTGGGTATCATAGTGTTTATGTTGATAATTTTTTATCAGTTATAGATGTATTTTTGTTGCATTTGGAGTTATAGGCTGCAAATTAATGGGGTTGATTTTTTATTTTTTTTAAAAACTGTGTAGCTGATACTTATCCTTCAGAAGCGTTGAGAGCAGAGTTGTCAGTAAAATTAGGCCTCTCTGATAGGCAACTGCAGATGTGGTTCTGCCATCGGAGGCTCAAGGATAGAAAAGCTACGCCAGTGAAGCGGCAGAAGAAAGAAGAAGCTTCACCTGCTGCAGTGGTTTCTTCTGGTGGACAAGTGGATGAGATGGCAGCAGTGAGTGGTGAAATTGGGAAGGAGCATGCTTCTGGTTCTGGTTCGAGAGTAATTCCCCTTGGTGGTGGTCTCATGGACTTGCAGGTTCAACAACAGCACCACCAGCGAGTTGTTCATCGGCCTGGAACTGCAGTTCCTAGGTTTAGAGCTGAAATGCCAGCTTTGAAGAGATATTATGAGCCACCTCAAGCCATATCCGAGCTTCGGGCAATCGCATTTGTGGAAGCGCAGTTGGGGGAGCCACTAAGGGAAGATGGACCTATTCTCGGAATGGAGTTTGATCCCTTGCCACCCGGTGCATTTGGTGCACCCATTGGTAAATTTACTTCCCATGCTTATTTCCTGTCTTCGTTTTACGAGAAGTGTAGCCTTGCAATGTGCATTAAGTTTGATGGCCAGTGGATCAAAGTGTTCCGTGATATTTCTGATTCGTATTCTTCCACTGATGATAGTCAATAGTGCTAGGGTGTAATAATTTACTTCCATTTCCTTTGGTATGTTTCTACCTGAGTAATAAAGTGGAAACCTCCGTCACGATTGATTAAAAGGAAAGTTGCCCAGCGATATTTGTTCAAATCCAATTCGTGAAGACAGAGTAAATACAACAAATCTAAGGAAGCAAGTCCTAGGCCTCACTATCTATCACTTAAGAAGGCAAAGGAGAGAAGGTTTGATTGAAAGTAGTACATCTGCATGGATTTGTCGTTAACGATTTGACCGGGACACATCCAATTGGAAGTCTAACAGCAACTTCTTTGGAAGGAGCTCCAAAAAAGAGTTGACTTCAGAGCAGGGAATCTTCGCACAAGTTATGGCGCACCTCTACTCCTCATAATCATATTAATTACTGTTAATTGAAGATACTGATCAGGAAAAAAGGGTCTAATGTGGATGTACGCTATACTCTAGTTTTGTGCAAAACAATGGGAACAAAGTATTACAAACTATACTACAACTCATGCTTGCTTAGATATGGGAAAAAATGAAGACAAAGTAACTGTTCAGTGTGACTTGCTATACTTCTAAGGAAAACTAACAGGAGCCAGGCTAGGTACTGCTCCCCTTTCTGGGAACCTTCTTTCTATCGAATATCCGCATTTAATTAGAAACTTCAAAAGAAGAAAATACTCAATTAGAGCTTTAATATCATCCATGATGTGTGCAAAGCTAGGTTTGGCTCTTGTTGGAACATGGACTCTAGACAACTTGTTACAAGACCCCATTAGCCCAGGTCAGGTCAAAAAGACCAAACAATAAGCCAAATCTGGGAGAACTAAGTGCTCGTTTTGGCCTCAACCTTGCTGCTGGAGCTATGCCAAGTGATTACTTAAAGCACGATGAAAGTATAATTTTAATTTACTTATAAAGAAAAATTAAGTGTATACTTAATTTCTTTGGCTTTCCATTTTCCTCATGAGTGTTTTCGTGGTCCTCTCAAACTTACCATATACTCTCCTTTTAGAATACTAACAGCTGTTTTAACTTCTTGTGGTGAGAAGTACTAATGGAAAATTAGTCTTGAGAAAAGAAACCTTGTGTACATGAATCAGCGGGACCATTTAACTTTTGTAACTAGTTTGCATCTTCTTGATGCCTTTAATGAAACATTTACTTCATCACCCAAAAAAACAAAAATAATCATCGGCAACAATTATTAGTCTCTTATGTGTTGGATTTTTTTTTTTTTAAGGATTAGCAGGAATTGTACTTTTTGAAGAATTTGCTGTTGCTGCTTTCCATATTACTTTTTCAAAACCCAAAAAAGGTAGGTAAGGGAGAGAGAGAGGGAGAGGGAGAGGGAGAGGGAGAGAGGGAGAGAGAGAGAGAGAGAGAGGGAGAGAGCTGTGATTGCTTTTCAGGCCGCTTAGGGAACTAGTAGGAGCCTCAATTTGATGAACACTGATAAACTTAAAGGACATGTGACTTAAATTGAGGGGCTGAAGTTGGACTGACTTATTATATCAAAAATTTTAAATGTATCTGTTTCACCAGTATCTCATGTATATTTGTGTTTCTGTAAGTTGATATGCTGGTATTTCAGAAAATGTAAAGAATGATCTATTGTCGATCTTCCTTGATCTTCATTTCTGTTGGTTATTTTGCTCAGTGTTATATGCTTTTACAGATGTGGTCCTTATGTTATGAAGGTATGTTCAGAGTTGATGAGTGTTTTTCTTTCTGCATGCAACAGTGGCAGACACGCAGCACAAGCCAGCTGGACGACCTTTTGAAGCTCAAATCTATGAGAGACAAGATGTTAATTCAATAAAGGTCAGCCTCTTCACTTGCTTATTCCAATCCATATGTGTTAACAATGTTCAGATCTTTTTTATGATACAATTAATAAATCTAGTGGTATGGACTGCGTACTCATTACCTTCCCCAGACCGTTGTGGGAATACACTGGGTATGTTGTTGTTGTAATTAATAAATCTAATTAGATGAGTGATAAAATGTGGTGTTTGTATGAAGAAAATTGTGTCATACAACTGATCCCAAAAAAGAAATGAAGCCACCCAATGCTTGTATCTGCTAAAAATCATGGATTCAATTCCTGCTCATGTGGACTAATTTTGTCGGACACCTGCTAAAAAACATGAAGATTTCTAGTACCTGTGCTGGTAGGGTAGCAGGTGTCCGACAAAATTAGTCGAGGTGCACACAAATTGGCTCGGACACCATGGGTATTAAAATAAGCATGGAAGAGGATATTATTACTGTATAGAACATTTTTTCTTATTTGAAGCTGATACCTTTTATCTAGAGGCGTATTCAGAATTTCGATTGGATGGGTGCACTATTTTGAAAAGGTAGATTTAAGATGTAAATTTGACCAATTTGACCTTTAGATTCTTATCATTTAACCTGTTAAACTTTTAAAATTATAGGTCCAGAATTAATTCAGATCTTTTAAATAGTAATTATATATATATATATATTTCATATCGAAGGTATTGAGATTTCTTGAATCCATTGACCGTCTGTTATATCATCCATTGCTAATAGTTTTAATATACACATTTGGTTTAATGATATAAAAAAATTATAGTGACAAAAAGTTATGAACTTTTAATGTGACAACCTTGAAAATTTTGAAAGATTAAAGAAAAAAATTAATTAAAAAGCAAAATTGCTACCGATAACCATTTAGAAATGTGCTACTTAATTTTGTAAAGGAAAACAAAATAAGACATATAAGATTTAATTTCTGACCTCACTAAAAGAGGTGCACTCAATCATAATCTCATTGTATGATACTTCGAGTGTGGGTTCACACATCTGTATTTAAGTATGTTTTTTAAAAATATAACACTACTATCAGTTTCAAAAAATATAACACTACTATATATAATCTAGAGAGGAGAGCATGGGTTCACATGAACCCGGTGACCCTTACCTAGATTAGCCCCTGCTTTTATCCAGTCTAATCGAAGGAGAAATCACATATAAGATCTAGGGTCTATGGGGCTTGAAGCTCAAATTAAGTGTGGCCTTCATTTAAGAATGGCACAAATGGAGAAAAAAATTCAAATATGTATTTGTAGTCCAATACTTATAATAAGAATGAATAGCATATATATGGACAAAGAAATTGAAATATGTTTTATGATAAAGTGTATCTATTTCTTAGTGTCGCCTCTTTAGGATTTTGCTCATTGGCAAGGAAAAATATGCCTTAAGAGTGAAGCGCCCACTAAGTGAACGAAGCGCTCAATGCCTCAACATGTTTTTGCACATCGCTTCAGAGCTTCAGCGCACTTTAAGCGCGTCTTTGACAACACTGCTTTTATCTACTAATGATTGTTACACAATTTAGTAATGTAGGTTGGTCCAGGTGAAAGATCTCAACAGTGCTCCCAGATGTGGATAGGTTCTTTTAGTTTTAGTTTTATAAGGTCGTCTTTTATTCTTCTATTTCTTACTTTTATAAAATCTGATCGAACTTCTAAACTTGCTTGATTTGGAATAGCAATATTGCCAAGTGGATGTAATCCAGACATGAAAATTGAGTAAATGTGATGTCTCTCTTATTGGGTCCTCATCATAAATTTGTAACGTAGGTTGGTCCAGGTGAAAGATCTCAACAGTGCCCCAAGATGTGGATAGGTTCTTTTAGTTTTAGTTTTATAATGCCGTTTTTTGTTCTTCTATATTTTACTTTTATAAAATCTGATCGAACTTCTTAACTTGCTTGATTTGTTGAATAGCAATATTGCCAAGTGGATGTAATCCAGACATGAAAGTTAAGTCAAATGTGATATGTCTCTCTGATTGGGGTCCTCATCATAAATTTGTACATACTTTACTTCTGTTGCGTATGATTATATGATTGGTGTAATGGAAGGTTTCAGGTTCTGCAACATCATCGGACACTTGTGATTGAATTTACTTAGCATGAGTGATGTAACTATTCTCAATGCTGATTCCTGGTTAATTCGAAGGGTAAAGGTGAAAAGAGTCACAAATTGATGAAGGAAGGAAGATCATGTCGTAGTTAAGGGCTAGTTTACAACAACAACAACAAACCCAGTGTATTCCCACACAGTGGGGTCTGGGGAGGGTAAAATGTACGCAGTCCATACCACTACCTCCGGAGAGGTAGCAAGACTGTTTCCGATAGACCCCCGGCTTAGGACAAAGAATAATAAGCAAATTCATAATAGAGCATGAAACAAGATGGCACAATAGAAATGAAACACCCACAAAGTAATATCCTATACTAACAAACCAAAGGCCCCCCTACCCACTTACCCCCACCCCAAAGCTCTCCTAACTACTGACTGCGACCCACCCACAAGCACTAACCTTCTACCCTAATCCACGTCCTCCAAACCTTCCTATCTAGGGTCATGTCCTCCGTAAGCTAGTTTAGGACATGTAAAATGCTTGCTGTTGTATCCTTTTGAAATAACTAAAATTTGGAGCTAAAGAAATTATAAAGGAAAAGAGGATTTACATGTTTATCAGCTATAGCATCTTTTGATTCGGATGACAAGGATTCTTGGTGATAGTTGATGTAAGATAGACTCCTACAGTATTGAAGGAGAATTGACAATTCAGAAATTTCATGCCAGGGTACTACAAGGACTTTGCGTGAATACCAGTTTCTTCCAGAACAACCATCAAATAGAAGCAATAGCTATGAACAATCCATACCATCTCATTATTACAGTTCAACTGAAGTTCAGAGTACCAGAACCATGTTATCAACTGGGAGGCATGGGAGTGAGCAAGTGGCCTCTGGATATAGTATTCCTGGTCAGATACCGACTTTAAATCTTCTGCCTCCAGGGAGGCAAGGTCACATATCTCCAGCTTCTGCTGAGGCTGAGGCTGCTCCACAGAGATCTCTTGTGAACATAGAAGTGGAGGCTAATTATAGTGGTCAGCCAATGATGAAGTTGGAGAGTCCATTTATGTCTTCTGATAAAAGAATCATCCATGACGAGGAACGGCTGGAGAGAAAGCGAAAGGTTTCAACAGATACCTATTCTTCTTTTGAATCTAGTGCTAATAATATTCTTTTAAAATTTTTACAAGAACACACATAAAAACATATTTTACTTACCCTTGTCTGAATATGAAAAATTTGTTATTATCTTCTAAGATTTTCCTTAAAGAGGTGGACAGAAATCCTTAAAGAGCTTTTTTCCTTAGAGAGTTATTTCCCGGCTCATGTTTTGGCTTTTATAGCTGTTTACATGTCTTTCAGAGTGAAGAGGCAAGAATTGCAAGGGAAGTGGATGCCCATGAGAAGAGGATCCGGAAAGAGCTTGAGAAGCAAGACATGTTACGAAGAAAGGTCTCTCCTCCTATTCATCACAAAATAGATTTGGGATGGATGTGTTATTTATAACTTGCAATCATATTTATTCTTTTGATACATAAAACAACTCATGAATGCTATGCCAGTGCTAATCTACAAAATGTATAGATTCCGTGTACAGTATAAGCATCCAACCAAACTAGGCAACTATTCAAAAATGTAAACGGGTGTGTGTCGGATTCGCCAAAGCTAGTGTACTTTTGGAGAATTCCGACATGGGTGCGGCATCGAAAGTGAAGAGTCCGCGCAACTTAGCCAGTAGGTATGTTTTGTTTGCATCAGAAATGTGAATGAAACATAAAGAAGATTTATGACCTGAAGTCCTTGACCGCAGATTTTCAATTACCTAGAAATTATCTTTTATTTCTCTATCTCTCTCCCCTCATATAACCAAAAAAAAAGTTTTTTATATAGCTCGCTGATTACTTAACCTCCAACCTGCTATTTGTGTCTGCCACTGTTCTAGGCAGTACATGTTGAATGATAAAATTTGAAATCTGAGGCTGACATCTCTGTGACAAAATCATAATGTAGTAGAAGGTGATCCAAGTCCTCTAAATCTTATTAATTGCTTATCTGCAGAGAGAAGAGCAAATGAGGAAAGATATGGAGAGACAGGACAGGGAAAGGCGGAAAGAGGAAGAAAGACTGGTCCGTGAAAAGCAGCGTGAGGAAGAGAGGTATCAGCGTGAGCAAAGGCGTGAGATGGAACGAAGAGAGAAGTTCTTGCAAAAAGAGTATATGAAAGTAAGTTATTTCGAAATTTCTTTATCAGAGGTACTCTTCATTCTATAGTTATAGGCAGAAAATTGAGTTCATTTCCTCCCTTACTTCCTGTAGGCAGAAAGAATGAGGCTTAAAGAAGAAATGCGCCGAGAAAAGGAGGTTGCAAGGCTTAAAGCGGCTAACGTAAGGGCTACCGCCCGAAGAATAGCAAAAGAATCAACAGAATTAATTGATGATGAGCGTCTGGAATTGATGGAGCTAGCAGCCTCAAAGAAGGGTTTGCCCTCAACATTGTCACTAGACACTGAAACTCTACAAAATCTAGAAGCATTTAGAGGTAGTTCCCTTAACATATACTTAACATGTAGTAGAAGTTTGTCTTGTATATTGATCAGCAAGTTATTTGCTATTACCTGAAAATAAGCTTGGTAAACAGCCTCTTGCAGAAATGTAAAGTAAGGCAGCGCACAAAAGATGCCTTTCCTTAAACCCAGAGATAGCTTAGTGCTCTGGGTTGCTCTTTATGTGCTGTTAAATGTTTCTTTTCAGAGTCATACACGTGTGCTTCAGTCTTTGTTGACTTCTGCTATTTAATGAAAAGAATGTTCTTGTCTTTATTACTGAGTACTCCTTTCCATCCCATTTCATTTGACACTATTTTATTAGGCGCATGATTTGAGATGTTATTTTGACGTGTCTATTATATAAGGAGTCAGAAAATATATATGTAGGAGTTAGTTGGATGTAGAAAACTTCACAAGGAAGTTTAAACTAATTGAATTGAATTCATTTACTGGAAAAAGAATCTTAAACTGGTGAAAGTTTTGTAAATTATAGCGTCCGGTAGAATACATCTTGGCATGTCCAACATGGAAGAGTGCCATATAAATGGGACAGCGGGAGGTCAAGGAGCAGAGTGCTTTTCGCCTCCTCATTTAGAAAAGTGAATCTTTAATTTTGACAGGATTTATGCTTTGTTTTGTTTCTGACACTGCTTTGATGCTTTTCCGTGTGGATGATAGCATGTTTTGCCTACTGATGCCTTTCAATAGAAAACTGAATTCCCATCACCATCACTCACTTCTCTCTTTTTATTTAATCTTGTATTTCCTTTTTATTGTATGATTAGAGAGTGGATAGTCTTCGAGTATTAGTATCTCATTCCCTTATCAGATGCAGTTGATTGGCATGCTCAATGACTTGTTATGTACTGAAATATCATGTTTGCTTTCAAATGAGCACTCTTTACTCAGAAAGTCGTAAGCTGTGAGCTATTCATTTTTCTTTTCTCCATTACTTTATGTTTTGCAAAAGTATTTGAGAAGTTTAAATGGCCAATATTTTGCTCCTTCCTTTTGATCAAATTTGGTTAAATGATGTGCAATTTTGTGATCATTAAGCTTTGGCTGACTTAAAGTTGATTCTAATGAATTATGCAGTTGTATGAATCTAGTTGATATGTTTTGTTACGATCTTTTGGGGAAAGGATCAATTCACAGGGTGATATATAAATTTAGCTCGTTCAAGGGAGGCTGAAAGCTTAGAGTTCAATGGAAGAGAGAACTCCGCTCTCTTCAACTCGTTAAAGGGAGACTAAAACCTTAGAGTTCAATAGAAAAGAGAACTCCAATCTCTTGCTTTTTGCTGGAATACAACTTATCAATTTATTCTCCAAAAACCCCTTTAAATAGGAGTATTACATCAATAGCCTAATCCTTATGAGAGTAGGAAAAATAAAACCCTATTCTTGAAAGTCTAATCCTTATGAAAGTAGGAAATATAAAACCCTATTTTAGAAAGTCTAATTCTTATGAAAGTAGGAAATATAAAATCCTATTCGATAATAACAAATAAAACTACTAAAATATAATTAAATATTTAATTAATTGACTTCCACGGATCCACAACATTACTCCCCTCACATTGAAAGAGCTTGTCCTCAAGCTCGAATTCCAGGGAATAGTGTAAACTGAATCATCCAATTCCAGCCCTAGCCAACTTTTCTTAAAATTGACGTTGATAGATTTCAATTTTACCAGTTTGCCCGAGCATGACTAATTTGCCCATGTGCTGATAATTCCATAATTGTGCTTCTCCCAACATGGGAAACTCAACCATTCCAAAAAATTGTACACAATGATGTGCCCAAATTAATGGACCGTTGGTGCCATTATAAGTAGAAAAATCCATCTTTGCATACCTTGGTATGGTTGGACGTGAATTACCACTTGTTGGATGATTCTGATCGGCTAGTTGAGTAGGCGATGTATTGCCTTTCGTAGAAGATATTGTTGATTTGTCAATTGTCAGGGCGCTACACGACTCAACCCTATGGATTGCTGGTTTTGTGGAGCCAATTCCCAAGCTAGACAATTGTTCTTGGATGACTTGAACAATTCTTTCACAGAGACGTTCCTTTGCTGCAATTTTAGAGTCCATTAGGGTTTCTGTAAGCGTGCGCTCTTCCTGGAATCTGAAATTGATTTCATCGCCCATTGTGTTAGGCTCCGATACCAAATTGTTATGATCTTTTGGGGAAAGGATCGATTCACAGGGCGATATATAAATTCAGCTCGTTAAAGGGAGGCTGAAACCTTAGAATTCAATGGAAGAGAGACTGAAACCTTAGAGTTCAATAGAAAAGAGAACTCCAATCTCTTGCTTTTTGCTGAAATACGACTTATCAATTTATTCTCCAAAAACCCCTTTAAATAGGAGTATTACATCAATAGCCTAATCCTTATGAAAGTAGGAAGAATAAAACCCTATTCTAGAAAGTCTAATCCTTATGAAAGTAGGAAATATAAAACCCTATTCTATAATAACAAATAAAACTACTAAAATATAATTAAATATTTAATTAATTGACTTCCACGGATCCACAACATGTTTCCTGTAATATATGCTTACAAATGCAAGGAAATATTTTACATTTTTTTTTTTTTGGAAATATATTGAGAGCACTTGAATGGCCTTTGTGCTCCCTTTTTAGGACTAATCAATATCAATTGTTCCTTGTAGTTCCTTCAGAATAACTATTTTCTATTCAGGATGCTAAGTATCCAAAATCTATTTATGCTTCAGATATGCTCAATGAATTTCCACCAAAGAGTGTTTGCTTGAGAAAGCCATTCGGAGTTGAGCCATGGATATGTTCCGAGGAGGACGTGGGTAATCTTTTAATGGTGAGACCATTTGTCACCTTCTTCTTCTTTAGAACATGCAATTCTTTTTTATTTATCGTTTTATTTTGAGGAGGTGGAGCACATGTTTGTCCTGTGATGTTGCTGTATATTGGTAAAAAGACAAATGATATTCTGTGATTAAACTCTTATTTTAACATTTTGTCAAATTCTCCTCCAACATTTCAACTTTCCACACTGGGAAGTCCGTGCCTTATTTTAGTTTACTAGATTCTTGAGGTTGTAGTTTTCCCAATTGATACCTCCCTCTCTGGTAGTGGCAAACTCTGCAATGTCTGTCAATTCAAAATTTTAAGTCCCAAAAGGGGGAGTAGCATAGCGATTGTCGATCGAAGAGGCGGAGTAACAATCTTGAGTATCAAGGTTCGGATTCCAGGAGAGATGACTTGGTGAATCCTTCCCATTTGTATAAGCTTTCATTGGTAGAATTATCTGGTATGTGTTGGTGAAGTAGTAGGTACCGGTGAATTTGTCGAGGCATGTGCAGGCTGACTGTGACACCACAACACAACTATTCCCCAGTCCCAAATAAGTTGGGGTCGTCTATATGACTCCTCATTTTGTCATTTAAGCTCATATCGTATCATCATCATAATAAATAAAATAAAAGTGAAAAATACGTTTTTTAATATATTACTATAAGAATAAGAAAAGCTCCACACGAGTCTAAAATATATCTTTTTCTTCCATTGAGCCCTATCCTTAGCCAAGTTTGTATTAACACCAAGCAATTGCAGGTCTTCTGAGACCACTTCCTTCCATGTAATTTTAGGTCTACCCCGTCCCTTTTTAACACCTTCACTTACCGTGGTTTCACACCTACAGATTGGTGCATCTATAGGTCAATTACATGCCCAAACCATCTCAAGTGACCTCATATTTTATCCTCAATGTGTGCTACTTGCATTTTCTGGCGAATAAGGTCATGTCTAATCTTATCTAATCTGGTATGACAACACATACATCTTAACATGCGCATCTCCACGACAACACCTTTCCAAAAATAAAAAAAGAAACGGCTATATATGTTAAAGGTGTCTTTGCTCATCCCTTTTGATTGTAATTTTACCAAGATCTCCAACTAGTTTAGAAATAAGTCCATCCTAAAATGAAAACATTTTTACAATGTTTGAGTTGGCTGATAAAAATTTGGAAGGCAAGGGGTATTAAAATCAGAGGTAACTATGAACTTTGTAAAGATATGGCACTCGGGCCTGACTCAAACCCCTAGCGGTCATGAGGGGAGGATTGTCCAAGTCCATAAGCGGATCACCAGTCCACTCCCCAACCAATGTGAGGCACTAACCACGCTGGCACCCCCCTTTACACCCAGTCCATTCCCCAACCAATGTGAATACTCTAACCCACTCTATCACCAACCCTTCACGCCCAGACCCAGCTGGAGCGTGGATCGGGGGCCCAAACAAGGATGGACTGGCTCTAGTATATCTATAGACTCATACCATGTAAAGATTTGGTACTTGGGCCTAACTCAACCCCAGAAGCTAACTTATGAGGGGAGGATTGTCCAAGTCTTTCACAATCAAAATGTGAGACTCTAACCCACTCTATCAAACTTATTAAGCTCCCATTGGTAAAAACCTTGTGTTCATAGACATTACTGTTGATACTCGTTTTATTCTGTCCATCAGCAGTAATTTTTTTTTTGGTATGTTGACTGGAGTATGTTAAACTCATGGATCTCCTACAGGATTAATTCTCTACCAGATTATATGGTGAAATTAGCCGTATTAGCATCTGAGTTTTCGGGTTTATGAATAGGGACATTTTCTAAGGATATCTTTTTCCCTCCACCTGTTCAGGTTTGGAGATTCTTAATTACTTTTACTGATGTTCTCCATCTCTGGCCATTCACTCTGGATGAGTTTGTACAAGCATTTCACGATTATGTAAGTTCCTCATTTCTTTTTTTTTGGATCTACAATTTTGAATTTTTCCAGATTACTTGCATGGGTATAATAACATTAGGACACCCTAATATCAGGAACCAAGGCTGCTCGCAGAGATGCATATTGCTCTTCTCAAATTGATAATAAAAGATATTGAAGATGTTGCTAGAACACCTGCCGGTGCAGCGGCTGCAAACCCAAACAGCGGAGCAAGTCCTGGAGGCGGACACCCTGATATTGTTGAAGGGGTAGATTTTTCATCATGTTGGTTTTTGCTGCTTGTCTGGTTAGGAATGTGATGTGTTTCGTTGTCAATCATTTTGAAATGTTTTAGTCATGTACTTTGTAACAGGCGTATGCATGGGGTTTTGACATAAGAAGTTGGCAGAGCCACTTGAATTCCCTGACGTGGCCAGAAATACTGCGGCAATTTGCACTCTCCGCTGGTTTTGGGCCTCAGTTAAAGAAATCAAGTGTTGAACCAGCTTATCCACGTGATGAAAATGAGGTATGATCTTCCTTTCCTTTCCTTTTGTTCATCTCCTCCACAAGAAATTGGTCTGCCATGTTCAGCTTATTAAACGCCAGTCAATTTCTGTATTTGCGCAAAAAGCTTGCACTGCTAGTTAGGTTAGAGGTTGTTGATAAGCTTTGTTCCCGTAATTTTCTTGCATATTCAGTAGTTTAAGCAATCCAGTAAACATTCTGATTGCTTGCCTAGACTGATTCATTGAATTCATTGATTTGAATGTATCTTAAGGGGGCTACCTATCTCAAAAATATAAAATAAAGTAAGATAAAATAAAACTATACATATGTATGGGATGATGTTGTGTTTGGCAAGAAATCTATGTATGGGATGATGTTGTGTTTGGCAAGAAATCTTTTCCTATTCATCTTCTACTTTTAATCATGTATGGAAAGTGTTCAATACAGTAGTATGCTAGGTACCTTTTTTTATTTGTAATGGGATTGTTGGGGTTATCTTGTGCAAATATAGAGTATTTCACCGGATGTCCGCTATCTCCCACCAGTACAAGTATTGGGTAGCGTGTTCCATCAAGGACTAGGCAATACTTGGTGATTCCCAGTTTCTGGAGTTTCAGAACAAGTGATTTGTTAAACTCATGAGTTGTGTGATTTGATTCCTTTTTACTCATGTGGGTTCTTTTATTATGTCACCTTCAACTTCTTTGTACTCATGTGGGTTATTTTATCATGTCACCTCTAAATTGGTTGCTACTACAGTGTAAAAATGGGGCAGATATCATTTCCAACTTACGGAGTGGAGTTGCAGCTCAGAAAGCAGTTGTCAAAATGCAAGAGAGAGGTTTCTCTAATCTGCGGAGATCTAGGCATCGATTGACACCTGGAACAGTCAAATTTGCAGCATTTCATGTTCTTTCACTTGAGGGAAGTCAGGGCCTTAATATCCTCGAAGTTGCTGAAAAGATTCAGGTACTTTTGCTGATCTTTATTATCTGGAAGTTGGTGAAAGATTTAGGTAATTTGATGATCATGTTGTTGCTGTTTCCTGCTCCCTTTTAGCTGACTTATCTTTTTCTTATGGGTGAAGAAATCTGGTCTTCGGGATCTCACAACCAGCAAGACACCTGAAGCATCTATTTCTGCTGCATTATCGAGGGATACAAAGCTTTTTGAAAGAACGGCTCCTTCAACATATTGTGTACGTGATCCTTACAGAAAAGATCCTGTTGATGCTGATGCCATTCTTTCTGCAGCCAGGGAAAAAATTCGATTGTTTAAAAATGAGTACGTGAATGGAGAAGAAGCAGAGGATGTTGACAAAGAGGTTGAAAGGGATGATGAGTCTGAAAGTGATGCTGCTGACGATCCTGAAGTTGATGATTTAGTCTCCGAGTTAAAATTTGCGGAGACTCCTGAATCCCATAAAACCGGCAGAACTGATGGAAAGAATTCTAGTTTTGACTTGACACGGACACCTGAAGATCTTAGTATGCAGAACTCAACCGGAATAATGCATTCACAAAGCTTCAGGGAGTCTAAACCCGTAGGAACTTCTGGTGACCAATCAACTGCAGGTGATGTTGATGCAAGTAATCTCAATCAAGAAAATGCGGTCATTGATGAAAGCAATGCTGGTCAAAAATGGGTTCAAGGGCTTATGGAAGGGGAATATTCTGATCTCACTGTTGAAGAACGCCTTCATGCCCTTGTTGCCTTGATTGGTGTTGCAAATGAGGGGAATTCTGTTCGCCTTGTATTAGAGGTTTGTTGATAATGATGTCTTGGATATTTTCCTTGTCAATTGTCCTATCAGTGAACTAAGTCTGAAATCTTTTCAGGAGCGACTGGAATCTGCATCTGCATTGAAGAAGCAGATTTGGGCTGAGGCACAGCTTGATAAACGTCGTTTCAAAGAGGAGTTCTTACTGAAGGTACAATATCCATCCATTAGAAACAATGGTGAACAGTTTGGGTCAGTTACTTCTGTCGAGGCCAGGCAAAGTCCATTGCTTGCTGTTGGTGGCCACAATGGGGTTGCAGACATACTTTCACTTCAGCAGGAAGCCATGCATAAACTGCCAGATGAACCCATTAATCCTAGTAATGCCGCTGTAGAAAAGACTTGTCCAATGCAAGAAATTTATGGAGGTCAGGATAATTCGCAGCTCCAGCATTTTGCATGTGTTGCTGAAAAGTCGCGCTCCCAGCTTAAAGCTTATATTGGCTATAGGGCGGAAGAGACATTTGTTTATCGGTCTCTGCCCCTTGGTCAAGATCGGAGACGTAACCGGTATTGGCAGTTTGTCACGTCACCCTCTCGTTATGATCCGGGCTCTGGCAGGATTTTTGTTGAGTTATGTGATGGTAGATGGAGGCTAATTGATTCCGAAAAGGTAGTAGAATTCAATTTTTAGTGTCCATTTAAGCATTCTGTATCAGCGGCTTTTGTACGGCAGTTATGCCTTTGGTGCCATGATTTGATTTGAGGGGGCTAATTTCACCTTACCTTATTTGGACTATGTCAATAGGCAATTCCCCCCTCCCTCCACCCCGTTCTTGTGGTAAAATCCTACTCAAACACCTTTGTCCAGGATCCAACAGTGGCTCTTTCACTGATGGCTCTCCTGGTTACTTGAACCACCATCCTTAATGGCTGGTTGTGGAGGGTCCTTAACATTAGGCTATTTCTCCCTTGTCTTTCACAGAGGGATTTCTGGATTATGTTTTTTCCCCTTTTCTTCAATTCGTAGAGGTTATATTTATAAGCTACTAGATTAACATACCAGTTAACCATATTTATTAGTTGGTGCTCCTAGAGCTGCTATATAGGCTCATGATAATGACTCGTATATATTTATTTATAAAAACCTATTTCATGTATATGTAGGATTTCAATGCTTTAATGGCTTCTTTGGATATTCGTGGACTTAGAGAATCTCATTTGCATTCAATGCTTCAAAATATTGAAGCAACTTTCAAGGAAACTGCTAGGAAGCATAAGTACACTGACGAAAAACTTGGAAACTCCGTTAAAGAGGATACTTCTGAAAGAGTACCTAGCAATGATTGCTGTTCAAATACTGATAGCTTGAAAAGCACTACCTGTATCTCAAACTGTGAAACACGAGAACCTTCAACTTCCTTTCTTATTGGGTTTGGGAGGAACAAAATGGAAAACACCAATGCCTTGAGGAGATACGCAGATCTGGAGAAGTGGATGTGGGAAGAATGTGTTGATTCCCAGTTTCTATGTGCAAGGAAGTACGGAAGGATGAGAAGTGAAAATTTGATCGGTATTTGTAATAATTGCCATGACACGTACTTCTGGGAAGATAAACACTGTCCTTCTTGTCATAGGACATTCAGTCCGGTAAAGAGTTCATATTTTATTGAGCATGTGGCTCAATGCAAAGAGAAATTGGAGGATCTATTTTTGCCTCTGTGTATTTTGGACTCATTACCTGCGCTTCGAGTTAGATTGCTAAGGGCGCAGTTAGCTTCAGTGGAGGTAACATCCTCTATTCTACATCATTGGATCTAGTCTCTGGCTTCTGTATTGACTTCTGAATGAACATTTTGCTTGTGCTTCTTCTATATATGCTTTTGATTTCATGGAAGGTGATATTCGTTTTATAGGCCTGTATCCCTCCTGAAGCTCTTCAGCCTGTTTGGTCAGAAGTATATCGAAGATCTTGGGGTTCAAAGCTGCATATTGCTTCAACAGCTGGTGACCTCCTTCAGGTCCTCTTGTTGTCTATAGTTTTGCTGGTTCTGAGACATAGGATTTCCTGCTTGCTGATCATTTTTATCCACTTGAATTCAAAAATTTACTGAGATCTCTCTTCATAAAAGAAGAGAGAATATCAAGAGAAAGACCTAATAATTTCTGAGAGTCGCTGCTTATCATGAACGAAAAGCACACCCTATATCTGACCTCAGTGTTGTCTTTTCCTTTGTGTCAGTTCGTTCTTAGCACATTTATTGTAGAAGTGCTTTAAATCTGAACAACATGTTATTAACCGGCTTTTCCTGTGTCTGTCTCTTAGATTCTGACATTATTGGAAGGTGCTATCAAGGGGGAATATTTAATATCAGATTATGAAACGACAAGTGAGTTGCTGGGTGCTGTTAGCAACTCCAATCTTGACGGGATGGCGGTGTTACCTTGGGTTCCTCACACAACATCTGCTGTTGCACTAAGGCTTATGGAACTTGATTCCTCCCTCTGTTATACACAGCAGCAGAAAGCTGATTCCTTGAAAGATGACAAACCCCCAGATTTCATTGTAAGCTACTCATTCCGTTGTTCTTACCTAATAGATAGCTCATTCATGAGATTTGAAGAATGCTTGCACTTTAATCGTGTAATTTTGTTTCAAGGATTTAATTCTCTTGCGTCCTTCGTACATTTCTCTCACTTGAAACCCAGAACATGATTGATGAACATTTCCCTCATTGAATCCATGATAATGTTTTAGATTATGCCAGTTGGATTCTTTGCCTGCATGTTTTCTTTTTCTGCTGGGTTATTTCATTTACACATCGAGTTATTCTGTATGTGCCTCAGATTAAAACAAATTATGATGAGGTGAAGAGAGTTGCGGGGATTGTATCTGTTGAAGGTCATGAATATGAAAAGCTAGAACCAGATTTTACGGTTAAGGTAGGAGGCAGACATGCTAATTCAGCACAGGGGCGTAATCGTGTAAGAGGTGGAACTCATTGTCGCATCCGTGGAGGCAAATCTCAGAGAAAAGTCAATGCATCCAGATCTGAATCTGCCCAGAGAAGTTCAATGAAGAACAATGACAGATTAGACCACCTTCTTGCCTGGAAAGGTCGAGACGGCGGCAAAGGAAGACGTAAGAAAGGTCGTCGCTCAGTTCGTAATAGACAAAAACCAGTCAAGAATGTGGAAGAGGTCACTGTAGAAGAAGTGCCCCTCTCCAATCAGCAAGATTGGAACGAAGTTGAAGATGGAGAAACACCTCAATTTGAGGCGCCTGATAATGACTCTGATTCTGGAACCTCAGGAAATGAAGATTATAAAGGTCAAGTAACCATCGATGACTATGAAGACTTAATGGTTGATGACTACGGTTCTTTCACTGATAGAACTGACCATGCGTCAGCCAGTGTGAGTTACAGCATTGGCCGACCTTATACTGAAACTGCTGAAGGTGGAGATGGTGTTGGTGATTACGAGGATGACCGTGATGAAGAGGAGGATGAAAATGTCCAAGGATACTTTGATGGTGAGTTCGAGGAAGAGGGGAATAGATTTGGGGATGAAGAATACGTTGAAACCCCAAATAAAGATTCAGAATCATCTTCCGAGTATAGCGATTGATAACAGTTCATGAACATTGCATTAGTCGCTACTTGAGTTGAACCAACCCAAAGGGTATTTCCTCCTCATGAACGTGAAAGAGAGGAAGGTTGACGGATAAATTCTCTATAGGTCTCCGATCCGGGTTCTTGTTGAGAGCTACAGCAATACAATGTTGTTGTGAAAGCATCATTAGTTCAATTCTAACTGTTAATAGTTAGCATCCAACTTGAAAATAGTACAGTATCCCTCCTTACACTAACATATGAAGTATTACATCGCGTGTAATCTAATGTGCCAAGATAAGCCTTCTTTTTCCAGTGCATAGTTTGTACCCTTTCCAGTTTATTTTACACTATAGTTACTGATCTGACCAAATAATAGCTCTTTCAGTTCGTAGACTGGGCTTTCAACTAAGTGAATTTAATCTTCAATGAACCCAATTCTTACCAACATGATACAGCTGCCAACTCTATATGCAAACCATGAGCACCAAATCAATATCCATTGAGGGGACAATAAAAAGAGATTTGTAAAAACACCTTAAATCTCTATTGCTGAAAACATCTCATAACAGCCAAGATGCGAGAAAACTCAAATGACTCGACGATGGCGATGCACAGTAAATTTTGATGCCTTATTCCACAAAATGAAATAGTATTGCCCGTTGTTGAATGGTAACATTGAACAACATCCATAAGCAACAAAAACAAAATTCTACTTTGCTAAGGAAGCCCCTTCGTCTATGAACCTAACCCAACACCCCAATCCACGACTTAAAATGGTTTTATGAAAATATATACATGTCACAACAAAGCCAGCACCAAGCGGCATAGAGCTCAAGAACCCGACAACAGCTCCTTGAGACCTGATTTCTGAGTCGCAGTAAGACGAGCAGGGAACTTGATGTCAAATTTGATCCTCAGATTTCCTTTCTTCGATGGATCTTTTGGAAGCGGCATGCCTTCACCTTGGACGACATGTTCAGAAGTTGGTGAAACTACATTGTTGATTGGAATGGTTAAGTTCCTCCCATCCAAAGTAGTGAGATGGACAGTAGAACCGGTTAACGCTTCAATCAAGGAAATCTTGTGTGTAACAATCAAGTCATTTCCATCGCGCGAGAAAACCTTGTGAGGTTTCTCATCTAATATGAAAACCAGGTCAGCTGGTATAACTCCAGGGTACTCATTCCCCTTGTCTTGGAAGGTAATCTTTGTACCTTTCTTCCAACCAGGTTTGATATTGATTGTCAGAATCTCTTGCACCTGCATTCTCTTGCTGCACCAAAAACACAAATGGATATCGACTGAAAACAATGGGAGTAATCTAGTAAAGTCACTGGCAAAATAACCACTTGAATTGAGGGCCTGGAGTGGAACTCTGGGAGCAAATTATAAAAAAAATCGGAAGTGCACACTGATGCTACAAATAACTAGAGCAATGACACAGAAAATAAGTCAACTTGATGACACTGACAAACAACAGTGTATTCAGTATCTCACAAAGGAGGAGGGTCCGGGGAGGAAAGAGTGTACGCAAACCATACCACTACCCTTAGAGGTAGAGAGGCTGTTTTTGACAGACCCTCGGCTCGAGCAAAAAGCACAGTCCAAAGCAATATAGAAAAGAAATAATGAAAAATGAAGAGAGTCGTGGAAAAATACTATAAACAACCTGATAAATCATCCTAATCGGTAGTCATAGCAATCTCAAATAATAACCAATCTCAAAATGACAAGACATACAACTCATATTATGGCTAATAGTAAAGAAGAATAAGCGAGACAATGCTCAACTATCTAGCTGACCTCCTACCCTAAACAGTCACAAAATGCAGTAACACAAGGTTGGTAAAAAATTTTAATTTTTTTTAAAAAAGTTAACTTTTGTATTATATCACAAAATCAAACCTGCTGTAAAACTCCAGGTATAAGGGATTACAGGGAAGATCTTCTAATCCTGACATCCATAATTGAAAAGTTAATAAGTTTGATACATAATTTCAGGTTCTAAAAGAAAAATCGACGCAATTTGCAAGTACAAGGAAATAATTGACAGGTTCCATCTCTCAAAAAGGCAACCCAGTACACAAAGCATCCCGCGTTCATGCAATGTCCAGAGAAGTGCCGCACCTCAAGGGATATAATATAGGCAGACTGCCCTAATGCAAGCATTACTGTCTGCCTACCCTCCTCTCTCACTCTCTCAAAAATTAATGATGTAAGAATTACTACCCCAACCATTCCATTATCCCCCTGATACTTCTAAGCTGAAAAAAATAGAAAGGTACAATGGCACTCCACCAGTACCTCCTCCTTAGTTTCTATCAGAAAACTATATTTACCTTCTTTTTTTTTACAAGGAGAAAACTATAGTTATCTTGCATATCAGGGTACAAGAAGAACTAGTTTCTATCTCAAAAATATCTTTAGCTTAACGCACATGAGATACTTGGAAGAAAAGGGTCATTTGCGTGTAGGGAGATTGACCTGCACTGTGGTACTGGGTTACTCGATCAAGTCGAAAGAAACCGCGGACATTGCATGATCAGATGGATTTTTCTAGGAACAACAACATACACAACATATAATCCCAAATGTGGGATCTGGGGAGGGTAGTGTTACAGACCTTACCCCTACGAGGTAGAGAGGGTGTTTCCAATAGACCCTCGGCTCAAGTAGAAACAATACAAAGTAGTTTGAAAGAACGGAAAAGGAGAATTGAATTTGCCCACTGCAAACTCATAAGTAGAAAGTTGAAGTTCAACAGGAAAATTAATTAACCTTGACCAATAAAACAGTAACTTCTCACTTAACGTTGACCAGAAAAATTGTAAGAAACTGCTACTTACCCACTTGCATCAGCAACTTCTCTTGAAATTTTCATCTTTTTGGTGGCACCCTTGTAAATATCCTCAAGACTACAAGGCAAGTTCTGTTGTATCGGAGCCTCTTTCCTTGGAGCTGATTGATGCATTGAAGCACCACCACCACCACCTCCTTCACCAAAGGATGATGCAAATATATCATCGGTGAACGCACTACCAAACCTTGAAGTCCTACCCCCTCCAGGTGCTCCAAACGGAGGAGAAAAGCCAAAAAATTCAGCAAATATGTCATCAGCATTTCTAGTGTTGAATCTGAATGGAGTAGCGCCTTCCCCAGCAGAAAAATGGGTTGAACCAGCACCAGGACCACCAGCTCCAGGCGGTGGCACCCCACCCTTCAGTCCTTCTTCACCAAACTGGTCATACACAGTTTTTTTCTGGGAGTCGCTAAGCACCTAGTAAATTTAATAAAGAAGAAAATTAATCATCTGTTTAACACTCAATCGTATAACATATCTATAAGAATATCAATCAAAGAGAATCTGTAACAATAAATCACAGGAATCAGATTCGCCGGCTTAGACACTTGCTGCAAAAGAAAAACGCTAATCCCTGTTTCACGTGTTAAGTTCCACATTAGTGGAATGAGGAGAACTTGGACTCCTTATATGAATTTGGGCAATCCTCCAGTCATGGAATAGCTTTTAAAGTGAGTTTCCCAGGATCCATTTCTTTACATGGTATAATATAAATCAAAGAGAATCTGTAGCGATAAACATTGGCATCAGATTTGCCGGCTTAAATACTTGCTGCAAAAGGAAAACACCAATCCCTGATAAGTGTTAACGCTCCCACATCGATGGAATGAGGAGAATTTGGACTCCTTATATGGATTTGGGGTAATCGTCCCCCATGAGCTAGCTTTTAAGGTGAGTTAGGCTCAAGATTTATTTCTCTACGGCCCATCCCAATTTATGCTAACCAACAGTATGTGAAAATAATGCCACCTTAGTTTTAGTGATTTGTTTCGTCACCATTTATGATGCACAAGGCATTCATATTAAAAAAGAATCAAGGGACCCTCTTCTTCCACTGGATCCCCCACCCCCAGACGAAAAAAAAAAGGAGAGGAAATGAAGTACCAAAGATTTTTCTTGTAGTAACTAGTAAATGAGATAACAGGAAAAGAGATGTTTGGTTTTATACCTTTTGGATTAAACTGATTCTTTTTACTGTTTTGTGCCCTGAGCCGGGGTCTATCGGAAACAACCACTGTACCTCATCCGAGGCAGTGGTATGGACTGCGTACACTTACCCTCCCAAGACCCAACTTTGTGGGAATACACTGGGTATGTTGTTGTTGTTGTTATTGTAATGTTGGGGGCCCATATTAAATTGTCCACAAACCAGATGTCTAGTCCGATGTGTGAGGTGGGGTGTTAAGTCCCACATCCGTGGGATGAAGAAATTATGGACTCCATATAACTTGAGCAATCCCGCCCTCCTGAGCTAGCTTTTGGGGTTGAGAATTGAGATAGACCCAAGATTCATTTCTTTGCACACAAGATGTTTCAAATAGGGAGGGATGAAGCTAGACTGTCAGTTAGTGTTGGTTCAAACCATGAATTTACTTTTAAAAAGTTCATTGAATATGTAAAGATAATAAATTTAGAACCCATATTAAAATCCAAAACAATAAACTTTGAATCCGAACTCCGCCTCTGGTTTCGCGCTCTCACCTATTAGTGGGGAAACTGCTCCTTTTCACTAGAGATCTTTCAAACTCTTCTTCCCACACCTTTCAACTATAAAAAATTGTAATACAAGTGCTTTCTTTCAGCAATTGATGATTACCCAATTTGAACACATTAATGTAACCCAAATAAAAAAATAAATAATCCTTTAATTCAATTTGAACTTTGACAAAACTTCCAAATTATGAAAGCATAGTTTGGATCTAAAAGAACGAGATCGTTTTGCTTGATGAACTCAAACAAGTGATTGGTCAATGAAACCGGTTGATAAGAACAACGAACTTACAGCCTAAAAGAGTGTATTACTTTAGTAATTCAAACAATTCATTTAATCTGGCACCTTGAACCAACTCGGTCATCTCAATAAACCTATACTTATTAGGTTCAAAAAAATACAACACACTCAGAAAATTATATGAATTGTTACTCGTCCAACGAACCTGCCGTTCTTTTTGCAAGATTATAAACACTAGACATTCTAAAACCTCTAATTTAGCAACATTTAATCGAAGATTTAGAACCCATTTGGCTACAAAGGGAAACAAATTGGAACTTTGAATAAAACACACAAGGAAAACAGGCAGAAAGATAACAAAAAGACACAAAAGACATTGATCCTCCAATGAACCCACATTGTTTTTGCAATATTATATGCACTAGACCTTAAAACCCTCTAAATTAGCAACATTGAATCCAAGATTTTGAACCCATTAGACTAAATGATTAAAAAGATTAAAACTTTAAACAAAACCACAAGATAAAGGGCAGAACGATAACCAAAAAAGAATGGAAACATACATCATAAGCCAATGAACCCACCATTCTTTTTGCAAGATTAAAACACTAGACCTTAAAAGCCTCGAAAAAAAATTTCATAACCGTGGTGCCCGAGCCAGCTGGCTCCCCTACACGATACCTGCCACCTCCCATCCCCTGCTGTCCGGGCAAGCTTTTGCGCATCTCAACTAAAACCAAGTGATACAAGAATAATCACGAATATGGTGCGCGTTGGTCCCGAGACTTGGTGTGTGCAATTGAAGTGTAGAAGAGGCCCAAAACAAACCAAAATCAGCCCATAACTTACACTTGATGGGCAGCCCACTCTTTGAAGGCCCTTTTGGTCATTTTAACTTATATCTTGTAATAGATATATAAAGAACAATGTAGGGTTTTATTTACTTAGTTTATGAATGAAGTTGTAAGTCTTACAAGACAAAGAAACACAAGTCCTCTTTCCTTGAGGCACCCAAAACCGAAATTAGGGCTTAGACAAGTGTAGAATCACCTGTGTTTGCATTTGCTTGGAAACATTGATGCTTGGAAGGTGGATTCCGATCTTGTGTCTTTGTAAGAGATAGGTTTATTGTTGTGTGTAGTGGTAAGGGTCCAAGAGTTACCATTCTTGGGTTCTTAACATTATACCTTCATGTGGTCTATCTATCTACCCTTTTTCTTTTGCAATCTTGTATCCGTTTTGTATCTTGTATTGTGAAGCCGTTTTGTTGTTCTTCTTCTTCTCATTGTTGTTTCATCTTGTGTTGTTAACTTAGTTTGTTGTTGGCTGCAAAAGGTGTCAAACACCTAGTTATATTGTCCTTCTTGTATTTTATTCTTGCATCCGAGAGTGGTCTTCAAAAGGGTCCTCGATTCTTTGAATTAGTGGACTTTTTTTGGAGTGTGTTTGGACTGTTTTGAGCCAATTCCGTGTGTTCCTTGGTTTTCTTGTATCACCAAGGGACATCTGACACCTCCCATCCCTGCCACCTCCCACCTCCCACCAACAACAGATATCCGGTAACTCTGTCCACTACCGCTAGGACAGATATGAAAACCCTCTAATTCATCAACTTTCAATCCAAGATTTTGAACCCATTAAAATAAAAAGATAAAAACGGATTAAAACTTTAAACAAAACAAGCAAGGACAGAGGCAAAAAGATAATCAAAGAAAACGGAAAACACAAATCACACCATTCTTTTTGCAAAGATTATAAACTCTAGACCTTAAAACCCTCAAAAAAAAAATTGATAACCGTGGTGCCTGAGCCAACTTCCACGCACCTTTGACTAAATCCATGGGATACTGTGACCTCCCACCAGCAACAGATTTCAGTATCAGGTATCTCTGTCCACCATTGGTAGGACAGATGGAAAAGCCCTCTAAATTAACAACATTCAACCCAAGATTTTGTACCCATTAACTTCAAGCAAGATTATAAACACTAGATCATAAAACCCTCTAAATGATCAACATTCAATCAAAGATTAAAACTTTAAACAAAACCCACAAGGAAAAAAGGCAAGAAAATAACCAAAAGACAAACAAAAAAAAAAAGTTACATGATAATGCCACCTCCCACCAGATGTGAAAACCCTCTAAAATTAGCAACATTGAATCCAAGATTTTAGAACCCCATTAAACTAAAGATGAAAAAGATAAAAAGTTTAAACAAAACAAGCAAGGCAAAAAGGCAAAAAGGCAAAAAGATGACAAATTTATTGTTTTCTTTACATACATCATAAGCCTCGGAGATCTGTTTGAATTTAGCTTCAGCATCTTTTTTGTTGTTTGGATTCTTATCAGGATGCCATTTCATAGCAAGTTTTCTATAAGCTTTTTTCAAATCATCATCACTTGCATTCCTATCAACACCCAATACTTTGTAATAATCAACCCCCATCTCCTCCTCTTCCCCTTCTACTTGGTTTCTCTTCCTTTTCTTCACTTTGACAATTTTGAATTTCAACAAAAAGGGGTTGTTGAAAATGATGAATGGGCTCTATTGGCTTTGTTGGGGAGAAAGAAATTGGATAGAGAAGGGAAGAGAAAGACTAGTACTTAGTCTTGGAAAAGCTAGACTAACCGAGTTGAGGAAAGTTTAGAAGGTTCCAGAAACACTTCACACATTACAACTAGGGTTAGTGGAGCCTACTTTAGCCACATCATTGCAAGTTTTTCCTTTTTTGGGTTGGGGTGGGTGGGGGTGGGGGGTAGGGGTGCGTGGGGTAGAACATTGCTATTAGTGACCATGGAGCTAGTTTCCTCGAAAAATATCCGGGGTCGTTTGGTTTGAGGTATAAATAGTCCAAGGAATAAGTAATTTTGAAATAAAATATAAAGATTAGTTGAATGGGTATTTGGTTGGAGGGATTAATCAATGATGGGATAACTTATCCCACCATTTATACCATAGTGATGGAATAACTTATCCCATCCCATATACATGGTGGGATAAGTTATCCCGGATAATCTCGGGATAACTAATCCCGATATGAGTTATTTCGGGATAACAATTTTCCAACCAAACAACCCCTAGAATATTGTTGTATCTGTTCACTAAATCGTATTTATTCATCTATTTCATCTCACAGTGAATATACAGTGAGATAAACAGGTGAATCAATTTGATCCAATGAACCGATACAATAATATTCCAATAAAAAGGTAAAGTAACGTGAGAATATATTGGTTATGTTGTTATTATTATTAGTGGTGAGTATAGTATTGTTGTTACTGTTGTCGTTCGTGTGTATACTATCATAATGAATGACAGAGACGAGTTTATTTCAATGAGTAAAACAGTGATAACAATAATAAAGTGACGAATATGCATGGTTTACAAAAGTTAAATAGCGTAACAAGGAAAGTTCATTATTTTATATTGATCATGACAGGTTAGACTGAATAATAACGAAAATTTTGACTATTAATATTAAAATAACTTTTATTTCTTTTAAGATACTAAACGATATAAGAAGGAAGTATCTCTATTCCACCTCGTTCATTAGTCAGATGCATGACAGAATAAATCGAAACTTTTGAAAATTTACAGTAGAATTATTTTTATTTCTTTTAAAACACTAAACAACAGAAGTAGGAAAAATAAGTACTCCACCTCATTCATTGATCAGATGCATGACATGTTAGATCGAATGATCATGAAAGTTTTGAAAATTTTTGTTAAAAAAATTATTTTATTTCTTTTAATATATTAAACAACGTAAGAAGGAAAGATAATTATTCTACCTCGTTCATTGATCAGATACATGACAGGTTAGTGCGAATGGTCACGAAAGTTTTAAATTTATTTTTTTTAAATTACTTTTTTTTTTTTTAAATACCAAACATTGTAATAAGGAAAGATCGTTATTCCAGCTCGTTCAATGGTTAGGTGCATGTCAGGTTAGCATGATAATGAAAGTTCAAAAATTTATGTCAAATGATTTTTATTTCTTTTAAGATACTAAATGATGTAACAAAGATCGTTATTCCACCTCGTTCATTGATCATAGGCATGACAGGTTAGCATGAATGATTGCGAAAGTTTGAAATTTCTATTAAAATTACTTTTATTTCTTTTAAGATAATCAGATTATATGTAATACTACTGATTTTTTTTCTTAGTAATACACTTATTTAATTTATATACATTATATGCACTTGATCCAACTCATGTGTTATACATAAACATATGCAGTGTAATCTCAAATATAGTGGATGTATGTATTGGATCAAAAAAATGATCTGATTAAACAAACTTGTGTGCTGCCACATTATCGACGTAAAAAATATTATCATGGTAAACGCATGCAGGGGTGAACCCACCTCTAGCATGTCGGATGCTCGAGCACTCATTAGCTCCAAAAAATATATCTAATATAAAATACAAAAATTGATGAGAGTTCGAATTCTCGTAACTTCATACTTATTTTATTGAGGAAAAAAACGGCAATTTGAAATACAATAAGTATCTCATGATAATAGATATTAAAAGCATGGAGTACAATAATATGACTGATATAATGACAAACAACAACCAGTCTAAACCTTCGAAAATCAAGACAAACACTCCACTATCTTATAATCTTCTATCTTAATATGTGTCCTTCCTTCACACTCTTATATCTAAGGTTACGTCCTAGTTAACCTGAAATTGTGGCATATCATATCTAACCATTCCTTCCTCATTATTTCTTTGACCTACTTCTACCTCTCCTCGTATCTTTTTTATATCCAACCTCTCACACCTCCTCACCATAACATTTGTACATCCCCTCTATAAATGTCAAAACCCCATTTCAATATCAGTTTTCTTATTTTGTCTAACACAGAGGTCACTCTCACCTTATCGTGATATCCCCATTTATAATCTTATCGCTCCTAGCATATCCAAACCACATATCCGCCTCAGCATCCCAATATTTGCGATATGCATCTTCTAGACATGAGATTTTTTGACTGACCAACACTCTACCTCATAAAAACGCGATCTAACTAACACTCAATAATATACTAGCTAAATTATAAAAATATCAGTAGGCTGCTAAATTATAAATCTATATCTATAATCTATAATATATTAAAAGTATGAAGACCCTTAAAAAAGTGATTTGAACTTTTTGCTCTTCATTAAAAGTCCTTGCTTTAGACAAAAGTCCCTGTTTATGCATTCCTTCCATAATAATTGTTTTATCATTAGTGCAATTACATACGTACGTATAGATAAGAATGTGGTAGTCAAAATATTTTCGTGGAAATTTAAAATCACTTAATTTGTTAACGATTAGGAGGGTCTATCAAGCATTGCTGACTTAGCCGCATACTTAATGCCATATAAATTTATTCTGAGTATCACCAATAAAAATAAGAAAGATAAAAATATCTAAACAATTCTAAACAGAGTGCACAAACAAACGAATATGCCAAGTTGTCAGCTAGCCTCTCCGATAGTTAACTTTATTGTTTTAATAATAATAATAATTATAATCTTAAAATCTTGAGATATCCTAAAATATATCGTAAGAGTAACATATATGAAGAACTGATATTCTTTTTTCTTTCTTGTGTATGTTAAAAAGGAGTCCTAAATATATCAATAGGTTTAATGAAAATGATTGTTACGATATCTTGATTATCATATTGATTTGTTATTGTTTATGTTTTGTTGCTTAATATATGCAGTAAATGAATGTTCGATCAACTTTAAGAAATTTTTGTGTAAATTTTAAGTTTAATCATATTGTCCTATTATCTCGATTATCGTATTATTTTGTTGTAATTTATGTTTTATTGCTATCTACTATTTTTTTCTGCTTAATAAAGGTGGTATATGATTGTTTGATCTTGCTTTAAGATTGTTTTGTAGAGATTAAGTTTAGTTATATTGTTATGATAATTTGATTATCATATTGCTTTTTTCTATGGAGCTTGCTCATTTTAAATCTTTGAAAGCAATATCTTTTGTAATTTTACCTCTTCTTGATGATATTTTGTCAAATTTAAAATTTCTAATTAAGAATAAAGAAACGTCATTATTCCATCATGTTTTGGAGGAACTTTTATTGTGAATAACAATGTCATGAGTATGAAACACCTTAGAATAATTAAAGAGATAAAAATTAAATATACACAAAAAATATCTTACTCAAAAAGGTATTAAGTGCCTTACAACTAAGTAATATAACTAAATCATAATTTGACACAGGTTTTGTTCCTTCTAATTCTTAAGATGTATACTTACCTGTTACATTCGTCTTCTATATCGTAGGGGATGCTATTTCTTTTTGATGGTCGAGAATGGATTGGTTAATCTTTTATTTTCTTTTCAAAAAGAAATATACTCGATTGTATGTGATGAAGTTTAATTTGTGGAAAACATATCCAAAACCCAGCCTATTGCATGTGTAGCATGTTAACGCAAGATAAAACCAATAAGAAAAAAGGGTCCTCCAAGCCATGTTTTTAGCTAAAAAAAGGTCTTTAGGGTGCTGAAACATGTGCAATATATATTTTAATTACTTTGATTATTTAAACGAGATTGTGGGATAGAGAGTTAAATTGTGTGTTGTTTTTCTACTTATCTATAATCTATAATCTGTCTCTATCTATATATATAATTTATCTATAAATATATTAAAAATGTGAAGGGCAATAGAAATATTGTTTGAACTTTTTATTATTCATTAAAAGTTTTTACTTAAGACAAAATCGTCTCTTCATTATTTTTCTCTAATTTTTAAGAGTTAAAAATTAATTAAATATATTTATATTAAAAATCTTTCCTTATTAGAAGTCATCAACATTAATGACAACTAATACTTTTTTTCATTAATTTAAAAATTATAAATCAACTAAATTTAATTTTAAGAAAATTTGAAAAATCTAGAAATTTATATTTATATCTATAATATATTAAAAGTTTGAAGACCTTTAGAAAAGTGAATTGAACCTTTTGTCTTTCATTAAAAGACTTTCCTTTAGACAAAACTGTTTTTTCACTATTTTTTTTAATTTATTATTTAATTATTTTTTATATTAACTAGACTTTCTAAAATATGTGGGACTCCTAAAATATATTGTAGGAGAATTAATTAATATTTTCTTATCTACTAGACTTTCTAAAATATATGGGACTCCTAAAATATATGGTAGGAGAATTAATTAATAACACTCCGCAATAAACAAAAACATCTTTTTACTATTTTTTTTATTTTAATAATTTTAAATTAACTAAAATTAAATATACTTTTTTATTTGAACTATGTAAGAAATCCTAATATTTTGATATGCTTCTAATTTTGATTAAGCTTGGAAACTATTTCCAAAATTAATTCTATTCGTGTCATAAACTAAATCTAAATATTAAAAGACAAAACCGGCAATAACGATCGGCAGACTAAACAAGCTTAAACATAAAGTCAAAATAAACTAAAAGCCCTATATGAAGGTAAAATTTTACTATTGAAACAAAGATTCAAGTAATTCTAGGAGTCCTCTTTACACTTTGGAGTTACACTTTGGAGTTTCTTTTATTAGTAACACACATTAAATTCATTGATTTTTGAGTGTTGCTTTGATGTTTTTAATAATATAATTTTGTAATCTTTTATGTGTGCTTTGTGATTTTTTGAGATTTTATCCGTAATTTTTGTTTAAATTGTTTCTTATTTTCTAATTAACATAATTTATATTTGCTAGGTTGTGACCTTACCCGGAATAATGTAGCAAAATTGAAAAATTTTAGGTAAGATTGAAGCTTTGTTGAAAATAAAGTAAAATTTGATTTTTCAATTCATGTAATTATAATTCGCTAGGGGTCGCAGTTAAGGAAAATTACTCCTAAAATAGGACTCTATTAAAGAAATACTTCTATAAATATTGACATGTACGTTAAACTTGAGAACAAACCGGTTTGCCTATTGGGAGAATATAATTGATGCTAATCTAACTTGATTTGATTGCATGTTTAGATTGGTGGATGCTTGAATTTCTAACCCTCAAAATCGAAGTTTTGTGATCACTATTATATTTTTTTTTTATAGTTTACAGGTCGTAGATGAATGTTGGTTGGTTTTGAAGAATTTCTTGTGTAAAGGTTAGGTTTAATTATATTTTTATGATATCTTTATTATCATATTATTTTATTTTAATTTACAGCTGCTAGATGAATATCGGTCAGTTTGGAATTTTTTTTTTAGATAAAAGTTAGGTTTAATTGTATTATCGTAATATCTCTATATGCTTGTTATTTTATGGTAGCTTACAGTTCGCAGATGAATATCGATCGACTTTGAGAATTTTATGTGTGAAAAATTTAAATTTAATTGCATTATTTTGATATCACTTTTATCATATATATTATTTTGTTGCAGTTTTACATGTGATAGATAAATGTCGGTCGATTTTGAGGATTTTTGTAATGTAAAAGTTAGGTTTAGTTGTACTATTTTGATATTTCTATTATCGTATTATTCTGTTATTGTTTACAAGTGGTATATGAGTGTCGGGCGACTTTGAAAAAAAATTTGTGTATGAAGATTAGATTTAGTTGTATTATTTTGATGTCTCTATCATTGTATTATTTTGTTGTAATTTACATATGGTAGATGAATGTCGATCGACTTTTAAAAATATTTTTGGTAAAAGTTAGGTTTAATAAATAAATTCTCCATATTTACATACTCACAAGATATTAAATTTAATTATTATATTCATCTTTATTATTTAAACTAATATCTTATTTAGTGTAATGTTTAAACTCATAAAGTGAGGTACACGCGCAAGACGCGTACAGTATATATGACAAATCAAATACATATAAAAAATACATAGGACATCAAATAAGTATTCGTTCGCTAATTAATGTAAACCTTAATTGCAAAAGGTGATTATTTCAAACTTTAGCCGCGGACTGTAATTATATAAGGATATTTTCTCTGGTGCCTAATTTATCCAAAAGAAAATGTTGGAGACAAAAAAAAATTGCCAGACAAATTATATAAATAGGCAAATATTCCTACTACATGAATCTGTATAACTATGTATGTGTATCTGTGTATCTAGGACAAACGACTGAATAATTGTGTTGAGATACATATGTATATTTGTGTATCTATATAGGGATGATTCACTAGAGCTTTATCCATGAACAAATACACATGATATTGACTTATTTGATGTATCTAGTATTATTTGATATCGAGTAAACTAGATGAAATTGATAGAAATAGTGTATAAAAAATGATTTTGGATATATCAAATTAAATATTTCAAATATACAAAAAATTAAAATATCCCAAATAAATGTACATTCAGATATACATTACTCGGTTTTGGAATTTGAGTTACATTTTTCTCTTAAAATACATTTCAGCCATTTTAAATGACTGTTAGTTGAAGAAAATATTTTTTTTCCTGATTGTAGATTTACGTGTATCTGAGATACATGATTTTATGTGATGTATCTACTCTGAGTTTTAGACAGATTCTATAATTTTCAAAACCTAGGTGTCACCAAGTAATTAGAATCTAAACCTTTTACTTTTATTATTACATGTAAGTTATTAAAAAATTGATTCATTCTTGGGCCATGAAAAATAGCAGAAATTCCTAAAAGATTCAATGGGCCTTGAATAAGAATATGAGTAACTTACATAAATCCTTGAATGTTTAAGTGTTGTTATATTTTATCCCAATTATTTGGTTAATTACATTATATCCCAATTTTTTAAAATTGTGATACATCTGTTTTAACGTGATACATATAAAAAGTGATACATTTAAAATTGACTAGATATTTATCTAAAGAAGTAGCAAATTCTCTTTTATTTTGTGGAGCAAATCATGCACAATCAGTTACACAGTGAATTAATGAGACTCACAAAATCAGCAATATCTCAATTAACTTTCAAATTTCAAGCGAACAATCGAGTTAAATTGAGTTTCTTCCTTCTTCCGTGTGATACATTTGGTAAAAGTTCTTCCTTTTTTCGTCACTAGAACTTTTCTCATTCTCCGCCGCCGGTCACTTCCCCCTGAAGATTTCTTCGTACATAAATGCTAGAAATTTGCAGAAAGTTTTTACGTCTAAGTGTGTACACAAGGGTGTTACGGTTAGATTTTTTTCGAAATTGAAGGATTTAGAGGAGTTTCTGACTTTGAATTTAGAGAATAATTTGGGAGTTTATATACAGTTCTCTGCTCATGTACAGACTAGTACGATATCATCGACGGAAGTGAATGAAGAAGAGAAAGAGGAGAAGATGAATTATTATTTGAATACGTGTACATTTGAAATCAAAATTATTATTTGAATTATTATTTGGCGGTGGAGGATTACTATGTGATACATCTGAAATATGTATGACACATTTGGTTGTATTTCTAAGTTTTTTTTTTTTTTTCAAAACTAGATATTCAATGTATATGATACATTTAGCATACTTGCATATAAGTTAAAGTTTGAAATATCTGATTCATATTTAAAGAGTGTGAATTTGAAATTTATATAATTTATATTAAATGTTTATGAAAAAATTTGTAATTCATATTAATATTGTCTGCATTAGTTTTAAGAGGTTATCTGTTATATTAGTGATACATTTTTATAGTTGAAATAAATGTTCTGAGAAAAACACAATTTAAAAGATGATTCATTTATTCATAGAGAAAATGCATCTTTTCCCCCCTCGAACTTGTCGCCACAACTCACTTTAGCACTTAAACTTAACTTCTGTTTATTTACCCCCCTTAACATCTTTAAAGTGAATTATTTTCACTCCTCAAAACTGAATATTACTCTCACAACGGAGAGTGCGCTACACACGCGCGACGTCATTGCCAAATTAGTGCCACATCAGTGCCATGTCATTTGCCACGTAAGATTTTTTTTTTTTTTTAATAATCCCACACACTAACTTTTTATATATTTTATATATACTATTTTTATATATATATATATATATATATATATATATATATATATATATATTTAAAAGAGTATATTTTTTGTAAAAAAATATATTTTATATAAATAAAATAGACCCCACCCCCTTCCTTCTTCTTTTTCACAACCCCCACCCCATTCGTTCTTTCACAGCGCCCACCCCACCCCACCCCAATTCCTTCTACTTCTTCATTAGACAGCAGCCCCCGCCCCCGTGTCACGCCTCAAAATTTCATCGGGACGGACTGGCACCCGAAGCCGAGAAGGCCCGGGAGAACCCGTTCAAATACCTGTACTTTCACTTATATGTCACCAAAAATTTGGACAGCTTAATAGTAGGAATTCCTACTAAACTCAAATTAGGAAAAAATCAATTGTTGAGATTTTTGAATTAATAATAATATTAAATATTAAAAAAAATAGTAAATGAGAATTTTATCTATTGCGGGAACTTTTAATAAAGCAAGTTCAAATTATATTTCTAAGGGTCTTCACCCTTTTAATATATTATTATTATGGATATAGATATAGATTATAAATTATAAATATAGATATATAGATATAACTATAGATGTGTCAAGAGTAAAATTAAAAATTGAAATTTTATGTAAATTTTAAAAAGGTAAGAGATATTGAGTAATATAGTCTCTTAAATTTAAATTGTGTAATTTATCCTAAGAATATTTCAGAATTCTTAGGCCCATCAAATTGTTTTTTCCTAGGGCCTTTGGATCTTTTCATGGACGTGCTAGTAAGTTATTTTGAATATTTTTTTAATCTAAAAATTACACAAACCCACAACTTAAGATTCGCTTATTACAAAAAATCTCATCTCTCCAAACATATTACAAAAATTTCATTCTATATATATGTCGGCCCTGTTATATATATGAATCGGCTTTGTTATGTATATGCCGGCCTTGTTATGTATATATCGGCTTTGTCATACTTGTTATGTGTATGAATCGGCCTTGCTTGTATATGTCGGTCTTGTCTTATACAAAGGTTTCTATGTAATGGTCGGCCTTGTTATGTATATAAATCGAGAGAGTAAAGTAATTAAGGAAGTGAGAGAGTGTAAATTATTCTAATAAGGTTGGGATTAATTTATGTTATTTTTACTTTTTTAATTAAAAGGAATTGACTGTGTATACTTATACAGAATGTACACATATTATATATAGATCTATAAATCTATTGTGCATACTTTAATACATATTTTGTAAAGTAATTAGTGGAACTGAATAGATTAGTAAGTATCCCTTTTCAAAATAAGTTAGATAGGGTTCGATAGATTTTTCGGAACAAATCAAACTAAGAAAATTGTGATGTTCATCAATTGAAATAATTTCCTTTTTAATACATTAGATAGCCGTATCACTTGTGAGAGTCCATTGCATTTTACACCCTAATGTACGATCTATCTTGTAACTAAATTACACCCTATCCTATTTTTTGTAATGATTTACATTTTAATCTTTTTATTTTCCTACAAAATAATAAAATCACCCTTTTCATAATTCTTTCATGAGGATAAAATAGTAAAAACAACAACTCTCTGGTAAAAAAAAAAAAGATTACGTTCTACTCTTTTTTGGGACAAAAATAATAAATCTGTTAGTCTTGAATGGGCAATAAAAGATGTTAAGAATAAAATAAGAAAACTATTGAGATTCGAGTCCGGTGGAGATGCAAAAGAAGCATATAGGAACTAGGTATGCCATTTTTTCCACCATGAAGTAGTGAAGAAATCATTGGTGAATATAATTGAGAAGAAAAGTTAGAGAGGCTATGGGGTTTTCTTAAAAAAAAAATGTTTTAGTATGAGACTTATAGCTATGTATCAAATGACAAAAGGTTTTGCTAGAGTTGCAGAATCACTTGATGATTTAGCTCTAGATGTACCACCACCACCAGCAACAACAAATTCAGTGTGTTCCCATAAAGTGAGTTCTGAGGAGGGTAAAATGTATGCAGTTCATACCTCTACCTCCGAAGAAGTACAGATGTTGTTTCCGATAGACCCTCGGTTCTAGATGTACCAATGCAAAAAAACAATTTAAAGTTTATTTTGAAAGAGTTGAAGTTGAAAGGATGGTTAGATTTCACTTTTAGCTTCAACAGTTTGGACATTCCATGAAAATAATGGATTTTGCTGAATGATTTCAAGCTACATTTTATTCTTTTAGTCTGAGGATGTAAAAGTGAATGCAGGGAAGAATTTAGTTCATCTGGCCTACTATATTATTGTTCTTATTTTATCCTCATGAAAAAATTATGAAAAAGAGTGATTTTATTATTTTGTAAGAAAATAAAGAAATTAGTGTGTAAATCATTTAAAAAATTAGAGTAGGATGCAAGTTACACATTAAGGGGTGCAAAATGCAACACCACCACTTGTGATTGTTTCTTTTTTATGTATCAAAAAAGAAAAATATGATTGATCCCTTTATATTTACCAATATTTAATTTTTTATTTTTATATTTAAAAATTATATAACTACAGCACTTGGAACTTGGCAAATTTTAAATTATCATCTAATAATTACAAAAATTCTAGACTACGACTAATGCTTTTTTTTATAAGACTTTTAGTTTACCAAAAAATAACTTAGACCATGATCCAAAAAGATTTACGAGCAACAACAAAAGTAAAATTAAAAAAATGATTAGTTAGTAAATAATTATCCCATAAGGGAAATATCTCAAGAATGCTATGTCCAACCAATTACTATGTGTATGCCTTAAACATTTGGACATTATTACTATTCTTTCATAGTAAATATTTTGTTTCAAAACGTTCTATCAAATTGTAGATATAATTGGAAATATATATTTTTTGGCTTACCAATTCTACACTGAAATATAAGGGGGAAAAATCATTTTTCTTCTTGGAATCATTTAATAGGAAAACCTTTGTCGAGTGGTTCGTTATAAGACCAAATTTCTTAAGGAAAAATATATTTTCACCAAAACAAAGAAAATGATTTATGTTACGTTATTCAATTGTTCAAAAGTTAATTTCCTAGATGACACTCAAATTGTGAAAATTGACTCCTAAAAATTACTTTTATTTGTTTTAGTATCATAAATTTATTTAATTATTATTATTATTTTTTTCAAAACATATTAAATATCACGAAGAACAAGATTTTTTTAATAAAAGGGGAGAAAAAAAGTTTCACATAGAAACGACAATAGCACGCAGGTGAAATTGTTGCAGGACAATGAAAGTGGAGAAAACAAGTTTCACGTAGAGACGACAATGGTGCACGAATGAGGCCGTTGCAGGGCAAAAAAAGTGGAGAAAACAAGTTCCACAAAGAGACGACAATAGCACACGGGCGAGGCCGTTGTAGGACAATGAAAGTAGAGAAAACAAGTTTCATATAGAGATAACAATAACACACGAGTGAAGCCGTTGCAGGGCAATGGAAGTGGCGCATTCAAATGACAATGGCGCACGGGTGAAGTCATTGTAGGGCAAACACGCGTAAACCCGCAACTTCAATAAGGTTAGAACCGCCAGCGCAGTTGTGATTTGGGTTGGTGTTGGGTCATTTTTGAAGTGTTCAAATGTTTGGACACATTGGTACTTCCAATGGTACAATTATTTATTTATTATTTATATATTAAAGAAAAAAAAGTGGTCACAACACAGAAAAGGAAAATATAAAGTTCAATTGTCCCCACAATTGTGGCTGATATTTTTTCTCAATTTGAAAAATCGACAGGCATTCCTTTTACATATGTCTCGCATAACTGTTGGTTTCCACGTCCTTGCAATGTTTCAGAACTTGGTCAAATAATGGAAGCAATCATTTACTAGTACAGGTAGCATGACTTCCAAGTTGAAAAAAATAAACTATTATTAGGATTCGTTTGGTTGGAACAAGGTATTGTGAAACTTATTATTTCATATTAGCTATCTCGAAATAAGTTATACCGCTATATATATATGAAATAACTTATCCCATCATTAATGTATAAATGATGGATAAATACTTTCGGGGCTAACTAATACCTCCAACCAAACACAAAATAAAATAAGAAAAAATTTCAGAAATAACAACTCTTTAACCTTAATTATAACTTTTATAGCAACAGTTTCATAATTACGAAAAATAGCAAATTGTATTTTGTATTTAAGTAAAATGTTGTTAAATAAATACATATACAAATATATTTGTATTACTCATAAATACATATGCACAACTGAAAAATACATATTCTTCCATTACTATGAAGTGGGTAAAATATTACTACTTTTGCTATAAACTGTAATTTTTAAAAAGTGTTGCTATTTATTGTAATTATAGGTTTAAGGATGCTAGTTTCTGTAATTTCTATACTTTATTCCGAAATTATTCTACTTTATTCATCACACTAAACGACTCCTAACTCTCTCGGTCCATTCCTTCTTGTATACTTCATTTCATATTAAATGACCCATGTTAATTTGACACCTTCTTGTATTAGTCCTTCATTTCATATTAAATGACTCATGTTAATTTGACATATTCCTCAAGTAAATATTAATTAGATGAGTATTTTACTAAACTAACTTAACCATTACTATTTTATGTAGTTATGTATTTAATAGTGTTGAGATATTATATATCTTGTACATTTATTCTTGTATATTTATTTTTTCATAGTATTGAGCTATTACATATCTTGTACATCTATTCTTGTATATTTATTTTTCATAATTTTAGATCAAATCTCATTAATTGGGGATCATGATTTCCTGCCTAAAAGATGGGCTGGATTGACTTGTATCAAGTTATATATATATTCAGTCTGTGAATAATAAAACTAAGGCAACTCAAGATATTTTCTCTCCTTTTCAAGATGGTATCAAAGTTTGACCATTTCAAAAATCCAAATACTAGCAATAAGAATCACAATATGGATTCATCAAATCCATATTTTCTTCAACATTCAGATCATCTCAACCACATGCTTATTCCAATCTAATTGAATGGGATCAATTATCCATCATGGAGCAAATCCATGATTCATGCTCTCACGGTAAAAAATAAGTTATCTTTTATTGATGGATTAATCGAACCACCATCGAAAACTGATAAGTCAGCAGATTATGCTCTGTGGAATCAGTACAACAATATGATTTTATCAGGGCTTGCTCATTCTGTGGAACTATCTTAATGCGGCTAATAATTTTGCCAATAATGCCAACGACTGGAACAAGAAAACTTTTGATAACATTTTTATAAAAAAGAAAATCCTCAAAGCTAGAATCCACGGCCTTCAATGCATGGATCTTATAAGAAAAGCTTCTTATCATCATAGTCTCGAAAATTTCTTTAATCATGATTTTAATAACATCTTCCGACAAGAAGAAGATTTTTGAAAACTTAAGTCTAGAGTCCAATGGCTTATAGAAGGGGATGCAAACACTAAGTTTTTTCATACCACCACCTCCAATAGAAGAAGAAGAAACAAGATCATGGGTCTTTTAGACTCGGTGGGTAACTGGTCTTTTGACCCTAATCATATAAAATCCTCTATCTTAAATTACTTCAAAAGTATTAACACTACGGAGCAAACTAGATCGTTCCGTAACCATATTCCTTACGCTGGAAATTGTCTATCAACAAACGATCATACCATGCTCAATTTAACTCTCACTATAGAAGGAATCCATAGTGCTATTAAATCATTCAAACCGCTTAAGGCTCCGGGACCTAATGTCTACACCTAATCTTCTTTAAAATTTTTTGGAAAGATGCCAAATTTTCTATAATTCAAACTTGTATAGATGCTTTCATTCAGGAATTCATTGACCCAGAAATCAACAAAACTAATGTAGTGCTCATTCCGAAAATAAATACTCCGGAGCAAATAAATCACTTCAGATTTACCAGTCTTTGTAACACCGTCTACAAAATCTTATCAAAAATTTTAGTCAACCGTATTCGTCCGTTCCTAGACAAAATATTAACCCTGCCCAATGTAGCTTTATTCCAGGTAGACGAGCTTCAGATAGTGCTATTACTGTGCAGTAAGCCATCCATTCTTTTCATGATTTTAATAGTGGTCTTAAAAAAATGATGATTAAAATTGATCTAGAAAAAACTTTCGATAGAATGGAGTGGTCCTTCATATATTTCTCTCTCGAAAGCTTAAACTTTCCAAAAAAATTAACTAACTTAATTATGAATTGTGTCACTACTTCCTCCATCTCTATCATTGATAATGGAAACCCTTCAAATTCCTTTAACCCTTCTCGAGGCATCAGACAATGTAATCCCCTATCTTCATGTATCTTTATTATATGTATGAAATCACTTTCAAGATTCATACATCAGGCCGTTAACGATAAAAAATGGACGCCTATAAAAATTATTCTTCTTCCCCAGCAATATCCCATTTACTTTTTGCAGACGATTTAGTCCTATTCGCAAAAGCAAATTTGAAAAATGCTAATACTATAACCTCGTTATTCCAACAGTTTGAGAACATATCAAGTCATAAAATTAATTATAATAAATTTAAAATAATCTTCTCCAACAACGTTAATGATGATATTGCTACTCCTATTGCTAGATTCTTAAATATGAACACTTTTGAGAACTTTGGTAAGTATTTAGGCTTACCCATGACAAAAATACGCCCTAATAACACTGACTATGAATTCATTATCGATGAGATGAATAACAGGCTGAAAGGGTGGAAAGCAAACATGCTAAATATAATTGTAAGAACCACCCTCATTAAATCGGTTCTCGCAGCTATACCCACTTATGCAATGCAAATAAATTTAGCTCCTACCAAAACTATTCATCACATTGATCGTATCCAGAGAAACTTTCTTTGGGGTACTACTGATGAAAAACAAAAACTACACCATGCAAATTGGAATCTTGTTACCCTTTCAAAATCACACGGAAGGCTGGGCATACATAAATCTAAGGGGAAAAATTCTGCTCTTATTTCAAGCCTTAACTGGAGATTTCTTAAAAACAAATTCCAACTGTGGGTAAAAATTCTCCAAATTAAGTGTAATAGTAGACGTACAGAAAATTATTTTCATCATACTTCGTCTGACTCCTACGTATGAAAAAGCCTTTGCAAAAATCAAAAAGTTGTTTCTCATGATATTTCTTGAAACGTAGGAAATGGTAATAATATAAATCTTTGGAGTGATAAATGGCTTTTCAACAACAATAACCTAAGAAATCTCATCCAGGGACCTCTTTCACGACTAGACACCAACCAAACTTTCTCGCATATCATTTCGAACGGTAATTGAAATACTTCAAATATGTTTGCACAACTATCGCCGAATATCTTTAAAATCATCCATAATACTTACATCCAACAAATGAAGCCTAAAATAGATAAATTTTACTGGAATACTTCCTTTCAAGGAACTTTCACCATTTCTTCAATTTATTTGCTTTTCCTAAAGTCTCCTAAAAAATTACTTTTTATAAGCAACCCTTCTAACCTTTGGGTTTGGAAAATCAACTCTCTTAATAAGATAAAATACTTTTTATGGGTCGTCACCTTAAATAAGCTTCCTATAACTGAGGTTTTAAATAAGAGGAATGTAATCCCGACAAGTTTCTGTCATTCATGCTCATCTACAACTGAATCTCTAACACATGTCTTACTTACTTGTCCCAAAGCGGTAGAAATTTGGACTCACTATAGGCTTTTTCTATCAGAAATAATTTCTTAAGAGATATCAAATTTTTTTGTCTTTCCAACAATACCATCAACATGTGTGGCAATATACCGACACCTCTCTCTGTTTTGACCCCCTAGTCCTTTGGTCTATTTGGATAAATAGAAATGATTATCTCTTTAAAAATGCGGTCAATCAACTAAATGTCCAAAAAATAGAATTCAACGCTATTGAATTTTTCCATCTAGGCTACCCTAAAGGAATGTTGAATAGTCAAAGAAAAATAGTTTCAATTAATGTCAAATGGCTTACGCATCCGGAGGGATACTATAAGCTTAATATTGATGGAGCATACGACCATTCAACTAAATATGGCAGCGGGGGAGTAAACATCTGAAATCATGATGGGAATTGTATAGCTGGAATGACTTTCTCACACATGGCCACATCGGCTCTACAAATGAAAACTTTAGCAATGTACCATGGGCTACGTTTGACACTTGAAAAGAACTTGAACCCTATTATTGTGGAAACGGACTCTCAGTTACTTATCCAAATATTAAACTCAAAAATGAAGATATCTCACATGTTTTTTACTACAGATCCATCTTTAAGCTATTGAACGAACCTGAAATCCGCCACGTCTACAGAGAAAAAAATGCAACAGCGAACAAACTGACATTATTTGGAAAGACACATATGCAGTGCATGGAGAGTAAATCAATAACTTTTAATTTTCTACCGTCTTTTATTTTGCAAGAACTTCAAAAAGACTCCCAAAGTTTGGATTATACCCTGACAATTTCAGTTTGTAATAATCTTTAAATTTTTGTTCTAATAAAAATTCTAATTTGCAGCAAAAAATAAATAAATATTAGGCACTATCATATTTGGATAGGAGTAATATATTTCTAACACACCTTACATTCAGTAATCTAGAGAACAAGAGATTGATCATGTATAAAAAAGCATGTATGCAAATTAAATTTCTTACAAAATAATTATAAATAATTTTATTATTATAATATTGATTGATAAATGGTAGTACTTCATAAGTAACTAAAAACTGAAGTTAAATTCTCATTGTTAAGAAATGAGGAGTTTTGATGATAGACATGTGAATGAAATATGTTGTGAAAGCTGGTCCATCTAAGTGAACAAAGCTCAGCTACAAACAAGTTATTAATAAGATGACTTTGCGTACAAATAAAAGTGGATACCATTTATCATATCAGAAGTTGAGTTGAACATGAAGTCTTACAGAATTTGAATTGAATAAGAGGTCTTGCAGAGATAAAAGATGAATCCTATTGAAAGAAGAATCCTATTCAAAGAAGAAGTGAGAGAGACGGCAACAACAGGAAGAGTGAAACTATATAGAGTCCTATTGAACATAGAAGATTAGATTTATTGAAGGACTCTATGAGGTGTGTGCTTAAATACAAGAAATGAATTCAAAAGCACTAATTCAATACACTGAAAAGATAATCAACAATCAGCAAAACAGTTCACATACTTGAAGAAGAACCTAGTCCCTTACTTAGCAAGTCATAGATTGTTTGTAGTAGGTAGGTTCCTTGAGTTGTGATAAGTTATTGCTCTAGTCTTAGTGATCTATAAATTGAGTTAGGATTTATGTCTTCAAAAAGTTAGGGAGATCCAAGACTTGAGAACACTTATCTTGGGAAGATTTGTGTTTTTGTAGTGATAGGAGTTAGAAGTTTTAATTCCTAGTTTACAAGAAGTCTTGTAATTTTGTTGATTGTTGAGGCTCAAGTGTTATATTGAAGTTGGGGTTAAATCCTGTAGAGGTACAAGTCGTATTTTTTAACACCTTTCTTGAGCCGGGTATTTTCCATATAAAAAACAGTGTTTCAGCTTTTAATTCTGTGAATCACATTTACTTACTTGTTTCATAGATAGACAGTTAGTAGGGCTCGTACTCTAACAAGTGGTATCAGAGCAAGGTTGTCTTAAATAAGGCTAGCACCTACGAAAATATCAACATGATAAATTCCGCACCTCCTACTGGTCACAATGAAGGTCAGTCAACTACTAGACCTCTTTTTTTTATAGCTCTCAATTTATCTGGTGGAAGGCAAGGATAAAGATGTTCATCCTAGGTGAAGATCATGAATTATAGGACAGGATTACTGATGGACCCACTATTCCAATGAAGTTGGTTGATGGTATACAAGTCAAGAAAGTAAGGAGTGAATTTACTCCTGGTGACTTGTTGGCTTTAAAGAAGAATGCAAAGGCCAAGAACATCTTGATTTGTGGATTAGGACCTGCTGAATACAACAGGGTATCAACCTGCACTACTGCTAAGCAAATTTGAGATGCAGTGGTAAATGCTCATAAAGGTACCTGTCAAGTAAGAAAATTCAAGATCTCTCTCCTTTTCGCTGAGTATGAGGCATTCAAAATGAAACCCTGCATGAGATAATGACACGACTCACCACTTTAATAAATGAGTTGACTTCCTTAGGAAAAATCATCTCTGAGGAAGAAAAAGTTGAAAAGGTACTAAGGGTATTACCTAAATCAAAATAGAATGTTAAGGTAACTGCAATCAGGGAGGCAAATAAGAATCTTGAAGGCATGACCCTAGATGAACTAGTAGGGAACTTAAGGGCTTATGAAATGGAAAATGATGGAACCAAAGAACAAGCAACTCCTAATAAAATCTTGGTAATGAAAGCTTCTGGTAGTGATGAGGAATTTGAACTTGACAAGGAGTAAGTTGCCTTCATAACCAAAAATTTTAGCAAATTCTTTAACAAAAAGAAAGGAACAAGTACTAAGAAACATTCCAATGACAATCCAAATGGGTGCTACAAATATGGCAAAACTGATCATCAGATCAGAGACTGTCCAGTCTGAGAAATAGAATAGAAGAAGGAAAAGGTTGAAAAGAAACTGAAGGCAAAAAAGAAGGAGGGACATGTAATGATAGCGAATTGGGGATCTGATTCAGATGAATATGAAGTTAATGAAACTGCATTCATGGCTCTTGGAGATTCAGATTTAGATGAAGAAGATGAGGGTTCTGAAGTAAGTATTCTTGAACTCAAAGAAAAATTGCAATTGTTTTCAAAACAAAAACTTATTTCCTTGATGAGTGCATTGATTGATGATTTCCAAGAGTTAACCTATGATAGGGATGGATTGTTCAATAGTCTTGCAAGACCCAAATTTGATCTCATTGATCTAAAGGCTTGCTCAGGTACAGTTGACAAGGAAAATTACACTCCCAAGAAACAGGTTGCAGAGCTTGAGATTTCAATTAATGATCTTAAGTCTGAAGTTCTCAAATTAAGTCTCACTAAAAATGGGAAAAAGACCATGAGTAAACAACAAGAAAATGCTAAACTTGAGCTAGTTAAATACAAACAAAAATACCATAATTTAACTGAAAATGTGAATAAGTTTAGTCAAGAAGTTTTCAAACTAAAATTTGATCTTGAAAGGGCAAATAGGTGGACAAACTCCTCAATAATTATTCACAAATTAAGTGAAAGAAATTACAATGAAAAGGCTGATTTGGAATTCCACAAAAGTTTTGATGATCCTAAAGATTTATGTTACTGAATGCCAGTGGCTGGAAAAAGCAGGGCAAACAGTCAAAATTTGGCTAACAAAATTTCTTAGACCAAAAGGAACAAAACTAGTTCTGGTCAAAGAAGCAAGTTGCACTACATGTTGCCTGCATGGACTAGAAGAAATCTAATTTATCATTTTACTTATAAAATAGGATCCAAGCTTGTCTGGGTTCCTAAGTCTAACCATTGGTTTTTTTTCAGGAGAAGGTAAAAGGAAACAAGAGGCACTGGTACTTAGATAGTGCTTGCTCAAGACACATGACTGGTGATAAGAAAAAGTTTCTTTCACTCTCCAAAATAGAAGGAGAAAGAGTTTCTTTTGGTGATGGAAAAAAGGGAATCATTACTGGAGTTGGAAAAATTGGCTCATCTGAGTCAAAAACATTGGAGGATGTCTATCTTGTGGAAGGATGAAGCATAATCTGCTAAGCATTTCACAATTATGTGACAAAGGCAATAAAGTGATTTTTACTACTGCAGGGGTTAAAGTCAAAAGGATGGACACTAAAGAAATTGTGCTCACTGCAAGGAGATACTGAAATGTATATAAAACAGACATAATGGCAATACTAGGACCTGAGCTGACTTGTCTAAGTGCAATAGAAATTGATCTCCTCCTTTGGCACAGAAGACTTAGACATGCAAGTCTGAAACAACTAAACATACTTTCCTTTAATGACATGGTATTGGGATTACCCAAGAACAAGTTTAAGGAAGAAAAGTTATGTAGTGCTTGTGTAAAGGGGAAGCAGGTAAGGTCTTCTTTTAAGTCAAAAAACTATGTTAGCACATCCAAGTACCTTGACCTGGTTCATGTGGACTTGTGTGGACCCATGAAACTTCAGAACAGAAGTGGAAAGAGGTAAATTTTTTATAATTATTGATAATTATTCTAGGTTTACCTGGACATTGTTTCTAGTCTCTAAAGAAGATGCATTTGATGTCTTTAAAATTTTCATTAAGAAAATTGAAAAGAAACTAGGTACTTCCTTAGTTTCCATAAGGTCTAACCATGGTACAGAAGTTGAGAATGTAAAATTCTTGGAATTTTGTTCAGAAAATGGTATAGATCATAACTTCTCAGCTCCTAGAACACCACAACAAAATGGAGTGGTGGAAAAGAAAAATAGAACCTTGGATGATATGGCTAGAACAATGATGCTTGCAGAAAATGTTGCTAAAAACCTTTGGGCTGAGGCAATAAGTACTGCAGCATATATCATAAGTAGATGCATGATCAAACCTATGTTAGAGAAGACTCCCTATGAATTACTAAAAGGAAGAAAGCCTAACATATCTCACTTTAGAACCTTTGGATGCAAATGTTTCATACATAATAATGGAAAGGATAATTTGGGAAAATTTGATGCTAAAGGTGATGAGGGAATCTTCTTAGGTTATTCACTTCATTGTAAAGCCTATAAGGTTTTAAAAAATAGAACTAACTATGTTGAAGAAAGAATGCATGTGATCTTTGATGAATCTTGTGTTAAGACTAACCTGCAAGAACAAAATGATGCTGAGAAACAAGTTACACAACCCAATTCATTAAATGGAACTACCAAACCTGGAAGCACCTCAACAGGGGGAACTGAAGCTGAAGGCACAGTGACAGGGGGAACTGAGCTACCAACTACCCTAGATCAGAATGTCATCAGTGATCTTAGTATCTCACTAGGCTTGATTTCAAAGGGATACAAGTATCAAGGATCACATCATATAGAGAATGTTCTCACTAAGCTCACCTCTGAGATCAGTACCAAATTTGGACTGATAAGTATGTGTGCCTTCAGGGCATTTCTGTCAGAAATAGAGCCAAAGAAAATAACTGAAGCATTACTTGATGCTGATTGAATCATAACCATGCAGGAAGAGTTGAATCAGTTTGAAAGAAGCAAAGTAAAACACTTAGTTCCTCTTCCAAAAAATAGATCAATGATTGGAACTAAGTGGGTGTACAAGAATAAAGTTGATAAGCATGGAACAGTCACAAGAAATAAGGTAAGGTTAGTGGTCCAAAGATATAATCAAGAGAAAGAAATCGACTTTGATGAGACTTTTTCTCCTGTAGTAAGACTTGATGCTATAAGATTACTTGTTACTTTTGCTACCTACAAGGAGTTTATACTCTACCAGATGGATGTGAAGAGTGCATTTCTTATGACATTCTCAAAGAGGAGGTGTATGTCAAGCAACCTCTAGAATTTGAAATTAAGGAGTTTCCTAATCATGTGTATAAACTGTATAAAACCTTGTATGGGTTGAAAAAAGCACTTAGAGCTTGGTATGAGAGGTTGTCAAAGTTTCTATTGGAGAATGGTCATTCTAGAGGTAAAATTGACAATACTCTTTTCTTAAAAACTAATGGAAAGGATTTTCAGTTGTGCAGGTATATGTGGATGACATTATTTTTGGATCAACCAACATGAATATGACTCATGAGTTTGCCAAACTCATAAGTTATGAATTTGAGATGAGCATGATGGGAGAGCTGAATTACTTCTTAGGATTGCAAATAAAATAGTCAGCATCAGGAACAATGATACACCAACATAAGTATGTCAAAGAGCTTCTCAAAATATTCTCCATAGAAGAGGCTAAAGAAATCAACACTCCTATTGCCATAGCCACAAAGCTTGATCTAGATGAAACAGGTCCTGATGTAGAGCAAATTGTATAGAGGCATGATAGGGTCATTACTATACCTCATAGCAAGTAGGCCTGGTATTGTGTTTAGTGTAGGGCTATGTGCTAGGTTTCAAGCAAAGCCTAAAGAATCACATCTAAAATCAGTGAAAAGAATCTTCAGATACTTAAAGGGAACAAGGGATCTTGGATTGTGGTATCCCAAAAGTAGTAATTTGAATTTGGTAGGATACTTTGATGCTGATTATGCAGGATATTCAGTGGACAGGAAAAATACTACTGGCATGGCACACTTCCTTGGATTATGTTTGATTACCTGGTCCACTAAGAAGCAAAACTCAGTAGCCTTGTCTACTGCTGAAGCTGAATATGTTTCTGCAGGTTCATGTTGTGCTCAATTTCTATGGATTAAGCAACAACTTGTGGATTTTGGTATAGATGTTAGTTGTGTTCCCATTTTTTATGATAATACAAGTGTTATTAACATAGCTAAAAATCTTGTTCAACATAAAAGAACCAAGCATAATGATATTAGACATCATTTTTTAGAGATAATGTTGAAAAAGATCATATATCAATTATGTTTTGTTCTACTGAAGAATAAATTGCTGTCATTTCCACTAAGGCTTTGAGTAGAGAACACTTTGAAAAAAAATAGGTTAGCCTTGCGGATGATTAAAATTGCATAAGTCTTCCCCAATGCTTGATTAGATTAAGCTGACCTTAAAGTGATTGTTGGTGAACTCAGTCTCACGCATTATGATGTGTATCCTAATTCCAAGATTTTAGAATATGTTGACTCATGAATGTGTTGATTTTGCAGAGAGACTGGATTACAGGGGCAATTTAGTTCATTTTTTCATTCTGGTATGACTATTGTTACCTAGAGTGACTTAGAGTGAAACGAGTTACCTACCCGGTTCTCCTTTGTTACATTTAAGCCGCCAAAACCAAAGAGTCACACTTGCTTCAAAAAGCTGCTACTTGCTTTCCCATCAGTTCAGAGTTCCTCATCATTACGATTCTTACACAGATACAGTCCCTCAACCCCTCAACTTCTTTTGTTTCTCTCTTAAATACGCTTTCTCTTTTTATTGATTTATATTCATCTTCTCTTCAATTTTTCATAATCAAGAAAAAATTCCAAGTTCACAAAATGGCATTCTCTTCATCTTTTTCATCCTCTTCCTCCACTGATTCTGTCACTAATCCCTTCACCGCTCTTACCCTTTATCCAAACATCACCTTACCTCCCTTAATCTCTTCTCAAATCTCTCAAAAATTCACAGACTTCGCAACCTTCAGAAACTTCCCAAACCCCTTTGCCAAAATTCCTTTACCCTCTTCTTCCTTCTCACAACCTCTTCTTCCTCCTCCTATCCCGCTCCAAATTATTGATGATGATCTTTAAATTGTTGATAATAGAGACGACCTTCCTATCGCAGACTTGATCCCAAGAAGGTCGAGATCTCAGTTAAAGAAAAACCCTCTTCCATCTTTGTCAATGTCGAAGACACTGTTCCTACGAAACCCTCTTCAATTTTCTCTAATCCTCGAACCCCTCATACTCGAGGAAATAAGCAACGCGAAGATTCTTCCTTGGATGAAGCACTTCAAGGCAGCAAAAGAAAACGTGTGGGTATATCTGATCCCACTCCTCTTCCTACTTCCTCTCCTGATCTTCTTCTTCGATCAGTTAGGAAGAAGAAAACTATCATGGCAAAAGCCCCCCAAACTTCTGTGTCTCGAAGGTCTTCTTCAAAACATAAACCAAAGGCCTCCTCCTCTTCAAAATCCTCTCCCACAGTCAAAGTTTTCACATAGGGCTGGGCGTTCGGTCGGTTCGGTCTGATTGTTTAATATCGGTTCGGTTTATCAGTTTTCGGATTGAGAAAAATGACATCCATGACCAAACTAAAATAAATTCGGTTTGGTTCGATTTTTACAAATTTGGTTCGGTTATTTTAAATTTTTATTTTGGTTTGAAATATTAAAGTAGTTAACCTCTCTTTTTCATAACTGAGCATTTAAAATTGATGAATTTTTTTAGAAAAATTATAGTTTTCAAACCTATTTTTCATTCCCAAATATAAATAATTATAAATAACTCAACATGGATGAAACGAAATGAAATGATCATAAGCTTAACATAATACATAACGTCATTAATCATTAAATATGATATAACCTTGCATAAATAGTCTACAAAGTAACGCAAAACTCGTAAAAATAGTCCATGAAACAACATATTTTCTGCATAAATAGTCCATAAAACAGTCCAAAGTCACCAAAATAGTCCATAAAATATTTGAGTCACTAAAACAATCCATAAACAGCCTGCAGCGTATGCGAATTTAGTGTTAAATGTTAATTGTGAATGTGAATTACTAAATATTATATATATATATATATATTATTATATAATAATATATATATATATATATTATTTATTTATTTATAAAATTTTGGTTTAAACCGATTTTTTTTTAAAATCGAAAATCGAACCGAAAATTTGAAATTCTAAAATTACAAATCGAATCTGATCCAAAAAACTAAAAAACCGAAATCAAAATTAAATTTCGGTTTGTTTTTTTGGTTTTTTCGGTTTAAACCAAAATATGCCCACCCTTACTTTCACATCCTCCAAAGTTTCTCCTCCACAATCTTCTACTCACTCAAGGAGACAGGTCAGCAAACCTGTTCCTTCTGACTCGCCTGACTCTGACTTTCATGTGGACACCACTGATGAGGTTAATCCTGATTTTGAGGTCCCTGCACCATCCTCTCATTGAGATACTTCTGAGGCTCATCATCTCCACTTTTAAATTTGAAAATTAGCTAGAGGGAGAGTTGTTAGTGGTTTTGGGGGTATTGTTATGCATACTCTACTGGAAAAATTAGAGTTTCAGGGATGGTCTCATCTCTTTCTACAGGGAGACCTTCAAAGAAAATTTGCTAAACCTGAAGTGTATGAGTTTTATACGAATGGGGTGAGCAATGGTGAGTTGTTCTCCACTACTGTTAGAAAGGTTACTCTGAACCTTTATGTTGCTAATATTGCTAGGATTTTACATATTCCTGCTAGGATTTTACATATTCCTTCTGGGGGGTGGGGTCACTATGTCAAGGGCAGTTAGCCACCTCTTGATAATCTTGCCTCAACTCTTGACATATGTAGAAAGTTCTCTGGGAATCCTCAACTACTCAATCATAGAAGAGTACTTAAGAGGGAGATGTCTTCACTTCACCATTGTACTTTGATGTAGTGCATAAGATGATTCTCCCTAGGAAGGAAAGGAGGATTGTGACTAGTTTTCTTGATCTTACTCTCATGGAACTAGTGGACACTGAGGTGAGAATTGATTTTCCTAGACTCATACTGAAGCATATGCAAAGGGTTCTTCTCAAGGAAACAAATAGACATGCCCTCCCTTATTAGTTCTGGCTCACCCCTATATTTAAGGATTTTGGTGTTTCTGTCCAAGTGTGGTCTTCACAGACTACCAAGGATATCATAGGGCCTGTGAACCACATGATGTTACCTGTTTCCATGAGGAGTGCTGATAATCCAATGCAAAGGTTGAGAAATACACTGGTTGAAAAACAAACTGAGGTGGAAGTTGCTCAGACAGCTTTAGAGACTGCACAGGCTGCTCATGAAGAAGAAAAAAGGATCCTTCAAGCTGAGATTACTTCCCTTAATTCCTTGTTGGAAAAAGAGAGAGCAGAAAATGCAGATGTTATTAGGAAACTCACCTCCCTTATCCCCTCTTCTTTTTCTACTTAGCTTCTTTACTGATATCTTAGGCCTATCTCCCTTTTTATTATTCCCTTGATGGCTTGATTCACTCTTAGGTTGTTTATGGTAAATGTAGTCGTATCTTCTACTAAATGAAATGGACCTAGTTGTTTTAACTGTTTTCTTCTCCTGTTTTTTCATACTGCATTCATGTTCTCTTATTCTGAATTTTGGTTATCTTAGTGATAGCCTCAATGGCCATAAATTATTAAATGTTTTCACTTATTGAGCCAACTTTTCAATAATGTCAAAAGGGGGAAGAATAAGGCTGTGCAGTGCTTATAACTCAAATTGGACTAACTTGTTTCATTCTGGTTCTTTTATTTAAATTCCTTATTGAGTATGTCAGGTTTTTGTGCTGCTGTGTTTGTCATTATCAAAAAGGGGAAATTTGTTAAGAAATGAAGAGTTTTGATGATAGGCATGTGAATGAAATATATTGTGAAAGCTGGTCCATCCAAGTGAACAAAGCTCAGCTACAGACAAGTTATTGATAAGATAACTCTGCGTACAAATAGAAGTGGATAATATTTATCACATCAGAAGTTGAGTTGAACAAGAAGTCTTACAAAATTTGAATTGAATAAGAGGTCTTGCAGAGATAAAAGAAGAATCCTATTCAAAGAAGAAGTGAGAGAGGCGGCAACAACAAGAAGAGTGAAACTATCTAGAGTCCTATTGAACATAGAAGATTAGATCAATTGAAGGACTCTATGAGGTGTGTGCTTAAATACAAGAAACGAATTCAAAAGCACTAACTCAATGCACTGAAAAGATAATCAACAATCAGCAAAACAGTTCACATACTTGAAGAAGAACCTGGTCCCTCACGTAGCAAGTCATAGACTGTTTATAGTAGGCAGGTTCTTTGAGTTGTGATGAGTCATTGTTCTAGTCTCAGTGATCTATAAATTGAGTTAGGAGTTATGTCTTCAAGTTAGGGAACTCGAAGACTTGGGAACACTTATCTTGGAAAGATTTGTGTTTTGTAGTGATAGGAGTTAGAAGTTTTAATTCCTAGTTTACAAAAAGTCTTGTAATTTTGTTGATTGTTGAGGCTCAAGTGTTATAGTGAAGTTGAGGTTAAATCCTTAGAGGTACAGGTCGTGATTTTTTACACCTTTCTTGAGCCGGTTGTTTTCCACGTAAAAACACTGTGTTCAGCTTTTATACTTGTTCCACAAATAAGCAATTAGTAGGGCTCGTACTCTAACACTCATACTCTTCAATGCATATATATAGCTTAAATTATATCCATTTTTATTAATGACATGCTAACAGAACTTCATGTGGCCCTCAACTTTTAGAGATGCCATGCAGACAAGGAAACTGAACAGGAAGAAGATAATTTTCTATGTCTGTGACTCTGTGTATACTCATGCTCCCTTCGTTTTATTATGCTTTCACTCATATATTAAATATAACTTTTTTAACTATTCATATTAACAAATAAAAAAAAATTATAACTTCTTTTCCTTGTGCTATCCTTAGTGTTCGAACTGTTAAAAAATATGCCACGTTAATAAGAATCAAATAATATGAAACTGAGGAATTAAGTAGTAGCAACATCGTCAGAATCCCATTAACTTCGGGCACGTTCAGAGCCGGGGCTAGCATAGATTCATCCAAATTGAATCTCCTTCGACGAAAAAATTACACTATTTATACATCGTTAAATATTTTTTTATGTATATATATATATAATATAGATGTTGAACCTCTTTGGTTAACATGTTTATTAATTTATGTCTATCTGTGTACATTTCTTTAGCAAGGCTAGTAAATGTGCCCCAGTTAGTTCAGTTCTGATTATTTGTCTAATCTTCTGCAATAAAATTTATTTTTCTGAAGAACAAGAAGCTGAAGTGCGGTTTGAAATAAAACTAAACATAAAGTCTCACAAAAAAAAAAAAAAAAACTTAATGATCATATAATTAAGGTAGTAAGTGATCAGCCTATTGCCCATGCAATCGATAGGAATATTACTTCTTACATTAGGTTTCTCTAATTTAAATAAACTTTGAAATATATTTCTTTATATGCTACTATAGTCAGACGTATCTCATTTCATTAATATTTTACCCCAATGTTAGAATCATACTATAACACACTCTAGTTACAGGCTTAAGCATGCGGCGGGGAAGTTAAATGTACATATTATATCTATCACTACTCACTAGTAAATATTTAATTATTTAATCTCGTTATATGATTATGGATAATTCTCATTTCTTGAACTAATTTTGATCAGTTTAATTATTTCAACTCACAGTCTATGTGTGCATATTACAGTTTTATATTAATATTTGGTGACTCGTGAATGGTGGCCTCTTTTGACTCACGCCAATATATTATTTTTTTTCCATCACGGTATCTTTCTTTGTATTTTTTATACTTTTTCTTTTTGAGGGTGATTTCAAACAATTGCGTCCACTCGTATATTTAATTAATTAATTACTCACATTCTTTATTGATGTAGACAGACTAGAGAATTATGAGAAACATGCAAAGATATACTCGGCATAAAATTTTGTATCATCAGTATCATACAAAATAATTATGTTTTCTAGCTAAATATATATTTTATTTTATTATATTAGAAGCGATGATTTTGACATAGCAGCTTAAAGGTATTATTAAAAAATTTAAGGGTATAATAATCTTTAAAGCTTAGGGTGTGTTTGGTATGATGGAAAATATTTTTCTAGAAAATATTTTTCCGGAAAATAAGTTGGTTTTCTATTTATTTTCTCATGTTTGGTTGGTGAGTGAAAAATATTTTTCGGAAAATGTTTTATTGTGTTTGGTTAGTGAGTAGAAAATATTTTTTAGTGTTTGATTAGTGAGTGAAAAAATATTTTTTAGAAAACATTACTAACTGTTAACTAGTATATTAGTGCCTCTAGTAACTCAACAATTTGTAAGAACGAATTTAAGTATAGCAAATAATATCAATATCGCATATTAAAATATTACAATCACTAAATTTAATCAACTACTAATTAGCAAAAATAGGAGACATTTTTCAACATTTTGTTAGGACAGTCTCAAGATACTACAATCAATAGAAATACAATGGAACTACAAGCTTATTCAACCTTGTGAAACAAGCTACATCGATGACAAAATGATATATGCAATTAGCAAAAGTAACATAAGTAAGTCTTCCTTAATGCATATGAAAATAACAATACATTCAACGAGCATTGAAAAAGAAACAAATTCGGGCTTCACTAATTTTTATTTCAAGCAGTGAAAAATTGAAGCAAAGCACAGTGAAAAATATTTTCGAGTAATGTGAATTTTTTTAGAAATGTGAATATTAGTGTTGATGGGGTGGGGGTGGGGCCTAAGTCACATTTGTTATTTTTCGAAAAATGACTTCCCTTGGTCCATGGGGGAAGTCATTTTCCTTCAAATGGAGAAAAATAAGTTGTTATGAAAAACATTTTCCCAACATTTAACTACAACCAAACAAAAAAAAATAAGAAAATATTTTTCAAAAAATATTTTCCATCGTACCAAACACACTCTTAGTGTAGAATTCGCTTGCTGATAGAAATTGTCCTTGTCTTACTTTTTGAATTTTCGTAATACTTCTAAAGAAATGTTCATCTTTTTTTAATTTAATTACAGTTATGACCTTTAAAAAAATCCTCCCTTTTTCATTTAATTACAATAATACCTCACGTGTTATTGAATATGGTGGGCCCATACTTATTAAAATGTATAATTAAATTGTAATTTATAGAATATTTTATATATTTTTAAATTTAACTTCTCTCGAAAGTGAATAGTTTTTCCATATCATGCCTAATTAATTATTATAAATCATTTATAGTATGTATATAAAAAGAGTTTCAGCATGTCTGCTTTAGTTGCTTCATTCTTACTTATTATATAGGATAATAATATTCATTTGAATACGTGAAAGGTAAATAATATTTCCACAGTATTTTTTATTTTAATGTGAGGTTATATTTACTACTATTTTCACTCTCTTTTTTTCTTTTTATTTGTCATAAGTTCCTTTTTGATAGTCAAATAATATGAATTGTGACTAATATTTTAAGATATATCTTTCATCGTATTGAAATGAGAAAAATTATAACTTTAAGGACTTTTTGCATACTTTTTGAATATTCAAATTTTAATTAAAAATATTAATTTAATTTAACTTTAAAATTAGTCAAATTGATTCTTGAAAAACAAAACACGGAATATGATAATTTATATTAATTAATTATAATTAAATATTAACATCAGATCAATATCATATATTTCTTTTTATTTACTATCTTTTATGCTAAAAATGTGATTTTCCTTCGTACTTACTTATTTTAGCAAATTAAAAGAGACTTTTATTTTATCCTAACATTAAAGTTTCAAATAAAATTTTTCTTAAAACCTGTTGCCTGTTTAGATATTTTCTTTTATATTTATTTATTTTACTTTTCTTTTATAATCTGTTATATATTTAAGAATTTCATAAAAATATTATAAATTATAATACTTAGCAATCAATACCACACAAATTAGATAGAAGGTGTAATATCTATTATTTTAAAATTATGTAAAGGCAATATAAATCATAATAATTAATTTAAAAATATTTCACGTTGGGTCCGTGCTAACACGGCCCCCCTAGTATTATTCTATATACGAAAAATGTTCAAAAATACTCTCGAACTATTGAAAATAGAGCAAATATATCCTTCGTTAGATTTTGGTATCAAAAATACCCTTATCCTTTAACAGACTTCCACCTCACATAAAAACTCCTTAAAAAATTATTTTTGGCTGACATGGAATTTCCAACTCAATATTTTCACATTGTTATTTCTTATTCACCATAAGCCAGCTATACAACACTACATCATGTTCATCTCCTTAGGTAGCCATGTTCGATACCAAATTCAGATCTTGCTCAATAATAGACAAGATGATTTCCTCCATCACCCACAAAAACAATAAAAGACTTTTCAATGTTTCTTGTTTCCAAAAAGGTCAAGTAAACTCACCATTTTTTTTCAAAAAATCACAAATTTAAAATTAGATTATGCAAAAAAAATTAAAACTCTTTTTGTCTATACAGAGCGAGAAAAAAGCGAAGAAACCTTCGGGTTGTACACTCGAGGATAGATAGATCTTTTGTATCTACATTTGGTTTTGGTGGTTCTTTATCATTGGACAGTTGCTTGTAGTCGGCGAGCTACTGGAGATAAAATTTATCTTTTTTTTTCTCTCATACAAAATAATTATGAGTTTCACTAGTGGGTAAAGGTACAGGAGAACAAAAAGAAAGAAGAAATTGAGAAAATGGTGAAGCGACTGTGATAAAGAAGAAACCTGAAGAAATTAAAATCAATTTATATGAGCTAATATCTTTTGATTTTGAAATTCAGTGTGGTTCTTGTTTATTAAGTGAACAATATGTTGAATTGAATTTGATTTGTTGATGAATTGTGTAAAAGTATAACAATGAAGAAGATAATGCACATAAGAATAAGAAATAAGTTGTCCAAGTTGAAAATTCCAAGTCAGCCAGAAATAATTTTTTAAAGAGTTTTTATGTGAGGTGGAAGTTTGTTAAAGAATAAGGGTATTTTTGATCTGCTTAACTAACGGAAGGGTATTTTTGATACTAAAATCTAACGAGGGATATATTTGCTCTATTTTAAAAGTTTAAGGATATTTTTGAACCTTTTCCGTTCTATATATAGATATATACAATACTATAGAAACATACATGCAAAGATATACTAGGTACAAAATTTTGTATCATCAGTTTCATACAATATAATTATGTTTTCTAGCTAAATACTCAAGTTAATTCCTCATATTGTCATTGAACTATTGACAATATCCCACAAAAGTCATTTTTATTTTTTTTTATGACAAAAATGTCACTCACCTATTAGTTTATCTCTTATATTGTCATCCTAACATTTTAAGCTACTAAACTCACTTAATTTTCTTAAGTAATGTTTTATAATCAATTTTAATGACATATTCATTAAATTATACCACCTAATACAGAACAAAAAAAGATTTTAGTATACAGGCAATAAAATCCATCAAATTCTAGTATAAAAGCAATAAATCCACCAAAATAAAATAGATCTTAAATAAAGATAAATTATACATGGTGAAAATAACTTTAAAAACTTTTAGAAAAATATGAGATTTTATATGACCATTTTTTTTTAGTTTTTAAGGGGTCACTCTCTCTGCTTCATATTATTTATCCACTTTTCTCTACACGTTCCATATAAAATTATAAATAAGAAGATAATTTTACTAATTTACCTTATAATTTTTTAATATATTCTATTAGTGTTTTAATAAATACTAAAATTTAACAATATAAGAATTTGTTTGAAACTTTATTATATTTATACTTTGAAAAAGAATTAATATAAAGATAAATAATAATTAAATTTTAGTCTTATAAATTAACAAATAACATAGAATATATGGAACAAAAAATAAGTTAATACTTCCCTCATTCTTAAATAAGTGAACAAAAGAAAAATATAAACTAAGATAATTTAACATCTATATTTTAAAATTGTGTATCTATTTTAAAATTTTATTAAATGTATACATATTAATAATATAGAACTCGTTAATTTTAAAAAAAATTAAAATTCAAAATTCATAAAGTTCAAATTCCGACTCAATAAGTCAATAAGTGAAACTGTATAGAGAAAAGTCTATAAATAATATGAAATGGAGTGAGCGTCCACTTTTCTTTAAAATAGTTCTATAAATCTTATGTATATTTATTTTTTTTTAATTCTCAATATGTCTAATTTTTGTTTATTTAAAATACATATTTCATTTTGGTGAATTTTATTGCTTTTATATTAGACCTATTTTTTGTTATGTATTTATGTGGTATAATTTAATGAATTTGTCCTAAATTTAAACTTAATTAAGTGAGTTTAGTAGCTTAAAATGCTAGAATGACAACATAAGAGATAAACTAATAGTTGGGTGACATTATTGTCATAAAAATAACAAAAGTGACTTTTGTGGGATATTATCAATAGTTCAATAACAATATGAGGAATTAACTCCTAAATACTCCCCCGTCCCATTTTATCCGTCCCAAATTTCTTAATTTGATGTCCCATTTTACTTGTCCTTTTTTACTTAACAAGACAAGACATTTTTTCCCCATTATACCCTTAGTGTAATTGATTAGTCCTTGTTATTAACATTCTTGAAAAATATTATTTACGAGGATTACCATTAAGAGTATAGCATTAAGAATATAAATGGTGCTTTGGTATTAGTCATCCATCAATATTGGAACTAATAACAAGACACAATTAAGAGGGGCAAAATAGTAAAGTTACTTCACTAATCATTGTTTTCTTAATAGTTGTGACATTCCAATTTGAGGCGAGTAAAATAGGACGGAGGAAGTATATATTATTCTATATTATATACATACAATACTATATGAATTAGAGAAACATACATGCAAAGATATACTCGGTACAAAATTTTGTATCATAAGTAACATACAAAATAATTATGTTTTCTAGCTAAATATATATTACTTTATATTATATATATATATGAAAAATATATCTTTTTTGATTATTTTTTTAACAAATAATTAAACGAGGTCAAAAGTTGAAGACCAATTCTCAGCATCAAATTGTAGAATAGTGTCAGTTTTCGCTCTCCTTTGATTACAAACCGTTAAATACATTTAGCTTTTTGGTAGAATAATCATCTCTGCCACGTTTGATATATAATAGTATGAATTATTGATAGATTCACATGGTGATGATAACGCAGTCTTTTTGTCTTTTTGTTTTTGTTATCTTTTGGATTTTGATAGAAAGATTTTATCTCTAATTAGCAGTAGCAGTAATAAGATGACATATATTATTTATCTAGTTTGATGATTCATAGATTTGTATGTTTATTCCTTTCTTGGCATTTTGGGAAAAAGTATATTACTTATATATTTCTATCATAAAATTTTCCAAATAAGTAAGTCCGATCCGACCTTGAGTTGAGATTACCTTTTTCTTCGGAAAGAATAAAGAAAGTTGAAAGATTACTAAATTAGAAATTTCAAATGAATGAGTTGAGTTAAATTTGGACGAATTAATAAATAATTAAGTTATTAAGTGAATGAGTTATTGATCCATTCAAAAGTTATTTGGACTTGAATGTATTAAAATGCGGATCATAACCTAATCCGTTTAATTCTTACTTTTTTTAATTGTACTATAATTATTTTATTTTATTTTTTTGTAAAATTTTAGTGTCTTATGATGATTTTTCATATATTGAATAACAAAAAAAAATATGTCGTTTTGACAAAATTACTCATGGAACAGTTTAGATTACATATTAGTCCAAATTAAATTGTCAAAATTATATAAATCGTTAACATTTAGGCAATAGATAAGACGTCATGACTAATATTTGTGTAATTACACAACGTAGCTAATAAATAAGGCATCATAGCTAATGTTTGTGTAATTACAACGAGTAGCTACAATTTAATAGCTATTTTAGGCTGAAAACGCATATGAGCCCCAAAATTCGCTTAACATATAAGTACAAACGTACTTGAGAAATTTTCTTCAATATATAAACACAAACGTTTATCCCTGAAATTTGCTTACGTATACAAATACAAAAGAAGCAGATTGTATATTAGCCCCAAAATTCACTTAAACATACAAAAACAAAATAAGTATAAATTATTTTTATTTATAAATATCCTATTTATAAAATTAAAGTTTGTATGCAATCATGCAATTTGTTTTCGGACTTTGACCAATAAATATTTTTTAAGTTAATGGAGTAATTTTTTTATGACTAAAATTATTTAGCATGATAAATTGAAAAGAAGTAACTCACATTCAATAAATTGAAAAAAAATTTAAAAGAAAAATTTAAGAAATTTGAGGGCGTTTTTATTTTTACACATATTTATCCATGAATTGTAATCCATAGAAAACTAATCCCACCAAATTGAGTGTATTAGTTATACACCCTATATATAATATCATGTAGGGTGTATAACTAATCCATGTATTAATTAAACATTGCTCCAAAGTTGCTATCAAACAATGTATTAAATAATCCCATCATTTAATCCTTAGATTATGAAAATAATCCACCCTACCAAACGAGTCCTAACTGCAATTATTAATCCTTTGTGTATCTTGATCTTCCTAACTATCCGCTCATTTTTACTTTCAATCTTTCTTTATAGAAATTCATCTATAGTAATAGATAGTAAAAACTCCAAACAATTTATACAATTGATCTTTTGAACCCTCTTCAAGCTATCGTGACAATTGCTATCCATTTTTCTTAAATTTCTAGTTTATGGGATCGGAGATGCATATAAAAGTTAAATATATCTCCCAGTTTTGATTGCACTACTTGTGAATAGGAGGACCATCATCATAGAACAACAATTCTATACAAAAATTTATCTTGCTTATATTATTGAACATGATGATCAAAATCCTTTATAAGAGAGGAACAAAAATTATTTTTTTTGGTTAAATAACGAGAAGGGAAGAAAACAGTAGGCTTGCATGTGCTTCAATTTTTTTGTGATTTTGCGCTATATTGTGTTTTAAATGCTTCAAATTAAGAATGACATGCAGCATGATTGCAACATTCTACCTAAAGGTACAATTGAAACACAACCTAGCATGCCATATACTTCCTCCGTCCCATTTTACCCGTCTCAAATTTTCTAATCTGGTGTCTTATTTTACTTGTCATTTTTTACTTATCAAGACAAGACAATTTTTTTTTTTTCATATTTTACCCTTTGCATTAATTTTTTTTTTAAATTAAAATGTAAACATCATTTAATATGGGTACTATGGTAAACTAGCCATGTTATTTATTATTTTTCTTAATAGTTGTGCCATTCCAATTTGACACGAGTAAAATAGAGCGGTGAAAGTATGTGTTGTTCTTGTTTTTTTCGAAGGGTCCAAAAGTTTTTGTTTTGTTTTTGGGTATATACCTCTTTGATTCTATGCAACTGATAACATAATACTCCATCCATTACTTTTAAATTGTAGGAATTTTCTTTTTCAATGTCAAATGAAATAAATTTTGATTAACATTTTAAGATGTATTGATATGACATGAGTAGGGGTGTATAAATCAAATCGTCAAGTCAAATCGAACCGACGAACCAAACCAAACTGAGAAAAAAAATCGATTTATGGTTTGGTTTGATTGGTTTGACGTTAGAAAAAAAAAATCTACCATTCTTGGTTTGATTTGGTGTTAACAAAAAAAAAGCCAAACCGAATCCGAATCAAACCGACATAATATATATATATATATATATATATATATATATATATATATTCGAACTTTTTTATACATAAAATATTAACTATAATCTACTTTTTAAATACTTTTTCAACTAGTTTTAGTAATTTTCAATAATTTGAAAGTAGATGTAGATATATATATATATTTAGATTTGAGCCTTTAAGTTGTAATATTTGTCCATTAATTGCTAATTAAATTATCGAAAACCCAATATAAACTTAAAACCTAAACTTTTCACTCTTCATCTCACTTTTTAGTTTCAAGAGAGTTTTCCACTCCTCATTTTTTCATAATTATGGTTTTTCATTAGCACATGAGTGAAAACATATTTGATCTAGTCTTCGATCACAATATAATTGTAAAAACTAAAGATTATAAAAAAAAAAAAAAAAATCGAAAACCCCCCAAAAAACGACTAAAACCTAAACCCAAAAAATAAATTTTATGTTGGTTTGATTTGGTTTATAGTTTTAATAAACCGACATGATGATTTTTTTTTTTTTAAAATAAAAACCGAACTAACCCGACCTATGTACACCCCTAGACATGAGAATGCAGTTTATAGTACTTTTTGTTTAGTTTTTTTGAATATTCAAAATTTAATTTTATAATATTGAATTAGTCTAATTTAATTTAGTTTGAAAATTAATCAAATTGACTCTCGATAAGCGAAACATAACGAGTATTTTTTGAAATGGGGGAGTAGCTCCAAGTATGAATGACTTTAAACGTTGGTTAAGTTGAGCTTAATTTGAAAGACATCTATGAACTCAAATTAATAACTCCATATTCGTATTCATGCATGTACATATTTAGCTATTTCAACTACTAGTTATGTTGTGTGCTCATTTTCACCCTTTTTCTTGAATATTTTTTTCGTTTAAATTTTTTTTCTTGAATATTGATTCTTAAGAATGCTTATGAAGATCCTTTATTTGTATTAGAATTTTTGTCCTGATTTTCTTATTATATTTAAGTTTTATTTTTTCTTAGAAAGACAATAAAAGTTACAATAATTACTTTTACTTTCCCTGAAAGAAAAAATACAATTCTTTTTCATATTTGGCTAACCTCTTTCTTGGAGGAAAGATTTTGGACATCTATAAATAGAAAACCCCTTCTCATACCATAACACACAATAACATTCATAATGTAGTCTTAAAAGAGTTTTTGTTTAGGGAGATTTCTCCCAATAGGTTTAATGTTTTTGATATTAGGTTTTATAATATGTAGGCCGATTGGCCAAAACATATAATAATTTTATGCCTTTTTAGTATTGTTTTCTTTGTCGCCTGATTTATTGTCTCAAGGTCTGCAAACGTTAAGCTTCCGCATGACGCCCTCTCGATTTCGAACCCAACAACTGATATCAAAGCCCATGGTTCAATAAATCGATGGTCCAATTATTGAACAAAGTTGCAATCAATTTGATGATAATGAAGATATATGTCCAAAAGCTACATGTGGAGATAATTGTCAATCATATTTTCAACAATCCTGCTGTCACATATTAATCATATTTTCAACAATCCTGCTGTCACATATTTTTAACCCGAAAAGGGCCCATATACTTTTAACTCAAAAACTCCATTTTTAAGCATGTCAAGCAACACTGATGAAGACTATGTGAAGAACAAAGATTAAAGATGTGAAGAAGACGGATCAAGAGAAGAAAATTAAGCCAAAAAAGGGAGATTTGTTAAGGTTTTTGTCCTTATTTTCTTACTATATTTAAGTTTTATTTTTTCTTAGAAGGAAATAAAAGTTACCATAATTACTTTTACTTTTTCTGAAAGAAAAATATAATTTTTTTTCATATTTGACTAATCTCTTTCTTGGAGGAAACGTTTTGGACATCTATAAATAGAAGATCCTTCTCATACCATAACACACAATAACATCCACAATGTAGTCATTAAAGAGTCCTTGTTTAGAGAAAAATTTCTTCCAATAGGTTTAATGTTTTTGATATTAGGTTTTATAATATGTAGGCCGATTGGCCAAAACATAGAATAATTTTATGTTTTTTTAGTATTGTTTTCTTTGTCGCCTGATTTATTGTCTCAAGGTCTGCAAACGTTAAGTTTCCACATGACGCCCTCTTGATTTCGAACCCAACAATTTCAACAAACTATTTCTTTTGTTCATTTGCATGCATGCCCCGTACACATGTTGATTTTGAGTGTAGTTTTCTCTTCAGATGAGAACTTAACATTCAATAATATAGTGTACTCTCTGGAGTTACTATAAATTTACAAGAAGAGCTCTTGTTATTATTAGATATTTTCCCAAACCGGTGATTACATCATTACAAAAAGAGAAAAAAAGACCACAGTTCATGCATGTCCAAATCCCCATGGTTAAGTTAAAACATGTTCTTGTAGTACATATATAGCAAAACAAGAACAAATTAAGTAGGACAACAAATTAAAAGTTCTCTAATATCAATATATTATATGAGGGAAAAAACTGCATTATTGTAGACGATGTTGATAACGTTCGATCCATATCGAATTGATAATCTTCATGCATCTAATAAGTGCAGGAAATGTCGTCGAATTGAAGGGTTTCTTGGCTATGTACGTACATACCCCAAGTGAACCCCAAAAAATTCCACTGGCTTTTGCTAGCTGCCTCATTAAAAACGACTATGCACAAGTTGGTGGTATTTTAGGTACCCCTTGACGTTGTAATTCACCTAGCACGCTGTCGACAGCCGGAGGTTTGAGTCCGAGGGGAAGTGGTAGCCATGGTTTAGATAAAACATCTCCAATAGCCGCATCTATGCTCTCCTTGGACTGTCCATCAATGTCCACAAACAAGTTGTCAATAAAATTTTAAAATGTCAAAACACTAATGTATTGAACAAAAATTCAAGAAAATTAAATTGAACATGAACACGAATTTTCATACTTATATATAGGTTTATTTTAATAGTAAGTTGTAATAGGTTAACTGCCTCATTTTTCAGGTTGCTAATTTTCATTCATTATGGACAACTATTATAACATTGAATTCAATTACACCATCATTAGTGACTTAGTGTGTATAGAAGTTAACTAAATCCAATGCTTAATCTAGCTTATAGATTTGTGCACGTTCATGCATATCTACAGAGTTGTGTAGCAAGATTTTGCAAAATGTCATGCTTTAGATTAACCTCGATCGGTTCAATGTGGTACGTACAAGTAGTAAAAACCTCCTCAAAAGATCAAATTAATTATATAGCGTATTTCTACAAGATTACGTAGAGACAAATGGCGGTTGGTCTAGTTTTAACCTTAAAGTTGTGGGTTTGAGCGACTAAAACAATAATAAAGGTGAAAGCTCCTAGGAAGGGGTGAAAGAAAAACAAGAGTCTGCAGAGAATGGCATTTATTCTGTGGTCTCAGTTGTTTAAAGTGTAAAGTGACCATGTGAAAATTCATGTACTCTTTTTTTATGATTTTTATCAATTTGTACTATACTTGAAGCTTCATAAAGATAGGTTTTCAATAAGGACACAAAAAGAATCTTGAGAGAGAGAGAGAGGCATACAGGATGAAAATCACAAGGAGGTTTAGGTAGAGGTTGTGTTGGAGGAGCAGTACTTCGAACGTGGTCTACTTTGTACATCGCATGCGCTGCGGGTGGTATGCCAGGTACTGGATGATGACCACCCGGATACCTCTGCATCACAATTATTTTGTTCAGACTACATAACATAAGCCAAAAAACTTACAAGAGAATATATACATGCCAAAAAATACACCACATGGTCTCTTATTACATAATTCCAAAAGTTATTTACAAGAAATAATTTAGAGGGATCAATAAAATCCCTTCATTCTTAATCACAGATTTTAAATTTAAATTTCGTGAATTTGTTATATTTAATAAGTCTTATGCTGCATTAATTCGGATTAATTGAAGCCTCAAATCGAGCAGCGTGCATATATCAGGTGAAAAATGGAAGAGAAATTTAAAAGAGAACAATGATTAATTGATTGAACATAAAGTTACCGTTGGTGCTATAGGTGCTGGAAAGTAAGGAGTTCCTGGTGTAAGAGGATTTGGTACCTGCAACAATAATACAAAATGAGAATTTGTCATTTTATTCAAACATACAATCAAACTCAATTATTAATCCCCCTTACTGTAACATGTTTTAGGTCAGACTTGTTATTACTAAAATTCTATTATTATCTCCACCATAGTTTTTTCAAGTTGTTGTTTGGTTGAATTATTTCCTAGTTATTCTGTAGTTCAATTTCTCAGTTGATTTTTGGATTTCATATGGAGCTCCAATAGAGATGGAATGACGTCTATATTTAGTAACAATTTCATTTTAAAATGTTATGAGATGATTTATGGTCACACAAACACCTAAAAAGGGAAAGGGACGACCCGGTTCATACCTACTCCGTAGGTGTCGGGGAGGGGGGACCACTCCAGGCCTGACGTACGAGCCCTCACCCCAGCTTCGCTGGAGGGGCGTTTCGAACCCCCGACCCTGGCACACCACGGTAAGCAAGCTTACCGCTGAGCCAAGGCCATCCCTCGGTCACACAAACACCTATGACTTGTTTTGACCACAAGTTTCAAAAGTTAGTTGTTTTTTCTTAAACTCTATATCAAGTCAAATAATATCACATAAATTGAGACGGTGAGAGTAGCTCTCCTTCTCCCAACTAAGAACTACTAGCTCTCTCTCCCAGCTACAAAAATAATAGCTAAACTTTTACATGTAATGTTCATACATTTTTAATATGGTAATAAATTAAAGCATCATGAGTTCGAATATCACTACTAATTATCAACAAAAAAAATCCATCAAGAGTATAAATAAGTAAATGAAAAACTCACTCGTTGATGGTGTGGATGCCAAAAAGAAGGATCTGAAGGTGGCGGAGGATGAAGATGAGGAGGAGGAGCCCATGCTGGTGATGGATGTTGTGGAGAAGGCGAAGGCGCTAGATGTTTAGGCCACATGTGCATATATGATTGGTCGACAGATGGATGACCCCATACATGTAGGGGTCTAAAATGATGAGGCATTGGAGCCGCCATCGTAGGAGGAGGAGGAAAGCCAATAGTTGGTGCAGGCCACGGGGTCATATCTCTCTTTCCTCCTCCCCCTCCTACCACGGCTGCACCACCGTAAAGTTGCCTTCTCTGGCTCCAACTCGCGGCCTCAGCTTCTCTTGCAAGCAAATGTTTCCTATGGGATCGATATTTCTGCAGATTCAAATAATTTTCATCAATTATTCGATAACATGTAGCAGTAAATTAATTTTAGAGGCCGCAAAGTCAAGTCAACTTATTATTTCTGATTGAGCATGATAGTTGATTCAGTTTGAAGCTTGAACCCATAATTTTAAGAATATAATGGGTGCGATGCTTAAAGTTTCTCAAGTTAAGCTCATAAAGTAAAAATTTTGAATCAGCCTCTGCTTGAACTCGGTTACAAACAACTATGCAAGTCATTTTGTTGACCCCTTCCTAGACTTAATTAGTCCATTCATATGCTTAAAAAATTTTGACCCAAAAAAAGGAAGTTTTTCAGGTGATTTTGTTTTGTGCCCGAAAGTGTTTCCACTTTGAGCTAAGCAGAATTTTGTCTAATCTTCAAATCATCAGATCTTGTTTTCTCTTTAAAGAAAATAATATGCCTTTTGGGTAGAGAACAAATTAAAGGAAACTAATAAATAGTAGTAGTACTACTACTACTTTTTTCAGTTTTCATCATTGTCTAATATTCTTTTTCCAAATGCAATCGAACAACTATGAGGACCATTTCGTTTGGCATCATTACTAAATCAAATCTAAAGAATCATATAGAAAAATTCTTACTACTAAATAAAATAAAAAAATAAAAAGAGGAAGAATATATTTTTTTCTTACTTGAAGATGACTGGCAATATTATGACGAGTAAGACAGTCGATTCCCATGATCTCCAAAATTCTTGATGGGACTGCCTTATCTACACCTAGCTGCTCTACTGCTTGTACAAATCTTCTGTGCAATTCTGGCGTCCAGTCCACCTTCACACAATTCAAGAAAAAAACTCATTAATTTGATACTTAGTTAATTCATCTACGACCTAACATAGAAACCCTAGATTCTCGTGAAGTCCATAACTATATGTCAAGTTTTAGTTACCCTACATGTCATGTTTTTTTCGAATGAATTGATAATGTAAAAATTATTTATATTACGAAATTGAAAAACAAACAATTGGATTTTTTTTTTTTTTCTCTTTACCTTTACTTTCCTCTTGCCCGGAAGATTATTCTTGGATGACTTTTTGCCTTTATCACTTTCTTTTGGAGTGACATTCTGTTTCACTTGTAGTGTAGATTCTTCACTTTTTTGAGTACTAACAATTTCTTCTCCTTGATTTAAGCTCGTTAAACCCGAACCTACATCCGAGGCTGCTCTTTCCGTTTCATCTTTTCTTTCTACATTTTTTGTAGCAGTAGAAATAAACGTAGTTTTATTACTACTGCTATAGTTATTCACATCGGATTCATCGCCACTACTAACTGAAAATTCTGCAAGTATTTCAGTGTCCATTTCCAAATCTGGCAGTACATCTCCATCGTTGATTCCAACAAATAGGTCATCAAAATCAATGCTGTCAAGTAAATTCTCCCCAACGAAATCAGGGAAATCAACTCCTCCTCCAATCGCAAAACTCTCCATCGTGTTATCATCTCTTGCCGTTGTGTTACTCAAAGGTGACACAGCTAGCATTACAACAACACACACACACACACACAACACAAATCGAACTTTTTCCTCGTGTGAATTTTACCTCTGCATGCAAAAAAGGTAAGAAGGAAGAATTATAAGCGTATATTGATGTACGCGAAGATGGAAAAATGGTGGAATTTGCTAGTAGGAGAGAAATATGCTCAAAATGGATTTGTATTTGATATAGAGAAATGTCTTTTTATTTCTTTTTGTTGTTGTTGTTGATGATGTTAGTAATAGTAATAGTGTAAGTGGGGGAGCGTGGAGAACGAAAGATTTATTCTACACCACAATTTGTGTAAAGGTTTTGTAATTTTCTTATTGGCTTTTGTCTTGTACTTTGTATAGAGAGGGAACTCGGGGGAGGTGGGCATACAACCTCCATTTCATTTTATATGGTACCGTTTAATTAAAATAATATTTAAGAAAAAATAAAAAAAATTTAAAATGGTGATTTAAAATAATTTTTTTATATTTGTGTGGTTATAAATCATCAAATTGTTTCTAATCTAAGTAAGATTAATATTTTTCCTGAAACAAATTAAAAAAAAACAAATGACACGTAAAATGAAACGGAAAAGAGTACTTTATATTAAAGGGGGGTTTGTGGATGGTGTTTTTTTGAACATAGAAAAAAATCTAGTAATAGAAAAGTGCTCGTGAGCTGTTTTAATAGCAAGATTTCTTTTAGTATTAAATTGAAAGAGGCCTAAAGGGATATGAAAGGTTGCAAGTTGAAGTCAGACATGGTAGGGGCTATGTTGGAAGTGGATTTATATGTATTATGAGCTCATCTATATCTGTTGTAACAGTAGCAAAAGAAAATGATATTGTCATGTATTTGGTCATATTGTATACTCAACATGTGTTTGCTTTAATTAGATCTAACATTGTTCTAATTTCTAACCAATACTCTCTCTGATCCATTTCAATTTTCTTGCTAACTAAAAATAGCCAATCCTAAATAGTCATATTATTTTAGAAAATTATGAAATATATAATTACTTCCTCCATATTTTTATTTATGATGTTTCGTTTCACGAGAGTTAATTTGATTAAATTGAATTAGATTAATCAAATATCTTAAATTTTATATTTAGATATTTGAGAACTATACAGACAATACTGTAAGTTGCAATCCTTATTATATTAATATGATGAAAAAATATATATTAAAATGTTGGTCAAAATTTATATAATTTGACTCGCGAAAGTGAAACATAACAAGTAAAAATGAATAGAAAGAATAATTATTAATTTTCAACTATATCCTAATTCAATATGGAGAGAAATTACTGTGGCGAAAGGAAAATAGTATAAAAAAATAAAAGAACAATTTAGTCAATTACTTTTTTAGTTGATGTTTTCTTAAAAAGTAGAAAAATATCACAAGTAAAAAAGATGGAAAGTAGTAAAAAGTTTGAATATTATTAGTTGGGAGTATAACTTTAAGGAAAATTGAAAAGTGACTTTTGAGTTGTCTTCTTAGTAAAAAGGGTCAAAACCTAAACTATGAATAGTAAAAAATTAGTGATGACAATATGATTGTGATGGTCACATGCTATTCTCAATATTGCAAATTTAACAGCTTTATATTTGAACCAAGAAAGCCAAATTAAGGCTTATTTGACATGCATGAATGGACGAGTTTAATTTGTTTGTGACTTCTCCTCTGTCAATAGACAATAGGAAGTAGATTTTTTACGGTAGCGGAGCTAGTATTCAATTTAATGAATTCTAAAGTGTATATATATGTATCTAATGAATTCGTTATTATAAATATACTAGTTTAACCATACTCGCACGTGTAATTTTTTATTATTTAAAATTAGACTATTTTATTTATTGTGAAGATTTTTAATAAAGTGCAAAAGTTTAAATCACTTCTCAAAGATCCTTTTTACTTTAATATAATAATGTAAAAATAACATATATTTTATTTTAAACACACACACACATATATATATAATCTATATTTATAATATATTAAAAGTGTAAAGACCCTTAAAAAGGTGATTTGAACTTTTTGCCCTTCATTAAAAGATTTTCTTTTAGACAAAACTGTCTTTTCATTTTTTAATTTATTATTTAATTATGTTTTATTATATTAACTAGACTTCCTAAAATATATATTTTATTTTCTACTAGACTTCCTAAAATATATGGGACTCCTAAAATTTATGATAGGAGAATTAATTAATATTTTCTTTTCTACTGTTCAATTAAAAAAATACTCATAAAATATGACTCTATTAAGGAAATACTTTTATAAATATTGAGATGTACGTTAAATTAGAGAACAAACCGATTTGCTTATTGGGAGAATATGATTGATGCTCATCTAACTTGATTCGATTACATGTCTAGATTGGTGGATGCTTGATTTTCTAACCCTCAAATTCTTCACTGTTTTTGTCATATATATCTTCTTTCTTTTCATTCAAAATTATTCTTTAGGATCTTACCCAGACAAAAATTAGTTGGATCAAAATCGAAGCTTTGTGATCACTATAATATTATGTTTTTATAGTTTACAGGTCGTAGATGAATGTTGGTTGACTTTGAAGAATTTCTTGTGTAAAGGTTAGGTTTAATTGTATTGTTTTGATGTTTTTATTATCTCATTATTTTATTTTAATTTACAGATACCAGATGAATGTCGATCGGCTTTGAAATTTTTTTTTAGGTAAAGGTTAGATTTAATTGTATTATCATAATATCTTTATTAGTTTGTTATTTTGTGGTAGTTTACACTTCATAGATGAATCTCGATCGGCTTTGAGAAATTTTTGTATGTAAAATTTAAGTTTAATTGTATTGTTTTGATATCACTTTTATCGTATTATTTTGTTGCAGTTTACAGGTGATAGATAAATGTTGGTCGGCTTTGAGGATTTTTTTTATGTAAAGGATAAGTTTAGTTGTATTATTTTGATATCTCTATTATCATATTATTTTGTTATTGTTTATGGGTGGTAGATGAATGTCGATCGACTTTTAAAAATATCTTTGGTAAAGGTTAGGTTTTATAAATAAATTCTCCATCTTTACATACTCAAAAGATACTACATTTAATTATTATATTTATCTTTATTATTTTAACAAATATCCTATTTAGTGTAATGTTTGAACTCATTAAAGTGGGGTACACGTGTAAGACGCGTACACTTAAACTTATATATATATACAACAACAACAACAACAAACCCAGTGTATTCCCACCTAGTGGGGTCTGGGGGGGGTAAGATGTACGCAGTCCATACCTCTACCTCTGACAAAACTTATATATATATATATATATATATATATATATATATATATATATATATATATATATATATATTACTATCAGAAGTTTCAAATGATTAATGGTTTGTCACTTTTATGTTTGTCGTGCAGTACAAAGACTTTCCTTATTTTTAAAATTAAATCTTTGATTACTTACTCAAAACTTCTAAAAATTTGATACTTTTAATATTTTTCTTATTTTAATGCTTTCATATTTATTTCTATATTTTTTAAATTTTCTTAAAATTAAATTTAGTTGATTTAAAATTTTTAAACTAACAAAAAAGATACTAATTGTCATTACTATGACTTCTAATAAGGAAAGATTTTACTATAAACATTTAATTAATTTTTAACTATTAAATATTAGAAAAATAGTGAAAAAATAATTTTATTTGAAACAAAAACTTTTAATGAAAGGCAAAAAGTTTAAATAATATTTGTAAGATCCTTCATACTTTTAATATAATATAGATAAATATAGATTATTGAGAAAAACTATTACTAACTTTTTAGTCGAACACGAAACATGTATATAACCTTCTAGCAATGCCTTGAGCTTAATCGTCTTTTTAATGATGTTGTCTTGGTGTTAAAAGAAATAAGTGGCAATACATTTTGAAATATTTTGTATATAAGTGGCAATACATTTTGAAATATTTTGTATATTGGAGTTCTATTTCTTAAAATAACATACCAAATTTAAATCTCTCTTTTCAATTTCGCTTTTGTAACTTAGCTTATTGGCTTGAATAGAAAATTATACTGCATATGTACTTGATATATTTTTCTTTTTAGTATTTTTCTCTAAAGAGAATGGCAAATTTCCGTTTTAATTTTTTTTTTTAAATTGCGCTCTATAGTTAATTAGGTGATATATAACCATTAAAAATATATATAACTTATTTTAAAGTATAAATTTGAATATGTTTTCATTTTTAAACTTTGCACCATGTTAAATATCATAAATAAAATGGGATGAAAAAAGTAATTTTTTTTTCTGTCAAAGGCCGAATGGATGACACAACCCCTATAAAATATTCCTTAGAGATCATTACAAAACCAAAAATATAACATAAAAATGTTTGTTGTTAAAAGTACATTTTAGTGTATATTTTGATCGATATGAATCATAACAAATTACAGAAATCACTATATTTCCTCTCTTTGTCAAATCTATTAAGGAGTTGTGTTTAGTTAACTTCTTTTCAAGAGTATTTTGAATAATACTCATATTAAAATATACTTAAATATAAAACTTCAAAAATGAATTTAAAAATCGATTATAAAATGTTTTTCAAATTTGAAATGCAATTTTAAATTTGAATTTGCATTTTTCATGGCAAATAAAATGAAAAATGATACCCAAATCCAACTTAAAAGTGGTCCAAACACGCTGTTCGATCTCCATCTTCATAAATTTCTAATAAGGTAATATTCGCTTCTCTCCTTTACAAAAATAAACCAAACACAATTTTATTTACTATTTCCTCCGTCCCAAATTGAGATGCCACATTAATTAAGAAAAATAATTAATAACATGTCTAGCTTACCATAGTACCCCTATTAAATGATGTTTACATTTTAATTTAAAGAAAAAGTAATTAATGCAAAAGGTAAAACATGAAAAAAAAATTGTTTCTTCTTGATTAATGAAAAAGGCAATTTAAATGGAAAATCAAATTAGAAAATTTGGGACGAGTAATTTGTGACGGAGGGAGTGTAAAATTTTATAAGGTCCAATTTAATAAAAATTATTTGGTATATACGGCTAAACGCCTACTAAAATTGACTTATCAAAAATAAGAATATCATCAACTTGAAAAAACAGATGTAGTTAAGATGTTGACCACCCTATTCCTCAAAAAAAATGGTTGTATCATTAAATTACTGGCATTTAAGATGGCCATAAGCCATTAAGTCATAATAACTGAACAGTCTCGATCAATTTTATGATATATATCTCCATGAATAATTATAGTATCATTTTCATTTGGGTCATTTTCTTTGCATGTATATCCTTTTCACCCCACTTTTTATAACTACCAGCATATTATATTTTCTGGTATTTACACCATAAATACCTATATCAATTCTTGGTTTTCCGATATTGCACTCCTATTTTATATCATTCATACTTTATGTGTCTAGTTTTGAGTGTGTGGAGGTGTTTGAAGAGTCTGAAGGAACAAGTGTTCTCTTTATATGGCTTAGACAATTTTCACTTCTTGAGTTGGTACCATTTTTTTTTTTTATTGTATCTTTTCCACAAAATGTAATTTGAAAATTGAAAATAAGAATACTAATTCTTATCCAACAACCGGGGGCGGAACCATGTGTAATTTTGGGGTGCTCCGGCACCCACTAAACTCGACGTAGATTAGGTATAATTATATAAGAAATACAGAATAAATGGTACAATTTATTAAAAAGCACCCAGAGAACAAACATATTCCCTATAGCTACATACTATTTTTTTTTTTTTTTTTTAATTTTGAGCACCCACTACCTTGAATTCCTGGGTTCGCCACTGCCAACAACAACAACAACAAACTCAGTGTATTCTCACCAAGTGGGGTTTGGGGAGGGTAAAATGTACGCAGTCCATACCACTAACTCCGAAGAAGTAGAAAGGTTGTTTTCGATAGACCCCGGGCTCAAGATAAAGAATAGCAAACACGTTCGTAATGAAACATGAAATAGAATGGATGGCATAACAGAAATAAGAAATAAGACATCCACATAGTAATATCATGCACTCACAAAACGAAAACACACACCATACCCAAACTCTCCTAACTAGCTGCTCCTACCGATGGACACAATCCTAGGGTTACTAACCCGGATACACCAAAGCTCTCCTAACTACTTGCTATGACTCACCCACACGCACTAGCCTTCTACCCTTATCCGCGACCTCTACACCTTCCTATCTAGGGTTATGTCCTCAGTAAGCTGTAACTGCTCCATGTTATGTCTAATCACCTCATTCCAGTATTTCTTCGGCCTATCTGTACCCCTCCTGAAACCATCCAGAGCTAGCCTCTCACACCTACGAATTGGGGCATCCGTGCCCCTCCTCATCACATGTCCAAACCATCTCAGCATCACTTCTCGCATCTTGTCCTCCACCGAAGCCATTCCCAACTTTTCTCCGATAATCTCATTCCTAACTCTATCCCCTCTAGTAAGTCCACACATCCAATGCAGCATTCTCATTTCCGTCACCTTCAATTTTTGAATGTGAGAGTTCTTGACTGACCAACACTCTGCTCCATACAGCATGACCGGACGGACTGCTACTCTGTAGAATTTGCCTGTAAGCTTAAGGGGCACCTTCTTATCACACAACACTCCCGAGGTGAGCCTCCACTTCATCCAACCTGCCCCAATACGTTTAGGGATATCCTCGTCGATTTCTCCATTCCCTGAATTATAGACCTAAGATACTTAAAACTATCCCTCTTACAAACAACCTAAGAATCCAACCTCACTACCCCCTCGTCCCCCTGCCCCAAGTCCTCAAACTTGCATTTCATATACTCCGTCTTGGACCTACTCAACCTGAACCCTTTAGAATCTAGGGTTTGCCTTCAAACCTCCAATTTATCATTCCCACCCCCCACTCACCCCCACCCATCCACGCGTCTCATCAATCAGTACTACATCATCCGCAAATAGCATACACCAAGACACCTCACCTTGAATACTCCTCGTAACACATCCATCACCAACACAAACAAGAACGGACTAAGAGTCGATCCCTAATGCAACCCTGTCTCAACAGGGAAATGCTCTGAGTCTCCTCCCACCGTCCTCACCCGAGTCTTCACTCCATCATACATGTCCTTAATAGACCCAATTTATGCCACCGGAACCCCTCTCACCTCCAAGCATCTCCAAATAACCTCTCTAGGGACTTTGTGATACACATTCTCCAGGTCGATGAACACCATGTGTAAGTCGCTCTTCCTTTCCCTATACTGCTTCACCAATCTCCTCACCAAGTGAATTGCCTCTGTGGTCGAGCGATCGGGCATAAATCCAAACTGATTCCCCAAAATAGACACGATCCTCCTCAACCTCCGCTCAACCATCCTCTCTCAAATCTTCATAGTGTGAGTCAACAACTTAATACCCCAGTAATTGTTGCAACTCTGAATGTCACCCTTGTTCTTATATAACGAAATCATCGTACTCTATCTCCAAGCCTCAGGCATTTTTGAAGTCTTGAAAATGTTGTTAAACAAATCAGTCAACCACCTTAAACTTGCCCCTCCAGCATACTTCCAAAAAACCCACCGAAATCTCATCTAGCCCCGTCGCCCTACCCCTCTGCATCCTGCGAATTGCCTCTCTGACCTCCTCAACCCTAAAACATCTACAGTAACTGAAATCACGACACTCCTCTGAGTGCTCCAACTCTCCTAACTCAATGTCTCTGTCCTCTTCATCGTTCAAGAGTCTATGAAAATACTCCCGCCACCTCTTCTTAATGTGAACATCCTCCACCAAAACTCTACCATCCTCTCCTTAATGCACTTCACTTGATCGAGGTCACAACCCTTCCGCTTCCAAGCCTTAGCAAGCCTATACAACATCGTTTCCCTACTTCTCTCCGCTAACCCCGCATACAAGCTCTCAAACGTTATTGTCTTAGCAGCCGTAACTGCTAACTTAGCCTCCCTCCTAGCTAATTTTCAATCCTCCCTATTCACCCGTTTCTCCTCTTCATCTTTACTCTTAATCAACTTAACATACACTTCTTAATCTCCACTTTCTTCTTAACTTCTTCATTCCATCACCAGTCCCCCTGATGTTGACCTGCCCATCCCCTAGAAACATCCAACACCTCTCTAGCAGTCTCCTTAATGTAGCTTGCATCCCTATTCCACATATCATCCACGTACCCCTTACACTCTCACACCCTCATTCTCACCACCTTCTCCCCTATCTTCAACGCACTAACTGACGTCAAGTCACCCCACTTAATTCTAGGTCGATCTCTGCGGCCCTTCTCTTCTTGCTCTTCTTGATAACCAAGTCCATCACCAGAAGCCTGTGCTGGGTCGATAGATGCTCACTCGGGATGACTTTACGGTCCTTACATAAAGCCCTATCCCCTTTCTAAGCAGCAAAAAGTTATTCCTAAGCAGTAAAAAGTCAATCTGAGTCTTGGCTATCGCACTTCGAAAGGTAATCAGGTGATCTTCTTTCTTTGGAAAACTCGAATTCACTAATACTAATTCTTAGCCAAAAAAATAAAATAAAAGAATACTAATTTTTTATATTTTAAGCGGGATTAGTTTGTCAAAATGACTAATATTTGAGATTGAAAGAAGTATTAATATTATGTGGGCTTACTCAGTGATTACATAATAAACTACAGATAAAAAGTTTGTGATTCTGTTATATATTTTTGATGATAGGACACGGTAATATAATAGTGGTCCTGTTATTTAATACTCAAGCTTGTGGTCTTGTAAATTCTACTTATAGAGTGGAGTTTGGGGTATAGTCATTTTTGGACGAAAGCGTTTTATTTAGAGATGGTAAAATTAATGAAATGTAATTTCCCTAAATTGTGTAAGTCATTGATCCGTTTATTTATCAACTTAGCACAACTCATTTCATATCATTAAAATTGAGTTTGATATGTCAAATTGACACATGAGAGATTTTAACAAAATTATTTTCGAAAAAAATATTTTTTCATTTAACATGTATATATAATCATAATAAAGAAAATAAGTGATTTTATTAGGTAGTAAAAAATATCAAAGAACAAATAAATAATTAAAAACTTAGCATAACATCGAGCGCATTGAGTTATGACTCGCATTTTGGTCCATTTCTAGCCTAATAACTTTTGGATGGATCAATAATCGATTTATTTATCAACTCAACTCGTTTTTATCCGTTTAAATTCAGCTCAATCCGTGTATTTAAAACTTTCAATTTTACCCCAAAGTGATACTTTTTAACGCGGATTCAGATTAACAAACTCATAAAGTAAGTACTAAACACCAAATGTAAACCCAAGAAAAAAACAATATATATATATATATATATATATATATACTTAGTGATAATTATGAAATTATGGATAAATACCTAATGAGGATAGTACTTAAAAATCCGGACAAAACTAAAGTTGTGTTTTGGTGATAATGAAGTAGTTCAAATTTGTATTTGTCCTCCACATTGCAACCTTAATCTTATCTTATCCTTTTCTCAAGACTTCATTATCAACTTTAACGATTTTTCTAAAAACTAATCTTCTTCATTAAGGAATGTCAAACAGTCAATTTAATTAGGGGTTCCATTGTCAAAAATGAACATCTTTGAGGTGTGATTTTACTATTTTTGTCCATTTCTGGTATGTAATTCGATATTTTATAGTGCTAGAATGTTTGAGATTTGACAAAACCTTACCGTGTAATCTCATTATAATGATATTTTACTAAGTGATTTAATTTTTTTCTCGATTAATTTTCATATTATATTTTACTTCTCTATAATATATATTTTATATATAACAACAATGACATTTATTATTATTAGACATTCTTTATAAAATTACCTATTCATAACAACATATTTAAATATTATATAAATAATATTTTGTAAGAAATATATATATAATCTACAAAATAAAATACTAAAATATTAATGATAATTATCATTAATGCACATACAGTAAATTTCAAGTACGAATATTTAATTTAAAGAAAAATAATGTATTTAAATGATGCACATCAACTTAATTTAAAGAGCTACTAATGTTGCTTATTTTTATATTCATGTTCTTTCAAATTTTACATACTTTTATTTATAACATCTAAATAAAATTTGATTGTCAAATTCAATATACATACATAACTTTACCTTTCTATAACAACCATAAAAATTTTGGACAAACTCTATCACTATAAAACTTCTGACTGTATTACTTGTAAAATCATTTTTCCTCTCAATAAATCCCACAACCATATATAGTTTATTAAAATTTAGGACGAAGATTTAAAATGCTCACTTCTGACCCTTTTAAATCTCCTCCTTAAACTTAAGGGGGCAGTTTTATTATTTCTTTTGTATTTTAATTTATTTTTTAATAATTAATTTTTATATAAATGTAGAAATTCTTAAGTACAAGGGACATAAGTGTTTAATCTTAAAATACAAGCAGTGTATTTAAAGTCGAGTTATATTATAGGAATATTTAGTGCAATTAGCTCTTAATTTTGATTTTCCAACTTTTAAACTAATGAGATGGTTACTATTGCGTTATTTCTTTGTAAACTTATTATAAATTTATAAAACTACGTGGGTTGTTTAAATTATGGCAGACAACATGCAACAAATAAAATTTAAAAATAGAGAAATTTAAACAATGGGCAAATAATTCCTAGAATATAATATTGAGAAGAGAAGAACATTACCCAACAAAAAAGAAGTGTGAGAATTTGAACCACAGATTTAGATATATAATTGTTTACAAGAGAAGTTTTCTATCCACTAAAGTTAGATTTTCTGGAGTGTTTTTTTGTCTGGTACTTTAACCGACATATATTATACTATTTATATTTGTTTGTAAGTTGAAAGAATGAGTAATATGTTACGTGTGCGTGAACAAAAAATTCATATTGATAGTTGAAAATTAAATATTGAGAAGCTATATATAAGATATAAAATTTCTTAGTGGTATGAGATTTGTTTGAGAAAATTGTACAAAATAAGTTAAAGCGAATAATATCACACAATATAAAAATATCTTTAGACTGACTAACCCAAACATAATATTCCTCTAGCCTTTTGTCTACTGTATGCATTTTCCTTTTCAAAGATCTTCTCCAAATCAAAATTTCAATATCAATGATGGAACAATAACAAGAAGGAAAGAAAAGTTTGTGCTGCTAGCTCTGAAGTTTCCTCCATTGTGAATTGAAAATTTGTGCTACTTTGTTTTTCTTTTTGGTGGACATTAATTCACCTGTTTGAATGATTATTTCTTTCCTTAATTTTTATTTATTCACTATATATGTTACATATAGAGTTTAGAAATACCGTCTTATTCTTACATTATACAGATTGAGAGGTTATTTTTATTAGATTCTTAACTTAAGTAAAACATATTAAAATTAAATATGAACAAGAATATAATAGATCGAGAAAAAGTCACGTAAAAAATAATATAAAATAAAACACTAACAACAACTAAATAATGTGATAACAGAGCCAAAGGAAGAAACAAGTAGAGATATAAAATAAAAAATAAGATGATACGAGAGTGATAATCACAATACAAATGATTAAAAATAAAAAAGTTAAACAATACACGACTATCTACTAACCTTAAGTATTAACTCTAAATTTTACAAAAAACTTATAACTAGTTACATAAATATGATGACATATTTAAAACATAAATTTTAATAATATTCATCTCATTCTTAAATTTTGTGTCTGATCAAACTATGTTATGGAAATTAAATTTTAAAAATAGGTGTTATTATAGGTGGTGTGTTTAAAAGTGTATCATATTATATAAGGTTATTATGTGGGAAGGTGAAGTTTGCCTTGCAATATTCACAAGTAGAATAGGCATATGCAATTCAATTTACCTGTCTGGCCTCATTTGTACTTTTTAAGCTTCTAAATATACCTAGATCAGTGACTGGCTTGCAAAGTGAAAAAGTTGCAATGTAGTAAAAACCAAAATTAAGAAGCATCAATGACCTATGAAGGAGTAAACATTAATGGTGAAAATTACAAGGGAATATTAGTAAGTCACTGTTGAGGAGAACAGTAAGAGAAAATGGTAAAAATGGTTCATTATCTTTGACGATAGGTTCAAAATAGTCCTTTAAGTATGCATCGAATAATATTTTTAATCATTTAGAGTTTGCCAAAGGTTAATATTATTGGCGCATACATCCTATTTCCTGCAATTGTGCAGTATTGTTACTGCACTTTGTTTAATTGTGCAGATAGTGTTGCTAGTTAGTTACCTACAACTCATAGGATTAGGATTACACATTTATTATTTAGAGTCCATTTGGAATACTCATCCTATAATATAGGAGATATTGTTAATCTTTACTTGTATTTAAAGTGTCTCTGCACATCGTAAATAAATTGAAGCTTTCATACTCTACTCATTTTTATATGGTATCAGAAACCTCAATATACTCTAACGAGTAAGATTTTTTTTTCTCTCCCACCTACCCTCCACAAACGGCAGGCACTCCTCTAGTTGTTAATGCTGACAACAATGTCGATCCGATCGTTGTTCAATTTAACCCTGCGTCCCAATTGCGTAGCCACAAATTTGCAACATGAAAGGCTCAATTTTCCATGCTTATGCATAATCATGATCTCTATGGTCATCTCGACGGGTTTACACCTTCCCTATCTCGCACTATCACAACTGGCACAGTCCCTAGTGTCAATTTTGTGTTTACTCTTTGGTTTCGACAAAACTTACTTAAAATGCACTTATGGCAAATGTTGATCCAACAATTTCCACAACTGTTGCAACGGTTGTCTTTGGGATGCACTGCATATCGCCTATGCAAACAAGTCCCAAACCAGAATTTTGTTTGAAATGGTCTGGTACTTAATAAACTAAAATGTTTACAAGGATGATGATGAGCTTTATTTGAGGAATAAGAATTACAAACTTAATTGTTTTCCCACGAGCAATGTAGCGAGAATTTATTCAAAAGAAAATTTAAAATTCTTGCATTTGGATGACCCAACTGACTATGCCAGATAGAAATGAATGTGCTGGTGGAGGTCAAATGCACTTGAGGAGCAAACATGAAGGGTAAATTTGGCCACTCATAGAGACCATCCTTGTTCTGATCAGGCACCAACGAAGTCTATGTTTCCAAGTCCTTCACAAAACAATAAAAGGGAAAGAATTCAATAAAGGTTAGGTTATCTTGACAAAATTTAGAGACAGAGTAAATTGCGTTTAATGCTAGGAGCACGGAGAGTGTTAGAGAGTTTGAAAGATTTATTTGATCCATTTAATTGAGTTGAACCAGTGTAAGTTATTGATATTTTTTTACCATCACCCATGGAGACCTGCTCCATCCCATTGTATAACTGCAAATGATTATACAGGTTAAAAAAAAAATTGATGGAACATTCGATCGATACAAGGCTCGACTTGTTGCAAAATGGTTTACACAGCGACCTGGAGTTACCTATCATGCCACATTTAGTCCGGTCGTCAAACCAACTACTGTACGTTTGGTGCTCTTTATTGCTGTCAAGCGGAATTGGCCCCTACGCCAGTTTGATGTCAACAAAACGTTCTTGCAAGGTCGTTTAGAAGAAGAAGTGTACATGATCCAACCTTCGAGTTTTGCAGACGAGCAGTTCCCCTCCCACATAAGTCGTCTAAATAAAGAAATATATGGCTTCAAGCAAGCCCCTCAAGTGTGGTACAATGAACTTAAGAAATTCCTTCTTTATTTGGGATTTGTCAAGTCAAAATTTAATGCCTCACTCTTCATTCACAAAGTGTCAAACAACAGTTTGTATGCACCGATTTATGTGGACGATATCATTAACAGGGAACCACAACTCAGAGGTAAATTGGATTATTACTTGTCTTGCTAAGCATTTTTTCATTAAGGATCTTGGAAATGTAGACTCCTTTCATGGAGTGGAGGTGCTCCAAACTATCAGAGGAATCACTTTATCACAGTCAACTACATCAATGAAATCCTCTCTGACGAAAAAATGAAGGACTGTAATTCAGCAAAAAACCCAATAAGTGTCATTTAAGCGCCTCAACTATATGATCGAGCGGAACCAACTGATGTCACTCGCTACAGGAGAGTTCTTGGAAAACTATAGTATTTGTCTTTTACTCGTCTAGACAATAACTTCTCTGTGAATAAATTGTCTCAATTTATACACTCCATCTGAAGTGCATTGGAAAGCACTCAAACGAATACTCAGGTATCTATGAGGAACTCTTTCATCTTGCTCTTCACATTCAAAGAGGCAATGATTTCAAGCTACACATGTAGTCTGGCGTGGATTAGGCTGGAGATATGAGTGATCGAACTTCCACTACTGATTACGTATTATTTCTTGGCTAAAATTTTGTGAGCTAGTCTTTCAGGAAATAAAAAATAATTGCTCCCTCATCAACTGAAGCGGAGTATCGTGTAATTGCAAATGCGCTGGTTGAAACCAACCGGGTGACAAATTTGCTAAAAGAGCTACATGTTTCACATCCTCAAAAACCAATCATTCACTGTGATAATGTTGGTGCAACTTATTTGTGTGCAAATTCATTTTTTTCATAGCTGCATGAAACACATTGCTGTAGACTTTCACTTTGTTCACAAACAAGTCCAGCAGAATCAAGTTCTTATTGCTCATATTCATGTTGCAGAATAAATCACGGATACTCTAACTAAAGCTCTATCAAAGCCTGTCTTTGATAAACACCTATTCAAGCTAGGCTTTGCTACACATTGCCTATCTTGAGGGGGGCGTATTGGCTCATACATCCTACTCCCTATAATTGTGCAGTATTGTTACTGCACTTTATTAAATTGTGCAGATAGTGTTGCTAATTAGTTATCTACAACTCATAGGATTCGGATTACACATTTATTATTTAGAATCCACTAGGAATACTCCTCCTATAATATAGGAGATATTGTGTCACGCCTCAAATCCTATTGGGGCAGACTGACACCGGTAACCAAGGAGGCCCGAGAGAACCAGCTCATAACCTCATACTTCCCATGCATACATGTATGACAACCCAAAATTCGGACAGCATCATATCGCATATAAAAGGAAATAATCACCTGTATAAGCTCGAGCACACACATATATATGTATATACAATACTTGGCCGTTGGAGCCATCACGTCTATTAATAAAACACCACCTTGACTGTACATTAGGTCTACAAAGACTCTAGACAATACACAGAGTTTAACTAAGGTCGGGACACACCCCGCCATATAACTAACTTCTATACAATACCAAAGTGACTGGATATGACACGGAAAGCCCCGAAGCAAACTGGAGCTCACCAAAACCAGCTGGATATCTTGGCTCCTACTTGTGCGGTGTATGAGCTGAGGTACCTGTGCCTGCAGCATGAAATGCAGGTCCCCCGTGGGGGACGTCAGTACGAAATATGTACTGAGTATGTAAAGCTGTAGATAATCACATATGATATAGGAGCTCAATAGAAATCAGAAACAAGTGAATAAATCGTAATAGGAGTGGACCACACTTACTAGAACTTGTGACAACCTGTACATTGTATTTATTCAATCACTTTACCTTCTTTTTTATCATCTTTGTAATCATTACTGTACTGTACTGTGACCATTAGGCTGTCTCCAGTACATATCAACTGGGATCGACCCATGATAGGCTTATGCCCATGGGATACCACCCATAAACATATAAATAGGGATTGACCCATGATAGGCTTATGCCCCTGGGATACCACCCGATAAGAGAGAACTTCCATCACTTAGTTCAATTAATCTTTGAGATTGTTTGATACTTTAAAACAATGATACATCAATAAGAGACATAAATAGACCATCAATGCAATAGAAATGAAGTAAGAACTCATTGGCACATCAATGAAGTGTTTTGGAGTCATCAATGCCATAACAATGAAGTAGGAACTTATTGGTATATCAATGAAATGTTTCAGAGTCATTAATAGCATATGGATCTTGTTTGAGTAACCGGATACCTTCTGACATTCATTAGTGCAACAAACATGTAAGATTTGGAAGACAAGTAAGTATTGGAATGTCTTGACATCTTGTAGGGTGGAAACAAGTTCATTGGTAACGTAGGATATCATACAAAACCATTATGAATCACATATTATTGAATAACTTTGGAAACTTTCTTAATTGAACAATTGTTCACTTTCATGCCAAAGATATGGTATAGAGTATGCTTTACATACCTGACTGTCAACCTTCAATACTAGTCCCAAATGGACTTTCCGTCTTTTCGGATTACTTATCTACAATGAACATATATAGCAATCTAGTATTAGCGACCAAACGTCACAATTCAATTATTTGAATTCACCAAACTAGTGGTTAAGTAGTAAGCCTTAATTGCACCATAAAGGGTGTCACTTTAACCCTCTTATACTCCAATTACATTCACATGTCATGCATATTCATACAACATCCTCCAATATCAAGTTTGGATTCATTTATCCTTCCAACCAATCCATTAAACCAAATTGAGCTATAGACATAAATAATCATCAATTCAATAGTATATCACCATATCCACCTTCCATAACTCAATTACCATATCCACTTTCCACAATTCAATACAACCAAACCATGCAAAATAGTCCATAACCCTATTTTCATCACCTTTCAATAACAACCAATACATATAATCCTCTATCACACATATACATATGGAAAAGAATAAAGGCAAACAATATTCATACCTTAGAATTCACCTCTTGATTATGCAATCCTGTTTGCACAAATAATAGGTGCCTTTCGAAGCTCTCGAGATGACAAACGCAGTTATCGGATTACTTTGGAATTTCTACGGTTGAATCAAAAGTAATTAAAGGTCAAATTTGGCTAGGGTTTGTTCTTTCTCAATGATTGATGATGAAAATGAGTTTTTGAACTCATATACATGTATATATACACATATTCCCGTCCATAATATAATAGGAAGTGACCAAAATGCCTTTAAAATTTAAATAATGTCAAATTTGTCCTTTGGTGGACTGTTTTGATAAGTTAAAGTAGATCGACCATAACTCTTTGCTCCGATATCGTATTTGGGTGAAATTGGTATCGTTGGAAGGATAATTCAAAGGGCTTTCATTTCATATAAAGTAGGTCACCCAGTTCGTCCTGTACAAGGAGTTATGGTCGTTTGAAGTTGACCATTTTTGGAACCTATCCTTATATCCGAAACCTATTCATTTTTGGAAATCCTTATATCGTTAGAAAGCTTATTCAATAACCTTCGCATGGAACCATCGACGGGCAAATTCTGGTATAAATAAAATAAAAAAATTAATTCCATATAAATAAGACCAATACACGTACTTGAATACGCCTATACACATACTTAAATACGGGATGTTACATATTGCTAATCTTTACTTATATTTAAAGTGCCTCTGCACATCGTAAATAAACCGAAGCTTTCATACTCTACTCACTTTTATAAATATATGCTCTTAGACTTTAGTCTCACTGAAATATTCACCGAGCTCTGTACATTAGATTTTATGAAAATTATGAAGAAAATAAATAGCATAAACTCACATTTAGAGGTGAACATTTTGTAATGTTTGCTATTTTGATTTATTTCTGGAGTTTGATGTCGCTTTATAATGTATTATTATAATTTTTATTGTTATATATTTTAGAATTTGATAAGACTTTTTGATGCATATGGACAAATCCCTTTTTTCATTATTTTCATCAAATTCAACGGACATAAATTAACTAGATATTTAACGGAGACTGAAAGCATACTTAACTTTTGATAAACTAAAAGGACCAAAAGCGTCAAATACATACTCAAAGGATCATTTTGAATCAACCCTCAAATATGAAGGACAATTTATATCATTTCCTCAGAACAGTAACTTTCATAGTCCAAATTTATTTATAGAAAAAATTATCCTAAGTGAATGATGGGGCAAAGAGAGGAATAGGGGGACCATATATAGGAGGAAACTCTTGAGGCAAGCAGCAACTGAGTTTTGTTAGTACTTCTAAAAACAGACATACATGTCTTTGTTGGTGGTCATGTTGGAAAGTGAAATGCATTTAACAAAATGGGACCAATTTAACAACAATTATTGGTCTCCCCCTATATATCTAGTTTAGTTTGAAAAAAAGTCTTTACAGTAGAATTATTGTCATGTGATCAAGAAATCATGAGTTTGAATCTTGAAAATAGTTTTTGGTAAAAATACATTATAAGAATGCATTAATAGATCTTGTGGTTCGATCCTTCTCCAAATTCTATGTATAGTAGAATTTTTGGTGCATCGAACTGCTGGTTTTTTTAATATATAGAATTCCACAGTTCATTTGGGTCATTTTTACAAGAGGTCCCCTCTTCTTTTTCTTTTTTTATTTACATAAGATACAAAAACGGTAGACTTGACCCACCTAACTCTTCAATAATTCAAATGTACCATAATTTGATAGTAAATCTTAATCATTCCCCATTTGCAGATTCAGCATGCAAAATCTTGCAAGATTATTCCCATTTTGGTGGATCATTGATAGCTGAGTAAAAATTTCATAAGAGAAGAAAATTTCACAGAAGGTTCTAGTATGTCCTGTTTTATTGTAGATTTTGCTTGATTTCTTAGATGTCGGATTCTACCTCGTATTTTTGAATCTCCAAAAAGTTTATTTTGATTACATCTTAAATTCTAATGGATTCGAATTAAGATCGGATCAAAAGATTAATGAAAATTTATATTGCGTTAAGTTTATGCTAAGTTGATGCTATATGCAAAAAGACGAGGCTCATGCTAAATTAGCGCGCCAAAAGAAGGATTCTGCTGAGAGTTCTGAAGCACATGCTAAATTCGTGAGTATATGATGACATGATTGAGATTCCTAAGCCAATTTTATTTTTTTTAGTCAATTTTGAAGCTTATTGACCTAGTACATTATATTAGGCAAATATAATGCATAGATTTTGCCCCGAATATTATTTATGCACCTAGTCGAATTTTCATTTGATTTCTTTTTTTAAATTTTGCTTTATGCGTGATGGTGTGCTAGTTCTGATTTCTATGGTCCAAAATGTCTGAAGGTCCAATAAACATTACACAGGGAATTAATATCTAGATTTAAACATTTGCTGGCACACATTTACGTAATTATTATTAATTAAGAGGACCTTTTGGTTGTCTCTCAAAAATACCCGTTTTACTTGAGAAATAAAGTCTTACTCTTCAGACTTCATCTGTGAGGATATATCGAATATATATGTTTAGTTGTTATTGTTTATACAGTTGTTGGTTAGAAAGTGAATTATTCAGGTATTAAAATCTATGTTACAATTATAATGTTTGATGATATGTTTTGTTACCAATTGACGGTCCTTCATAATTAAAACATGTATAAGTTGTGAACCAATTTATGTAGGAGTTTTACAAACGATAAAAAATGAAGTAACTAATTACAGCATGAATAGCTAAATCCTGCATGATTAATCTTGTTATTATCTATTAATATTTGCAGCACTCTAATTACTAGCAAACTAACACCAAAGTGATCACTACTCCTTTCGAAGTATTTGTATTATTCGTAATCTTTCAAGTTCAAGACAAAATTAAACTTTTTTTCACTTTATCCTTAGTAGTCTTGAAGAGTACAAAACATCTCAATAGAGTAAATATTTAATAAAAAAATGTAGTATATCTTTCTCTCTTTATTTGTATAAACCGTTTTTTTTTTTTAAATTTAAGTTGGAAAAAAATGAATATCATGTAACATCAGCATTAAATGGCTGTGAAACATCATAATATTATAACTGAAAAAAGAGGAATAGATAAACATAGTACATGGAGTTTTAACTAACCAAACTGGGACACAGATTCTTAATACGTTAATTAACAAACAGAAAGCATTATATTTACAATTCCTTTAGAAAGAAATTAATTGAAGATTTAAAGTTAATGAATTTAAAATAAATATCTTATTACATACACATATTTATTCTTCTTTTTTTCTACTTTCATATATATGGTCGATCGGAAACAAGGAATTTCAGTTGAAACTACTAAACCCGTCATGGATCCACCCAGGGTGGAGTCACCTTTCATCCTGGAGGTTCGTCCGAACCCCGAATAGGACGGATAATTATACTTTTGTTACATAGTTAAAAATATTTTTTATGTATATATAGTAAATGTTGAACCCCTTCGACTAGTTTGTATGTTTACTTCTAAACCCCCTTAATAAATTTATGGCTCGGCTACTAAATCCGCCTCTACCGATTTAATTAATTAAGCACCCAATATTGATAGGGAAAACACAATATTAATGGTCCCGTGAAGGTTATCTATATAGTACCAATGGGCTCTATTATATTGTTTGTTGTGCATGGGATCCTTGTGTTTATTATAGTACCAAAAGAAAATATATGAAGTGTGTCAAACACAAAGCATTTAATTATTTGTTTGATGCTCTTCACAAAACAATCTTCTCAACTCTTGAAGTTTTGTCTCTGTTTACCCCGCCCCTACACTCCCTAGGTGCAGATGAGGTTGATACTTGATTTTCACATTAACTATTGATTTTTCTTGGAAAATAAATGTTGTAGAGACAATTATTATGCTCTCTCTAAGGGTGTCTTCGGTACGATGAAAAATATTCTCTTAAAACACTTTTTTTTTTTAAAGCGAATTTCTCAAAGCAAAAAATGTTGTATCTCAAAAAAATTTAAATGTAATCTAACAAAAAATTGAGAGGGTGGAACGGTGCGGAGGAGGGGAGTGGTGGATGCGGGATTGTCAGGGGTGGTCTTGTTTTTTAAACGTACTATGAATATTGTTGAAGCTTGTTATAGGTACAAGTCATAATTAAAATGTCAAAATGAAAATTGAAAACACGTACATTGGGAAATAAAAGAGATTATAATTAGATTTTCGACTAACCAATAAACTTGGACAAATTAAGATTCTTTGATTAACCAAAGCCACCCATTTAATGATTCCAAACTAGCAATACCCCCAAAACAAAGAAAGTTGACATTGTAAAAACAACAATGATGGGGTCCTTTGTGTTTCTTTGAGGTGATGGTGAGTACAATGTCAACTAATTGAAGAATATGATCAAACCAACACAAAATATTCATTTGTTACTCACATCAAAATTAGATCTAAATTTTAAATTTTATGAGTTTAATCTTTTAAATTTTTAGTACTGAATTCGTTGTACTTTTGAAGTTATGGTTTATATTTCCAATTTTGTTGTTAATTTTGTGAATTTTGGACATATATTCATATTTTATCTCGAAAGTACTGAATTCAAATGAACATCATATGAACACTCTACATCTGTTTCTGATTCACATCTTTTCAATTTTTAAGGTTTGTCTTTATTTCATGACCCAACATGAGACTTGATATTTCATTTCCACTTCTACTTTTGATTTTGTGGAAATTATTGAGACTAATAATTACTCACTCTCTGAGGTTGTGTTTGGTATGATGGAAAATATTTTTTCATGGAAATGTTTTTCTAGAAAAAGTTTTCCTAGAAAATAAGTTGGTTTTCTACTTATTTTCTCATGTTTGGTTGGTGAGTGGAAAATATTTTATGGTGTTTGATTGGTGAGTAGAAAATATTTTTTCAAAAATATATTTTCTAGTGTTTGGCTTGTGAGTGAAAAAATATTTTTTAGAAAATATTACTAATGGTTAACTAGTATATCACTGCCTGAACTAATTTAAGCATAGCAAATAATATCAATATCGAGTATTAAGATATTACAAGTCACTAAATTTTAAGTAACTACTAATTAGCAATCATAGGAGACACTTTTCAACATTTTGTCAGGACAATCTCAAGATACTACAATCAATAGAAATACAATTGAACGACAAACTTATTCAACCTTGTGAAACAAGCTAAAACGATGACAAAATGGAATATGCAATTAGCAAAAGTAACATAGGTAAGTCTTCCTCTATACACGTGGAAATAACAATACATTCAACCAACATTGGAAACAGGAAAAAATTGGGGCTTCAATATTTTTTATTTCAAGCAATTAAAAAATGGAGTAAAGCATAGTGAAAAATATTTCTGAATAATGTGAATTTAAGTGTTGTTAGAGTAGGGGAAGAGGGGTGGGAGTGGGGGTGGAGGTGGGGGTGGGGGCATAAAAGTCACATGTATCATTTTCTGAAAAATGACTTCCTTTGGCCCATGAGGGAAGTCATTTTTCCTCAAATAAAGGAAAATAAGTCATTTTGAAAAATATTTTCTTAATATTTTAATACAACTAAACAAGGAAAAACAAGAAAACATTTTCCAGAAAATATTTTTATCATACCAAACACACCCTAAGATCTATTTTGTTTTATTGTTCTTTATTTTCTTTAATTTTCAGCGGGACCAGTCATGAATAAATTATGATGATAAATTTATCTCGTAGCTTATTTCATCGGATATTTATACTAAATTATATTAATTTACTATGATCAAGTCATAAATTAAATAAGAAGCTGCATCAATTAATTGATTAGTGATAAGAATTTATATGAAGAAGAGTGTCATGTATGCAGGGGCGGAGCCAATGTGCTTGATGGGGTTCGGCCAAACCCCCAAATTTTTGCGTAGACCCTATATTTGTAATTAAAAAATTTTAAAAATGTGTTTAATTATATATGTCCGAACCTCCATACAAACATGACTGGTAGTCCAGTTGTAGGCGCGTCACCTCCACATCTCCGAGATGGGGCTTCAACTTCTGACTCCGCCTCTTCATGTATGTCATGTATTCTTTACGTTTATGTAAATAACGAGTGCACATATGTTTTTTACCCATAAATCCCTCAAATTTTTAGTTTTATTTTTATTTTTTGCAAGCACCAACTTAATCAACAGTTCGCCTATTTATTTGGTTGTCAACAAAATTTTATATTGTTTCGAGAGAGTATTATGAGACAATATTACTTTCGATTTTATGCTATCTATTGGGAGTTCAGTTTTGCATGACAATTTTTTTTCCTTTTTGTACCATATAATTCTTTTGTATTAGAATCACAATACTATTTTGATCTAATTTCCATTAATTATTTGATGAGATTGAAACAAAGAATAACAAATATTGCAGGATCTAATTCGAAGGCCCCAATACATGGTAAGTCATTTTCTTTCAACTGATTGACGTTAAATTGGTACCATTCACCAATTAACAAGTGTCAAGTATATGTTTTGTCACCAACCAGAATTGTGGTGGAGTAGTAAGTATTACTTTAAACAGAGGTCTTGGGTTCGAGTCTCCCTAGATACGGAATCATCGCCTTTTGTTAGGGAGCGATTTACCCCCAATGTAGGACTTCCTTGTGCGAATCCAAATTTAGTCGAGCTCAAATGCAGGTTTCGAACATGGGTGAAAACAAAAAAGAATATGCTTTGTGGTTTTTCTTCTGTTTTTACCTCTCTTTTTTCTTCACTTTGTCGACCTGCTTCATTGTGCTTGCCCGTAGGCTTTTAAAGATTTCACGAAGAGTTGAATGATAAATATTCACTTTTTTTAAAAAAAAAAAAATAGAATTTAAGTATAGAATCCTAGTAAATAGAATTGATTAAAAAATAGAGAGTTAATACTTCGAAATCCCTCCAAATTATCCAAGTTTTATTAGTCTAATATTTAAATTATGGGTGTTATTGTTATCTTCCTGAACTATAACATTTTCTAAGTAAAACTTCCCTGCCGTTTAAATTATAGACTCTTGACAACTAAGCTATCAAATAGTCACCCGTCCAGCCATTTAAACTTAAAATGATCAGCATATATATGCATGAATATGTATTACCTAATAAAAAGAATCATGTGTAAGAGGTTGTACCATATATAGTTAATGTATAAAAAAGTAAAGAGTGAATCCAAGCAGCTATTTGTGTAAAGACCCCTTAGTTTTAGCTCATTGAGACAATGATATGGTCCTTTTAAAGGCTAAAGCCCAATAAAATAACTGTCCCAAAGGCCCAAATCAATATGTTGGGCCATTCAAAGCCCCAAAGAGTCTTTATGTCTTGCTGACCCAGATGCCAATAGCCCAAATATTTTACAAGTTTGAATATAAGCCCAAATGTGATGGGCCAAGATTTTCTAAACTTTACGGGAAGAAAGTGAAAATATACATCCTTAGATTATAGGATAAACTACACAAAACTCAAACTTAAGAGGTTATATTACTCAATATCCCTTACATTTTTTAAATTTAAATAAAATCTCTATTTTCATCTTTACTCTTGATACATATCATCAAAATCCCACATCCTATTTTTACTCCACCATTAACTCATGTAAGCTATTTTTTTCAAAGATTTTCTTTCCTAAAATCTCTCCCAAATTATAATCAATTAAAATATCTTTCATCTCCAAGCCATTTTTTTTCAAAGTTTTACTTTCCTAAAATTTCTCCCAAATTATCATTAGTTAAAACATCTTCCATCTCCATTAATCTATCTTCTTCAATTCATCAATGTACTACATTAAATTATAAATTTTTTCAGTAATTTCAAAAAGGTGAGTTAATTATTTAAATGAATTTTAAGTTAATATTAAACAATACAAATACATATATAAGAATATTAATTTTCATTAAGCCAACGCAAATACAAGTTATGCATGGATTTTGTTAATCTGCATGATACATATATAAAAATATCAATTTTCTGGATACATTTTCATAGTATACCGGTGATTCATATGAATGATACTTTTGTTATCAGTTTATGGGTGATACATTTGTTGACAGTGTATGAGTGATACATTTTGTTGTTAGATTATTGCTGATACATTTTATTGACAATGTATGAGTGATACATTTGCGGTTAGATTATTGGCGATACATATGTCCTAAATGTTTCTATATCTATTATATTTTTTTGATTCATTTATAAATGGATGATACATTTAACATATGAAAAAATGAATTATCTTTTAAATTGTGTTTTTCTCAACACATTTATTTCAACTATAATAATGTATTACTAATATAACAGATAACCTCTTAAAACTAATGCAGACAATTGATAACGCTCAATCTACAGCTCTCGTTTGAGTGTAAAGCGGTCGTTAGCAAATATAGAACCCAACCTGGATTGGGTGTCGATCCCACAGGGAATAGCTTGGCCAACAAGTAAGCAAAATTACTAAACTTTTGGTGCAAGTCTCGTGAAAGGGGGATTCTTGTTTTGCAAGTAATGTAAACAAAAGCTGAAAATAATAAAGTAAAGAGAGAGAGATTGTTACTTGAGTTGTAAACAATGAGAATTGAAGCGTTGGGGTTATGTCCACCTTCTGAGTTATACGTCTCTATTGGCTATGAGTGTGTAGAATTGTGACATGCAACTGCTTATAGAGAATTGTATTCGATGGTAAATCCAGGCGTCTTTCGACCTATTCGAGGATTATTTCACTTTAACTCTTTCGAGCTTAAAGCGTGTCTAACGGTACGAATTCTCCAAGAGGTTAGTCCAGTTACGGCACTAGCTTTTTAATAGGAAAGGGTGTCCTACTACCTTGACACTATCTCTTTTCCAGACAAATAACCTTTCTTTCGAACAAGTTAAATGTTATACTGGCGTATTCTTGCGTTTGCAACCACAAAGAATGTAGATTAAGATGAAGAGAATAATGATATAAGCAGTATACGTGTCGCGAACTCACAAACTCACAGCAATAGATAGTAACTCATTCGGCTTCCATGACCCCAACAGAGAAGTTTAGTTACCCATGAATGCGAAGGAGATCACGATTGACATTGTTGTTATACCACAAGATTGAGTAATTTTTGTGTAGCTTAGGTGGTAGGCGTGTGGCGTGAATTCCAAGTCAAAAGTAACAATTCTCTTGTTGCGGTAAATAAGAATAGATGAATAGAAGAAGAAAAATAGAATTAATGGAAAGATTAGAAGAGTTGTAGAATTGTTGTGGTGGAAGAAGAGAGGGATGGAAGAAGATTAATTGTTGAATAGAAGATTGTTCTCTCCACTAAGGGAGGAATTTATTCTCTCCACTAAGGGAGGAATGTATAAAAATCTCTAGCATGATAGGGTATTTATAATACCCATATCCTACTCCTACTAAGCTAATGAAATAAATAACCAAACCCTACTAGGCTAATGAAATAAATAACCAAATCCTACTAGGCTAATGGAATACTTAACCCAAATGTACTAGGTTAATGTAACATTATCATAATCCAAATAAACTAATGAAATACATAACCCAATTGTACTAGGTTAATGTATCATTGTCCAAATCCAGCTATGTGTCTGTAAGTCCCCAAAGTCTTCAGAAATGTTGTTTTAGCCCGGGACAGATTTTCCATGCAGCAGTTTTGGTCCTTAGGCGTGTAAACTCCCTTTCATTTCTTCGTGAGCTTTCTTTTGCGTCAAGTAAGCCATAAAATGTTGTATTTTGCATTATTTATACCTGAAACTTTACTAATCATATTCGTTAGCTCATTTATAGGAAAAAGGACTAAAAGTGCATGAAATATATAATTTGTTCTCAAAACATGGCACAAATATGGGCAAAATATATTGATATAGGCGCGTAATATCGCCTATCATCAACACCCCACACTTGAAGCTTTGTTCATCCTCGAACAAAATATCATGTCCCTCTACACATCAACTTAGGGTTTTACAGCAACAACATAAAACATTCTTCAAGACAAGCACAACGATTATCAACAAAGAGTAGCTTTTCGATTATAAGTAGAAACAGTTTAACCTCTAGCATAGACTCGTGATGGTGATCAACTCACATGCAAACATTAAGGTGCATAGAATCATATACAACTATCCAAAACTCATCAACCATATGTGTCTCGCAATATAGTACCCATAATCACTCACGAGTATAGCACATTTATCAAACATGGGTATCAAAATATCCTTGCTCTCACTCTCACAAAGAATTCATATGTAGCAACTGATGACCATAGGCTTGCCCTTAATGTAGTACTCTACTAAGTGTCGGAATGTTAGGATTAGGATCAAGTAGGTCCTTTGATGGTTGTAATGTAGGCTAAGGGACGGGTAGGACTATTTTAGCCAAGAATAGTGACTAGGTTCCTAAGCGCTTTAATACATCACTTTGTATCATTGACACTTTTTTCTTCAATCTTTCTTCTTTCTTTTATTCTACCACCCTTGTTCTCCTCTTTTGTTTTTCAATTTTAAGCATAACTCACTTTTCAACTTTCTTTTCCTTTTTCTTTTCATAACATACCTCTTATGATAGCACTTTCTTTTTCATAACACATTCAAGCACCATCACAATTTATAGCATTATACTCACCCAATTTCCTCTTATGTTGTCACATGACTTTTTCACTTTAAAGCACTTAGGAATTTGGATCAAATTAAGGTCTTGAAAAAAATAGATTCGGCTTACATACAAGGTTGTCAAAGAAATAGGCTAAAGGCTCAAAAGGGTTTAACTAGGATGATCTCCATGGGTAGGTAAAACTGAAGGTAAACAAATATAGGTTGCCAAAGAAATGCCTAAATCATCTCCTAAACTTACATTCCTTATTTTCGCTTTGCATACATACCAGGCAAGTTCTAGCATCAGCCACAAACATAGAATATACTATTATCTCACACACACAAGGCACATGGTCGACTTGATTGGAAGTAATATAGACTCTCGACCCAACAAGTGAAGGAATTGAACCACAAAATATCACATAATGAGTCACAATTAGAGTCTAAACGTCTCAATAGTCACAATTGTAACACATACTCTTGTTATAATCTCATGCTGCCTATCAAAATAATTTCATACGAAGCTAGAAAAAATTTACTCCTAAGAAAAACAAAACAAAAAAAAACTCAAATAAACAAAGCAAACAAACAAACATAGGTGCAAACAGAGAAATATTATAGCATGCGATACCGCCACCCCACACTTAAACGGGACACTGCCCTCAGTGGAAAATAAATTCGAAGAACTTGGTTAGTCGGACTCTTCCTCAATGTCGGGGGTCATACCCCCTTCGTCTGAATCATCATAAGAGTCGTCGTCAGAGTTCTCCTCTTCGTCAGAATCAGGCAAGCGTCGATCGTCATTAGTTGGCACATCATCATCTAGAGGTTCCTCAAAGTATACTCCCATTCCACACATCTCCCGTGAATGCATGTTCATTGGGTAGTCGTGGTCCAGCTGTTGGAGCTCTTCAGCAGTTGGAACACGTCCACCACTCATCATAGTGAATCGTGTTATGCCATAGAGATGACGGAAGAAACTCTCATCACGAGCATGTCTCTCCGCAGTAGTAAGGTTGACACCATGAGTTGTTTCAGCATCTTTGACTTTGGTGAGGTCAACCTTCTTTGGGTTATATGGGAGTTTGTGGTCAACTGGTTCCTCTTCGATATCCTCCTTCCGCAAGATTGCTGTCAACAAATTTCCAAATGTGAAGTGGGACCTTTTGTGGAGTCTGGCCTTCCTCATGGTAGATCGAATTATTGCCCCAAAGTTGATAGGGACATTCGTCATCAAAACATAGACCAAACATACTCTATCTCTTGATATCTTGGTGTATTGAGTCCCAGGAATAAGGCATGAGTTGACAATGCGCATCCAGATTCTTGCTTCCCTATTTAGTGGAGCATAGGGGAAGGTGTTGTGTCGGCCGGTTTCTTTATGTCTGCCCCACCTTGCCATCAATCTGCTTCCACAAAGTGTGTGTCGTATTGCTCTATAAGGAGGTCTGCTGTACAGATCTTTGAATGGTGCTGTGTCGACCGAAGGTAAGCCAAGAAAAGAGTTGATCCAATCCGCGGTGAGCTGTAACACTTGGCCCCGAATTTTGACTTCATTGCCTGTTTTGTTCGGCGACCAGTTGGCGTAAAACTCTCTTGTTAAATCAAGTTTGCATTCTCCCATGTCGCGGAAGATGAAATCCAGCTTCAATGCCATTATTTTTGCCAACATACGCGGCTCCTTCTTTGCTAAGGTGTCCTTGTTGATCAAGTCGACGTGAACATATTTTCGTTCTTTGTTGTTCCTGTACCATTATTTGGCTTCCTCCTCAAGAACCCATTTTATTCAAAACATTCTGCGGGGTAGTTGTGCTGAGGATGATTCTCTTTGGTCCTTTCGACTTCTCTTCTTGCCCTTTTGGGAAGTGGTAGCCTTCTCCTTGCCTTGCCTCGCTTTAGGTGCCATTGTACCTGAGACTAGAAATAGTGTTAGTGGCAGCACAATCTCAATTGATACAATCTATAAGCAAGCATTAGGGGTACCACCCCACACTTAGTTTTGTTAACACAAATTAGGGAGGTGAAAGTGGTCGAGTACTCAGATTTCGTCGACATACATTTTAGGATTGTATTCCGACAAGAAAATCAGCAATGCATCACTTACTTGAAGCCATTGGACTACTTTCATGGTAGATATAACAACACTACTACATAGGGGTTACCACATGGAATAGTTATTCTTACAACAATCACAACCTCTTATGCCAGTAGGCACTATAAGTCTTATCCCGATGGCCGGGATAGTCTAATATGTAAGTATCCAAACAAAAATCTTAAGTAATGTTCATAGCCATAGTAATTCCGTAAATACCATAACAATGCTATTGAAACCAAATTCAAGTCGGAAACAAGTCAAGATTTTACTATGTATATGTTCACTCACATGATTTTGTAACATCTATCCAAACACATGAACATCACCAACAATCTTATACGATTTAGCAATTTATAATAGACATAGCAACGTAGTACTTACGAGAAATAAATGAAGAATAAGAGAGTACTTACTTGCTTGAAACTTGTGGAGATGGTTTTGTGAATTGGAAGAGCAAAAGAAGAAAATTTTGAGAGGATTTGGAAGAGTATGCGGCGCCTTTAGGTTATTTTCTAATGTGGTTGTGTTATAAAACTAAGTCCCCTTTATATAGGAAGAGAATGGGTCGGGTTTTGACCCATTTACAATCGGTTTTTGGAGACAAAAATCCTACATATGCGGTGCATAATGCTTGGCATAAACATGACATATGCGGCGCATTGTCTATAGCATAATGGGACATATGTGCCTCATAGTCTATGGCATATGAGATACTGAGACCAAATGCCATAGCATAGGCGACGCATAGTCAAAAGCACACTTAGGAATAGGCGGCGCATAGTGTATAGCACACTAGATTCCGAGACCTTAGGCTATAGGATAGGTTGTGCATCGTTCGTGGCCTAGTTTTTCCAAGGCCTAGCCTTCCTCGATGCCTATTTGGGCATAAGAAATGCTCAATCCATAGCCTTATGCATCACTATTCCTAACTTACCAACTTTACCATACAATGCGTCCAAATCGTCAATTGAAATCAATCTCATCGTTGAATACTTCTTGCACCTATTTTTGCTCAAAACCAAACGAAAACGATTAGTACGATGGGTTGCCTCCCACCAAGAGCCTTAGTTTTGGTCGTGGCACGACTCTTATTTTTGGATTTTTCATTTAGCAAAACAAAACAAGTACTAGAATGAAAGGAAAAACGATAAACGATAAAACGATGGGTTGCCTCCCATCTAGCGCCTTATTTATTGTCGTGGCTCGACATAGTAATCTCGAGTACTTAGACTTCATCGAGATAAGTGATGGATCTTTTTTTGAAAGGATTTAGACGACAATGAGGCTTACCTGTGGGCATGCGATCTTTTACGAAATGGCTCCTACGTTTCTCCGGAGAGTCACCAATTATATCATCAATAGTCCAACCCATAGCTCTCTTGTATCTCTTCAGAGCAGAGATGAGAGCCTCTACGTGTTGTTCACCTAAATCAACTGCACTCTCTGGAAGTATATTTCTACTTTCCAAGAACACATACCTTAGATAATCGGGGAGCTCTTGCGATTCTAGCATTGGTGGCTCGTCAATGGGAGTCTTTGCTGTTGGTTGATTCTTGAGATCACAATCCGGTTGCTTAGGAGTATGAGACTCTATTTCTTTTAGATCACCCATAAGTTCTTCATAATCTTCATTATCCTCATGCTCAACATTCAGTGGCGCAGCAGTCAATGGCTCAACAATAGGCTGTTTCTCTATAGATAATGCTTTCATATCCTCTAGATGAACATCAGCTACAGATAACTCATTCAAATCGCTGGGCTGCTTCATGGCTTTGCATATATCAAATCATACTACTTCGTCATTAATTCGAAATAAAAGCTCATTATCTTTCATGTCAATAAGCACACTTTCGGTTGCAAGGAAAGGACGTCCCAAGATTATGGGAACTTCAGAATCCTCCTTACAATCTAGAATAACGAAGTCGACAGGAAATATGAATGAAGAAACCTTCACCAACACATCATTCAAGATACCCACAGGTCGTTTTACCGACCTATCAGCCATCATGAGCCTCATATTGGTTGGTGTAGGGTCTCCCAACCTCAACTTTCTATAGATAGATAGTGGCATCAAATTGATGCTAGATCCCAAATCGCATAATACCTTAGCAAAATCCAACGATCTAATTGTGCAAGGAATAGTGAAAGCTCCAGGATCTGCCTTCTTTTGAACTAGCGATCTTGTAGCGATTGCACTACAATGATGAACATTATCCGCCAAGTCATAACTTGCTGCCCGCTTCTTTGTCAAGAGATCCTTCATAAATTTCGCATACCCAGGCATTTGTTCAAGTGCCTCCACCAATGGAACATTAATGGTGAGCTGCTTTAACATAGTCATGAATTTGTTGAACTTTGTTTCATCCGCCACCTTCCTCAATCTTTGGGGAAAAGGTGGCGGTAGGTATGGAAGTGTTCTCTCCACGGTTTTATTCTCCTTTTGCTTCCGTTTTTCCACTTTTTCAGGTTGCACCGTGCTGGATGTGGCGTCCTTGACGTCAGAAGTGGGTGCTGCAGCATCTTCTCCTTTTGTGTTGTCATCCATGTCCGCAACTTCGTCAACCACTTGCTTGCCTTTTGCTAAAGTTTCCAGCACCTTACCACTTCTGGTAGTGATTGCCATGCATGACCCGTCATTCCTTGGGTTTGGCACAGTATCGCTAGGTAAAGTGCCGGCCTTTCTTTGATAGAGTGCTGCTGAAAGTTGGCTCAATTGATGCTCTATTTGCTTGATAGAAGTGGAATGTGAATCAACTAATTGTTTCATGGAGGACAAATCATTGATTACCTCTGTTACTCCCGCGCTCGTTGCTTCCACTCCTTTCAATAATTTAGCCATCATGTCCTCCATACTTCCAGGATTAGATGTGGTAGTGTCACGTCTACCAGGGGGAACGTACAAACCACTCTTTTCATTCTTGTCCTTCCAACTACCTTGGTCCTTGTTTCCAGATTTATCATAATAGTTCTGACCTTGGTTTCCTTGGGCATTCCCGCAAAAACCCCCTGATTGTTCAAGTAGTTGGCCTCATCTTCCGAATCAGATTCGTCTCTTCCTTTTGATGCAATAGCTTTCACTTTTTCGGTCTTCCCTGATAACAAATGCTTTGTAAGAAGATCCATTTGTGTTTTCAAATGCGTCATATCTTGATCACGTTCTTCTTCTCTTCTTCTTTGGTCTGCAGTCATGCCAATAGATAAAGTGGGGATTGCTACCTCAGAATCCCTGGTATGCCAAGCTCTACTTTGTTTCGTCATGTGATCTAACATATTGCTTGCTTGACCAAAGGTGAGGTCCATGAAAGAACCTCCAACTGCATTATCCACCACTGGTTTAGTTATTGAATTCAAGGCTCTGTACAAGATCTCCATTAGGTGAACATTAGTCATGTGATGGTTTGGGCATCTCGCTAGCTTTGTCTTGAACCTCTCCCATGTTTCATGAAGAACTTCAGTGGGAAGCTGGCAGAAGTTGCTGATTTCATCTCTCAATTGTGCTCTTTTGGATGGCGGAAAGAATCTTTCTAGGAAAGCGTCTCTCAATTGCCTCCAATTTGTAATTGAATCAGGAGTCAGCCCATTCAACCATAGTGTTGCCTCCCCAGACAGAGACAATGGAAATAGACGTAATCGAATAGCATTCTGACCAACACCAGGATTGTCAAAAGACTTGCATGTAGAAATAAAGTTGATGAGATGCATATTCGGACCGTCGCCTGCTAGTCCACCAAATAATCCCTTGAGTTGCAATAACTGAATCATGGTGCTTGTGATGTTGAACTTGGCTCCGGGTGCTAATGGTGGTGGAATTATAGCTCCAGTGGCTCCGGCACTATCAAGATCATCATCATCATCGTCGAGAGCTGGCTGCAAATGTCACACCCCAAATCCCATTGGAGCGGACTGGCACCCGTAGCCGAGGAGGCCCGGGAGAACCCGTTCATAACCTATACTTTCACATTTACATTACTTATGAAAATTAGAAATTTGGGCAGCACTTCGTTGTAAATAGAAGAAAACAGTACATGTATTAGCCCAACAGACACGTATAAATATATATATGAACAGTAATTGGCCGTCAGAGCCATCACGTCTATCAACCAAACACTTCTATGGTTGTACAATATGTCTACAAAAGCCTCTACATAGATACACAACTGAGTTGGGGTCGGGACGAACTCCCGCCTACAAAAGACTTTCATACAAATACCAAAGGTACATATAGAGACGACTTGGGATGCCCCGAAACAACTGGAGCTCACCACTAACAATAGAATGTCCTGGCTCTTACTGCGGAGGTGTACGACCTGAAGTACCTGTTCCTGCAGGCATGAATGCAAGTCCCCCGTGAGGGACGTCAGTACGGAAATATGTACTGAGTATGTAAGGCAGGGAGTATCAACATGAGATACAAAAGATCAACAGAACCCAGATACCAGGGAATAAACAGTATGAGTAGACCACACTTAAAAGAACTAATGGGATACCTGCACATTACTTTCATATCATTACTTCCCGTAATCCTTATCAATACATAACATATGTCATACAATGGCCAACTGATCAGTGGTACTAATACAATATATCAGGGACCACCCCTGGAATAAGATATATATACATAATCTTTATAATACAATGGCCAACTGATCAGTGGTACTAATACAATACATCATATCATCAATTTAAAATATAGATATTCCATTTCTTAATTCAATTAATCTTTGAGATTGGTTACTTTGTGGTCACACTTTATGGAACTTGAAACCATGATACCTCAATAGGAAAAACATGTAAATAGGTAATCAATATCATGAAAATGAAGTAGAGAATCATGGATACCTCATTAAACCATTTCGGAGTCAACAATAGTATATGAATATTTTTTTTGACCAGCCGGACATCTTAAAAGTGAAAACAAGTTCAATTGGTAGTGTCGAAGATCATATGATGCTATTATGTGTCATGTGTCGTAGGACAATGTTGAAAGCTTACTTGAGAGTGCCATGGGTCATTATTCATGCCAAAGATTAGATAGAGTATGTCTTACATACCTTGATATAACCACTTCAATACAAGTGACTTCCCGTACTCTTCGAACACTTATCTACAATAAGTCATTTGTGGCAAACTAGCATTAGCAACTAAACCTTACCATTTAGGTATTAACTTCACCAATTAATGTCTAGGAAGTAATCCCTTAGCTCATCAATAAGAGTACTACATACATCCTCTTATACTCTTATTACATTCACATATCATGCATTTTCATGAAATATCCCTCAACATCACTCTTAGCCTTTATTTCCCTTCTTAATCACCATCCTATACCAACATGATCACTAGGCATACATAATCACTAATATAATGATATATCACCACAATTCATCCTTCATAATCCAATACAGCAACTTCCATAACTTACTACTAACAATTTATACACAACAATTCATAACTATGTTTCTAGTTATCTTCCAACATCAAGACAATACTCATAATCCTTTATCAATACTTATTCATGGATAAGAATCAAGAATAAACAATATTCATACCTTAACAATGGACTCTTGTATTTGGAATCCTCCTTACATAACCATGGGGTGCTTCTCGAAGCTTTCGAGATGGTGAACACAACTACGGAACCAATTTGAATTTTCTACGGTTGAATCTTGAGTTATTTGGGATTTTTGTTTGGAACCTAAAAGGTGTTCTTGAGAGAATTTGAGAAAAAGGATTGTATTCTGCTGAATTTGGGCTAAATCTGGTGTTATAGACGGAATTGGGTGCAGTGAAATGACTAAAATGCCCCTAAGAAAACAAGAAAAGTCAAAACTATCCCTTAGTTGACAAACTGACAGGCTGAAGTAAAACGGATATAACTTCTTACTTAGATGTTGGATTTGGATGAAATCAGTTGCAGTGGAAAGAGGACTCAAAGCTCTTTCGTTTGATATATTATAGCTAACACAGTGCATTATATACAGGGAGTTATGATCGTTTGAAGTTGACCCTGAAATGCTGAAAAAAACTGGGCAACAGGCTATGCGTTTTGCTACTGTTTTGAAATCCAAACGCAGCCTTATGCATTCCAAAAAATTCCAAAACTTATCTGAGATGTACTATGAGATTTTCCGATCGTAACGCAACTTGAAAATCTAAAAATGAAGGTCGAGAAGGTCGAGAAGTTGTATCCCGAAGGTTGTCGCTAAAATGACTCTAAGTTACACTTAGAAAAATTTTCAAGTCTAAGAGCACTCTATTAAAGGCTAATCCATGCACGACTTTTACGGGGTGTTACAGCAAAGGTTGGCGATCATACCTATACCGAGCTTGTCGACCTCTTCTGTTGGCAGGTGTTGTAGTTTCAGCAACATGCCTTGGGTTTATCAACTCGTCATCACCTAAATCTTCATCGTCAGGATTTGTTGCTCGCCCAGGATTATCAATGTTTTGTTGTTGGACTTGAGCAGCGGCAAGAGCAGCTAATCTTGCTTGCTTGTGTTGAGTAGCCATCCTGTCGATTTCAGCTTGTGCTTCCATTCTTCTAATTCGTTGTGGTTCAGGATTGATTGGTAATAACGGTTGACCAGAACTTCTAGTATGGGGGATGCACTAAAGTAAAAACCTGCAATAAACAAAAACAAAAACTAAACGTAAAAGTACGAGAATCTTTGACCAAAGGGTCTAGTAATTATCACGAACTCGATTGACACTCGTATTCCCCGGCAACGGCGCCAATTTTTGATAACGCTCAATCTACAGCTCTCGTTTGAGTGTAAAGCAGTCGTTAGCAAATATAGAACCCAACCTGGGTTGGGTGTCGATCCCACAGGGAATAGCTTGGCCAACAATTAAGCAAAATTACTAAACTTTCGGTGCAAGTCTCGTGAAAGGGGGATTCTTGTTTTGCAAGTAATGTAAACAAAAGCTGAAAATAATAAAGTAAAGAGAGAGAGATTGTTACTTGAGTTGTAAACAATGAGAATTGAAGCGTTGGGGTTATGTCCACCTTCTGAGTTATACGTCTCTATTGGCTATGAGTGTGTAGAATTGTGACATGCAACTGCTTATAGAGAATTGTATTCAATGGTAAATCCAGGCGTCTTTCGACCTATTCGAGGATTATTTAACTTTAACTCTTTCGAGCTTAAAGCGTGTCTAACGGTACGAATTCTCCAAGAGGTTAGTCCAGTTACGACACTAGCTTTTTAATAGGAAAGGGTGTCCTACTACCTTGACACTATCTCTTTTCCAGACAAATAACCTTTCTTTCGAACAAGTTAAATGTTATACTGGCGTATTCTTGCGTTTGCAACCACAAAGAATGTAGATTAAGATGAAGAGAATAATGATATAAGCAGTATACGTGTCGCGAACTCACAAACTCACAGCAATAGATAGTAACTCATTCGGCTTCCATGACCCCAACAGAGAAGTTTAGTTACCCATGAATACGAAGGAGATCACGATTGACATTGTTGTTATACCACAAGATTGAGTAATTTTCGTGTAGCTTAGGTGGTAGGCGTGTGGCGTGAATTCCAAGTCAAAAGTAACAATTCTCTTGTTGCGGTAAATAAGAATAGATGAATAGAAGAAGAAAAATAAAATTAATGGAAAGATTAGAAGAGTTGTAGAATTGTTGTGGTGGAAGAAGAGAGGGATGGAAGAAGATTAATTGTTGAATAGAAGATTGTTCGCTCCACTAAGGGAGGAATTTATTCTCTCCACTAAGGGAGGAATGTATAAAAATCTCTTGCATGATAGGGTATTTATAATACCCATATCCTACTCCTACTAAGCTAATGAAATAAATAACCAAACCCTACTAGGCTAATGAAATAAATAACCAAATCCTACTAGGCTAATGGAATACTTAACCCAAATGTACTAGGTTAATGTAACATTATCATAATCCAAATAAACTAATGAAATACATAACCCAATTGTACTAGGTTAATGTATCATTGTCCAAATCCAGCTATGTGTCTGTAAGTCCCTAAAGTCTTTAGAAATGCTGTTTTAGCCCGGGACAGATTTTCCATGCAGCAGTTTTGGTCCTTAGGCGTGTAAACTCCCTTTCCTTTCTTCGTGAGCATTCTTTTCGTCAAGTAAGCCATAAAATGCTGTATTTTGCATCATTTATACCTGAAACTTTACTAATCATATTCGTTAGCTCATTTATAGGAAAAAGGACTAAAAGTGCATGAAATATATAATTTGTTCTCAAAATATGGCACAAATATGGGCAAAATATATTGATATAGGCGCGTAATATCGCCTATCATCAACAATATTAATATGAATCATAAAACTTTTCATAAACATTTAATATGAATCGTATAAATTTCAAACTCACACTCTTTAAATATGAATCAGAAATTTCTAACTTCAACTTAGATGTCAAGTATGCTAAATGTATCATATATATTGAATATCTAATTTTGAAAAAAAATCATAGAAATACAATGTCACGCCTCAAATCCTATTGGGGCGGACTGGCACCCATAACCGAGGAGGCCCGGGAGAACCAGCTCATCACCTTATACTTTCCATGCATACCTCTATGACAACTCGAAATTCGGACAGCATCATGTCGCATATAAAAGAAAATAATCACCTGTATAAGCTCGAGCACACATATATATGTATATACAATACTTGGCCGTTGGAGCCATCACGTCTATTAACAAAACACCACCTTGATTGTACATTAGGTCCACAAAGACTCTAGATAATACACAGAGTTTAACTAAGGTCGGGACACACCCCGCCATATAACTAACTTCTATACAATACCAAAAGTGACTGGATATGACACGGAAAGCCCCGAAGTAAACTGGAGCTCACCAAAAGCAGTTGGATATCCTGGCTCCTACTTGTGCGGTGTATGAGCTGAGGTACCTGTGCCTGCAGCATGAAAGGCAGGTCCCCCGTGGGGGACGTCAGTACGAAATATGTACAAAGTATGTAAAGCTGTAGATAATCACATACGATATAGGAGCTCAATAGAAATCAAAAACAAGTGAATAAATCATAATAGGAGTGGACCACACTTATTAGAACTTGTGACAACCTGTACATTGTATTTATTCAATCATTTTACCTTCATTCTTATCATCTTTGTAATCATTACTGTACTGTACTGTGACCATTACGCTGCCTCCAGTACATATCAACTGGGATCGACCCATGATAGGCTTATGCCCTTGGGATACCACCCATAAACACATAAATAGGGATCGACCCATGATAGGCTTATGCCCCTGGGATACCACCCGATAAGAGAGAACTTCCATCACTTAGTTCAATTAATCTTTGAGATTGTTATTTCGGTCGCCACCGCATTTTTGATACTTTGAAACAATGATACATCAATAAGAGATATATAAATAGACCATCAATGCAATAACGATGAAGTAAGAATTCATTGGCACATCAATCAAATGTTTTGGAGTCATCAATGCCATAACAATGAAGTAGGAACTTATTGGTATATCAATGAAACGTTTTGGAGTCATTAATAGCACATGGATCTTGTTTGAGTAACCGGATACCTTCTGACATTCATTAGTGCAATAAACATGTAAGATTTGGAAAACAAGTATTGGAATGTCTTGACATCTTGTAGGGTGGAAACAAGTTCATTGGTAACGTAGGACATCATACAAAACCATCATGGATCACATATTACTGGATAACTTTGGAAACTTTCTTAATAGAACAATTGTTCACTTTCATGCCAAAGATATGATATAGAGTATGCTTTACATACCTGACTGTCAACCTTCAATACTAGTTCCAAATGGACTTCCCGTCTTTTCGAATTACTTATCTACAATGAACATATATAGCAATCTAGTATTAGCAACCAAACGTCACAATTCAATTATTTGAATTCACCAAACTAGTGGTTAAGTAGTAAGCCTTAATTACACCATAAAGGGTGTCACTTTAACCCTCTTATACTCTAATTACATTCGCATGCCATGCATATTCATACAACATCTTCCAATATCAAAGTTGGATTCATTTATCCTTCCAACCAATCCATTAAACCAAATTGAGTCATAGACATAAATAATCATCAATTCAATAGTATATCACCATATCCACCTTCCATAACTCAATTACCATATCCACCTTCCACAATTCAATACAACCAAACCATGCAAAATAGTCTATAACCCTATTTTCATCACCTTTCAATAACAACCAATACATATAATCCTCTATCACACATATACGTATGGAAAAGAACAAAGGCAAACAATATTCATACCTTAGAATTCACCTCTTGATTATGCAATCCTATTTGCACAAATAATAAGTGTCGTTCGAAGCTCTCGAGATGACAAACGTAATTATCGGATTACTTTGGAATTTCTACGGTTGAATCAAAAGTAATTTAAAGGTCAAATTTGGCTAGAGTTTGTTCTTCCTCAATGATTGATGATGAAAATGAGTTTTTGAACTCATATACATGTATATATATACATATTCCTGTCTATAATATAATAGGAAGTGACCAAAATGCCTTTAAAATTTAAATAATGTCAAATTTGTCCTTCGGTGGACTATTTTGATAATCTAAAGTAGATCGACCATAACTCTTTGCTGCGATATCGAATTTGGGTGAAATTGGTATCGTTGGAAGGATAATTCAAAGGGATTTCATTTCATATAAAGTAGGCCACCCAGTTTGTCCTGTACAAGGAGTTATGGTCGTTTGAAGTTGACCCTAAAAATCTGTTTTGATAGGCTGAAGTAAAATGAATATAACTCCTTACTTAGACGTTGGATTTGGATGAAACTAATTGAATTGGAAAGAAGACTCAAAGATCTTTCTTTTCATAGGTCCCAGCTCTCCCTTTTCATTATATTAAGGGAGTTATGATCGTTTGAAGTTGACCTAAAAATTCGGCTGGCCTCAGTAGTTTGTGTGCAGGAAATTTTCCTGCACATTTACTATTCCCAAATATCCCGGCCACCGTTTTATAGTTTTGAATGTACTCGATTATATTCGAAACCTATCCGTTTTGGGAAATCTTTATATCGTTGAAAAACTTATTCAATAACCTTCGCATGGAACCATCGACGGTCAAATTCCGGTATAAAAAAAATAAAAAAAATAATTCCATATAAATAAGACCAATACACGTACTTGAATACGCCAATACACGTACTTGAATACGGGGTGTTACATACAACGAAATGTATCACACATATTTCAAATGTATCACATAGTAATCCTCCGCCACCAAATGATAATTCAGATTTCAGATGTATCACGTATTCAAATAATAATTTCTCTTCTCCTCCTTTTCTTCTTCATTCACTTCCGTCGACGACGTCGTATTAGTCTTCACATGAGCAGAGAACTGTGCATAAACCCCCAAATTATTCTCTAGATTCAAAGTCAAAAACTCCTTTAAATCCAGCAATTTCGAACAAACCCTAACTGTAACACCCTATGTACGTACACACTTAGACACAGAAACTTTTTGCAAATTTCTAGAGTTTATGTACGAAGAAACCTTCAACGGGAAGTGACCGACGTCGAAGAATGAGGAAAGTTCTAGGACGGTAAAAAAAAGAACTTTTACCAAATCTATCACACGAAAGAAGGAAGAAACTCAATTTGACTTGATTGTTCACTTGAAATTTGAAAGTTGATTAGGGGAATTGCTGATTTTGTGAATCTCATTAATTCACAGTGTAACTGATTGTGCGTCATTTGCTCCACATAATACAAAAGAATCTCTTACTTCCTTAAATAAATATTTAGTCAGTTTTAAATATATCACTTTTTATATGTATCACATTAAAACAGATGTATCACAATTCTGAAAAATTGGGATATGATGTAATTAACCAAATAGTTGGGATAAATGTAATAACACTTAAACATTCAGAGATTTATGTAAGTTTCTCTAGATTATATATTGCAAGTTATAGCAATATTTCTTAGATTGCAACTAATATAACAACTTTTAAAAGAAAAAACAAATTAATAACAAGTTTAAAATAAAATAATTAAGGAAATTCTTTTGTATATATATTTTCAGGTGGAAGCAACCGATGCTTTGATCATTCAATTGATTCCTTGCTGCCATTTTAATAGGAGTTAGTTATTATGTGGTTAAAATTATGGAACCTATTAATTGACATATTTTTTTCTATTTCTTTAATAATATTTATATACAATTTTTAAAAAGGAAAACAAATATTCTTCTTCTCTCTCCATAGTTCTTTCTTACTCAATCTCTCTATAATTATGGATTAGTACAATATCTTTTATTTTTAATTCATGAATTTTAAATTTGCAATAATATTGGTGGTAGAATTACCGTATGAAAACTGAAGCCAATAAATATTCTATATTAATAATTTATTTTTAGATTTGTGAAAATTGCATACAACTTAGTATTTATGTATTATTTTATACAATTAAGTTGAAATCAGTTTATATATAACAAAGTCATGTTTTAAATGATTTTTAATTTTTGGGGTTTCAGCTTGTGAAATGGGCATATATAAGATTCTATATACAAATGATGTATTCTTATAACTATTTTTAGTATATGAAAATGGTACATAATAGGATATCCATAAATTAGTTTAATAAATTTTGTTGAAATCAATTTATATACTCATTTCATACTTAAGTAATGTTTTATTTCAGTTCTCAATGTATGAAATTGATATTAAAATTGGTATCAATAAAGCTTCGTATATGTCACATTTTGTATAAAATGAGTTTTATGAATGTAAGAATTGATAAGAAAAATGGTGTTGTATATTATATGACCTTTCTAGTGTGTGTGATGGATATTTAGTGAAAAGCTATCCCCATAAATATTAAAAATAAACTATTATTTGATATCAAATGTTTTTTCTTTGTAATAAAAAGGGTAATCAGTATTAAACATGGTTGATATTGGTATTGATTCACTATATTAATTTTTGCTTTCTGACAATCAGTATAGTTCAATAATTATGCAAAAATCTAGTAACAACTTGTAATAAATAATCTAAAAAGTAAAATTAATTTATGAAAAAGAAAGTATATTAATAGTGGAGAAAATCTTTTATCAATAAAGTAACTATGGAAAACCGCATAAACATTAGAAAAGTTATAAAATATTTTACTGAAAAGTCAAAAAAGGCGTATCAATGTAAAAAAAATATATTTTTAATGAATTTTACTCCTTAATTTAAGAACAGATTTTGTAATTAACTGATAAAATAAAATAAAAAAAGATAATTATTGAAACCAACAATAAATTCTACCATAATTAGGGGTGTACATAGGTCGGGTTGGTTCGATTTTTATTAAAAAAAAAAAACAATCATGTCGGTTTATTAAAATTATAAACCAAATCAAACCAACATAAAATTGGTTTTTTCGGTTTAGCTTTTAGTCGGTTATTTTTTATTTTTTATAATATTTAGTTTTTACAATTATATTGTGATCGAATACTAGATCAAATATGTTTTCACTCATGTGCTAATGAAAAAAACATAATTATGAAAAAATGAGGAGCGGAAAACTCTCTTGAAACTAAAAAGTGAGATGAAGAATGAAAACTTTAGGTTTTAAGTTTATATTGGGTTTTGGATAATTTAATTAGCAATTAATGGACAAATATTACAATTTAAAGGTCCAAATCTAAATATATATCTACATCTACTTTCAAATTATTGAAAATTACTAAAACTAGTTGAAAAAGTATTTAAAAAGTAGATTATGATTAATATTTTATGTATAAAAAAGTTCGAATATTATATATATATATATATATATATATATTATGTTGGTTTGATTCGGGTTCGGTTTGACTTTTTTTGTCAACACCAAACCAAACCAAGAATGATCGTTTTTTTTTCTAACGCCAAACCAATCAAACCAAACCATAAGTTGTTTTTTTTTCTCGGTTTGGTTTGGTTCGGTTCGTCGGTTCGGTTGGACTTGACGGTTTGGTCTGTACACCCCTAACCATAATTATCAAAAGATTTAATGCGGAGAGATAGATATTAAAGACAAAAAATAAGGAGATAATATGACTACTAATTATGAAAAAATATTTTTTTATTAATTAAAAAAATAATTTTTAAAAAGTTGCTCTAACTTGTAAATATTTCTTTAATCCAATAATTATAAAAAGTATTGCTAAAATATTAAATAAACAATCTAATAAGTATATAATATTTTGCCGAAATTTTTTGACTTTTGAAGAGTCGCCACTTAATTTTGAAAAGGAATTAAGAAACCTTTGTAATGTACTTAGACGATTCAAAATAGGAAAATCGTTTAAGTTAAAGATTCTAGATAAGCGGTTCCTATTAACGTTTTAGGAAGGTGTTAGGCACCTAAAACGTCCGCTAACTTGCAGTTATCCGATCTGTTTGAAAACATTCTTTTGATTAACTTTGGAAAATCAATTTGTTGAAAAAAATAGTTGATTAAGGAGAAAGTTTTTTGCAAAATCAGTTTTTAGCAACTTAGTTAGGAATTGTAACTAGGTTCGCAAGAAAACACATAAAACAAATTAGAAAAAGTAAAAGGGAAAGGGTAGAAGCAGAAGGACTTGAGTCATTAGGCCCAAATCGACAATCCTGTCCTAATCTAGATATTGGGCTTTCAGCCTGTCTTCCACCTGTCCTAATTCTATGTTTTCGAGCCTTTAGCTCGAGTTTCGCTTCACCTGTATTAAGTACAACTTTGGCTTCGAGGCCCAAATGAATAAATAAGGAAATAAATAAATACATGAAGACGTCAATAAGTAAATAAATAAAAATAATATATGAGACTTTGGGGTCTCGTAGCCGCTTCAAATGATAGGACTTTAATCCACTTGTTCTTCTTTCAATTCTTAGTATCCGTACGCCACGTGATAGACATTTAGATTATTTTTCGGACTTGACTCAAAGGATGGGGGCCATGTTGGATCACCATGAAATGCAAGGAACAAGAGTCCATTTGGACTCCAAGGTGGTTTACATGCGACAAAAAAGAAAGAGAAGAAATCAAAACATATCCGAAATACAAAAGGAAAAAATAGAACAATAAATGTCTTAACACAAATATTCAAACAAAAAAATGCTAGGAAACCACATATCTTATTGAAAAGTAGGCAGATGATATAAAGAAGGGACATGTTAGCTCAGCAAAAATAATGTCAAGTGAAAGAGGGAATAATATCGATCCGGATGCATGCCTATGAAGTGAAAAGCAGAAGTTTGACATCAAAATGCAAAAGAAATCAAAGCATGTTCAGAATACGGGTAGAAAAAGAAGTAAACAGATTTACACATTCAAAAGCTACTAACTAAATATTATCTTATTCAACATAAACCTTAGAAGTATAAATGCCAAGTGCTATCTCGCAACATGCTTCTACTATGACCATTTGAGGTACCTAAGTCCCAGCGATAAGCGAATAGACAAAGTTATATCATAATGGGATAGATATCCCGGGCCTTTTTCGCAAGACAAAAGACTTAAAGGTTCTATCGAACTTATACTCATGGTCCTATTTAAGGGGAAGAAAACATAAAGGGAAACTGGGAAGAGGGCCCGTGAGACTGGAATGCTTTCTATTCGCATGAGTATATATAAAACCCCTATACAGAAGTAGCCCAATAGACAACAACTACTACGAACTAATGCTAGATGGAACCTGGAAATCTCATTTCCGAATCAAACATGTCAGAATTAAATTTCAAAGGGGAACGAATAACCAATAATCAAATGAAAATTCTTTAAACCAACATCTCCCTCTCTCTGGCAAGTCACGGAGAATCATGAGCCAAGAGTTCATTGGGAATTTTTCACCACATTTTACTCGAAATAACAACCAGAGAAGCTCCACAGATTCTGAGTAAAACAGGTAAGCAGGGCAGATTAACTAGAAATCCAGCAAACGTAACTTCTACCCAACAAATTCCATGAACAAAACCTCAACTGGAACAGTCAGATATAGAAAGATAGCGATCAGGAGAGTTTTTAATAAGACAGGGCATTCCGCGATAAAACTGAGGTTAATATATATTCGATTGGTCTGGTGCACAGTAAAGCAGTCAATGAATTTCATTCAAGATGCTAATGAATGTTGTCATTTGAGGCTTACTTCCATATTCAGGTCAGACGAAATGTACAGGTATAAAAAGAGTAACCTTTCATGTAAAACCATGGTTCGCACTGACGATGTATTGAACAGGTTTACATAGAGGAAAAGAGAAACCCATGGAACAACCAGTAAAACAAACTGATAAGGAAAATTTCTTTAAACAAATACAAGATTGAAAATTCAGTGGCCTTCACGGCTCATACAACACATAATCCCAGCACACAACAACATTACTATAACGAAATCCTAAAGAAAGAGATGAAGAGAAGAAAACCACATCAAAATTAAAACGAAAAATTGGCGTTTACCTCTCTTGGAGCAGCGAAACGGGGTAACGAGCTACGATCGGACTCTTATTACCACCAGGAAAGCTCAATACCGTCGTGAACACTCGACTATCTAACCGTTTCTCCCTAAAATCTTTATCGAACAAAGTTGCTCTTTCCCCGAAACCAAATTACTTTTTTCCGAAACCCTCCTTCTTTTACCCAAAAGGAAAATTTTTGTTCAACCCAGGCTTTTAAAAACTTTCTAAACCCCAGAATTATTAGCCTCTAAATAAACTATTTTTGAAGTAGATCATTTTTAACTCGAGATTTTAATTATTATATTTATTTTCAAAAATAATCTTTAATTAAAATCTGATATTCCATAGAATAAACATTTAAGCAATCAAATTATATAATATCGCATAATTGAACACAATAATATATAATTGCTACTTAAAGTGACAAAATCACGTACAAATACTTTTTTTCAAAAAAAAAAATTTTATTCGGATGAAATAATTATTTTGATTTTATTAAAAATCGAAGAAACTTGAGATTAAATTTAGTCATGGAGGGCAAAAATTAGGTGTTAACAACTGCCCCCTCCCTTTGGGTAGGATGGATGCAAGTAATCCTGGGTAAAGGAAGGTTGACGTTCCTAATTTTGTCCGACCACAAATTCGTATGTAAGAGAGGTTGTTTTTTCGCACGAGTTTCATGAAGTTATGGCCGAACCTCGGTATCAGGTCTCCTACATATCTCAGGTTTCATGAGAATTCAGGCCACTTGTAGTTCATAAAGCTTGATTTTAAACAAGATTTTCAAGAAAATTGAACAACTATCATGGTTTTAGAGTTTTTGGTTAAACCGAGAAGCTGGGGAAAAAGGGACTTGGGGTGAGGTTGAAATGCAGTTGAGTTTTTGACATAGATCCTAGCCTACATATCCCCAAGATTTTAGAAAATCAGACTGTTTGTAGTTTGACTCAATCGGTAGAAAAGATAGTCTTTTATTTCAGATGATCTTTGCCTCAGAATGAGTGACAAGTTGATCGAGTTTCAGAAAAGAGGCTTGTAACCTCTTAACCTTGAATGCGGGATCCTTCACATCCATAGACAAGAACTTACCCGGACATAATTTCCAAACTCTAAGTATGTTTTCACCCGACTTTGAAAGAAAGAGAAGGTTACCCTCGATATGAGTTTAGAAATATCTCGAAGGTGAAGCAGAAACTAGAATATCCTGAAATACCCACATGCCTTATAACAGAGGTGTGGTTGAATGGTGGTAGTGATCATCCTTTAGCTCGCGTCCAAAGAGTTTGGCGTCCCTCCTAGACTATGTCCCATTTTGCTGCTAAGAAAGAGTTCCACATTGTGTTACGTCCTTTTTGGAGTCGTCCGCACCTGTGGGTTTGATTTGAGATTTTCATCCTCACGGATGCTCTCAACAATATCTCAAAAAAAATTGTTAGTGCTAATATAGTTCACGAAAGAGGTAGGTAGTCTTTTACCATATCTCCATGTGAGTTATGGCCTGAAAAACGGAATCATCTCTTCATGTATCTGTTTGGAATGAAATAACTGGTAATAACAAACACAACAACCCTCTTGTTTGTTGTACAATTATGACATTTGTCGGTTGAATATGCCTTCAAAGTGGGGTGGCCCTTTTGGACACCGGTGATACTTTATGCAGAACGGTCCCTGCAATTGTGTAATCTTGTACTGGTGTGGCAACCCTTTTGGTTACCTATATCACTTGTTGTATGTGGAATCATAACCTCTCAGGTTATAGCCGATGATAGATTTATAAATTTCCTTTAAATTATTAATTTTTGGATAATCTTGCGCATTATTTGATATTGGATATGAGACGACTTACAGATATCCTTTGAATTTCTAGCTTTTAGGTAATCCTGCACATTATCCAACTTTGGATAAGAGATGGCTTACGGATATCCCTCAAATCTCTAGCTTTCAAGTGTTCCTGCATATCATCCGATATTGGATACAATATGACTTATAGATAATCCCTCAAATTGTTAGTCTTTGAGTAATCCTGCACATAATCGATCTTGGATATGACGCGGCTTATAGAGAACCCTTGGACGTATCAATTTGATAATTTTGCATAATCTCCGGTAAGGATTTAGTTGCGACTTATGGATAACCTTTGAACTATTAATTTTTAGGCGATCTTGTACACTATCCAGTTAGGATGTTGTTGTGGCTTACAGATGACTTACAGGCTATAAACTCATAGGTGATCTTGCACACTATCCTATTTAAAATAATATGACTTATAGATGACCCTCAAATTGTCAATCTCCAGAAAATCTTATATATCATTCATCCTTAGATAGCGACTTAAAGACGTCCCTTCAAACTGTGTGCTCTTGATGCATTCAGATGTTGATTAATAAAATTATGAGATATCCTCAACGCCAGCATTTATGTCTTGCGTGTCAATAGATAGAAAATAATGATGATATCCTCGACGTCAGCGTTGTGTCTAGCGCGTCAACAAATATTGAATGATGATGATATCTTCGACGCCAGCGTTGTGTCTTACGTGTTAAAAAATATATTGAATGTTAATGATATCCTTGACGCCAGCGTTGTGTCTAGTGTATCAATAGATATTGAATGATAATGATATCCTTGACGCCAGCGTTGTGTGTTGTGTGTCAATAGATATATTGAATGTTGATGATAGCCTTGACGCCAGCATTGTGTTTAGCGCGTCAACAGATATTGAATGATGATGATATCCTCGACGCTAGCGTTGTGTCTTGCGTGTCAACAGATATAAAATGGCTCTCTCCACAAATGATATGAATGGCCCTCTTGGCAGTGATATGAAATGGCCCTCTTGGCAATGATATACAATGGCCCTTGCGGCAATGATATGTGATGGCCCTTGCGGCAATGATATGTAATGGCCTTTGCGGTAATGATATGCAATGGCCCTCTTGGAAAATTTTAAAATAATTTTACCTGACTTTATTTGTCAGCATCTTGCTTTCTACATGTACTTGTACTCAAGGTAGACGATTAGTAGACACAAAGTCAATTTTACTAGCGACTATTTTTAGGAAACTTCTAAATACAATATTTATGAAGAAGACAAGGCACTTTTGTTTGTCGCCCATGATCTCAAGAAATGAGATGGACAAATCAAAAGGTCCTCAATAAATGGGTATTAAACCTACTTTTAGGGCTACCCTATAATACCGTTCTTGTGCATTAATGCTCTGCTGTGGTTCCCAATTTGCTCAGGGATTTTTGAAAGAGACCCTCATTTTCGTGTATTGATCCCTGCATCCACAGAAAGATGATTAGTTTGAATGAAATTACTCCGTGTTGACCTTCTTCGATCCTTGATTTGCTGCTTGCCATATCTTGGGCATTCCGCCATGTCGGGACTTCCATTCTGACACTCCATCCCAAGTGATGTCTAGCCAAGTACTAAATAAGTGAGTTGTAAGATATTTTTTTGAAAATAGTCTTAATTTTTAGAAAATAATTTCGTGGTTTTGACTATATCCGACGGATGATTTCCAAAGCTCATGATCATTGTTGGAGGTTTTCTTCAAATAGTTCTATCATGGCAAAAAATTGAGCTTGCCTAGACTTTGTCGCAGCTGACTACTTTAAAAGCTTGGCCTTAATCTCTGGTGCTGGGGGAATTTGAAATATATTCTAGCATCTGGTGGAAATTTTGAGGTCTTTCCTCAAAATTTCTGCCCCAGTTTAGAGTTGTTTGAGATGATACCAACTCAAGTGGATCTGAAGTCTTTGCTGATCTTCATTCTCTTTGTTGGACGTCGATCTTCTTTTGTGAATTTTTGAGATTCCTTCTCGAAAATTCTGCCCTAGTTTCTATTTTTTGGGGTTATATAACCGAGCCGTTGCCGTTGGGGCGCCTACGTATCCCGTTGAAGCAGGAATCAGGTTAAACGTAGTTCAGAACTACGCTAGGGATATACAAAAGAAATTAATGGGTTGACCGAAGCCGACATGGGCCGCCTACGTATCCTTTTTATTGGGAATTCAGGTCATCACGTAGTTCATACATAAAGGGAAAGGATAAATTTTCCTAAGGGGTTGACCGAAGCCGACATAGGCCGCCTACGTATCCCTTTCTTGGGAATTTAGGTCAAAGGTAATTCGTAGATAAAAGGAAATGATAAATTATCCTAAGGGGTTGACCAAAGATGACATAGGCCACCTACATATCCCTTTCTTAGGAATTCAGGTCAAATGTAGTTCGTACATAAAGAAAAAGGATAAATTTTTCTAAGGGGTTGACCGAAGCCGACATAGGCCGCCTACGTATCCCTTTCTTGGGAATTTAGGTCAAACATAGTTCGTAGATAAAGGGAAATGATAAATTATCCTAAGGGGTTGACCGAAGCCGACATAGGCTGCCTACGTATCCCTTTCTTAGGAATTCAAGTCAAACGTAGTTCGTACATAAAGGGAAAGGATAAATTTTCCTATGGGGTTGACAGAAGCCGACAGAGGCCGCCTACGTATCCCTTTCTTGGGAATTCAGGGCAAACGTAGTTCGTACATAAAGGAAAACGATAAATTATCCTAAGAGGTTGATCGAAGCCGACATAGGCCGCCTACGTATTCCTTTCTTGGGAATTCAGGTCAAACATAGTTCGTACATAAAGGAAAAGGATAAATTTTCCTAAGGGGTTGACCGAAGCCAACATAGGTTGCCTACGTATCCCTTTCTTGGGAATTCAGGTCAAACGTAGTTCGTACATAAAGGGAAAAGATTCTAGGCAATTACACATCATAAAATTGATACTATTATAAAGGCGATTACAAATAAGTCAAGAAATAAAAATATAACATCTTTCAAGCATGATATATCTTTACCGCATCAGAATTGATTGGTTTGGTCCACTCTTGACCATCCATCTCAGGTAGGATTAGGGCTCCTCCAGGTTGGGCTTCTTTTGATTTTCACATTCCACTGTATCAACTGCTAACTGCTCCTCATCACCTTTTCTGTTCATCATTATTTCCTTCGCCTTATTCGTCTTACCCTTGACATGACATGACATTGGCAGATTTTTAAATTATTGCTACCAAAATAAACCATGCTAGATAATCATATTTAAAAAGTTACTTCTTAAATAAAGGGAGGCCCTTTGAAAAATAAATAAAAACTATGACTTATGAGCCGCACAAATGTGGGCCCATACCTTTTTGAAAGTTGTAAAACATAAAACGAAAATTTGAGACATAAAAGAGTGGATGACGGGGCCTCCTTCGGATCATCACCGATTTTAAAAACTATTAGTAATTGTCCTTTCATCTACTATGATGGGTGATGGGTTATGAGTGAAGTGGAGGTTCATTTTTGCAAGGTCTCCCATGATGCAATCTTCTTCACCCCACCGGACTTTGGAAAATCATCCAGTAGAGCATTGCATCCTTTGAACAGATCTTTTATCCCACCCCCGAGACCATTATCGTTTGACACCTCATGTACGGGAAAGGACTGGTACAAGATCGAAAAGGGCCTAAACAGACTCTCCTTTGAATTATCTTCGATCTCATTTTTCTTTCTTGGTTGGTACTCTATTCCACGCTTAAATACTTTTTTTGGGACCATAACAGGCTCAAAAACTCCTTCCAAATCCTTACTTGAGGTGGCCACAAATTTTTCTATCTTCTCCACCTCTTCTGTTCTTCTGAGTCCATCTGAATTTACCTTAGTGATGGCTTTGCTAGACACCCATTCACCCTCTATTTCAATCATGTTAACTGTAGGTCCCCCATGGTTAGGCAACAGATTACTGTTAACATTTGATGTCGGCGACTGAAGTGTGATGACCTTCTAATCGATCAAATCTTGGATCTTATGTTTCAAGTTAATACAATTCTCGGTACTGTACCCCGCTGCTCCTGAATGATAGCCACAATTTTGATCGGTATGATAAAACTGAGAGTTGGGATTGATAGGCTTTGGCTGGATCGATTGCAAATAACCAGCTTTCATCAATCTTTCGAAGAGCTGGGTACGACTTTCAGCTAGCGGCGTGAAGTTTTGGGGAGGTTTCTTTTTGAAGTTTGGACGTAGAGGGTTATAATGGTTCTGATTTACAGGAGGAGGTACTTGATGATAATTTGGAGACGTTTGGACGTTTATTTGGTTATTTGGAAAAGTAGCTTGAGTATGAGGCTGATAATTTAGCTGTAGAACTTGGCACTGGGTAAAATATTTGGAATTGGAGCTTGACATTGGGGTTGAGCGTAGAATACAGGCTGAAAACTTGATGACGATGATGAGGAAAAAATATTCCTAGGCTTGAATTTCCTCTTTAACTTATCAACAGAATTAGTAGAGACTGTAGTCGCATCCTCTCTTTTCTTCTTTGGGAATGCAAAAAATTCAGATGATGTTGGGGTTTTGGTAATTTTTCCTGTTCAGATGCCTTCCTCTAATGATTCCCCAATCTTTACTAAATCTGCGAAGGTTGCTCGGACCGCGGATACCATCCTGGTATAAAATTCTCCTTCCTGTGCGCGAGAGAAAATTGATACTATTTCTTCCTCAGACATGGGAGGTTGTACTTTAGTAGCCTCTTTTTTTCAACGAAAGGCGTAGTCTCGGAAACACTCATTATTCTTCTGTTTGATCCGATCTAGTGAGTATCGATCAGGGACTATCTCAATGTTAAATGTGAACCTGTCAAGGAAACCCTTGGCCAATGCTTTCCAACCAGTCCATCTTTTCAATTCCTGAGATATGAACCATTCTAAGGCTTCGCCACTTAAACTTCAGCTGAACAAACGCATCAATAATGCTTCATTTTTCCCTACCCCCACCATTTGATCACAATACCTTCTTAGATGGGCCATTGGATTTTCGGTGCCATCGAACACTTCAAATTTAGGGACCTTATACCCTTCTGGTAGATCTATTCCAGGGAGAACACATAAATCATCATACCCTAAACCGTTGTGGTCCTTCACTCCATGAGATTATTTGATCCTAATATTCTCTTCATTCATAGCTAGCAACTTTATTTCATGATCGTTCCTCCACTCTTTCTCCTTCTCCTCGTAATGGTCCATCTCGGGATTAGGAAAGGGATTATAGATATCAGGGGATATGATGGCATGAAGAGGATTTGGAAGGGAGGCTTGATTTTGCGGATGAAATGAAGTGGGTTGGTAGGTGGGGCGGACATTATGAAAATTAGAAAGGTTTTGTGGAATTTGAAAGTGGTTTGGTGGAATTGGAGAAGAATTCTGCATATTTGGAAATGAATTTGGTGGATTCGAGAATAGGTTTGATGGATTTTGCGAGTTTGGGAGTGAATCTTGTGGATTTAGGAATGAATTTTCTTGATTTGAAAATGTCTTCTGGGGATTTAGGAATGGATTCGGAGATGAGTTTTGTGGGGTTAGAGATGGATTTTATGGATGGTAGGCATCTGAGTTATTTTCTCAATTGGTGTTTTGGACAAATGGAGGAGCGGAGACGGACGATATGTTATTTGGCTGATTCTCGAAAATAGGTGTACTGAGGGGAGGAATTTGGAGTGGAGTCCCGTGTGCTCCTGGAGTGGGGGTATTGACGGTGATGTCCAGGTTAGCCAAATCTAGAGTGCAATTTATTTTCTCCTGAGGCATTTCTAATTTTCTTGCGAGCTCCGCAATCATCTCACTCTGTTCCACTATTACATTGTCCCTGATGGTCAATGTGTTTTCTTCATCATTTCCAGTCATTATTGAACGATGGTCAGAGGATGGGATTTTATGTGCTTTTGATCGGGTGAAGTAGGAATGTTCTGCCAGTTTATATCAACACGGAGTAGTTTCTATTATCTATAAAGTAAAACAACTCAAAGGCAGATGTGTTAATTTCCGTATGTGATAAGTAATGCAAAATATTTGACAAGAAAAAATCACGTAGAGTTGTTTGAGTCATAGCCCAATTTATCCATATGAGCATAGCGGATAAACTTGCCTTTGATCCAAACAAACACACATAAGCACATAAGACAATTATATTACACAAAAATATTATAATAATGCGTATCCTAACTGGGGTGACCCTTTTTGAGCCAAGGGTTTAGGCCTAACGATTTTGAAGAAAATATATGCTTCCTTATAGTCAATCCATTATCCCCCAACTTATATAGACACGAAAAGGTCATAAATGCTTACAAACGATAACAAAAATGGGATGCAATCTTTAGGGGAAAAGGGAAATAACATGAAAGAAGACAAGCTCCCACGCAGGGGATAAAAAATACTAAGTCCTGAGTGCTTCTTCTATCAGCCTTTGCCTTCTTATATTGGTGACGTCTGTAAACTGTGACTTAGATGCAACCTCCCAAATCAATTAATTTCAATTCTTTCGTCAATCGGTGTACAATTGAGGCATCCTTTTACAATAGTGAGTAAAGCAAGTCTACTTCCGACCCCCAAAGGATAATGGATAGAATTAGACAGGTATACATTTTCTTCAACACATAAATATGGTTCGTCTATAATTGACTTGGGGTCAATAGACGCAGGGCAGGTTTTCTAATGGGCCCAATACCCCGCTTGGGTATTGGGTCGTCCTAGGCTCATGCCTAAAATAGGATTTTGGTTTGGTTCTATCCTCGGTGTTTAGAGTGGGTTTGCACACTGGTTTCTCAAGCGGACAACTTGAGTTTGAAAATACGAGCAACGTCAGACGACTCACGTGCTAATAAGCCATTCGTATTTCCAACATATTTTGGAATTGAACAACAGGGGCCGGGACATCCACGAAACCCCAAAACAGTTTAAATAATGCGGGGATATGCCATGAGATGCGATAGTTAATATTTACAAAATCGAAACATATAAACACATAAACAGTTAATCAAAAGATGAAATCAAACATTTGGTTAGAACCTAGTTGAAGATCCCCAGCAGAGTCGCCATTTCTGTTTTGCAGAAATTTTTTGACTTTTGAAGAGTCGCCACTTAATTTTGAAAAGGAATTAAGAAACCTTTGTAATGTACTTAGATGATTCAAAACAGGAAAATCGTTTAAGTTAGAGATTCTAGATAAGCGGTTCCTATTAACGTTTTAGGAAGGTATTAGGCACCTAAAATGTCCGCTAACTTGCGGTTATCCGATCTGTTTGAAAACATTCTTTTGATTAACTTTGGAAAATCAATTTGTTGAAAGAAATAGTTGATTAAGGAACAAGTTTTTGCAAAATCAGCTTTTAGCGACTTAGTTAGGAATTTTAACTAGGTTCGCAAGAAAACACATAAAATAAATTAGCAAAAGTAAAAGGAAAAGGGTAGAAGCAGAAGGACTTGAGCCATTAGGCCCAAATCGACAACCCTGTCCTAATCTAGATATTGGGCTTTCAGCCCGTCTTCCACCTGTCCTAATTCTATGTTTTCGAGCCTTTAGTTCGAGTTTTGCTTCACCTATATGAAGTACAACTTTGGCTTCGAGGCCCAAATGAATAAATAAGAAAATAAATAAATAACTGAAGACGACAATAAGTAAATAAACAAAAATAATAAATGAGACTTTAGGGTCTCGTAGCCGCTTCAAATGATAGGACTTTAATCCACTTATTCTTCTTTCAATTCTTAGTATCCGTACACCACGTGATAGGCATTTAGATTCTTTTTCGGACTTGACTCAAAGGATGGGGGCCATGTTGGATCACCATGAAATGCAAGGAACAAGAGTCCATTTGGACTCCAAGGTGGTTTACATGCGAAAAAAAAGAAAGAGAAGAAATCAAAACATATCCGAAATACAAAAGGAAAAAATAGAACAATAAATGTCTTAACACAAAAATTCAAACAAAAAAAATTCTAGGAAACCACATATCTTATTTAAAAGTAGGCAGATGATATAAAGAAGGAACATGTTAGCTCAGCAAAAATAATGTCAAGTGAAAGAGGAAATAATATCGATTCGGATACATGCCTATGAAGTGAAAAGCAGAAGTTTGTCATCAAAATGCAAAAGAAATCAAAGCAAGTTCAGAATACGGGTAGAAAAAGAAGTAAACAGATTTACACATTCAAAAGATACTAACTAAATATTATCTTATTCAATATCAACCTTAGAAGTATAAATGCCAAGTGCTATCCCGCAACATGCTTCTACTATGACCATTTGAGGTACCCAAGTTCCAGCGATAAGCGAATAGACAAAGTTATATCATAATGGGATAGATATCCCGGGCCTTTTTCGCAAGACAAAAGACTTAAAGGTTCTATCGAACTTATACTCATGGTCCTATTTAAGGGGAAGAAAACATAAAGGGAAATTGGAAAGAGGGCCCGTGAGACTGGAATGCTTTCTATTCGCATGAGTATATATAAAATCCCTATACAGAGGTAGCCCAACCTGGAAATCTCATTTCCGAATCAAACATGTCAGAATTAAATTTCAAAAAGGAACGAATAACCAATAATCAAATGAAAAATTCTTTAAACCAACATCTCCCTCTCTGGCAAGTCACGGAGAATCATGAGCCAAGAGTTCATTGGGAAGTTTTCACCACAGTTTACTCGAAATAACAACCAGAGAAGCTCCACAGATTCTGAGTAAAACAGGTAAGCAGAGCAGATTAACTAGAAATTCAGCAAAGGTAACTTCTATCCAACAAATTCCATGAACAAAACCTCAACTGGAACAGTCACATACAGAAAGATAGCGATCAAGAGAGTTTTTAATAAGATAGGTCATTCCGTGATAAAACTGAGGTTAATATATATTCGATTGGTCTGGTGCACAGTAAAGTTGTCAATGAATTTCATTCAAGATGCTAATGAATGTTGTCATTTGAGGCTTGCTTCCATATTCAGGTCAGACGAAATGTACAGGTATAAAAAGAGTAACCTTTCACGTAAAATCATGGTTTGCACTGACGATGTATTGAACAAGTTTACATAGAGGAAAAGAGAAACCCATGGAACAACCAGTAAAACAAACTGATAAGGAAAATTTCTTTAAACAAATACCAGACTGAAAATTCAATGGCCTTCACGGCTCCGACAACACATAATCCCAACACACAACAACATTACTATAACAAAATCCTAAAGAAAAAGATGAAGAGAAGAAAACCACATCAAAATTAAAACGAAAAAGAGGCGTTTACCTCTCTCGGAGCAGCGTAACGGGGCAACGAGCTACGATCAGACTCTTATCACCACCAGGAAAGCTCAATTCTGTCGTGAACACTCGACTATCTAACTGTTTCTTCCTAAAATCTTTACCGAACAAAGTTGCTCTTTCCCCGAAACCAAATTACTCTTTTCGAAACCCTCCTTTTTTTACCCAAAAGGAAAATTTTGTCCAACCCAGGTTTTTAGAAAATTTTCTAAACCCCAGAATTATCAGCCTCCAAAGAACCCCCCAGAATTTTTCCACCCTAATTCTCTGTCACACCCCAAATCCCATTGGAGCGGACTGGCACCCGTAGCCGAGGAGGCCCGGGAGAACCCGTTCATAACCTATACTTTCACATTTACATTACTTATGAAAATTAGAAATTTGGGCAGCACTTCGTTGTAAATAGAAGAAAACAGTACCTGTATCAACCCAGCAGACACGCATAATTATATATATGAACAGTAATTGGCCGTCAGAGCCATCACGTCTATCAACCAAACACTCCTATGGTTGTACAATATGTCTACAAAAGCCTCTACATAGATACACAACTGAGTTGGGGTCAGGACGAACTCCCGCCCACAAAAGATTTTCATACAAATACCAAAGGTACATATAGAGACGACTTGGGATGCCCCGAAACAACTGGAGCTCACCACTAGCAATAGAATGTCCTGGCTCTTACTGCGGAGGTGTACGACCTGAAGTACCTGTTCCTGCAGGCATGAATGTAGGTCCCCCGTGAGGGACGTCAGTACGGAAATATGTACTGAGTATGTAAGACAGGGAGTATCAACATGATATACAAAAGATCAACAGAACCCAGATACCAGTGAATAAACAGTATGAGTAGACCACACTTAAAAGAACTGATGGGATACTTGCACATTACTTTCATATCATTACTTCCCGTAATCCTTATCAATACATAACATATGTCATACAATGGCCAACTGATCAGTGGTACTAATACAATACATCAGGGACCACCCCTGGAATCGCATATATATACATAATCTTTATAATACAATGGCCAACTGATCAGTGGTACTAATACAATACATCAGGGACCACCCCTGGAATAGCATATATATACATAATCTTTATAATACAATGGCCAACTGATCAGTGGTACTAATATAATACATCATATCATCAATTTAAAATATAGACATTCCATTTCTTAATTCAATTAATCTTTGAGATTGGTTACTTTGTGGTCACACTTTATGGAACTTGAAACCATGATACCTCAATAGGAAAAACATGTAAATAGGTAATCATTATCATGAAAATGAAGTAGAGAATCATGGATACCTCATTAAACCATTTCGGAGTCAACAATAGTATATGGATATTTTTTTGACTAGCCGGACATCTTAAAAGTGAAAACAAGTTCAATTGGTAGTGTCGAAGATCATATGATGTTAGTATGTGTCATGTGTCGTAAGACAATGTTGGAAGCTTACTTGAGAGTGCCATGGGTCATTATTCATGCCAAAGAGTAGATAGAGTATGTCTTACATACCTTGATATAACCACTTCAATACAAGTGACTTCCCGTACTCTTCTAACACTTATCTACAATAAGTCATTTGTGGCAAACTAGCATTAGCAACCAAACCTTACCATTTAGGTATTAACTTCACCAATTAACGTCTAGGAAGTAATCCTTTAGCTCATCAATAAGAGTACTACATACATCCTCTTATACTCTTATTACATTCACATATCATGCATTTTCATGAAATATCTCTCAACATCACTCTTAGCCTTTATTTCCCTTCTTAAAACCATCCAATACCAATATGATCACTAGGCATACATAACCACTAATATAATGATATATCACCACAATTCATCCTTCCTAATCCAATACAGCAACTTCCATAATTTACTACTAACAATTTATACACAACAATTCATAACTATGTTTCTAGTTATCTTCCAACATCAAGACAATACTCATAATCCTTTATCAATACTTATTCATGGATAAGAATCAAGAATAAACAATATTCATACCTTAACAATGGACTCTTGTATTTGGAATCCTCCTTACATAACCATGGGGTGCTTCTCGAAGCTTTCGAGATGGTGAACACAACTACGGAACCAATTTGAATTTTCTACGGTTGAATCTTGAGTTATTTGGGATTTTTGTTTGGAACCTAAAAGGTGTTCTTGAGAGAATTTGAGAAAAAGGATTGTATTCTGCTGAATTTGGGCTAAATCTGGTGTTATAGACGGAATTGGGTGCAGTGAAATGACTAAAATACCCCTAAGAAAACAAGAAAAGTCGAAACTATCCCTCAGTTGACAAACTGACAGACTGAAGTAAAACGGATATAACTTCTTACTCAGATGTTGGATTTGGATGAAACCAGTTGCAGTGGAAAGAGGACTCAAAGGTCTTTCGTTTGATATATTATAGCTCACACAGTGCATTATATACAGGGAGTTATGATCGTTTGAAGTTGACCCTGAAATGCTGAAAAAAACTGGGCAACAGGCTATGCGTTTTGCTACTGTTTTGAAATCCAAACGCAGCCTTATGCATTCCGAAAAATTCCAAAACTTATCCGAGATGTACTATGAGATTGTACAATCATAACGCAACTTGAAAATCTAAAAATGAAGGTCGAGAAGGTCGAGAAGTTGTATCCCGAAGGTTGTCAGCTAAATGACTCTAGGTTACACTTAGAAAAATTTTCAAGTTTTTAAGTCTAAGAGCACTCTATTAAAGGCTAATCCATGCACGACTTTTACGGGGTGTTACATTCTCCGAAAAAGAAGATCCTCAAAACAGTGACCCAAGGGTCTTTATATAGAAGATGAAGTAGGGTATTTTAGGGGTTTGGAAGAAAGATATTTTTTGAATTTTGAAATTCGAAAATCTTCCCCCCCAGCCCGTTTTTGCTCAAAACCGTACCATCTTCTTTGGATTTCTTGGAGAAATTTGTGACAGGTGGACAAATACTGTTTTTGCAAAACGAATTCCCTTCAAGAACCAATGAAAATCATCCAACTATGTACGAAATCATACAATCTCATCCGAGAATCACGGGATTGAACCGTTGGAGAGGCCAACACACCATATTCTAGAAGGTTCGAGGCTATTTTGTGAAACGATTGTGGGAAAATGAGAAGCGTGTCATTACCAATTGAAAATGGGTCGTGGGTCGAGATGGGTTCTGGGTTTGTGATATAGTTCAATGGATTTCTGGTGTTGGAAGCTGATAGTTGAAGTCGTCGCTTTCTCTTGTTGAACGCTATTGTTGTAATTGAAGAAGGAAGTAAAAACAAATGGGTCGGGTCAATGGTTTGGAGTTGGGCCACTGGGGCTGAATGTTGTTGGGCTAGCTAGGAAGAAAGAAATTGGGGGTTAGTTATGGGCCTGGTTGAGACGGGTTGGGTCAGCTGATGTTGTTGGGTTGCACTGCTGGCCCAAATTTGGTTTTTTAGGGATTGAGAGATTGTTTGGGTTAAAATAAAAAGATGAATTAGATTTTGGGCTATTTATTAAATAGCATATAATAGGATTTAGCCAATTGTGTTTAAATTTTGACCTAATTAACGATTAGTCGGCCAATTGTGTTACAATTGTAGCCAAATCAACTTCAATTAAATCTAATTTAGTAAATTGATCAAATTGAATCAAGATTTGAAACGAACTTAGCAACTAATTTAATTCCGAGCTTCTTTGATTCGATTAAATCAAGTAAACATTCTCCAAATAAACTATTTTTGAAGTAGATCATTTTCAACTCGAGATTTTAATTATTATATTTATTTTCAAAAATAATCTTTAATTAAAATATGATATTCCATAGAATAAACATTTAAGCAATCAAATTATATAATATCGCATAATTGAACACGATAATACATAATTGCTACTTAAAGTAACAAAATCACGTACAAATACTTTTCAAAAAAAAAAAAATTATTCAGATAAAATAATTATTTTGATTTTATTAAAAAACGAAGAAACTTGAGATTAAATTTAGTCATGGAGGACAAAAATTAGGTGTCAACATACAGAAGATAACTTTCACAAACAACCGTTAGTTGTGGGACTGCTGCTTGGGAGAAGTGCACAGACAGCCTCGAACCATCATTTATGTCTTAATAGGAAGTTATAAATTTTGGTAGGGGTGAGAGTTCGATATTTTCTAAGTTTGGTTCGATAATTCGGTAGTCGATATTTGAATATAGATACCACATATCATACGTATAAACATTGGTTCGATAGTTCGTTAATCTGTAAATTAAACTTCGGGTTGGTACAGTATTTGGTAATACCATATTAAAGTTGGATATGTGCAAATGTACATTTAAACTTCAAAAAGTATATTTAATAGAAACTCTATTTAGTTTTCTTTTTGTTGCTTTTTACGAATATATTACCAAGGTCCAAGAGATTCTTTGGGATGACTAGTACTATTGTCTATTGGGTTGGGTTACATATATATATATATATATATATATATATATATATATATATATATATATATATATATTCAATATTCGGTAAATACCGAATACCAAACGGTATTAGTATCTTATACCAAATCCAATCCCGAATACCGAAATATTAAAAATTTACTATCAAATACCGAATTACCGAATACCAATTATCAAATATTTTGATTTGATATTTTATGCCCATTACTAAATTTTTGTAAGTTTCAGTCACTTCAGAAGCAACTTTAGTACTCCTTTCATTTTAAAAAAGAATGACTCCAAGGTGGAATCGATACTGCCGTCAAGCATATGCACCCAAATGAGGCTTCTTCTTTGCCGCTGAACAAACTCTTTTAAAGTTATGGATTTTTATCTATTAATTTCTTATATAATTAATAAATTCTCAGTGTAAATACATGGTCTGGACACAAGTTACCACTTAGGTTCTTGAAAACCTCCACCTGATGCCCTAAATCCATCCATGTTCGTTTGTTTTGTCAAGTTCAAACTTCCAACATTTTAATCTAAATTTTGACCTGTTCATGCCAAACTTTTGATAGCACTTTAGGGGTTGTTTGGTTGGAAAATAAGTTATGCTGGAATTAGTTATATTGTGATTAGCTGTATTGAGATTAATTATCCTAGTATTACTATTTAGTGGTTGTTTGGTTTGTGGTACTAAAAATAATACGCATGAAATTCTTTTTAAGTATAGATTATGTATTTACAAAAATAGTCCTTATCTTATTTAGTTTAATAATTATTTTTATGAAAATTGTATTGATAAAAATAATTATTAAACTAACCTTTTTGCTGTTCCTTTTAATATTTTTTTAACAAAATATATTTGACAACAATTACTACATTTAACTTCTAAATTTATTTATTGTCAACTACTACATTTAACAAAATATATTTATTGTCAAATTTAACTAGCCATGTTCATGGAAAATAAATATGAGAATTTTTTATAAACAACGTAATTTTGAAGCACATTTATCATACATTGTTATATTTTTTATAATTAGTAAATATAATAAAAACTTTATTTGAAGTGCGATACAGTAAAGGCCACAGTACGGGTTGAATTGTGATAGTAAAATGAAGAAAATCGCGATAATTTTTTTTAAAAAAGTAACACATTTTACAGGACAAAAAATAATGCAATTCGCTTAATTCAATACCTCAACTGTTGATAAAGAATTTCAATTATACATTTTTCATTCAATTTTTTTTTTTTACATGTGTTCTCATTCATCTATTAAGTAGTTAAGTTAACCACATAAAATATATCATTTCTTTTAATTATACACATTTGTCTCAATACGCCATAAAATCCTAGATATTTTGTAGTGTGTGAGACAAAACATTTGGGGGTAATTCAATCCTTTTCTAATTTTATCCCAAGAGTAAATAATGGTGGGATTGTTATCCCACCAAATGTGTGGATAACTTATTCCGGTATTATTTATTAGTCCCGAGATAAATTATCTCGAATATTGCCAACCAAACATGCGTTAAAATTTTTGTCCCGAAATTATTATTTTATCCTACGATTATTTACTTTTGTACCTCACACCAAACGACCCCTTAAAAGTTTAGCTTGCTAAGATTGAACTTTATATAAATTTCAAACATATATGTTCGAAACTGAAATTATTTTTTTTGAAGTTTGAACAATTAATCTCCATTATTCCTATTAATATTTTCAAACGTTTTAATTAACATCCACACGATTTAAGTATTTATACGCAAAACCGAAGGCCCGCTTCTTCAATTTGCCAAAATGGTGATTTGTCATTATTTTCAAAAAAGTTTAACAACATATAATTGATTTGAATTTTGAACTCATTTTTGAATTTAAAATTTAAAATCCTCTTTTTCTAAGCATTATAATTCATTTGCTCTCAGCGAATCTGTTATGTTTTGTTCCCATTTTCATGTGATGTACTTATACGTTATAACTTATAATACCCCTACTCATGTTTTTGGTCAAAATGTAACAGAAAAAAATGTGATCATTATGAAGAACATAATCCTCTAATGTGATTGAGTCACATGACACGACACTATGGGTGTGTTTGATATGGAGGAGAATATTTTTTAATTTGAATAGTTAAAAGAATTAGACATTTTTTCTTTAAAAAGAAGATTTCTTGAAGGTCAGAAAAGTGTTTTTTCTAATAATAAAATTAGAAAAAACAAGTTTTAAAAATGATATTCCGCAATAATTATTTCCTCCTCACCCTCACCACCCCTTTACGCTTTAGCCACATCCCGACCTCCCCACTTTGCCTTCCAGCTCCACTCTTGTAGTGTTTGCCTAAGAATGCTTTTAAGGTAGAATTTTAAACTTACATACTTAATACACTTAATACCAAAGAAAAAGGAAAGAAAATCACTTAGTTTTAGACCTAACATTTCCTATTTGTTAATCACTTGTTAAGTGATTATAATCAACGTCATGCTTAGAACGAGAGAATCCATGTACGTAAATTCAATACGGTCATTATTTTGTTCTTTACTATATGTCAATTACAATTTACTCTAAAAAGTAAAAGAGGAGGCATCCAATAAAAATAAGACTTCAACAATTATTGTTTGCTTTCTTTTTCAGTTACAATTAGACTAAACGAAGCACACAACAACAACCCCGAAAAATTAAATCATGTAATCCGACAAATCAGATCTACGGAGAGTAATGTCTATGTAACCTTCTTCTTACCCGGTGAGCAAAGAGAGACAGTTGTTGAGTGACACTCTGCTCAAATAAAATAATATCACATAACTCGTAAAGCTAAAACAAAAATGAATAAATCAAATACCCAATTTCTCTAATCCTGCTGCCGGTTAAATAAAATTTCATGGTGATTCACTAAAGAGATAATTAATCCATTTATAGTCGAGTTGTAAGTTTCCCTTTCCTCTTTATTTTATTCCGTTTGTTCTTTTTTATTTGTCATGATTTTTCTTTTAATTGTCAAATAATATAAACTTTGATCAATATTTTAAACTGTAATAGTTTGTAAGCACTTTAAGTTGTAATTTTAAAATATTAAATTAATATAATCTAATTTTAATTTTAAAAATTAGTTAAATTGACTTTTGAAAATCAAACGGAATAACTAAAAAGGAACCGAGTGAGTAGCTTATTATATGTTATTTTCTTTCCTTTTCTTTCAAAAGACTCTGTAAATAAAATTTAAACAAAATGAAATCTTAAGTATATTCTCATGCTAATTTCGTGATTATGATACGTACAGACCAATGTCCTCTACGTATAATTAACAAGCATAATCACCGGCCTGCTAAACTGCTTATATTCAGCCGGATTACTGAAAGTCATTCAAACCAAAAATTGACAATTGTTGTTTTTCTTTTTTTTGTTTGGTGGTGGTGGTGGGGTGGGGGTTGACAGTGGCGGAGCCAATATCTTAACTAGGAGGTTCAAAATAAAAAAAATGTAAACAAAAGAACTAGTCGAAGGAAACCTCTATTATATATACATAAAAAATAATTTTAAGCTTGTATAATAATATAATTTCCGTCGAAGGAGGTTCGGATGAACCTCCAGTCCCTCACTGTTAGCTAGCTCCGCGAGTTGGAGGAGGGTGGGGGATTATGAAAATGAAATGAAACCATAGAACATGTGGAAGTGGTCCATGTAATATTAAATCCAAGGATGTAATAGATCCATCCTTGTCGCCAAACCCCAACAATAATACTTTCAATTGGCCACAAAAAAAAAGAGAGTTAAATTTAATATCTAAAAAAAGGAATTAACAATGAAATTAGTTGCTAATATGCCATTGAGTAATTTTTAGCTAACCAGATTCTTTTGGCAATTCGTCGCTAATCCATTGTTAAATAGAATTAGCAATGAAATTTTACTTTTTAGCAACAAAATTTATCCATTGCTAACTCTTTTATTTTCTATAGTGATATGAAAAAGAAGAGGTACTGAAGATGATAATTTCAATAACTTTGAAACTCAAAATTGAAAAAAAGAAAAGAAAAAAGAAAGTAAAGTTTTTGACTAAAGTGATCCACCTAACTCAACTGCAAAATTGGTTATGAATGCCCCCCTACTCTCTTTTTTCTTTATTCTTTACTTCATATTACCCTACATTTGAGAACATTAATCTGACTTTAAGTATCTAGAAAGCAAGGTAAATAAAAAACAAAAAGAAAAAAGACAACACATTATCTTTTGACTATAGACCAAATCATGTTCTTTATTTTTCAGCCTATAATAAGGGTACCTCCTTAGTAAGACATTCTCAATGGTATAGCACATGCAGCATGCACCAAAAGCCATAATTTCACCTACCCCACAAATCATACAAAATTTTCTCACAATTCCTCAATCTACGCACATCATCACGGAAGCTAAATTGAACCAAAATATTGCACTTTTTTCACTTTATATAAACTATCCACAAGAATGAAGAAAATTAGAGAAACCAAGAAATCCAACACACAATATTCTACTTGCTCTTTTTAGTCCAACATTGTTTCAATATGGGGGATTTCATTAAGCAAGTTGTGTGCATCTTGTTCTTGGTGATTTCAATCCCATTAGTGCAAATTGAAGCTAGAAAAAGCAAGTTTATGATCATCCCCGCATCGCCTTCGCCTTCGCCCGCTCCGACTCCGGCTGCTAATGAGATTAGTTTTCCCCCATTTTCATCTTTTAGTCCAACATCGTCACCAACACCAGCACCAACACCGATGTTTAATGATTTTACATTTCCTCCGGTGTCATCTCAAAGTCCAACACCAACACCAGCAACAGCACCCGGGGGTGATCAAGATCATGGTGAGAATGGCATGCCAACACCGGCAGGGGCACCAGAAGAAGGTGACATTGAAGCACCTATGCCTCTTTTGACTGACACTCCTTATGGACTTTATGGTCCTCATTCTAAAGAAGTTCCTTCTACTGTCACAAATCTTGATGATGTAGAAACTCAAACTCTTGATAAGGAATTCCAAGGTGCCCGCTTTAATACTGATGAGTCCAACAATGACGACAACAACAACAATAATGGCTACTCCGATAATTATAACTACGATAGTCACTCAGAGAATTACAATAGCAACAACAACAATGGCTACTCCGAGAGTTACAGTAATAACAACAACAATAACAACGGCTATTCTCAAAATTACAACAACAACAATGATTTCTCCGAGACTTACAACAACAACAACAACAATAATGATGTTTTCTCTGAGAATTACAACAACAACAACAATGATGTTTTCTCCGAGACCACCAACAACAACAACAATGTTGTCTCTGAGAAATACAATAACAACAATGTTTTCTCTGAGAATAACAACGACAATGGCTACTCCAAAAGCTACAACCATAATAATGGCTTCTCCGAGAATTACAACAACAACGGTTTATCCGAGAATTACAACAATGTTTTCTCAGAGAATTACAGCAACAACAATCTTTTCTCCGAGAATATCAACAACAACAACAATATGGTCTCAGAGAATTATAACAACAATGGCTTCTCCCAGAATTACAACACTAACAACAATAACAATGATGTTTCCTCCGAGAATTACAACAACAACAACAATAATGGTTTCTCCGAGAATTATTTCTACTACAGCAACAATGGTTACTCCAAGAATATGGCAGAAAGGCAAGGATTAAGTGACACAAGATTCTTGGAAAATGGCAAGTACTACTATAACATCAAGAATGAGAACACCAACAACAATGGCTACTCCAACAACTACAATCATGCTAGCAACTACAATAACAATGCCAATATGGTGGAAAGGCAAGGATTGAGTGACACAAGATTCTTGGACAATGGCAACTACTTTTATGGTAAAAATGGTGAATTTAAAACACAGCAGGACTATCCAGGCACTGAGGATCAGTATGAACTTCCTTGAAGATAACAACATTTATCGATTGGTTCCGAGCAGAGGGACTAAAGCAGGGACATGAAAAATAGACTTTATAGAGTTTGATTGAATTTTAAGTTAATTATGAGTGAGTGTTTGTGTATTAGTTCTACTTGTGTCTGCAAACACCATTTTTTTTTGGTTTTATTGTTCTGCTAATCAGACCAAGGGAACTTTGTGTTGCTTAACACTTGTTTTTTTTTTCAACCTTTTATTATGACATTGAAGCTTCCTTAAACTTATGATGTTACATGGAGTAGTATTCACATTTTTATTGTTATGCTCTGCCATAAAACTGGAGAATTCATATACCTATAACCGGATCCGAGCTACCTAAGTTCTATATTGTTGGGAGGTCATACCACCATCTTGATTGACTATATTTGAGTCTTTGATGTATTTTAGGATTATATTCTACTCTAAGGATTTGTGCTTGTGGGCCGGGTGAATATTGTGACAATCCTTCAAACATGGTGTAAAGGTGTCACAGCACGTAGTAGGAGTGTAAGACAAAGGAATTATGGAGTCATGGCACATGTAGTAGCAGTGTAGGACAAAGGACTTATAAAGGCACAACATAGGCTGTCTCCATCGCCGATGTTCGTCAAGCAGGCCACGTGGATTGGCAAGGGTCTTCGGCTAATGAGACCGTACTCTGTAGGTGTAACGTGCTCATATTATGTGATTTCGAGTCCAAAACAGTTTCAGTTAGAAAATCAATTGCTTGATAAAAAAAATGAATTTGTCCAAAAATTGTGTAACTTGTTTCAGTTCTATTTTATCCAGGTTGTTTGACGACAAACTTTCTACACTGTCAATTAGTTTTCAGTTGTGAATAGTTCAAAGGCACAAAATTACTGTATGTTAGTGAAAGATTATACATGTTCACGAAATTTTCCAACATTGTATTAATGGAAAAAGTATGAAAAAGAAAAAAAGGAAAGAAGAGATTTACATGAACATCTTTTGTTCTAGTAAAATCTAAGTTGTGCAGAATCTTTACTTGGATGACACATCCATTTAGATTCTTTAAAATACACTACTTTTAAATAATTAGACACACATTCATTGATATTTTTAAAGAATTCAAGCAATATAACCTAAATTTCACAAATAAACATTATTATTTTTTGAATTTATACCACTACACAGTGTGTCTAGTGACCATTTATTAGTAATAAAAGTTAAACCTCAAAAAAAATATACAAGCAGGGGGGCTAGACTTATTTTATCATTCTTAATGAGGTAACATATAAACATTTGCAGTTCTTGTAATTGAAATATAACCATTGACACAGAGTTTCAAATTTTACTAGTGAAACTTCACAATATTATCAAAGAGTTTTCACTGTGGAATTTCAAACTCCACAATAATGATTATTTTTTAAATAACAGGCTGTGCCCAATGAACCTATTTCTGTGATCTTAAATTTGAGATGGACTGTTAAAAGTGACAAGCCCACAAATCCAATCAGGATCAAGTTGCAAGCCCACACTAATTTGTGCAGCTCCTGGAACAGTCCAAAACAAACAAACACTCCTTCCATTTTGGGCCTAAAAAGAGTACCACAAAGTCCACAAATCTTACGAGGATCCGGTTCTTGCCCTCTCATTTGTCTCTGAAAAAATATACTCACAAAGTAGTACAACAAAAACCAAAAACCAAAAACCTTACCTTGTTGAAGACGAAAACCTTTCTTCTTCTGTCATCACCTGTATGATTCCTCCTATTTAAATTAACAACACTGATCAGTTACACAATCCAATTTTACGTACAATTTGTACTTACTATTACATCCATTTTCTTTCTGCTAGGGTTTTAGTTTCAGCTAAAAACAAGAAAAAAATGTCAAAGACTCCGGATCCAAACAGTACAGGTGCTAGTGGCAGCAAGTCTAACAGAGAAGAAGCAACAATTAAGGTTCCTTCTAAGGACCCTAAGAAGAAGGATGATAAGAAGGACGAAGATCTCGTAAGTTCAGAATATTCAAAGTCTGATAATATGACTTGTTAGCTCTATTTATGTGGCACATTTAGGATTTTGTGATTCAACCGAGTCTATCTTGACTCTAATTTTTTCATGTATCTTTTAGATTCTTTGGATTGTTATGTAGTGTCTGCAGAGAATTAAAATTAAACTGTTTGACTCTCGAAATTCAAACTGTTGCCACAAAATTCAAAATTTGCAAGTTTTAATTCATGACTTGTTAGTTTTTATTCCATCCGTACCAATTTATGTCGCACACTTCATATTTCATTATTTTGAATTGTTTACGTAGTTTCCACAAAAAAATGGGTCAAGTTAAATTGTTTATGGCTCTCAAAATGTGAAGTGCACCTTACAAAATGGGACTGGGGAATACAATTTTTGCGAGAAATAGTGGTGTTGTGCCGAGAGAGTTATGATGGAGTCGAGATTTAGAATTTGATTGTTTAGTTTTATGTTTTTCATCGTCTCTTTTATTGATTTTGGTGAGATTAGTCGGAGGAGGATTTGGCGTTGAAGCAGCAATTGGAACTGTATGTGGAGAAAGTTCAAGATGCTGATGCAGGACTACAGAAGGTTGCTCTTGAGAGTATGAGGTATTCTCCTTAACCCTGTAAGGAATTTGTATTGTTGAAGTTTGCTGCTGAATTCCCATTTAAGTTGAACAACCTTTACAACTATAAATAGTGTAAAGGTTCTTGCTTTTGTGGTCTATCGGAAAAAACCTCTCTGTCTTCTGTGGTACGGTTTAGGTTTGTGTACACACTAGCCTCCCTAGACCCCACTTGTGGGATTACACTGGGTATTGTTGTTGTTCTTGTTTTTTCTGAGTTTCACCTTGGGACCTTATTAGGTTTTGGGGCGTTGGTATTCTGAATTCATTTCCTCTGCATGCTATGTTGTTTTGAGGGAAATTTTGGGATCACGCAGGGAACTGCCTGGTGTAAGTTGTCTTTAGTGCTTTAAGGAGCCTTATTGGTTTATTGGTAATAGCTACTTGAAGATGGTTCCACATTCCCTTTACCACCCCCATCGCCTCACCCCCAACACACACACACACACAAAACCATCAGTACCAACACACACAATGATTCGGTTGCAATATATGCTAAGCACATATGTAGTAGAACAGGTTTTCTTGAATATACAATGTAATAGTTGCAATTTTATTGTTAGCTGGCATGTTCTCTTTGGGAACTCTTTCAGAAAGAGTTGCGACCTCCTTTGACATCCATCAATTAGACATGACAACGATGGAAAATGAATGTATGCATTTGTAAAATATAGAGAATTAGCATCCACTACACGCATATGAAGCATGTACATTTCAATGTTGCATCATGGAAATATCAGTAGAGGATTATACTATACCTTTTTTTCCTAGAGTCTGTCTATAAGCTGTAAAAGTTCAGTTTGAATGTTTAAATCTTCAATCTTGATTTTCTTAAGTCTTTCCTTTACATAAGCAAGGACATTTCTTTTTCTTATTTTTTTCTTATTCATCTTTCCTTTGTTATAGACAGGAAATTCGTACAGCAACAAGCTCGATGACATCAGTTCCAAAACCATTAAAGTTCTTGCGTCCTCACTATGGAACATTGAAGGGAAATTATGAAAAAATGCCAGACTCAGATGTGAAGGTATGGAACTGGCATTGCTCTTAACTGTTGTCGAAGTTAGAATAAATTTCACTCACGCAATTTCAACTTCATGCAGAAACTTCTGGCAGATATACTTTCTGTTTTGGCTCTGACAATGTCTGCTGAAGGAGAAAGGGTATATCTTGTTCTTGGTGTATTTAATAATGTACATGTGTGATATGCTATTAGCAACTTTTTCATCTAATTTCTGGCTATTATCAATTCTATTGTTCTTACAGGAGAGCTTAAAGTATAGACTGTTGGGTTCTCAAGGTGATATTGGTTCCTGGGGACATGAATACGTTAGGTAAGTTTGACAGCTAGTAACTTTTGTCTTATTGAACTCTTATTCAAGTCTCCTAATCCTCTCAGTCTCTCCCATTTATACAATGATTCTTTAAAAAACATATTATTATTATTATTATTATTATTTACGATTATTTAAAACTTATTCTGGAACAGCTAACCAAGAAATGACTTCAGAATATCTGCATCTTCTCTGTGTTGTACAGCTCTTAAACAGGCTCTTATTTTGTATTTATATTATTTCCCAGCTTTGGCGGGTCCGTCAATGGTGCACATGAGTATGTGCATAAATCCACTGTCATATGCTGTTAGGTGAAACATAGTACCTAAGACAGTTGCGTTTTAAGTTGATGTAGGATCAGGAAATAAACTCTTATGTTTGCATAGATCTGGTTCATATTTAAGGGGAAAGGAGCTTGAGCAGTAGTGAAATGTATCTATGCCCTTGTCCCAAGTGTTGGGGGTTGAGCTGTAGGAGTAGCAACATGGAGATTTCAAGCCTGAATCCCAGGTACAACATTAGTGTGAGCCCAACTAGGTCAGCCTTAGTGGCAGGATTAACTTAGCGTCTGTGTCAATGGGATTTAGTATGCTGTCCGATGGATTAGTGGGGTTGGATGTTAATTGACTCGAACACCACCATTAGCGCCATCCAAAGATGTTTATCTATACTGTTGTGTGATGTTAATGCTAATTATCCATTGTAATGCATGAGATAGCTTTCTGATTGTGTTCCGTTTCAATTTTTTTAATTTATTTTTTGATTAAATAAGAGATTGTGTTCCGTTTCAATATTAAGACACTAGCTCTATACACGTTACTTTGTGTGTGAATTCATGTGTTTCATTTCTTCAATTCTTGGCTAACAAACTATTTCTACAGGAACTTAGCTGGAGAAATTTCGCAAGAGTATGGAAAACGGCAGGTTTGTTTTTCTTCATTTCTTAAGTTTTGTGAGATTTCAGAAGAATATTACTATGTGTTTCTATACAGTTTGTGTTGTTCATGCTTTGTTTAGAATTCTGGTAACTTTATGCATCAGTAATTGCTATTGTACATATGTACCTTCTATCATCTATTTACAAGTCATTGAGTCTCTTACCTTGCATATTACTACTATACTAGTTCCATGAAGCCAGTGCTAAGCCCGGGCCCAAACTCAAGATATAAAAGTAAAGAAGTATAATTTGTATTATATATATTTTTACTATAATTAGTATAAATCTATGTCACGTTAAACAGGCTTGCTGATAAATCTTCATAATTCTTGAAGTTCTTAATCATATACTTGGATAATTTCAATTTAAAACTATTTATGAGGAAGAGATTCATATAGTCACACCAATTAAAGAGAGAGTACTAACTAAAAGGTTACTTATAAGTGGTAAGAAGAGATTCATAGCTGAAGTGGGAAGGTCTTAAGGAAAGAAGTGAGGAAACAATGGGAATATGCAAGAAAGATGAACATCAATCGTCATATGTGGCAACTTCACATCGCTAAGGAATTGAAATTTCGAATTTACCTCTATGAGGACTACCAAACTTATTAATGTAAGATAGGATAACTAAGTTTCGTAGTCCTCACAGGGGTAAAATTGTAATTTTATCATGATGTGAAGCTTCTAGTGACTACATGTGTTATTGTTATCTTTTCCTCCATATCCTAACTTTGTCCTCTTTTTCTTTTGTTAAGACCAAACCCCACATGGCCTTTGTAACTGGTGCTTGAGTTAGAAAATTTGTATAATCTCTTCTTGTATCTCACAAATTATCTATTATATTATTTGTATTATACATTTTGGGAAATTTAGATAATTTGGAGCCACCTGTTATATCTTCGTGCAATTATTATAACAAATTATAATCTTATAATTTATTATAATATTACTCAATTCTCAAGAAATATCTAATAAATAGAAGCTATTTAGTAAATAGTACTTTGTATTTTTTTTTCTTAATGGGTGTAAAAAGAACTAAAACCACAATTAAATTAGGATGGAGAGAGTATTCTTAAGGGGTATGCAACAGGAAAAGTAAATGGGCTGGAGGTAATACTATATAAATGTACTAAATTATTATTTATTAATATTTTTGTGACCTTTTTTATTTTTTGACAATTTTCTTATGACCTTATTATTAAGTCTATTTTGTGTGAAGACTCCTAACTCCTTGTTTGGATGGTTGTTATGGCATATTATTTTATAATGTATCTTATTGTTGTGTGTTGTCTGGTGAATAAAAAGTTTGGATAGATCGTAGCATTTTCCGCCGATGTATAATGTCGACATCTGAGGTAGTGTATGGACTGCGTACACTTTACCTTTCCCAAACCCCACTTTGTGGGAGTACGCAGGGTATGTTGTTGTTGTTGTATAATGTTGGCATCAACAGTCACAAGGATAAACCTACAATATTATTAAAAAAAAAAAAAGTAGGATATGGGGTAGAACTATTATGAAAAAAATAAGCGTAAAGGATGAAATAGAATTATTGTAAACAAAAACAAAATGAAAAAGAAGAAGGTTATAACGCGACCACACTAAATTGGTTGGTATGTAAAAAGGACTTTTCGTATTACATAGTGATGAATTTAACGATATGATACAACAAAACTTACGTAACAACCAAGTCAAACGTATATTTAAACTAACAATACAATACACTAGGCAACAACCATCCAAACAAGTTGTACTATCAACATGCTTGACTAATATTAAAATATTTTGTCGCGTTAGATGATTCTTGAAGATGAAAAAAATTAGTTATGCAAAACTCTTGCTACATGAAATTAAACTTAATAAATATTGAAAGAAACTTTTTCTATCTACAACTAAGAAATTTCATTCTCACAAATTCATAAAAATCTCAATGTTTTTTGATTTATGATCTTTGTTCACGTGTAATCATTTAAATCATTTTATTTCATAGAATATAAACTCTGTGTGTCCCTTCGATGTTTTCAATTTCTCCTCCCAAGTTTTCTTTCTTATAAATAGTTCTTTATTTTTACTTGTCCAATTATGTGCTAAAACATTGACTAAAAGACTTATCAACAAGACATGTTTAATGTGCCACTAAATTATAAATTACTCCCTCCGTTTCAAAAAGAATGACCTAGTTTGACTTGACATTGAGTTTAAGAAAATAAAGAAGACTTTTGAATCTTGTAGTGTTAAATTAAAGATATGTCAAATGTACCAAAATGCCCTTCAATCTTGTGGTCTTAAACATGCCATGTGGAAAGTTAAAATTAAAAAGTTGCTAAAAAGGGAAAGGGGTCATTCCTTTTTAAACGGACTAAAAAGAAAAGTAGGTCATTCTTTTTAAAACGGAGGGAGTATGAAGTAAAAAAATATGATAAGTACAAATTATATTATTAAAATTATTATTTTTATATTTGAGTTTGGGCTCGAGCTTAGCACGACCCTGATGGAACTAGTAGGTTTATATGTATGAATTTTCTGCTTGAAGGTTGTAACATTTACCTGTTCTTTTTCATTTTGAATAAGAAATAGCAAACAACTTCATGCCTTCTTCAACCTTTATCTTGTGAATGTTACGACATGCATTTTTACATCTGTGTCATGCAATAACTTCTACAATTAGATTTTCTGTTCTATTCTTATGATGCATTAACAATGTCAGAGTGAAGAAGCCCCAATTGATGATCTAATGGAGCTTGTGCAACAAATTGTTGCTTTTCACATGAAGGTATCATTCTTCAGATTTAATTTTAGTTGAGTTACAGGATAGAACTATAAAAGCTTACTTCCTTTTTCAAGGATACCGACTTTGACTGATACCTTGTTCTGCAATGCAGCATAATGCTGAACCTGAGGCTGTCGATCTTTTAATGGAGGTATTTTTCTCTCTCCATATCTTTAAATAACTTGTGCACTGTTTCCATGAGTGGTGCTGATGAGGCATCTCTTTGGATCATTTCAGGTTGAAGATCTTGATCTCTTAGTCGAGCATGTTGATAGTACAAATTACAAAAGGACATGCTCCTATCTCACCAGTTCAGCAAAGTGAGTTTGCTCAAGACACAATTTTGGATGTTCTTTGTCAGAGTATATAAATCCTGCGGATTTTCTCTTGGCAAATTAAGATCTGCTGGAGTTTTGTGTTGCTTTGATACTGTTAGTTATGCTCATCATTCTCATTTTTTGTTTTGATAACTATGGTGTCCGATCCAACTTGCACACACCTAGACTAATTCGACGGGGTGCCTGATACCTCCCACCAGCGCAAGTATACCAGGTACCTACAAACAGTGCACTGGAAATTAAACCTAAACCTGAGGCCTCATGGGTCTGAACCAACTTCATTGATCACTTGGCAACACCCTTGTATGCTGTTCTACTGTATCCTCAATTGTCTGCTGTTTGCTACCAACCTATAAGTTTGGGTGCTCATTTGATAATGAAACTAGTGTAAAAAATGGGCTTGATCTATTGCTTTACATTAAGAAAATCGGGCCAAAGGAAAGCTGACCAGGAGTGCCAAATCACTCTTACACTAAGAACATTACATACATAGTTTTATTTGTGGCTATGTCGAGTTTGCTTGTAGACTCAAAAGTTGTTAACCAAATTGATGAATTGTTTAGAAAGGGACCTTCATTTGATAGCCTACAAATCCGTTGTATCAAGCTTCGAAACTCGGTGGATAATGTGCGACTCTCTTGCCTTCTTTACTTAAAGAACACCAGACAACTTGGTTCATCAGCTGGGTTTCGAACTCGTGATATGCGTCTATATGACATTGCCTTCTGTACTGTGCTGTTAATGTTATGATTCATGGCCCTTGACCTTGAGGCATTGCCTAGAAGTCCTTTTAATGTACTTTACTATTTATGCTTACTTTTTAACTTTTAAGACGAGCGCCTATTACTTCTTGAGAAATTATTTTCTTAAATAGTTTGTTCACACGATGTCTTCAAAAGTTTTTATCAAGTTCAGACTAAATTCAGAATTGGGAAGTATATCAGGGAGAGTCTGAAGCAAGGTAATTATAGTCTGGTGGATCTTCCTATAAGAACTAGGTGAAGGCATGTTAGTACTGACTACTGAGATCCTTGATCATTACCCCTTGCAAGCCTATCTTTGTGAGTGGATAACTTTGTAGAAGTGAAGTCTTAATTACTGGTTTGTTCTGTTTATTAGTTCAATTTTCAGTCTCACTTGAGCAACAAGGTGCTTAGGAAGCCCCTCTTTCCAATTCTCAGCTGCTTTAGCTGTGTCAATTCCTTTCTAGTGGAATCCAAGGAGTAGAAAGCCTATGACGTTTTTTCAAGATATAAAGATACCATCTTACTTACCAATTAAGTTGTACGGACTCTTCACTTTCGACCCCTCAACCGTGTTGGATTTTTCAGAATCCGACATGCCCATGTTGACGTTCTTGAAGAGTCTGTGCAAAATAGCTTATCGAATGAAAAAAATGTGTTATTTACATCATTTCTTTTGTTTATTCCCTGCTTTGTCTTAAATATTATCTAATGTCTAAATTGGATTCTGCCTCTGCATTAGAATTCATGATTTTGGTTGTCTTAACAGATACCTTCCTGGACCTGATGACATGTTGGTTCTTGATATTGCCTACACTATCTATATGAAATTTGAGGAGTATCCAAGTGCACTTGTGACTGCACTATACCTGGATAACACGCAGGTGTGCACTTTTTATTAGTACGCCCATTCTTTACAAGATGGGTTGTTAGTGTGTAGGGATGTTTGCTAAAGTGGAATGGATCTGTTTTCTTGTAAGTTAAGAGTCTAGTGGATCTGTAGATAGATTTTATATTTGAAATTAGGGTATAAGTTGATTATATTTTGTTTTGTTTTGGTTTACATCATTGTTTGCAGTATGTAAAGCAAGTTTTTACATCGTGTGATGATCTTCTGCGGAAGAAGCAGTTCTGTTACATTCTTGCTCGCCATGTAAGTTCTCCATTATTCTATTCTTTGTCATTTTCTGGCTCACAATTTCTGTGTGTATTTTCCTTTCATGGGATTCTCTTTCTTCTCAACGTCCTCTCTTCCCTTTACTTCCAAATGTTCTCTCCCGACTATGCGTTCCCTTCCCCAGAGAGTTATATGTGCAGGATTTATAGCATGTGACATAAATCAGTCTTGTTTTCAGTGGTTCATCTCAGATTGTTGATTTAATGTCTGGAAATGCAGGGCCAGACATTTGAGCTTGATACAGAGATGTGTGCAGAAGATGAAGAAAGAGAAAGATTACAGGAGATTATTAACAACACTAAATTAAGTGAAGGCTATCTTACACTTGCTCGTGATATTGAGGTCATGGAAGCAAAAACCCCTGAAGACATATACAAGGTTTGCATTTTTTAATTTATCCTTCCCTCATCGTGTTTGTTTTGCATCTACTGTTGCAAAGTTCTCTATTCAGTAATTGAAATATATGAACCTGACAGTTCCTTGACGGTGTATTCTGTTGACCCTGTGTCGATCTTCTTTTGGTGGGCAGAGTTTGGCCAACGTTTAGACCACCTCCCCCTCGCCATAATTTCATACTTTGTCATTCATATCTGTTGCTACCAGTTTCAAAGAAGGCAATCTCAATACTTCTTTTGTTCCTTGTATTGCTACAAGAAAGAAAGAAGAATAATGATGAGCGGAACAAAATATCTTGGTTGTTATTTTCTGGTATCCTTGGTGAAGACAGCGTGTTTGGCAAATTATGTTTATTATCTATCACCACTCCGTGCAAACAGAAAACATTTGTAACCGAAATCTGTGCTAATTCCCTTTGGTTTAATTTATCAGCCACATTTGCTGGATGGTCGGGCTAGTGCGGGGGCAAGTGTAGATTCAGCAAGACAAAATTTGGCCTCTACATTTGTCAATGCCTTTGTCAATGCTGGTTTTGGTCAGGTATATAATGTGTTCCGTTGGTTTAGGTTATTTTATATATATCACTCTGGAAATTTCTATTCACATTATATTTCTGCTCCAGGATAAGTTGATGACTGTACCGTCAGAGGCGTCAAGTGGTGCTGCCTCAACTAGCTGGCTTTTCAAAAATAAAGAACATGGAAAAGCTAGTGCTGCAGCAAGTCTGGTGTGTAGTTTTACCGCTTGGGTGTCACTGCTCGTTTTTCGTTATCTACCATGAGTTAATGATTGCTCCTGCCTAAACATTTAGGGTATGATCCTGCTCTGGGATGTTGATTCTGGTCTTGCACAACTTGACAAGTACTTCCATAGTACTGACACTCACGTCATTGCGGGTGCACTATTAGGAGTTGGGATTGTGAACTGTGGCATCAAAAACGAATGTGACCCTGTGAGTTCCTTGATGTTGTGTTTTACTATATTTCTTCTGCAACACTTGGTAACTCTGGATCTTAATTTAATTCTTTTGCGCAGGCTTTGGCGCTTTTAGCCGAGTACATAGACAAAGAGGACCCTTCTATTAGAATCGGTGCTATAATGGGCCTTGGTCTTGCTTATGCTGGTTCTCAGAATGAGCAGGTAGAGTTCCTAGTTATCTGTGTGGGTGTGAAACTTACTTTTTTCTTTTGTAGTTAACAATAGATTTACCATGTAAAAACTTTATTTTTGTTACAACTGAAGGTTCTAAAGATTTACGACTTTTTAATTGACTTCACTGATTTTCAGATCCGTGATAAATTGACCCCAATACTTGGAGATAGCAAGGCATCCCTTGATGTGCTTGCCTTTACTGCTATATCATTGGGATTGGTATATGTGGGTTCATGCAACGAAGAGATTGCACAGGCGATCATATTTGCATTGATGGAACGAATTGAGTCAGAATTAGGAGAGCCCTTTGCCCGCCTGTTGCCACTTGGTCTTGGTCTCCTGTATCTTGGAAAGCAGGTAACCAAAATTTTTGTGCTATAGCTGTCATTAACTTGGGATAAATATAATTAACTTCAGTTCTTACTTTAGAATCCCAATAGCCTGGATATTTGCAGATCAATGTTCTTGGAGTGAACTATGAGATCTTGAGGACCTTTTTTTTCTCGCCATAATGATTTTTGATCCATCTGCTATTCGCTATAGGAAAGTGTTGAGGCTACTGCTGAGGTTTCAAAGACCTTCAATGAAAAGATCAGAAAGCATTGTGATATGACCCTGCTTTCTTGTGCCTATGCTGGGACAGGCAATGTGCTGAAGGTAGTACATGACTTGTGCATAATGCAAAATATGGTGTATTAGTAATGCTTGTATTAACAATGCTTGTGTTAGCTATGCTTGCATTGGTTATGCTTGTATTTTTCTTATGCAGTGTTTGGTTCGATGTATTAAAAATAACATAAATTACATAATTTCTAAAAAAATTTTTTTTTTACATAATACCCTCAGTATACATGTTGAAAAGGATGCGGAAAATTTTTTGAGGGATAATAGTGTCTTTAAGCATGTTAATGCATGCATTAACTTTCCAATACACTCTACCAACGACCCCAAGTGGTTTCATGAGGGTAACAGCAATAACCAAAAATTTGAATGTCTCAGGTACAACATTTTCTTGGTCAATGTGCCCAACATTTTGAGAAGGGTGAAACCTTTCAAGGACCATCCGTCCTTGGTATTGCAATGGTGGCAATGGCTGAAGAACTGGGACTCGAAATGGCCATACGCTCGCTAGAACACCTTTTGCAGTACGGAGAGCAAAATATCAGAAGAGCAGTTCCATTGGCTCTTGCCCTCCTCTGCATTTCTAACCCCAAGGTATACTGGAAAATATCTTTTATCTTTTGGCCTCCTCCTTTTGACCTTTTTCTGTTGCTTCTTTAGAGTTGGAGTAACTCGAGAGTATTCTGGTCACGTCTTTCACACTTAAACAGTAGATGCCCAGGCTTTTTCCTCTTTTTTTTTTCATGGGTCATTTGCAAGCATAACTTTTGCTCCTTGGTGGTTTGGACAGGTCAATGTGATGGACACTCTGAGCAGGCTTAGTCATGATTCAGACTCCGAAGTAGCTATGGTATGTTTGAAGAACAGCAGAAAGTAGATATTTTTGTTACTATAAAAAAAATTCTCAAATCTGAACTGCTTATCTAAATGCTGTGTGTAGGCTGCTATCGTTTCTTTGGGATTGATAGGTGCAGGAACAAACAATGCCAGAATAGCTGGCATGCTGCGTAATCTGTCCAGTTACTACTACAAAGAAGCTAACCTTCTATTCTGTGTAAGAATTAATTTTCCTAGTTCTCTTATGTCAACTCTATAATTTTAAGTATCCGATCCACTCTGATTGTTGGAATTACTACTACCGCAGGTGCGGATTGCCCAAGGTCTTGTTCATTTGGGAAAGGGATTGTTAACTCTCTCACCATATCATTCTGAACATTTTCTGTTATCTCCGTAAGCCCTCTCTTCTACAACTTGCATGTAGTTCCCCATGTTGATGATGCAAGAGTAAGCATTATCTAGAGTACAAAGTGTTTGAAAGCGTGTCCACAAAGAGCTGAATTTGATTTTTCTTAATCAATGGAGACAAGTTCTCATCTTGATGTGTGCAATCTTCGTTGGTGCATTAAAAGGAAAAGTGTGGCACTAGTGTGTTGTATCCCAATTTTTGGAGTCTGTGACTCTGGAGTAGATTTATTCTGTAGTTTTAGAAACCGATTTAAAATCATAGAAAACACTACTATTCCAGTATTCAGCGCTTAAGAGCTAGCTGCTCTCTTTGATCCTATGCAGAGTTCCACAGCTTACCACCTTTGAACCTTTTCAGGACTGCATTGGCTGGACTTGTAACTCTGCTGTATGCATGTCTTGATATGAAGGCCATTGTATTGGGGAAATATCACTACATTCTTTATTTCCTGACTTTAGCTATGCAGGTTTGCCGTTTGTTGAACAAGCATTTCCCCCTTTTTGGTTCCTTTTATGCCTTTGCTGCTATCTGCTCCTAATTTCTAACCTTTTACTCTGGCTTCACAGCCAAGAATGCTGCTGACTGTGGACGAAAATTTGAAACCCTTGTCGGTTCCTGTCCGTGTTGGCCAAGCTGTTGATGTTGTAGGTCAGGCTGGTCGGCCCAAGACCATTACTGGTTTCCAGACCCACTCTACCCCGGTTCTCCTTGCTGCCGGTGATCGAGCTGAGCTTGCAACTGAAAAGTATACTTTCTTCTTATGCGTTGGGATTTGATATGTATTCTGCAGACATTTTTTAAAAAAAAAAAAATTGCCTTTCAACTGATTCCTGCCATAATATTTTATCAGTGTCGTTCTTGTAGCTTCTCGTCTTACTTGTATTTGTTGGCCATTCTCAGGTACACTCCACTCTCGCCCATTCTTGAAGGCTTTGTCATCTTGAAGGAGAATCCTGATTACAGGGATGATCAATAGGTGACCTCGACGAGGTATATGAACAGAGTGAGTCAGCAGAAGTCTTATATGGCCTACGATACATTATAAAAAGAAAAACGCAGGACTCATTCATGACACCGTCAAGTTGCTTTGCGATGAGACCCATTTGCTAACGTCTTGGTGCAACTGAGGCTATCAGGTCCATCTTTGTTTAGGTGTCTGAAAGTATACTAGTTTGTTTTTTCATCGGCATCTTTCAGGACGTGTTCTTTCCTTTTGCCCCATTGTAGTGTTGTGTAAAGGTGCAGATATTTATCGCTGATGTTGAAATGGAAATCGTTATTATAGTTTTCTATTCACGTTATTCTTGTAGTCTAGTGGAGATATTTCGGTTTCGAAGCATATTTTGATTCTTACTCTAGAAGTATTTTCTTCTCCCAAAGTCAACTTAAAAAAAGAAGCATTTTTTGCTTAGAAGAAGTTTGATCAAAAAAGCTACTTGTCCCACTTTCTATCTTGAACTAGATATCGAAGGCCGTGCTAGCACGGGTTCTATTTTATTTTTTAATCTCAATTTATGTGATATAAATAAAATTTTGATAATTAATTATATTTTAAATAGTTTATAGATATTTTTAGTTGTTAGCTATTGTAATTTATAATAGTTTTTTGACATTATAATTTACTATTTTAAGTTGTTAGTTATTATAATTTATAATACTCTTTTTGTCCAAACTTTTGATAGTCCATTATATTTTAAAATAATTTAAGTTTATAATTATTGAAATTTATAATATTTTTTCTTTTATTTCAATTTAAGTGACACTGACATAATAACTTAGATATATTTTAAATGGCTCATAATAACTTATTAGAACTGATACAATAAAATTACTTTAAATGGGTCTATACATAAGATGTCAAGTTAGTTTAAAACAACAATAGTTAATTTATCATTTTTTTAACTACGATTGAAACAAAACAATAATAGTTAATTTATCATTTTTTTTAATTACGATTGAAACAACTGAAACAGATATGTCATAAATGTATATTTTACTTTTTTTATTAAATATTATTAATTTTTTAATACGTAAATGACATATAATAATCAATTAAGAAATAACTTATTAGAAGTGATATAATAAAATTAATATAAAAAATAGTTGTGAAAATTTTTTAGAGGGGCCTCTATAAGATGTCAAGTTAATTTAAAACATCAATAGTTAGTTTAACATTTTTTTTGTTTATTTTATCTTTTTTATTAAATATTATTAATTTTTTTAATACTTAAAAACTTATAGTAATTAATTATGGATGAAAGAGTAAAATCATGATTGAAGTAACTGAAGTCTAAAACAGACATGTCTATTTTATATTTTTTTAAATATTATTAATTTTTAATACTTAAATGATATATAATAATTAATTACGCGTGATATAGTAAAATCACGAAGGAAGCAGGCATGACGACCGTCACCTGCTTCCCTTCACGCTTCTATATATTAGAATATAATACTCCCTCCGTCCCATTGTACTTGTCTCAAATTTCCCAATTTGATTTCTCATTTTACTTGTCATTTTTTACAAATCAAGAAGAGAATTTTTTTTTTTTTTATGTTTTACCTTTGCATTAATTACTTTTTCTTCAAATTAATGCAATTTTTTTTGCATAACTTATATAAATACTAGTTGGCTACGCCATGCTACGCACGGCTCAACGTTGATCATTGAAAAAATTATGTTATATATAGTTCTATCATTTAATTAAAACCTTCATTTGTTTCGTTGATAAATTCCTAGTTAGACATGTATTATTATTTTTAGATTAATGAAATTTGTATAAAAATATTTTAAGTTGTTAACATGACATCCATATAATTTCGAGAATCAATCTTTTTAAAAATATATATATATATTTACAGTTGTTAATTATTGTGATTTATATTATTTTTTACATAGTAATTATCAAATATATAATAAAATATTTTAAATTTATTATTTTTATTTGTAATGTTTTTAATATAATTTAGTAAGACAAATAATATTTTTTATTAAATATTATTAATATTATTTTCTTAATACTTAGATGACATATAATAATTAATTAGGAGTGATATGGTAAAATTATGATTGAAGCTATTGAAACAAACATATCATAAATGTCTATTTTTTATATCACGATTGAAGTGGCCAAGCAAATTGCTATAAAAATACATGTGAAAAAAAATTAAGTGGGAAATCATAAAAGGCGCTAAGTTAATTTAAAACTCCAATAGTTAATTTATCATTTTACTAGCATTAATACCCACGCGATGCACGGTTAATATTAAATGAAATTAATTATAGAAATTATTATATTATTGATTTTATATAATAAAAATTTATTCAATGTTGTTCACATATTTGAAATTAATAAATTTATGCAATACGAAAAGTAACTATTAAAATATTAAACTTAATATCATTAATTACATAAAACTTAAACATTTCTTTTCGAAAGTTAGTATCCCGTGCAAATAATATTATATTGTACTATAATTTTTTGAGAATATTAGATAATATTGTGATCTATATTGATTTATTTTGTAAAAAAATCATATAATTACAAAAGAAAATGCATATTTAACATAATTATTATTAGTTAAGTGATTTACTTCTAAATTTGGTTAGAAAATAAATAACTAATGAAAGATATGTTTTAGAGTTATGCACATGAGGCTTCTTTGTAAAATTTTAAATTAAAATTTAAATTTTTTCATATTAAATATTTTAATTTGCACCCTCTTATCAAGAGGAAGAAAGGAGTTTCCTCTTCTCTTTTCAAATAATATTATATTGTAATATAATTTTTTGAGAATATTAGATAATATTGTGATCTATATTGATTTATTTTGTAAAAAAATCATATAATTACAAAAGAAAATGCATATTTAACATAATTATTATTAGTTAAGTGATTTACTTCTAAATTTGTTTAGAAAAATAAATAACTAATGAAAGATATGTTTTAGCGTTATGCACATGAGGCTTCTTTGTAAAATTTTAACTTAAAATTTAAATTCTTTTATATTAAATATTTTAATTTGCACCCTCTTATCAAGAGGAAGAAAGGAGTTTCCTCTTCTCTTTTCTTGTCTTAATAGACTTTTTTTTTTCAAAGTAAATTTTGAATTTCTTTGCACGATCTTAGTCGTAGTATATTTTTTATAAATTTAAAATATTTTGTGTCAAGGCAAATATTGTGAGCAAAGTCTCAATAATAGTCAATTTTCCTTCTCTCATATTTTTTTATTACCATTTTCTCAACAAATAACTTATAACAATATCTAAAGTCCAAACGTGTTTGCACGATTCCACAATGTTCACTTATTCTCTTATGATAATGGACCAACAAATATTAATGAATCTTATTGTATATTATTTTTTTTGAATAAATGGTTTAGTCCTTCATAGGTTTGAATATTCACTCTTCAACTCTATTTTTGATCAACCCTTTCATACTTTCCCAATTTACTAAGTTTGAATGAAATTATAAATATTAATCACTATCGAAATTGAATTTCCTCCCATCTTAGAACATTTAACTAATTCTTAACCCCTTATGTTCATCAGTACAATAAGATATTAATCTTATTCATCTTTATCCTTTATATTGTACAAAGTAGATCAAAATAAGTATTGCACCAAAAGATCTACAATGTTCTAAAATTGGAGTTACAAATATAAAGATAAACATGATTGAACTCATTGCCTGTTTATATCAACTAAAACAAAAAAAATAAGAAAGTTTATAGCATAATTTTTATAAATAACAAATGACAAAAGAGCTTTACTTTCACATTAGTACAATATGCTACGTAAAAGTACAATAATATTTGCAGTAAAAATTTAAATATAATGAATTTGAAAAAATCAACATTCATAAGTATTTGATTTATAGAATTTGAGCATTGCCCATTGAGCATCAGCCACGAGATACTCACCCAAATTTTGATCTTTGATATATAGCTATTGAGATAGTAATCATAGTGTCGGGTAAATTTCATAGATAGTTATACAACAATCATTTTTTGACTAAGGTCACTTAACTATCATTTCTAATACAATATCACAAAATTTTTAATATGCTATTAAAATCACACAATTTAATTTACAAATTAATTGTTAATCATGACATGAAAATATAGTATAGACAAATCAAGTGTTAATCCTAATATATAGAATTATAATGGATTAGTAATTGAGTATCATAGCTTATTAATTTTTGAAATCGTATTATTATCTCACTAAAATCTAAAGCAACAATATTTGCAATGCAAGAAAATCAACTATCTAATATCAATATTAGTTTCTTCATATTTACTGTATAACTTGTAAATTTTTATGTTATTACAAAGATTCTCATTACATATTTTGACCAAGATAAATTTTTATAAGTCTTTAAAAATGTGTGACATGTTAAAAGATCACTAACTTAATTTTTCAAAAGAGTACACATTATATTTTTTCTATAAAACATAAAGTACATGAATACTGGATCATAAAATTTTCATCAAATATGTAGAAAATAAAATGAATATGCAACACAAGCTGTATATTTAGTTGACTTGATAAATCAAGAAAAATCTATTTTAAAACAATACTCACAGTAAATTGAGATTCTAGCGGTTATCACGACAAGATAAATTGTGGCAGAAATCACTTGCAAAATTCATCTTCTCTATCATATTATGGCAGAAATTAATTAACTTTTATTGAGTGTAGCCTTCTTATATAGTGGTAAATTATTAAGGCATTAAAATTTCTAGATTAATTGCAGTTGGTACAATATTCTTTTCTATATATATGTATATAATTGTTAATTGATTATTCATTTTCTATTTATATTTCTCAATCAATTTTGCCATGCTTCCTTAATTGACTTACATTGAATGAAATCATAAATACTTTTTGTCATATAAATATTCATTTTATGGTAATACTTTAATTGCATATATTTTAATTTATTAGTAACTCACCTCTACATTTTATCATATAAAATTATTATAAATTTTTATTGATATTTTTATTATTAAGAAATATCCATTCCTAATTCATTTTATTGATCTGCACATTTAAATTTTTATATAAGATAATTTAATTCTTTTTAATTAATTTTTGTTCATCAAAACGAAGTATCTTTTTCAAATTTGATTATTTTAAAATCCAAAATTATTCTTACAGACATATATAAGGTTATATAATTGGTCAATTAAAGAATAACTTTGTAAGGCAAAATTTTATTTGACTTCAAATATTAATTAGGACTATGTAATTTTAGTAGTTATTTTCGATAAACATTATTCAATTTTTTCTGTGTAGTAATATTCATTTAATTTTTTTTCAATATTTATTTATTTTCAATCTACCCTCTTTTTAAATTTAAGACTATCATTTATTCATTTTCTGATATAGAATGAGAGTGTAATTACTCATTGATAGTTATTCTTATTTATGAAAATTCTTTCATTAAATATGAATGCATATTGTTTTAAATATAGATTACCTAAATAATATCGAATGAAAATTCTTCCAGTAAATATGAATGCATATTTTCTAAATAAAATTACTTGAAATATATTGAAATAAATTTCTTCCATTTTTTAGTCCACCAGGTGGGAATACACTCGGTTTGTTGTTGTTGTTGTTGTTGTTTGTTGTAGTCCAAAGTTACTATTTGAGTGATCAAATCTTTTTCATTATATTTTTAATTTTGTAATAACTCTTTGGTTATTATATTTTTTCCATATAAGTTGTTTGATTACTAATTGGTTATTCTCTTAATTGATATTTCTTGAGACTTTCTTGATTTAGTCAATTGTAATCAAATAATAAATGTTTTTTTTTATATAATATTGTTATTTAAATTAATTATATACACATTTTGAGTGATGACATCTTTTTCATAAAATTTTTAATTTTGGAAGGACTCGTTTTTCATAATATTTTTTTCATATAAGTTACTTGATTATTAATTAGTTATTCTCTAATTGATTTTCTTGTAATACTTTCTTGATTTATTAAATTGTAGTGAAATCATAAATATTTTTTAAATACTATTATTATTTAAATTAATTGTGTATATTTTTTAAATTAATTGATAACATCTTTTTCATAATATTTTTTTTATTATGAAATGACTTTTTGATTATTATAATCTTATTCATATAAGTTACATGATTGCTATTTACTAATTGATTTTTTATAATATTTTCTTGATTTACTCAATTGTAGTAATATCATAAATATTTACTTTTTATAATATTATTATTTATATTGTTTAAATTAATTGTTCACATATTTTAAGAAATTACATCTCTATTGAAATATTTTTTATTTTGGAATGACTTTTTGGTCATAGTAATTTTTTCCATATAAGTTGCTTGATTGCTAATTGGTTATTCACCAAAATAATCATCGAAATAAATTTTGTTGCCAACAAAATAAATTTTTGTTGCCAAAATACCAAGTGACTAGTTCTCAATATGCCTCTTGGCTTAATTTTAGGCTATCCTTTTTGCTTTATTATATATACTAGTATTAGTACCCGCGCGATGCGTGGTCGATATTAAATGAAATTTATTATAGAAATTATCATCTTATTAGTTTTATATAATAAATAAATTATTCAATATCGTTCACACATTTGAAATTAATAAATTTATGCAATACCAAAACTAACTATTAAATATTGAACTTAATATCATTAATTACATAAAACTTAAACATTTCTTTTCGAAAGTTAGTATCCGCATGCAAATAATATTATATTATAATATAATTATTTGAGAATATTAGATAATATTGTGATCTATATTGATTTATCTTGTAAAAAAATCATATAATTACAAACAAAAATGCATATTTAACATAATTATTATTAGTGAAGGACTTACTTCTAAATTTGGTTAGAAAAACAAAGAACTAATGAAAGATATGTTTTAGAGTTATGCACATGAGGTTTTTCTATAAAATTTTAACTTGAAATTTAAATTCTTTTATATTTAAATATTTTAATTTTCACCCTCTTATCAAGAGAAAGAAAGGAGTTTCCCCTTCTTTTTTCTTGTTTTAATAGAATTTTTTTTTCAAAGTAGATTTTGTATTCCTTTGCACGATCTGAGTCATAGTATATTTTTTATAAATTTAAAATATTTTGTGTCAAGGCAAATATTGTGAGCAAAGTCTCAATAATAGTCAATTTTCCTTCTCTCATATTTTTTTATTACCATTTTCTCAACAAATAACTTATAACAATATCTAAAGTCCAAACGTGTTTGCACGATTCCACAATGTTCACTTATTCTCTTATGATAATGGACCAACAAATATTAATGAATCTTATTGTATATTATTTTTTTTGAATAAATGGTTTAGTCCTTCATAGGTTTGAATATTCACTCTTCAACTCTATTTTTGATCAACCCTTTCATACTTTCCCAATTTACTAAGTTTGAATGAAATTATAAATATTAATCACTATCGAAATTGAATTTCCTCCCATCTTAGAACATTTAACTAATTCTTAACCCCTTATGTTCATCAGTACAATAAGATATTAATCTTATTCATCTTTATCCTTTATATTGTACAAAGTAGATCAAAATAAGTATTGCACCAAAAGATCTACAATGTTCTAAAATTGGAGTTACAAATATAAAGATAAACATGATTGAACTCATTGCCTGTTTATATCAACTAAAACAAAAAAAATAAGAAAGTTTATAGCATAATTTTTATAAATAACAAATGACAAAAGAGCTTTACTTTCACATTAGTACAATATGCTACGTAAAAGTACAATAATATTTGCAGTAAAAATTTAAATATAATGAATTTGAAAAAATCAACATTCATAAGTATTTGATTTATAGAATTTGAGCATTGCCCATTGAGCATCAGCCACGAGATACTCACCCAAATTTTGATCTTTGATATATAGCTATTGAGATAGTAATCATAGTGTCGGGTAAATTTCATAGATAGTTATACAACAATCATTTTTTGACTAAGGTCACTTAACTATCATTTCTAATACAATATCACAAAATTTTTAATATGCTATTAAAATCACACAATTTAATTTACAAATTAATTGTTAATCATGACATGAAAATATAGTATAGACAAATCAAGTGTTAATCCTAATATATAGAATTATAATGGATTAGTAATTGAGTATCATAGCTTATTAATTTTTGAAATCGTATTATTATCTCACTAAAATCTAAAGCAACAATATTTGCAATGCAAGAAAATCAACTATCTAATATCAATATTAGTTTCTTCATATTTACTGTATAACTTGTAAATTTTTATGTTATTACAAAGATTCTCATTACATATTTTGACCAAGATAAATTTTTATAAGTCTTTAAAAATGTGTGACATGTTAAAAGATCACTAACTTAATTTTTCAAAAGAGTACACATTATATTTTTTCTATAAAACATAAAGTACATGAATACTGGATCATAAAATTTTCATCAAATATGTAGAAAATAAAATGAATATGCAACACAAGCTGTATATTTAGTTGACTTGATAAATCAAGAAAAATCTATTTTAAAACAATACTCACAGTAAATTGAGATTCTAGCGGTTATCACGACAAGATAAATTGTGGCAGAAATCACTTGCAAAATTCATCTTCTCTATCATATTATGGCAGAAATTAATTAACTTTTATTGAGTGTAGCCTTCTTATATAGTGGTAAATTATTAAGGCATTAAAATTTCTAGATTAATTGCAGTTGGTACAATATTCTTTTCTATATATATGTATATAATTGTTAATTGATTATTCATTTTCTATTTATATTTCTCAATCAATTTTGCCATGCTTCCTTAATTGACTTACATTGAATGAAATCATAAATACTTTTTGTCATATAAATATTCATTTTATGGTAATACTTTAATTGCATATATTTTAATTTATTAGTAACTCACCTCTACATTTTATCATATAAAATTATTATAAATTTTTATTGATATTTTTATTATTAAGAAATATCCATTCCTAATTCATTTTATTGATCTGCACATTTAAATTTTTATATAAGATAATTTAATTCTTTTTAATTAATTTTTGTTCATCAAAACGAAGTATCTTTTTCAAATTTGATTATTTTAAAATCCAAAATTATTCTTACAGACATATATAAGGTTATATAATTGGTCAATTAAAGAATAACTTTGTAAGGCAAAATTTTATTTGACTTCAAATATTAATTAGGACTATGTAATTTTAGTAGTTATTTTCGATAAACATTATTCAATTTTTTCTGTGTAGTAATATTCATTTAATTTTTTTTCAATATTTATTTATTTTCAATCTACCCTCTTTTTAAATTTAAGACTATCATTTATTCATTTTCTGATATAGAATGAGAGTGTAATTACTCATTGATAGTTATTCTTATTTATGAAAATTCTTTCATTAAATATGAATGCATATTGTTTTAAATATAGATTACCTAAATAATATCGAATGAAAATTCTTCCAGTAAATATGAATGCATATTTTCTAAATAAAATTACTTGAAATATATTGAAATAAATTTCTTCCATTTTTTAGTCCACCAGGTGGGAATACACTCGGTTTGTTGTTGTTGTTGTTGTTGTTTGTTGTAGTCCAAAGTTACTATTTGAGTGATCAAATCTTTTTCATTATATTTTTAATTTTGTAATAACTCTTTGGTTATTATATTTTTTCCATATAAGTTGTTTGATTACTAATTGGTTATTCTCTTAATTGATATTTCTTGAGACTTTCTTGATTTAGTCAATTGTAATCAAATAATAAATGTTTTTTTTTATATAATATTGTTATTTAAATTAATTATATACACATTTTGAGTGATGACATCTTTTTCATAAAATTTTTAATTTTGGAAGGACTCGTTTTTCATAATATTTTTTTCATATAAGTTACTTGATTATTAATTAGTTATTCTCTAATTGATTTTCTTGTAATACTTTCTTGATTTATTAAATTGTAGTGAAATCATAAATATTTTTTAAATACTATTATTATTTAAATTAATTGTGTATATTTTTTAAATTAATTGATAACATCTTTTTCATAATATTTTTTTTATTATGAAATGACTTTTTGATTATTATAATCTTATTCATATAAGTTACATGATTGCTATTTACTAATTGATTTTTTATAATATTTTCTTGATTTACTCAATTGTAGTAATATCATAAATATTTACTTTTTATAATATTATTATTTATATTGTTTAAATTAATTGTTCACATATTTTAAGAAATTACATCTCTATTGAAATATTTTTTATTTTGGAATGACTTTTTGGTCATAGTAATTTTTTCCATATAAGTTGCTTGATTGCTAATTGGTTATTCACCAAAATAATCATCGAAATAAATTTTGTTGCCAACAAAATAAATTTTTGTTGCCAAAATACCAAGTGACTAGTTCTCAATATGCCTCTTGGCTTAATTTTAGGCTATCCTTTTTGCTTTATTATATATACTAGTATTAGTACCCGCGCGATGCGTGGTCGATATTAAATGAAATTTATTATAGAAATTATCATCTTATTAGTTTTATATAATAAATAAATTATTCAATATCGTTCACACATTTGAAATTAATAAATTTATGCAATACCAAAACTAACTATTAAATATTGAACTTAATATCATTAATTACATAAAACTTAAACATTTCTTTTCGAAAGTTAGTATCCGCATGCAAATAATATTATATTATAATATAATTATTTGAGAATATTAGATAATATTGTGATCTATATTGATTTATCTTGTAAAAAAATCATATAATTACAAACAAAAATGCATATTTAACATAATTATTATTAGTGAAGGACTTACTTCTAAATTTGGTTAGAAAAACAAAGAACTAATGAAAGATATGTTTTAGAGTTATGCACATGAGGTTTTTCTATAAAATTTTAACTTGAAATTTAAATTCTTTTATATTTAAATATTTTAATTTTCACCCTCTTATCAAGAGAAAGAAAGGAGTTTCCCCTTCTTTTTTCTTGTTTTAATAGAATTTTTTTTTCAAAGTAGATTTTGTATTCCTTTGCACGATCTGAGTCATAGTATATTTTTTATAAATTTAAAATATTTTGTGTCAAGGCAAATATTGTGAGCAAAGTCTCAATAATAGTCAATTTTCCTTCTCTCATATTTTTTTATTACCATTTTCTCAACAAATAACTTATAACAATATCTAAAGTCCAAACGTGTTTGCACGATTCCACAATGTTCACTTATTCTCTTATGATAATGGACCAACAAATATTAATGAATCTTATTGTATATTATTGTTTCGGATAAATGGTATAGTCCTTCATAGGTTTGAATATTCACTCTTCAATTCTATTTTCGATCAACCCTATCATACTTTCCCAATTTACTCAATTTGAATGAAATTATAAATATTAATTACTATCGAAATTGAATTCTCTCCCATCTTAAGAACATTTAACTAATACTGAAACCCTCATGTTCATTAGTGCAATAAGATATTAATCTTATTCATCTTTATCCTTTATATTGTACAAAGTAGATCAAAATAATTATTGCACCAAAAGATCTACAATATTCTAAAATTAGAGTTACAAATATAAAGATAAACATGATTGAACTCATTGCCTGTTTATATCAACTAAAACAAAAAAATAAGAAAGTTTGTAGCATAATGTTTATAAATAACAAATGACAAAAGACATTTTACTTTCACATTAGTACAATATGCTACGTAAAAGTACAAAATATTTGCAGTAAGAATTTAAATATAATGAATTTGAAAAAATCAATATTCATAAGTATTTGATGTATTGAATTTGAGCATTGCCCATTGAGCTTTAGCCACGAGATACTCACCCAAATTTTGATCTTCGAGATAAAGCTTTTGAGATAGTAATTCTAGTGTCGGGTAAATTTCATAGAAAGTTACACAACTATCATTTTTTTACTAGTGTCACTTAACTATCATTCCTAATATAATATCACAAAACTTTTAATATAATATTAAAATCACACAATTTAATTTACAAATTAATTGTTAATTATACCATATAAAAATATAGTATAGACAAATCAAGTATTAATCCTAACATAAAGAAATATAATGGACTAATAATTTAGTATCATAGTTTATTGATTTTTGAAATCATATTATTATCTCACTAAAATCTAAAGCGACTATTTGCAATGCAAGAAAACCGACTATCTAATATCAATATTAGTTTCTTCATATTTAATGTATAACTTGTAAATTTTTATGTTATTGCTAAAATTCTCATTGCACATTTCGATCAAGATAAACTTTTTAAAGTTTTTAAAAATGTATGACATATTAAAAGATCACTAACTTAAATCTTCAAAGAGTATAGATTATATTTTTTTTATAAAACATAAAGTACATGAATATTGGCTCATAAAATTTTCACCAAACATGTAGAAAATAAAATAAATATGCAACGTAACTTGTATATTTAGTTGACTTGATAAATCAAGAAAAATCTATTCTAAAATATACTCAAAGTCAATTGAGATCCTAGCGATAATCACGATAAGATAAGTTGTGGCAGAAATCATTTGCACAATTCATCTTCTCCAACATGTTATGGCAGAAACTAATTATCTTTTACTGTGTGTAGCCTTCTTATATAGTGATAAATTGTTATGGCATTAGAACTTCTAGATTAATTGCAATTGTTACAATATTCTTTTCCATATACATGTATATAATTGTTATTTGATTATTCATTTTCTATTTATATTTCTCAGTCAAATTTGTCATGCTTCCTTAATTGAATTAAATTGAATGAAATCATAAATAATTTTTGTCATATAAATATTCATTTTATGGTAATACTTCAATTGCATATAGTTAGTAACTCACACCTACATTTCATCATATAAAAATTATTATAAATTTTTATTAATTTTTTTATTATTAAGAAATATTTATTCATAATTTATTTTATTGATCTGCACGTTTAAGTTTGTATATAAGATAATTTAACCTTTTTAAATGAATTTTTGTTCATTAAAATGAAGTATCTTTTTCAAATTTGATTATTTTAAAATCCAAAATTATTCTTACAGACATATATAAAGTTATATAATTGGTCAACTAAAGAATAACTTTGTAAGGCAAAATTTTATTTGACTTTGATGTAAGTTCAAAAAGTGTTAATTGCATGGATGGATCTCAACTTGACATCAAAAGCGTGGAGTATTTCAAGAGAGTATGGAAAGCCAAGAATTAACACAATAGAAGATTAACATGCTATTTTAGGGTCCTTTTTAGTCATAATATAATGCACATTTAATCAAGGGCATTTATGTCTTTTGATATATTAGCTTACCCTAGAAGTATAAATAGAATATGATGAGCATATTTTAGGGAGACTACATTTTTTAGATTGAACACTCTTGATGAGTTTGTGGGTTTATCCCTTTATCTCTACATTGGATCTCTCTTGAATATCTTTTGGTAAGATTATTTATGTATGAGTTCAATTCTCTTTTCCCTTGGATTAATCATGTAATTGTTTGTTCAAATTAGAGAGTCACAAATCAACATTTGTTCATCTCTAGTTTACTTCAATTGTGGCATTATTCTTTCTTTCTTACTTATCTCTTCTTAATTTCTTGATTATCTCTTGAATCTATATATCTTGCATCCCGTTTTACATCAGACTTCGAATATTAATTAGGTCTGTGTAATTTTAGTAGTTATTTTCGATAAATATTATGTAATCTTTTCTGTGTAGTAATATTCATTTTTTAAAAAAAAATAGTATTTATTTATTTTCAATCTACCCTCCTTTTAAATTCAAGACTATCATTTATTCATATCCTAATATAGAATGATAGTGTAATTATTCAATGATAGGTATTCTCAATTATGAAAATTCTTTCATTAAATATGAATGAATATTATTTTAAATATAGATTACTTAAAATATATCAAATGAAAATTCTTTCAATAAATATGAATGCATATTTTTTAAATAAAATTACTTGATATAAATTTGAGTGATCACATTTTTTTCATAATATTTTTACTTTTGGAATGACTCTTTGATTATTATATTTTTTTTCCATATAAGTTGTTTGATTACTAATTGATTATTCCCTTAATTGATATTTCTAGATACTTTCTTAATTTAGTCAATTGTAATCAAATCATAAATGTTATTTTTTTATATATAATATTGTTATTGAATTAATTATATACACATTTTGAGTGATGACATCTTTTTCATAATATTTTTAATTTTGGAAGGACTTATTTGTCATAATAATCTTTTTCATATAAGTTACTTGATTATTAATTAGTTATTCTCGAATTGATTATTTTGTAATACTTTCTTGATTTACTAAATTGTAGTGAAATCATAATTTTTTTAAATAACATTATTATTTGAATAAATGATGTATATTTTTTAGGGATAACATCTTTTTCATAATATTTTTTTTAATTTTGAAATAACTTTTTGATTATTATAATCTTATTCATATAAGTTACGTAATTACTATTTATTAATTGATTTTTTATAATATTTTCTTGATTTACTCAATTGTAGTAAAATCATAAACATTTACATTTTATAATATTATTATTTTTGTTGTTTAAATTAGTTGTTAAAATATTTTAAGGAATGACATCTTTACTGAAATATTTTTTATTTTGGAATGACTTTTTGGTCATAGTAATTTTTTTCATATAAGTTGCTTGATTGCTAATTGATTATTCACTAAAATAATCACCAAAATAAATTTTGTTGCCAACAATAGATTCTTGTTGCAAAAATAACAAGTGACTAGTTCTCAATATGCCACTTGACTTAATTTTAGGCTAACTTCTTTGCCAAAATACCAATTGGCTAGTTCCTTAAAAATACTCAAAAAATAAGAACAGAAAAAATATAAGTGAAAATTCTAATATAGAATTAAATATAAAGTAGTAAGAAGCACCCACCTATATATCCAGCTTGATTTGATGTATAAACTGATCGCTATTTTGGTAATTATTTCCTCGTCTTTTCAGTTCATGACAGCTAAAGAGTTAATATGATATGCATTAGTAAGCTAGATATAATTGAACCTGCAAGAAGAAAAAAATCTCGTTATCAATTACTTATTCAGTAAAACGTGCAACTAATCAAATTTAAAAGTGCAGTTTTTATGATCATCTCTAATAAAGAATTTAGATAGTAGAGATACTCAAACATCGAAAGAAAAAAAGAAAGAAAAAAAACTATGGGAAGCTCACATGTTATAGTCTTGATTTTTTTCTTCAACAATTTATAGTAAATATATGTATGCTTCAAAATTACATAAATCATGGTAGATTTTCAAGAAAAAGAAAAATGATTGATAACGATATGTTAAGTTTTGAATCAATAGAACAATGAATTATTTGTGGTGACTTGTAAATGGTAAATGTATGCCTTAAAAAGGCTACCAGCTTTGACATCTAATTGCATTTTTTTAAAAAATCATTACATCTTTCAATATATAAAATATTTTCTCCATAAAATTTACCATATTTAATAGAATAAGTTATTTAAAAATAAGAATTTCGTTGGAAATCTATACTCATAACTTTAGTTTTCCATATAGAGAGGTTATATACTACCTCTACTTTAGCCTAATCATATATCCATAAGATCTTTCCGTGTGTAACAATAACCTTTTAAAAAAAATTCTAAATTCTAATAAGCTCACAATATATTTCATAATAGAAAATAATGTAATTGATGATTTGCATTCTAATTTACTTCAAAACATAATTAATATAGATTCTAATCATGTACGGCGTGATTGATTTCCTCCATAATTAAGTGGTTTAAATTAAGGAATCATCCTAAACTATTAGAATTTAAATTCAATTATGTATTTGAAATATATTTACTGCTACAATAGTACTATAGTAGTCAATACTAACTGGTTTTTAACATTATTTTCTACTCCATATATATTTCTTAAAATAGTATATATTTCAAAATATTATTTTTATAGTATTATTTATATTATTTAAATTAATTGGTTGCATAATTCAAGGGATGACATTATTTTCATAATTTTTTTTAAAAAAAATTGAAATGACTTTTTGGTCATAATAATCTTCTTTTATATAAGTTGCTTGATTACTAATTGATTATTCAATTGTGACTCTTAATATAATCTCATTATTTAAATTGGTTATATACTTAGACGGATGACATTTTTTTTCAATATTTTTTATTTTAAAATAACTATAATATTTATTATATAAATTGTTTGATTATAATTAATTGACAAATACAGGATTGTAGCGTCATAAGTTTTAACAATAATAACAATACATACAACTTTTGAAAGAATTGATTTTTACCACAATATGAAATATGAAATAATATTAAATATTTAAATAATTAACAAAACAACTTTAATAAATAAATAATTAATAAAACATAAAATAATATGAAATAATTAACTACTAATCTTAATAAAAAATAATTAAAAAATCATATGTGTTTTCATCCAATAGGAATGAATCTTAATTATTTTTTACCAAAAAATGATACAGTAAAATCAAGGATGAAGGACGCCAACTTAATTTAAAGCATCAAGAGTTAATTTATCATTTGTCGATGTTATCATTTTATTAAATATTATTAATTTTTTAATACTTAGATGACTCATCATAATTAATTAGGAGCGATATTTAGTAAAATTATGGTTGAAGCAGCTGCAACAAACACGTCATATACACATATTTTTCTTGTTTTAATTAATACTATTAATATGCTAATATATAAATGACTTATAATAATTAATTAGTGGTGATATAGTAAAATCATGACGCAACTCTTGAAACAGCCATGTCTACACCAATGTTTTAATTAAATATTATGAATTTTTAATACATAAATGACTTATAATAATTAATTAGGGGTGATACGATAAAATCACGGTTGAAGGAGATCAATTTAATACATCGAAAGTTAAATTATCATTTTATGTTTATTTTATTTTTTTAAAATACTATTAAATTTTTAACACTTAGATGACTCATAATAATTAATTATGAGCGATATTTAGCAAAACTATGATTGAAGCAGATGCAGCAGACATGTCATCTATTTTCTTTAATTAAATATTATTAATTTTTAATACATAAATGACTTATAATAATTAATTAAGAATGATATAATAAAATTGCGGCTAAAGCAGCTGAAACAAACATCATAAATGTCTATTTTTTAATTAAATATTATTAATTCTAATATATAAATGACTTATAATAATTAATTAGGGGTAATATAGTAAAAAATATTATTAATTCTAATATATAAATGACTTATAATAATTAATTAGGGATAATATGATAAATTACAGAGCAATTAGGGATAATATAATAAATAATGAAGCAGTTGGTCGAAACCAGTGCTTCTATTATATAGAAATATAACCTAAATAAAAGTAGCATGTAGGTACTCACCTGAGAAAATTGAAAGAAAGATGTCTTTTAAGTCTTGAATGAAGGATTGGTGACATTGACCAATTTAAAGGGTCAAACATGATTAAAAAACTTGATTAGGTTAATTGTGGACTTGCTTAATATTTTTTAAACTTTTTGATCTTTTCAAAAATACAAATTAACCCACACCCACAAAACTTTCCTCCCTCTGCAAATCAATCTCTCTCTCTCTTCTCTCTTTCTCTCGATAATTTCTCTCTCTAACTTCTCCCAACCAACAACTTTTCAAATTTCTTCCTTCAATCTTGTGCAACTTCAACCTCTGGCAACAAATAGTTTTGAGTTCTTGCCCGTCCCTTTTTTACTTTCAACCGTCAGTCGACGTGACAACATTCTCCGGTGACAACAACTTCGAGTTCTTCATCATTTCTTTTCGATTTTTCACAAGTAAAAAATGAGGGCTTTTAAGTTATGACGAAAATGAGGAACTTGATTTGTTGGTGTTTGTTATTTTTTTATGTTTTTTGTTATTTTTTTAATGTTGTTATTTTTTAGTTGAATTTCTCATCTGGATGTATTTGCTATTGTTGTTTTTTTAATAACGAATAAAACTTGTAACGTGAATCCAACAGATGAGTATTTGTTGCAACATATATAACTAATCTGTTGCACATATTAGTAATCTGTTGAAACATATATGACTAATATGTTGCGCAAGATTAATAATCTGTTACACCATATATGACTAATCTATTGCACAGATTAGTAATATGTTGCAACATATATGACTAATCTGTTGCAACAGATTACTCATCTGTTGAATTCATTTTATAGTGTTGTAATATGAATCCAACATATGGATCATCTGTTGCAACAAATTACTCAGTTGTTGCAATAGATGACTCATATGTTGGATTCATGTTGCAGGTTCTATCCATTGTAACAGTAGTAGATACACCAAATAAGAAATTCAACAAAAATTATAATTTTACTTACAAAATAAGCTATGAAATAATGTCCAAGTGATATACGAACAAAATTTGACCTAAAATTTTTTTAAAAAATTTCAACAGGGGCACAACGAATAAGTAAAACACATGAAAAATTTCATGAAATAGGTAAAGAAGACAAAAATAATATACCATACATCAAATGCAATAGGATCAAGGAGACAAACATTTGAGTTCTCCTAAAAACGTTTAAGTTCCCTAATATTTTAATTGTTTTCTAATAGTTAACCCATCTGTTACAACAAATTTTCTATCTGTTTGATAATTTCCAACAGATGAATCATCTGATGCAACATGCTAGTTATCTGTTGATTCAAATTAAGCAATTATTAGTAATAACTAAATTGATTTAGCTAAAATTAAAGACGTCTCTACGACAATGGGACAAATATTTGTGTTCTCCTAAAAATATTTGAGTTCCCTAGTATTTTAATTATTTTCCAATAGATTATCAATTTGTTGCAACAAGTTAGTCATCTATTGCAACAGATATTTATAACAAGTTAGTCATTTGTTTATTCAAATTAAGCAATTATTAATAATAACTAAATCAATTTAATTAAAATTGAAGACAAGTCTTTAATACAAGACCTTAGACAAGGGGACAAATGTTTGAGTTCTTCTAAAAACATTTGAACTTTAGTATTTTAAATTGCTTTTCAACATATATCGAACTCGAAACCAAAATGAGTCACGGGATTAAAAAAGTGACCAAAGTAGGCCACCTATTTAAAAAGTTACCAAAATAGGCTAAACGTAATAATTTATTACATTTTCTACTTTTTTCTTAATGGTCAACTAACGGAGTTGACTTTAACAAAAACGTAGGAATTTCTTTCGTTTTATATTTTTTTTGTAAAAAGTAAGAAATTCTTACGTTTTATAAAAAAAATATAAGACGTAAGAATTTCTTACGTTTTACACGATAACCGAGGAAAAAATACAATTAATTGTCAAATCAATTAAAAAGGTACTAAAAAAAGAGTTATTCAACGTAACAAAAAGTTATGCTCTTAACTTTTTTATAGCAGTGGTTCCCCACCCACAATTCCTTTTCCCACAAATGTCCCATCACTTCTACTTTTTCCTCTTTTACATATGATAATTATGAATTTTTTTATTAGTTAAATTTATTTATATTTTAGATGTAGTTCAAATAATTTTTTTTTCTAATAAATTTTTATGTTTTACATAAAAAAAAAATTAAAAAAAGAAGCATCAATTACCTCATTAACTTAACAATTTTCTTATATTTATTCAATATCAAAAAATAATTATTTCTATCCTTGATTATCCGATTTCTCATTAAAAAAAATTATACTTTTGAGTTTTCATCTACTCCAAAATAGTGAAATGTTGAATTATCGTCGATCAAATATGCTACTATATACAAGAATTATATTTTATTAGGAGTGTTCCTAAAAAAATATATTTTCTTATATTAATTTAGGAGTGTTCCTAAATTAAATTGTGATTTTTTACTCCATTAATTATAATATGAAATGTAATTGTGCATGTGAGTTTCCTCAATATCCTAATCGAAACACTAATCGAAAACTATGACGAATCACTATCCGAAAAAATTAATTTCATATTTTTAACACACCAAAAATATATAATTCTTCTATATAGTAGCATATTTGATCGACGATAATTCAACATTTTACTGTTTTGGAGTAGAGAAAAACTCAAAAGTATAATTTGTTTAGAGAGAAATCGGATAATTAAGGATAGAAGTGATTATTTTTTTATATAGAATAAATATAAGAAAATTGTTAAGTTAATGAGGTAATTGATACTTCTATTTTTAATTTTTTTTTAATGTAAAAAGTAAAAATTTATTACATAGAGGAAAAAATAAATTATTTGAACTACATGTAAAATATAAATAAATTTAACTAATAAAAAAATTCACAATTATCATATGTAAAAAGAGGGAAAAGTAGAAGTGGTGGGACATTTATAGAAAAAGGAATTGTGGGTGGAGGACCACTGCTATAAAATAATCAAGAATGTAACTTTTTGTTATGTTGAACAAATCATTTTTTAGTATCTTTTTAATTGATTTGATAATTCCCTGCATTTTTTTCCTCGGTTATCGTGTAAAACGTAAGAAATTCTTACGTTTTTGTAAAATTCAACTCCTTTAGTTGATCATTAAGAGAAAAATAGAAAACGTAATAGATTATTACGTTTAACCTATTTTGGTAACTTTTAAAATAGCTGACCTATTTTGGTCACTTTTTTTATTCTGTGTCTCATTTTGGTTCTGAGTTCACATATATCTTGTCTATTTAATAATTTTCAATAGATGAGTTATATGACAATTTAGTCATCTGTTGCTATAGATGTCTATATTTGTTGGATAATTTTCAATAGATGAGTTAGCTATTGAAACAGGTTAGTCATCTTTTGCAACAGATGTCTATTTATGTTTGGTCATTTTCAACAAATGTCTTTAACTGTTTGGTCTTTTCCAACAGATTACTCATTTATTGCAACATGTTAATTGAAATCGTAATTGAACTTATCAATTCATCTTTAATTTTAATTAAATCAATGTTGTTATTACTAATAATGTCTTAATTAGAATCATTTCAAATAAAATTGGTCAATTAACACTTTACTCAAGACGAATACACTTAAATGATCATGTAATTATTATGAGATTAATTAAAATCGTAATTAAATTATCAATTCATCTTTAATTTTAGTTAAATCAATTTAGTTATTACTAATAATTACTTAATTTTAATTATTTCAAATCAAATTGGTCAATTGATCATTCTACTTAAGACGAAACACTTAGTTGATCATCTAATTACTAAAAATTTATTTGAAATTGTAAGTCAACTTACTATTTCATCTTTAATTTTAGTTAAATCAATATAGTTATTTCTAATTATGGCTTGGTTTGAATCATTTCAAATAAAATTGATTAATTGATCACTCTACTCAGGACGAACACACTTAGTTGATAGTGTAATTACCATGAGATTAATTGAAACAGTAATTGAACTTATTAATACTAGTTCAATCAATTTAGTTATTACTAATATAATGTCTTAATATGAATCAATAGATGACTAATATGTTGCAAAAGACGAGTAATCTGTTGAAAATGACCAAACAGATAAAGACATCTGTTGCAACAGATTAGTTACCTATTGCAATAGATTAGTAATCTATTGGAAATAACAAACAGATAAAGTCATATGTTGCAACAGATTAGTCATCTGTTAGAAATGACCAACAGATAAAGACATTTGTTACAACAAATGACTAATCTATTGCAACATATGTGTATATCTGTTTGATAATTTTTAACAAATGACTCATCTGTTGCAACAGATTAAATCTATTGCAATAGATTATACACTTAAATGATCATGTAATTACTATGAGATTAATTGAAATTGTAATTATTAATTCAATTTGGCTATTACTAATAATGACTTAATTTGAATCATTTCAAATAAAATTAGTCAATTGATCACTCTACTCAGAACGAACACACTAAGATGATCGTGTAATTAATATGAGAATAATTGAAATCGTAATTGAACTTATCAATTCATCTTTAATTTTAGTTATATCAATGTAGTTATTAGTAATAATATCTTAATTTGAATCATTTCAAATAAAATTGGTCAATTAACACTTTACTCAAGACGAATACACTTAAATGATCATGTAATTACTATGAGATTAATTAAAATTGTAATTAAATTATCAATTCATCTTTAATTTTAGTTAAATCAATTTAGTTATTACTAATAATTACTTAATTTTAATTATTTCAAATCAAATTGGTCAATTGATCATTCTACTCAAGACGAAACACTTAGTTGATCACGTAATTACTATAAAATTAATTGAAATTGTAAGTCAACTTACTAATTCATCTTTAATTTTAGTTAAATCAATATAGTTATTTTTAATTATGGTTTGGTTTTAATCATTTCAAATAAAATTGGTCAATTGATCACTCTACTCAGGACGAACACACTTAGTTGATAGTGTAATTACCATGAGATTAATTGAAATTGTAATTGAACTTATTAATTCATGTTTAATTCTTGTAAAATAATTTAGTTATTACTAATATAATGACTTAATATAAATCAATAGACGACTAACATGTTGCAAAAGATGAGTAATTTGTTGAAAATGACTAAACAGATAAAGACATCTGTTGGAAATGACCAAACAGATAAAGACATCTGTTGGAAATGACCAAACAAATATAGACATATGTTGCAACTGATGACTAACCTGTTGCAATAAATGACTCATCTATTGAAAATTATCAAACAAATATAGATATCTGTTGCAACAGATGACTAAGTTGTTGTAACAAATGACTCGTGTGTTGAAAATTATCAAACATATAGGATATATCTTGGAAAATAATTTAAAATACTAAAGTTCATATGCTTTTAAGAGAACTCAAATGTTTGTCCCCTTCTCTAAGGTCTTATCTTTAATTTTAGTTAAATCAATTTATTTATTACTAATAATTGCTTAATTTGAATCATTTTAAATAAAATCTATCAATTGATCATTCTATTAAGGACGAATACATTAATTGAAATTGTAAGTGAACTTATCAATTCATCTTTAATTTAGTCAAAATCAATTTATTTATTACTAATAATGACTTAATTTGAATCATTTGAAATAAAATTGGTCGATTGATCACTCTACTCGAGACGAATACACATAGTTGATCATGTAATTACTATGAGATTAATTGAAATTGTATGTGAACTTATAAATTCATCTTTAATTTTAGTTATATCAATTTAGTTATTACGAATAATGGCTTAATTTGATTCATTTCAAATAAAATTGGTCAATATTGATCACTCTAATCATGACAAATACACTTAGTTGATAATTTAATTACTATGAGATTAATTGAAATTGTAAGTTTATATTTAATTTTAGTTAAATCAATTTAATTATTACTAATAATATCTTAATTTGAATTATTTCAAATAAAATTGGTCGATTGATCACTCTACTCGTGACGAATACACTTAGTTAATCATGTAATTACGATGTGATTAATTGAAATTGTAAGTGAACTCATTAATTCATGTTTAATTTTAGTTAAATCAACATAGTTATTACTAATAATGGCTTAATTTGAATCATTTAAAATAAAATTGGTCAATTAATTACTCTACTAAGGATGAAACACTTAATTGATCATTTAAATACTAAGATTAATTGAAATTGTAATTGAACTTACTAATTCATCTTTAATTTTAGTTAAATCAATGTAGTTAATTCTAATAATGGTTTAATTTGAATTATTTCACATAAAATTTATCAATTAATCATTCTACTCAGTATGAAACACTTAATTGATCATGTAATTACTATGAAATTAATTAAAATTGCAATTGAACTTACTAATTCATCTTTAGTTTTAGTTAAATCAATATAGTTATTTCCAATGATGACTTAGTTTGAATCATTTCAAATAAAATTGGTCAATTGATCACTCTACTCAGGACAAACATACTTAATTGATCGTGTAATTATCATGAGATTAATTGAAAATGTAATTGAACTTATTAATTCATATTTTATTTTAGTAATCAATTTAGTTATTAATAATAATGACTTAATGTGAATCAATAGATGACTAACGTGTTACAACAGATGAGTAATCTATTGGAAATGACCAAACAAATAAAAATATCTATTGAAAATGACTAAACAGATATAGACATCTGTTGCAACAAATGACTCACTTGTTACAACAACTAATTCATCTATTGAAAATTATCAAACAGATATAGGCATCTGTTGCAAAAGATGACTAAGTTGTTGCAACATATGACTCATCTATTGAAAATTACTAAATAGACAAAATATGTGTTGAAAAACAATTTAAAATACTAAAGCTCAAATGTTTTTTAGGAGAACTCAAATGTTTTTCCCGTTGTCTAAGGTTTTGTTTTCAATTTTAGTTAAATTAATTTAATTATTATTAATAATTGCTTAATTTGAATCAACAAATGACTAACCTATTATAAGCATTTATTGCAGCAGATGACTAACTTGTTGCAACAAATAGGTGATTTGTTGGAAAATAATTAAAATACTAGGGAACTCAAACTTTTTTAGGAGAACTCAAATTTTTGTCCCATTGTCTTAAAGACTTGTCTTGAATTTTAGCTAAATCAATTTAGTTATTACTAATAATTGCTTAATTTAAATTAACAGATGATTAACATATTGCAACAGATGATTCATCTGTTGGAAATTATCAAACAGATAGAAAATTTGTTATAATAGATGGGTTACCCATTAGAAAACAATTAAAATACTAGGGAACTTAAATGTTTTTAAGAGAACTCAAACGTTTGTCCTCTCGATCTTTTTGCATTTGATGTATGATACACTATTTGTCTTCTTTACCTGTTTCATGAAATTTTTCATGTGTTTCACTTATTCGTTGTGCCCTTGTTGAAATTTTTAGAATTTTTTTAAGTCAAATTTTGTTCGTATATCACTTGGACATTATATAATTATGATTTTTGTTGAATTTTTTATTTGGTATATTTGCTACTGCTACAATGGATAGAACCTGCAACATGAATCCAATATATGAGTTATTTATTGCAACAAGTGAGTAATCTGTTGTAATATATGACTAATCTGTTGCAACAGATGACCCATACGTTGGATTCATGTTACAACACTAGAATACAAATCCAACAGATGAGTAATCTGTTGCAACAGATTAGTCATATATGTTGCAACAGATTAGTCATATATGTTACAACAGAATACTCATATGTTGCAACAGATTAGTCAATATGTTACAATAGATTAGTCAATATGTTGCAATAGATTAGTCAATATGTTACAATAGATTACTCATCTGTTGGATTCACGCTACATGTTTTATCTACTGTTGAAAAAACAACAGTAGCAGATACACCCAGATGAGAAATTCAACTAAAAATTATAATTTTACTTACTAAAATCACCTATAAGTAATTACCAAGTGATATACGAATAAAATTTGACCTAAAAAAATTTGATCAAGTAGCAATAGTAGCGGTAACAACAATGTTCAACAACAAGAAGATGATGATGATGAACAAGAAGAGATGATAATGAAGAACAAGATGATGATAATGAAGAAGAAGAAGATAAATAAAGCAACAACAATAATGAACAACAAAAATTACAAAGAGAGAGAAAACTCCAATAAACGAGAAGAGAGAGAAATGTGCCTTTTTCCCCTCCATTTCTAGTTATATTAGGTTTTACATTGGATCAAAGTGTAAATTAAAAAACGTGTGGCTTATTTTCAAACTTTTTCTTACTTTCTTAATCCTAAATAAAGTAATTGTCACCTCCACTCAATTATTAAGACTTGTGTCACCCACACTTCATTTTAAAACTTTTTTGTCACCTAGAGCCCAAAGCCCCTACTCACATTCATCCTAAATACAATGAGAAATACAATTTTTATAGAATAATTATATCTTTTCAGAAAAAAAAAGATAAATAAAAATAAAAAATAGATGATAGATAGAGGGCCCGCTTGTGAAAAGGAATGCAAGGCTAGAGAGCCACCTGTAGTGGCATTATGGTAAATTTCTTAAATGGTATTATCTGTAAATAATGAGAAAATAATGGACTTTATTTTAAAAATTTTGATAGGTTCATCAAAAGAAGCACAAAAGATTTTCAATCTTAGCTTATAATTTTCTTTAAAGACCTTAATACCCTTAACTTTGAATTTAATGTCAAATAGGAGACATGTTGAAACCACTCTTTCTAATATATAGAAATATAGATATGAAATAATATTAGATATTTAAATAATCAACCAAATAACTTTTCGTTATAAAATGATAGTTTTTTGTTGTAAGAATTCAAATAGATAATTCTCAAGATAACACTTGTCTTAATATTTATGCTAACATCTTTGTTTTTTTATATACTCCATATAGATATGAAATAATATTAGATATTTAAATAATCGACCAAATAGCCTTTTGTTATAAAATGATAGTTTTTTTTGTTGTACGAATTCAACTATGTAGTTTCAAGATGACACTTGTCTTAATATTTATGCTAACTTCTTTTATTTAGTATATATATATATATATATATATATAGATAGATATGAAATAATATTAGATATTTAAATAATCAACCAAATAGCTTTTTGTTATAAAATGATAGTTTTTTGTTGTAAGAATTCAAATAGGTAGTTTCAAGATGACACTTGTCTTAATATTTATGCTAACTTCTTTGCTTTATTATATATATATATATATATATATATATATATATATATAGAGAGAGAGAGAGAGAGAGAGAGAGAGAGATAGATATGAAACAAATATGAAATTAATATAAAATATTTAAATAGTTTAGAAAATAATTTTTGTTGTAAGATGCTAGTTCTTAAAATGCCACTCGGCATAATTATAGCCTAGACTATTCTCCCAATTGTAGGGGGTGCGGATAGTGCGGGTAACTTAACATAGCTCTGATAAATAACATATCTGCTATATGTTCTATATTTCTAGTTTTTATGTAGTCAAGTAGATTTTTTTTCATAAGTATTTTAATCTTATTTGCTCCATATCTAAGGTTAATTTTATTCTAAATAATCTTTCTTCTAATTGTCTTTTTTCTCTTTTAAGATGATCCTGTAATTAATTTCTTTATATAACCAACTTTGTTTTTCTCTAACTCTTCTAATATATTCTATCATTTTTTAATCTGTGTAATATTTGTCTAAATAATAACTATCTAAATATGAGCAGTAGCTATTATTATATATGTGTAAGTTTTCTATAGAACTTAATAACTCTTCATTAAAATGAAATACCTTTTCATATATAATTTTTCTTATATCTACTATATCTATATCCTTAAGTATATATAAAACAAGTATTTTAAATTTATCTATCATTTCATCAGATAAGTAAATATTCATTCTTCATATGATGTTGTTTTCAAAATATTCCCTTCAATCATATACATAACAAAATATGATCATCTTAGATCACTATATACTAGATTATTCTTAAATAATATGTTCTTCGGTCACTATTAGCATGGTAATCTGGATACTTTTTCCCTAAATAATGCCTCTACTCTGGTTACTCCCCTATCATGACTTCTTTGCCTCACCGATTTCACCTTTAGGATGGCATAGTTCTTGAAAATTTTTCTCCTTTTCCACTTTGCTAATAAACTTTTTAACATGCTATTCTTCGAATAATTCTACTATAAAGTAATTAATATGAGTTTATTTTATTATATCATGATTGTCAGGAATTTATGAATTTAGCTATTCATAATTATAAATGAAAATACCTGTTCTGGTAGATCTAATAAATCTATGCTTTGCTCATCCATAGCTTTTCTTTAGAAATATACTTGTTTTTATTAAATATTCAAAAGTTTCTATGTACAAGAGAGAAGGCTTGCTTTCAACACATGAAAGTCTTGCCTTAGATTTGTCGTATGACTTACATATTTATAATCCCTAAAAATATGAAAATGCGCAAACTATTTTCACTATTCCTACTTTACACGTAAACTATATACTATTCCTACTTTACAAAAAGTCTTTATACTTATCCTATTTTTTAAAAAGTAGAAAGATTAATCTTTACAAAAAGTCCTAGAAAGCAAAACTAATTAATGGCCTTTGCCAAAAAGTCAAAAAGCTAAACAAATAATTTACGTATCCAAGCTATACATGTCACTTTCATAGCTTTATAGCTTTTATTATCTTGTCTGTTTGTCTTTTGTCATTATTCCTCCATTGTTCCGTTGTTTTCTATCTTCCAGTTGGCATCCTTATCTTCTTTTATTCTAGTTGAACTTCTGGAATCACATTATTTTCTCCATGGCATTTTGAGCATTGGTGGTCTAGATATTTGTGTCCTATTAATTTGCAATATCTGGTTAATAATTCTTCTAAAATAAATTCCTTTTTAATTGCCCTTGTACA